>CM051838.1:79061235-80311421 GCA_028451465.1 Erethizon dorsatum | reverse complement strand
ATAGTCCTTCCCTGAAGAGATCCATGGTTATTTACTCAGTGATTGTAAATTTACATGGTGATTGTGGGGGCTGTAGGAGCTGGGAGACAAATGGAGTCCTGAATGATGTCTGCTTTCCAGTGGGCCTACAGGTCTACAGGTATTCCCAGTGGTTATTTTTCTGGTGTCTGAATGCATTATTGGAATTGATGCACTTAGCAGTTGAAGTGAGCCCCAAACTTGGTCCTTGGCTATGAGATAAGCACTAATCATGATTGTTACGGCTTATATCTAGATGGCCCCCCAAAGCCTTATGCAGTCATAGGTGCTGTGTGATGCTGAGATCAAGGATGCAATGCTAGGAGTAAGGTTGTGAATGCTACCCGCCCTAAGGATGGGTAGGCTGGATAAGATATAAGAGACAGAAACAGGGTCGTTCCTGGTCTCTTGTTGCTTGCTGCTTGCTGCCTTCTGCCTGCTTCTGCCTTGCCATGGACACTTTTTCTTCTGCTATGCCACCCTGCCTTGGAACAGCCAACCCTGAACTGAAACCTTTACAAACTGTGAATTCAAGAAATCTTTCCTCCTTTAACTTTGGATGTCATGTACTTTGTCTCAGCAAAGAGAAAATTAAGACAATGATGGAGAAGGTCAACTGGAACCTTCTGAGGATCCTGTTCTGCTGAAGCTCTTGATGCTCCACAGCCAAGAGTGTAAATAAAAAATAGCACATCCTCGGGAAGGGTGGGGTTAATATCATAGTTAAAAAACTAAAGTCTAAAAAGGTGGTGCTTTCTATAATATTTCTATTTTAGTAGCCTATGTCCTACCCAAACATGTTGAATGCTGGAGAAAGACTGTAGATTGACACAAATCCAATCAGAAGGTAACCCCAATTGCTGCTATTGTTCTGATTATGTTTTCATAGCTGAAGATTAATAAATCCTTAGGGACATGCTGCATGACATTGGTTTGGTGAAAGTATTCTTTAATATTGCAACCAGAAAGGAGGATCAGAAATAATTCATATTCATGTAGAATGGACAACAATACTTATTTAGAGTTTTGCCCTAGGACTAAAATAAATCTCCTGTATTTTATTATAATATGACCTGAAGACATCTAGGCCACTTGGATATGCCACATTATTAATTACATCAAACCATTATGTTATCAATATTGTGTTGATATGGCAGGACAGGCAAGAGGTCATTAGTATACTGAAGCCCTTAATTAGAACATGTATTCCATTTATTGGGAAATAAACAGGAAATCTGTTTGGATATCTGATGGTAGGGGTGTTCTAACATCTACCCTCTAAAGAAAATGACAAGTTATTACATTTTGTGTGCCCCTACAATAAAGATAGAAACATAGCACCTGTTTGAGTTCTAGAGCACCACATTCCAAATGAATTTACTCTGGCACATATGATGTAAACACCCCTACTGTTTGGTTCATATAATCTGGCCACTGGAGTTGGAGGCACTGATGGTGGGGAAAAATTCAGTGTAGGATTTATGGCCAGACTCAAAGATAGAACCATGATGAAGGTCCCTGGATTTGTGGACAGGCCCATGTTATCCCAGCAGAGAACTACACAATAGTTTCAGAAACAGTTCCTGGTATGTTACAGGGATCTGACAGAAATAGAATGCTTAACTATGTGGTACGAAGGGACCATGCACAATAAGTTCATAGGGGACCAGCTACAGTACATCTTAAGTCAGAAATCGTGCACTTAGGATTGTGCCCAAGCAAGACCAGAGGGCATTAATAAACTGTATGAGCAGGTGGCTCAGATCTGCTATCATCTAACACAATTACACCAAAACCCCATCTCAGGGCACATTTATGGCCTTTGTGACCATCTCAGTGAGGAGGATAAGTCCTGAATGTGGTTTACAGATGAGTTAGCTCAGTGTATTAGTGTAAACAAAGAATAGAGAGTAGCTGCATTACTGCTGCTCTGAGGGGTGGCTTTGAATGACAGCAATGAATGGAAATCTTCCTAACAATAAAGCTGTAAGTGGTTCATCCAGTCATGCACTGTTTGTATAAGAAAAGTGGTCAACAGTTGGTTTACTGGTCAGGGGCATGA
Organism: Erethizon dorsatum; assembly: GCA_028451465.1. Taxonomy (NCBI): domain Eukaryota; kingdom Metazoa; phylum Chordata; class Mammalia; order Rodentia; family Erethizontidae; genus Erethizon; species Erethizon dorsatum. Next base: position 80,309,341 of record CM051838.1, on the reverse strand, counting down.
AAGAAAAACAACTGGGAAATTGGAGACCTCCACAGGCGTGGGTAGAGGTGTGTGCATGGGCACATAGGGATGGTCCTCAGGTATGGAGCTTTTTATATAACACACCAAAAAAACATCTACCATAGAATAGGCCTGAAGTACCAAATAAACAAAATTACTTAACCAGTTGATGTCATATACTCATTATCATTGGCCACCATGGAAGTCAATCAATGAGCACATGTGTGCAATAACTATAGTATGAGATGAAAGCTAGATATTGGTCCAAGAGCATGGGCTCCAGGTTACTGAGGCTTACTTACCTACTGCCTCCTTTGAATGTCCAAACTGCCAGGAACAGAAACCAACATTGAACACCTGATAAGATGCCATTCCTCAAGGAGAGCAGCCAATTAGGGCAAATCTGCTACACTGGGTCCCTTCTATCCCGGAGTTACTGGTTTATCTTTTCAGGGAAAGATTTTTATCATACCCATTCCTGGTGTTAGTTTACCTTTCTTTCCCTTAGGGTGTCAGCCATCAAAACTATCCAGGAACTCCTAGAAGACTTGATGCACAGGCATGGAATCCTAAATAACATAGCATCTACCTAGTGACTACCTTCACAGTGAAGAAAAAGAAAAAAGCCTATGACCATGGGACCCAGTGGTCATATCACATACTTCTACATTGTGTTCAGGCTTGGAGCAATATTTTGCAAGGAAGAAATGCTATCATTCCAGGTGCATTATATGCACCAAATTAAAGACCTTCTGTGGCATTGTTACCCCAGTAGGAAGAAAAATGGATCCTGGAACAAAGAGGTAGAAATAAGAATGTTTCCACATACAATCACTCTCTATGACCTACTTGGGAAAGTACTGATTCCCAGCCCTTCGATTCTGGGCTTTGTAGTGTTAGAAGCCTTTGTCTCCAAAGAGCGCACACTGTTGCTAGGGCACATGGCAAGGACCCCATTGAAGCATAAGCTATGTTGCTCTTGGCACTTTGACTCTCTGTGTTTAGAAACTAAGAGACAAAAACCAAATCACCATCTTGGCAGGGGTGGTTGCCCCTCATCAACAGGGAACATAGGACTGCTTTGACAGAGTGGAAGATTGGAGGAGAATACATGTGTCACCTCTCTACCATTTATTTAGACTTTCAATACCTCCTTGCCCAATCGTGACCATAAACCGACACACAGAACAACTCTGACCTAAAAGAATGAGGTTATCAGTAGCTCAGACCCCTTGGGAGCAAGTTTGGGTCATACAATCAGGTAAGCCACCAAGAAGTTAATATGGAGTAGAGGAAAGGTGTGGCGCATGCTGGTTGTCACCCCAATATCAAAAGTAGCCACAGAAGCTGTAGTTCCTGCCATTATTCTCTTTCTTCTAAGTTTCTCCTCAGGCAGAAAGGCCCATAAACCATGGAGGGGCTGTTTCAGTACAGAGTTGTCACAGAACTTCATTTTTGTTTTCATTGTCTGTTGTCATAGAATTTTCCTTCTATATTACAGTTGCTGGCATTTTCCTACATTTTCTCAAAATTCTCACATATAATTTTACTCATCTTGTAAATATTCCATTTTGATTTTTTAATTTTAATATTTATTAGTAAAGTTTGCAATACATAATGATTACAGTCATTGTGGGGAGTTGGTACATGTATGTAACACATCTTGATTCTTTTTACCTCTTCTTCCCTTCCCTCCATCTTTTGGTCCCCTTCCCATTTGTAAAAGATCTATGTCCCTGTTTCTTATTATCGATCCTTTATTTTGCTTTTTAATTTATTTATACTTTGGGTTTTTTTTTTTTTTTTTTTGGTGGGTACCGGGGGGTCGACCTCAGGACCTCGCGCGCCAATAGGCACCCGTGCCGCTGAGCGATATCACCGGCCCCTTTTTCGTATGTGGGATCCGGGAGTCGAACTCGGGCCCTCGCGCTTGCAAGGCAGGCGCTTATGCCTCTGAGCCATCTCACCGGCCCTACTTTGGGTTTTTTATATAAGAGAAACCGTGTGATATAAGCTTGTAAGTTTTAAGCCTCCAAGCATATAAGTGTTCAGAAGTATATGTAATTATCGTAAATACTTTAATGTAGCTTATTAAATTCAAAAGAAGTGTTTCATCTAACCATATATATTGTAGAAATTATAAGCCTAATTTAAAAATGATTAAGTAAGTAATCAGATACTAATATAATTCTTAAAAATAGTCACAACCTGTCTTTCACTGTCAGCATCAATGCATAAGTAGATATGAATTTCGGGTGATTGCTAAATACTTTCTTACTCACTGGTTAGTGTAATTATGCGAAACACAAATCCAGATGAAACCTGATGGAGTTTGTTATATGTAATTGACAATTTATGTTTGTACAGCTTTTAAATGATTTTTTTCTTAAATTATTTGAGATGAAAACTCCATGGTTAATTAAAGCAGGTATGTTTTTTCCCTTGCCAAATGTAGAAGCTCAAAGACACTTGGTGATTTGTTCTAATCACACAGCATAAATGTTAGCTAAGGTTGGCCTTGAAACCTGGTTATCTAATTCCAAATTCTGTCCTCCTCCCAATACTTTGTGTGGGCTTCTCTTCAAAGTAACATCCATAAAGATTTTTAGGCAAAACACACAGTAAAGTCATGACAAGAAGGGTCAATTCTTTTATTTTTAGTTTTCAATGATGATGCATAACATTAAGAAAATTGCACCATGCCCTTGACTTTTTCCTGGGTAAGCAATCTGCTTTAGATGCTTTATGTTTCCTATTCTTAAAAAAAAGTATTTTTAATTATCTAAAAGATAACTAAAGTGTGAAACAGGGAAAGAAGCAAATAGCATTAACTTTCAAATCAACATTCGAAATGAAAGGAAATGATTTTCCCCATACCTTTGGGCTTATATTCTGTGATATGCAGCAGACCAGCATTCAGCTTCATGCTGTTTTTCTGGAGCCCCTTTATTTATTTTTCATTAATCTGTCTCCCTTGTGTGCCTGGCGCTCAGTAATCTGCTCATCTCTACCATGATCTATACTATAATCCATTGCTTCTTCCTCCATGCATTTTAATGAAGCAATTTTTGCCTCCTTTACATAACTGCTGTCCTGATTTCATACTACAATATAACCATTTATTGTCACATCATTGAAAGCAAATCTTTAAAGGAATACGTCAAAACAAGATAGATACAGATTTCCAATTCTTTTTTTAATAGAGAGCTTTGTGAACTCAGCGGTATTTTCATTCTATAATTTCCAGCAGATGCTCAGGTTTGGACATGGCTGTTCCTGGACACCAACCCAAGTGGGAAAAGCAATGGCACCCAGATTTCTTTGTCCCCCTCATGTACCCCCATACTGTGCCTGGGTGCTCTGAATTCCAATCTCCATACCCCAGAGTTGCCCTTCTGGGATTGTTCATTGCCAAAAGATTTTAGAAGAATGGTGAAGGAAATGCATGCTTATTGGTGTTTTGTTTGCCTTCCTGCTGCTGTGTGTTGCTTGCTTCCTGGCTGCTGGCCTAGAGTTGGATGGACCTTGTCTGCTCTGTTCACAAATATTTGCACATTCGAGTCCTGTGTTTATCTGCCTGGCTTCTGACCCTTGCTTTCTGTGTGAGGTCTGCTTCACCACCTTGCTCTGACCCTGGTCCTAGACAATGTTCTGTTCTTGGCTGCTCTCAGGGAGCCAAGTCACCCCTTGGTCTGTACCTATTTCCAAACTTTGCTTCAGCCTGCACACACTTCAGGTCTTTTCCTTTCTTCCCAATCTTGTGTTAGATTTCTGGGTCATCCGTTTATTCAATGAGCAATTATTAAGCACCTGACTTGGATGATCAACACAAAGATAAATAGGACATAGGCTCTACCCATAGAGAATTCACTGGCTTGAGGATAGACTCAAAAAGAGATAGATGCAGCGTTTTTGAGACCCAAGGTTTACACTGGGGGGGGTGTGGGAAAAATAATGCAAATTTATGAATATATATTCAGGTAAGGGCATAGGAGGGAGTCCATGTGGTGGATACACTGAAGCTTCATTAGTTTTATAGTGAATTCACTTGTACAGATAAACACTTTTTAAAAACAGTCAAGTCCTAGGGTAAAAATGTGCAGGGAGTACTATGAGAGCACTGAAGAAAAGCAACTAACCCACCCTTGGTATCAGGAATGGCTTCAGGAGGAAGTTGGTCCCTGGCCAGTTTTGAAGTGTGAGTGCTATTTAACTAGATAAAGAAGAGGGGGGAAAGTTGGAGGTGGGTAGAGCATCCCAAACATAGGGTCTCGCATATAGGCAAAGATGTGTCGTCAGCAGCTCCATCTTGCTGGGGGGGTAAAGGATGTAACAGAGAATGGAATAGTGAGATTGGAGAAGGAAGTCAGCATTGAAGTGCTAAGAGTCTTTGTGTCACAATAAGGATCTTGGATTTTCTCCTATTGCTTAGATCTTTATCTCAGAAAAACCACCCTGGCAGGAAAATATGCAAGTGTGGAAGTCAGTTAGGAGATGTGGCAGGTGTTTAGCAGGAGATAACAGAATTAGGAACTAAAGTCATAATGACAAGAATAGAGAGAAGAGATAGATGAAGAAATATGTAGATTAAATGTCAGGTTGACGAAGGCTAGAGAGCAACCCAGCCTTCCTGCTTGTGTGGGTGAGTGGATGACGCAAATATTACATGAAAAATGGGATAGCGAAGGGAGTCGGTTTGAAGGAAAACCGTGTGTTTAATTGTAGAGCAATTCAATGGAGGGATTCTTCTAGAAAAAAGATATCTGAGTCTGAAGTTAGGAGAGAATCCTAGTTGAGAGGTGCAGACTGAAGAGGCATTAGCATGTAGGTCTCAGTCGAAAGCAAGAGAAGGAATTAAACATCCAGAAGATAGGGTGGGAGGTGGGTCAGAACAAGGTGCAGTTATCTTTGACCTGTGCTTCCAGTTGGCTCTAAGAATCTGAACTCCTGATCCCTTTGTTCCTACTAGAATATTAAATTTTCCCTTTCTAAGATAACTCGTGTAGAACTGGCTGGTTGGTCTTAAGGATCTTTTATGTTTTCTATCAACTATGAAGTTCAATGATTAATTTATTGGCGGCCCGAAGAAACATAAATGAATTTGTTGGTCTAGAATGATATCTTAAGTTGGGCTACCATGGAGGAATAGGGAAATGGATCAAAGGTGGTGGATGGAATTATCCTTTCCCTCCAACATCCCTCTCCATTCTGCAATCCTCTTGCCTTTGCTGATTTGCTCTGGTAGGGAGCTATTTGCTTCAAAGGGAATAGTATTATTTTTGGGTTAGAAAAAGATCAGGAAATGGTCAGTTTGCTCTTGCTTCTGGAAGCCTGTGATTTAGGACATTATTAAAACTGCTGGTATCCATTCTAGAAGCAAGGGAGATCAAAAACTATATCCCAGAAGCCACCTTAGAGCTATGAAACTGAGATCTCCACTTGCTAGCAGCCGAGGACAGAGCAGTTAGGCACTGGTGATAAATGTTAAAATGCTGTTAGAACTAGAACGTGCTCAACAAATGCCAGTTATTACCATCCCTTCTGAAAGACTGCAGACACATTTGCCTGAAGACCCCATAAAGCAACAGTAACTCAAAGGCAATTTTATTCCTTTTTAAAGCGCATGTTTTATTGCAGCTTGGGAAACAAAACCTCATTTTCTGCTTAATGCCCTCTTGACAGACTCGGTGGCATAAAAATTCACCACTATCTCTCATGCACCATGTAAGTGTGTACTGAAGCAGGCCTGTTCTTGAGTCACCCCAACACAAAATGAAAAGAACTTTGCCACCAGGCCTTTCTCACTGCTGTGTGAATGATAAACACCCAATGAAAACCCCAGGCACTAAAGTCCAATTAGTATCAGTGTTAGAAAGACTTTTACCCATTTTTAGGAGAAAGAATACACTACACCACATAGTTATAATCTGGGGAATGACAAGCTATGTGCAAATAAAAACCATTAGGATTCATGGTGGGTTACATTCACCATTAGTGCTCAGAGATGCACTGAAATTAAAACAGGCACATTAGGAACATTGTCCTGTGTGCTCTGACTTTTAGGAACAAGAGAAACACTTTTTCTCCAAATCTAATTATGCATATCTTACTTACTGATACCCGAATATGTATGAAGATGGCTTTATTTCTCTAGTTCAAGACTTTGCTCCTATTTTTTTTTTAATTTTATTTTAAAGAGAAGAAAAAACAAATCAAAAGAAGAACAAATTTTCAAAACAACATAATAGGAGGGTAAGAATGGTTAATACATTGCGTATTACTATCTTTAAGTTAGTTATTCAGGACACCAGACATTAGCATTTAATTATCCAAACATTATTGGCACAAACCTTACTCTTCAATGAACTAAGTAAAAATCGTAGTGTATCTATCTTAACCATCTTATATATATATATACAATTTTTTTCCCTTTCCCTTCTTTCTTTTCCCTATTCCAGTCTCTCTTTCCTTTTGACCAGTTTCTTTTTGATTCACCATGTCTATTGTACATTTTGGATCTTATTTACTCTTTCAGTTTCTCATACTAGAGAGACAATACGATGCTTACACATGTGCTTCTGGTTTATTTCACTTATGAGTATTTTCTCGAGTTGCATCCATTTACCTATAAAAGTCTCCAGTTTATCCTTCTTAATGGCTGAATAGTACTCCATTGTATAAAAATACCACATCTTTCTTATCCATTCCTCAGTTGATGGGCACTTGGGTTGTTTCCAAGATCTGGCTATTACAAATTGTGCTGCTATAAACATGGGTGCACATATATCGCTGTGGTATGATGTTTTTAATTCTTTTGGGAAGATGCCCAGAAGGGGAATAGCTGGGTCAAATGGGACCTCCAACCCTAGCTTTTTGAGGAATCTCCACACTGACTTCCACAGTGGCTGTACCAGTCGACACTCCCACCAACAGTGGAGAAGGGTTCCTTTTTCCCCACAGCCCCTCCAGCATTTGTTATTAGTTGATTTCTTTATACTAGCCATTCTTTCTGGGGTGAGATGGTATCTCAGTGTTGTTTTAATTTGCATCTCTCGAATGACTAGTGATGTTGCACATTTTTTTGTATATTTATTTGCCATTAGTATTTCTTCATCTGAGAAATGTGTATTCATCTCAGATGCCCATTTTTGGAGTGGGTCTTTAAATTTGGGAGGTCTGATTTTTTTGAGTTCTTTATATGTTCTCGATAGTAATCCTTTGTCTGAGGAACAGCTGGCAAACATTTTTTCCCACATTGTGGGTTGTCTCTTCACTCTGTTGGTGGTTTCTCTTGCTGTGCAAAAGCTTTTTAATAAGATGAGATCCCAGTTATTGATTCTTTGGGATAGTTCCCGTGCGGTTGAGTTTTTATTCATAAAGTCTTTGCCTACACCAATGTCTCCAAGGGTTTTACCTATCCTACCTTCCAGCAGATTTAATGTTTCTGTTTTAATATTTAGATCTCTGATCCATTTTGAATTTAGTTTAGTGCATGGTGAAAGATATGGGTCTAGTTTTAATCTTCGGCATGTGTAGAGCCAGTTTTTCCAGCACCATTTATTAAAGAGGCTATCTTTCTTCCAGCGAATGTGTTTGGCACCTTTGTCAAAGATAAGGTGGCTTAGTATGTCTGGGGTTGTTTCAGCATCTTCTAATCTGTTCCATTGATCTTCAGGTCTGTTTTTTTGCCAGTACCACACTGTTTTTATCACAGTAGCTTTATAGTATAATTTCAAGTCGGGGATTGTGATGCCCCCTGCCTTGCCTTTGTTGCCCAGAATTGCCTTTGCTATTCTAGGTCTCTTCTGATTCCAAATGAATTTTAGGATTGTTTTCTCTAATTCTGTGAGATATGCTGTTGGAATTTTGATTGGAATTGCATTAAATCTGTATAACAATTTTGGAAGTATGGCCATTTTCACTATATTGGTTCTTCCTATCCAGGAGCAAGGGATATCTTTCCATTTTCTGATATCCTCTTCAATCTCCTTTTTCAGAGTACTGTAGTTTTCAGTATAGAGGTCTTTTACATCCTTCGTGAGGTTGATTCCTAGGTATTTCATTTTTTTGGATGTTATTGTGAAAGGTATTGTTTCCCTAATTTCTCTTTCAGTAAGTTTGTTATTTGTGTACAGGAAGGCTATTGACTTTTGAGTATTGACTTTGTATCCAGCTACACTACTGAATTTGCTTATCAAATCTAGCAGTTTTTTAGTGGAGTTTTTGGGGTCTTCTGTGTAGAGTATCATGTCATCTGCAAATAATGATAATTTAACTTCTTTCTTTCCGATCATTATTCCTTTTATTTCTTTCTCTTGTCTAATCGCTCTGGCTAAAGTTTCCAGAACTATGTTGAATAAGAGTGGGGACAGTGGACATCCTTGTCTTGTTCCTGATTTTAGAGGGAAGGCTTTCAGTTTTTGGCCATTTAGTATGATATTGGCTGTTCGTTTGTCATAGATAGCTTTTACCAGATTGAGATAAAGACCCTCTATTCCAATTTTCTGTAGGGTTTTTATCATGAAAAGGTGCTGGACTTTGTCAAAAGCTTTTTCTGCATCTATTGAGATGATCATGTGATTTTTGTCTTTGGTTCTGTTAATATGCTGTATTACATTTATTGATTTACGTATGTTGAACCATCCCTGCATCCCTGGGATGAATCCAACTTGGTCATGGTGTATAATCTTCTTGATGATTTGTTGGATTCTGTTTGCCAGTATCTTATTAAGGATTTTTGCATCTATGTTCATTAGGGAGATTGGCCTGTAGTTCTCTTTCTTAGTTGGGTCCTTCTCTGGTTTTGGTATCAGGGTAATGCTTGCTTCCAGGAATGAATTTGGGAGTATTGCTTCCCTTTCAATTTCATTAAAAAGTTTGAGAAGTAGGGGCGTTAGGTCTTCTCTAAATTTCTTGTAGAATTCGGCAGTGAATCCATCAGGGCCTGGACTTTTCTTTGTTGGGAGGTTTTTAATTACATCTTCAATTTCATTGGTTGATATTGGTTTATTTAGGATTTTTAAATCTTCTTGATTTAGCTTTGGTAATTCATACGAATCTAGGAATCTGTCCATTTCTTCTGCATTTTCCATCTTAGTAGAATATAAATTTTCAAAATAGGTATAGATGATCTTCTGGATTTCTGCAGGGTCCGTCGTGATATCACCCTTTTCATTTTCAATTGCATGGATTTGAGTCTTTTCTTTTCTTTTTTTAATAAGGTTGGATAAGGGTTTGTCAATCTTATTTATTCTTTCAAAGAACCAACTTTTTGCTTCATTGATTCTTTGTATTGTTTTTTTATTCTCCAATACGTTAATTTCTGCTCTGATCTTTATAATTTCCTCCCTTGTACGGGCTTTTGGCTTAACCTGCTCTTCTTTTTCTAGAAGCTCGAGGTTCACCCTTAAGTTGTTTATTTGCGCTTGCTCTATTTTCCTGATATAAGTATTTAATGCTATAAATTTCCCTCTTAGGACTGCTTTCATTGTATCCCATAAGTTCTGGTATGTTGTACTGTCATTATCATTCAGTTGTAGAAAGTGACTAATTTCTTCTTTAATTTCATCTGTGACCCATTGGTTGTTCAGGAGGATGCTGTTTAATTTCCATGTGTTTAGGGAGTTTTTGTGGGATCTTTTGCCATTGATTTCCAATTTCATTGCACTATGGTCTGATAATATGCATGGGATAATTTCAATTCCTTTGCATTTACTTAAGCAGGTTTTATGAGCTAGTACGTGGTCTATTTTGGAGAACGTCCCATGTGCAGCTGAGAAGAATGTGTATTCTGAAGTTGTGGGGTGGAACACTCTGTAGACATCTACTAAGTCCATTTGTTCAAAAGTTTGGTTCAGTTCTACTATTTCATTATTGATTTTCTGTCCAGTTGATCTATCTTTTTGTGACAGTGGAGTATTGAGATCTCCCAATATAATTGTATTAGTGCTTATTTGATTTTTCATGTCCTTTAGTACTTGTTTTATATAGCTGGGTGCATTGGTATTTGACGCATATATATTTATGATCGTTATCTCTTCCTCTTGGATTGTTCCCTTTACCAGGATGTAATGACCGTCTTTATCTCTCTGAATCCTTCTTGGCTTGAAGTTCACTTTGTCTGCAAAAAGAATAGCTACCCCTGCTTTTTTCTGGGTTCCTGTGGCATGGAGTATTGTTTTCCATCCTTTGACTTTCAGTCTATGAATTTCTTTCTGAATTAAATGTGTTTCTTGTATACAGCATATTGTTGGATCTTGCTTCTTGATCCATTTCGCCAGTCTGTGCCTTTTGATTGGTGAATTGAGACCGTTAACATTGATGGTTAAAACTGATATGTATTGACTTGTCATGATATTTTCCTGTTGTTGGTTCCCACTCTTTGTTTTTCCGCTTTCCGGCTATTTAATTATTTGCCCTGCCTGGTGGATTCCTTCTGTTGGGGTTCCTATCTCTTTCTAGAATGTCCTTCAGAACGTTTTGGAGTGCTGGTTTGGTGGTCATAAATTTTCTCAGATGTTCTTTGTCATGAAAGTATTTTATTTCTCCATCAATTTTGAAAGATAGTTTTGCAGGGTACATCAATCTGGGCTGAAAATTATTTTCCTTTAGAGCTTGCAATACATCATTCCAAGCTCTTCTTGAATTGAGGGTTTGTGCTGAAAAGTCAGCTGTGATTCTGATGGGTTTTCCTTCATAGGTGATTTGTCTCTTCTCCCTAACAGCTTTTAAGATTCTGCCCTTCTGTTGAATTTCTGGGATCTTGACTATAATATGTCTGGCTGAAGTTTTTTTTTTGATCATGTCTAGTTGGTGTTCTGAAAGCTTCACTTATAGAGGTGTCAAATTCCTTTTCTCTTCCAGGAAAGTTCTCCCTGATTATGTCTTTGAACAAGGTTTTAATGTCGTTGATGTTATCTCCTGCTTTTTCATTTATTCCAATTATTCTTAAGTTGTTTATCTTTGAGTCATCTAGCAGCTGTTGAATTGATTTTTCATGGTCCCTTGCTATTTTTAAGAATTTTTCCATTTCATGATCACTAATTGCAAGCCTATCTTCTATATCTGAGATCCTGTCCTCGCATTGGCTTATTCTGCTACAAATACTTTCAATGGAATTTTTTATCTCTTGGATATCTGCTTGAATCTGCCTTATGGATTCCATTTCTTTCCTATGCTGAGCATTCATGGTTTCTATAGTTTTCTTAAGTTCATCTATTTTTTTGTCTGTATCAGCTATAGTGTCCTTAAGCATGGTCTTCGTTGTAGACATTATCTCTGCAGTTATCTGTGAGATTATTTCTGTTTTAATTTTTTCCAGAACCTCATTCAGTTGCTTTGTTGTTACCACTTCAGATAGGCCAGGTGGGTGGCTTTCGGATTGTCCCACCTCGTTGCTCCCTAGGTTTGCCTTTGGTGAATTGGATGTGTGGGGTTGCATCTTGTTTAAGTGTCGTCTCATTTTTTCTTTCTTTAATTCCTGGGGTGATGTTTGCAAATTACCTATAGTAGGTTACTTTATTGCTAGTGTTTAAGATCTTTAGAAGATGACTACTTCTCTGCAGTATCTTCCAAGTGGAGCTTGCTTTTGTGTTTTGAGCTTTCTGCCAGATCCTACCTCTTCAATTCGTTGGGTATGCGAAGTTGCTACCTGTTTGGCCCAGTCCTTGATTCTTTGGTACTGTGCCACTGTATTTTCTGTGTCCCTTAGTCAATCTCAATCATGAAATATCAGGAAGGAAAGATGTTTAGAACAATTATTTCACATTTGGCTATAATGTTAACTAAAGCATCAAACACAGCCTAGAAAATGACAGACTGAGCTAACCAGTTATTTACCACTTTTAGCTGTATAGAGTTGCGGTTATATAACAAAATCTAAAACACACCAGAAAAATTATATGCAGTATACAAGTCCTATGTATGTCAATTTTTCCCTGAGGAGTTTAAATTTAAAATGAGTTAAGGAGGAAATAGAGTATTGGGAGAAGAGGAAGGAATTAGATGTAAGGTTAGAGGACCAAGAGGGATCCCACTAAAATTGGGACACTAGTACAGAGAACAGGTGGTAAAAAGAGAAGGAAGGGATAAAAGGAAGAACAGATCACGACCACAATCACAAAGAAGTTAGAGGCGCTGTTTACACTCATATAAAAAACCAGAGAGAACAATGAAGGAAAGAGCAAATACACATACAGAAACAATAACGAAGATAAAAGCAATAAAACAGACAGATCAAAAATAAAACCCCACCAAAAAACAAAACTAAACAAAACAAAAACAAAAAAAACCCTTCGCCAGAACAAAAAACAAATCAGTGAGAAGAAAAAAATAATAATAATAAAAAAAATAAAAATAAGAGAAAAAAAAAATTAAAAAGAATCAGTTCCAGGTGTTGACTTTGTTGTAGGCAGGTACCTGTTCTGTGCAGGTCCGTCCCAGTAAGCCAGGAGCGCCCTCTGGCGGGCGGTGAGCAGAGGCGCGTACTTTCAGGTAGAGACCAGTCTAGCTCGCCTCCGCTCTCAGCGCCCTTTCACGATCCCTGGGCCTGAGAGGCTCAGCGCACTGTCCGAGCGCGGATTCCCTGCACTGGTTCCCGCCGCTCTGGTTTTTCGCCACGCCCCCCACAATGGCGCCGGGCCAGTCGCTCTCTGGCGCGGGACAGGTGTGGCTGTGAGTCCAGTCTCGTTCGCCTGCTGACCTCAGCACACTTTCATGGGCTCAATTGAGAGGCCCTGTGCTGCCCTGTCCGGAGCACAAGTTCCCAGAGCAGTTTCCGAGCCGCTCTGAGTTTCGCCACACCCCCCACAATGGCGCCCGGCCGGTCGCTCTCTGGCGCGGGACAGGTGTGGCTGAGAGTCCAGTCTCGTTCACCTGCTGACCTCAGCACACTTTCGTGGGCTCAATTGAGAGGCCCTGTGCTGCCCTGTCCGGAGCACAAGTTCCCAGAGCAGTTTCCGAGCCGCTCTGAGTTTCGCCACACCCCCCACAATGGCGCCCGGCCGGTCGCTCTCTGGCGCGGGGCAGCTGTGGCTGAGGGACACTCACCGCCGGTCAGCGCCGTTCTCCGCCGCTCCCCTGCCCCGCCGCTGTCTCAGGATCCTCCGTGGGGGCTCCCTGGGCGCCAGCTGCCACCGTGTGTCCGTAGAATTGAGCCTCCGCCGGCGCTCCAACTCCCGGGATAGTAGAAGGTGCGCGCACGCAGTCTGCTCCTTCTTTCCGTCTTCTTTGTTGGAAGTCACCCGTCACTGGTGCCGGGGGTCCCAGATTGCGCTTCAGAACTTCTCTGGGTTTCGGGGAGGCATCTCCCCCCGTCCTGCGCTTTCCGGGTCGCTATATTCTCGTGTTCCAATGGTAACTTTTAGAGAGAGTTTCGTTGCCTGCTTCTTACTCATCCGCCATCTTGAGGCTACCTCCCGACTTTGCTCCTATTAAAACACAAATTCCTGGGCAAGGTAGTATTTAAAATTTGTTATCATTAACCACTTAGTGTGATGACATGTCTGGCTTTTTTCTTGAAGCAGGAACAGGTTCCTAAGTGGAGGTAGGAGGGAGAATAGCTGGACAAGGGCGCCCATGGCTCTCTGCACATCTGCTTGGGGCCCAAGCAGCTGGAGGCTTTGTAGCAGAGGCCATGGTGACTCACCCGGCAGCTGCTTTCTCTGTGCCAACTCTCCATTCTATTTTAGGTAAACGTATATGAAATGAAAGACCACATCCCAAATCCCCACTCACCCCGTCACACTTCTTGCAGAGAAGGGAGGTCAAGCCAAAAGTTATCTAGCAAAATTCCAGGAACACTTCTACGAAAGGGAAAATTCCCTGAAAAGTGTTTTTTTTTTTTTTTTTTTTGCCTTCCTCCCTCTTTTATTGTTCTTTCTCCTAGGTATGCAGAAATGACGGCCTACAAAGGGCTGGTGCTACAGCAGCAATCTCTAAGTTTGAGGATAAGGGCTAGCGCTGTTGGAACAGAGAGCGTGGAAGGAGCCTGGGTCCCCAGTGGCAATGGAGAGTTCCCATATTGGCCCTGGAGAGCTCACCTTTGGGATTATTACATGGAAAAGAAATAAACTTGGGTTAAGCCACTCTTTTTTTTTTTTTTTTTTCAAGTTTCTGCTACTCATAGTTGAACTCAATTTCTAACTGATGCGTATGTATATGCAGTGTATGTTGTAATAAACGTGCACAAATAAAATAAAACCATGTAAAAGCTGAGAGCAGAGTTCTGAGTCTGGTTTTGGATTTTCCAATTGAAGATGGATTTAGACAATCTGGCAAACCTTGAGAGTAGACCCCCCCACACACACACATACACCATTACACACACACAGAGGCACACACAGGCCAACACACAAATGCATAATTTTGTCCACATGCATTCATCAGGAGTGTGATTGCCTGTAATCTCCACTGAGTTTTATGATGGGAACATTTCTTGTTTCCAAGTAGTTCACAATTTGTGAAAGATTATGCAGATAAAGGCATGATAAAAAATAAAGCTGCAAAGACAAGTCTAAAAGACTAGGAATATTTGGAAAGAATGTAAAAAATGATATAGAATGTCTATCCCAACAAATTATTGTACAAAGAATTTTGACCTGGCAGCTCACCTATCATCTGAGAACAAAACAAGCAGGAATGGTCTTGAAAGAGAAAGGATTTTATAGTGAAGTGGGCATTCAGAGATGAATTTTTGTAGGATCCAAGGAAGCCCACCCTTCGAGCCCTTCATCTGCACAGGCTCCTTTCAACCACTCAGCAGATGTTCTGGACGCAGTTTTACATGTTCCCTGGGTTTTGTAAAATTTGTAGAGTTCATCCATTTTAACCACAAGCAGCTCAGCTCACTGTTTCTTCCCAGCCCAGCTTCCCCTGTTGTCACACTTCCCTTCTGTTGAATGGTGGCGGAAGGACTGCAGGGATCTCCAGGATCTGAGTAAGAGGAAGTTGAGCTAAGGATGCCTTTAGTTAATGTTTAATGGAACATAATTCCAGGGTCATGGTCGCTTCTGTGTGAAGTTGTGTTGCTCCCAGCCGTTTGGGAAGGAATGGCTTCCAGGAATACTCCCGTCACCCACTAGCATCATGCTATGAAGGCATGGTTCCAGAGGTCACAGAGTGATATAAACATTGTCCCGTCCTTTCCAACACTGGCAGTATCTGAGCACTGTATGAGAGCCAGGCTTTAAATATATAGGGCCAGAAGTTACTCTCAGAGATTCTTTCAATCATCTGATATATGATTTTTTTATTTTTAAAAATTGTAGTAAGATAGACATAACATAAAGTTTACCATCTTAACCATTTTTAATTGTATGGGTCAGTGGTATTAAATACATTCATAGTGTTGTGCAGCCATCCCCAGTACCCATGCTCAGAACTCTTTTCATCTTACAAAACTGAAACTCTGCACCCATTAAACATAATTACCCATTTCCCTTTCTCCCATGCCCTGGCAACTACTCTTTTGGTTTCTATAAACTTTATTACTCTAAGAATCTCATATAAGCTGAATGATATATTAGTTTTCTTTTTGTGACTGGTGTATTTCACTTGGCATAATGTCCTTGGGGCTTATTCATGTTGCCATATGTGTCAGAATTTCCTTCCTTTTTAAGGCTGAATAACCTTCAATGGTAAGTCTATACTAAATTTTGTTTCTTACTAATCTGTTGGTGGACACATGAATTGCTTCCATTTTTGGCTATTGTGAATAATAAATATTGTGAATGACGCTACTACAGACATGGGTGTACAAATATTTCTTACTTTCAATTCTTTCGAGTATATCTAATGTGTGAAATTTTCAGTGGAGGATTAGGTTCTCATTGATGACTAGTTAAAATGGAAGTTCTCACCTATTACAATTGTTTATGATGTGGTACAGTATATGTAATTATAAATGTAGCACACAGACACTATTTTTCTCTTTTTTTGGGAATTGTACAAAATAGAATCTGTCAGACTGCTGTATTTATAGCACAAATCTACAGAAAGACTACAAAAAAAAAAATGATGATGTCCACATGGGAAGTCACATTTTAGGCATCCCGCTGTTGTGGTTTGGATCTGAAATGTTCACCAAAGGCTCATGTGTGGCGTGCTTGGTCCCCAGTGCAGCAGCGTTCAGAGGTGGGGCTTTTGAGAAGCGATTTAGGGCTCAGACCTCACCATGGATTGGTCCATTGATGGATTCACAATTTGATGGCGTTGTTAGGAGGTGGTGAGAACACTAGGAGAGGTGGCATCTAGTTGGAGGAAGAAGGTCACTGGGCATGTGCCCTGGAGGCTATCTCCTGTCACTTCCTCTCTCTCTCTCTCTCTCTCTCTGCTTCTTGCCTGCCGTGATGTGAGCAGCTCTCTTCTGTCACATACTCCTGCTGGGATATTCTGCCTCATCTCAGGCATAAAGCAATGGGACCAGCCAACCATGAAGGGAAAGCTCTGAGATCAAAGAGCCAAAACAAATCTTTTCTTCTTTCAGTTGATTTTCTCAAGTACTTTGGTACAGTGACAAACAAGGAACACATTACGTAGCTATCAAAAAATATTTTGATTATTCCTACTAGAGAACAAGCTGACTTATCTTTGTATTTTCTCTGTAAAGTGGTTGTGAAATCATTTGTATGAAGAGGCTATCAAACAATATGTAACTGATAAGTGTAGAAAGTAAGAATGACAAAGGTGTGTCAGCCAACTAATAAAATACATTTTGTTAGTTTTTTGGATTTGGTGGTGTATGTGCTCTGTACCAGACCTTTAAAGTTTGTGATTTGTTATCTCCTGATATATAAATATTCTTATTTTTATCTAATTTTGCATATGTAGTGTGTTCATTTCTTAAAGAGGGCTTTAAATTGTCTTTGCTTTGAGTTCCTAAACCTGGATCCTCTCCTGTGGGATTTCATAAACAGCTTTAGTGTCTTGGCTTGAGGTCTCAGTTTCTTAAAATTTCTCTTCCATTACATGCTGCATGCTGCTCCTCTCTGGTACTTGTGGGTTTCCTGGTGCATGGGGTGGGCAATTGTCCCTTGTTCAGACCAGGCCTGCACAAAATCTAGCACTGATTTTTGTTTGTACGCTGAACTCTCAGTTGTAAGGTACCGGCTGCAGACAAGGTGGTGTCCTCTTGGGGCAGCCAGTAGGGATCAGCAGGGAGGGCTGTGGTGCAGTTTGAGAGGTTCATGTCCGACTGATTTGAACTCATAGTTACCTTTTAGTTCCTGAGGATCCTCCCCAGGTTATATTTACCAGTCTGTCAGCACCACCACCCCTCTATCTGCTCCCTGCCTGCAATCCCTGATTTCTTTTTGTCTGGAGGAAATGCTCCTCTTTTGAGTACCTCCTCAGAGGTGCTCCTGCTCTTCTCAATGTCTTTTCTCTTGCTCTTTAATGGCCCCTCAAAAATAGACCTTGGGGTCATTAGCAGCCAAAAATCTAATTCTTTCCTCCTGAGGTGGCAGGAAAAGCTGTTCATCTTCAGTTTCTTGCAGGAAAATAAGAGAAACATTTGCATTCTATCCCTTTGAAGCAACAAAGCCAGGTAAGCAGGGTTAAGTTGCAATATTAAAGCAGGCTTGCCTGTTTATATCCTAACATAAGTGAAGATGGTTAGAAGAACTTTGGAAGTAGAAGTGGACTTAGAGGTGCTCTAGTCAATCTGAATAATATCACAGGTGAAACAAGGGAAGCCCGTAGAGGGTAAATGATGCTGCTAAGGTCAAACCTTGTGGGCCAGAGAGCTAGGCCCATCCAGACTGCTTAGGCCTTGGACCAGCGTGTTTTCACTCTGTCATATTCAGGTTATATGTACTGAGGAAGTTTTAGATAGAGTTGTTGAGTATGGTATTAATACTGTCTTCTAAGACAGATTTAGAAATATTTTGCCCAGATTTTTTTAAAACTGAGCAAATTTTCATCTTTTGGAGTTGACTTGCTAGTCAACTTGAAGGATTCAGAAAAGGCTAGACAAGTTTTCAAGGTCTTTTTCATTTTGCAGTAAATGATATTCATTCCTCTCTCCTCTTGCAAGCATTTCGTGAGGCACCTTTTTAAACAGAGCACCATGCTGTGTACACAGAATAAAACAAATAAGCAAACAAACAGTGGAATCTAAAAAAGTATCCGGCCTCTGGAAGCTTAACATCCAGTTGAGGAGCAAACACTGACCTTTTAATATGCAAATGCACCTGTTTAATAATAATACACAGCAATATAAGTTATCAAAATTAGGATATAGAGAATTGAGCATTATTCCACCGTGCAAGCAAAAATATTTATTGGACAAAATTCTTCTCCTTAAATACAGATGTGTTATTAGGATTGTCTTATGGGTCTTTAGGAGATAAAAGGCTTATTTTGAGTATTTTCTGCAGTGGGGTACTCTCCCCTCCCAGCGATGTTGAGGTTTGCGTGTACTTGTGTGCAGGTGTCCTGCGTGGCAATGCATCTCTTTGATTACACGGGGCCTGCAGACAGGGAAACTAGCTCAAGGAGGCTCAGCAGGATATCAGTACACCAGCTCAGGAGAGAATTGGTGTATTTTGAAACCAGGTGCCCAGGATTTATCCACTGCTGTTGTGGGGAGGAAGGTGGTGCTGTGGAAATAGCATGGAGTATCACGCTGCACTAGTCTGTAGTCTTCAAAGCAACCAGAATATTTTTGAAATATAGACAGATCTTTCGTCACTCCCTTCTTTACCTTTCCCCATTTAAGTCTCTAGGTTCTGGGAACCCCACTGTAAGAGTCTCCTTAGCTGGGTGTACGTTTGTGTGTGTTGGGTTGGAAAGAAATGAAGGGAAGTTGATGTGAGAAGAGAATTGGGTTCCTTTCAGTCAGAGGGACGCACGCTGTTTCCTGAGTAGAGTCCTGCAGAGACTGAAAGACCGCAAAAAGAGAACATCTAGACTTACAGGATGTGGACAAATTTGTAGGTTTCTCTAGGTTCCCGTGTCCTAATTGAGCAGAGAATTAGCAAAATAATTATGACACCTGCATGGAAGTAAGAGATGGGGTCAGGGGATGGGATCAGGGGCATCTTAGCCATGACTGCATGGGATGCACAACAGGACAAGATGCCTCCCTCCCTTCCTGAAACTTGGCGTGATATTGACCTCCTGGAACTCAGGTACAACCCTGGGGCATGGGTCTAAATCTCCAACTTAGAAGAGAACTTCCTGATATTTGAGGGAAGAAGCCTTTTAAATAGAGGTTGAATTTTATTGTGGGTACCGGGAGTCGACCTCAGGACCTCATGCTTGCCAGCAAGCGCTTGTGCCACTAAGCAGTATCACCAGCCCTTTTTTTTTTTTTTTCCTTTTATGTGGGTTCCAGGAGTCAAACTCAGGACCTCGCGCTTGCTGGGTGGGTGCTTATGCTGCTGAGCTATCTCACCAGCCCAGGTTGAATTTTATTGTAGAAGAATAATACTATTTTTGCTATCCCTGAATTTATTCAGTAAGATTCATTCCCACTATACCAACTTATTTTCCTCCTGAAAATATGTCTTAAACAATTACTCTTGTCATTGTTTGAACTGTTGCGATTTCACAGGCAGGACTCAGACAAAATTGACACAACCCTTCTAAAACTTTGTGGCTCCTCGTGGTTTCCAAACAATTTTCTGGTAACTGCACTGAGTTCATAAACTTCAACCCAAAAATTTGATATGAAACTTGGAAGAAATAAAAACTTTACCAAACGCCACCAGAGCCATCTTTCAGATGGCTTGGACTGTCTGCTGGAAGCATTCTGGGCAGCTTGTTGTAGGTCAAAATGTTGGGACCCTGTTGGAATTAGCAAAATGTGAAACTGGAATTTAGCTGTGTGCCTTAGCTAAATACTTATACACTGAAAACAGAATCCTCTTAGCAGAAGTAGAAAATGAGGGAATCGAATACGCCCTGAGCCAAAGCATTCCAGCTCTCTATTTGCTGGAGGCAGGAAAGGTGAAGCAGGAGTGACAAGTGATCAGAGACAAAATCGTACGAAGTCACCCGGCCAGGAAACTTCTACGCGGCTGGCGTTAGTGGAGAAACATGTTGGGAAGGGCCCTTCCTTGACAGTGTAATCTAACGTTTTATAGGCCAGCTTACAAATGTGATGGGGTCGGGCCGGTGATATCGCTTAGTGGCACAAGTGCCTGCTGGTAAGCGTGAGGTCCTGAGTTAGACCCCAGGTACCCACAAAAAAAAAAAAAAAAAAAAAAAATTATGTACCATAAAATCGTCCAGCCTGTGCAACTTAGCAAGACTCTGTCTCAAAATAAAATAAAAGTCTTGAGGATGTATCTCAGGGGTAGCCCAAGGCCCTGGGTCCAATCCCCAATACTGAAAGGAAAAATTGAAGTGTATAATTCAGTGAAATTTAGTGCATTCACAATGTTGAATGGCCCTCTACCATATCAAGTTCTAAAATAGATTTTTAAAATATTTTAGTCACACCCCTCCCAATTCCTCTACCTATTAAGCGCACTCTCCCTTCTGACATCCGGCCTGTACACTAAGGGCTTCCATCCTCTTGGCTGCCCATCAAGGATGGACACATATTCAGTTGCAGGGTTTCCTCTAGGAAGTCAGGTATGAGCTTCCTTTCTGCTGGCCTTGATGCTGATGATCTAAAGCCTGCCAGGTGTCTCCACGTGGAGAGCCAAGGGGACACCAAAGAAAGCAGAGTAGAGATGATGTGAGACAGCTGGACTACGATGGCCTCACTGAGTCTCTTTTTTCAGGCATTTTAATTAGTTATATGTTTCACTGTTTAGAAGACTCTTCCTTGTCTTACGGCAGTTTGAATTGTATTACTGTCACTTGCAACCAGTCACTCTGGGGCACAAAAGGTGACCACACCACATGGCACTGAGGCGTGCGGGTGAGGTGGGCATCTCTCCTGGTGCCGGGGAAACACCTCAGCTCTGTAACGAAGGACTCTGAGGCTCTGTCCCTTCCTGGTTGGGCTGGCTGAACTTTAAACATGTGATTCTGATGGAGCAGTGGTGAGGAAATAAAGTAATAGTTGGACGTTTGATATTTACCTACCTATTTATATCAATATATTTAATATTAATTATCAGTAACATAAGCTTCTACGAAGAAAAAATTTCTTTGGTTTCTTTCTCTTTGGTTTTGTATCCTTGATAAGGATACTGTTTGATTCAATAGATTGAAAGAAGGAATTTCAGAGAATAGTACTGAAAACTATGTGAGTCCTTTTACCAATAAAATACCTTGAGGAATAATACTTTGTATTATCAAGGTCTTTCTTAAGTATGTAAATAGTAGGTCCTTAGTATGTAAATAGAAAAAAATAAATTTCAAAAATGAGAGTGGCTTGTTTCCTCAGTCATTTTAGATTCTGATTCGCCCTAATGAACATGGGAACATTTCATATTCGCTAAAGAGATTCTCCTCTATAACAACACAACTCAAGGTTTTAAGATAAATTCCTAGCTAAAATTTGGCAAAAGTAATCAAAAGAGAAGTTTCCCTCTATTTTGTCTTTTGCTTTAATTGAAAAGAGGATAAATTACAGAAAAATAATCAAAAGGGCATATTCTTTTAATTACGGGTTTATTTTATTAACTTCACTTGATTCATTGCACCTTTGGGCCTTTTGCAAACAACACTAGAAATAGAATAACTTTATCAAAAGTAATGTTGGCATGCAGAAATTAGTGGACCAATTTCATAAAAATTTAGTTTTTGTATATTTTAAAAACTCTAAATAATCTAGTCAGATATTGTTATTGTGTTGAATTGTGCCCCCTCTAAAGATATCTTGAAGTCCTAACTCCTAATATCTGAGAATATAAACCTATTTGGAAATAGTGTTTTTGTAGATGTAATTAGGTAAGATGAAGTCCTACTGAAATAGGGTGGGCTTCTAATCCTACGTGATAGCAATGTAAAGACAAGGGACACACAACGAGAAGACCAAATAGTGAAGGCAGAGATTGGAGTTATACAACTGCAAAACAAGGAATGCCACAGATTGTCAGCAAACCACCCAAAGGTAAGAAGAGGTAAAGGGGGATTTATCCTTGATAAATTAGGTAAGGACCTTATTCACCTTAAAACTGAAAGTTTGTACCCTTTGACTAACATCTCCCAATTTTCTTTATCCCCCACTCCTTGGCAACAACCATTTGAATCTTTGCTTCTGTGTTTGATTTCTTTTAGATTCCACATAATTGAGATCTTACAGTATTTGTCTATATTTGGCTAATTTCACTTAATGTCCTCCAGGCTCATTTGTGTTGTCACAAATGGCAAGATTTCTTTCTTTTCATGGCTTAATAATATTTCATTGTGCATTACACCACATTTTAAAATTTTATCTGTCAACGCACACTTAGTTTGTTTCCATATTTAGTTATTGTGAATAATGCTTTGATGAACATTACCTAGAGGTGAGATTGCTGTATCATATGGTAATTCTATTTTTATTTTTATGGGAATCTCCATACTATTTTTCATAATGGCTGTACTAATTTACACGCACATCAGAAGTATGTAAGGTTTCTATTTTATCTATATTCTCACCAACACTTACCTCTTGTCTTTTTTTTTTTATATGCGAGTACCAGGAGTCAAACTCAGGACCTCGCACTTGCCAGGCAGGGTCTTATGCCGCTGAGCTATATCACCGGCCCACCTCTTGTCTTTTTGATAGATTTTCTAACAGGTGTGAAGTGATTTCTCCTCTTGGTTTTGATTCTAACTTCCCCAATGAGATTAGTAATGCCGAGAGTTTTCAATACTTGTTGGCAACATGTATTTTCTTTTCTTTCTTTCTTTCTTTCTTTCTTTCTTTCTTTCTTTCTTTCTTTCTTTCTTTCTTTCTTTCTTTCTTTTTTTTTTTTTAGAAATGTCTATTTAGGACCTCCTTGCATTTTCAAATCATGTGTTTGATTTATTTCTCTTAAGTTTTTGGTGTTTCTTAAGTATTTTGATTATTCACCACTTTGTGGGTATATGGTTAACAAATATCTTTTCCTACTAACTGATTTGTTTTTATATGATAAATCCACATTTTTGCCAAACCCATGAAAGAATCCAAATACACAAGAATGCAGACTGACAGCCACTGGGAGGATGTTGCCTACTTCTAGGTGTCCCTGGATGGCACCTTGAGAGCTGCTGTGGTCATTACCTAGTGCGTGGTTCTTGATTCCAGTTGCACATTAAAATCGCCTGGGAAGATTTTACAGCCTCTTCACTCCAGACCAATTAAGTCAGAAACTCCAGGGTTAGGACCTCAGCACCAGTAATTTTTAAGAGATCCTCAGGTGATTCTAGCATCCAGCCAGAGCTGAGAACCAGTAGCTTACGTCATGTTGTGTTACCGTGGCGTCTGAATGTTTTAATGACAAGAGGCAGGGCACCCATTCTGCCCCACCCCCAGCCCTCTGCTTTTTGTCTGATTGATGTTATATAAAGTCCAAGGGGAACTAAGACTAAGTCTGGTAATTGTCGTGATGATGCCCTACATATCCTATCAAATCCAATCTTGTTTAGGATGGGAGAGACAGAAGTGACTCAGTGAAGTTAAAATATTTCTGTCCCTATTTAGAATATTCAACACTAAACCCAACAGAATTTTGCCAGGAAGTTTCACATACTAAAACTTCTTGAAATAACAGATCTCACCTGAACAAAAAAGTTTATCATTAATTGTAAAGTGTGCTTAATCACAGAATTATCTAGCAATCAGCATCATGCATAGCCTTTAATGCCTCCTGTCTGCTGAGTGTGAGTTCTGCATATTGATCAGAGATTTGTAAATTTCTCTGCTTATACCTCGTCACTCCCATCTTTGATTTAATATAAAATAAGCAGAGTTTGAAAACCACAGTGCTGGAAGGGACCTGTGGAAACCATTTTATTATTTAGTGCTCTGCCTTTGCAATCTAATGTCTAATCCACTAAGAGAGTCAGGTGACCTGTTCCCTTGCTACACTCAGGCAGGCTCTAGCATAGCATAGATGAGGGCAACATCCCTTCTAACTGGCTCCCTCCCTCCTGTCATCTTTTCTCCACATTGCTGTCAGGGATCTTTCTAAAGAAATCGAAGCAAGTTACTCTCTTCCTTGCTTAACATTTTTTGATGATTCCATGTTTGCCTCAGGTTCAAATTCAGACGCCTTAGATACAATCAGCCAACTGATCTGACCTTGTCTCTCTCTGCAGATTCATCTTCTAGACTGCCATTTTCTCACTGTAAACTGCAGTCTTATAAGGATTCTAAATATTCTAAATGCAGTGGTCCAGATGTGTCCTCCTGGCCGCCGTACGTGTGCTAGCCTTTGCATGTGCTATCCTTTCCCTCTAGGATACTATTTCTCCCACTGTGTAAGGAGGCCCTTCCTCCCTTCTCCCATCAGCATAAGTCATATCAGGTTGTAATGCACAAGGGATGCCGCAGAACTTGTGGCAAATGGTGTGCAGAGTGGGAGAGGATTTACTGAAATGTGGGTAGAGGATGGCTGCATATATTAAATCCTGAAATACAAGACCTACTTAGTCTGTTTTTGCGTAAAGAACTTCAAAGCTACACACAAGAACAAGGTCAAATGGATTAAAAATAGAACTTTCTGGGTTTAGGGTTCTAATATGTGCCCATATACGGAAAAAAAGTAGCGCCTTTTTTCATTTTACTTTTCCTTTTAAATTAACTTTACTTTGTTATTTATCAGCTTCAGATTTACAGCAAAATTGAGTAGAAAGTATAGAGAATTTCCAGTTGCTATGTAGTCCTGCCAGCCCCTCATATGGCTACCCTTCCCCACAGTCAACATTTGGTACCAGAGTAGTACTTTTGTTACCACTGAATTAATCATTCATTATTACCCAAATTCATAGTTTTCAAAGAATGAAACTGGCATCTTGAATGGTGTTACACTGAATTTGTAGATCAATTTGGAGATAATTATAATCTGCATAATATTTAGTCATCCCATTAAATAATGTGAATTGTCTCTTCACTTGTTAGGTCCTCTCTATATTCTTCATTTTGGTTTTAATTTTTCTCCGTGGCAGTTTTGTGAAGTTTTGGCTAAATTAATTCTTACATACTATATAGTTATGGATTGTGATGGTGCCTTATCTTTTAAAATTTAAAACATGCTTTTTGTGATTGTAAATTTTAAGCTTTTAGGTTGATGTGTTTGGCAACCACGCAAAACTATTTGAACAGTTATGGTAACGATTTTATTGATTCTTCTGGATTTTTCTAAGGAGATGATAACATCGTCACCAGTTTTTAAATCTTTTTCCTTTCAATTTGTCCACTTTATTCTTTTATGTATATTTTTTGTAATGACTTTAGAGTATGGCAAGTAGAGATAAGTGTGCAATTCCTAATTTTAAAAGTGTGTGTTCCCAATTTTAAAAGGACATATTGGACATTTCTCTAATAATAACTGTGGTTGGTACTCTGGTATTATGGCAACATAAGTTTCTTTTTTTTTTTTTTTGTGTGGGTACCGGGGGTCGACCTCAGGACCTCGCGCGCCAGCAGGTGCCCGTGCCGCTGAGTGATATCACCGGCCCCTTTTTCGTATGTGGGATCCGGGAGTCGAACTCGGGCCCTCGCGCTTGCCAGGCAGGCGCTTATGCCGCTGAGCCATCTCACCGGCCCAGCAACATAAGTTTCAACCTCCCCATATTGCTTCATAAAAATAGAAGAATGGGAGGGGTCGGTGAGATGG
Organism: Erethizon dorsatum; assembly: GCA_028451465.1. Taxonomy (NCBI): domain Eukaryota; kingdom Metazoa; phylum Chordata; class Mammalia; order Rodentia; family Erethizontidae; genus Erethizon; species Erethizon dorsatum. The sequence goes on along the minus strand of CM051838.1, from coordinate 80,283,635 downwards.
CTCAGCGGCTTAAGCGCCTGCTTTGCAAGCGCGAGGGCCCGAGTTCGACTCCCGATCCCACATACGGAAAAGGGGCCGGTGATATGGCTCAGCAGCATGGGCGCCTGCTGGCGCGCGACGTCCTGAGGTCGACCCCCCGGTACCCACAAAAACAAACAAACAAACAAACAAAAAAAAATAGAAGAATGGGGATCTCTAAACTGAAGACTCATAGGCAGAGGCAGTATTTTAATACAACTAGATGACAACGATGTGTCCTGATGAGCCTCTAAACACGTATGTGGGTGGAAGCCACTGTCATATTCCAGTTCTGAGCAGCAGAGTGAGAGCGGGAGTAAGTGGAGGGAAGGCAGCTGGCTTTTTGACGTCCCTGTGAATGGGAAAAGCCCCCAACTGCCATGGTGCACTCACTGGAATATGCAGTGAGCCAAGAGTAGAAAAGAACGTAAAATGGGGGAGAGGACAATGTTTTTCAGAACTAGATTTGCAGAAGAACGCAAGTGGACCCAATTACAATGAAGTTCGACTATTCTGGAGCCATGTGGGTCTCTAATCCTTTGGAATTAATAAACACAAGTCCCCTTTCAAAGCAAAACTCTTTATTGAATATGAACTCGTGGGAGTACAATTGAAATCAAGCTAAGCAGGCATAATTGGGACAAAGAAAATTTAAAAAATGATCAAAGTGTGTGTTGGGGGAGCAGAGAAGGCAAGTCTCAGAAAGCGCTAGCCACAAAGCTAGAGGTCTGATCATCCCTCATGCTAAAGAGGAAGATGACATTTCTACAGACAATGAAAACTTGCTGGCACAAAGAAATGAAAAATTTTACCTAACACTTCAAAATAAAGAAATTTTTAAAAACCTGGAAAACAACATAAAACAGTTGAGAAAAATTAAAAGATGTGGTCATTGAAAAAATTTTGAAAAGGGAGATGACTCAGGATAGAATTTAAAAGTAAAAAAATCAATAAAGAAATTTTAAAAAGGCAAATAGGTATGACTGAAAATGTTTTAAAAGGAATACAAGGTGGCAAGAAGAAAATCTCTATAAATAAAAAAGAAATGAGAAAGGAGGGAATAATAATACAAAGAAAATAAGATTGAACATACAAGTAAAAAGAGCCCCTGTAACCCAAAATAATGAAAGATAATAAACACAGTAATACCTTGGTTCACCGACACTTCTGTTTGCAAACAATTCAGTTTGCAAACAAAAGTGTTCTTCAAAATTTTGCTTCTGTTTGCAAACTCTGCATTGGGTGACAACAACAACCACAGCCATCTTTGCTATACAAACACAAACGCAGCCATCTTCCCCCCAAATCATAAAACAAATTAAATTTGTAAACTGAGGTGCCGCTGTACTAAAACCTGCTTCAAGAAAATGTTCCTAAAATTAAAAAAAATTTGGGAGCTTATAAAAGATCCACTATGCTCCTAGGACAAATCAACCCAGAGCTGCTAGCAGTAAGATAAAATAAAGTGAGACTTTGTTTAAAAAAAAAGAAAGAAAAATATATCCTCTAGACATATAGAAGAAAAAAAATCCATTAATAAGGTAAAGAAAATCTGATTATGACCAGATGTGATGACAATACTCTCTTACGCTAGAAGACAATAGAATAATAGATCTTCTAGCATATATATGAATATCAGAGAAGAAAAAATGTGAATTATGAACTTTAAATCATGGAAAATTGATTCTCAAAGATAAAAAGTTCTAAGTGTTACAAAAGAAGTTGTGTGGAGAAAAAGTTAGCTAGAATGCAGAAGACCTGAACAAGTGACACAATTCTATAGATGTATGGAACTTCAGATGATAATAGAGGCTACATATTTTCTTAAGGTGTACATGTAACATTTATGAAAAATTGAACATATTTTAAATTATCTTAATGATCTCTAAAGAAGAGAGATAAAACATTTTCTGACCTTAATGTAACAAAACAAAAATTATAAGCAAAATGTTAAAATTGCTCTTTACAGAGCATTTTAAAGCATGTTATTAAATAATTTTTAGATTTAAATAAAACTTCAAAGTAATACAGTAAAACGTTTGAAAATACTGATAATAAGAATACAACATATTAGAGTTGTATTTGACTAAAGCAACTATCAAGGGAAAATTTATAGCTTTAAATATCTATTAAAATATAATTTTAAAATGAGAATCTATTAAGCTCCAAATTCAAATGGCCAGAAGAATCAAGTATTTTAAAAGAAAGAAGGAAAAATTAATAAAGATGAAAACAGAAATTAATGAGGTAAAATTTAAGCAGTGAAACTAAAAAATCTTGATATCATTTTGAAAAATACCAGCAAAATTAGACACTCATTATTAATATAGTCAAGGAAATAAAAGAGAAAGGAGAAATACATAAGGTTAGAAATGATAAGAGAGCAATAAGCATGAAGCAGATATTTTTAAAATCATGGGGTAGTGTTGCTCAAATCTATGCAAATAAATATGAATACTGAGGTGAAATAATTTTGTGAAGAAAATGCAGTTTGCCAAAATTGAGAAAGGCAGAAAGTCTAAAATGATCAATTACCATTGATGAAATAGAAAAATAGACAAATAGTTACTGAGTTCCTATACAATAAAAACACCAGCTTCAGATTTTTGCCCAGGGGAATTCTATCAGACTTTGAAAACCATCTAATCATCTACTTTAATTACTCCTAAGACTAGAAAATAAAAGAATATTTCTGAATTTGTTTTATGAATTGAGTGGAACATTTACCTCAAAACTCAAGACAGGTTGCACCAAAAAAGAAAATACCCCAATCTCACTTATGACTACTAATGCAGAAATTTTAAAGGATTATCAAAGAAAACCCAAAGCATGTAAAAAAACATAAGACATCAGTACTTAGTAGAATATACTCCAGGAATGCAAAAGTGGTTTAATCAAAAGAAATACATCAATATAATCCATCATACTAACAGTTTAAAAAATCATGGTTGTATCCATAGATGTAGAAAAGACATTTGATAAATGTCCTTGTCCACTCACTCACCTTAAAAAAGTCTGGATACTTCCTGTTATAGTTTCCTGGATACTATAAAAAACTGTCATAAACTTGGTGGCTTTAAACCACAGAAATATATTCTCTCGGTGTTCTGAAGGCCAGAAATGTAGAGTCAATGTCACTCCCTCTGAAGGCTCTCGGCAAGAATCTCTTCCTTGCCTCTTCCACATTTTGGTTGTTGCCAGGTTTCCTTGGCTTGTGGCAGAATCACTCCAATCTCTGCCACCACAGTCATATTGCCTTTCCCTCTTTTGTACATGTTCACTCTCCCTCTGTTTCCCTCTACTGAGGATACATGTAATTGCATTTAGGGCCCACACCTATACTCCAGGATGACCTCTTCATCTCAGCATCCTAAATTAAATCGTATCTGCAGTGTCTTTGCCATATAAGGTAACATTTACAGGTTCTAGGGAATAGGACCTGACATGTTTTGGGAACATGATTTGACCTACTGCACTTCCTCAATGATAAAATGTGCATAATTCAGCCCCCAAACTCAGCATCTTCCTGAGGAGACACTGAAAACTTTCTCACTAAGGTTAGGTTCTAGAGAGGGAGTCAACAATTTCTACTTCTATATAACATTATTTTGAAGGTATTACCAATTTAATTAGACAATAGAAAATAACTGGAGTTTATAATAATTGGGAATGAAGAGGTAGAACTCTATTTTTAGATGACATGATTATATATCTGAGAAACCCAAAGACATAAAAATTATCTCAAACCATAAAACGGTAAGGTAGCAGCCTTTAAAATTAACATTAATAAATCAATAGGTCCCACAACTAAAACAAAATCAATTATCGTATGTAGCACAAGAGAGGATAACATTTATGGTACACACAAAGAAAATATGCACCATGACATAATCTTGGTTAGAAGTGCCAAAAATCTATGTGAGGAAAATACACTTGAAAGTCACAAAAGTCAATTTTAACAAGTGGAAAGATGTTCTTTGTTCTTGCACAGAAAAACTCAACATAAAAAGTCACTTTCTATAAATACGAAGTTCTCTATAAGAGCATCATCAGATTTATTTTTCTCCCTAGAGCTAGACAAATTCATTATAAATTTACTTGAAATAACAAACAAGTAAGAATAGTGAAATATCTTGAAAAGGACTATAATTGGATGAGAGAATGAAAAGGGAAGATGTTACCAAATATTGAAACATACCAAAAGCTCTGTATAATTGGCAGCTTGGTATTGACATTGAAGAGACAGACCAATGGGACAAAATAGAACAATGAGAAATAGACGAAAATTGCACTGTGAAATCTAGTATACAATAAAGGCAACATCTCATATCAGTGGAGAATGGGTCATATTTAAAAATAGGCATTTTAATAACAGAGGAAGGATTTGATTATCTATAGATTAGCACAATTAGGGAAATTTCACTATAGTATGTATCAATCAATGGAACTTAGCAGACCAAACTTTTTTTTTTAAATTTTTTGAGACAGGGTCTCACTTTTTAGTGCAGGCTGGCCTTGAACTCACTATGTAGCCCAGGCTGGCCTCGAACTCATGGCAATCCTCCTGCCTCAGCCTCCTGTGTGCTGGGATTACAGGCATGAGCCACCATGCCCAGCTGGCAGACCAAACTTTTAAAAACATTATTTCCTTGACTTATAGTTCTGGATGGGTGCCTTATATAGTGTTTCCATTGTGTTACTCACTTTACCTAGAGCTATAAACTTTTTATTACGTAGAATTGAGACGCTGTATAACCAGAGCTGCGCTGGTGTTTAGCATACAGTCATACATACATGTATTTATGGATATTATAATTTTACTAGTATAATTTACTATAAAACAGACCATCAATTTACAAGTAGTAATAAAATAGACAATAGTCTCTATTGTAAATTCCATGTGCCTAATACATGCTCATGGAATGCTCTTCTTGATTTTTGCTAAACTTTTCTATCTGTAGGCAACCTGTGGTTGCAGTTGATGAGTGCAGTTAACACATGAATGGAGGTTGATACTTTTATTTACATTAACAAGGAAACTGCCAAAGACGTTTATTGAATCTTGTTTATCCATGATGTGGGTGGCTTCCTTGTGAATCAAATAATAGCTTTTAAATATTGGAAGACTATTTCTCAATTTTTTGTGCTATTTACAATGTATAAACCATAAACATGGTATACTTTTAAAATTAATCCACATGGTTAACACTTTCTCCATTATTTGCCCAAGACTAGACCAGGGCTCAGCAAACTTTCTGGAAGGGCCAAATAATAAATATTTTAAGCTTTGGTCCCCAAAGCTTGTCTGTTGCAACTATTCTATTGCCACAGTAGCACAAAAGCAATCATAGATGCTATATAAAAAAGTAGGTGTGCCTGTGTTCCAATAAAACCATTTACAAAAACAGGTGGTGGCTGGATTTAGCCTAGTGACCATAATAACCCCTGTTCTATAAATCAACAAAACAATACATTAAGCCTTGCTTTTAGCATTGCCAAACTTCGTGGTGTAAAAACTACTGTGACAGCCAGTTTCATGCTATTGTATGATGTCAGTGAACGCAGAGTTGGGAGAAGATGGACAGCAGTACATCATTCTACATATTTCCACCACACAGATGCAGTAGACATCCATATGCTCAAAATTGGAGTCTGCAAAGACACACAAAATTGTATTAGCTCTTGTTGATTGTTTCTTATGGAAACCAGAGCCCTTCATCGCAGAAGCCAGATACCTGGCCCAGAAGTCACAAGCTTGGCAAAAGAGGCAGATGAATTGGTGGCTCCACTGCCGCTTTGCAATGAGAAGGAGAGCTCACAGTAAGTGACAATGCCTGGCAAACCTCTCACAAGGCTCTCGTGGCCCATCCTAATCAGAAATATACAGGAAAGGGCATCTGGGGAAATGCAGTTCAGCCCGACCATGCTGCCACATCACAAAGCCACTGCCCATGGTGCTAACATCTTTCTTCCATCTTTTGTGGGTCCAAGCTTTGTTTCCCATCTCTTCCCCGTTCCCTTCTGACCCTAAGAACATTCCTTGGTCTTATCTTCCAACTCACTGATTTATTCCTCACCTATATCCATTTTGCTGTATATCTTATCTGTAGTTTTGTTTACTTCATCTGTATCTCATACTCAGTACTCAATTTGCTCCTTTTTGTTTCCTTGTTCTTCCTTCATATTGCTGATAGCAGCCTTAACCTCCTAATATTCATCGCCATTATTTTAATTTCTTGGTTCATCTTGTCTTACAATACTAATGTAGGAGGTTTCTATAGTTGAGATTGTTGTCTTATTTAGTAGTCATCTTCCTTTTATGGCCTTCATGTTATCTTGTCCCAAGAACTCCTTTTAGCCTTGGAGTATCTGTTACTAGATGTGGTTATATGTGGGGTAACGTTAAATCCCAGCTTCCGGTTTAAAAATCCCTAGATGAATTAAAGCCCTGGGGAAAGCCAAGAAGCAGGGCCTCAGGAACTACAAAACTGATGATGACCATTACACAACTAACTTCTCTCGTCCATCTTTCACATTTACATGGTTCTTAAACAATCTCCATGGACTAGATCCCCCTGTCCCAGGGGTTTGGAATGGGAGGGCTATCGCAGTGAGTACCTAAGGTCAGTATACACCAGCTTATCATTCTGTTTTCCTTTTTCTAGTTGTGACCTCTGACACCTATAGCCTAAGCTATTACTGACAGTTTCTGAGGTGACACAGCAGGCTGCCACTGTGCTAGTGGCAGAAGAGATGGCAGAACAGAAGCATCATTCTTTCCCTCTGATTTCCTCCCACAGCCACCCCTGGCTGCCTTCTCCCAGGCCGAAGCTCTTCTCTCCTTCCCTCCCACCTCCCCACTCCAAAGAACGACTCTTGAGTCTTCAGACTCCCCAGACACTTCTCCCAGTGTTTTATTTCTTGTCATTATTTCCTCAAATCCATTTCTCTCCGGCTTCCATAGTTTCTCTAGGGCTGATTTTCAGAAAGGAGCCAGTGGTCAGTGTAGTTTTTCATCCTGACAGGATGAGGGAAATGGTTTATAGAGCAGGTGCAGCATAGAACAGGGAGCATCAGAGAGATGTGTGATTCTTCAAAAGAGGCTACAAATGTACAGCAAGAATCGCTTATTTCTTCAATTTTATTGTAGTTTCAATTAAATTGTGTATGTGTGTAATATATATTATATATCACTTATCACACATATAAAATAGTGAAGATAAAGTGAAATGAGACTTCAAAAATGAGATATGCTGTCAGACTTCTAAAGGAAATAGCAGTCCTCACCCCTCCCCACTCCAAATTTCTGTTCTCCAGAACTTTTAGGGGGGCTATTTCTTCTGGGATTTACTTTCACATTCTAAACAACTGTCTCTGTTGCTACTTCTTTCTCTTCAAATGTTGGCTGCTCTCTTTGGTTTCCTGAGTGGAAGAGGAGCATCTGGCACTTGTGCCTGCTGTGTTTCCCTCCCCTACACATTCTGTTGCCCTGCTTTCTCCAGCCTACAGTTATGTCACTGCTTCTGTCATGAGTATTCCGTGTTTCCAATGTTATTCCCATGGGGAATGGTATTCACACCTGAGACGTGGGTCCCACTAAGTAGAAATTTTACTCTCAGGATTCATACTTGTTCACCGCCCAAGTTGTTCAGTGATCTCTGTGGCAGCTGAGGGTACTTTTGGCGAGGTTTAGTACAGCAGGTCCTCCATCACCAGCCCCTTGCGTATTCTCCGTCTTCCTCCTCCTCACTGGATTGCTCTTTGCACCTCGCCTTCATCACCATTTTGGGAATTTTTTTTCCTGCCTTCCTGTGTTAGATTTCCTGTTTTCCAACTCACATCTGCCTCTTTCTTGATTCATTCTCATTTAGTGAGGAGACCAAAGCTTCTAGTAGTTTCTAAGAAAAAGTTCATAAGGTAAAAGTTATTTGTTATTCAGTCTGCCCCTCAATTTTTGAACATCTCATCCCATTTGTTTAGGTTTCCCACAATATACATTCTGCACTCTCACTAGAAATGATTTTTCAGGCCATTTTCCAGTTGTTGGATTGCAAACATGTGGTTTTGATTTCACCAGTCAACTGCATCTGAGCCAGATTTGACATTTGGATCCAGACTAATTCCTTGGGAAGGAGGCAGGACCTGAGGCTTCCCTTTTGCTGGTGACAATCAGGGTGAGGCAGGGGGACAGAGTTCTGGAGCCCAACCTGTGACCACAGCACCTGATTTGGCAACCTCCAGAGGATGGCAGGGGTTGTGAGTTGGAGCTGCGCTGTGGCACAGCCTCCTGGTTTGGTGGTCTCTGTGAGAGGCACTGGCTCCCTCCATGGCAGCTCCTGTGCAGGTGGTGTCCCATCTGAAAGTACTGTCATTTCTGTCCCTCAGCCTGTGAGCTCTATCTAGTAACTAGTCCTTTCGATATAAACTGGCTAGGGTAACTTCTACTGTAGTAAACCAACCTGTGCAATATGCCTTGTATGCCTGGCGATGCTTTATTCTTACACAAGATAAGAGTTTCACTGGAAATAGAATTCTAATGGAAACCATGTTCCTAAAAATTAGAAAATGCTTTTCCATTGTCTCTGGCATCTAATGGAGTTGCTGGAAGTCTGAGGTTGTTCTTTTTCTTGAGAATGTGTATGTGACTTGCTATGCTTCCCCAAAACTCTTTTGTTTAATCTCCAAGTAGTAGTATTCTTAGATTGTCTGTTTCTATGTTATTGAATCTATAAGTTGTCCCATTTTAAAGAGACAAAGAATTCTACAGTATATGTTGTCTTATGAAAAGCAGTTGTTTTCTGATTTAATCTCCTTTCTTCATCATCAGAAGCAACCATTTTTCTCGACCAATATATAATTAAAAGCATTTTTGTGCATGAAATGGATCCCAGTAGGTCTTTCAATGCCCTCACATTTGACTGTCATACACAATTTCAGGAACATATTATACATGCAAGTAGGTGCCTGCCTTGTTCCTAAACAGACTTTAGGTTGTTAGTCCCCCGCCCCTTGAAAGATATTTCATTCGTTTAGTGGTAGTGTGTGAGCCAGAGCATGAAAATAAAAAGAACTTCTATTTCCAGGGATTGGTAAGTGAGATGCAGGAGAAGTAGAGTTTTGGGTCCATGAGGTTCCTGACTCAAGGAACTTAAGGAAAAGGCTGTGAAGTGACACTAAAGAGCTGCATCCGGAAGGCCAAGAAGGTAAACATGGAGCTTCTTGGCTGAGGGGTTGGAATTCTCCTTTGTGAACTTGGAAGAAATGCTGTAGCCTGGGCAGGGCTGAGCTGGAGGAAGCCCAGCATCAGCTGACCACCTTGGGCCATATTTAAGCACCAGAGGATTCAGCAGCAGCACTGGAGAGAAAGCCACTTTTACGCCACCTAGGCTGCAACTGCCCTTGGTGTCACTGCTTTTTCTAAACCATCCAGCTTCTGTAACGCTTGTTAAAACCTCCAGCCTCGAGGGAGTGTGTTGTGTCCAAAGTTGCAAAGTAGGGAGAAAGGTGCAAGCAGGATTCCCTCCTTAGATTACTTCCCATCTGGAGTTCCTAGACGTATGGGAGGAAGGAGTCCAAGACATAAACTGATTTCCTGCTAGTATGGACACCAGAGGCTCAAACCGTCACTGGGAACCCTCCTGGGGTGAGGCTGGTTGTTATTCAAGACACACCCTCTGAAACAAGACATACTGGTTACAAACAGGGTATTATTTCTCAGTTTTTCTTGACACTAGCAACTCTGGTTACCTGTACTTCAATGTATTTTAAGGAGTTGAGGATGAGGGGCTGGGGAAAGAAGGAGTGTGAACTGGGGAATCCTGTGACAGGATTTTTCTGTGCCTAAAATACAGCCTCATATTACAACTACTGAACCAAGGCAGTTCCTACAACTCAGAGGAACATTTGAATCCAGCTTGTATATTTCTACTGTGCAGAATTGGACTTTTGATCAGAGATAGGGCAGGAAAGGCTAACTACTTAAAGTTGAGAAGAACTCTGACCTCCAATTTTAACTAACTAACTAACTAACTAACTAACAAACTAACTAAATCCCCTCCTCCCCACCCAAACCACACGTGTACAAAACATCCCGAACTATAAAATAACAAATTCAAACAAACAGAAACACCTGATAAGCCATGAGATCCATGCTAGGGTGAATAACATAGTTTCAAAAAACAAGGACAAGTCTGATAAGAAACAGAGTAGGATTGGTCCCTGAAGCTTTTCTGAGAGTGAAAAGGAGGCAAATAGCCCAAATCAGGTCCCACATCTGGGGCTCCCTGTGAATGGCCTGTCTGCTCCATGACAGCTGTTTTCGAGGTCCTGGAAATCGGTTCTCTAGCTTAATCCAAGGTGAATTGGATCCACGGAATCTTTAGTCACACTCAATTCTGCCATGGCCATATTTGTGTGGATGTGTCAGCTGTCCTGATTCCTTAGGCGATATGGGGCTGCAGCTATGACTGTGACTAATGAAAGACACGTTTGTCCTTTGTAGTTAGGGAGAAAGGGCACTAAGGAGCAGTTCCATATATTAAATAGAATGTGTAAGTTGGAAATGAACAAACTGATTCCAATAAGATAAGGGAGATTATTTAAATTTGATAGCAAGTGGTTATAACTTGAAGAAATTCAGATATGAAAGGTTCTAGTCAGGGATTTTTTTCCTAGAAAAATCTCTAAAGTAAGCAAAAGTAGTCAGAATGTATCAACTCAAGAGAGAACGAGATATGGCACTTGGAAAGGAAGGGTAATAACTGCAATAATAATGTTCAGATTCTGTTATTTTTTGAAGCCAGTTCAATAAAGTGTAATGTAACATTAACAGTTTCTTGGAAAAAACCAATCATCTGCTCTTCCCTTCTGTATCTATAACTCTACGTTCTGCATGAATTATTCACTGTATGGTTAGTCCCTTGTACCCAGTGAGTCCCTGAAGAATTCTGTGATGTTAAATAACAATAAAATCTATAATATTTCATTTAAGAATAAATGTTAATTAAAGCTTTATTTATAAAAGATTATCCACTTTTTTTTTTTTTAACCAAATGCCTCCTCAATTTCAGCTATTGATTTCATTCCACTCAAATCTAGAATTCTTACTAGGTTTATGGTGGTCTAGTACATCATGCCATCATTTTCAACTTAAAATACCCTTGTCACAGAAGGAGCAATTTTTTCTTCATTGTTTGCTAACCTGTTATTTTTTCCATAGCCTTTGAGGGATGGCTAAATAATGTGTTACATGCTGCGAGCAAAATCAGGTTGGAGGCAGAGATTTCTAGGCATTTCTGTTTACTTCAGTTGGGCATCGGATACTGACTGTTCAGATTGGGTCTTCTTGGTCCAGATATAACTGTCTGATATTCTTGAGGGTCTCTTGAACTAAGAATATATAAAGATAGTAAAGTGATCTGTTGGTAATAATTGAAACCAAACCCTGGAATTAAAACTCAGCATTCAACGTCAGCATTAACACAGACAACAAATCACAAGCTCTCATAAAGTAGAATTTGATCTCGTTTTCCAGTTCTCCCTTCTCTGTGTGAGTGGTCCAAGGGTTATTTTCTTTTCTTTTTTTTTTTTTTGTGGGTACTGGGGTCGACCTCAGGACCTCATGCGCCAGGAGGCGCCCATGCCGCTGAGCGACATCACCGGCCCTTTTTTCGTATGTGGGTACCGGGAGTTGAACTCAGGACCTCGCACTTGCCAGGCAGGCACTTATACTGCTGAGCTATCTCACCGGCCCCCATCAAGGGTTATTCTCTATTAAGGTCTTTGTTCTCCTGGGTTCCCCTCTTGTGAGCGGTCCAAGTACTTCACTGACTCAGGCTGTCTTTAAAGGGACGAGCAACATTGCTATTTTCAGACTATTCTCTGATTCTATGTTTGTTTGGGCTAAAGTTTGCTTCAAGTCTAGGTTTTATCAACTGGCTCTGTAGACCAGTTTAGCTGTGGATTATTCTGGAAAATTCTGATGTCATAGACTCCCTGTGCACCTCCATTTTCTCCTCATCTGAGGTCTGTCTCCATCTACATTCTCTTTTCCAGCCGTGGTATAGTCCTCTCAGTGTTGTCTTAGGTGATGTAGAGGATTCAGTTCCTTACCTTTGGATGAAGGAGAGTCTCCCTGGTAGAGACAAAGTGAAAACATTAATCCACCCAGTGATGACAGCATATTTTCAGTTCAGTGCTACTAAGCATCTCCCAACCAACAGTGGCTTGGATGGACAATTACTGTCTACAAACATATGGGAAAACTGTGTAGATACCAGCATAATTGGAGGAGTTAGAGAAAATTTCTCATACCTCCGTATCCACCCTTCCTCTCTCCATCTCTCTCTTTTTTTTCTTTCCTCCCTTCCTGCCTTATTCCTTCCAATTATTTGGAAAGAAGTTTAACTTCACACTTTAAAAATTTTTTTTTAATTTTAAAGAGAAAAAAGATAAACAACAATGAAGCCAAGTTTCAAAACAGGTTAGTAGGACAGTTACAATAGTTGATACATTATGTATTATTGTCTTCATAGTAGTTACTCAGAGTGCAAGATATAGGCATGATATCTGTCCAAACGATACTAGCACAAAAACATTCTTTTCAAGGAACTAAGAGAAGTTAGCTGTATAACTATCTTAACTATCTTGTTAACTATCTTGTGTATACATATATTTTTTTCTTTTTCCCTTTCTTCCTTTCCCCCATCACAGCGTATCTTTTCTTTTGAACAGTTTCTTCCCAGTTCACAATATCTATTTTACATTTTGGATCCTATTTATCTATTCAGTTTCTCACACTAGTGAAACAATATGATGTTTACACATATGGGTCTGATTTATTTCACTTATGAATATGGTCTCAAGTTGCATCCATTTACCTATAAAAGTCTCAAGTGTAGACTTCTTTATGACTGAGTAGTGCTCCATTATATAAAAAAACCACATATTTTTAATCCATTCCTCCGTTGATGGGCATCTGGGTTGTTTCCAAGATTTAGCTATTACAAATTGTGCTGCTATAAACATGGGTGCACATTTACTGCTGTGGTATGATGTTTTTAATTCTTCTGGGAAGATAGCTGGGTGAAATGGGACTTCTAATCCTAGTTTTTTGAGGAGCCTCCACACTGATTTCCACAGTGGTTGCACCACAGTCTACACTCCCACCAACAGTGGGGAAGGGTTCCTTTCTCCCCACAGCCCCACCAGCACTTGTTATTGGTTGATTTTTTGATGATAGCTATTCTTTCTGGAGTGAGATGGAATCTCAGTGTTGTTTTAATTTGCATTTCTTGAATGACAAATGATGTTGAACATTTTTTCAAGTATTTATTTGCCATTTGTATTTCTTCATCTGAGAAGTGTGTGTTCATCTCAGATGCCCATTTTTGGATTGGGTCTTAGAATATGGGGGGGGTCTGATTTTTTTCAATTCTTTATATGTTCTAGATATAAATCCTTTGTCTGAGGGACAGCTGGCTATAATTTTTTCCCACTCTGCGGGTTGTCTTTTCATCTGTTGGTGATTTCTTTTGTTGTGCAAATCTTTTTAATAAGGGGAGAACCCATTTGTTGATTCTTTGTACTATTTCCCATGCAGTCTGGGTTTTGTTCGTGAAGCCTCTGCCTATGTCTTCGAGATTTCTGCCTACTTTCTCTTCCAGTAAATTTAGTGTTTATGTTTTAATATTTAGATCTTTGATCCAGTTTGACTTTAGTTTAGTGCATGGTGATAGACACGGGTCTAGTTTTAGTCTTCGGCATATGGAGAGCCAGTTTTTCCAGCACCATTTATTAAAGAGACTGTCTTTCTTCCAGTGAACATGTTTGGTTCCTTTGAAAAAGATAAGGTGGTTTAGTGTGTTTGGAGTTGCGTCTGCATCTTCTATTCTGTTCCATGGATCCTCAGGCCTGTTTTTTTGCCAATACCATAATGATTTTATCACAGTAGATTTGTAGTATAATTTCAGGTCTGGGACTGTGATGCCCCCTACCTTGCCTTTGTTGCCCAGAATTGCTTTTGCTATTCTAGGTCTTTTCTGGTTCCAAATGAATTTTAGGAATGTTTTCCCTGCATCTGGGAGGTATGTTAATGGTATTTTCATTGGGATTGCACTAAATCTGTACAGCAGTTTTGGGAGTAGGGCCATTTTCACTGTGTTGGTTCTTCCTATCCAAGAGCAAGGGATGTCTTTCCACTTTCTGACATCCTCCTCAATCTCCTTTTTTAGAGTACTGTAATTTTCATTGTACAGATATTTTACACCCTTCGTTAGATTTACTCCTAAGTATTCCATTGTTTTGGATGTTATCATGAAGGGTGTGGTTTCCCTAATTTCAATCTCCGTGAGTTTGTTGCTTGTGTACAGGAAGGCTAATGATTTTCAAGTGTTGACTTTGTATCCCACTACACTATTGAATTTGGATATTAAATCTACAAGGTTTTTGGTGGAGTTTTTGGGGTCTTCTATGTAGAGTATCATGTCATCTGCGAATAATGATAATTTAACTTCTTCCTTTCCTATCTTTATTCCTTATATCTTTTTCTCCTATCTAATTGCTCTGGCTAATGTTTCCAGAACTATATTGAATAGGAATGGTGATAATGGACATCCTTGTCTTGTTCCTGATTTTAGAGTGAAAGCTTTCAGTTTTTGACCATTTAATATGATATTAGCTGTTGGTTTGTCACAGATGGCTTTTATAAGATTGAGGTAAAGACCATCTATTCCAATTTTCTGTAGGGTTTTTATCATGAGTGGGTGTTGGATTTTGTCAAATGCTTTTTCTGCATCTATTGAGATGATCATGTGATTTTTGTCTTTGGTTCTGTTAATATGGTGTATTACATTTATTGATTTGCATATGTTGAACCATCCCTGCATCCCTGGGATGAATCCTACTTGGTCATGATGTATAATCTTCTTGATGATTTGCTGCATTGTGTTTGTCAGTATCTTATTGAGGATTTTTGCATCTATGTTCATTAGGGAGATTGGCCTGTAGTTTTCTTTCTTGGTTGGGTTCTTCCCTGGTTTTGGAATCAGGGTAATACTTGCTTCCAGGAATGGCTTTGGAACTACTGCTTCCCTTTCAGTTTCTTTAAGAGGTTCAGCATTAGTGGCATTAGTTCTTCTGTAAATTTCTTGTAGAATTCAACAGTGAATCTGTCAGGGCATGGGCTTTTCTTTGTTGGTAAACTTTTAATGACATTTTCAATTTCATTGGCTGATACTGGTTTATTTAGAATTTTTATATCTTCTTGATTTAGTTTTGGCAATTCGATTGTGTCTAGGAATCTGTCCATTTCTTCTGTGTTTTCCATCTTATTAGAATATAGGGTCTCATAGTAGGTATTGATGATCCTGTGGATTTCTGTGGGATCTGTTGTGATTTTCCACTTTTCATTCCTAATTGCTTGAATTTGTGTTTTTTCTTTCCTCTTTTTGATGAAGATGGCTAATGGTTTATCAATTTTATTTATTCTTTCTGAGAACCAACTTTTCAATTCACTGAGTCTCTGTATTGTTTTCTTAGTCTCTATTGCATTAATTTCTGCTCTTATCTTTATAATTTCTTCCCTTGTACGAGCTTTGGGTTTGATTTGTTCCTCTTTTTCTAGAAGTTTAAGGTTCAACATTAGGTTGTTTATTTGAGCTCATTCTGTTTTCATGATGTGTGAGTTCATTGCTATAAATTTCCCTTGCAGGACTGCATTCATTGCATTCCATAAGTTTCGGTATATTGTATTGTCATTATCGTTTAATTGCATATACTATTTAATTTCATCTTTAATTTCCTCTGTGACCCATTGGTTGTTCAGAAGGGTGTTGTTTAATTTCCATGTGTTAATGTAGTTTTTGTGTTTTCCTTTGTTGTTGATTTCCAGTTTCATTGTACTATGGTCAATAGTATGCTTTGGATAATTTCAATTCCTCTGCATTTACTTAAACATGTTTTGTTAGCTAATATATGATCTATTTTGGAGAACCTCCCACGTGCAGCTGAGAAGAATGTGTATTCTGATGTTTTGGGGTGGAACACTCTGTAGACATCTACCAAGTCTATTTGTTCACAGGCTTGGTTTAATTCTAATACTTCTTTGTTAATTTTTTGTCTAGTTGATCTATCCATTTGTGAGAGTGGGGTATTAAGGTCCCCACTACAATGGTGTTAGTGCTTATTTGGTTTTTCATGTCAGTTAATATTTGTTTTATGTAGTTGGGTGAACCTGTGTTTGGTGCATAAATATTTATGATTGTTATCTCTTCTTGGAGTTTTCCCTTAACAAGAATGTAGTGCCTTCTTTGTCTCTTTTGATCAGTTTTGGCTTAAAGTTTGCATTGTCTGCAAATAAAATAGCTACACCTGCTTTTTTCTGGGTTCCTGTGGCATGGAGAATTGTTTTTCATCCTTTGACTTTTAGTTTATGAATTTCGTTTTGGGTTAAATGTGTTTCTTGAATGCAGCATATTGTTGGATCTTGCTTCTTGATCCATTCTGCCAGTCTGTTTCTTTTGATTGCTGAGTTGAGATCATTTATATTGATGGTTATAACTGATATATGTTGGCTTTTCTGTTTTATGTTGTTTTCATATTGTTTGTTCCCTGTCTTTCTGCTTGTTTAATTGCTTGTCCTGTCTGGTGGCTTCTTTCTATTGGTGTTCCTGTGTTGGTGGCCTTCATTATCTCTTTCTAATATGTCTTTCAGAGCATTCTGTAGAGCTGGTTTGGTGGTCACGAATTTCTTCAGTTGTTCTTTGTCATGGAAGTATCTTATTTTTCCATCAATTCTGAAAGATAGTTCTGCGGGGTACATCAATCCGGGTTGAAGATTGTTTTTCTTTAGGGCTTGAAATACTTCACTCCAAGCTCTTCTTGATTTTAGAGTATGCGTTGAGAAGTCTGTTGTGATTCTGATGGGCTTTCCTTTATAGGTGATATGTTTCTTTTCTCTAGCTGCTTTTAAAATTTTGTTCTTGTGCTGAATTTCTGGAATCTTGATTACTATTATTATTATTATTATTTTTTTGTACGTACCAGGGGTCGACCTCAGGACCTCGCGCACCAGCAGGCTCCTGTGCTGCTGAGCGATATCACCGGCCCTTTTTTTCGTACATGGGTTCTGGGAGTTGAACTCGGGCCCTTGCGCTTGCCAGGCAGGCACTTACGCCGCTGAGCCATCTCACCGGCCCCCAGGAATCTTGATTATTGTATGCCCTGGTGTAGATTTATTTTGCTCATGGCTATTTGGAGTTCTATATGCTTCATTTATTTGTATGTCAAATTCTTTATCTGTGTTTGAGAAATTTTCTGCCATTATTTCTGTGAAGAGGTTTTTAATGGTTTTTGCACTCTCTCCAGCTTTCTCACTGATTCCAATCAATCTTACGTTCTTCTTTGCTTCATCCTCTAGCTGTTGGATTGATTTTTTGTGTGCTCTTGTGATTTTTAAGACATCTTTCTTTTCCTGGTTGCTAGTTGCATTCCTATTTTCTAGATCTCCTATTCTATCCTTGCCTTCATTCGGTCTGCTGCGTATACTTTCAGTGGAGTTTCTAATCTCCTGCATCTCTGTTTGGATCTGTTTCACTGATCCCATTTCTCATCTATGTTTGGCATTCATGGTTTCCATCATTTTCCTGAGTTCCTCTATTTGTTTATCTGTGTCTGCTTTAATGTCTTTTATTTTGATAGTCATTTCTTTTTGTACCTTAGAGATAATTTTTTTTATGGCCTCTTCCATTTGTTTTTTCACTTCCGATGCTATTATTTCAGAAAGTTCCATCTGTTGGCTTCCGATTTCCTCTATCTCTTTGTGTTCTGACTTGCCCTGGGTGGGCTGGGCATTTGGGATTGCATTTTGCTTTTTCGTCTTGTCATTTTTTATTTTATTTTGTTTTGTTGATGCTGTTAGATTTCTAATGTTAGATAGCCTTATCCCTGATGTCAAGGCTTTCCTGTCTGTCCCTCAGGATATCTCCTTTAGCTAGCACCACCATCCTGGGGTAAAGGAGGAGGGGAGGAGCAAATTTACACTCCTCTCACAGGCACTGTCATACTCCTCTCACCAGCAAGCTGTCCCGGGGCAATGGAGGAAGTGCAGAGCTCGGACTTACACTCCTCTCACTGGCACCACCATCCAGGGTCTTAACTTCATAGTGAACACAGAATGAATGGTTTGTTGACCCATCTTCCCACACATTCTCTTGATTTGGCAACAGATTAACTGCTAGCAACTTTAAAAAAATAGGAAGTTTGGCTTCTCTTGTAATCTACTGAAACAGAATCTTCAGGGATGAGATTAAAGAAGTCTGCATTTTAAAAAATCTCTATTCTTTGAGAATTAATCTAATGTGCAATATACTGTCAGGTTTGAGAACCAGCCTGAATCTTGCCTGCTGCAGTTATGATGTGCCAATGCTGCATTTGATGGCATCAATTATAGTTTAGTTTAACTTTCTCTTTGATAGCCTAGCTAGAGGGATAGCATTGAGAGAGTAGTTTGTCATGTCAGATTGCCAAAGTTCAAATCCTGACCCTATTCCCTTGTGTTTTATTGAACAAGTTTTTTAATCTCTTCATGCTTCAGTTCACTCAGCTATAAAATAAGTGTTCAAAATAGTACCTATCTCATAGCACTGTTGGATGATTAAATAAGATGATACATGTAAAGTGCTGAGAGTAGCATCTGCCATCTAGTAAATGTGGGTGAAATATTAACTATGACCATCATATAATCATGAGTACATCACTAGGATCTCCTAGGAGTTGAAAGGACTTTAAAAGATGATCCGATCCTTAGATAGTTGGATATTACCATGGTCATTATTTTATAGTTCTTAAGTGATGTGCCTGCCCAACATGATTCAGAATGAAAATAACTATAATAACAAAACAATAACAAGTATTATCTATTTTGTGGCTTACTACATGGCAAACAGTGCATTAGGTATTTGATGTACATTATATTATTAACCCAGTGTTTATCAACCTTTAATGTGCACACAAATCCCCTGGAGATGTAGTTAATATGCAGATTCTGATTCTGAAGTTTGGGCATGGGGTTCAAGATCCTCCTGCATTTCTAACCAGTTTCTAGTCGATCATAAAGCTGCTGGGTCCACATCCTGAGTAACATGAGTTTAACTTCAGCAACAACTCTACCCGATAGGTGCTGGGTTTTTGTCCATATTTTACATGTAACAAAGTTGAGATAAGTAACTTTGCTGAGGTCACAGAACTTGAAGGGTGCTGGGATTGAACTGCTTCTGTTGCTCCAGCGTCTGCTTCCTCATCCACTTCACCGGACCCACTCACATCTCTGAACAGTGGTAGCCATGCCATTGGGCTTCTGATACTGAACAGTGGAACACAGAGCAAACATCCTATGTCCCCAGAGTTTTCAAATCATGGCGCCACCTAGAGGAGAGACATCTATGGGATGTTTTAGATACCTTCATGGTAATATTTTTGTTCCTTTGAGCCAGAATGACTTTATGCCTTCTCTTGTTCATTAAGGAAATTCTTACATTTCAGCTTATTAAACCAAGTGCTCAGGTTAGTCCCAAGCTATTACACTCCTGCCATTTTAAAATCTTTATCTTACTTGAGTTAACATACTTCATTGCATTTAGAATTCTTGTTCCCATATATATAGTTTTGATCTTCATCTTGCCTGTAATTTTTCTGTCTTAGTTCATGTGGCAGGCCTCTTTTGCAAAAGAACCCGAAGCTCCGCTTCCAGGAGAGGAATTAGCTGACATCTCCAACTGTTGACGCTTTCAGACCTGCTTCAGCTTTTGAGCCCATGTCGAACTCTTCTTGGGCTGCCCTAAGCCATCCACTGACGCTGACCCCTCTACTGGGAAACCTGTGTCCAGAATTCCCCATCTGGCCAGCAGAGACTATCGGATCAACCTCATGGTCTGACCCCTCTCCGTGTGCAGTCCGAACTTTCTCCTTTTCTTTGCACAACGCTACTCCCCAGGGCAGCGGATCTTTTGCTCTTCTAACTCCAGCCCAGCACCCGCTTTGTGGAGGTCCCAGCCACGCTTTTCACTGCTCAAGCAGGAGCTTCCACTACACCTGAGACGATTCATCCTCACTGGTCCTGGCCGGGTGTCCGTGAGCAGGAGATGCTGAAGTAGACGTACGCATTCAATAAACAGGTGCATGTCTAGTAACCATAGTGTTCTTATACCTTCGTAAGGGTGATCATTTCTATTAAATGTTTGAGATAAAGCAGAAATGTGGTAAATTTTAATATCAGGCTTCTACTTCTCCTTTGATTCCCATGGTGAATTGTTCGTCAGATTTTAAACTTTAGCAATTACATACTACATCTTGGGATCATTGGGTGCTGCCTGTGTAATTACGGTGACATGGTTAAAAAAAAAAAAGCATCACCAAAATAAGATAAGAAGTGATGAGCCATGTCTGGTGAAAAAATTTAGTGACCATGAATCAGAAATACTGAACTGGATTTTGAAAAACAAGTCAAATACTGGCTGCAGAGAAGTAAACAGAGTAAAAGACTTCGAAGTTTTCTTTTTCCCAGTTTATTAATAATACACAGAGCTCTGGGTCTTGGTTATAATTTCCAGTGGAAGACAGGCAGTGGTCAACATGATTTGCTCTGACGGGCTCTCCAAAAGCCCCCTCCTAAACTCCTTATATCTATAAACCCCCATGTTGAAAAATTTGGAGGGCTTTTGTCTATCTGGAGAAGGAAAAATGACAGAAATGCCAGAACAGTGTCCATGGAAGAACAGGAATACAAACCCAGTTTCAGTAAGAATGGGCTTTGGGTGCCATAATCACAGACAGTCTTAGAAAACTTGTAGAGAAACTAGAAGAAAATTTATGAGATGAGCAGCAAGGTTTGAAAAATACATGATTAGGTCAAAGAAGGGAAATTAACTAACAAAGAAATCATGAGCTATTCTCAAGGAAATGGGCTCTGCTTGATGCAGAGAGGGTAAAAGTTAGATCGAAAGTAGAATTATTTTTGCCAAAAAAGACTGACATTATAAATTAACAAGGGAGGTTGATTGAAGATAGTTCTAGTATGGCCTGGCATGAAGTCAAGAAAATAAGAAATAATCACTTTCAAAGCCTTGTAGCTCTACAGTACTCTGATTTATGGGGAAAAATTAATGTCTTTACCTTTTCTGCTTCACCTGTAATCTGATGTGCATGCAGCAAAAGTCTGAGTGAGTAGTTTCCTGAATGAGTAGCCTAGAAGCCACCCAAGCACACACAGCACAAAGTGACTGTCACCCATGGAACTGCTAAAATGACATCAATAAATCATAAAATAGGCCCAAGAGGGCATTATAAATCATTCAGAGTTGCTATTAATATTTTAGACGTGTTCATTTTTAGCAGTGTGTTAAATTTTAGTGTTTGCATTCCTTTTTAATTCAGCACTTGATAATTGAAAAATTAAACTGTTAAAAATGATCTTAGATTTTTTTTTGCGAATCACTTAAAGATTAAATAGAATAAGGGAACTGATAGCTGCTAGATTCATTTTCTCTATTATTTCTAGCTGGCACTTTGAACCCTTGTTCTCTTGGGGAATAGAAAGGTAACAACCACTGGTTTTCCCTGGTAAAAAAGGATTGAACCCTTCCTCCTGGCTGTGCTTTCACTTTGAGTGGCAGCACAGGGGTTGACAAGGGACCAATTCATCCTGGTTTGCCCAGGACTTTGCTGGAGTTAACCCTGAAAGTCTTGTGTCGTAGGAAACACATCAGTCCAGAGCGACTTGGAAAAACTGGTCACCCAGACAAGGCTCAAAGAATATTCTTCGGCAGTGTTGTTCCCAAGAAAAACATATGAATTGTGATCTGAATTGTGTTGATCTGTAGTGTCTTCTTTCTTTCTGTGCCCTGCCCTTTGGTTTATTAACTTCAGGAAAATCCCATACTATAGTCTCTGGGACTAATTTAAGTCACATATTTGCCTCTGTATAATCACTGTGGCCAGGGACATGGAATATACTGAGTCCCCAAGCTCAGCACACAGTCCACACTTGTATCTGTACATGGAATGAAGTGAGTCTCGTCTGCATTAATCCGAGTGGGACAGGTACCTCATCAAAGAAAACTGAGAGGTCTGCTACCCAGAGGAGTGGGGGGTGAGGGAGCTAGAATCGGAGCAGGGGAAAACTAGAGATGGACACTTGAAATAGCTATCTAAATTCAGCTGATTTGAAGATGAAATGTATTTTCTAAACTAAAATGTACTGTGCAATTTAAAAAATGTTCTCCTTTTATTAATTGATGTATTGCTTCACTCAGAGTTTAGAAATGAAAGGCTTTGAAAGCCTGCACTCTGAACATTCAGCATAAACTCATCAAATAAAACCAGTACAACCCTTCCAGGAAAGTAAAGCTGTGGCATATTCTTACTTGTTTGTTTTGCTGACCTTCTGGAGGAGAGACACGTGAAAGGAGCTAGGAGAAGGAAGAGAAGCTGGGTAAATTGTATATCAGGAAAATCTGTGGTCAACTAAATATGCTTTCTTCCCTTCAAGCGCAGTGCTTTATTTAAAAAAGTAAATATCGATTTTCTTAACATAAATGTTTCTGTGTAATTTAAGCTATGTATAATATACTGAGTCTATCATGTAAGTATCAAATTTAGTGATTGCTACTTAGCCTAATTCAATTTTTTTCCTTCATTTCTTGGAGAAAGTCTTTTGTTTCTTCAGTATTTCTGCTGTTGAGAAATCTGCACAGAGACTGATATTAGCAAGATGTGAACCCTTCACTCCCTCCCAAATAAGTCATTTCAGCAATGACTCACGGACAAATTCCCTTTATGATGAACTTCCTCAGCTTTTGTTTGTCTAGGGGAATCTTTATCTCTCCTTTATTTTGGAAGACAATTTTTCTAGGGGCAAACAGAAGCTGAGGAAGTTCATCTCTATCAGATCTGTATTATGAGAAATGCTAAAGGGAGTTCTTAAATTGAAATGAAAGGATACTAACCAGCAACGTGGTAACACAAGGAAGTACAGAACTCAGTGGTAAAGTAAATATATAGACAAATTCAAATTACTGAATAACTGTAATGGCAGTGAGAAAATCACTTTTAATTCTAATGTAAAAGTTAAGAGATCAAAATATTAAAATAACTATAAATAAAAACATGTTAAGGTATAAAATATGACTAGATATAAAATGTGACAACAATCACATTGAATGTCACAACAGAAACATAAAATGTGTGTTGGGAAGAGGAGAAATTAAAGCATAGAATTTTTTACACAACTGAACTTAAGTTGCTATCAATGTAAAACAAATTTTTATATTATATATAAGCCCCAAGCTAAACACACACACACACACACACCCCTATAGAAGTTACACAAAGGAACAAGAAGGAATCCAAACCTATCAATACAAAAATTAACAAAATACAAAGGAAGACCACAGGAGAAGACATGCACAAAAACTACAAGACTAACAGAAAGCAGTTAACAAAATGATGATAGTAAATTCTTTCCTATTGATAATTATTTTAAAAATACATGGCTTAAATTCCCTAATCAACTGACATAGAATGATTGAATAGATAAACAATGAGATTAAATACTGTGTATGTTTTCTACAAGAAATTTACTTTAGATTTAAGGACACACATAGGTTAAAAGCGAAGAGATGGAAAAAATATTCCATTAAAATGATGACCAAAAGAGAGCAGGTGTGGTTATAGAATTTAAGTCAAAATGGTCACAAGAGACAAAGGACAATATTATACATAGATATAGCTATATAGATAGATATAGATATATATTTAAAATACCTAAATACATAAAGGAAACATTGGAAGACGTGAAGGGAGAAATAACCAGCAATACAATAATAGTAGACTTTGTTATCCACTTTCATAAATGCATGGAATATCCTGATAGAGGATCAGTAAGAACAAAGAGAACACAAACAATGCTATAGGCCAAATGGATTAAAAAACCTCACACAGAATGTATGACCAAACAGCATCAGAATACACATTCATCTTAAGTATGCACGAACTATTGTCCAGAAGGGGTCATGTGTTAAGTCATAAAATAAGTTTTGCCAATTTTAAGAATATTGAAATTATACCATGTACCTTTTTGACCATGATGGATTGAAAGTAGACATCAAAAGGAAAATTGGAGAACTCACAAACAAGTAGACACGAAACAAGACATTCTTGAAGAATCACTGAGTCAAGGAGAAATAATAAAAAGAAGAAATTGGAAAATACCTAGAGATAAGTGAAAATGAAAATACAACATATTAAAATTTATGGTTTATACTAAAAGCAGTACTACAAAGAGGGTTCTGAGTGATAAATGCCTGTATTTTAAAACAGGAGAAAATTTCAAATAAACAACCAAACTTTATACATCAGGTACTTAACACACACACACACACACACACAAAGGCAAACTGAACCCAAGTTAGCAAAAAGAAAAAATAATCAAGATCAGAGTAGAAAATATTTATAAATCAGTGCAAGTGAGTTGGATTCTTTAAAAAAAATAGACAAACCTTAACTAGACTACAAAAGAGAAAGAAGACTTAAAATCATAAATGAAAGAAAATGTTACAACTGATGTTGCAGAAGTGAAAAGAATAAGAAATCATCATGAATAATTATACACCAAAAATCTGGATAACTTAGAAGATTGGTAAATTCTTGGAAACATATAGCCTACCAAGACTAAATTAAGATGAAAGTTTGAACATCTCTATAAGTAGTAGGGAAATTGAATCAGTGATCAAAAACTTCCAAACAAGGAAAAGCCCAAAACAAGATTTACTGGTGAATTCTATCAGACATTTAAAGAATTAATGACAATCTTTCTCAAACTCTTCCAAAAAATTAACAAGGAAAGAATACTTCCACACACATGAGACCAGCATTACACTGATACCAAAGCCAA
This sequence comes from Erethizon dorsatum, assembly GCA_028451465.1. Taxonomy (NCBI): domain Eukaryota; kingdom Metazoa; phylum Chordata; class Mammalia; order Rodentia; family Erethizontidae; genus Erethizon; species Erethizon dorsatum. Next base: position 80,258,671 of record CM051838.1, on the reverse strand, counting down.
ATATAGACACCATAAGAAAAGAAACTGCAGGCCAATATTCATGAAGAATATAGATTAAAACAAAACAAACTAAAAACCTCAACAAAATGCTAGCAAACCTAACCCAACAGCACATTAAAAGGATCATACAAAACAAGCAAGAGCCGGTGAGATGGCTCAGCGGCGTAAGCGCCTGCCTTGCAAGCGCAAGGACCCGAGTTCGACTCCCGGATCCCACATACGAAAAAGGGGCTGGTGATATCGCTCAGTGCCACGGGTTCCTGTTGGCACGCGAGGTCCTGAGGTCGATGCCCCGGTACCCACAAAAAAAAAAAAAAAAGTAGGATTTATTACTGGGATGCAAATATGGTTCAAATTGCAAAAATTAATTATGATACGCTACACTAAGAGAATAAAGGATAAAAATCATATTCCCTTCTCAATAAATGCAGAAAAAGCATCTGGCAAAATTCAACACCCTTTCATGATAAAAACAACAAAGTAGAAAGAAAAATACTTTAGTATAATGAAGACTGTATATGAAAAGCTTATGTTAACATCATATACAATGGTGAAAAACTGAAAACTTTTCCTCTAGGATCAGTAATAAGGAAAGGATGCCCACTCTTATCCCTTCTATTTAACAACATAATGGAAGTGCTTGCTAGAACAATTAAGAAAGCAAAATAAATAAAGGTATCCAGATTAGAGGAAAAAATAAAATGGTATCTGTTAGCAAACATTATATATTTACAAAACCCTAAAGACTCCATTACATTGTTAGAACTAATAAAATGAATTCAGTACAGTTGTAGAATATAAAATCAACATACAAAAATCAGCTGTATTTATATACACTAAAATGAATGAGCTAAAAAGGAAAATGGGACAAGATTCTCATCTACAACAGCACCAAAAAGAATAAAATACTCAGGAATAAACTAATTTAGTTTTTAGCATGTAAACTACTTATATGCTAAAATCTATAAAACATTAGTGAAAGAAATTAAAGAACACACACCTAGTAGAAAGACGTTTTGTGTCTACGTACTGAAAAAATATTGTTAAAATAGGGAGCCACCAAAGATCAAAAAATGGCCAAACTGATTCTGAGAAAAAAAATAATGCTGGAGGCATCAGAATTCATTTCACAATATATTACAATACTACTGTAATCAAAGCAGCATGGTGCTGACATAAAGACAGACATACAGACAAATGGAAAATAAATAAATCCATGCTCATATAATTAACTGATCTTTGACGAGAATGTCATGAGTACACAATAAAGACAAGCTTTTCAATAAACAAGGTTGGAAAAACTATATCCACAGGCAAAAGATGTGTGGAAAATTAGACCCTTACTCTATACCATATACAAATTAAGTCCTTATCTTATGATAACTCAAAATAGATTAAAGTTTTAAATGTGAAGCTGGAAAACTCATCAGAAGAAAGGTAGGAGGAAGGCTTCTTGACATTAGTGTTGGTGATGATTTCACAGATATCACCTCAAAAGCATAGACAACAAAAGCAAAAATAAACAAGCAGGACTTATCAAATTAAAACCTTCTGCATAGCAAAAGAAACAGTAAACGACTGAATAGACAGTCTGCGAAATGGAAGGAAATATTTGCTAATCATATATCTAATAAAGAGATAATCTCCAAAATACATAAAGGACTTCTGAAGTTCAACAGCACAAAAACAAATAACTCAATAAAAAATGGGCTAAGACTGTGAGTAGATGTTTCTCCAAGGAAGATATGTGTATGGCCAATAGATAAAAGAAAAATGTTCGGTGTCACTAATCATCAGGGATACGCAAATCCAGATCACAGTGAGAATCATTTCACACCTATCAGGATGACTATTAAAAAATTCCAACCAACCAACAAACAAAACCCGAAGATTGTAAGTGTTGGTGAGGATGTGGAGAAATTGAGGCCATGGCACACTTCTTATGAGAATGCAAAATAGTGTTATGGACAACAGTATGAAAGTTCCTTAAAAAATTAAAAAGAACTGCCACATGATCCAGCTCTCTCGTTTCTGGGTATTTACCCAAATGAATTGAGATCGGGATCTCAAAGAGTTACCCATATTCCATGTTCATCGCATCCCTGTCCATAGTAACTAAAGACGTGGAAACAACCTAAACATTTATCTACAGATGATGGGATAAAGAAGACATGGAATATTTCCACAATGGAATACTACCAGCCATAAAAGGAAGGGAATCCAGTAATATGTGACAACATGGATGAAGCTTGAGGATACCATGCTAAATGAAATAAGCTTGTCATGGAAAGGAAATGATTCCACTTATATGAGTTATCTAAAATAGTAAAATCCATAGAATCAAAAAGCAGAATAGTGGTTACCAAGAGTTGGGGGGAGGGGGTAATAGGGAATTACTAACCAACAGGTATAAAGTTTCAGTTAAACAAGGTGAATGAGTTGTAGAGAGGCATTGTACAATATTGTGCCTATCATAACAATAATCATTGCACATTTAAACATTTGTTGTGAAGGTAAACCCCAGATTAAGGATTCTTTTTGAATTTTAGTTTATTAGTACACATGTGCAGTACATAATGTTTATATTCCTTCTGGGAACTTGATACATGTACATAACACATCTTAATTCCTTTTTTCATCCTTTTCCCTTTCTTCCCTCCACCCTCCACTTATCTCTCGATTCCTTTCCTTTTTTCTTGTGTGATTGCAGTACATAATGCTTATGTTCCTTGTATGGAGTTGGTATGTGTTCTTACCAAAATACAATCTAATAATAATTTAAAGAAATGAAACCTGTACAGCCATTCCTGTGATTCAGGAAGTTTTGGCTCAAATGTGAAAGCCCAGGAAGGCAAATTCTCTGCAATTTTGTTTACTTCAAGGAATTCCCCAGGAAAAAGACAAGGTGTGCCCATGTACCCTAACCATTCCCAAGGGCCTTTCTGCTCATTCTACCTGCTCTGAATCTCCTTTGGCTCAGAGCAGAAAATATTTCCTTTAGATCACATGGTTCAGCTCTCAGGAGATACACTATCTGAACAATACATCCATTTCCCTTTCAAATCCCATTTATTCATTCTCCTTCACATTAAATGCTCATCTCCACTGAGGGCATGCTTTAATTAAACTGAGAAACACATAGAAATGGAAAAAGCTGATGCCAAAAATGACACATACCAAAAAGTGCATAGATAGATATATAAATTTTATGGATATTTTCTTAGTATAGAAATGTATGTTCATCAAAAATTAAAACAACAGATGTAAGTAAAAAGAAGATTTAAAAAATCACTCCTATTCATCTTAGTTTTTAACACTTTGAATACCGGAAAGTGTAGTGTCCCATCCTTTTTAAGAGGAAGGGGAGATTGACATTTGCATATTTTTTTGTTTACAAGAATGGGATAATGTTATAACACTCATTCATAATCTGCTTTTTCATATGGCAGTATATAATTAATTTTTGCAATAGTCTGTTTCTTAAAGGGTTTATGTCTTCTTGCCTTCTTAATAATTCACTTCAAAATATTTTTGAAGAGTAGTAATTTCTAAATACAAATGCATTAATGCTTTTTCCCTTGCATTACCATATTGCCATCCCTGCTAAGAGAGATATTTGTACTGTATTTTAATATTGTTCTTCTGTAGACAGTGCAAGAAAACAAATCTAACAATTGGTCCCACAGGAGATGTTTTAAAACAAGAGTTTCCTCCTGTTTACATCATGACATGAAGATGGTCCATCCGTTTGCCCATACGAATGGCCCTACTCTAAAAAGAAATTTTCTCCTATCTCCCTCATGACAGTTTTTATAGGGGGAAGGGAGGAATCAAACTCACTGTTCATTTTAACTGGCACTGATTGAAGATCTCTCTACTTATGCTTGGCATCTTACACCAGTGTCAAGTGCACCTCTGAACACGATGCGTGACTGGTACACTGGTTAGCTACAGTCACGTTTTAAAGTGCGTGCTTTCTTTGTTCAATCTTCTGTGGCACACGATGCTGACAGATTTGGAAGAGGACAAAAGGACATCCCACATTAGCGATTTCTGTCACTGTTTGTCTGAATATACTTTAATGAACAAATGCCTCTTTTTTCTATGCCAATATCTTTGTGAGGAAGTAAATGGCATTTCAACAGCTGGACAACATCGTCTGACTTTGGAATTCAGGAACTATGTTTAGCTTAGGTAATGTAGTGCCAGGGAGGTGTTTGGAGGAAGGAAAGTTGCTGGCCGGTGGGACTGGAAATGCCTAAAACTGTCAGACTGAAAGTGGGCCAGATGGCTAACCTTCCATGGCCAGTGAATGAGCCTGGATCTGTGGTCAGAACCGGAATGAACTCCAGGAAGAACTTCTGTCTGGTTGTTTTTTATATGCCAGGCAATTTGCTTATGACATTTTGTAAGAGAGGCCATAACCAAGTAGGGTCAGAAATCTAGGCAAGGTGTCAAGAGGTAGATGGCAGCAAGAAGTCAGCTCTCATCTCATGCAAAGGGTGACAGACAAGCTTATTGCAGGGTCTGAGAGGAGCCCTAGCTGGGATCATCAGGTGGAAACCAAGTGTGCAACAAGCAGCTAAATATGGCTTTCCATGAGGGTTCGTGTTCAGAAGCAAAGGTCAGTCCTGACATCACCACTAGCACACCTAGCAAGGCCCTGGAAGGAATAAAGATAAATCATGCAAGGCACAGCAGCACGAGCCAGGCAACAACATTTTAACTGTTGTTTCAGGATGGGTAGCATGTCGGATGTGTGGGAGGGAATGGGAGAAGGTAAGGCTAAGAAGGCAGAGGGGACCCAATAGAGGAGTTTTACCTGCTGAGGAATTTGGATGCATTCTTTGGGCAAGGAGAAAATCATCGATGGGTTAAAGTAGGAGTGTTACAAGACCCATTTTGCTGTGACGATAACTACTCTGACAACTGCGGAAGATGACGATGGTGAAGAGGATTAATACGTAAGAGAAAGGGGCTCATTAATTGGCTATGACAATAAGAAGAAAGGGTAAGGATATGTGTTGCAGCATTATTTGCAGGGGTAAAACATTTGAAACAACGCAAATAGCAAAAAATAGGAGTGGAGTCATTCTATTGTGCAAAAGAATAAGACAACTCTCTATATATACTGATATGTTATTTGAAAATGGCTAGATGCAGAACTTATGTATACTATTGTAAGTAGCTGAGGGAAAATAAAACTATGTTTGCATATGCATGCAATCTACTGTTAAGATTGGTTTGTGGGGGAACTTTGGATAAAAAGGAGGTTATGTTTCATTGTATAGTCTTTCATATTGTTTGAATTATTTGTGTGCAAGAATTACAATTTTTAAAAATTGATTTGAAAGTCTTATCAAATAGCCTATGTGAGAGAGGAGTTTGGAACTCATGAATTCCAAGATAGGTATTTTCCTAAAAGCAAATCCCTTAACTGCAGCTACCAGGGCTGACCATTGGAGTATATAGTAGCATGAACCACATTTTTTGATGGTGGTAGCATGTTGTTTTATCCCTCATTTTCTGGCCTAGGTGGGTGATGACTTGCGAAAATGGGAAATTAGAGGACCACATTGGGACCAGGGTGCCTTCTTACCCCCAGCTCCTTTAAGCATTCTTTGCCATGACATACAATTCCAACCACTCTCTTTAGCCATATAAGCCAGTTATATGGAGATAAGAATAAGTACAATTTTTAGGTGGCACAATATTTGATGGATAATACAAATTTTACTTTAAACAGTTGTTATAACAACTGCAGAGAACACTGGGATTTTCATGTTGACTTGGAAAAAAGAGTGCTGTTTCCCATCTGCCCAGGCCACTATTTCAAACCAAAGTTATTTCTTTGGAGCTTTTAAAATTTTTTAACTTCTGGGTATAATGTGTAAATATAAAACCAAGCTGAGATCTCACTCCCAGTAGGTTATTCATGAGACTTATCTTTTGTCCAAGATACTTCAGTTTTCTCCGGTTGTTTTAAGTCTTTGAAAAAAAACAAACCCTACAACTCCGTGGTGTATAGATTTTTCAGTCTCCCTGAAGCACCCAGAATTTTTTTGTTTCCTTTCGAGTCCAGGGAAACAAGCCTTTTTTTCTTGATATAGTTTTATTCACACATCATTAAGCTGATTTACCATATTATGCACCAGTGTAGGCTTAGTAATCGTGGCTTTCTCTCACTGAGAGAATGAAACAATTACTCAGAGCCTACTATAATGAAAGGATTTTGCCCAATTCTGAAAGTATCCACCACTGGGGATTTTTCTAAAATTCCTGATTTCATTAAAGTTCACAAGGGGGATGGGTATTAACTAAATTATAAATGCAACAAATGAAATGTAAACTATAAAGTAGGGGTGCGTGGCCCTCAGGGCTTGGCTGACTAGTATAGAACATTTCTGGGGAGTAGAATTTTTACCTGGGGTATTAACTTGCACTGTTTTATTTTGGAAAGTACATTTTTTTTTTTTGTGGGTACCGGGGGGTCGACCTCAGGACCTCGCGCGCCAACAGGCACCCGTGCCGCTGAGCGATATCACCGGCCCCTTTTTTGTATGTGGGTTCCGGGAGTTGAACTCAGGCCCTCGCGCTTGCAAGGCAGGCGCTTACGCCGCTGAGCCATCTCACCGGCCCGGAAAGTACATTTTACTAGATGGGTTTGCTCTGCATTTTGGAACTCCTTGATTCCAAGTTTTCTCTCTTAAAACACACATACATATAGTCACACACATACACAGACACACACAAGCACACAATTTTTTTGTGTCTCTCAGTAAATGCTAGACTATAAATATTCTATGGTTCTCTGTAACACGATAAAGGAGAGGATCAAAAATGATTATTCACAATTGTTGGGCTCTCCAGAGGCAGCATCACGCACGGTAATGAGCAGGAACGCGTGGCCCAGTGTGGAGAGGAGGAAACAAGGGGCTGTTATTGCCTACAGTGAGCAACCACCTGGACAGTGGCAAATCCTAATCAGAAAAACAAACGACCAGCTGCAAGGTTAAAAGCTCGTCATTCAAAGAGTGTCCTTCGTATATTTGAAAGCATCTGGAAAGCAACTGGCGTCGGTATTAACTACAAACTCATTTACAAAGCTTGGCAGCATCGCCCCACTTGACACCTCCCTAATCACTCATCTTGTGGGCCCAGAGCGCTTGGGCTGGGTTTATAAATAGACAAAGCAAAACCGAAACCCAGCAGGGTTTTACTGAGTGGATGCTTGCCCGGTGGACGCAGAGCGCACTGCACAGACCTGAACCTGCTTTGTGTGCCGTTTCCCACTCCATCAAGGCTGTAGGGCTATGTTTTCCTTTCTCTCTTTTCTTTCCTTCTTTCTCTCTCTCTTTCTCTTTATTTTTTTCTCTCTTCTCTTCTCTTCTCTTCTCCTCTCTTCTCTTCTTTCTTCCTCTTTCTTCAGAAAAGACCCAGACAGGAGGAGTTCTATTAATATTCAAAATGAAAATGCAACACAGGCACTTTTGTGAATCATCCACAGGTTTACTTTAAAAGACATTGTTAGAAATGGGAACGTGAGATACATTATTCTTCAGCTGCTATATGTGGAGTGAAAGTGATCGATGTAAAGGTCAGGTGTCTGCTGCCAAAATGTTTCTTATGAGGGGATCTTAGCCACGAATTGTCCTTATGCTGGAGAAAGATTTTACATACACTGGAGAAAAACACCCTATTGACGAAGGTTGGAAACATCCCTCTCGGAGGAGTAAGGAGCCTGTGTTATGTTCTATTGAGTCTTTGAGCTGATCAAACAATGATGGTAACACTGTATCCTAAGATTTTCACATGTCTGGGTTTTAAGGTCCAAAGTAGAAGGTGAAACCTGTACAAATGCTATTCACCTTAGCATCTAGCACAGTGCTTCGCGTCAAGGATGATTCAGCAACCAAAAGATAACAGCTTTAATGGTCACCCATGTTTCCAATTTCCTTGGGATTTGGGTTTTATAGCTTCTCCAAACACATGAACTCATGTTGATTATATTTTAGGAAATGATAAAATTGGAGGATGACATAGATGGTTTTATATGTAAAGAATGCTAACAGAAAACTTACTATAAATCAACTAGGAGAAAAGCTGCTTTAGGTCAGAGTGAGGCATCCAGTAATGGTAAAGAACCGATGCCTTGAAATGACAATTCTCAGTGACTTGGAATATTATCATCACTGTTGAACTAAATGAACTGAATCCATGGCCAACCAACACCTGCTTCATATTTTAGAATCTGTTTTTTTCCAGTAGAACAATATCGATTCCTTCCAATTCAGTCACAAGAATTTCACTGTAGCCTGCACTTCTGATCATGTCAATCTGCTGAGAACTGTTAACAGCTGAGGAAAAACCTATTTGTTGTTAGGTAAGAACTAGGAAACCTGGGAGAATTATTTTAATTAATTCATAACTTCCAATTTTATATATAAGAAAGGGATGAAGCTCAAATATGGAGAGTTGAGATATCTTTAATATCTAGAAACACTTTTGTATGGTCTACTATTCTCTATTTTTGGACTTGGAAATGTACCTGTTTTTGTTCAGCCATTTCCTGGAAGAATGATAAGGTCGCTCAAATTCGTGGAAAAGCAGCATCATGAGAAGACCCACAAAGGGTAGATGTTGACATAGGGGACCATTCAGTTCTGTACCTGATGGAGGGGCTTGGACATGCCTCCATAGCTCCTGAGTTTGCTTTACTCTATTTGGTTACAGATACCTTACTTATCTTTTGGACAAGGTCTCACTAAGTTACCCAGGCTGGCCTCCAACTTGCAATTCTCCTGCCTCAGCCTCCCAGGTAGCTGGGATTATAGGTGTGTGTCACCATCCCCCATATAAGGATTACCTTGCTTCCTCAGTTGAAAATGATGAAGAGTTTAACTTTTGTGATGGGAACAGGGTAGATGCCTGGGGAAATGCTGGGGTAACATTGAAGGAGGACACAAGCAGCTTATTTTGCTTTGTTGAAAGTCCTACCAAGTGGTTTCCCTACAGCTTCTTTAGAGGCTGATCCGTGGTCGTATTTTCTAGAGAGGATGGGAATCCAGTTGGGCCCAGGGCCCCAAACAGTGGCTCTCGAGGCTGTGACTGTATGGGTGAATAGCAAGAAGATGGCGAGGGGTGGGTACCATCTAGTCCCTAAAATCAGGACCAGTTTGTTTTGTGAGTGCCAGAAGGGCAATGACTCTAGTTCAAGTTTAATAATAACCCTGTGACTGGTAGATACGGTCACGTGATAGTTGACCTGATTATAAAGGTTGCATTATCCAGCCTTGAAAATGCTGAGTGAATTTAGAACAAATCAGTGGGACTAACAGCCCCTTTAAATTATGGATAATGAAACCATGGAATGTGTTATCCCAAGAGGAAAGAAATTCAAAGCATAAAGGCTTTTTAGAAAGCTGTAGATGAATTCACAATGACAGAAATAAGAGTGTTAGTAAGAGACTAAGCTATTTGGAGGATATGACTTTTACCTTTCCAACAGAAGGGAGGGCTGCCCGCAGGGAATTCCTCCACGGGGAATTTCTTGGGGACGACAGTCTCTCGGAGTATTTCATTCCCTTAGATGTGGGCAATCAGAGGAGGGCCTCACAGTGACCCATGGCGCTTCCCCTCACAGGGCTCGAGCTTCCTCAAGGCATCTTTCCATCAGAGAGGCACCTTCCAGGGTGTAGCCCCTGCGCTTGGTCCCTGCAGTCTCTCCTCAGAAGACTGCGCCCGTGTGTGTGAAGAAGCGAGAAGCATCGCTCACAGGGCGGGCGGCGCTGAGGGTCCTGAGTGAGGACTGAGACTGTGGTCCAACTCCTTTCTCATGTGGCATCCTCTGACTCTCCCTGAACAGGCTCGGAGCCTGCCTCGCTATCCCATACTCAGATGTACAGAAACCTAGCCACCGTACAATCTGTTCTCTCCCTGTCCTCAAACACTTGAGTTTTAAATCAAACTTCAACTTCACCAGAAAGCCAGGTTCATATCCCTTTGTTCAGGACTCTGTTCTGAGCACAGCTGTGGGAATGAATGACTGTAAAAGAACAGCTCTAGAGTGCTACTTACAGGTGAGGGACCGATGGCAGCGAGAAAGCCTCCATTGGATTCTGGGTCATTTCAATTTATTTGAGGTTCTTGGGATGCTAAAAGATAAATGTTTTTCACAATAGGATTCCTAACACGGTGGCACATTTGGGTTGCATCAGACAAAGACAAATAATGCTTTGAAGACCAGAAATCTCCCAAAACTCTATGTAGTATCTTATTTGGAAAAAAGGTTGAAAGTTGACCTTTGGGTCCCCTTGTAAGAATGATGCCTGAGGTAATTGGCCTGGTTCCCCTTTTCATAAGCCTGGGAAGCCAAAGAGTGGGGCTGAGACTGAATCCTTGTGAACGCTTAAAAGGAGGATCAGTGATGATTCTGAGATTTGGCTACACGTAACAATGCCCTGAAAAGTAACATTTTAAATACGATAGTCTACATCTCTCTCACATGAAAGAAATCTAGATAGAAGGCAGTCTAGACCAGGAGGGCAGCAGTAATAGCAAGAAACTGTGTCTGTTTTGTTGTATTCTCTGTGTGGCTTCTATCCTCAAGGCAACTTCATGATCCAGGATGGCTGCTTAAGTCTAGCCATCACATTGTCATTCCAAGCAGCAGGATAGAGGAAAGTGACAGAAGAAATGTACTCTCTCCCTTACAAAAAGATTTCCCCAGGCTTAGCGCAAAGCACCTCTTGATTTAGTTCACCGGCCAAAACTAGTTATATCCTAGGGTCCCTGAAATGAAGGCTATGAAATGTCATCATTTAGCTGGATAACAACGTGTTCAACTTCACATAAATTCAGGATTATTTTCTAAGGAAGGTGGAGGGCGGACTGGAGGCGGTAACTAGCACTATCTAGCGTTAACTAGCTAACGTTCATGTCCCCTGGGTCACAAGTTTGTGGATTGAAGTTCTCTTTAATTTTTAGTTTTTGAGTTTATTGGATCAAAAGTCCCTGCCATCAGCTAAAGCCCTCCACATTCCACCCTCACATTTCCTTCCTCTCCCTGCCCGGATACGGGGGGAGCTCTGCTCCAGCTGTTTTTCTCTGGCTTCCTCTCCACCACTGTTTCCTACTGATCCGATCGTCAGTGTCTAGCACCAGATGCTGAAGTGTTCTCATTACAAGAACAAACACATACTTTCTCCCGCCTCGATTTCTTTGCTGATTCCTGAAACCACTATGCTGTGCTGTGGATGGTGTTTGTCACCTTGATCTCTGCTCCGTTCATGGACATGGTCCACGCTGGCATTAATCATCTCACACAGTTCTAGGGCTTCCGAGGCTGCCAACGAGGACAGTGGGCTGATGCTTTGTGGAGTTGATTAGCATTTCATAGTGCAATTGTTTTGGCAGAATATTAGATCTCCAGGTGAAATGTCCTTGGATTGTTTAGTTCCTATTGATTTGATTGAATCAGTTTAATCACTTTGTTCATTTCATCCCAGCATGTTTGGAGACCAGCAGAGAACTGGGTTAGGAAAAATAAACCGCATATGAGAAGACTGCAGAGGCAAGGACAGCGAGAAGGAGCTCGGTTGTTGCCTTCTTCGGGGAGAGCAGCACCCCGTCCGTGCTGTCCAGGTGGGAGTGAACACTGGGAGGCTGGCCAGCCGCCCAGCACAAATCTGAGTATCAGCTCCGGACAAGACTCTTGCCGTACCTGTCACATTCCTCAGTAGCCATTTGCTTTCCAGTGTGATTTCTTTGATGGGAGAGAAGGAAGGAGAGTTTTAGTTGTTCTGGGAATTTCACAAAAAGTTGAGTATGCCCAGCAGGGGATATTATCTGAATAATATTATCGGCCAATGTTATATACCAAAACAATAAACAAATAAATAAATAAATAAATAAATGAGAGAGAATCATGGGAATGAGGAATTATAGTAATCTTTAATTGGGCTTCATTTTCTCTTGATGATTCTTGACAAGTTTACTTATGATATTCATTTTCTGTGTGTGTGTGTGGGTACTGGGGGTCGACCTCAGGACCTTGCGCGCCAGCAGGCACCCGTGCCGCTGAGCGATATCACCGGCCCTTTTTTCGCACGTGGGTTCCGGGAGTCGAACTCGGGCCCTTGCGCTTGCCAGGCAGGCGCTTACGCCGCTGAGCCATCTCACCGGCCCTCCTTCCTGAGTTTGTATTGAGCCAGAATTCCACTTTTTATACACACTGTAGGTTTCTGAGTGTGGCTTTCATCTAGCAGAATTCTCACTGGCCCACCTATGATATTCTTGAGGATGAGAAAAATGTAGCCTGAGTTTGATTGAATTGGCATATTCAGTGGTGCTGATTAACGTAGGCAGGTACCTAGCGGGTGTCACTATCCTGTGTCCTTGCCTAATGAAGATGTAAAAGGTCTGCTAATCAAGTTTTCAGGTAACACTAAATTGGGAGTGATAGCTGGTATATAGAGAATATGTTAGAGAATCAGGGTCCCAAAACATCTCAGCAGCCAACGATGAACTGAACCTAATGACATGAAGGTTAGTGGGGGATAAATGCGATATCCTCTCTGGAATCCAAAATACCAAGCTCACAAATACAATCTGAAGGAAACACACTTAAGTTCATCATGATCGAGTAGGATTTTTAAACACATTATTTCATTTCTTCATTCTTTTGTTCAACAAGTATTTTCCAACACTTTTTTTGTTCAGTGTTGAGGATTTAATGATGAACAAGATAAAATATTTTTTTTCTTATGGAAACAAATAAGAATAACAAAGGAAGACACATGTGATAGTAGAATAAAAATGTATCCATTTAGGGAAGCTCACCTTGGGAAAGGGACATCAAGGCTGGAATATGAAGGGTCACTGGAAGTTTACCAGACACTGGGAGAGGAAAGAATGCTTCCGTAAGAGGGAACAGCGTGTGTAGGGATGGGAGGAGTGTCATTAAAACTGTGGCATAAAGGGCGTAGGACAATAATGAAGGAGGAAATTAGAGAGGTGGGACTAGGGTAGGCGTCAAAGAGCTTTGAAATTCACTTAAAGAGCTATTTATGTGGGATGGGAAACCATGAAAACATTTGGACGAGGAAATGACTGTCAGATTTTCCTTTTTGAAGGTCCCCTTCAGCATCATTCTAGGAGTGATGGAAGAGTCAGGAGGAGGGCAGAACTAAATGCCTGGTGACCTGGTAGGAGAATGTCATGTCATTCAGATGAGAGGTTTTGGTGACCTCCACCAGTGACAGTGTAGATGGAAAGAAGGGGACAGAGATTAAAAATGCACAGAAGAGAAATCAAAGAGTTGATGATGACCTGGGTGTGGGGGCAGGCAGAGGATTCAAGGATGACTCTCAGGCTTTTTGTACTGAAACAACTGAGTGAACAGTGAAGGCATTTACTGATTTTTGGGAAGCAGGAGAGGAGAATATTTGTGAGGGAAGGTAAAGTGTTCATCTTGGGACATGCTGAGTTTGCGGTAATCAGGTGTGGGCTAAGTGGCTGATGTCCAGAGAGCATTTGGATGTAAGAATCTAGGAAGAAAGAGAAAGGTTTGGGATGGAGATACAGATTTTGGAAGAACTGTGAGCCAACAGAAAGAGAAAATTTGGTTCTCACCCATATTCGTAACAGTGGGAAAATGACATTTCTGGATTGGGTTACAAGATGACACAGGGGCTAAAAGCTTTGACCCTGATCAATCCTGACTGCTCCACACAATCATGTGAGCCTAAGGGTAGTGACTTATGTCTCTGAGTTTCAGTTTTCATGTGTAAATTGGGAGTATAAAAAATGCAGGTGGTTTTGTAAGAATGAAATAAGACGATGAATATAAAACACATAATGGAGTGTTTGGCTTGTAGCAAGTGCTCAAGAAATAAGAAGTATATTTTTGTTGTGATTGTATTTTACTTCTTGTTTGGGTGAACTTGCTGTATGAGAGATGGACAGTCTGTGTTTTATGCAGAGGAGGGACTGAGACTTTGTCACATGAGGAATGGTTAAAGAGCCCAGGGCTGGTCAGCTTCAGTACAAGAGGCTTGAAATAGCGCTTTTCAAATACACAAATAATTTGGAGAAAAAGAAGATAGAATTACCCTGTAGGATCCCAGAGGGAAAAATAGGATGAACTGACAGGCATTTCAGAAAGGCTCAGCTCAGCTAAATATAATAGGAAACTTTCAATAGCCAAAGATCGCTAAGATAGTTTGTTATTTTTCAGGAAGTAAGGACTTCTTCATAATTTCTCTAAATTAGAGATCCTATTATTGCAATTGGAAAAGCCATCCTTGTTTTTGGAGACGGAGTTGGATGTGGCCTTACTTACTGTATATAGAGCCCGTGCCCAGTTCGGATAGTGTGTTTATCTATGGCTTGGTGTCCTCCGCAAATTCATTAAAATTTATGAACATTACATTACAACATTCAATCTCATACTGTACTTACTTATTCTCTCCCCATAAGAGAGAATGTTTCTTCACTGGGTTGGGCAGGAGCTGAGATATTTTAGACGGGAACACCTCCCTCCTGTGGGGCTGCGTTCTACTGTCCCCCTCCTCCATGCCCCACATGCGCACAGCAGTGTCGTGGCTAGAAGGACACACACTGTACAGGAGAGCTGCTGCGAGCCCTTGATCCCTTTCCCCTGAATGTGTCATTATCCCCTCCTCCCCTCATGGTACAGCCTCAGAAAAGACACAGTGCTAAGTAATAAATTAGAGGAGAGCAAGATTTTAAATCTCACCACCCTGAGTTTACTTTCTGATAGTAAAATGGACGGAAAATAGAGCGAAACCTCCATGATTTATGGGCTTCTCTCCCTTCAGAGGTTTTCCAGTTGCATCTTTGAGCTATGCTTGACATTTACGATGTAAGGTATTAATATTTGGAAAGAAGAACTGCTGGTGGGTGCTAATTACTCATGCCTGCTGTGACAGCGAACTGGTGGGCAACACTCACATGTCAGATCCTATCTATGCATTAAGTTCTTCACTTAAAATAGGCGGGAATTATGAGGCACTACGGGTCTAGCTGCATAGATTTTGCAGAGTCTATGGGATACACGAGTAAATCAACCACGATAGGGGTGCTGGCAAGCTGATAGCTGTCTGCCAAATAGAATCCTCGTGAAAGACTTTGAATCAAGCAATGTGCCAGAGACACTAAGAGGATATGAGGGAGGAAAATGCAAATGATGTAACTAACTTTTCTTAATTCAGAAAGGAAAATGCTTGCTTCCTCTTCCAATTCTTCAGGTTGTCAGATGTGCCTTATTTCTAGTAGCTATTTGTAATATTAATCATTTTAACAGTATCAAACAGACTGGGATTTTACACTTGATAAATTTTTGATGTTAAACCTTTGAAAAATGCAGTGGTGTGATCTTTTTCTTTTCTCAAGAGTTTCTCCCCAGAAGCCAGTGTTAATTTGCAGATGCCAACACATGACTAATGGTTTTATCTCAAAAGATTAATACACATTAAATTAACATAGGACAGAAGCCTCAGGACTGCATAGCCTTTTGTTGTGAGAGAACGTGGGCTTTGTGAGTTGGACAGAGAGACGGGCAGACTTATGAGGGATGGTAGGTGGTTAGGCAATTGGTCAGTCAGCTTGATGAGCCATTATTGCCTACTCTTTTCCTTGTTAAAGAACACTGACTTAATTCAGGGAGAAATGTGCCTCGCCCCAGGTGATGGGATTGGTGCGCATCAATTTCAGTGAATGAAATTCCTCTCCCTTCTGATTGGTTCAGGGGAAAAGAGGTGATTCAGTTCTGGCCAATGCAATGTAAGAAAAGGGGGATATTTGGATAGATTGAAGGCAGAAGGGATAGTGGCTTTTGGAAAAGAAATAAAGGAGATCATCATGTTAGTCTTTTCGTCTCTACTAATTTCTTTCCTGATGTTGGGCTCTGTTTTGCAAAAATGTACCTGGAGTCAGCAGCCATGCTGGATCATGAGTGGAGATCACAGCCTGTGCTTAGGTGACAGGGCAGAAAGACAAAAAGAGCCTCAATGTTGCCATCAAGCCATTAATTTATCCTAAGTAGTTGTTTTCCATTTTTCTTGTTGAGAGTAAAGCGTTTTTCATTTTAATGCCTAGACAGTGGTGGCGAACATATGGCATGCATGCTTCAGCAGGCTGTTTGTATCACTGAAAGCTCTAGAAGGTTTGCCATCACTGGCCTAAACCATCAGTTTCTTAATTGTGCTGTTTGCTGAATGACAAGCTCTTTCTTAGACCATGTTACCATAGTCTTTCTCAGCCATAGTCAACTGTGGTCTGACAGTATTAACGGAAAATTCTGAAAATAAACAACTTCTAAGTTTTAAATTGCATGCTATTCTGAGTAGCATGATAAAATCTCGCACTGTCTTACGCCACTTCCCCCAGGATGTGACCCATCCCTTTGCCCAGTGTATCCATGCTATATTTGCTACCTTCCCATTCATATTTTAGTAGCCATTTTGGCAGATGAATTATTGAAGTATCACAGTGCTTATGTTCAAGGTAACCCTTATTTTACTTAGGAATGGCCCCAAAGCACAAGAGTAACGATGCTTGCAATTCAGATATGCCAAAGAGAACTGTAAAGTGCTTCTTTTAAATGAAAAGACAAAAATACTACTTTTACTACGATATGTTATAATTGTTCTATTTTATTATGTTATTAGTAATCCTTTACTGTGCCTAATTTACATATCAAACTTTATCCTAGGTACGTATATATAGGGAAAAGCCCTATATGTAAATTCTGGAACTCTGCAGTTTCCAACATCCACGGGGGGTCAGAGAATGTGTCCCTCACTAATCGCATGTTGAGGGTGTCGCTGCAATTTCTTAGGCGTCTCACTTCCTAATCTAATTTGGTCTATAAAATATTCACACAGAACTGTGGAAGGACATTGTTCCATCTTCTAGCAGTATTGTAGATGAGAAGGTTTATGTCAATTTTAGGTTTTCTATAACTTTTTTCCTTGATCTTTTTAGCTTTCTTTCTTTCTCTAGTGTTTAAGTCCATAAGGATGGAATTGGGAGTGGGAATTTATGTACTGTATTTACTCTGCTTAATACTCAATCTTAAGCCATTATTATTTTCACATTCCTGGAAATTTTCCCCTATTCATTCTTTTAAAAAATTAATGTTTAGGGCTGGTGAGATGGCTCAGCAGCGTAAGCGCCTGCCTGGCAAGCGCGGGGGCCTGAGTTCGACTCCCGGAACCCACATACGAAGAAAGGGCCAGTGATATCGCTCAGCGGCACGGGCGCCTGCTGGCATGCGAGGTCCTGAGGTCGACTCCCGGTACCCACCAAAAAAAAAAAAAAAAATTATGTTTAATTCATATAACCTAAAATTCCACCTTCTGAAGCATACAATGAACTCGTTTTTGTATATTCACACAGTTGTGCCACCATCACCAACATCTAGTTTTAGAACATTTTCATCACCCCCAAAATAAGCCCCATACCCATTAACAAACACTAGTCTTCCATTTTCCTTTTCCCTAAACCCCTGGCAATCACTAATCTTTCTGTGTCAATGGCTTTGTTTATCCTGGGAACATCATAAATGGAATTATACAATATGTGGCCTTTGTGTCTGGTTTCTTTCACTTACCCTAAAATTTTTAAGATTCAACCATGTTGTAGCATGGGTATGTTAATACTTCATTCTTTTTTTATGGATGAGTAATATTTCATTGTTCTCTTATAGTACATTTTATGTATCCATTATTGAACTACTTTTTAAATGATTTTCTCCTGTGCGTTTTTTCAATTCTTTCCTTCTGACACTTCTATTAGGTGAATGTAGGACTTCTATTGATTCTCTATGATTTTAACTTTTCCCTCATATTTTTGATTTCTTTCTTTTTGCTTATCATTTTGATAGATTTCCTTGATTTTATTTTTCAGGCCTTCTGTTACAGGTAAATATTTTTTAGTAGTCATACTTTTAATTTTTCCTAACACTTTCTTATCTTCTGGTTATTCCAAGAGAAGCCTCTTTTGTTTTCCTTTTGCTTTCACGACATTTAGTTCCATTTGCTGAGCACCTATCTACATATCCTACGTTGTTGGAAGACACCTCCAAATGTCTGACCTAGGGAGATAACGGTATCTTCCTGGGAAGACATATCATAAGGTGCTTTGGGATGCTTAGACCTGCCGTGTTCTTGGTCTATCTTTGAGACCAAGAGCCCTCCGACTCCTGAGTCAATCAGCATAGCGGCTTTGCTAAGGCAGCGCAGGGCTTTCTGTTTTTCACTACTCCATGCTGTCAGAGAAGCGAACTCTCCAGAGCTGCTGCAAACCAAGTTTGGGTGTCAACAACTTTAGCCTTATTTCCTGTCATGGTTTGCGTTTCTTTTTTGAAGTTCAGCTTTATTGAGGCATGTTTTACAGACAGTAAAATATATCCTTTTAAGGTGTTCGGTTTGATGATTTTTGATAAATGTACACAGGTATGTTACTTCCGCCTTTATCAAGATAGAAAATAGGTTCATGGACCCCCAAAGCTTCCCTGGGTTTTCACTAATCCCTCACCTTGACTGTGGGCTTCTTCAGTGTTTAGCGATTGATCGATTTAGCGCTGTCCTGGGTTTTCCTGCTCCTGCGTTTGCTTATAAGCTTTTGCTGACCGTCAGGGCCTAGAGGTCTGACTGCGTGCGAGCTCTCTGGGGGTGACACGCTTTCCTTTAGGGTACGCGGTGTCAGCAGGAGGAGGAGGAAGGCAGCTCAAATTCCACAGTCTCCTAATTGCTTAGCTGTCAGGTGGCAGGAATGCAGTGGGGGGAACTACCTGCACCAGGTAGTTCACAGATAGTCCTTTCCTTGATTATCCCAGCTATTGCTTTATATCCTACTGTGATTTGTTTCTTGTTATGTACAAATTTAGGGTCTCTAGGACTCTGCCATAGAGAAGGCTCCCCCCTGTGCTACAGCCTTCTTCCAAATTGTCCTCTAGGCTTCTGCTTTCTTTGCTCTGGCTTATACAATAATGTGGTTCTGTCTTCTTTTTTGTTGCCAAGAATTTCAACAAAATACACTCCTCGCTGATGGCCTTCCTTCCCTGGAGTCGCCACGGTGTCTCGCCTTCCCTCCTGCTTTGTTTCTCCACTGTCAACGCCACGTGACTTGGTGAGGGAGACACGAACGTGAGTGCCCCACATGCCATCCTGAAGTCTAAATCTTAGGGTACACTGTGTACATCCAAGTCAGTAAGCAGTCACGCAACTAGGTGTCTTTAAATGAGACATTTCTGCAGGAAGGAGAAGTATGATCGCTACCTGTGAGAAATCACAGGGCTCAGACTACCATTAACTGTCTGTATTCAAGCTATTTAGGCTTTTTTTTTTTTTTTTTAAATAAAACAGAGTCCTAACAAAAAGAAAAATGAGTAGACTCTTACAGGTAATTTCAAGAAGTGTCCCCAAAACACTTAGATGTTAACATTTAGAGAAGTTCAGTTTTAGCCTTTCCGTAAATATGGCCTGACAGTAAGTTGCCTCACCAACTTCATGTAACATTTGGGAAACTGAAGGAAGCTACAGTGAAATTTTTATCAAGGTGGATCCTGGAATAGGGCAGCTTGATCGGGGCCATTGATAAATTCAAAAGGGAACCAAAACATTATATTCTACTGCAGCGGATCTCAGGTGATTCATGCCTATTTGATTTTACTGTCACTTTTGTTAAATAAATGTGTATGTTGCATTAACAAAACTCAACTCGAGCGGGTAGAAAACTATAAAATACACAGTGGAGCATCTCGACGTCTCCTTACTTTCTGGAAGAAATTCTTTACAAGAGTCACTTAGAAACAAAACTAAAACATCCATTTCTCACGCCAAACCATAGATGCAGCTTTCACATTTGATAATTTCTTTCTCTGCCTTAAAAATTCAAGGGCAGCTGGGCGGCTATAAAAATGGTCTGTGTGAGATTCGCGAAGAGAGGGCCGTCGGGTGCAGAGTCCACGGCGGGGCTGCGGCCGCGTCCTCCCCGAACGGCTGAGGGGGCGGGGCCCGGGGCGGCTCAGGACCCGCGCTGCCCCCTCGCGGCCGGAGCAGGAACCGCAGGCGGCCGCGTCCGACCGCGAGCCGCCGGGAAAACTCGGACGCGCGAGGACTCTGTCGCTCGGTCCCCAGGGGGCGAGTGAGACCAGCGACAAGCGCAGGCCCGGAACTTCAGTCTGGGCAGCGCCAGGCAGCGCGGGGAGCCGATCTTGATTTATCCAAAACATTTGCGATGGGGTCTTATTACACATCATAGCAAATTCCAGAGCAGCAGTGACAGCCAAAAAGAACGACAGGCTGAGGAAGTAAGCCCTGGGAAGCAAAAGTAGCTTTTGGACAATGGTTCCTTCCATTCAGCATTTTTCATGGATTTTACGTAAATTGCAATAATATTTTTATTTGCACATTTGCTTTGAAAATGAAAACTATGCTATCTATTTTAAAAATGGAAATGATTAAACCACACTTTTAAGCTTTTCTTTTTATTATATCATGCTTGTAAATGTCATAGTTCCACCCGTCTAGAGAGGATATTCTCCCTAACACAATTAAAAACTCCCTAACACAATTATCTTCTCCATTTTGCTTAACTTTCCTATTGGTAGCTGAATGGTGCTTTAAAATACAAACAATTAGGGCCGGTGAGATAGCAATTAATATGGATAAAGACTCACTGAGAATTTACAAGCCAGTGAGCCTTGACTATAACACACAGACTTCTAGAACCTCGAGGACAGCATATTACTTAGCCTTCTGTCACTGCAACAACACTCCTGATAAACCCAACCTGAAGAGGGAGAGGTTTATTTGGGCTCGCAGTCTTGGAGGTTTTAGTCCATAGTGAGATGGCCCATTATTTCTGGACCTGCTAAGGCAGAAGATCACAGCAGAAAAGTGTGGCAGAAGAAAGCTGTCACTTCATGGTAGACAGGAAGCCGAGTGAGAGGCAAAGAGTCAGGAAGAGGCCAGGGACAAGATACACCCTTCCCACGCAGGATCCTAGTGCTAGACTTCTTCCAGTTGGGTGCTGCCCCCCTAATAGCTCGCTCATCCCTGAAAAGGCAATGGATCAACCTGCTGATGAGTTTGGTGCCCTCATGCTCCAGTCACTTCTCTGGGCCTCATCTCTGAACAGCACTGCATCGAGGATCAAGCCCTCAATGCATACGTCTTTAGGGGATACTTCATACTTAAAACATAGCAGGGAGGGTCCATATGCTGTTCATTTCCTGTCCTAGGATCTGGGACATAGTAGATGCTCACAATGTGTTTGCTGGATAAATGAAGACATGTACAAAGGGTGATCAAAAGATACAGGGAATGTTTAAATTGAAAAAAAAAGTACTCATTACAGTAAGACACATTGCCAAGAATGATTTGAAATGAGGGGAAGTACGTTGAGTATTTTGAGGAAGATTAATGACAATGTGCCTTTTACTGCAATACATTTTTAATTTAAACACTCACTGTAGTTTTGATCCCTGCATAAGTACTGTGCTAGGTACTTGGGAAGCAAGCAGTCATTGTCTTCAGGGTGCAAAGTAGGTATTCAGTGACTTTTTAGAAATGTATACAAAGTGAGGAAGCAGATAGGCAATTGCAAAACAAAGTCTGAAGAGTAAATATCCTAAGAGAAATGCAACACCGGGAGATGGAGAAGACGGAGGACGCGATGACTTACCAGACAGACCAGGAAGGTTTATGAAGAGGGAGTATCTGCGAATATAAAAGATGGACATTCACGGTAGAACAAGTAGATGCTTTTTTGCAACAGGACTGAAAATTCCAAGTAAAAACAGACAGGATAGTGCAGTGCGTAGGAATCAGGCAGGAAGCGGAAAGCCAAACGTCTGGAGCGGTCTCTCCCTTCCTCAGCATGTCCGAGACTTCACTAATGCCTTGAAAAACACGAGAACTGCCCCTAAGTTTTGGCTCATCGTTGTGATTACTGTCAAAGTTGTTAGAGACGCTTGAGTGGCAATGACTTTGTTTCTGGTTATTTTTGGCCCACAGGGGTCTTTCTTCACAGTGGGAACCCCGCTGGCGGGGTACGGCCTCCCTCCATTCACCATACGTCCGACCTCTTAGAGGCCTTGTCATCTCCCTCGGTAATGGCAGAAGAAGGACAGAGGTTCCTGGTGTTTGTGGAAACCACCACACCTTCCTGGTGTAGGACAGCCTCCTTCGTCCTCTGCCACATCTGCTTCTCTGCTGCCGCTTCGCCCCCGCATAACCCACTGCAGGAATTCAAGAAGCAGCCACCAGGCAGGGGCGGTAGGAATTGTGCTTCAAGCTTCTGCCACACACTCCCCGGCAGCAATTAGCCTGACTACTTACTTGGAATAGGGGAGGGAAACACTGGCAATACAAAATACAGATTAATAATTCCATAAATTATCCCACGTGTGCTTAATTGGGTGGACAATGAGAAGGCACTGAAGGTTAATGAATAATGGTATTCGCACTTTATTGTTCATTTTATTCTTTTATTAGCTTAAGGATGAAGGAAAAGATGAAAAGCAAAAGGAGAACATAGTAGAGGATGCTAGAATTTGGAGATTTGGTGCACACAATCAGCTAATCTGGCCGCCCACCTCCCGCTTTCTCTCATTTTGTTTCGTTAAGGGCTGAAGCAGGTGGCTCTTGTGACAGGAATGAGAGGCTTCCAGTTGCATCTAGGTGGGAATCAAGTCTCCATTTTTTTTTCCTGGATATTATATTAATTTTGCAGGTTTTCTACAGGGAGTTTTTAACCTGAGACTGTTTTCAAATAGGGCTTCCTTTTTGCCCAAGTTCACCCTGCCTTGTGTAATGAGTTGTATCTGGAAGAAAGAAGGTCCAGGGCTGATACTGGGACTTCTTGGAGCCCCTGGGACCTTTCTATATTCGGAGTGGTAATTACTGTGCTCTTCGGGTCTCGCGATCTAACACACGTGCTCCACCTCCAGTGCGATGTCTCTAGGCAGGGGGAAGGGGAAGGGGAAGGGATCCTCTTGGCTGATTCCATGGGCCTTTTTGAGAGCTGTCCCGGAAGTGCCATCCATTGATTTTATTTTATTACATTGGCTAGAATTATGTCAAATGGCCATGACAGATGCGAAAGGGGCTGCTGAAAAATGACATTTCTGGCTGAGACTACATTGCCACCCTGAGAAAAATCAAGCTTCTGTTAGTAAACAAGGGGTGTGGGAGGTGAGTACTGAACGTGAAATAGCAGTGACTACCACTTCCCAAACCACTTTTCCCTTCTGTCCGAGTTCACGTGGCTGCTGGGAGAGCAAACTAAGTTCTGGTAAACAGAAGAGAATCTTCTGTGATCTTTCCCTCCCCCATGCGTTCACTAAGATGAATATACGATGTTTCTATTGGTATTTCATATTATACGCTTTACATTTTCCCTCCACCGGTGTAGATCATCCTGAATGTACTGTACTTGTGGGTGCGCATATGCAGTCATTAATACAGCTGCCTCTAATGGGCCCGTTCGTTATTAAGCATCCTTTAGTGCTTTCTTCTCTCATTATCTACTTCTCGATGTGGACCATCATCTTACCCATATTACGAGGCGCCACACCACTAACTTCCAGCTCCCAGATCTTCACGTCTGAGCAAGTCTTCACTCGTGGTCGTGTGGTCCTACACATCCGACTGGATTCAGAATGAGGACGCGGTCTCACGGGTGCCTTAAATTCAACCTGACGAAACGACCTTAGTGTCTCCCTCCCAAACTTTCATGTCCCCTGTGTTTGCTCATCGCAGTAAACATACGTGGGATGTTCTTGGGAGTTGTTCCTGTGTCTTCTCTCCATTCCTTCCTCCCCACAACGGTTTGATGTTAAATTTTGTTCAGATAGTACACTGAATAGTCTAAATGTGTCCTTTTCTAATTTACTACTTCTCAGGTTCTCCTGTTTGGACTAGCTGTTTTTAGCTAAGTTGTTGCCACACGAATATCTGATGCTTAGATTTCTTTAGTAACTGCATATAATCTGGTATTTGAAGCTCTTTGTGGTAATTTAAAATTCTACTTCCATTTGGACAATACAGTATTTTAAAAGCCTAAGCAGTTATGGATTGCCTGAGTGACTTCCTCGATACTGAACACAGACAACTGATTTTGGTGTATGCGCGTACATTTCTGTTTTCCTTGTACACTTGTTTTCCTTGGGCCTTGCTGTAACACAGTGATACCTCAGTTGTTGAACTCAATTCATCCCATATTCGTGTTCAAACACCAAAAAGTTTGAGAACTGAACATATTTTTCCCATAAGAAATAATGGAAAACCAAATAATTGGTTCTGAGGCCCAAAAATTACACTTATAAGTTCATTTTTCCAGGACTTTACCAAATTTTATAATGATTTCTTTCTTTAACTCTATCATGGTTCTTAGTTTTCCTCTTAGCTTTACTGCTGGTATTACTAACTTTCTTTGGAACCATGGTTATGCTATTTTATGCAAATAAAGCACACACAAAAAAAGCACAATGAAATAATTAAGTTTGGTACAATTAGATATGCATAATAATCACATTCATCATAGGGAATTTGTACCTATACATGATATCTCTTAGTTCCTCTTTTTTTCCCATTCCTCTCCCCTCTTTTCAACCCCACTTCCCTTCCTTATTTACAAAGCTTTGTTTCCATTTTATTCTTTTTTTCTCATTATTTTCCTTTCCCTTCCACCCCCCAAGTCCTCTTTCCCTTTGAACAATTACTTCCTATTTCACAGTATCTATTATATATTTTGGTTCTTGTTTACACTTTCAGTTTCTCACAACAGAGAGACAATATGATATTTACACATATGTGTTTGATTTATTTCACTTAAGAGTATGGTCTCAAGGTCAATTCATTTAGCTATACATGTCTCAAGTTTATCCTTCTTTATGGCTGAGTAGTATTCCACTGTATTAAAAAAAAGCACATCTATTTTATCCATTCATCAGTTGATGGGCATTTGGGTTGGTTCCAAGACTTAGCTATTACAAACTGTGCTGCTATAAATATGGGTGCACATATATTGCTGTAGTATGATGTTTTTAATTCTTCTGGGAAGATACCAAGAAGGGAAATAGCTGGGTTGAATGGGACCTCTAATCCTAGTTTTTTGAGGAATCTCCACACTGATTTCCACAGTGGTTGCACCAGTCTACACTCCCACCAACAGTGGAGCAGGGTTCCTTTTTCCCCACAGCCTTGCTAGCATTTGTTTTGGTTGATTTCTTGATGACAGCCATTCTTTCTGGGGTGAGATGGAATCTCAGTATTGTTTTAATTTGCATTTATCAAACGACCAATGATGTTGAATATTTGTTTCATGTATTCATTTGCTATTTGTACTTCTTCTGAGAAGTGTCTATTCATTTTAGATGCCCATTTTTGGATTATGTCTTTAAATTTGGGGGGTCTGATTTTTAAAAATTCTTTATATGTTCTAGATATAAGTCCTTTGTCTGAAGAACAACTGGTTATGATTTTTTCCCACTCTGTGGGTTGTCTTTTCACTCTGTTGGTGATTTCTTTTGCTGTGCAAAAGCTTTCTGACAAGATGAGATCCCAGTTGTTGACTCTTTGTAGCATTTCTTGTGCATTCAAGGTTTTGTTCATGAATTCTTTGCCTACACCTGTGTCTTCAAGAGTCTTACCTATTCTCTTTTCCAGCAGATTTAGTGTTTTAATGCAGTAACACAAGCACTATACATTGTCTGGGAGAGAGAGGTCCTTAGATGGAAGCATCACCCCTTTGTGTCTCTGGCGAGAGTGACGCGTCACTCACTCTCCATCCGTCAGGTTTTTCCAAGTGGGATTTTCAGCTTGACTATCAAGCAGAGTTAAAAACACTGAGCAGATTTCTTTTTAAACTTTGCTGTTCAAGTAGTGGAAAGTTTGAGCTTGGAGCCATTTGACAACCGAGGTATCACTGTATTAATAGAAATAGGAGAAGGAGAAGGAGAAAGAGAGAACTGTACTCTCAACTGAGGCATTTGAGATAAAGACCAATGAAGTCACTGTCTTTGTTAACAAAAGTTTTTACCTTTCATCAAATAAGTAAAACCATCATCTGGCCCAGTGGTATAATTTGCTGGATTAAAAATAACCTGTATTGTGTCAGTCGATCCAATGTTAAGAGTGGAAATTTGTTACCAGGCAATTGATATCATCTATTACATTGAACTAATACCATTAATTTAATTGTTATTGTTTCTGTGAGTTTAAATTTAATATTCATTTTTTATCATTGTAAAAATGCTATAAACTTAAGGTGTTTATACTTAATTGTAAGTTTGTATGCATCTAAGCAATATACTACAAACATCTAAGTGACACTTTAGGTCTATAAGAACTTTTCCTTTTAAGAAACTTCCTGTGATATTGCATCCATTTTGTCATTTAAATTACTGTTTATTTTTTGGGAAATATTAATGCTGGTCATCTAATTGTTAAGATCAAATTCATCTGCTCTAAGTAGTTCTCATTAGATGATAATGCTAGTGATTCTACATGAACATATTGACATTTTATCGTATTATATTTCTAATAGAGTCCCAATTTCAGAATATATATCACTGTGATTGACCCCAGGACCTTTGCACTGAGTTACATCCCCAACTCCCTCTCCTTCTTTTGAAGGAGTGTCTTGTTAGTATTCCCGGGCTGGGCTCAAACTTGCAATCTTTCTGCCTCAGTCTCCCAGAGTGCTAAGATTATAGGCATGTGCCACCCCACCTGCCACAGGTAATATTTTTTATAAAGAGGATTTTGCATCTTCTTTCAGTCAGTGCAGGGAGGTTAGTGGTCCTTCACTAGAAACATCATCAATATCATCACACCAGTGATTGAGAGCTTGTCACCTGCCAGACATGGCACATGTAGCACCTCAAGGCTCATGCCAAACACATAACATGAGTTTTGTGACTACCTGGGATGTAGATGTGGAAGCAGATCTGAAAAGGTGAAGTAACTTGCCCCAAATCACACCAGGCGTGAGCAGTAGCACCAGGACAACTTCCCTGCAGTGCGGCTCTTGAGGCCCTGCACCTCCCCCCACTCTCCACTTTTCACCTGTCAGGATTTTAATTCCTAAGTATGCTAATCTCCCCTAATTGTTGCAGGATATTCATCCCCATCTGTGTCGATTTATGATCTATCTTCTCCTTTCCTGAATAAAAACCAATAAAGCTTTGTCTATATAAATGACCTGTGTAAATGTCTTTTGGCATTACGATGGCTCATGTGGAAATAGAAATTATATTTTGCAGTCCTTGTCTGGTTTGCTCGGTAATGGATTATGTCTACAGGATATGAATTCAATCAGGTGAACAAGTGAAAGGAGCATCATTAATAACCATGCAACTGACATCATACAGCTCCTGATGTGACACGCTGAGAAGGACACAACATCACCTGTGTGACGGCACTGCCAAAACTGCTTCACCCGAGTCTAATCAGACAAACGCATTAAAGAACATTCTGTAAAGCAAAGGCCTGGACTCCTAAAAGGCATCAGTGTCATGAAAAACAAAAGAGACTGACGCATCCTTTAAGATTTGTGGAAACTTAAGAGACAGGACAACAAAATGCAATGCATGGTCTTTGTTTTGGTTCTGAATTGGGGAAAGTAATAGCTATAAAGGACATTTTTGGGATAAATGGGAAATATGGAATATGGACTATATATTAAATAATTTTAAGTTTCTTGAGTGATAATTATAAGATGATTTTTATAGAAGAATGTCTTTTAGGAGCAGATGATAAAATAAATCAATATATAATACATATGCTATACATATATTCTATTAATACAAAGTTAATGAAATGTCAACAATTAATGCATCTGGATAAATGGTAAATATCATGCTATTTTCACAGCTTTTCTGAAGGTTTGAAGTATTCACAATTTTAAAAATAGGTACGAGAATGGAGAAATGAGTGGAGATCAGGCAAGATTAGTCCCAGGTTGGTTGTTGCTGGAGCTTGGTGTTGTACACATTGGGATTCATTGTAGCATTCTGCCTACTATTTTAGGTGTTTAAGATTTTCCACAGTTGAGAGGCTGAGGCAGGAGGATCTCTGTGAGTTCAAGGCCAGCCTGAGCTGCATAGTGAAACCCTGTCTCAAAAAAGACAAAAAAAAAAAAAAAAAAAAAAAGATTTTCCATAGTAAAGTTTTTTTGTTTGTTTGTTTTGTTTTTTTTCTGGGTACCAGGGGGTCGACCTCAGGACCTCGCGCGCCAGCAGGCGCCCGTGCTGCTGAGCGATATCACCGGCCCCTTTTTCGTATGTGGGTTCCGGGAGTCGAACTCGGGCCCTCGCGCTTGCCGGGCAGGCGCTTAAGACTCTGAGCCATCTCACCGGCCCCATAGTAAAGTTTTAAAGAAGAGAATGATTCAGTTGGACTTCCTGATACTGATTCTCAATAAATGTTTGATAAGGATAAGTGGCCAAAACAGTTACTTCTTTCTGTATCTTGTGATCACTTCACTCCAACCCAGCCCCAGCTGCTATTTTCCTTTGTCTGTGCCCTGAAACCCTCTCTTCCCCAATTCTTATCCACTTGGAAGCCAAGATGATTTTTTAAGCATGCGAAACTGATCATCCAGGACCCACCCGAAGTCCTTGAGGGTCTACTCACTGCGTTAGGGAGAAGCGTCTTATTACTCACGCTCAGCCTGGGCCCTTGTCCTTCTCCAGCTTCTTTCAGTGGCTTCTGGTCGCATGGCTGACCAGGCCTCCAGTGTTGAGCCTAGTCTACCCTACACCTCTGTAGAGGCTTGTTCCTCTGACCAGAGGCTTTTCCCCCTCATTACTGGTTACTGCAGTGTGTATTCCGTTTTTGAATATCACTTCTTCATGACATCCCTCCCTGGTCTCTCTGGTTAGGGTAAAGCTCCCAGTGCGGGCTTCTATGGTAGCAGGTACCGTACTTACTCAGGTAACCTCCCAATGGGAGTTTTAATTCTCTGTGATTGAATTAATACTTTCCTCTCTCCCTAGGTGGCCACCTGTTCCATGTATCTGTTGAGCTCGCCATTGTGTGCTTAACAGTTATCTAATATTGATACATATTTTAATACAGTTTCTACTAACACATTTTTTCACTAAAAGTACTTAGATTTTTTGTCTTTATAGAGTTCTATTGTACTTTTCTTTAAAAGGACAGGAAAATGTCCTCTGAAGCTTAATTTCAGTTCTTAAATTGATGTGATCCGTCTCGCAGTATAGAAACATTATTGTCATTATAGTCCTTGAAAACCGGGTTAAGTCACTTGGCCTCTGTTTCTTTTCACAGTTGGTATGACTTCATGCAAAGTGATGTAGCTGTTCACATCATTCTGTCAGCCCCCATCAAGGAAATACTGTTTTCCAAAATTAAAATTGTGAATCAACTCACAGGAGATGTTGTCAAATAAACAAAGAATCATCGCTTACATTACACTGCCAAATTTTTGATAAGCTTAATTCCTCTAAATGCATTTAAGTTTAATGAAGAGCAATATAATTTAATAACAACGTAAAATGGAATCATTCATCTTCCCTACCCTACACATTGGCAGATGTCTTGCACTGAATACATTGTTTCAAGACAGAAATGTTCGTTCCTTCTTCAGATTTGCCTCCCCTCATTTTTATAGATGTGGCTAGGGAGTGATCTACACATACATGTTTAATTAAATCACTTATTGCGCTATAGTGTTTATGGTTGGGAATCTCTGGGATTTGTTGTTTCAAGTTCCTGAGGCAATGTAATATATATACCCCAATAAAAATTTGTAATTATTAGTATATTAATGATTATTTCAGTTGCAAGTGACAAAATCTAATTCAAACTTACTTAGACAAAAGGGGAATTTGCTGGCACGTGTTACTGGGAAACCAAAGGCATAAGATGCTGGTTTCAGGGACTCAGTTGAGGTCGATAGCAGCCTCTCTTCATCTCCTGGCTCACTTTCCACTGTGCTAGCTCAGTTCTCAGGTAAGCCCTCTCCTTGTAGATAATGCAGGACTGTTCATTAATTCCCATTAACGAACATCAGTAAGTTATTCGCTGATATAGGGTGACCTTTGCATATTTACAAGTAGGGTAAAAGGTCCCCGCAGAATGTGAACTGGGATTTAGAATGTGCCTGGGTATCTATTTGTGTGATCTGCCTTTTTTTTTTTTTTTTTTTTGGTTTGTTTGTCTGTTTGCTTTGGTTTAAGGAGAGATTTTGTCACAAAGCTCTCGAGAAGGGGCAAAACGGGAGGTTTTACTTGGTGCTATGACTCTCACGTGGCCCTAGGACTAGTTTTTGATCCTTTGTGGAAAGTAGGGTTATAAGAGGGTGAAACAGTTGCTCCCTATGAAGAATTTTGTAAATTATAAAGGGAATGCAGCAAGATTTGGTGCATTAAGTGTGTGATAGTTTTGAAATGCCGGGAGGCAGCATCAGGGCAAGAGGACAGCACCTCACAGGGCCACACTGATCACCGCGAAGGTTGTATTTCATTCTGGAGCACTCTCCGGGGCTCTCAGATCCACTTAGGTCCCCGAGGCTCAGAGCCAAAGTAGAGTGGATTATGGGAACAGCAGATCTAGCCCCTTGTTTTATGGAGGGTGCTTCTAATTAGTTTTATAGAGATAAATTACATGACCCCAAAAGGTTTCTTTAAGGGAGAAAAACAATGCAGAAAACATTGTCAGCATTGCATCAGGGCAAATGAATGCAAAGATACAAATAGGGTATTGCATGTTGACAAATATTTCAATTTGATAAAACAGTAAAACAGGCAATTTACGTGGAAAGCCAGTGGCATCATCACAGGCTGTTTCTCATACACTCCCTGTAAGGAAGTCACGTTATTTCTCTGTATGGGCTTTGAAAGACAGCAAAGTACTAGAAGAGCCATTCCAGATATGTTGCACATAACTGAGCAATATTGAGATTTCTCCACACTGAAAACACTCTCCTTATATAACCTCTTTTCTGGTTAAAAGCATTTAAAAATTTTAAGAACCACATAAAATGGAATTTCAGTGACTTATATATTCAAATCAGTTATGTTGCCTGCAAAAGTTAACTGTAAATTGTTGTCTAGGTAAAATTCTCTATTACCTTTGTTTGTATAAGCTAGGATCCTGAATAAAACTGCCTCTAGCTGAATGCTCATTAAAGTGGATTTAAATTCCAAATGAAAACTTGTGATTTCAAAAAGACCAAACATAGCTAAGCTCCCAGAATCATCTGAAGTTATTAAATTATTAATTTAGCTACTGTTGCTATTTTTAATATTTTGCTTGTTTATTAAGTATACTGTATAATGCATAATGCTTGAAATGAAATTGAAAGATACGAGCTAGTAGGTACCTTTCATGTACATTTAAAAATTAATGGTCTGCTGAAAAAAATAGCGATGGATTTGGTCTCCTTTGCATAAAACTCCTGGCTGTCATAAAAATATAACCCACTTCATGTCTGTGGGAAAGAAGGATTAAGATGGGATCAGATGATAAATTTTCAGCCATCAGTATCTGGCTACAAGAGCTTAACTTAGCCCTATCGCATTTCCCATGTATATTTATGTACTGTACCATTCGAGTATTATAATAAACATTTTTTATCTGTCCCTGGAGGCAAAACTGAGTTATATATTAAATGACTATTTTCTTTGTTTTCTGCTTAGGTATGCATGTAATGTGGTAGTATAATATATATTCCACACTTGTTTCATTCCTGCAGAGAGATAATATTTTTGCAGCTGACAGAGTAAAGACATCCTGTGCCCCCAGAATAAGAGAGAACATATTGACAGGAAAAAATACAGATGTTTCCAGTGTTTTTTCTACCTCTTGGTTGTTTTCGGCAAAGTTTCACTTTCATGGGTATATTTCCCTGTCCTTGTTTGGGCAGTTGGACACAGAAGTCCACAATAAATTCAAGATTATAAAATATGGTTTCAAGAAAAGTAGTTCAAAACATTTTTAGTTAAGGAAAACTAACTTAAAAATTCATCCCTCCCCAGAAAGCTTTTTTTCATAAGAATGTTGAAATCAAAGTAACTTTCCTACATCTCTGCGAGGAAGGAATTCGAAGGATATCCAGATTTTCTTTTAAAGAATTTAATTTCTCTTAGGGTAAAAACAAACATAACAGTTCTCTTATCACAGACCAGAAAAAATAAATGGAAATTTCTGTACCAAAGATGGTATTCTAATTATGTTTGATGCCTTCTCTTTCCTATTCCAGAACAAAACAAGCCAAGGCATACAAAAGGGATGTAACAAGATTGTTCGTGTTATCACCATCAGAAACTTCCTACCTGTGTACATGAGGGTGAGAAGCTCTAATTGGAAATGGTAGAGGTGGGAGTGAATGGGGAGGCACTGACTAGCCACTACTCACATTTTGGGTGTTCGTGTTCTAATTCTTCCTCTGTGATGATAAAAGTTGCCAAATTAATTAAGAAATTCAATGGTTCAGTACAGTGGATCAAATGTGTGAATTCAGATTAAATAATCTTTGTTGAAAGAGCTGCCACAGAATAAAGCTAAGAAGTTGACCAAGACCTAATTTTTTGGTCAGATTCAAAAGGACCCTATTAATTCTTAAGATGCATAAAAAGCAAAAATCTAGAAATAACAAAGGTAGATCTTTGGAATAAAAATGAATAATAAATAAAAAGAAGAGTAACTATGGAATATTATTCCAAAGGCAGAGCATAAACTCCAAGAGTTGGAAATTTAAAAGTCAGAAGGTAAAAAAAAAAAAAAAAAAAAAAAGGAGAAGCAATATTGTCATCATAAAATTTCCAGAAGGAGAAAAATAGCAGAAAATGATGGAAAAACAATAATTAAAGAATATAATTTCTATGAGTTGAAGAATTTAGTCTTCACAATGAGAAGGAATACCATAGACTGGGGCTGTGTAATAAAAAAGCAATCGTATTCATGTGCTTCATCATATCCAGGATAAAAACAAATGCCGGTGAGATGGCTCAACAGTGTAAGCACCTGCCTGGCAAGCACCAGGTCCTGAGTTCGACTCCTGGTACCCACATACGAAAAAAGGGCCGGTGATATTGCTCAGCGGCTCGGGCGCCTGCTGGCGTGTGAGGTCCTGAGGTCGACACCCAGTACCCACAAAAAAAAAAAAAAAAAGTGCCAGGGCAGCCCCTGGGAGAGAGAGATCACACACACACACACACACACACACACACACACACACACACACACAGAAGTTTGACATTAGACTTAATTTGCAACACTAATGGTAGGAACCTCAGAAGAAATACATAGATTCTGAAGAAGAATCACTGTGTTTTAAGAACGGTAGACCAATCCACATTGTGATCTACATGCAAAGCAAGTGAAAGCCTGATTCCGATTTGTAAGACTTCAGAGTTTATATGATTCAGGAATGCTTTTTTTAAAAAAATGTAACTCAAAGTAGACCTTCAAAGAAGAGCTAATACAGATAAAGGATTTAAGAAAGTAGAGAAAGCAGTAAAGGGCAACAAAACCTTAGGCTAAAGTCTAAAGAATTATTTGTAATATGCTTATAAAACTAAATTATATATATATAATTTAGGGATATATATATATATATATATATATATCCCTATTGGTGTGGAGAAGAGGGAGATGGAGAAATAGGGAGGTAAAATTCTTATTTTTATCTCAAGCCAGGAGGGTCCATATATGTAATTGTGTTCTTGATATTAGTGAAGAATAAATTAAAATACATTAAAATTTTTTTTGTGTGTGTGGGTACTGGGGGTGGACCTTAGGACCTCGCGCGCCCACAGGCGCCCATGCAGCTGAGTGATATCACTGGCCCTTTTCTCGTATGTGGGTACCGGGAGTCGAACTCAGGACCTCGTGCTTGCCAAGCAGGTGCTTATGCCGCTGAGCTATCTCAGCGGCCCCATTTAAATTTTTTTAAAACAAAATAATTTTAAATGAGACTCATGATTATTCCAAAGGATGCAAAGAGTGTGCGTGCGTGTGTGTGTGTGTGTGTGTGTGTAAGGAGGGTTCAGCAAGCAACTATGATTAAAAGAATCCATGAGGTGAGATGCAATAAAAAGAAACATCAATCATGCTCCTCGTTAAATCTCATTTCCAGGCCTCAGCGGAGTAGCTACTGTATTACCCTTCCACTGTGAGACCAAGCAAAGTAAGTCGAGGTGACTATTTTTAGCTTTGGAAATAGGCAGTGTGGGAGAGGGTCTTACAGGCGTGGGCACCACGCTCGACCTCATTTTATGCCTGGGAGTACTTTCCTGAATGTGGCATAGAGAGGTGTAGCCCAAGGGAAGATAATCAGTCTTACCGAGCTCAGAAAGCAGAAATTAAAACACGGTACTCTAGAGGCGGCTGGAATTTTCAGGACAGGAGACCAGAGAAAAGGAGCTGGACAGAGGGAGGCTGCAGAAGTCTTTGTGGGTGTTCTTCTTGGAACTTTGGATGAGAGCTGGGCTGGGCTTTCCATGTGCAGCTCGGGATTCACAAGACCTCAAGATTCTGCAAGGGAGCAGTTGGTATGAGCAAAAACATGACTGGAAATGCCAGAGGTTTGCAGTTAAAGAGATACCGGGATTTCAGTGATTCAGTTGAGATCTCAGGAAGACAACTCTTTAGGAAGAAGGAGTTAAGGTAAAACAAAAACAAAAACAAAAACACAGCCTAGCCCAAACGAAGCATAAAATGAAACCTGTAGGTGTTATAGGTGTATAGGTGTAATTTTTGGCCAGAACAAAACATTCTATATTTGAAAGAGAAACAACATAATCCAGACTATCAGCAGCATATCACTCACAACATACGGCATGCGATAAAAATTACCATATATGCAAAGAAGCATAAAAGTGTGACTTACAATGAAGATTTTAAATCAAGCAACAAATGCTGGGCGTGGTGGTGCATGCCTGTAATCCCATTACTTGGGAGGCTGAGGCAGGAGGATGGCTGTGAGTTCGAGGCCAGCCTGGGCTACAAAAGGAGTTCAAGGCCAGCCTGAACTACAGGCTGTTTAAAAAAAAAAAAAAAAAAAAAAAAAAAGCAAGCAACAGACAGAGATGGTGAGATGGTTCAGACTGTAGTTAGGACAAAATTTGTAAATCAAAGATTATAAACATGTTCGAGGATTTAAAGGAAAACATGGACATATGGAATGAACAGCTGAGAAATCTCAAAAGAGAAATACAAGATACAAAAAAATGACCAATTAAAATAGAAATGGTAATTTCCCTCAGTGACTCAAAAAGAGATAGAACACTGCAGATTGGAAGGTCAGGAAACTTGAAAACACACCCATGGACAATCTCAAAGCGGAAAAACAGAGATAAAATAGATTTTTAAAAATTAACAGAGCCTGAGTATTTTGTGGTATGATATCAATTGTTACGCATGTAACCAAAGACTCAGAATAGGCTCAGCAGCATAAGCGCCTGCCTGGCAAGCGCGAGATCCTGAGTTCGACCCCCCGTACCCACATAAAAA
The DNA here is from genome assembly GCA_028451465.1 of Erethizon dorsatum. NCBI lineage: Eukaryota > Metazoa > Chordata > Mammalia > Rodentia > Erethizontidae > Erethizon > Erethizon dorsatum. Next base: position 80,223,155 of record CM051838.1, on the reverse strand, counting down.
AAAAAAAAAGACCCAGAATAAGAGGAAAAGAAGCAATGGGTAAAAACTGTCTAAATAAATAATAACCCAAAAAATTCAAAAGTTGGTGGAAAATCAATCTATAATTTTAAGAAACTAATAAAAACCAAAGCAATACAAAGTATTCTTCAAGACTGAAGGTTAAACATTTTCAGAAGAATGTAAATGGAAAGAATTTGTTTACAGTGCAATAGTACCAAAAAAATACTAAAGAAAGTTTATTAGGCTGAAGATAAAATTTAGAACTATAGGAAAGCATGAGGATCATTAGACATGATAAGAACTTGGGTAAGCATAAATGAATTTTATTTTCTCACTTTTAAATTTCTTTAAAAAGTAATGTATTGGTTCAAGTAAAAGTAATAATAATGTGCTGTTTCATTTCTATCATCATACAGTACAGTACTAAAATACAATGATAGTATTAATATTTAAGATGGAATTTCACATTTAGAAAATTCTTAAATTCTATGTGAAAGGTTGTAATATTAATTAGAAATATAATAAATTAAAGATTTATACACTAATCCCTAGAGAAATCATTAATGCACACACGCGTGCGCACACACACACACACACACACACACACACACACACACAGACCAAGGGAGGGAGGGAGGGAGAGAGAAAGAGGAGAAGAGAATGATCAAGAGAGCAAGAGTGCAAATAAAAATGATAAAATGGAGTACTAAGAAATATTTTATTGACCCAAGAAAACTGAAGAGGACCAACAAAGAAACAAATATGAGATGAGACAAATAGAAAACAAATTGCAAGATGGTAGAATTAAAGTCAACCATAGCAATAATTATGTTCAAAAAAGTTTACTGAATATTCCAATTAAGAGGCAGATATTATCAGACTCTGTATAAAGAAGCCAACTAAATGCTGTCACTAAGAAGTACTATTTTACTAAAATCACACAGGTTGAAAGGAAAGGCATGAATAATATAAACCAGACAAATAATAACCAAAAAATAATATATGTGGCTGTAATAATAATTATTAGTAGAGATTTTTAACAATTCATAATATCTAGAATATATAAAGAATTCAAAAAATTTGATCCCTCAACATAAAAAACCCAATCAAAAATGGGCAAGAGAAATGAGTAGACACTTTACAGAAGAAGAAGTACAAATAGCCAGTAAATACATGAAGAAATGCTCAACATCACTGGCGATTAGAGAAATGCAAATTTGAGCAACACTGAGATTCCATCTTATGCTCAAAAGAATGGCCATCATAAAGAAATCAAATGTAACAAATGCCGGTAAGGCTTCTGGGAAAAAGGCACCCTTCTACATTGCTGATGGAAATGTAAACTGGCACACCACTATGGAAATCAGTATGGAGATTTGTCAAAAAACTAAAAATAGAAATTCCATTTGGCTCAGCTGTCCCCCTGCTATCTTCCTGAAAGTGTTAAAGACATAATATTACAATGATTAATGCATAACCATGTTTATGGCAGTACAATTCATGATTGAAAGTGGCCTGTCCATCAAGAGATGAATGAATAAAGAAAATGTAGTATTTACAAACAATGGAGTACTACTCTGCCATAAAGAAGGACAAACTTGAGTCATTTGTAGGAAAATGGATGCACGTCGAGACCATAATGTCAAGTGAAATAAATCTGACACAAAATTTAAGTATTGTATGATTTCTATTATACGAGAAACCCAAATTAGAAATAAAGAGCAAAATAAAAGATAGCTAATAGGAAATAGGAAGATAGATCTTTCTCAAATGATAAAGGGATTAAGAGATGGAGGGAAGGGAAGGAGGGGAGGAACAGGGGATGAAAAAGGGAATTAAAATATGTTATGTACATGTACCAGCTCTACATAAGAAATGTAAACTTTATGTATTGAAAACTTGTACTAATAAAAATAAATGAATAAAAAATTCAGAATAAGAAAGAGTCAGTTTGTCAAGAGGAATCAACAATCTTAAAAATATGTTTACCTAATAATTCTGTTTAATATAGTTCTTGGAACAGGGTACAAGTATATTAAAGAGGTATTTTTATTGCAAGGCTAACTTGGCGCTATGAAATCCATTAATGTAATTTGCTAGGTAAATAGATCAAAGAAAGAAAAACTGAAGACATTTAAATATGGGCAAAAAATTCATTTGCTAAAATTCAATAACCACTGTTGTTAAAAACAAGTAAACAATAAGTCTCGGTAAGCCAGCAAGAAAAAGGAAACTTCTTAAGTGAATAGAGGTTAGCATAAACCAAGAGCAAGTATTATATCAGTGTAAAACACTGGCCACATTCCTGCTAACCGAGAAGTAAGACAGATTTCTTAGCAGTGCTGTTGTTTAACCTTGTAATAGGGGGTCTAACTCTACCAATGCAATAAGGCAGGAAAGGATGACATAACAATTATAAAGGAAAGCAAAGGAAATATTATATTATAAATTATATTTACAACATAAATATTATAAAGGAAAACTATTTTACAAAAATGGCCTTGAAAAATCCAAGAAACTACCTGAAAAAATTATTAGAAAAAATTATTAGAATCAATAGAATGTTTAGTGTAATGGTAACGTATAAAATTAGTGCAAGAGGGCCAGTGTGATGGCTCAGCGGCGTAAGCGCCTGCCTGGCAAGCGCGAGGTCCCGGAACCCACATACAAAAAAAGAGCCAGTGATATCGCTCAGCGGCACGGGCGCCTGCTGGTGCGCGAGGTCCTGAGGTCGACCCCCCGGTACCCACACACACACACACAAAAATTAGTGCAAGAAAAAAAATTCGTGCTTTTCTCTATATTATCAGCAACATAATAAAGAATGAACCAGAGAAAAGAAGACCAATTTAATAACAATAAAAAGTAAAAGTGTCCAACAAAATATGATTTATGTGTTGAAAGCTATAAAATGCAGGAGAAAGAAAAAAGAAAGTCCAATAAATGCAGATATATAGCCCCTTCCTGAATTGAACAATCACTTTGAAATATCAATTCTTCCCAGGTTAATTTAGAAATGTAATGTCATACTTATCATGCCGTATGAAACATAATAAGCTAATTCTATAGGTCAAATGGTAGCGAAAACAATAGTAGAGCGGAGAATCTGAGAAGAAAAAAAGAAAGAAAACTTTATTTTGGAACTTAAAACATATTTGAAAATATCACTGAAAGTAGAGGGTTCTACAGGCATGGGCAGAGATACTGATTAATAAGATGATAAAATGTAATGTGTACCTTGGGATTCAGCACAGAAGTTATCATCTTGACTCTAGCTGGTCTACACAGTAGCTAGATATTATTGGGAAGTCACTTAAACTCTTAGTTTCCTTATCTGTAAAAGAGAGATTATATCACCTACATCTTCTTGTAATATTAAGTCGATAGTGTACACCACATAGAAGAGTGCATAGACTATGATCAGAAGTATGTAAGTACTAGTTACTCTTGATGATGAAGGTGGTAAATCAGTTGGAAGATGATACATTACTTTTCTAATTAGGGTGAAAATTGATTAACCATTTTGAAAAGCAATAGAGGTGACTGGCTGAAATACAATTACAGGGCCGGTGAGATGGCTCAGCGGCGTACGCGCCTGCCTGGCAAGTGCGAGGGCTCGAGTTCAATTCCTGGAACCCACATACGAAAAAAGGGCCGGTGATAATCACTTTCAGCGGCACGGGCGCCTGCTGGCGCGCGAGGTCCTGAGGTCGACCCCCGGTACCCACACACACACAAAAAAAGAAATGTAATTACACACATATGTGTGATCAAAGACAATGGTGAATATTTAAAATTATTAAAAAATTTACTACGGTAAAGAAACATTATCAGTAATTTCCCTTCAAAATACTCTCTCTTCCCTTCGAATGCGCTTATCCCACCATTCTTGCCAGAAGCAGTTCTTAAAGTCCTTTTCATGTCTTTAGTTGTGCTGTTGTGGCTGCCTTGATGGCTGAATCAATTCAGAATGTTTACCTTTCATGGTCATTTTAATTTTGGGGAAGAGCCAGAAGTTGCATGGTGGGGCCGGTGAGATGGCTCAGCGGCATAAGCGCCTGCCTTGCAAGCGCGAGGGCCCGAGTTCAACTCCCGGATCCCACATACGAAAAAGGGGCCGGTGATATCGCTCAGAGGCACGGGCGCCTGCTGGTGCGCGAGGTCCTGGGGTCGACCCCCCGGTACCCACAAAAAAAAAAAAAAAAAAAGAAGTTGCATGGTGCCAGATCTGGTGAATAAGGTGGATGAGGACACACCGTAATGTTTTTATTTTACAGAAATTGCCATAAAAGTTTGATCGATGAGTTATCATAAAATGTGGTGAATGACTAATTTAAAAATTTATAGTAAAAGACACATTGTCTAATAAACTAAAGTCAAAATGGATCAAAGATCTAGGTATTAAAACAGAAACACTAAATTTACTGGAAGAGGAAATAGGTAGAAATCTTGAAGACAGAGGTTTAGGCAGAGACTTCATGAACAAAACCCAGACTGCAAGGGAAATACTACAAAGAATGAACAGCTGTGATCTCATCTTACTAAAAAGCTTTTGCACATCAAAAGAAATCACCAACAGAGTGAAAAGACAACCAACAGAGTGGGAAAAATTTTAACCAGTTGCCCCTCAGACAAACAACTTCTATTTAACACATATAAAGAATTGAAAAAAATCAGGCCCCCAAAATTCAAAGACCCAGTCCAAAAATGGGCATCTGAGATGAATATGCACTTCTCAGATGAAGAAATACAAATGGCAAATAAATACATGAAAAAATGTTCGACATCATTGGTCATTCGAGAGATGCAAATTAAAACAACACTGAGTTACATCTCACTCCAGAAAGAATGGCTATCATGGAGAAATCAACTAATAACAAATGCTGGAGAGGCTGTGGGGAAAAAGAACTCTTCTCCACTGTTGGTGGGAGTGTAGACTGGTGCAACCACTGTGGAAATCAGTGTGGAGATTCCTTAAAAAACTCAGATTAGAGGACCCATTCAAAGCAGCTATTCCCCTTCTGGGTATCTTCCCAGAAGAATTAAAAACATACCACAGCGATACATATGCACCCATGTTTATAGCAGCACAATGTGTAATAGCTAAATCTTAGAAATGACCCAGATGCCCATCAACCAAGGAATGGATAAAAAAGATGTTTTTTTTTTTTTAATAATGGAATACTACTCATCCATAAAGAAGGCTAAATTTGAGACTTTTATAGGTAAATGGATGCAACTCAAGACCATACTCATAAGTGAAATAAATCAGACCCACATGTGTAAACATTGTATTTTCTCACTAGTGTGAGAAGCTGAAAGAGTAGATAAGATCCAAAATGTACAATAGATATTGTGAAATGGGAAGAAACTTCAAAAGCAAAGAGGAACTGTGATGGTGGAAAGGGGAAAGGAAGGAGGGAAAGGGGAAAAAAAAATATATATATATACACAAGATAGTTAAGATGGTTACATAGCTAGTCTCTCTTAGTTCATTGAAAAGAAAGACTTGTGCTAATATTGCTTGGACAATATTTCATGCCTATATCTTGTGCTCTGAATAACTACTATGAAGAAAACAATACACAATGTATTAATTTTTATTACTCTCCTACTAGCCTGTTTTGAAACTGTTTTATTGTTATTTTTTTCTCTTTAAAATAAAAAAGACACATTGCCATTAATCCCCTTCAAAATGCTCAAAATACTGCCTCTCTTTAAGCACAATTATACCATTGTTCTTGGCAATGTGTCTTTTACTGTAATACTTGTATTTTAACTTAAACATTCATGCTAGTTTTCAATCATTCTTTATAACTTAAATTATACCCAAAGAACTAAACAAAAAACTGTTAAAAAATATATTTATAAGGTTGGACTGAAGAAATCCTACCTATGGAAGATATAAAATATTAAAGCCAAAAATGCAAATAATCACCTATTTAAGCAATAAAAAAGCTGAAAAGGAAGCTTCTGCTTGCAAAGACATAATAAACAACGTCAACAGACAATTGACAGCCTGAAAACATATTTTCACTATAATATTAGCAAAAGATTAATATCAATATGAGTCAATAGGAAAAAGATACTCTAATAGAAAGATGAGCAATAATATTGAAAAGCAATTTATAGTAAAAGAATATAAACTGGGTGCAATGGTGCATGCCTGTAATCCCAGGACTGGGGAGGCTGAAGCAGGAGGATTGCCATGAGTTCAAGGCCAGCCTAAGCTACATAGTGACACCCTGTCTCAAAAATAAATAAAAACTAAATAAATAAAGAGAGAGAGAAATATAAATGCTCAGTAAACCCTACAAAAATACTCAACCTCATTGGTAATGTAAATGGGTTTGGTAACGCATTAATGAATTTTCACCCATAAGATTAACAGAAATATAAAAGTTTTACAACCCAGGGTTGGTAAAGTTGTGGCACATGGGCACATTGATACCCTGCGGTAAGGGAGAAAGAGCAAAGTTTTAGAATACAGTGGACCCCAGAAATTCACAGGGATTGCGTTCCTAGAGCACCTGAGAATTGTGAAAAGCCACGAGTTTCAGATATAGTGGGAAGATGCCTATAAATGCCTATTTTTATAGTTTAAACCCTAAATATGCTATATCTCCCACAGTTATGTAATTTAATTTAATAATATACTTTATTAATAAAGACTTAGAAGGTGCAGTGTTTTGGTGGCATGGTAGGGACCTTGGAACTTTAAGAAGAACAAAACCAAGAACACTGGAGAGAGAACATATTACTATGCCGGGATGCTGGTGCATCTGCAGGAAGTGGGTTACTGGGCAGCAGCCAGTCCGCTGCAAGGAGAACTGAATAACGCTTTGGGATTGGCTACTTGCAAACCTCCCGCCACGAAAACAATCGGGGAGGATATTTGTGGTTTCCATGAAATTGCAGGGGTTTCTGCAAACAATTATTAGTTAAGTTCTAAAGAAAAATCCGCCAGTGACGGAGGCTGCGAATTCTGAACCGTGAGTTTGCAGGGGGTATGCTATACTTCTTTCATTTGTTATTTTATATGGGCACACGCGCACATACATGCATTGTGTTTATATAGAAATATGTGAGAATATAGAAAAGCTACTGAAAAGATAAGGCTAAACTGTTAACCCTAGTTAACCCGGGGAAAGGGCACGGAGGGAGGGAAGAGGTAGGTACTTAAACTTTTATTTGTCACATTTAGGTATAGTTTTAACTTTTTATAGTGAAAGCCCACTTATAATTTTCATGTATAGTAAAGGTCAAAGAAACATAATGGGATGTCTTTTGGAGCTTAAAAGAATGGTAGGGGGCAGATCGCTTTCTTGGCAGATGTTCTTAATGTCATAGCTAACTCCTATGACTTTAAAACTGTTGCAGAGACAAGACATGCAATATTATAATTTATTTAATGTGGTTAACAGAATCCCAAAACCAAATCTGACAAAAATAACACATAACTAAGCTGTGATTTATACTCATAAGTACAGATGCAAACATTTAAAAGAAAGTATTAGCAAGTCCAGGCAATAATGAAGTAATATGCAAAACTTGTTTAATAGTATGACAAATATTAATGCTGTCATAGGTTAAAAGAGACAGAACACCTGACCATCTAAAGGAGAATTTTCCAACCATTGATCCATTCTTTTGAAACATTTATGTTGATTTAGGGATTATTCTCAGTTTTGTATAAAACCAAACACTAAAAAGATAAGGTAAAGGGAGAGAAATTCTAGATATAAGAGAAATAGATATTTAAGTTTCTATTTGATATCAATAGAAAATTATTTCATGCTGAGGAAAACCAGGAGTATTCTCATTCAAGACGAGAGCAATACAAAAAATTGTTCCTGTTATTAAAGCTGTATTCAACAAGTGCTACCTGATGCAATAAAATAAGTAAGAGAAATGAGTCACATATTGGAAAGGAAAATCACAATATGCAATTATAATTATTTATACGTGTATGTGATTGTCTACTTGGAAAATTGAAGATAATTGGTTGAAAAATAATTAGGAGATAAGCATTCAGTAAGGCAGCATGCTACAAGAGCTTTCCTATGCACTAGCAACATTCAGTTATATAATTGGAAAAGATGCCATCATAATTGCAAAAAATGTGCCTAGACATTAACAATAGAAAATGCACAGAACTTATAACAGGACAATGATAGAACGCTGTTTGAGGGTAGAAAAGAAGTCTAACCATGTTTCTAGAGGGATAATCTCAGGATTATAAAGATGTTAATTCCCTAAATTATATTTTTATAAACACAATACAATTCTAATAAAATAGTAATGTAATTTTGGGGGGATTTAAAAGCAATTCTTAAATTTTTAATTTTTATAATTTTTCACTGACATAATAATTATGCATCTTTATGGGGCACAATGTGATATTTTCATACATTTAGACATTGTATTATAATAATTCAAGATACTTGGGTTATCTATCATCTCAAACATTTATTATTTCTTTCTGACAAGAACAAAACTTTATTTTTATCAAAATTATACACATTCAGTTTAATTATGATGAGTTCCACTAGCTTAGAGCAGCAGTCCTCAGCTTTACTCTTTCCAGCCTTTTGATTCCCACTCCCAAAGTCAATAATTTCGGGTAATTTAGACAGTTTTTAATTCGTGTCTTCGTCTCTATTTTTAGACAAGCGGATTTTTTAGCTACTTTTTTTTTGTGATATTAGAGATTGAAATATGAACCAAGCTACATCTCCCACCTATTTTATTATTTTATTTTATTTTATGACAGAAAGTCCTTAAGTTGCTAAGTTTCCCAGGCTGTCCTCAAACTTGTGATCCTCCTGCCTCAGCCTCCCAGAGTACTGGGATTACAGGCATATGCCATGACACCCAGGTGGCTACTTAAATTTAATTTTTCTTTTCTGTTTTGAATATTATCCATGGACTTCCAATATGGAATATAGGATTTAATTTTCTTACCCTTTCCTCAAACCCCCACTTGTCTCTCCTCTCCATTCAAATGTACACCACATAAATGCACAGGAATTTCATCTTCTCTTTATCCTGATAATGTTTTTGGTTCTACCAATACCCAATGTTAAAATTAGAATGTCTAAATAAATATTATTCACAGTTATTTTTCACAGTAACCTACAATTTTCTTTCATATAACTTGATTTTCCAGGATGAATAATTATCCTCTTCTTAAAATTGATGCTTAATAGTTGTACGTATTTATGGGCTAAAAGTGGTGGTTTGATACGTGTATGAGTTATGAAGTGTCAAGTTTGGGTAACTGATACAACGATCACTTTGCACATTTACCATTTCTTTGTGATGACAGCATTCAAAAACCTCTTTCTAAGCAGAAGGGAGACTTAGAGAAGGGCGTGGGAGTCAGGGAGAGAGGAAGAGAAGGCAAGGAGAGTAACATGACCACAGTATGTTACACGCATGTATGAGTTCACCTAAGTGAAATTCATTATCTTATATAACTAATATGCACTAATAAAATAAATTTTAAAACTTCTTTCTAGCTATTTGGGAATATACAATACATTATCGTTAACTAGGCACCTTACTGTGCAACAGAGCGCTAGCACTCATTACTCTGTCTGCCTGTACCTGCACCTGTTAAGAACTGCCTACTTAATGTTGCTTTGTTGGAGAGAGAGACAAAGACAGAGAAGGAGGCAGAGACAGAGGATACAGAGAGAAAACGCTTCGCACAGCAACGCACTTGAGGACGAGGTAAGAATTCCACTTTTTGAGAATACACGTCCCGGACCCGCCCTCCCACTCCACGTTGGACTGGTTGCTCTTTAGCCTCGCTGCGTGTCTGTGCGCAGGGCCTTCCCTTCAGTATCATCCTAAGAACACAACTTTTCCTTTGTTGATGCTGGATTCCATTTTTGGTGCTGGAGTCCATGTCTTTTGTCCTTTCTTATTTCCGGTCTCTTATGTGGCTAGCACTTTCTCTAGCAGATTTCTGGGGACAGCCACAAAACTGGCCTTTGGGGAAAATTCTACTGCCATTGTCCCACCATGCACTAGGGACGACTGCTGTCACTTCTGCCTCTTCCACCTCAGACTAAGGACCCGCGCCCGCTGCGCACTGTGCCCTCATCGCTGTGCTCACAGAATCCCGGGAGCCTCTGCACCTGCACGTCAGAAATTCTACCTCGCATGTTATTTAAAAATTAACCTGCTAGGGCTGGTGAGATGGCTCAGCGGCTTAAGCACCTGCCCGGCAAGCGCGAGGGCCCGAGTTCGACTCCCGGAACCCACATACGAAAAAAGGGCCAGTGATATCGCTCAGTGGCACGGGCGCCTGCTGGCGCGCGAGGTCCTGAGGTCGATCCCCGGTACCCACAAAAAAAAAAAAAAAACAAACAAAAAACAAAAAACCTGCTAGATCCTTTTCTTTAAATACATCTTAATTACTCTGTTGGACCCCTTTCTATAAATACATCTTTACAAGTTATGCATCTAAATGTTAAGAGACGTTAATGTTAAGAAAACCTCCATTATTTTTACATAGGTTGGAATATTTTGAGCTCAATCAGATGGTGTCCAAATGGATTCTTAGTGAGTACAACCAGCCTAGTACGACAAATCTAGTTTATAATCTTAACATACGCAGTTTAAAAAATAACATGGCTACAAGCACTTTCTCCTTAGATCAAAACTTTAGTCGGGCTTCTCTGAGTGCGTTGACTACGTCTCACTTTGAGATTCCTTCCTCATGCTTACAGAAAACTGTCTGAGCAAGAATCCTGCTGAGATATTTTAGGGAAGAGCCTCCGCACTTGGAATCTGCCTGCCCTTGCTGTCCCCCTTATCGTCTTCCGGCAATAATTCCATGAAACTGATTTAACCAGACTCCCTTATCTGGATTTTTCAGCATACTCACACTGCTTGTAGGTTATAAATCCCACTTGTCCCTGTTGGAGTTAGAGTTGAGTTCCCTGCTGCCAGTCCCTGTCATAGAGATTATCTTGGTTGCCTCCTCGTTCAGGAAAGTCCACCTTACCGTTGTTTACAAGCATCATGGATGAGTTTTTCTTTAATAATAGTGATCTATAACACATGATCTAATTACAAGGTTGTAAATCACCAATTCTGTACAGATATTAAAAACAATTCTAACTCTTCAAATATGATAGGAAAGCTTTGTCCTTAGGAAACAAACCTAGGAAGAAATTCAACCTTTTTGTGACAAAGTATAGAATGAGTATAATTTCAATTTAAATTTCTTGGTGATAGATATGAACATAATAGCTAAATATTACTTATCTATTTATGAAAGTGTAAGAGCATAAGGAACAGATTAATTTTTCAATTTTATTTAATTAAAAAGTAAGAACTGTTTCTATGACTCCAGTAACATTTTCATTCGTTAACATGGTGATGAAATAAGAGGATGAAATTGTTTTCTGCAAGTTGATGGGCTTAAATTTCTTTAATAGAAATTTGATAATAGGAGTCAGATTGAGACCCATAAATCTGATAATCAGCTTTATTTTTCCAATTTTGTGCAGTATTCTTGATTTCATAGTAAATTCTCTGCCTTCTGGAATGAAAACATGGAAAACCTCCCTTATTCTTGGAATTGAGACATTTGTGTTAACCTCAGTCTCCCCCTGGAGTCATTTATAACAACATGGAGAAAATGGGATTTGTTTTAAGGTGTTATAACACAATTATGAGGAAAATGAAAGTAAGGAATTATATGCTGATAGTTGTTTCATGCACTGTGCTACTTCAATTGTAAAACATTCATTAAAGAAGATAGTTGTTAAATACTTAGTTAGACCAACTTTGAGTTAAATATTATGCATCAGTAGTTATTTAAAATTTATTCTTTACAACAGTTTCGGAACAATATGACTTCAGGGGACATGTAAGGAAAAAGCATAGTATGGTGGAACAAAATTTATGAGTATTTCTGTAAGTTTCTCTTACCTAGTGCTATGGTTTGAATGCTTGTCTCCTCCAAAACTTACTCCAAAATTGAGCTGCCATTGAGAGGTGGGATCTTTAGAAATTGTTTTGGTCATGAAAGCTCTACCCTCATGAGTGGATTAATGTTAAGAAGGAAATGGGATCACCCCCTCTTGCTCTTTCTTCCTTATGCCCTTAAAAGATGCTAGCACCTCGATCTTAGATTTCCCAGCTTCAAAACTATGAGCAATAAATTTCTGCTTGTTGTAAGATATCCAGTGATATTCAGTTATAGCAGCACAAAATGGACTAAGACTCATTATACACCCATTTTTTAGTGAAGAAGGCAATGGTGGTTAAGGGTTGTGAGAGTGGCCAAGGGGCTAGTTCTACAAGGAAACCTCATAATTGGGTGTGTCCATAATGCTCACTACAGAAACAGATTTAATATAAGATATACAAATATATAAGGATTTACAAGGTAGGTAGGTTAAAATAGCTGACTGCAGAGTCAGGTGCGAAAGAGCGCAAAAGGGCTGTTTGCACGTTGGAGATCCAAAGGATCCAGTCAAAGGTCAAAGGCCTGGAGCTCACTGAAGTGTCCCGTGTGAATCTATATCAGGAGGCCGAAGGGTCTGATCTTGAAGCCAGGAAAGGACACCCAAGGTGAAAGTGAAGACAGGAGCTTCTCCGAAGAAACAGAAGCAAGCAGTTTTTCTTTGTTTCCCTTTCATGCCATTCACATGGTTGGTGCCATTCACACCCAGACTGGGTCTTCTGTCTTCAGTACATCGCGTCAGCCACACCCAGAATGATGCTGATCCAGTTAGTTTGGGGCGTTTCCTACTCCAGTTGACCAATCAGTTAAGTATCACACCAGGGCTGTGATACCCATAATGATAGAAATTCTGTTGGGTGAGGTGGTCTGAGCAGTTCTGCATGAGAACCACAGAGCAGAGGAGGATGTGGTGAGGCTGAATGTGATGCTCCATGAGGGCAGAACTGGTAAACACGGGACAGAGTAAGGCTATTCCGCCCTTCCGCCCACTGGTGAGAGAAAGCGTTCTGTATAATTGAGATGTACACGTCTAGGACTTTAATTTTCTCAATGCATAACTTCATTTATTTTCTATGGTCTAACAGTCTCTATCTTAAGCTTCCATTCTATTTTATAATGGAAAGTTAACTGATTCAGTTCATCATATTTCCAAGTTATGAGGGATCAGGGTAGGGGTCTTAAATTGGCTTGAGATGTCAACTGGGGACAATGTAGCTCCAAGACACCATCTGTCCTGTAGGCATTTGCTGTGTCACAGGCATCATTGGATCCTGATCATTACACGGAATCAACTGTGGTGCCCACATTCCTGCAAGGCCTCCGGTTTTCCGTGCCTCGTACTGCTGTATTCCCTCATGGTGACTGTGAAACCCCTTCAAGTTCATCACTCTCAGCTAAATTTCTCAGCCTTTAGGAATAACTCTTGTCACTTTAGGATATCTGATGTCACCCTGGAGCTGTGAAACTTAGGAGATGTCTCAACTGTTCTGCCTAGAACGGGTGTCAAACCAATAATGGCTCAAAGTATTATTTCCAACTGCCTTAAGGCAAGTTACCAACTTCTAGAAGAAGTGACTCGCTCAGGTGGATTTCAGGCTATGTTGACCCAACCAACAGTTCAATAATGCACTTAAAGACCGACATTCTCTCTGCCCTGCCTCTGTACTGTCCTACAGCAAGGCCCTGTTTTGGTTGTGTAATAGCTGTCAGCAGAAATTAGAGATTTCTCTTTTGTAATTAACTGGTTTTTCATGATTCTTTCTTAAGAATGAACAAGGTTGTTCCCAGGAGTCTTTAGTAAAACTGCCTTCTTCCATTAGACAGAACTGGACCATGAGTCCACTTCTGAACCCAATTTTCAGCAGAGAAATGAGGTTAACCTAGACCCAAACCAGGCTGAACTCTGAAGCTGCGAGTAGAATCACAGTCTCCTGAGGTACCTGGTTACTTGCGAGAGAGACGAGTACCTGAATAAAGAATGAATGTGTTAGGCAGAGAACAAGGAAGATGGATGCTCTCTAGGCAATAATATCAATCAGAATCTAGTTAGGAAGATGAACAACTCTAGGGATTTCAGTAAGAATGGGATTTAGCACAAGGAATTAACCTGCAAAATCATTAGAGAGAATGAAAGAACAAAAAAGAAAGGGTAAGGTGATGTTAGTCCAAGTTCAGGAACATTCGGAAACTACGGCAGCAGCTGCAAGACATTCCTGTTTAGCCCTGAATTCCTCTGAGTCCGTGCTGTCTCCCTTTGTGAGGCCAGGGCAGGTCCCACAAGGGCACACTGCTGCCATAGTCAAAGCCAAAGAACAAGGCTCTGACATCCTTCTTCCCTTTCATCTTTCCCTCCCATGGTACTTGGGATGAACCGTAGACCCTCACCCTGAGTTACTTCCTCAGCCATATTTTTATTTTTATTTTTATTTTGAGACAGTGTCTCACTAACTCACTACATTTCCCAGGCTAGGCTCAGAATTGTGATCCTCCTGTCTCAGCCTCACAGAGTGCTGTGATTACAGACATGCAGCAACACACGTGGCTCATCCCTTTAATCTTTTTTTTTTTTTAAAGCAGATATATTGAGATATAATTTATATGTTAGACAATTCATTCATTTAAAGCATATAATTCAATGCCTTTAATATATTCACAGAGTTGTGATTCCACCACCACCATAAGTTTTAGAACATTTTCATTACCTCAGAAAAGACTTTCTGCTTAGATATCATCTGTCTCTTATGCCCGTTTTCCCCAGACTTGGGCAACCACTAATCTACTTTTAATTTCTATAAATTTGCTAATTCTGGATATTTCTTATAGATAGAATCTTACAATAGTGGTCCTTCATAATTGGATTCTTTCACTTAGCCTATTGTTCTCAGCATTATAGTTGATTCATGCTGTAGTATATGTCAGCACTTTGTTTTTATTGCCAAATAATATTCCATTCCATTGATATATTGCATTTTTTATCCACTTATTAGGTAATAGACATTTGAGTTGATTCTGCCTTTTGGCTATTGTGAATAATACTGCCATTGTCATGAGTGTACACATTTTTATGTGAGAATATAAATATATATGATAATATACCATAAATATATATATGGTGCATAGTCAGAAGTGGAATTGCTGAGTGATATGGTGACTCCATGTTCAGCCTTTTGAAGAATTGCTAACCTGATTTCAAAGCAGCTGCATTTCACCAGCAATATAATTGCTCCACATTCTCTGTTGTTTAAAATATTATCATTATGGTAGCTTTTCTAGTGGGTATGAAATGGTATTTCATTATGATTTAGATTTTCATTTCCCCCATGGCGAATGAGGTTGAACTTTTTTTAGGTTGAGCATTTTTCTTTGTGTTTATTGGTCTTTTGTACAGTTTCTTCTTCAGAGAAATGTCTCTTCAGATGCTTTCCCCATTTCTTAATTGGATAATCATATATATATATATATATATAAAATATTCTTTATATATCTAGATACAAGTCCCTTATCAGATACATGATTTGCAAATAGTTTCTCCCATATTATGGGCCATCTTCTCAATTTTTGATAATGTCCTTTGGTGCATAATAGTTTTTAATTTTGATGAAGTCCAATTTATCTGTAATTTTTTTTGGAGTTTATGCTTTTAGTGCATTATCTAAAATCCACTTCCAAATCTATGTGTTTTCTTCTAAGACTTTTGTAGTTCAATGGTACAATGAGGTCATAGATCCACTTTGAGTTAATTTTTTGTATATGGTGTGAGGTAGAACTCCAACTTCGTTCTTTCGCACGTGGCTGTCCACTGTCCCAGTTTTTTTCCTTTAATCATGTGCAAATCCTTTCCACTAGCAGGTCCTGAACTGGAGCTTAGAAAACAAGGGAGACAGGGAGATGTATGTCTAGTTTTCTAGTCCCTGTGATCCAAGGGAAAGATCTGAAGAGTGGGAACCAACACACAGTATCCAGCACACAATTAATATAAACATCAGACCTCTATGGGAGTGTGCTACCTCTTGGGTGCCTAGACAGAAAGTAGGCCACAAGGCTTCTTTTATTCAAACACAAAAATTCTAAACCTATCAAGGACCAAATCTTGGAAGGGAGTAGGATGTAGGGCCCACTCACTTCATTCTGTTTTTCTCATTTCTGATCTTCTCACTGTCTGGTGCAGAGAATTCTAAAATTGAGTCTGAGAAAAACTACCATATATCTTTCCAGATATTCTTGTTTTACATGTTTTTCTACCTCTTTCCTCTCTAAATATCAAATCTTAGGTACAACTGCTTCGACCGAGGAGGAGGGCCTTGGTGGAGATGAGGAAAACTTTGCATTAAGTAATGCTTTGAAGTTTGATCCTACCGTAGGCTCACACATAAACTCCTGTGTGGAAATAGAGATGGGATGGTGTGGGGCGGGAAATTCTTACAGTGTGTGCTGAAAGTAACAATAAGGGCCATGCTATGACAAAACAACAAACAATTCCTACTGCTGGGTTGGGGGTGGAGCTCAGTGGTAGGTAGGTGTGCACCCAGCATGCACAAGGCCCTGAGTTCAGTCACTAGCAAGGCCTTCCTCTCCATTCCTCCTGCTTTAAGAAACATATGACGTAGTAGGGGATGCCCACTCTTACAAATATACTGCATTGCTTCCCTTAATTTTGGAATAATTTGAAACACACTATGGTAAACTTTTATAACGGTGAAGGAAAATCTTAAAGCTACATGAGATTATTTTAGACAGATTATTAGATAATATAAAGCAGTCCTTTGCCTCATAGATTGGGAAGATGGCTTCACAAATGTGACACTTTGTGTCAGAAACAATGATGAGGCTTTGGGAAAGGGAATTGAATAATTATAGATAAGGAGCTAAAACTAATAGGTAAGCAGGACATTCATACCTTTGCTAGAGATTTCCATTTGTGACTAAGCAGTTATTAGGAGTAATTTAACAATGATTTTACAACTGTATTTTATAATGAACCCTAGCATACTGATATAGACTGAACTGTTTAAATATCTTGGAGACTTTAATTTGTTCAGCTTAAGAGCTTAGTTGAAGAAAGAGAAAGAGAGGGAGAAGGTAAGCTGTAGGATTGCTTTTCCTGAATTCTAAATTTAGCTTAAATATATTTCTAATCCTTTTTTCTAGGGATATTTTCTTGAAAGTGCATTTGAATTTTATAATCTGAGCACCTGTATTAGTACAGGGATTTAGATGGCAGAAGCATGCTTACTGAGTTTTCACTGTGTCAACTTTTGGCCTAGGCAATTCTGTAAATGATTAGTTAATTATATTCAGTCTGATTATTAAGCTACTTAACTTAAATCCAGTATGATCACAAAAAGTGAATAAATCTTCAGTGCCAATAAAAAAGCCTCCACACACGTTATGTTTGAGAAGGCAAAGGAACTGTGCCATGTGACTGGAGCGTGCATGGAGTCACTGCTGGGACACTGATGACAGAAATCAAAAGGGAATAGACTGCGGGCACAGCAACACATCACCCTTTTGGGTCTATGACCAGAGAGAAATACTGCTCCCTAAATTGGTTCTCTTGTGAAATATGGTGGGAGACACCCCACTACCCCTTGTTTGAAATGTTCCTCCCCATTTTAAAACAGGTCTAGGCTAGTCTCACCTTACATATGGGTATAAATGAACTTGTAAATGAGCAACAGAAAAGGCAAATCGTGTTTGAGGACTGAAGGACGTAGTATAAACACAGCTCTGAGGGGAAATTCAGAAAGGGAACCAGCACATTAAGAGTATTTCTAACATGCAGAGTACACTACCATCTCATTTAGTTTCCCGTGACAGGCCACAGAAGAAAGCATTGTTCTACGTGTGGAAACATTATCTGAGATATATTAATTCCAGTTTGTCTGATTCCCGTTTGCTATGTTTTAACAGCACTCTCAGGTGCAAGGCAGAAACACCATTCAAATTAGCTTAGTAAACACATCATTGGCTGCTTGCCTCTGTGCTGCACTCTCTATCCAGCAGCCTCAGATTTTTTCTTTCAATCCCACAGAAAAAAGAGAATCCTCTAAGTTGGTTTAAAAAAGTCCCAGTATTGAATATCATTGTTTGGCATGGTTTAAGTAATCCAAACAGCAGGCAATAAAGACATTTAAAACAAAAGTGAGGGCCGGTGAGATGGCTCAGTGGCATAAGCACCTGCCTGGCAAGTGCAAGGTCCTGAGTTCGACTCCCGGAACCCACATTAAAGGAAAAAAAGGGCCAGTGATATCGCTCAGTGGCACAAGCACTTGCTGGCAAGCGTGGGGTCCTGAGTCCCGGTACCCACATTAAAAAAAAAAAAAGAAAGAAAAGTGAACACATAGAAAATGTGTATTTCAGAAAATATGAATTCTAGCTCTTAAGCCTTACATATACATGTTAAAGATATAGACTGCAGAATAACTGCACTACTTGTAAGATTTTTTTTACGTGGATCACGCACCTAGATAATGATAGCAATCAGTGCTGGTCATGAGGATGCCTGAAGTAAATAAATGATCTTTACTTCTCCACTGTTGAAAAGGTTTTCATTACACAATAAGGTCGAACATACAGGTTATTTTGCATCTATATGATAGTATATTTTATAGCACACTTTCTTTAAAATGTTTTTGGAAAGCAAATACCTACTTCTGTAAAGGCAGAATGTAGGCACTTTGTATTCACCTTTATAATACACAAATGATTCAGTAGGCATGAGACACATGTGGCTATTTAAGTTTAAAACTAATGAATTAGAATTAAATTAAAATTTAGTTCCTTGGGCACATTAGCTATACTTCAAGTGCTGAATAGCTCTAAAGACTAATGGCTCTCATAATGAACAGCATAATTGCAAACCATTTCCATTGTCACAGAAAGCTCCTTTGGAAAGTTCTGGAAATCTGTCAGTGCTTTACTTTTTTTTTTTTGAAACTGGATCTAGGGCTCCTAAATCACATTAAATAACAGCATGAAGAAGCAACCTGTACAGAAGATGGTATTTTCTATAAGAAAACAGATCTGAGCTTAGAAAAGTCACTGTCTTGGGAATTTCTATAAGAAAATCGATGTGAGTTTAGAAAAGTCAAAGTCCTGGGAAAAAGAAGTGGGAGCAGAGGGGACTGTTCTCAATCTCAAAAAGTTCAAGAGAGATAACAATAAATGGAATGCTCAATCCTCGACTGAACAGAAACAGGTAAAAACATTCTTTCTGTTGTGTCAAAAAGGAAATTTGAAAATCGGCTAGAAACTAGAAAATGTTTTGGAGTTATGGTCATTTTGTTAGGTGAAAAAGGTATTGTGGTTTTGTAAAAGTATTGTCATAGTTATTTTCTCTCATTGCTGAGACAAAATACTTGACACCCAAAGTTAAAGAGGGAAAAGTTTATTTAGCTCACAGTTTGTAGAGGGTTCAGTCCATAGTCAGCTGGCACCAAGGCAGGATGGCATGGCAGACAGGCATTGAAGAGAAAAACAGTTCATGGTGGGCAGAAGTTAGCAAAGCAAGGGAGAAGACAAGCCTCTTTCCATCCCTTATTTTGTATCTAGGCTGCTAGGATTAGGGCGGTGCCAAAT
The DNA here is from genome assembly GCA_028451465.1 of Erethizon dorsatum. Classification (NCBI taxonomy): domain Eukaryota; kingdom Metazoa; phylum Chordata; class Mammalia; order Rodentia; family Erethizontidae; genus Erethizon; species Erethizon dorsatum. Next base: position 80,203,591 of record CM051838.1, on the reverse strand, counting down.
GAATCAGGACTGATTTAGCAATCACCCACCCTTAATCCTAGCACCTTAATCCTAGCATTGCACCATGAATCAATCACATACCATAGATTTAGCCACCTCTGAGAAAAGCCCCACCTATGACCACTTGGGGCTTTGGGGGGATATCCAAACACAAGCCATAATAAGTATATTCTAAGTTTTGGAGATCTAAACTGAAGCACTTAGAAGTGAACTGTTGATATTTTAAATTTACTCTAGAATGGCAGAATAAAATACAGAGAGAGGGATGAAACAATTATGACATAATATAATTTTAAAATCCAGGTGGTAGTTATTATTATTTCTAATTTTGATGTATTTTTTTTTTTGTGGGTACCGGGGGGTCGACCTCAGGACCTCGTGCGCCAACAGGCGCCCGTGCCGCTGAGCGATATCACCGGCCCCTTTTTTGTATGTGGGTTCCGGGAGTCGAACTCGGGCCCTCGCGCTTGCCAGGCAAGCGGCCCAATTTTGATGTATTTTAAAACCTCTAAATTGAAAAGATTTTAAAAACCTATCTTCAAAAATAGGTTTGCCTTTGGTGTTATATTTTGAAAATGTTTTCTCAAACAAGTCACTGAGATTATCTTCTAGTGTTTTTTATGGGTCATTTCTTTTACCAAATTGATTTTTTATCTATTTGTTTGGTAGTAATGTATGAGATTAAGATTACTTTTATTTTAAGCAGTTAGGTGGGAGTGAATATTTTGTTTGCTTCTTTAAATTCTTTAACCATTTTTTTCTAGAAAGCACCCCTTATTTTCATTTAGGAACTCACACCCTTCTTCTGGTAATGTGTAGCACAGAAACAGAAAATTACAATCTTTACATTCTTTAATTTATCCTTGCCTAAGCATAACTAGAACAGAAACCATAGTTGTCGTTGGTACTTTAGTAGGAAACTCCACGAATGAGACTCTAGCGAGACCACCGAAGACAGCCTCACATCCTGGTCGATAGGACAAATCTTGGTGGTGTTCAGCCTGGGATAATGTATCTCTACTGTGAAATGAAAGGTAACGCTATACATTCATTTTTGTCTTACATCAAAAAGTGGAGCGTCTCTGTCTGTTTCCTAAGAAGAGTGTTTCAGTCATGACTCAGACAAGAACACAGGAAGCACCCAGGTGTTCCAAGCAGAGGAATGAATAGAAGGCATGAAGTGCTTACATAATAAAGAGCAGAGGGAGGTCAAATCAAGGGTCTACCACTTACCTTTGGGTGTGTCTCTCTCTCCCAGCACCAGGGACATGCAGAGCTACTACTCATCTTACGTAGCCCCACGTAGGTGGAATGGCTGAGACGGAGACCCTGCAGACATTCCCATCTGGGAGTCCATGTTATACGCTCTACTGCTGCAGAGGGAGAAGAGAAATGCTTCTTGGGTCCCTTCTGTGTTCTTTCAGGTAATGTGCGAGTTTATCTTTAAGACAGACAGAGCCTACAAGTGCCTCCAGAACTCTGCTAGGAAGGGCATCAGAGGAAAAAAGAAATACTTCTCATGTAGCAGAAGATGCCCCCCGACAAGCCTGTATACTTCAGTTTGTTTGTTGCCCAGGTAAAAGAGTTCCTGTTCCAGATCTGGTTGCTCCTGTCTCTTAGAAATGGCTGATCACTGTAATGCATAGCTGGTTGCTATGATGCACATTGTATAAACCAATCTCCAATTGACAAGCCATTCTGCCTCTGTGCTTCCTGCTTGCTTATCCCATATAAGCCCTCGACCACCAGAGATCAGGGCCTGACAATTTGGGAATGATCCCAATCAGTGCCCGTTGATGTAAATAAATCTGCCTCCAAATCCTGGGTGTCGTTTCGGCGTTTCTGCTGGCCGTTGCACTCGGACTTCTAGACTGAGCAATATAAGAGACAAAAGAATCTGTAAAGTGAAATGTGTGTAAACACACAAGTCCAATGGAAAAGCTGCAGGACTGTCCTACAATAGCCAAATGTTTATTTTAAAAATTCAAGGTATTGTTGACTTGAAACACTGAGAGTGGAATATGTTTGTTATAGGAAGTTGTATTTGTGAGAATATTGATGCTGGAATCAATTTGAAGCTATAAACCATGTGTGTCCTACAGGAATGGTTTCACCCATCCTGTGGTAAGAATGGACTTCCTGTGACTTCATCGGTTTTAGCAGAGCTGCGCGACTGGTGGGTCAGCCAGCCCAGGGCCTGCCAGAGCCACAGAGCAGGGCTGGTCAAAAGAAGAGCCTGGCAAAGGCCCATGACTTCCCTGCTGTGCCTCACTGTGCCCATAAACACAGCTATCCTTTTCTTAGTGCATTATGAAAATGACGAAGAGGAACTGTATTTTAATAAAACAATCTCCTACCACTTTAATGTGAATAATATTCCAGAATGTGAGGCTCTAAAGTAAATGTACAAAAAGTGTAGGGAAAGACTTTTTTGGAGGGGCACCCACTCGTCACCTGTGTACACATTGTGACTATAGAAGCCTGTAAACCTCAGGATATAATATTGATATTCCAGGGGATAACATTAGGAAAATAACAAAGCAGGCTGATATAAATTCCCTGGCTTTCCACAAAAGTTAAAGCCTTGATTAATTAATTCTTTATCTGCAGCTCCTCCTCTGTTTCTTTATTTTTATAGCAGGAGCAAGATAATGATTATAATCTGAAAGATAAACTTGCTTCTTTTGAGAGATTCAGGTAACTCTGTGGTTTGGGCAAATGTATTAAGTGAATTAAATAAATTCATGTTCAGAAGACTCTGTCCTTAAAAATAATTTCCCACTTAGAAAAGATAATTTCCAAGTGGAAAATAAAAAAAAGCCTCTACTGAGGTGCAAAGCTTTCATTTAAAATATGTTCATTATATTTGAGAATTACTGTGCACTAGGGTTTCTCTCAGTGCTTGAGATACATCGGTAAACAAAATAGATAAAGATCCTAGCCTTTGAGAAGCTTATGTTCTAGTGGGGGAAAGACAGACATCAAACAATACACTTAATGAACAGTTAAATTATATAGGACATTGGAAGGTGAAAAGGGAACACAAAAAGAGAAAGCAGGTCATGAAAAGGGGATCAGGTGTGCTGCAAGCCAAGGGGCTGCGGTCCTCGAGAGGAATGCTCACCACAAGACACATCAGCCAAGCGAGAGGTCAGGGAGCAAGCTACACATTCTAGGCAGAAAACAGCAAGGGCTTTAAGGTGTGACTGAGTCTGTGTGTTTGAAGAAAAGCCAGGAGGAAAGGTCTGGGGCAGAGAGGAGGAGGAGAACGGACAGAGGCGAGAGGGAGAGCTATTTGGAGCCGGTAGTGGACACCACTGTGCGCTTCAGGACCAAGGCACACATTTCCCTGACTGCAAAGGTGGTTGGCTATAGGTGACTCTTAGCTGAGTTCCTTAATTGCAGTGCCCAGTGGACACCCCCCCCACAGCTTATCCTCTTTCCCTGGGTGCAGCTCACACTGAGTATCTGTTCCATGAGGGGGTATAAGAATTGCGTGCCTATGCCCTGATTCAGGCCCACTCTGGAGGGCCCACTGCAGTGTCGTCTACGCTTCCTCCTGCCCAGTTCTGCTTTCTCTACCTCCTCACTGGTGCTGTCCCTTCCATTCTGTCTTGAGCCCTTTCCCAACAGACTTTCACGGTAGAAACAAACTCCAGATGCAGCACCTGTGAAGCCAGCCGATCCAGAGGCACTGACTACGTAATAACTGCATAGTAGCATTGATTTGATGCAGGATGATGGTACAGACAAATCACTTCATTCAATCAAACCTACTCTCCCCTCTGATTAGTCAATGTCAAGTGATCTGATCAATCTGCTTTTCTTCGTATTTCTATTATTTCCAGAATGAGAAAAACAATAACTTACCAGTGTTTATTTTTAAATTGATAGCACATATGTATGTAAAAGAGTTTATATATTTACTATCATACAACTCAGATGTGCCCACTCCCTGTCAATACCACTGAGATCTCCATTCATCAACAGCCGAATTCCACCCGTGAAGCAAAGACAGAGGCACTTACTTCATAATGATATAAGTGTGAAAGTCCAATTTTTTGTCCGGCTTTCATTCATCTATTTTGGTTTCATAACAGCATTTCTTCATTGGGTCTTCGTTATGCTGCATGTTCACCATCTGCCCACCGTCTTTCTCCCTAGGGTGTCTTCCTGTCATATGTAGCTGTTTCAGCACCATCATCTTTTATGTTTGAGAAATGCTCACTTTATGAACAGGGTTACATAGTTTTTCCACATGTGTCCCGCACTCAGGCTCCTAGCCAAGAGGGAGGTATGTCTGCAATCCAGGCATGCTTTGTCCCCTAATCCCTGACGGTGATCTGTAATCACCAGAGAGAGAAAAGACCTTTGCTAATATTGCCAATAGAGAAATGTATTTTCCTCTTTTTGCCAACAGCACTGTATAAACTTATTGAAACCCTGCTTATAAGACTTGATGAAAGGAAGAAACTTCCTTGCAGGAAAGAGACAACAAAGGACAAATACTTACTTCTTCAGTCTCCCTTGTAGCAGGGCGTTGGACATGTGATCGAGGCTCAGGCAGCCAGGTCCATCTACTGCAGACTTTCCGTTAGGGTCTTGGACAGCAGAGAGTTCTTTCTGGCAGCTCAGTGGAGGCAGCGGCCTCCCATCGTCAGAGACAGTGGTTGCCTCAGACTCGGTGTCCAGAGCTGGGGGTGCTGATGGTAGAACTGCAGCATCTGCATCAGGTGGCGGGACAGGGCTTCCCAGACACACTTCAAGGGGTGCAGAGCCCCACTGTCCCTGTGTGCCTTCCTGATCTAGTCCTCAGCCTTCCTCCTGGTGTCACCCTGAACCATAGCTCCTGAATAAATTCTTTTTTTTTTTTTTTTTTTTTTTTTTTTGCTTAAACTATTCAAAGTCAGTTTCTTTGGCTATGTGGTCAGTTTCCTGGAGAATCTGCACTCAGTGGGATGCTAACGGGAAGTCTTTTTATTTCTCTACATTCTGTTTCAAGCATGCTTTGATGTAGAGTTGTTTTCTGTCCCTTTATGTGCTGGGAAGTTCCTGCAGCATTCCAGACACTTTCAGTTCTTTAAAAGCCAAGGCCAGTGGGATGCAGTTTATAGCTTGACGCTCATCTTATATCCATTTTTCACTCTTCCTCTCACTCTGGCCCACGTTTGACCAATGGGGCAGATGTCTCTGCTTTGCTTTTCTCCTCATTTCCTTATCTTTCTTCATCTTTGGGATCCATCTTTTCTATCTCTTCCTGATTGTTGAGGCCCTAGAGGAGGGATGAAGGGAGAGACTGACATTGTTTGCTTGGCCACTGCTGCTGTGGTCCACACAGAATGGTCAATCCCACCTGTACAGACGACCAGATACCCCTGAAACGTAGTGCATGGTGGGCTCTCCAGGAGGCCCTGCTGGGGCTCACTTGCCTCTGCCATGGGCGCTACACCATAGCTTGCCTCCTTCTGAACTCCCCTCCCTGCGCTTTCAGCTTCTGCCCCTTGGTTATGCTCCTCCACCAGCGGGCAATCTTCTCAGAAGAGCAATAACGATAACACTGCTTAAGCCTGATACCTCCAGTGGTGTTCGTTCCACCCCAAGGAAACTCAGGCTCATGCTCCACCAGGCAGCAGGAATAGAAGTTTCCCACTGTTGCCTTTTTTCAATTTCTGTCCTCCTATGAGAGAGAGAGAGAGAGAGAGAGAGAGAGAGTTACAAAAAGCTAGCTCTACCTGCTATGCATAAGCAGAAGTCCAGCTAAGAGTGGAGATGCTGGCTTCCACCTCGTGCTAGCACTCCTCATCTCTGTGATCATTTTTTTTTTTTTTGACTCTCCCTCTATTCTTATTTAACTTGTTGTCAGGAGGAAAAAATAATCCCTTTCACTCTCTTATTGGGAAGAAAAAGACAGCATTTGGATGATGACTTCCCCATGATAGGAATTCTGATAAACTAGAATTCTTCAGTTTTTTCCCTGTAGGAGTTGGGATGCGGAAGGAAGGGCTTATTGGTGCTATCTTTTCTGATGCCTTTTATTAAGTCCTGCAGGGGTTTGGATGTCCTGTTTAGAATACGGGCCACTTGTACTCCTTGGCTTTGATATGATAGCCACGGTTCCCTGAGAAAATCCTATTCCCATCCTGCTATGCTAGCAGTAAGAGCCCCGGCTGATTCACAGAGCTTTGTCCAGTAGAGCTTACTGACGTCTTAACATCCATTTCTTCTTCCCAGTGGCGTCTTGACTTACTTTTGGGACTTTTCTCCGCCTCATTTTTCTATGCTCTTGGAGGAGTTGTCTATCCCCTCACTATGGAAGTCTGAAAGGCCCAATTCTTCCTGTTCTCCTAGGACAGCCAGGAGGGGATGTGGAACTCGAGTTCAGCCAAGCAGATGTTCTCTCCCGTGACCCCGACCCGGAGGGCACGCTGTGAGGACTAAGGGAAGAAGGGGCGCGAGCGCCTTTCCCTCAGCGAGGGAAGCCCGGCCAGGGTGTCTGCTGCTTGGACACCACGGCTTTGAGTCCTCCTTCCCGGTCCTCTGGAGAGGTTCTTGCTCATTTTCAGCTTTGGTCTCACAGCTGACCAGTATTCTGGAATCCCTCGATGACACCCCCAGTTTCGTTTTTCTTGGGTTAGTCAGACTTGGCCTCTGTTACTTGAAAACAAGCATCCTCAGTGACACAGCGAGCATTCGTATCACAGACTAAAGGAGATGTCACATGGGATTGCTTTTCTGATACGTGTCATTGTCACAGTCACCTTCAAGATCTTCTGTAAACTTCTTCTCACACACAGTTATAAAAACTTCTCAGTATGCAAAATGCTTAGATTTGAAATTGCAACAGATTTATTCATCGTGTCAAATGTTGCAGTTAGAAAAGGCAATGCTGAGAAGATACGGTGTCCTGTTTACCTGCATTGAGTTTTGGTCTTGGTATATGGGAGATGGACACTTTTTTAACCACTTCCAACATGACATTATTCCTACGAGGGTCTACTTTTACATGAATATTCTAGATAGGCACACTGTCAGCTCCAGAGCTGCCCCAAGCACGGTGCTACACCAAGAAACATACAGCAATGCTTTTACAAATTGCTAGATATGTTCAAAAGTCATAAAAATAATATAACATTTAAATACAATGAAATAAAATGTCCCAGAAACATAAGCATCCACCTAGAAGTTTGACAAATATAGGCCTCACTCCAGACACTGAATCAGAATATCACATTTAGAAAAAATCCCCAGCTGATTAACCTGAACCTTAAAACTCAAGGAGTGGTATAGAAAATGTCAGAGGATGTTGAGAATAATAACAGTTGTTTTATGAAACTTGTTCTAATCACATGCACACACGTTGAATTTGGTCATTATGATAAATGCACTTCTTACTAACATCACATTCAAGAAGGTTCTCTTTTCCCTGAAAAACACTGAGGCAGGGGAAATAAGTAGCTCAGTTTGGAATCCCACTGTTGGACATCTTTGTAAAAATATCAGAATTTCCTCACATCTGTGGAAACATGCTGCATAAAGGAGAGAGAAAAACACACCTATCCTAGTATAAGATCAGGTGCTACAAATATGATTCCCTCATTCATTTCTTTCTCTGCCCTTCTGTTTTCCAATACTTTAAAAAGTGACTCATATTTTTAAAATGCTGGACAAGCATCATCCTTGAGAAGGGAGTGTAAAGAAAATCTAGAACAAGGGGAAGGAGACTGAAGAAATGAAGAAATTTGTGGGGACACCCATGAGCCAAGACTTCTACTCTTCCCATCCTCCCACCCGTGGTTAGTGATACAGCCTACCCAGTCTTGGATGCTTTTGTGCTGTGAGGAGAAATGAAATTGTGCTTGCCCAAGAGCTTCCAAGTCTCCTGAGCAAAGATTCATTCTAAGAAAAATCAAACTCCATAAAGCAGATTTTCAGGGCCCACGGGAAAAAGGGTTTTAAACCCAACACACTGGTGAACTTTGAAGAACCATGGCAGACAAGAAGACCAGAATAGATCAATGCGGTTCTGAGACAGGTGAAGGGAAGAGACAGGTAAACTCTGAAGTCAGACCTCAGATCTCCCCTCCAAACACACACGCACACACACGCACACTGGTTTTGTGATCATGGGTGAGTTCAGTGATCTCTCTGTGCCTTCCTTTTCTTACCTGCAAAACAGAAATAATGATACATACTTCCTGTCATTGTTAGAACTGATGCGGTAAAAACTGTTAACTTTCTGCCATATTTATATCTGGAATGTATCAAATTCTTTTGAATTTTGTTTGCTAATATTTTGTTCAAGATTTCTGTGTCTACATTCAGGACAATATTGGTCTGTGTTTTTATTTTCTTATGACCTTCTTGTTTGGTTAGTTGTTCATCAGCTTTTTTAAAAAATCTACTCAAATAGCCACTCTTTAGTTTTAATACAATTAATAATTAAAGCAAGGTTCAAAATTAATTTAATCAACTAATACTAAGAAGGAGAAAAAAATCCAATAATTTCAATTGATGCAGAAAACTTCTGACAAAATTCAAGTCATTCATGGCAAAACATGAGGGAAAGGAACTTTCTCCATAAAAAGTGTTTATAAAATTTACAATATTTTACTAAGTGATAAAAAACTGCTTTTGCCCTAAGATAAGAAATAAAGCTATTAGGTCTTACCACCTTAATTCAGCATTGTACTGAGTATCCTACCCAGTGCAACAAGGCAAGAAAAAAAAAACAAACTGTATTTGCATATAAAAAATTTTATAAAATCTTTTAAAAAAAGCAAATGCTATTAGAACTAGTAAGTAAATTTAGCCATGTGACAGAGTAGAATGCTACTAAACAAAATTCTATTGTAGAGAGATTCAACATGGCCGAATAAAGGGGCACTCACACTGGAGTTTCTCAGAGGAAATCAACTAAAAACACAGGTAACTGGAAGAAAGGGAGGGACGTACATCCTGATACCAAAATTAATCTGAGATAAGAGACTTGTAGATCAAACAAAACATAGGCATAGGACTTTATAATACAATAAACCAACTCACAGGACTGCCTGTGGGTTTCCTGCCAGCAGGATCGGGATTGGAGCAGCAATCGCCATACCCAGGAAGTCCCCCCTCAAAAAAACAAAAACAAAAACAAAAAATATGAACAAAAAAAAAAAAAAAAAAAAAAAAAAAAAAAAAACCAGAGAGATGGCAAAGGTGTGGCAAAGGCAAACTCAATCCACATAGGATATAAGGCCCTCACCTCTTTTGATTTTCTGCAAACAGAGGACACTGCAGCCTGGCAACAAATTTCACTGGCACACACAGGGGTGAGTGGCTGCTCCCTCCCTGACAGGCTGCCAGTTTTCTTTTTTTCTCTCTCTCTTTCTTCTTCTTTTTCTTTTTCTTTCTCTGTTGAGCACCATAACCACTAAGTGGAACCTCTAGTGACAACAAGGTTAGGGACCGGCCATGGCACTGAGGATTGCTAGTGACACAACACAAGTCCTCCTGCCCTATGACCAGTGCAAGAGAAGGACTTGGACCATCCCACGGCACCTGGGACAAGCACATCACTGCTCTGCGACTGGTGACCACCAACACAAGCACCCTTGGGCCGGGAAGTCAGCTCTCCCTCCAACTTGTGACAACCAGCTCACGACAAACTTGTGACCACCAGCACAGCATGGGACAAGGAGGACAGAGCATGAGGGGAGTCAGTGGGGTGCAGCAGGCTGTACAAGGTCTGGGAGGGGCCAACTGTACATGAGACAGGGAGCTGCCTTAGGCTGTCTGTTTGAGGGCACCACAGCAACCAGGAGAGCAAAGCAGTGACAAACAGGGTAAGGAGCAGGGGGCAGGCCATCCAGAAAGCTGCTGGCTAAAATGGGCCACAGCCCCCACATCCAGAGGCCAAGATCAACCCCGCATCCAATCCAGCACTAATCCTATTGCAGAATTGGTGGGACACTGATTTGGGCACTGCCACAGAACAGTGGACGCCAGAGGAGTTTTATTTTTTTCTTTGTTTGTGTGTATTGTTTCCCTTTTATTGTTGGTTGGGTGTTTTCGTCTCCTCTTCTTCTTTCTTTTTTAGGTTTATATGTATAGTTTTGTTCTATTCTATTCATCTTCGTTCTCTCTCTCCTGAACTATCTCTCTTGATCTTATGATATCTTCATGCAAGTGAACATTGTCCTGCACCTTTCTGATTCGCTTTAATAATCTTTTGCTTTCTCCTTCATTCTTTCTCTCCTGCCCTCTTCTCCAGGTTCCCAAAGCTTGCGTGATCATCCTTTGTCCTCCAGCCTTGCTTCAACTCTATTTCTCTTCATCTCTCTCTCTCTCCGTTTTGTCCCCCACACTTCTTAAATTTCCCCCACTACAGAGTAAAATCACTCTACTAGGGGGAAACCCATTGCATACAAGTTCCTGATTTATGTTGGGTTTTGTTATGTAACTATAGATCTTGCCCCTATGGTTAAAGATACCAAATCAAGAGTAGCCATAGTTTGTCAGATTCTAGGCCATGCATGATGCTATTGTTATTGCTAATTGTAATACTTTAGCTAGGATGTCATACTAGTTGTAATTAGTTGTTCTCCCTTCTATAACAATATTGTGACTGGGGTCATAACCATCATGATAGTTCAGTTCCAAAGGACTGGAGACTGAGCCAAATAGATGGCAACATCTCATCCTTAATAAATTGGGAAGGTAGGATCTTGAGACAAAACCCAAGAACTTCCTGCACATAGAAGACACCTCTGAAGAACAGACATTTCTAGGGAGGCTTCAATATTAGTGATAAAGCTACCTACTATGAGAAATATACAGGCATCAACACAGAAAAAATTAAAATAAATAGAAAATGACAAGACACAGAAGCAAAACCAATCCCCATACCTCCAGCCCACCCAGGACAAGTCCAAGGGACAAAGAGGTAGAAGAAAATGGAGGCCACCCATCTGAAATTTCTGAAATGATAGCAGCAGAAGTTCAAAAACAGGTGCATGAGACTACAGAGGAAATCAGATAAGAAATAATCTCCCAGGTAAAAAAAAGAGATGATGACCATAACAAAAGACTTAACAAGTCTAGAATAGACATAGATAAACACATACAGGTGCATAGGAAAATGATGGAAACCTTGAATGCCCAATGTAGGAAAGAAATGGAATCCTTGAAACAGATTCAAATTGAATGGAAATCAAAATTCCATTCAGAGTTGGCAAAATCACCTCAATGAAAGTGAAAACAAAATTTCAGACCTAGAAGACAGGATTATGGCTAGTGATCACAAAAAGAAAGATCTCTTAAAAATAACACAGGACCATGAAAAAACAATCCACAGCTGCAAGATTATGCAAAGAAGAACAGTATAAAACTGATTGGAGTCAATGCAAAAGCAGGAGGCAGCACAAATGACATAAAAAAACTGTTCACAGAAGTAATGGCAGAAAACTTCCCAAATATGGAAAAAGAATTTGACATACAGATAAGTGAGGCATATAGAACTCCAATTAGCCATGACCAAAATAAATCTACACCAAGGCATATAATAATCAAGAATCCAGAAATTCAGCACAAGAACAGAATATTAAAAGCTGTTAAAGAAAAGACACAAATCACCTATAAAGGAAAATCCATCAGAATTACAGCAGATTTCTCAACATAAACCCTTATGTCAAGGAGAGCTTGGAGTGAAGTATTCCAAGTCCTGAAAGAAAATAACTTCCAACCCAGATTGATGTACCCTGCAAAACTGTCTTTCAGAATTAATGGAGAGATGAGATACTTCCATGACAAAGAACAACTGAAGAAATTCATGACCACAAAACCAGCTCTAAGGCCGGTGAGATGGCTCAGCGGCATAAGCACGTGCCTGGCAAGTGCGAGGTCCTGAGTTTGACTCCTGGTACCCACATACGAGAAAAAGGGCCAGTGATATCGCTCAGCGGCACAGGCGCCTGCTGGTGCATGAGGTCCTGAGGTTGACCCCTGGCACCCACAAAAACAAAAGGAAAAAAAAAAACAAACCAGTTCTACATGTGTTCTGAAAGACATTGTAGAGAGAGATAACAATGTGCACAAATCTAAGGACACCAATAGGAATAAGCCACCAGGCAGGGAAAGCAATTAAACAGAAGGGAAAGACAAGGAACCAACAGAGGTTAATAATATGATGAGGATAAGTCAATACATGTCATTTATAAACATCAATGTAAATGGTCTCAACTCACCAGTCAAAAGAAATAGACTGGCAGAATGGATCAAAAAACAAGGTTCAACAATATGCTGCATACAAGAAACATATTTAACTCAAAAAGAAATTCATACACTGAAAGTGAAAAGATGGAATACAATATTCCATGTGACAGAAACCCAGACAAAAGCAGGGGTAGCTATTCCATTTACAGACAATGAGAACTTCAAGCCAAGACAGATCAAAAGAGATAAAGAAGGTCACTATTCTTGTTAAGGGAAAACTTCAAGAAGAGATAATAGTCATAAATATACATGCACCAAATACAGAAGCACCCAACTATATAAAACAAATATTACTAGACAAGAAAAATCAAATAAACACTAACACAATTATAATGGGAGACTTTAACACCCCATTGTCACAAATAGATAGATCAACTAGACAAAAAATCAACAAAGACATATCAGAACTGAACCAAACCTGTGAACAAATGCACTTAATAGATATCTAGAGTGTTCCACCCAACAACATCAGAATACACATTCTTCTCAGATGCACTTGGGATATTCTCCAAAATAGACCACATACTAGCCCATAGAACATGCACAAGTAAATGTAAAGGAACTGAAATTATCCCATGCATATTATCTGACCATAGTGCGATGAAACTGGAAATCAATGGCAAAAGAAACCACAAAACTCCATAAATACATGGAAATTAAATAACACCCTACCGAACAATAAATGGGTCACAGATGAAATTAAGGAAGAAATTAAATAATATCTATAACTAAATAATAATGCCAAAACAACATATAGGATCTTATGGGACACAATGAAAGCAGTTCTCAAAGGGAAATTTATAGCGGTGAATACCCATATCAGGAAGACAGAAAGAGCTCAAATAAACAACCTAAGGTTGAATCTCAAACTTCTAGAAAAAGAAGAACAAGTCAAGCCCAAAGCTCATACAAGGGAAGAGACTACAAAGATCAGAACAGAAATTAATGCAATTGAGACTAAGAAAACACTACAAAGAATTAATGAATCAAAGAGTTGTTTCTTTCAAATATTAAATAAAATTGATAAATACTTAGCCAACCTTATCAAAAAAGGAAAGACTCAAATTCATGCAATTAAGAGTGAAGAGGGCGAATTTACTACAGATCCTGCAGAAATACAGAAGATCATCAATACCTACTTCGAGAAACTTTGTTCTTTTCTTTTTTCTTTTTTTTTTTTTTTGGTACCAGGAATTGAACTCAGGACCTTGCACTTGTCAGGGAGGCACTTGTGCCACTGAGCTATATCCCTGGCCTGAGAAACTTTATTCTAATAAAATGGAAAACACAGATGAAATTGACAGATTACTAGATACATATGAACTGCCAATGCTGAATCAAGAAGACATAAAAATTCTAAATAACCCAATATGAGTCAATGAAATTGAAAAAGTAATTAAAAACCTACCAACAAAGAAAAGCCCAGGTCCTGATGGATATACAGCTAAGTTCTACAAGAAATTTAGAGAAGAGCTAATATCATTACTTCTCAAACTCTTCAATGAAATAGAAAGGGAAGCAATACTCCTAAACTCATTCCTGGAAGCAAGTATTACCCTGATACTAAAACCAGAGAAGGATCCAACCAAAAAAGACAATTACAGGCCAATCTCCCTAATGAACATAGATGCAAAAATCCTGAATAAGATACTGGCGAACAGAGTGCAGCAAATCATCAAGAAGATTATACAACATGACCAAGTAGGATTCATTCCTTGTATGCAGGGTTGGTTCAACATATGCAAATCAATGAATGTAATATACCATATCAACAGAGCAAAGGACAAAAATCACATGATCATCTCAATAGATGCACAAAAAGCATTTGAAAAAGTCCATCACCCATTCATGATAAAAAGCCTATAGAAAATCGGAATAGATGGTCTTTACCTCAATCTGATAAAAGCCATCTATGACAAACCAACAGCCAACATCATAGTAAATGGTCAAAAACTGAAAGCTTTCACTCTAAAATCAGGAACGAGACAAGGATGTCCACTATCACCACTGCTATTCGATATAGTTCTGGAAACACTAGCCAGAACAATTAGACAAGAGAAAGAAATAAAAGGAATAAGGATAGGAAAGGAAGAAGTTAAATTATCATTATTTGCCGATGACATGATATTCTGCATAGCAGACCCCAAAAACTCCACCAAAAGACTTGCAGATTCAGTTCTGTAGCTGGATACAAAGTCAAGACTCAAAAATCAATAGCATTCTTATACACAACAACAAATTCACTGAAAGAGAAATTAAGAAACCACACTCTTCACAATAGCATCCCCCAAAATGAAATACTTAGGAATCAATTTAACAAAGGAAGTAAAAGATTCATATATTGAAAATTGTAGAACTAGGAAAAAGGAGATTGAAGAGGGTATCAGAAAATGGAAAGATATCCCTTGCTCATGGATAGGAAGAGCCAATATGGTGAAAGTTGCCATACTCCCCAAAGTGTTATACAGATTTAAATCCCAATCAAAATACCGTTAGCATACCTCACAGAGCTAGAGAAAACATGCCTAAAATTTATTTGGAAACAGAAGAGACCAAGAATAGCAAAAGCAATTTTGGGCAACAAAGGCAAGGCATGGGGCATCACAATCACTGACTTGAAATTATACTACAAAGCTACTGTGATAAAATCAGCATGGTACTGGCAAAAAAACATACCTGGGGATCAATGGAGCAGTTTAGAAAATGCAGACACAACTACAAACACACTCAGCCACCTTATCTTTGACAAAACATGTTCACTGGAAAAGAGAGAGCCTCTTTAATAAATGGTGCTGGAAAAACTGGCTTTCCACATGCTGAAGACTAAAACTAGACCCATGTCTATCACCATGCACCAAACTAAAGTCAAAATGGATCAAAGTTCCAAATATTACAACAGAAACATTAAATCTACTGGAAGAGAAAGCAGGTAGAAATCTTGAAGACATAGGTGTAGGTAGAGAGTTCATGAACAAAACCCAGACCATAAGGGAAATTCTTCAAAGAATAAACAACTGGGATCTTATCTTATTAAAAAGCTTTTGCACATCAAAAGAAATCACCAACAGAGTGAAAAAAAAACCTGCAGACCAAGAAAAAATTTTAGCCAATTGTCCCTCAGACAAAAGACTTCTATCTAGAACATATAAAGAATGGAAAAAAATCAGGCCCCCAAAATTCAAAGAGCCAATCCAAAAATGGGTATCTGAGATGAATACGCACTTCTCAGATGAAGAAACACAAATGGCAAATGAATATATGAAAAAATGTTCAACATCACTGGTCATTAGAGAAATGCAAATTAAAACAATACTGAGATTCCATTTCATCCCAGTAAGAATGGATATTATAAAAAAAATCAACCAATAACAAATGCTGGAGTGGCTGTGGGAAAAAGGAACACTTCTCCACTGTTGGTTGGTGTGTAGACTGGTGCAACCACTGTGGAAATCAGTGTGGAGATTCCTCAAAAAACTAGGATTAGAGGTCCCATTCGACCCAGCTATTCCCCTTCTGGTTATCTTCCTGGAAGAATCAAAACATCATACCACAGTAATATATATACACCCATGTTTATAGCAGCACAATTTGTAATAGCTAAATCTTGGAAACAACTCAAATGCCCATCAAACGAGGAATGGATAAAAAAGATGTGTTCTTTTTATACAATGGAATACCACTCAGCCATAAAGAAGGATAAACTGGAGATTTTTATAGGTAAATGGATGCAACTCGAGACCATACTCATAAGTGAAATAAATCAGACTTGCATGTGTAAACATCATATTGTCTCCCCACTGTGAGAAACTGAAAGAGTAAATAAGGTTCAAAATGTACAATATATATTGTGAAATGGGAAGAAATTGTTCAAAAAGAGAAAGGAAGTAGGATGAGAGGGGAAAGGAAGGAAGGGAAAAGGAAAAAACCAAAATACAAGATAGTTACACTGCTGGCTTTTCTTATTCATTGAAAAGAATGGTTTGTGCTAATATCATTTGGAGAATTTTTATTCCCAGATCTTGTACTCTAACTACTTTAAAGATAACAATACTTAATGTATTAACTGCTGTTATTCTATTATTTTGTTATGAAATTTTGTTTTCCTTTTTTTCATAAAATAAAAAATCAAAACAAATTTCTATTGTATTTCCCTTTCCTAGCAACGAACAATTGGAAACTAAAGTTTAAAAATAATTTCATTTCCAATAGCATAAAATAAAAAAATACTTAGGGATAATTTTTTAAAAATACGTAAAAAATTGCTATCCTGAAAACTATAAAATATTTCTGAGAGAAATTAAAGAATACATAAATTAATGGAGAGAGATACATGTACACAGATTGGAGGATTCAATATTGTGCACACCTTAATTCTCTGTAAATTGATCAATGGGAAGAAGATAAGCAAATTAACATTAGGAAAGACATTGACCAATTGATTCAAGGCATTTTCAATTTCAAAAGTGAGTTTTAAAAACATTGACAAGATAATTTTGAAAATCACATGGAATATATAAACCAAACTAAGTTTTAAAAAGTAGAAGAGCTAAATACATTTTGAGAGAAAAAAAATAAAGACAGCAAACTTGGAAGACTTAATTTACCTGTTAGAATTTTATTATAAAGTTATAGTAATCAAATCAGTATGGTATTAGTACACGAGTAGAAATGTTGACCAAATAAAAGGAAGAGTGAGTCAAGAAATAGAATCAATGCATACGGCCAATTTGATTTTCAATAAAGACGTTAAAGCCATTCAATGGGAAAAAGAGCCAAACTGGATATCCATGTGGGCAGTAATGAACCTCAGCCCTTACTGCATACCATACACAAAAATTAACTCTGAATGTGTAATAGACCTAAATATAAGAGTTCAAGCCATAAAATTCTATAAGCAGACATAGGATAAAAATCTTCATGATGGGGGAGCAAGGATACTTACATATAACATGACAAGCACAACCATAGAGAAAAAAATTGATGAAGTAGACTTCATCAAAATTAAAATACTACTGTTTGAAAGACAACATTAAGAAATTGAAAAGCAAGAAAAAGATGTGCGTATTTGCTATACACATACGCGACAAAAGTCTTAAGGACTCCTATAGCCCAATAACAAGAATACAAATGACGCAGTTGAAAATTGAGCAAAAATGTGGAGCAAAAGGCAAGAAAAGAGCAAGAAATGGTAGTGAACATCTCTGACAGTCGCCATCATTGGTCATTAAGGAGAAGCAAGCTAAAACTTCAATGAGATGCCTCTATACACCCTATAGAATGGCTAAAACAAAAATACAGCAAATATGTACATTGCTGATGGGAATAAAAAAAGATACAATTACCTTGGAAAATGGCTAAACGCATTTCTTTATGAACTGGCGATTACCCTTCTATGAGCTAAGAGAGACAAGGTAGCACAGGCCTCTAATTCCAGAACTCTGGAAGGCTGCGGCAGGAAGGTAACAAATTTGAGCCAACCTGGGCAACTTAGAGACACCCTGTCTCAAAATTAAAAAAAAAATTAAGAAGGGGTGGGATGTGAGGTGGAGTGAGGGTTGACCCAAAGAGAAGCCTTGGGGACACGGAATTATTCATTATCTCACTTGTGGTGGTAGCTAAGCGTGTTTGTTGTTCAAAACTCATCAAACTGTGCACTTCATGTGAGTGCGATGCACTGAACGAAAATTACGTCTCAATAACGTTGATTAAAGCATTCAAAGGAAGGCGGAACAATTCCATAAAGCAGGCTATTGTCGGGGAGTAAGTGGCCTAGAATAGTGGCCAGTGTATGGCCCAGTCTGCTCCAGGTGTATCCGGCCCTGCACTGCCCGATCGAAGTTCAGATTCCCTGGAGGAGGGGACGCAGGAGCCGGCATAGGTCAGCGTCCACTTCCGAGCAGGCCGAAGCTGGACCATCCTCGCTGACCTCGCCACCCGGACTGCACCCCGCACGTGGGGCAGGGAGGTCCCCGGGGCGAAGCGAGGACGCCTGCAGTCAACCAGCTGATGCACGGCACCATTCTTCCCCGTGTTTCCAGGGACGAGCGAGAGGCGCTCAGACACGCGGCCGTGCGTTCGGACGGCGACGCGGCGCGCGCATCCCCGCCAGGCGCGGCGCGCAGCCCGGGCGTCCGCCAGCAGCTGCTCCCGGCGGGCGAGCAGGCGCTCGGGTGTCTCCGGGAAGAGGATTCGAGCGATGTGAGGAAGAGATTGTCTGCCGCCGCTTTGGAACGGTCTTCGTCTGTTTGTAGAATTAATGTGAGAACTTTCTGCGGCCGCACTGGTTTGCATCCTCTGGGTCGTCTGGAAATCCCGTGGTCCGGCAGGGGCTCGCGCGTCCGCGCTCGTGCGACCCCCGCTGGCGCTCGCCTGCCTCGGCCCCTCCCGGGCGCGTCCGCGGGGCTGCTCCGCGCGTCGGCAGAGGGCGCCGTTCGCCAGCAGACGGGGCCGGGCCGGGCGGGCTCCCCGGCGCCCCGAGCGTCTCCCCGTGCACGGCTCCTTCGCCCCCTCCCGGCCTCTGCGCCCGCGTCGCGCCCGGCCGCCCCTTCCCGCGCCGCGCCGCCGTGCCGTTGCCTCCCTGGACGCCGCCGGGGACGCGCTGTGCGATCCGGTGGTCGCGGGGCGCGGGCCCCGGACCCCGAATCCTGTCGTCGTCCGCCTCCGGGGACTTGGGCGAGGGGCTCGCGCTGACCGTGGGTGTCCCAACCCCGCGCCCGGGCGTCGGCGGGGTCAGCCCCGGCTTGGGAGGCTCCCAGGCTGGGGCCACCTGCGAGGGGGCGCGGCGTCGGCCCGGGGACCCCGCGGGCTGCAGTGGGGACCTCGAGCCGCGCCAGGCGCGCCCCGGCCCCCGCCTCCACCGCCCGGCAGCTGCGGCCCAGGCAACTGCTGGCGCCCCGGCCGGGCTCGGGTTACTCTCCTCCTCCTCCGGCATCCCGGCCAGGCGGGGAACCTCGTTCAAGTGCGCAGCAACTACTTTCCCGGTGCGCGAAAGCGGGCGTGTGGAAGCGCGCGGCGACGTTGCCACCTGTCCCGCGTCCGCGTCTCCGCGCCGGAGCAGGGCTCCGAGTGTCGCTCTCCCTGGGACGCTGCTTGGAGGCGAACTGCGCTGTTTAGAAAAGATTTTCCGTCTTGGCTGGCGTTGGGAAGACCAGGCTGCGCTGCGAATTTCAAGATCTCTGAATCTGGGTAAGAGTTCGACAAACTCGACTCTGGGGGCCGCTGAGCTTGGCCGGACGCTGCGAGGCTTCTTGTGGGCGAGGGGCGCATAAATCCCTTGGGCGAGGGACCTGGGGTGCAGGTTGGGGCGCGATGGGCTCGGTCTGGGTTGTTTTGTGTGTCTCACGGGTTTAATGTTGTTGTTTGTATTTGCCCATGTTACTTGGGACTGTGTGGGGGATTCTTGGAGTATTTTTCCTAGGGAGACTTCCCCACTATGCATCGTATTTCGCATTTCTACCCTTGCCTTGCCTAGGTTGTGCAGTATTTGTTCCGTGTGACATACCTGGATGGAGGGAGATTTGGGGCGGAATCCGAGAATGGAAAGCAGTTTCAGCGGGGTCTTTCCTTTCAGATCTGCTTCACTTCTCTGGAATTTTGACTTGTTTTCTAAACTTTTCTTTCGCTAGTATTTGACATTCAAATTGTGCAGTTAACTCCTCAGGCTTGCGGGATGCCCCCCTTCCTACATCCTTAGCATTCTTTAAGGATACCAGGGCTACAGGCTGGGGGACTTGAACTGCAGGGTCCTTGTTAGAACGCTTGGCTCCTCTGGGAATGCTAGAAGGGCCAGTTCTCCAAGCCATAGTTACTTAAGAAAGATTTATCTCACATGTTAGTCTTTTTCTCCTAAATTTCTTTGATCTAGGGCTTTTTGTCCTGGTTTAGGAAAATATTTTGTCTTTTTATTTCTTTCTGAAAGCGTTTTCCTTAATGATACCACTGAATACATAAAATATGATGATATTTTCAGGGCTTCCAAAAATATCCACACAGGAAGAGAAGACCTACATTCTTCAGCGAGAGTCAGTTTTTGATTTTATTAGCCCAAATTAACTGTTCTTACTGTTCTCAACCATGCTGTGCCACGGGAGAGAATGATAGTCTTTGATTCTTTTTCTTTACTTCATTGAATCTTGGGGTCTCACTTTGTGCATAGCCTTGCCACATCAAAATACTTCAGACCTTTGGGATGAAAATACAGGCCAAGTAACACTACAGAATGCCTTCTCCTGATGTGAGTTCCAAGATGTCAGCTTGCGGGCTACTTTTTGTTTTGCCACAGAGAGGTCAGAGAGCTCTGTTGATAAGCTCTGGGTGCCAGGGCACCTGGGTTCAACTCTCCACTGTGCTGCTTTCCGATTGTAGTTTTGTGTTATTTAACCTCTTTATCCCCATCTATAAAATCAGCCTGGTAATAATAGACAGTTAAGAGGACTTAAATAAGTTAATGCATGTGAAGCCCTAGCTTGCCATATAGTAGGCAAGTACTAGTTATTACTATAATTTTATTATGGAGATAGTGTTAACTGTTGCATTGATATAATGCAACTTTTATTAGCTCTCTCTGTTAGTTTATTCCTGTTTGGCGGGTTTTGAAAATTGCTCATGTGAGCTTCAGACACTATGAATTGTTAAACGTAGCTCAGATGTGATCTTTATTTTGCTTTTTGTTTGGACACAGTGGGGAAAAAGTGCTCATAGCGGGGCTGGGATTTGTAGGGTGTGGGCATTGGCTGAACACAAAAAAGTGCTTCTAACAGAGGTTAGAAGTTTGGAAATCTATACTCAGTTCACAACCTACTTCCTTGGAAATACTTTACATTAATATACCTCCTTCAACTTATTTTTAGAGGCCAGCCATTCATTCATAAATATTTATTAAGCATGGATTACATTTTTTTTTTTTTTTTTTTTGGTGGGTACCGGGGGTTCGACCTCAGGACCTCGGGCGCCACCAGGCGCCCGTGCCGCTGAGCGATATCACCGGCCCCTTTTTCGTATGTGGGTTCCGGGAGTCGAACTCCGGCCCTCGCGCTTGCCGGGCAGGCGCTTAAGCCACTGAGCCATCTCACCAGCCCAAGCATGGATTACATTTGAAAGCTGCCCTAACTTTTGTATTATTTAAGTTCTCTGGTTACATTTTACAAATGAGTGTGCATAAGTATTTGCTTTCTGACTACCCTACTTCATGTCAAGCATGTTAGGGCTTCCTTCATGTGACGCTTGCACCCTGTAAATTAAATCCCCAACAAGTCTTTAGCTACAGTGATTTTAGTACCTGTTAAAAGGCCTGTAAAAGTAGGTATTGTTGAGGAATTGAATAAAATATTCAGCATGACCTCAAGCAGTGTGCTTCTCTATTTAGGCATGAGTTTCCTCACGTATTACCCTGTATTGGAAGTGTGGGTGGGGGGGAGATGGACAATCTTCAGTGTTCCTTCTGACTTGAAAATCCTTAAATTGGTTGTCTTACCTCATTGGTGGCTGTTTTTGATTCCTTTTTCTTTTTTTCTTTTTTATATGCGGGTACCAGGATTCGAACTCAGGACCTCACGCTTGCCAGGCAGGTGCTTATGCTGCTGCGCTATATCACCGGCCCCCTCACCTTTTTTCTTGTAACATTTGTTTTAGGTACATAAATTATGAAACTGCCATCTTTGCACAGTAAGCAATGTAAGTAATGATAGCAATAATTAATAAAAAGAGAAAAGCATTTAGTTCTGCTTGTACTTCATCAGCTGTTTTCAAATTTTGGTGCAGTTCAGAGGCATGGGGGATGTTGAATTAAAAATATTAGATTGAAATAAAAATTGCTAGTACTTGACCATTTTTTATGTAAAAAGTGGCAATTTTATATGGTTCAACCTAATATAAATACTAGTCCCCTCCACCTTGACTGAGATGCAGTAAGTCTTGGGCGAGGTGTGAAGTCTGCATTTTCACAAGTTCCCAAGTGGCTGTAGTGCAAAGCCAAGTCCCATGCTCGTTTAGCAGCAGTCAATTTGCCTCGTTCTGGATTGTCTGCTTAGTGATAGCCTGTTTCTGAAATGTAAATCTGATCATGGCATTCTCTTGTTTGAAAACACTTTGGCAGCGCTCTAGATGGCAAACATGCTTGTTGAAAATACAGATCCAGGACTTCATCTTTAAGGGCCAGAACTCTGCATGTCGAGCACATTCCCACGTGCACCTTGTAGAGGTGGATCTCAGGTCACGTTTGGAGAAACACTTTCTTGTGGCCTAAAACCAGTCCTCTTTCTTATGATACACAGGACCACTTTTGCCCTGTCTTCCATGGGTTGTTTCCCTGTTTCCTGTTCGCCACCCCTTTGGCCACCCCAAATCTTCATCTTGTTACTTTTCCCCTATTGTGCCCTTTCATTCCTCTGTGACCTAGCTGTGTATGTCATTCCCTCTGATGGAAATGTCTTTGACCCTCTTTTTTCTTTATTGGAAGCCGTTATTGAAATGGCTGGCATATAGTAGTTACATCATAAATACCCAGAGAATGTGGGAAAAGAATGAATGAAAGAATGATAGTTTATTTTTTCAATGCACAGATTGTTTGGGGCAATCACTGTGCAGCTATAAGAGTTGTGGAGAAGCCAGTACAGAAATTATTATTTGGTTGCACGTACTCTACAACAGCGATGGTGAACCTTTCAGAGACAAGTGCCCAAACTACAACCCCAAAGCCACCTATTTATCGCAAAGTGCCAACAATGCAATTAAGCCTGAATACTGAGGTTTTAGTTCAGGACAAACAACTCATACATTAACATCTTTTGTCTTAAAAGAAAAACACAGTAACACGCAGGCCACCTAGGATCGCCACCACTGCTCTACAATATTCATAGCCTGAAGTGGAAAAAAGACATTCTAAGTGGGCTCCAAAACACCTAATAGCATTGAATTAATATTACACGTTCAACATTATTGTAGGAACCATGACAAAAGAGCGGTGCTTATACTTTGGGGTAGTTTTGCTTGTAAATGACAATGGGGGGGGCACTGGGATGGAAGTGCCAATGCCAGTAAAAACGACCACCTTCGCTGTTGTGCTTTTCAGTTTATAAAACATTTTTGTATGTATTTTCGTATTTGATCAGAAATGTGACTGGTTGAGCACTTTGCTTCCTACTTTCCTGAAAGGATGCATTCCTGAAAGTACATCTGAAGATCGTGCAAAAGCCGTGTGTCATATGGAGTGCCGGCTCTAGGAAACCAAATGCATTGCAAAATCTCTAATGATTCTTTGCCATTTACACAGCATTCAGTGTATACGCCTCTAATTTCTCCTTCTTTAAGCTTTTTATAAATATGGTTATTTCCTTCTCATTTAAACAATAGTTGATCTATTCAAGTTCAGTAAATGTGTGATTCAGACTAAAGATTTGCCATTGTTGATGTCTAATAACTTCCATTTTTGTATGATTTAAGTGAAGTTTACCAGAAAAACATTTCTTCTGATTGCTGTTAGGCTTTGAATTTTTCCATTTCCCATTCCTTTTTTTGTAATAATGAAAATATACAAAAACATTCGAGTAAATGAGTGAATAATTTCTAGGGTGATGACAAAGATGCTGCTGCTGCCAAAACTGAACTATTGGCTCATGGACAACTCTGCCACCAACTAAACAAGAAGAAATGTCCGTTCATCGTTGCTGTATGGGCGTCTCTGTCTCACAGGGCAGGAGGTAGCAGTATCAATAAATGCGGTGCAAAATCCAGATGGCTGGGCTCCAAACACGGCAGCGTGAAGGGCTGCCTGTGCTCTCAGGTTCTCGGGGTTTGTACTCAGGATTTAGTTTTAAGCCATAGCTTAGTTTTAAGAATTAATGTAAGATTCATTGAGTCCTGGTGATTTGTCCTCTTTTTCAATTCTGTTTCTAAAGTAAATCTTTTCAGCTGGGCACAGAGGCACAGGCCTGTAATTTCAGTACTCTAAGAGGCTGAGGCAGGAAGATTGAAAATTCAAGCCTAGTCTGGGCAGTTTAGCAACTTAGCTACACCCTGTCTCAAAATACAAAATGAAAAACGGATGGGAATGTAGCTTGATGTGAAGGCCCTGGGTTCAGACTCCAGTACCAAAACAAACAGACAAACAAACAAACAAACAAACTTTTCTACCTTAGTGAAGCCTGCATGGTTTTCTGCTTGGACTGCTGTATGTCTTATAACTGGTCTGCTAACCTCTCATACATTCCCTCATTCTCTATCTGATCTCTTAATCTCTTCACTGTTTATTTATTTATTTTTTTTTGTGGGTACCGGGGGTCGACCTCAGGACCTCACGTGCCCTCAGGCACCCGTGCCGCTGAGCGATATCACCGGCCCCTTTTTCGTATGTGGGATCCGGGAGTCGAACTCGGGCCCTCTCACTTACCAGGCAGGTGCTTATGCCGCTGAGCCATCTCACCAGCCCGTCTTCACTGTTTAATATTATTTTTTACTGTGATCATTGTTATAGTTATTGTAGAGAATTAATTTAAAACACTTAGTAGAAGAATTTCTCATACTGTGAGGAAAAAAATAAGATACAAACCAATATCACTTTAGTTCCTAGGACTTCCTAGGTAGAACCACAAGTGGCTGTGTAAAGGGACTCGGGCTGCCTGCTCTGTGCCATTAGCCCGTGTGAAAGTGTGAATATGATAATATATCCTGTTATTATCACTGTTCCCTTCTTCTGATTTCCTCTTCTGCTTCATTTCTGGTGATTTATTCTCCTAGATAAAGAAACTATGTAAAGCATTTAACCACCTCAATTTCCTACTCAGAGGGCAATAAATCATATTCTCCCCACTTCTGAGGCGAAGAAAATAGTATTGCAGTGTGGACAGCTTGATAGGTGCATGTGTGGGATGTTAATGTCTGTTAAGAATGTCTTCTCTTTGGGAGCAAGGTGGGCCCATGGTCCGGGCTGCCCGAGCACCTTGTTAACATCATGTCCTGCCCAGATGAGTGGCACAGATTTGGCTAATAGACGGCTTTCTCGGGGACTATGATATTTCTTGTAAACACTTCTGTTTGTCTTTAAAAAAAATAATTATGGATCACAAATTTAACATCAAAGTACACAAATTTAACTTGTTTCTCCTAGGATGAGCTAGAACTATGAAAACTTTGTTTTGAGCCCAGGGTTTAATCCTACAATCAAAACAAACAAGAAAAATGTAAATCCCCATCTCCATTGATATCTGGAGGAGGGTACTTTTCTGTTTTAAGAAATTTGAATGAGGAATCGATGACAAGATGACTTTGGTTCTTTAAAAAAAGTAACTACAAGGCTGGTGATATAGCTCCGCGGCATAAGCGCCTGCCTGGCAAGCACGAGGTCCTGAGTTCGACTCCCGGTACCTGCATATAAAAAAAAAAAAGTAACTGCAGGCAGGCATAGTGATACATGTTTGTATTTCCAGCTATTCAAGAGCCTGTTGCACAAAGATCACAAGTTTGAAGCCAGCTTGGGCAACTTATTGAACTCATGTCTGAAAATAAAACAATGCAAATGGTTGGGGATATAATGCAGTGGTAGATATCCACCCCTGAGTTCAATCTCTGGCACTGCAAAAAAAAAAAAAAAAAAAAAAAAATTAGTCTGATTGTTTTTGTACCATCAGATATTTATTAGGTATACAGAGCATAGTAATAAATACTGTGGGTAATTACTAAGAAGTTCTTGCTTAAAAAAAACAAGTCTAGCTGGGTGTGGTGGTGCATACCTATAATCTCAGCACTCAGGAGGCTGAGGCAGGAGGATCACCAAGACCTCGAGGCCAGCCTGGGCTACATAGTGAGTTCAAGAGCAACCTGGAACACAGGGTTTAAGACCAGCCTGTAACACAGCAAGACTTTGTGTCAAAACAAACAAATGAACAAACACATAATAAATAAATAAAGTCTAGATGAAAAATAATACCTGGTCAGGTTAGGCTGGGTGTAGTAAGGGTCAGGTGGATAATTCTGAGAGCTGCTGTGAGAGCTCACTCCAGGGCAGGCTCTGTGAGCTCATCAGAGGAGGTGTCGTGGCT
Organism: Erethizon dorsatum; assembly: GCA_028451465.1. Lineage (NCBI taxonomy): Eukaryota > Metazoa > Chordata > Mammalia > Rodentia > Erethizontidae > Erethizon > Erethizon dorsatum. The sequence continues at coordinate 80,177,303 of CM051838.1, read as the reverse complement.
CTGTGGCCAAGAGGATTTGGCTGGATGGGGCATCTGAGGCAAGGGGATGGGCTCAGCAAACACATGGGCTCGTGGGACTGGATTCTGCCTGTCCCCCTAGCTCTAGATGCATCTATGAAACCTTTCATGTTATTTTGCTGTTATTGTTTTATATAAATCAGATGCAGATTGGGGCATACTGCTGAGATTCAAGTAAAAATTGGCTAGGGCCCCCCATCCCACCACGGTGATGTGTTATTCCTTCCAGCCACAATGAAAATTCTTAGGCATAGACATGGGGACAGGGCTTATGTTTTCTCTAGTGTCCTTGGGCTCTAAATTTGTATTTATTCTTAAGAAGTTTAAAGATTATCTTACCACACCACTGTACTGTCTCTGTTAGCATAAAGCCACCCACCCAATCATCAGTGTCACTGGGATTCCTCCACTTTTTTATTTTTTGGTGGGTACCGGGGGTTGAACTCAGGACCTCACGCACCAGCAGGCGCCCGTGCTGCTGAGCGATATCACCGGCCCTTTTTCCGTGTGTGGGTACTGGGAGTCGAACTCAGGACCTCGCGCTTGCCAGGCAGGCATTTATGCTGCTGAGCTATCTCACCAGCCCCCTCCACTTTGTAAAATGCCACCAAATGTGGTTTTGCGTAGCTTGCTTCTAAGGTTTGAGACTGTCTGTGGAACAAGCTCGAATCTTACAAGTTAAAGCTAAATGTGAAACGCACTTGTTCTTGAAAAGCTCTTCCTTCATTGGCACTTTCTCACCTCGGTCCTTCTCTGAAGACCTCTGCCTCTACCAGATTGCTTCAGCGCCTTCCTCCTGCTCTTCCTGCACCCCTCTTCTGCTCATGGTGACCTGCCTTCCAAAGTCCACTAACTTTAGAACAGCCATTGACTTTTAAAAAATATTCCTGCCTCCTTTCCCACGTATCTTCATCTTTTTTCACCTATCTTTTCCCCAAGTGATTTTTCCCTCCCATAGGAATATAGGGTCACGATGGTATGAAGTCCTTTCAATATTCTCCTTACCTCTAGCTCATCCCTTAAACAGATGTGCAAAGGCAGGGCTTTAGTAGGGTAGGAGACTCTTGAGGCATCTGTTTAGCCTGTGTTGTCAAACTCCTGAGGCATGTGGATCACTTGCAAATACTGGCACTTGTCTGGACGTTAATTCAGTAAGTGTTTGGTTGGGCTCGGGGATGTGTATTTTTAACAAGTTGTGCTGATGCAAGTGGTCCATGAGGGCATAAGAATCCTTGTTAGGGTTATAGTGCCCCCTTCAAAAAGTGTGCCTTTTGAAAAATTTTTAGTGACTTGGCCAGAGGGGGTCATGGAGAATAGTTGGCCTGTGAGAACCCATCCCTTTCCTCCCTACTTGCAGGGACAATGACTGAAACACAACGCTGTTCATGTGACAGCCAGAGAAAGGGCCTCATTGTTCCAGGGTTGGCTGATGCTTCACTCCGCTCCGACCCGCCATCCCGCTGAGCTTGGTAGACCCAAGGAAACAGACACACTTGAATCAGAGAGACAAAGAAAGGAGGTCGAGGCCTTCTGCAGTTAAACTACTTGCAGCAGTGTGTCAGAGCTAGGACTCGGGGAGGGAAATAGTAATTCCCTGGAAGCCTCATTAATCTGCTGGTTTTGGAGCTGCAGACATGGCATTAGGGAAACAAGTCTTTTAGAACGCCAGTGGATCTTGGGCCAAGGAGGAATTGTTTTCTCCTATATGCCATTGACTTATCTGATTGCACAGTTTTATTATTGACTTTTCAAAGTGAAAAAATACCTTCTTCTGTCCAAGACAGGCAAACAGCCTCTTTCCTCCCGGCTCATAAAGACAGGTATCTGATGAGAAAGCCAGCCTAAATCAAGGCCGAGCACCTCTGAGAAAATTTCTTTGCTTTGGGTAATGCTGACTGTGTTTGTGAAGTATTAATAATTCCCTTTCAAATTTATATTCAGAGAGTAGTCTTGAAGCTAAGAATTTTTTGAAATATATTTAAGTTCATTGAAAAGTTACTGATATATTTGGACAGTTCTGAGGTTAGTCTTGAAGCTAAGAATTTTTTAAAAATATACTTAAGTTCATTGAAAAGTTACTGATATATTTGGACAGTTATGAGGTTGGGGGAGTCTCTAGATGCCATTTAGATACCACTCTGAACCCCCGACTTCTACAATTGAATTCTAACCCTGGAGGGAAAGAGTTGCAAACTTCCTGTGACGATCTAATCCTGGGTTCAATAATTGTGTACATTCTTTGTGTTGGAAGAAATTCAAATTCAAGGTCATGGCCTTTGCAAGGGACACAGGATTGTTCTTTTAGCCTGATTGCTCCCTTTGTGAAAAATATGTCATTCATTCAGACTTTGCCTCTGGGCTTCTTTCAAAGGGAGACTTAGTCCCTAGTTCCTGTGGATGTTTGTAGGTGGCTTTTCTTTTTTAAAATATTAGGCACATAATATGGACTTGCAGGAAGCAGAGCAGATGAAGCCTTTCCTGGAGGTAATGGGGTCTGGAGGGTCTGTGTAAGTGTTCGGGCAGCTGGTGCTCATGGGTCAGCAGGAACCCTTTTGTCTTTGCGATAAGAGGTTTCCTGACTGGGAGTATTTCACTTAAGTTGTTCTGTGCACCAGAGAGGATGATATATAATTTACTTGAAGTTACTTAGAGCTTCTTGTAATTAAGTCTGTCCTTGTACCTTGATTATAGATTATCATTGTGAATCTATTAAAGGAGATGTAAGTGCATTGCAGAGAGGTAAGTGGCCGAGCTTTCTTCATTATCTTCCCATTGCCCCTCCCTTGCAGTTTGTTTATCCTTTATTAAATGGATGTTTGGTCTCATCAGTGATATAGATGTCTTTGAAGTGGAGAAGGGGAAGAGGAGACTTCACAGGTGGCAAAAGGGTTGTGTTAAATAAACACTCCCCTGATTAGTTAACTAATTTTGCACTCATTGTCAGTGGGCCTGCTCATCTGGCTCTGCGTGATTTGGGGTCTTACCCCTTGGTACTGTGCGGAACAAGTGCCATGCTGTATTTGAACTTCTGCGTAGGTACAGTGTTGGTTGTATATGTGTCAATTTACGACATTGTACACTTTAAATATTTACCATTTTTTATTTCTCAATTATATGTCAATAAACTTAGGAAAATCCAAGGATATAGTGGCTTATGTCAGAGCTCCAATTTATGGACAATGGGGTTTTCATTGGGTATTATTTTAAAATGTTTCTTGCAATTCATTATGGGATATATCATAGAAAAGTCTCAGCTTGCATGATACTTGACATATATCGGCCTTTGAAAATTCTGTTTTCTTAGTGTTTTTGTGTAGCAACTTGGAGAGCTTGGTGATTAGTTCAAAGATGGACCTTTGTCTTATTTGGGTAATCTTTACTCTTAAGATTAGAAAAAACAGCATATTTTATTTTGCTTGGAGGGAATTACATGAATTAATGGACTCAAAGATTCTTGTGCAATTTTTATGGGTATTAGCACCACATTTATTCATGAAAAAGATGAGAAATATAATATGGTAGACCAAAGTGATACATTATTTACCATTTCAGTGTGTTCAGTGACACAGCTTCGGTAATTTTTCATGGATGCTATTCGCAGATCTTACCTTCCCTTGGTGTAACGCCAGCATTTTAGGAAAAGCCATTTATGTTAAAGGTGACATTCCTCTGTCTTTTGGAACATGCACTTGGCGAGGAATTCATTAGCCAGACAGGTGTTTATGTCACTGTCAAATTGCAGTTGCTAATTGTTTTTGTTTCTGCTTATGGGAATAACATAAGCTATTAGACGTTAATAAGCAACATTTAACTTCTTATAACCTTTCCTATTCTTACATGGTCTGAGAGAAATACCAGCTGTTATCTCAAGGATAACTTACTATTGCTGTATCCTTGGTACAAACTTAAAATGACACGAGTTCATAGGTAACCTGAGATGCATATAATGACAACACTGAAAACTCTTTATCAATGCAGAAAACAATTGGATCCTCTTATGAGAAAGAAAATTTTCAAATAACCTAGGGAGGAAAAGTTGGAGAGAGCTGGAGAGAAGCTTCGCAGTCACTCAGACTGCTCATCCCAGAAATGAGCACGCAGAGCACAGCAAGGCTCCATGAATTGCCTAGGCAGTGACGCTCTCAGGACCTCTATCCATGTTTCTTGGGCTGTGTTGCATACTGAGGTGCCTTGCCAGTGCTTCGCAGACAATAAATAAAAGGAACAGGGATTTATCAGTGTTTTAGGCACCCGTGGTGCAGCCAAGCTAGGAGTCAGGATTATACTTGAAAGGTGGAGAACAAAAGTTTGAAGCAGGGTCTGGGAAATGCTCTTTCAGAACCAGGTTCTAAGGATGGAAGTCATCATGGAAAAGACGTTTGGGAAAGAACAATGGGCTAAAACTTCCAGATTGTGTAACTGCAGGGTCTGCGTGGAAGAAGTTCCTGGGACACTCGAGCCCCAAGAAGAGCTCGGAGTTTGGGCGGCAGCAGTTCTGGTTTCATGGTGAAGGTGCTCCATGTGCTGGAAGACACCTAAGAAACTCGAAGTGGTCCTGTGACAGGCTCAGGGCTGGCCATTGTGGTACAGTGTTGCGTCAGAGGTGTCAGTTGCCTTGGTCACTCTGACTGGAGATTTGGAAGTTAGCCTGGTAAACTTGGGGACTCCAACTGAAACCTCAGATAATATCAGAAAAGATTCTGGGACATAGTTAATTCAGTAAGCTGGTTAGAAGCCAGCCCTGGTGCTTTGAGTCTGAGGGCTTCTCAGGGGGAAGTGGGGAGGATGACGGCGATTAGTAGACAGTGACTGCAGGGGTTGACGCTGACTCTTCAGGGACTGTGTTGGACAACCACATCTACTCTTGGGTTGCCGAGTATCTTCTGTGTCTCACATGAGACCCTCTGTGAGTGTGGCTGAAGGGGAGCTTCCTGCTCTCTTTAACGTCTCTCCACAACCTTCCCTGGGCTGGGGCACCTTTCTCATCCGCCGGCCTCTTGCCTAGAGGGAGCGTTTGAGAGTGTCTGGTGGAGTACACTGCTTAATGAAGTGTGAGGGGCTCAAGGAACTTACTAGGGCTGCTTTCAAAGGGCTTGTTAAGGAAGTGATTTCGGTGGCAGTATGCCAAGTGGTTAGTGCGTTCAGACTTCACTTTGATACCCACTAGTTCTGTGATCTTGGGCAAGTATTAGTTCTGTGATCTCCGAATCTCAGTTTTTCCACCTGTAAAATGGATGTAATAAAATTGCCTCTGTCATGGGACTCTGGGGATTTTTAAATGAGGTAATGCATAAGAACAGCTTAACACTGCAGAAGAGCACACTGGGAAAAACTTGTTTGATTAAATGTTACTATTGTGACTTCTGGTGAGTGAGGGTCTGGACTTGGGTCCTTTGCAATTCTGAGCCTTGGAGCACAGTGGATCTCGAGCAGTGGCTTAGTTTCTCAAAATACAACAAGAGAATCTTTCCAAGGTGTATTACTTAGGTTTTTGTTGTTATTGTTGTGGCTGAAACAAAATACTTGATACCCACATCTTAAATGGGGAGAGGTTTAATTTGGCTCACAGGTTCAGGGGTTTCAGTCCATGGTCAGCTGGCTCCAGGGCAGAAACATCATGACAGAGGAGCACGGTGGAGCAAAACAGCTCACATAATGGCAGCTGGGAAACAGAGCACAGGGGAACAGTGCTAGAGAAGAAGGGGCTAGGAGCCAGATACATACCCCAAGGTCACATCTCCATGCCCCACCTAGACATACCCAGAAGAATTCTTCTCTAATTAGCTAGGCAGTTCCCAAGCCAAAGAAATTGACAGTTGTGGGGCCGGTGAGATGGCTCAGCAGCATAAGCGCCTGCCTTGCAAGCGTGAGGGCCCGAGTTCGACTCCCGGAACCCACATACGAAAAAGGGGCCGGTGATATCGCTCAGCGGCATGGGTGCCTGTTGGCGCGCGAGGTCCTGAGGTCGACCCCCCGGTACCCACAAAAAAAAAAAAAAAAAAAAAGAAATTGACAGTTGTGCGTAACCATCACATCAAGCCTCAGGGAAACCCAGTAACTCAGATCTCCATGAATTCAGAAGGAAGAACATGGACATAGAAGATGAACTCAGCTCCACCTTCGAGGAAGTGAAGTCTGCCTGTACCTTTGAGGCTGTGAACCCTGGAATTATGATCCCAAACGTTGCTTTACCGTGAGGACAAGTGCAGACCTCTGCGTCTGGGCACCCGTAGGAACAAAAGTATTTGGGTGTTTAGGGAGAACCCAGGTGCCAGGGTCTTGTAAGAAATCACTGGGAGTAAATTACTGCTACCAAGTGTGGGAAGAAGTACTTCAAGAGAGACAGAGATGAAGGGTGCAGTATTATTCCCCACTGCCAGGCATGGTTGGAGGAGCTGGTGTTGTGGCTTAGAAGATGAACTGTGGGATCCAGAAGATGCTGAACACACAGAGAGCTCCTGCTGGTTACAGGAGGGTTGAGAATAACGGTGGTAACTGACAACAGTGCCTGCTATTTACCTGGTAGTTTGTAAATTGCTTCATGCGAAGGAGCTAAAAAATGATCAGTCTATCAGAGGGCACCAGAGTATTTGGGTTTTACTTTGTTTTGCTTTTACCAAAGGAATTATGTTGAATATTAAATTCTTAGCTAAGGGCTTGAGGGGTGAAAGAAGAGGCCTCAAGGACTGGAGTTTTAAGGAGACAACACATAATTGCACTATTTTATTTTAGTAGGCGTACATTTTTTTGGGAGACAGGAGAGAGGAAAGATGAAATGAACTGGGGAGAGAGTAGCAGTAGGGGTAAGAGCCACTGAGTGGAGCCTAAGGCCTGCCTTGATACAGATGGCCCGAGGCATGCTAGGAACTTTAATATTCAGCTCTTATGTTGATTTTTTATGCTGTATTTTATTTCCTTTCCTTTTGTCTAAACTTCAGTAGTGTCTAGTACTCATCCAAAGGCCTTGGTGAGCAGGTGTGAGTGTTTGTGGAAGGCAGGGGAAATGACCTGAGTCTTGTGACCGGGTTATGTGGTGGTAAATACTGACAGCTGAGAATTAAACCTCCACCAGCTCTGTGTACATGCAGATGAGAATTCGGAGAAGAGCGCAGAAACTCAGAATAGTTCCAGTTTCTTAGATGTTTTCTTTTATTCTTCATGTTAAGATAAAGAAAGAGGTATTTTAAACATGGAAATAAAAATAATTTTTTGACGGAATCCTTTACCATGGTGTTTCCTCAGCACTTAATAGTTGTTGTTTTTTTTTTTTTTTTTTCCAGAAGATAGAAACTCAATTGGGGGAGACATTCAGCAATCACTGTCAGTTAATGAGACGAGCTGACATTGTGTATTACTGATGTTGGAAGGAGCTCTGTTTCTGGTGACGTGTTCTGAGGTGAACCAGTATTTTTTTGCAGGGACAGGAGAAGCTTGTTGTTCTACGTTATTCATTTCTGTGTACCATCCCATGCATTTGGCGTAACCTTCCTCAGGTTCCTACTTTCAAACGTCAGCCTTTCCAAATCTCCATGTGGTCAAACAAGGTCTCCCTTCCTCCTCATTTGCACTCCATTTGTGACCTGCTCTGTTTTCCATTTAAATGAAATCGTTAATGATATGTACAAGCACTGCTGCTATGAAAAATAGTGAACAGTTTCATATTAGCACATGTGTCCTTATGGATGTTTTCCCTATAAAAAAAAGCTTTCCATGCTAGCATACGAATAAAAATGCCTTAAAATGTAAACTGTATAGAGTTTTAATATATCACTTCCTTTTTAATCTTTTCATTTCTGTCTATGAAACATTTCTCTTAGATTGGCTAATTATTCTTGTTTCTCAAGCATCAAACTCCAAATACAAAGTTTAAATGTGAAATTCCCACAAATTATTACTTCCCCTTTCTTTATACCTTTTTGTTCTCATTTTCTTTTTTTCTTTTTTTTGTGGGTATCGGGGGTTGACCTCAGACCTTCTGCGCCAGCAGGTGCCTGTGCCACTGAGCGATATCACCGGCCCTTTTTTCATATGTGGGTACCGGGAGTCGAACTCAGGACCTCACGCTTGCCAGGCAGGCGCTTATGCTGCTGAGCTATCTCACTGGCCCCCTGTTCTCATTTTCTTCCCACTAGAATCCTATTGGAAATTTTCAGTGGTGCCAGAATGTTTGACCTTCAATATAAATGATCATTGAATACGAGAAGCATTCAGAAAACTCTTTGCTCATAAATTTGCTTCTTTAAAAAATATTTCTAAGTTTACTTCTTTTTATGTAACTTCACATCACTTTGAAAAAGTTATTAAAACCTCGTGCATGTAAGATATTGACTCTTTTCTAGGTTTAAGCCTAATTATATTTTCCATAAATAGAATATGCAGGCAGAAAATACAAAGTCATTGTTTTTGTTGTCCTCATAGGACAAGGCGGCTGTCTTTACTTTTTAGATATCCCCTAAATTATTCTTATACAAAACCAAGAATTACATATCTTCAACCTTAAGTGTAGATAAAAATTTACATTGAGATTCAGGTATCGGCTAAAATGTGAAAATAGATGTTGGTACCTGATTTAAACTGAGTTTGGATTAAGTGTCTTGTCAGTGGACACTACTGTAAGTTATGTTAACTTTCTGGATTCATGTATTCAACAAATATTTACTGAGAAATTACCACAAGCCACAATATTCTAGGCACATGGGATGCATTAATGAACAAAATAAAGTATCCTCACTCTGTGGTGTGTGCATTTGAGAAGGGGTAGTGGGAAGAAGAAAGGAAACAATAAATGTGACAAATCAATAAGTCTTATGTTTATCAGGCGAGGGTGTTAAAAATAGAAAGTGCTAAGGGGCATTAGGCAAGAGAGGAACTTCCGTGGGTTTACATAGGGTCTAGAGTAAAAAAACAGGTTCTGGAGCCTTTTAATGCAAAGTCCATGGTGCTTTGTGAAGTAAGATCTGATAGGTTCAGCTTTTCACAAGTTCTCACCTTGTCGAATATGCCATTGTTGAAATAAGTCAATAAAGACATAATAACGCATTAGGATATGGGCACTTCTAGGAAATGACTCTCAAATGCTTATATGTAACTCCATTCTATGCCAAGGAAAACAAGTCAGGGCAGTGAATCCTCAGATCTTCGTCTTGGTCACTGTCTGGACTGGTTGAGGTGGATTGAAAGTGGGAAATGGACATCAGAATTAAGGGGTGTTGGGCAGGCCCAGTCCTAATATTTATGGGGTTCTCAGTAAGAAAATCACAGGGCAGGAAATTCTCTGCAGGTGTATCCTGAGTGTGATCTAGAAGGGGCCAGTGGGTTCTGGGTGGACCGAACCTCTTGGCTGTAGGTTCTTTAGCAAGTGTGATGGGCAAAGCCAGAGAATCACCAGAGTGGGGTTCTGTAAGCACGGGCTCACAGCTGTGTCCCAGTTGTCCAGAGTGTAAGGGGTGTCGCGTATCAGAGGCTGAAGATGAACAGGGACGATTGAGAGATCCAACAAGAAATGGACACAGGTGTTATGAACTCTATATTGTCTAGTCTTTGATCTGTCAGCAGCACTAGTTCCGAAGCATATCCAGTTCCATTTTACTGCTAAACCTGAAAAGAAAAGGTGGGTAACTGCAACCAGTAACCACAGGAAGGCACATAGGATCTTAGTCACTGTCTTGTTACTGAGACATAATACCGAATACCCACATCTTAAAGGAGGAGAGCTTTATTTCGGCTCATATTTTCAGTCCATGGTTGGCTGGCACCAAAGTAGAAATGGCATAGTAGGAGGGTCTGGAAGAGAATAGCTGCTCATGTCATGGTAGCCAGGAAGCAGAGAGAGAAGGGAGGGGCCCAGGAGGGAGAAATACCCTTCCGTGTCATGGCCCCAGGGACCTGCCTTTTCTGATCAGGCACCACCTGATAATACCACATTCAGCTATAGCACCCCCGTGATCCAGTGAGCTTCCAGAGGCCCTGCCTTGGAGCACATGAGAGTTTTGGTAGTTATTCTCCATCTAAGTCATACGACACGCTTGTGTTCTAGAATGACTTCCAAGACACTCCTCAAAGACAAAGGTCATTTCAAAAACATTTTATTTGCCAGGTAGGCACATGCCTGTGATTCCAGCACTCTAGGAAGCTGAGGCAGGAGGATTGCAAGTTCTAACCCAGTCCGGGCAACTTAGGGAGACCCTGTCTCAAAATAAAAAGGGGCTGGGGATGGAGCTCAGTGATAGTGCACTTGCCTGGATGTGCAAATCTCTGGGTTCAATCCCCAGTACCACACAACAAAACATTTCATTTATCTATTTTTGTGAGGTATTATATGATCAAAATATAAAATTGAGAGGATGTATAAAAGATATTCAGTAAAAAATAAATCTTTTTGAATAAATAAAAAAGAAAGGAAATATCTCCCCCAGTCACCCAGTTTTCCTTTCTGGAGAGAACAACCATTACCAGTTTTGTGTATGCGTTCACAGAGATAGTTTCATGTATTTACTACTTAAAGATATAGATATGGTTATACAACTTAAGTTTTAAACCTTAATACAACTTGGATATTATTCCATATATGGAATATATATATAGAATCAGGATATTTAGGACTTCTACAGAAAATGATAGTGTTTGCCTTTATCCTCTATTTCTAGTAATGAGTAGCTGACTTGTATTTAAAGACTTTAAAAAGAAGAATCTTCCTTAATCTTTCTTGAAAATCTATAAATCTGTGGTAGATTTTTCACATTTCCTTTTCAAGCCCTGCCTTTTGATTATTTAATATAAAATTTAAGGCTTAGGGCCGGTGAGATGGCTCAGCGGCTTAAGCGCCTGCCCGGCAAGCACGAGGGCCCAAGTTCGACTCCCGGAACCCACATACGAAAAAGGGGCCGGTGATATCGCTCAGCGGCACGGGAGCCTGCTGGTGCGCGAGGTCCTGAGGTTGACCCCCGGTACCCACAAAAAAAAAAAAAAAAAAATTTAAGGCTTAAAAATAAAAGAGCATCTCACTGAGAACTGTATTTAGACTCAATTTCCAGTCCAGTTGTCATTTTCACTAAGTAGATGAGACGCATAGGAAATCAAAGATAAAAACCAAATAAATTATGCTGAGTGATGAGAAGTAGGAGAAGACCTGTCAGAGTTTCCCAGCCACCCCCCACCCCCCTTGATAAGCATCATTTGGGCCTTTGGGTCTCTCCCCGCTTGAGGAGTCTGTCAGTGGCTCTGGAGCGGGGCCTGGAGACGTGGTTATAACCAGTATGGAGTTGCTATTTTATTTCGTTACATCTTACAGCAACACTTAGAGACTTAAAACACCGCCTTACGTGCGAACATTATGTGTTGTGTGGTTCTGTTGGTCGTTGTTCAGATAGGGCACAGTGCTTGTTTCCACTCCCTGATGCCTGAGGTCTCTGCTGGGAATCTGAGGCTTTGTCCCTTCCTGTACGCGGCCAGTGATCCTGAGTGTCAGCTGATGCCCTGATGGGGCTGTCGCCCACAAGCCTATACGTTACCTATGCATGTGGCCATAGCGTCCTATCAAAATGGTGTCTGTGTCACAGACAGTGGGGTGGGGGAGAGAATGAATACCTGATTTTTATTATTTTCTAAGCTTGGAAGTTTACAAAGCATCAATTCTGCCATACTCCATTATTTGGGGCAGTCATCTTTCCCCTCCCAATTTGAAGTGAAAATAAAACATATCCCACCTCTTGGTGGGAGTCATATTGTAAGAGGAACATGTAGGATGGGATAAATATATCAGACAAAGTTGCTGTCTTTGGAAAATACCATATCTCAGGTCACTCTATGGCCACCGCAGTTCACATTCCTCTCACATAGAGAATGTATCCCATCCTCTGGACCCTTGATTACCATGCATTATAAGAGTAGGGTCAGGATTTGGGCTGGAGGGTGAGCCAGGCTCCAGGATTGCTCTCCCGTGAGCCACAATTCCTGGTATCCATGGCTTTGCGTTGTCTCCCATGTTGCATCAGAGCTGACCCTTATGACCAAAGCAGTGTAGCAGAACTGCCAGTGTGCAACTTCTAAGGGCAGGCTCTAGAAGGCTTCTGCTCGGTGTCTTGATGCTTGCTCCGGAGGAAGCTAGCCACTATGCCATGAGGACACTGGGCAGCCCTGTGGAGAAGCCCGTAAGAAGCGGAACTGAGGCTTTCTGATGACAGCCAGCTCTCGCTTGCCAGCCAAGTGAGCGAGCCGCCATGGGAGTGCATCCTCCCTGTCAATCTAGCCATCGAAGGATTGCAGCTCCAGTGGGTGTCTCCTACCCGGAAATGCTTGCCAAGCCTCCTCTTGTCCCTGGAGCCACTGAATTTTGAGATAACTTATTTCAGGTCAATAAATAACTAATACAGCTCTCTGGTTAAATCTCTTTTGCACTAAAATTGGAGAAACCTGGCTTAAGACCTTGCTGATTATGCAGATAGAGTTCAAAACAGGGGTAGAGTGTAAGGAAAAAGAGCTTTGTTGGTGGAAGCACCTTTCATTATCATAAATGATCTTGTTAGAAATAAACCGTGCACACCAAAAGTGGAAAGTAAGCGTTGTGCTTCTCATTTTTGAGAGAGAGCATGCTACAGGATAAAGCTTTAACTCCATTTTTTCTTTATTCATTCACCTCTTGACGGACATACAGGCTGCTTTCAAGATTTAGCTATTATAAGTTGTGCTGCCAGAAACATGGGCATGCATATATCACAGTGGTGTGATGTCTTCAGCTCTTCCAGGAAGATACCTAGAAGGGGAATGGGTAAGTCCAGTGAAATTCTATTTTTAATATTTTGAGGAAGCTCCATACTGATTTTCATAGTGGTTGTAACAGTTTACATTCCCACCAACAATGAAGAAGTGTTGTTTCCCCCACATCATGCAGCCTCTTCAGTATTTGTTACTGTTTGATTTCACGATGGTCACCATTCTTTCCGGAGTAAGATGGAGTCTCAGTGTTTTAATTTATATTTCTCAGATGGCTATTTTTTTTTTTTTTTTTTTTTTTTTTTGGGTACCGGGAGTCGACCTCAGGATCTCACACACCAGCAGGCGCCCGTGCCGCTGAGCGATATCACCGGCCCTGTTTTCGTATGTGGGTTCTGGGAGTTGAACTCGGGCCCTCGTGCTCAACAGGCAGGTGCTTACGCCACTGAGCCATCTCACCGGCCCCAGATGGCTATTTTTTTCATGTATTTGTTGACCATTTGTACTTCTTCATCTGTGTCTATTCATTTCAGATGCTCATTTTTTTTGACTGGGTCTTTAAATTTGAAGGGGGTCTAATTTTTTGAATTTTTTGTGTATTCTAGTTGTGGTGTTAGTCCTTTGTCTGAGGAGTAGCTGACAAAATTTTTTTCCCCATTCTGTACATTGCCTCTTCATTCTGTTGGTTTCCTCCACAGTAGAGAAGCTTTTTAATTTGATGTGATTCCATTTGTTGATATTATTTCTTATATGACTGCAGTTCTGTTCAGAAAGCCTTTGCCTATATCTAGGTCTTCAAGGGTTTTACCTTTTTTGTCTTCCATTGTATTGTTTTAATATTTAGGTCTTTGATTTGTTTTGGTTTTAGTTTAGTGCATGATCAAATTTGTCTAGGTTTGATCTTCAGCATGTGGATAGCCAATTTTTCTAGCACTGTTGATTAAAGATGCTATTTTTCTTCCAGTAAAGGGATTTGGCCCCTTTGTCAAAGATAACATAGCTGAGTGTGCCTGGAGTTGTTTCTGTATCTTCTATTCTGTTCCATTGATCCATGAGTCTATATGTTTGTTTTTCTTTTTGTCCAAACATGCTGTTTCTATCATGGTAGCTTTGTAGTATAATTTGATGTTTGGGATTGTGACTCCCCCTGTCTTGCCCTTGTTGCCCAGAACTGCTTTTGCTATTCTGGGTTCCTTCTGGATCCATATGAATTTTAGGATTGCTTTCTCTAGTTCTGTGAGGAATGCTATTGGTATTTTGATTGGGATTGTATTAAATGGCTGTGTCCAGCACAACTTTTAATGTTCCTGGGTGTGGAGGGGACTGTGAGAGGATGTAGAAATAAAGATAAGAGACAAAAAGCTGAGGTCAGGTGGCGCCCTCTCTCAACCAAAGGAGAGCGTTTGTTTATACATTTAGCACGTTGGTGTCATGTGACACACCTTTGCCTAGCAACCCATTGCTTGGATTGTCTTGGAGCTAGGTGTTCTTTGGGCTGGAGCAGCTTGTTTACGTAGCTCTCCTCCGCTGTTCTCTGTTTTCCAGCTGGCCTTGCCTCCCCTCTGCATGTGTGATCAATTTCCAGCTTCAGCCGCTCCCAACATTAAATCTGTGTAGCAGTTTGGAAGTATGGCCATTTTGACTATATTGATTCTGCTCATCCAGCAGCAGGACATCTTTCCATTTTCTGGTGTCCTCTTAAATCTCCTTTTTCATTGTAGAGGTCTTTCCCTTCCTCGGTTAGATTAATTCCTAAGTATTTCATCTTTCTTGATGCTATTGTGAAAAGTATTGTTTCCCTCATTTCTCTTTGGCAAGTTTATTATTTGTGCATAGGAATGATACTGATTTTTGAGTGTTGACTTTGTATACTGCTATGCTGCTGAATGTGGTTATTAATTCTAGAAGTCTTTTCGTGGAGTTTTTGGGATCTTCTATGTAGAGGATCACACAATATGTGAATGTGATTTATCTTCTTCGTTTCCTGTCCACATCCCTTTTATTTCTTTCTCTTGTCTAATTGCACTGGTTAATGTTTTGAGAACTATAATGAACAGAAGTGGTGATAGCAGACATCCTTTTCTTATTCCTGGTTTCAGAGGGAAAGCTTTCAGTTTCTCTCCATTTAGTATGATGTTGGCCATTGGTTTGTAATAGGTGACTTTTATCAGACTGAGATAAACACTTTCTTTACCTATTTTCTTCAAGGGCAGGGTGATATTTCATCACCCTACTCAGAATGCCAGGCAATTTAAAGCTTATACATTGTTTATTTCTGGATTTTCCATTTACTATTTTTGGGTGACAGTTGACTGCAGGTAACAGAAACCTATGGAAAGATAAACCATGAATTAGGGGGGATACTGTGCTTATATACTTGGCGTTTCCAAAGAAGGTAATAGAAAAGTGGTGATATAAAAAGCATTTGAAGAGAAAGCCAACATTTAAAAAAATTTGCTAATATTTGTTTGATATTTATAAACTCTCAGATCCACGAGTCTCAATGAAACTCAAGCCAATAAACATGAAGAAAAGCACATGAAAGCAGAATATATTCAGAATCACTCAGAAAGAGAGTATCTTAAGAGCACCCATAAGAAAAGACATGTTACGTACAGAAGGACAAAGATAAGATTATAGCAGATTTTTTTTTTACAAAAAGCGATGCAAATAAGAAGTGAAAGGGCAATTATTTAAGTACTGGGGGAAAAAACGTTAGCAAAGAATTCTATATCCACTGAAAATATCTTTCAAAATTTAAGGCAGAAATAAAGATTTTAAGACATGTAAATGGTGGGCCAGTGGTTCAGTGGCGTAAGCGCCTGCCTGGCAAGTGCGAGGTCCTGAGTTCGACTCCCAGTACCCACATACGAAAAAAGGGCTGGTGATATCACTCAGCGGCACAGGCGTCTGCTGGCGCGCGAGGTCCTGAGTTCGACCCCCGGTACCCACACACACACAAAAAGATATATAAATGGTTGTAAAATTCATCTAGCAGACTTATAGGTCAAGAAATGTTAGAGCAAGTCTTCAAAAGGAAGAAAAATAATACCATTTGAAAACATAGGACTACACACAGGAATAAAGAGCCCAGAAATGGTGACCACATTGTAAGGCTACAAATTTTTTTTATATAAATTTTTAAGGGATAAGTGACTGACTTTTAAATTAATTGTTTAAAATGGCAATAGGTTATTTAAACATTGGCATTAAAATAATCCTGATGCAGTGTGAATTGTTAACATATATAAAGTAAAATGTATAGCAAAACAAAAAAGCACAAGTGTTGGAAGCGAAGTAGAAGTAACTGATGTAAGTTTCATATACTATATATGAAGTGGTGTAAAATAATTTACAGATGTAGTTTATAAACTCCAAAACCACTAGAATTAGCCAAAAAAGAACCATTATAGAACAATAAAAATAGTTAATTCAAAAGAATAAAAATAGGAAAAAGAAACAAAAATCAAATAGCGAGATGATAGATTTAAACCAGATCAATAATCATTAAGTGTAATTGATGTAAATTCCCAGTTGGAAAGAAAAATATTGCCAGATTGGATTAGAAGAAAGCAAACCTGAAGCCATATCTTGCTAGCAAGAAATACTCTTGAAATGTAAAGACACAAGCTGGTTAAAAGTAAAGGAGGGAGCATAATTTCCATGCTAACATTTGTTGAAAGAAAGTTAAGAGTGGCTGCATTAATATCAGATTTTAGAGAAAGGAGATTTTAGAGAAAAGAATATTACCAGGGTAAAAGATGGTTATTTCTTAAAGATCAAGTTTGTGTTACTTAAAGAAATAGTACCAAGGTAAAATTCTTATTATTCTTTAAGATAATGGGATAGGCCATTTTTCCAAGTGGAGATAATTTTTCTAACTTGTCTGACTTATACAATTAGAACACATTATCTTATATGACAGAAAATGCAGAGACACCTGGTTTCATGATTGACTAGTTCAATAGCTCAAAGATACCTTAAAGGAATCAGGTTATTCCCATATTTCTGCCCTGCCATACCCAGGACATCAGCTTGGTCCTCAGACTTGCCTCCCCCATGAATACAGGATGCTGCCATCACTGTAGGAATCATATCCAGATACCAGTGGAAAAAGAGGAATAATTTCTTCCCAGTTACCCTCCCGAAGACTTCTAAAATACCGGAGCACTTGCCCACCTATTAACTAAGCCAAACACTGGCAAGGAAAGTGGTATTACAGTGATTGACTTGTATCAGTGATTTGCAAGCCTTTCCTATAAAGGAGACAGATGGCAAATATTACAGTTTTTCAGGCCATGTGGCCACAGCTACTTCAACTACTTTAGCCTGAAAACATCCATTGACCATGCATAAATGAATGGAATGTTTGTAGCACCTTTTTATTTAGAAAAACAAAGGGCAGGATTTGCCATATGAACAAGTTTGCTGACCTCTGACTTAGACTAATTGGTTGAAGTGGGTTGGATACTTCGAATTTCATGTTCTCTGCAACAAAATCGGAAGGCATGGCTGTTGGATGAGCATTCAGCAGTATCTGCCACATACTGCATTCCCTTATCCTCCACGGAACCTGGCAGTTACTAGGTGCTCGGTAGATACTGGTTGAGTGAATGGTGAATGATGTATGCAGTGATATGGTGAGCACCTCTCTGCAGGACACCTTAAGCTTTGGCAGTTTGAGGCTCTGGGAATTGTTTTTACCGGTTCTCACTTTTTTGCTCTAGGGCCTTGCAAATCCTTGAGATAAGATTTATTCTCCTTTACAGTTTTGCATGACACAGCATAGGTGATCTGGAAAGAAATCAGGTGAGGAAGAGAGATCATGGGACCAAAGAGACAACCCTACTTCCCTAGGACCACAGCATTGGCTTCCTCCTCTCCCTACATAAAGCTTCACAGAGGCAGCAGCAACACAAATAATAAATTAAAAGGAAAAAGATCAGTCATGGTGCTGTATGTTAGAAAAGCTGAATTACAATGTTAAGAAGAGAGAGAATGAGAGGCCTATTTTTTTTTAAAGCCTAGAGTTATATTTCTTCTTCCCTCAGTAAACACAGTCCCGTTATTTCTGCAGATGGGTTTTTTTTCCCTGAACTGAATGTGTACGTGATGTGAAAATATGTGGGTGCACCTACTAGGATGACCCACTTCTTGGACTGAATCCTGGCTCATTTCATCATTTATTAGATGTATGTCCTTAAAACAGCTACCCTGTTCTTCACTTTCTTCATCAGTTAGATGGGGATAATATACCAACTTTTCACAGAGTTGCTATAGCAATTAATTGAAATGATAAGTGAAAAGGACTTCATACCTGGCATATAGCAAATGCTCCATAAACTTCACTTATTTGCTTGTTTGTATCTGATTAATTTCTACCCAAGGATTTGTCTAAGTCCCTTGTGTTAGTGTGTGTGTTCCATAGTCTTTCTGTGTTGTATCTCAGGTCTAAGCTTTCTTTACTATGCCATACAATGCTGGATATGAACTTGTTGAATTAACCAACATACAGACCTTGCCTTTATAATTCAAGTAACAGAAATGTCCTTCTTACTAATACAGCAGAGTCTTCTTGATCTTGGCTTGGACAGAAATTTCCAGATAATGTTCCTTCTACTCTCTGAATCAAGAAGTCTTGTGCTCATTCCTGCCTGAGAGATGCTGCCCTTTCGGTTTGGGACTCTGGCGATAAGGAATGTTGTCAGTGCCCCAGATCTTAGCTCTGTAGTCTCTCTCTGGAGACACAGTTGCAGTTCATTGTAATGTCCTTGCGTGCACTCATCATAAGCACCACAGGACACCTCAGCTTTCTGTCCCTTTCCGCGAGTGGGGTGGATGGCCAGCACCTCAGCAGAAGGTATAGCCTTTGGAGTGAATCTAGAAGGAAGCTGCAGCTTGTGGGAGGAGACTGCATAAACTTTTAAAATCTTCTCTTTAGTATAAATTGATCCTAGAATGTAAGTTCCAAGGATCTAACATGTTTTCCTTTCTAGTCTCCAAAGGTCTGCCTAAACTCCAATGGTAAAGCCCTGACCCTTGATGGAGATAAGCCTGTGAGGAGGTGATAAAGGTTAATTGGAGTCAGAGGGTAGGACCCTAATTTGCTGGTTTCCTAATCATAATAAGAACAAAATGTCCTTCCTATTTGCCATATGAGGACATAGCAAGACAGCGGCCACCTGCGTGCTGGGGAGAGAGCCCTCACCAGAGACCAAGCTGGATGGCAGATGGCACCTTCATCGTCGACTTCTGGCCTCCAGAACTCTGAGAAAAGCCAGCCAGGCTGTGGTAGTTTGTTGTAGCAGACTAACACAAAGAGACCAAAACATTAAAAAATGTTTTGTGGTTCTGAATCATTTCAAGATTATTCAGAACTGTAGGAACATATGAATAACATAAAAAATGAACTTACCTCATAGTCCTATACTCACTTACATGGATAATCTTGACTTTCCTCCTATCACACACCAATGAGGCCGAAAGGTTGTTGCATCCTTGCTTGATAAAAAACTCCCCAGCCCCATCTTTCCTCCAGTGTGGGTGCTAATGAAGAGATGTGGTCAAAAGCTAGTGAGAACTGTAGTTGGGAGGGTATGAGGTAAAGGAAGAGCCTGGGCAGTTTATACTTTGGACTTTTAGTTTTGGAACAGTTGGCTTTGGTAGCTGCTTTTTCATGGAATATGGCCAGACTGCTAGTGGGGGTGGGAGAAGAATGAGCAGCAGTAATCCAAGACCCCTGAGCACCCAGGCAGCTCTCCACCTAGTGAGAGGAGGGACTGGGGCCTCCTGCATTGAGGAGGAGGGATGGTCCTTCTAGAAGGTGAGCTTGCTCCAGACCCAGCCAAGGATTCAGGTGTAATGAGTTCCTTGGTGCACCAGATGTTTTCCCTTTTTTTTTTTTTTTTTTTTTTTTTTTTTGTGGGTACCGGGGGGACGACCTCAGGACCTCGTGCGCCAACAGGCACCCGTGCCGCTGAGCGATATCACCGGCCCCTTTTTCGTATGTGGGATCCGGGAGTCGAACTCGGGCCTTCGCGCTTGCAAGGCAGGCGCTTAAGCCGCTGAGCCGTCTCACCGGCCCTGTTTTCCCTTTTTTGTGGTTATGGTAAAAGCTAACCTGGAGCAAAGGCATTTTTCCTCCACCAGAAAGAAGGAAAGAAAAAGAAATAGAAAGGGTGGGAAAGGGAGAGGGAGAAAGAAAGGAAGAAAGGAAGGAAGGAAGAAAGAAAGAAAAAGAGAGAAAGAGGTCCGGCCCCTCCCACTACACATGGGACGGGCGGCCAGCATGGGAAGAATACGGGACTCGGTAACCGGCCCTTTTCTCTGTTTTCTTCCTTTATGTCCTTCCTCTCTTCTCTTTCTCTTTTTGTTTTTCTTCCTTTTTCTTTCTTTTCTAAACAGCTGGGGAGAACTCCAGTCACAGAAAACTAATCCCAACCCCCATACCCAGAGGCTAAGTTCAGATAATCCCTTGAATACTCCTTCATTCTTTCTTTTCTACCTCCTTCTGTAGTTTCCCAAACCTGGCATAACCGTACTTTGTCATCCAGCCTTGCTTCTACTTCCTTTCCAGTTGTCTTTGTTTTATACACTATCCTCCCTAAATTTCCCCACCACAGGGTAAAACTACTCTATCAAGAGGAAACATTTTGCATACACACTCCTAATTTACAGTCAGTTCTATTATATAACTATAGTCTTTGCTCCTATGGTCTAAAGTACCAAATGAATAGTTACCACAGTTTGTCAGTTTCTAAATTGTGCTTGATGTTATTGTTATTGCCAATTTCACTACTTTAGCTAGGATGTCATATGATGTAATCAGCTGTTCTCCCTTCTGTAACAATACTGGGAAGCTCTGGGGTAATAACCTCACCACAGCCCTACACCAAAGGACTAGGAACTGAGCCAAACAGATACCAACATCTCACTCTTAATTAATTGGTAAGGTAGGATCTTGGGACAGACACAAACTAGGAATCTCCTACACACAGAAGACATCCCCAAAGAACAGACTTTTCCTAGAGAGGCCTTGATACTAGTGATATAGCTACCTACTACAAAAACTCACAAGGATCATCACAGAAAACAAAATAAAAAAATTTTTTTTAAATAGCAAATGACAAGATGAAGAAGTAAAATGCAATCTCAGACCTCCAGCCCACCCAGAACAAGTCCAGGAGACATCAACATAGAAGAAATTGGAAGACACACACCTGAATTTTCTGAAATGATAGCAACTGAAGTAAAGAAACAAATCCATGAGGCTATAGAGGAAATCAGATCAGAAATAATGTCTCAGGTAAAAAGAGAAATGTCAACATTTATAAAGAAATTGCTCAGCAAATCTAGAGTAGAGGTAGATTAAAAAAACAGATGATGATAGGCAGAGGATGGAGACTGAATGATCAATATAGGAAAGAAATAGAATGCATGAAATGGATTCAAACAGATATCCAGGAAATTAAAAATTCCATTGAAAGCTGGCAAAACTGTTTGAAGCTAAAGACAGATTTTCAGACCTTGAAGACAGGATCGCGGCTGTGATCATGAAAGGAAAGAGCTCTTGAAAATAACAAAAGATCAGGAAATAACAATTCAACAACTGCAATACGATACAAAGAAAAATAATATAAGAATAGTTGGTGTCAATGAAAAAGCAAGAGTCAACACAAATGACATAAAAGGATTATTTGCAGAAGTGATAGCAGAAAATTTCCCAAATATGGGAAAAGAAACTGATATACAGATAAGTGAGGCATATGGAACTCCAATTAGTTATGACCAAAATAAATCTACACCCAGATATATAATAATCAAGATCCCAGAAATTCAGCACAAGAACAGGATATTAAAAGCTGTTAGAGAAAAGAAACAGATCACCTATAAAGGAAAGCCCATCAGAATCACGTCAGACTTCTCAACACAAACTCTCAAGTCAAGAAGAGTTGGAGTGAAGTATTTCAAGCCCTAAAGGAAAACAACTTCCAACCCAGATTGATGTACCCTGCAAAACTATCTTTCAGAATTAATGGAGAAATAAGATACTTCCATGACAAAGAACAACTAAAGAAATTAATGACCACCAAACCATCACTACAAAGGGTACTGAAAGATATTCTAGACAGAGACAAAAATGACCACAATTCCAAGAACAACAAAGGAAGAAACCACCAGGCAGGGCAAGTAGTTAAACAGAGGGGAAAAGTAGGGAACCAACAGCAGCAAAATAACATGACAAAGATAAACCAATACATATCAGTTATAACCATCAATGTAAATGGCCTCAATTCACCAATCAAAAGAAACAGACTGGCAGAATGGATCAAGAAATAAGATCCAACAATATGCTGTATGCAAGAAACACATTTAACTCAAAAAGAAATTCATAGACTTAAGTGAAAGGATGAGATACAATACTTCATGCAACAGGAACCCAGAAAAAAGCAGGGGTAGCTATTCTGTTTGTGGACAATATGAACTTCAAACCAGTGTGAACTCAAAAGAGATAAAGAAGGCCACTGCATACCTGTTAGGGGAAAAATTCGAGAAGAAGCGAGAACAGTCATAAATATATATGCACCAAATATGGGAGCACCCCACTATATGAAACAAATATTAATAGACATGAAAAATCAAACAATAACACAATTATAATGGGGCACCTTAATACTCCATTGTCACAAAGAGATAGATCAACTAGACGAAAAATCAGCAAAGAAGTAACAGAACTGAATCAAATTTGTGAACAAATGTACTTAGTAAATGTTTACAGAGTGTTCTACGCAACATCAGAATACACATTCTTCTCAGTTGCACATGGGGTATTCTCTAAAATAGACCACATACTAGCCCACAGAACATGTGTAAGTAAATGCAAAGGAATCGAAATTATCCCATGCATATTATCTGACCATAGTGCAATGAAATTGGAAATTAATGACAAAAGAAACCGCAAAAACTTCATAAACACATGGAAATTAAATAACACGCTCCTGAACAACCAATGGGTCACAGGTGAAATTAAAGAAGAAATTAAATAATATCTATAATGAAACAAAAATGAAAATACAACTTAGCAGAACCTATGGGACACAATGAAAGCAGTCCTAAGAGGGAAATTTATAGCGGTGAATTCTCACATCAGGAAAATAGAACGAGCATAAACAAACAACCTA
Organism: Erethizon dorsatum; assembly: GCA_028451465.1. Taxonomy (NCBI): domain Eukaryota; kingdom Metazoa; phylum Chordata; class Mammalia; order Rodentia; family Erethizontidae; genus Erethizon; species Erethizon dorsatum. The sequence continues at coordinate 80,154,393 of CM051838.1, read as the reverse complement.
ATGCTGCACCTCAAGCTTCTAGAAAAAGAAGAGCAAGTCAAACCCAAAGACCATACAAGGGAGGTAATTATAAAGATCAGAGCAGAAATTAATGCAATTGACACAAAAAAAATACAAAGAATTAATGAATCGAAGAGTTTGTTCTTTGAAAGAATAAATAAAATTGATGAACCCTGAGCCAACCTTATCAAAAAAAGGAAAGAAAAAACTCAAAGTCATGCAATAAGGAATGAAAAGGTTGAAATCACTACAGATCCCGTGGAAATTCAGAAGACCATCAATACCTACTTTGAAAATCTTTACTCGCCTAGCATGGAAAACACAGAAGAAATGGACAGATTCCTAGAAACATATGAATTACAAAAGCTGAATCAAGAAGATGTAAAAATTCTGAATAACCCAATATTAGTTAATGAAATTGAAAATGTAATTAAAAACTTACCAACAAAGAAAAGCCCAGGTCCTGATGGATTCACAGCTCAACTCTGCAAGAAATTTAGAGAAGATTTAATGCCAATACTCCTCAAACTCTTTAATGAAATTGACAGGGAAGCAGTTCTCCCTTATTCCTGGAGGCAAGTATTACCCTGATACCAAAACCAGAGAAAGACCCAACCAAAAAAGAGAACTATAGGCCAATCTAATGAACATATATGCAAAAATCCTCAATAAAATACTAGCAAACAGAATGCAGCAAATCATCAAGAAGATTATACACCATGACCAAGTGGGATTCATCCCAGGAAAGCAGGGATGGTTCAACATATGCAAATCAATAAATGTAATAAACCATACCAACAGAGCCAAAGACAAAAATCACATGATCATCTCAATAGGTGCACAAAAAGCTTTTGATAAAGTCCAGCACTCATTCATGATAAAAAACCCTACAGAAAATTGGAATAGATGGTCTTTATCTCAATCTGATAAAAGCCATCTATGACAGACCAACAGCCAGCATCATACTAAATGGACAAAAACTGAAAGTTTTCAATCTAAAATAAGGAACAAGACAAGGATGTCCACTGTCACCACTGTTATTCAATATACTTCTGGAAACATTAGCCAGAACCATTAGACAAGAGAAAGAAATAAAAGGAATAAAGATAGGAAAGAAAGAAGATAAATTATCATTTGCAGATGATGTGATACTCTACATACAGGACCCCAAAAACTCCACCAAAAGACTTCTAGAATTAATAACCAAATTCGGTAGTGTAGCTGGATACAAAGTCAGCACTCAAAAATCAATAGCATTCCTGTATACAAACAATAAACTCACTGAGAGAAAAATTAGGGAAACCACACCCTTCACGATAGCATCCCAAAAAATGAAATACTTAGGAATCAATCTAACAAAGGACATAAAAGATCTATACATTAAAAATTACAGTACTCTGAAAAAAGAGATGAAGAGGATATCAGAAAATGGAAAGATACACCTTGCTCATGAATAGGAAGAACCAACATTGTGAAAATGGCCATGTTCCCAAAACTGTTATACAGATTTAATGCAATCCCAATCAAAATACCATTAGCATACCTCACAGCTCTAGAGAAAATATTCCAAAAATTCATTTGGAAACAGGAGAGACCTAGAATAACAAAGGCAATCCTGGGCAACAAAGGCAAGACAGGAGGCATCACAATCCCTGACTTGAAATTATACTACAAAGTTACTGTGAAAAAATCAGCATGGTACTGGCAAAAAAAAACAGACCTGAGGATCAGTGGAACAGACTAGAAGATGCAGACACAACTCCAAACACACTCAGCCACCTTATCTTTGACAAAGGGGCCAAACATGTTCACTGGAAGAGAGAGAGCCTCTTTAATAAATGGTGCTGGGGAACCTGGCTTTCCTCATGCCGAAGACTAAAACTAGACCCATGTCTATCACCACACACTAAACTAAAGTTAAAATGGGTCAAAGATCTAAATATTAGAAACACTAAATATACTAGTAGAGAAAGTAGGTAGAAATCTTGAAGACATAGGGGTAGGCAGAGACTTCAGGAACAAAAACCAAACTGCACGGGAAGTACTTCAAAGAATCAACAACTGCGATCTCATCCTATTGAGAAATTTTTGCACATCAAAAGAAATCACCAACAGAGTGAAAAGACAACCCACAGGGCGGGAAAAAATTTTAGCTAATTGTCCCTCAGACAAAAGACTTCTATCTAGAACACATAAAGAATTGGAAAAAATCAGGCACCCCAAATTCAAAGACCCAATCCAAAAATGGGCACTGAGATGAATACACACTTCTCAAATGACGAAATACAAATGACAAATAAATATATGAAAAAATGTTCAACATCATTGGTAATTCAAGAAATACAAGTTAAAACAACACTGAGATTCCATCTCACCCCAGAAAGAATGGCTATTACCAAGAAATCAACCGACAACAAATGCTGGTGGGGTTGTGGGGAGAAAGGAATATTTGTCCACTGTTGGTGGGAGTGTAGACTGGTGCAACCACTGTGGAAATCAGTGTGGAGATTCCTTAAAAAACTGGGATTAGAGGTCCCATTCAACCCAGCTATTCCCCTCCTGGGTATTTTCCCAGAAGAATGAAAAACATCATACCACAGCGATGTATGCACACCCATGTTTATAGGAGCACAATTTGTGATAGCTAAATCTTGGAAACAACCCAAATGCCCATCAACCGAGGAATAGATGAAAAAGATGTGGTATTTTTATACAATAGAATACTACTCAGTTGTAAAGAAGGATAAACTTGAGGCTTTTAAAGGTAAATGGATGCAACTTGAGACCATACTCATAAGTGAAATAAATCAGACTCGCATGTGTAAACATCGTATTGTCTCCCTTGTGTAAGAAACTGAAAGAGTAAATAGTATCGAAAAGCCACAGTAGATATTGTGAAAGGGAAAGAAACTGCTCAAAAGGAAAGAACAACTAGAGTGGGGGAAAGCAGAAAAAGAAGGGAAAAGAAAAAAATATATATATGCAAGATAGCTAAGATAATTATGCTATTAATTTCTTTTAGTTCATTGAAAAGAATGGTTTGTGCTTATATTTTTTGATCACTTTTTCATGCCTGTATCTTATAATCTGAGCAACTACTTTGAAGATAATAATATGCAATATATTAACCATTGTTAATTTCCTATTATATTTTTATGAAATTCTGTATCACTGTTTTTTTCTCTTTAAAATAAAAAAAAAAAAGGAAGGAGGAAAGAAAAGAGTTGTGATATGGCATTCTGCCAAGCTAGAGCCATGAAAAACAAAACAAAATGACAACAACAAAAAACTCCCTTGCCTCTCTTTCCAAGCAGTGTATAAATGATGCTTTGTAGTTTTGTTCATGCTGCCCCTGGGGCCTGTTCAGAAGGCTTCTCTGCAGCCCAGCACTGCTGTGGAATTTGATTTTTATGATGACAGTCATCCTGTAAACTAACCTTCTAGACCCGTTATTACCTCCCAGTGTGACTGTCTTTGGCTGAGAATGTTGTGCTGTTATGGAGTCCACAGATCTTCTGAAAGGGATCACTTAAACTGGCTTTCAAAATTTCAAGCTCCTATGTATGTGTAGCCCTCTCCCTAAAGGGTAGGCCTTTCACCTTTCTGGATTTTTCAGTCGTGACAGGCAGAGATAGTAACTGTCCATCCGTGAAGGATTTTTAGTAGCTTGACCTATGGAGTGTCCTTCCTAGCTGGAGAATTTGGAGGAGGGTTTCTCATTTCCTGGCCAAGTTGTGCTATTTGCAAAACTGAGACCTTGCAGTTAGGGCCAGGGTGGTGTATGGAATGATTCGCTGGCACTGAGGGAGATGGTGCTGTTTTTATGGGTTAGTGGCTGACCAGACCCTTTGGTTTCCTCTGATGGTGACTATGTCACTGTCGAGAAGGATGGCAATCCAGTCTCGACAGGCAGTGTTTCAGAACGATTGTTAGTGAGTGATGAAAGGGCTGTGGAAGCTGGGTGAGCTTTGTCCCTGAGTCCTAAGGACTAATTCTTTAAAACACAAGCAGCTTCTCAATCTCTGTGTAGGTGTTGGATCCATCACAAGCAGTGACCCAGCAGAACAAAACCCCGAGAGTACGCAGTGGGAAGCTCTGTAGGGCTCGTCCATGGTGCGTTCTCTCAGACGCGGAGAGGGAACTGGACCTCACTGGCTGGCTCTGGACGCTGAGCCTGAGAGGGGAAAGCCTTTTGCAGTGGCCACACTGTCTACAGATTTGGGCCCAGCAGTTGTTGCCAGCAGAGCAGCTAGGGGGAGTGAAGACGCTTGCAGGCTGTCAGCTCTGGCCTCCTGCTCATTGTCGAAGGCCCAGTGAGGAACTTGTGGAAAGAGGTCCAGATGAAACAGAGTCATGTAAGCGGAGATTCACTTTTAGTATGTTTCACTTCAAATTCTGTCTTAAATGTACTTTATGCCGAATCGTGGGAGGCGATGAAATCATCCAAGTTTGAAATTCAAGGATTGTTCATGAGCATAGCTACCCACTTTAGAATTGCATCAATTTGAGGTAATGTTTTCTTTTACTAATCCTGGTGCAGTGAAAAACAGTGACCATGCTGCAGATCTCAAGGCTGATGTCACTAATCCATTAAATTGTTTATTTTGTTTCGGCGTGGCCCTAAGTGAAACAGGAAAATGGTTCCAGAGGGAGGGGAGCATACTTTCTCCCCCAGAGTTTAGTTGGATAACCCAGAGTAGTGGAAAGAGCACAGTCAATGCTCCCAGACCCCTAAGAGCTACCTCAAGTTCTAGTTCTGTCCCTCAGGCACCTGAGAAAGTGCTGCTGTGCTTCATTTTCTTTACTCATTAAGACGAGGAGACTAGAGAGCCCGTCCCCAGCTGCCAAACTTGACTAGGGAGCCCCTGGGGCCTTGTCAGGGTGCAGCTGAGGGGGCAGTGGGAACGAGGCAGTTAGGGCTCCCTGCAGGCAGCACCTAGAGTAGAGCCCAGCTTTGCCTGGCCACCAAGCCAGACCACGGAACTGACGCCCACTGAAAGAGGGTCAACTGTGGGCCCTGCAGAGCTGCTTTGCCTGCCTATTCTGTGCTTTGGAGGAGCTGAGACGAGTTATGGGGCGGCTGTTTCCTCTGTTTGCCTCACGGTTAGGGCGCGGTCAACATATCTCTGTGGAACCCTTTCATGTTAAGTAGAGCTTTCACTTAGTCTCAAAATTGAGCTAACTTCAGACCAAATCCAAATCTTCTGTCCGTGATGGACACAGTATCTTTCATTTTACTATGATGGATCTTGGGGAAAATGCATAAAAATGAATTTTTTTTTATTTTAAAGAGAAAAAAGATAAACAATGAAACTGAGTTTCAAAACAGGTTAGTAGGACAGTTACAATCGTTGATACATTGCATATTGTTGTCTTCGTAGTAGTTATTCGGAGTACAAGACATAGGCATGATATCTTTTTAAGATTTATATATACTGTGTTTTGGAACAATAAATTGTTGGCTTTTAAACACTTGTAAAGCCTAATACCTGCTTCTCTTCCCCCCAAAACCCTGCAAAGTGTGTGCCAGGTGGGGGTGTGGGGCCTTAGTTCTGGGGTGTGGTGCGTAAACTTCAGACCAGCCCCACTGGCTGACAGAGACCAGGACTCTAATCCATGTGTACGCCGTGACCTGAGCAGACCCTGCAGGAAAACAAAGCAGTTGCTCAGAATCCCCGGTACAGCTGTGGCCCGCTTTGTTGGAAACTGCAGCGTGACTTGGTCTTTTAAGCTCTTTTCTCCCTATAGGTATTATAAATAACAACTGGTCTGAGGGAGTAGGGTACCTGCCAGAAGAGCTTGAGCTCTGCGTCCTACACTCCAAGTGCACCATTTTGTGGTAATCCTAACTTCATCAGAAATTACAGAAGATCAAAAACATGAAACTTGAAAGCAAAGTTACTTTGTTATGATAGAGAAAATCCAAATTGAGGAATTGAGAATCGAAATTGAGGAATACAAGTTCCTTTAAAGCCTCAGATTCCTTAAAGCTTTTCTGAGAAAGTAAGGCACGTAAATAGGTCCAAATCCCTAAGATCTTCCAAGTTCCACAGTCAGGTCAGAATTTGAATTCAGGCAGGCGGTGGTTGAGAGCTGGAATTCTGACATGGCACCGTGGCTTGAAAACATAGGATGCCCTTTTGGTTTCCATTTGCTAAAAGTTAAGAGACAGTTAAATTGCTCTTTTTGGTTTCTGTGTCTGGGTTCTAGAGAAATTGTTATCTTTTAGAATCTCTGGAAGTGGAGAGGTGAGATTCTGGCAGGAGAGAGCCAGGGAACTGGTGACCTGTGCTGTTACGTATTTCCTCCCAACATTCTCATGTTCTAGTCAATGGGTTATAGGAATCCACGCGTGATCTGTGCAGTCCGTGGAATGTGAACGTCTGTCTTAATAGTGCAGTCGGATAGTGAAAAACGTGAACAAGGAGTCTCCACCTTCTGGGCAGATTTCCATAACTTACTCCTTACAACTTGGTTGCTTTTAGCTAGCCTGCCTGCCTGCCTGCCTGCCTGCCTGCCTTCCTTCCTTCCTTCCTTCCTTCCTTCCTTCCTTCCTTCCTTCCTTCCTTCCTTCCTTTCTTTCTTTCTTTCTTTCTTTCTTTCTTTCTTTCTTTCTTTCTTTCTTTCTTTGCCTTCCTTTTTCTTCTCTCTTTCTTTGCAGTTTCAGTCTTTCTTTTTCTGATCTGTTGAGTATTAGATAGGTTTATTTTATTCAATACTTTTAGATTTTTTTCTAAAAAAGTGTATGGTCTGTGGCATTTTAAGAACTTTCACTTTGTTATGCAAACATCACCACCATCCACCTCCAAACTTTTCATTATCTCAAATTGAAACTTCTATACACATTAAATAGCACCTCCCCTTTCCCCTCTCACAAGCCACGGGTAACCACTGTTTTCTTTCTCTCTGAATTTGACTACTCCAAGTATTCATTCAAGTGTAATCTTGTAGTATCTGTCTTTTGGTGACTGGTACTTATTTGAGTACCTCAAAGTTCATCCTTTGTTTTTTTTTTTTTTTTTTTGTGGGTACCGGGGGTCGACCTCAGGACCTCGCGCGCCAGCAGGCGCCCGTGCCGCTGAGCGATATCACCGGCCCTTTTTCGTATGTGGGTTCCGGGAGTCGAACTCGGGCCCTTGCGCTTGCCGGGTGGGTGCTTACTCCGCTGAGCCATCTCACCGGCCCCATCCTTTGTTTTTTTTTTTTTTTTTTTTTTTTTTTTTTTGTGGGTACCGGGGGGACGACCTCAGGACCTCGCGCGCCAACAGGCACCCGTGCCGCTGAGCGATATCACCGGCCCCTTTTTCGTATGTGGGATCCGGGAGTCGAACTCGGGCCTTCGCGCTTGCAAGGCAGGCGCTTAAGCCGCTGAGCCGTCTCACCGGCCCCCCATCCTTTGTTTTTAAGGATGAATATTATTCCATTGTATGTCCACACTACATTTCGCTTATCCATTTATCCATTAGTGGACATTTGTGTTATTTTTACCTTTTGAATATTGTGAATAATAAATCTGTGAACATTTGCATACAAATAGTTGTTCAAATCCCTGCTTTCAGTTCCTTCAGGGTGTATACCCAGAAGTGGCATTACTACATTATGTGATAATTCCATGGTTTCGTTGTTGTTTGTTTTATGAGGAGCTACCATCTTGATTTCTGCAGTAGCCATTCTATTTTAGATTCTCACCAGTAATGCATAAAGGTTCTAATTTCTCCACATCCTTACCAACACTTAGGCTTTTCTGTTTTTTCCTTGGGGTGGAGGTGGGGGATAGGAATCCTAAATGCATATGAAGTAACATCTCATTATGATTTGATTAATCTTTTCCTTTTTTTTTTTTTGTGGGTACCAGGGGTTGAACTCAGGACCTCGCGTGCCAGCAGGCGCCCGTGCCGCTGAGCAATATCACTGGCCCTTTTTTTGTATGTGGGTACCGGGAGTCGAACTCAGGACCTCATGCTTGCCAGGCAGGCAGTTATGCTGCTGAGCTATCTCACCGGCCCAATCTTTTCTTTTTTGATTAATTATCAGTGGTGTTGAGCATCTTTTTCATGTACATATTGGCCTTTAGTATATCTTTTTAAAGAAATATCTGTATCAAATGATAATATATTTTGATACCCAAAAATAATTCCTTTCAGAACGTGACATAAATTATGTGCATTTTTTAGCTTTATTGTGGTATAACTGACAAATAAAATTGGATGTATTTAAACTGTACAACATGATGATTTTAAATGTGTACATTGTGAAGTGATTATCACAATCAGATTAATTAGCACACCCATCAATTCACATAGTTGCTTTTTAAAAATTTTTGCAAGAATGCTAAAGATGTACTCCTTTGGCAGATTTCAAGTGTATGATACAGTGTTATAACTGTAGTCACTGCCTAACACCTTAGATCTTCAGAATTTATTCATAACTGAAAGTTCATACTCTCTGACCAGCATCATTCCTCCCCATCCCTGTTCCCGGTAGCCACCCCATGAGCAACAACGCCGAACTGAATTATGGCAAAGGAGAGAGGTAAAAAGATTGGCACTTTGTTTTCAAGTTTTCTGCTTTTTCTTTAAAAAATATAACAAAGAAACAGTGTGCAGATGAAATGTTATGTAATAATCTTTTTATGTACTCTTTCTCAACAAACTAATGATGTGCCCTTTACTAAAAATCCTATGAAATTAAAAAATAAACTTAAAAATGACTATGCAAGTCATTTGCCATTTTTAATTAATTGTTTTTATTGTTTGTTGAGTTATAAGTGTTTCTTTTATATTCTGGATACTGATTCTGTCTCATATACAGGATTTACAAGTATTTTTCCTGTACTGTGGGTTGTCTTTACATTCTGTCCATGGCATCCATTGATGCACAACAATTTTGAATTTTGATGAAATCCGATTTATTTGTTTTTTCTTTCGTTGTTGCCTGTACTTTTGCCATCATATCTAAGGAATCATTGCCAAATTATGTTTAAATATTTTGAAAGTATAGTTCCTTCTCTGTAACACCACAAAAAACCATTGTAAAAATTCTTCTGAGGGAATTTTGCTTTGAGATTTCTCTTTTTTCACTTGTGTGGAGAGTGATCCTTACATTATTTCAGAATTGGTTGCTTTCTGTTTCACTGTGCTCTGTGTCCTCATCTGTCTTCTCAAAGGGATCCCAAAGGCTCATTTATAGACAAGGAGGAAAGAGACAGGGAAAAGCTTAGTTTGAAAATATCCTAAATCATTTTTATTATAGTGGCCCAGGATAGAAAGGGCAGACTTCAGAAAGTCTGAGGAATTTGGGAGGGCCCTTTAGCAATCGTGACTTGCAGAAAGGTTGTCATACTAACCTAGAATGTCATTTGTCTGAGAAGGTTGAGCCCTATTTCCTAAAGCCACCTTTTTCCTTCATGCTAGAAAGACTGTTGGAAATTGGCTGATCCATGGGACAAATCACCAGGAAACTGGCTCACAGTACCTGTCTCCCAAGCAGAAAGGGTTAGCCCATATCTGAATCGCCACAGAGTGTATATCCTCTTTTGTAAATATGTATTTCTTTTTAGAAAACACCATATTTCTTTTATTTTTATTAAGCACTGGGAAGACCCTTCTAGTTAGAAAGCTCCTTCCCTACATGGCAATTTCTCGCTCTTCACTCAACATTATTTCTGTTACCTTGTGTATACAAAATCTCCATAGTAGTAGCCATATATTCAAAATATTATAGATACTGCTTTGCATAAAAAAATAAATGGGCAGTACATCATAAATGTATATAGTCTCACATGGTGGAGAAATTAAATACAGAGAGTGCTTCAAGAACGGTCTTTGCACCTAATGGTTCTTGAAGAATGTACTTAAGTGGTGTGTGTGTTTTAGTCTTTCTCATTACTGTGTCACACCATGTATTTCTGAGCCGTGGACTACTGTTTGCTTTAGACATTCAGGGTTGAGTGAGGCAAGTATTAGTTTCTCTCCCCAGCATGCATGCAGATGGGAGGTCGTCTGCTGTGGCTTTTATGCTTCGCTTCTGGTCTGAAGAGTGGTTTTGAGTGCTAATAATTGTCCCCATGCTGCTGCTTGCACAGCATTTAGGGATACACAGCGCCATGGGCGTTCAGATTTTTGCACTTCTGAAATGTTGAACGATGGCACATTATACCCAGGCAGGCATCTTTGAAGATGAACTGCAGAGAAATTAGTAAATCTTCCACCTGCCTATGTGGCAGACTTGAAATCATCAAGTAGCTTCGCTGAGGGTGAGGAATGATGGCAATATTTCTCTAATATGCAGGCAACATTTAGGCTCCTGAAGTCTCATTTGGTTGTTCGTCTTCAGAAATAATAGTCTTTATTAATAGGGCCGAGGGACTAGGTATTCGGAGAAACCAGCTTCTTGGTGTTGCATACACTTTTTTTTTTTTTTTGTGGGTACCGGGGGTCGACCTCAGGACCTCGCGCGCCAGCAGGCGCCCATGCCGCTGAGCGATATCACTGGCCCCTTTTTTCGTATGTGGGATCCGGGAGTCGAACTCGGGCCCTCGCGCTTGTTAGGCAGGCGCTTACGCCGCTGAGCCATCTCACCAGCCCTGTTGCATACACTTTTAAAAGTCATAATTTCCTCAGGAGCTAGAAGATGCATTTAATCTGCAGCGTCGCATCTTAACTCTGCTCGGCCCCTCCTGACCTCTCTTGGCTGCTTCTTTCCTGATGTACTTTATCCTGGGCTCCAGGGTCATTTGGGTGAGGCTGAGAGAAAGAGAAGTCAAAGAGGGGCAGAAGTCACAGCAAGCAACCCAGGCCCTGCTTCCCCCTTAACTGGCACCAGGGAAAAGTGTCTTCAGCTGGCACAGGGACCGTGGGCGCCAGGCTTTGCTTGTTTTCCATGGAAATCCTGGATGTAACAGAGACTGATGCCATTCAGGCAGTGAATGGAAAGCTGCTTTTATGGGGAGGCTTTTGGCACTGTGTCCAACATACACTCCAGTCAATCATGGTAAAGTGCCTAATAACAGATGTGGTAATTAAGCCTGAAGAACTCTGTCTCTGTTTTTTCATTTTTATTTCAAAGAATAACAAAGTGCCTCATTAAATCTCCAATCACACTGATTTTTGCATTGGGCAGACCAGCGTTGTCAGGAATCATGTATGTGCAAGGGCTCTCTCCAGAAGTTCTTTTCAGTCACAGATGGTGCTGCGGGGAGGTTGGGTCTCTTTGGTTGGGACAGTTACGGCCTTTCTGGGCTTCGCTTTCCAGTACCATGCCATGTGCTGATGCCCGGACACAGCCAGATTCCTGTAAGAACTTTGGATAGAAATAGTTCTACATTTTATGTGCTTGTGTGAATATAATATGCTCCTTGACTCTCTTACGTTCAAATTAGACTGCTTATAGCAAGAATTACCTTCAGCTTTCAATCTTAGGAAGTTTTCAGATAACCTGAAACGACAGTAAATGACCATATTTTAATAAGATAAATTATCTTGGAAAAATTAATTACATCTGGAAAGATCTGACTGTGTGGCTGTTTCTAAGGCAAAAGTCTTTGCTAAATTTGTTTTATTTTATTTTTAAATGATGAACATGAATCTGGCTCCTCATTAAAGGAAACTAAGAACTGAATGAATTGGGACAGGTAGAAACTTTCCCTTGAATTCTGCCCAGATGGCAAAGAGCTGGTTCTGCGTGACTGGGCGGCTCTCAGGAAAGAGCCAAGCGCTCTGCCCAGTTCTGACAGGGCTCTATGTGCTCAGTTCTATTGGACGGTGTAGGTTTGGAAGGCACATTTGTATCATTGAGATGATTTGTTTGTTTCTAATCCAGTGTGATAATGCATCCATTTTGTAAAATCGTTGATTTATTACCTTGTCTCCAAATGCAAATTTTGAGTTTTCAGGATATGTCCAAGATATTTTCTTGGTTGACTAGATTCTTAATTTTATCTTTCTGAACTTGGCCCATGAAATAGATAACTCAGAGCAGAACTAGATTTAAGTTCAATAGTTGTATTAATAAAGCATAGACATCCTCAAGAAGTAAACTGTTTATTTTACATTCGTACACACAAATGTACACAGATACATATAAGGGCAATACTAACCTGAATGACACATCATATTTGTTTACTCATATGAAACCTAATATTTATTATTCAATTTTTATTACCTTGATTCATTTAGACATCTTCCTTCATTGATGTCAAACATGTTTCTTGCTAAATATAAAATCAGCAATGTGCAGACTCAGATTTTGCTACAATGAAATCCATTTTAAGAAATTATTTCTATATACAGCTTGAATCTAAAAGTGAGAACTATTAGCTGTGGTAGCCAAGACCTATGGTTCAGGCTAAGATACTGTCCTCAGAATTACTAGGTTGCTACAATAGCAAAGCTTTCCTTTAATAAAATCCAGAATAGTGTCCTTATGTTTTTCCTAAGAATAGCAAGATCTTCTGTGTTCATAGAGCTCGTGTTTAGCTCCAGTTCTGTTGTTGGAGAAAGTAATTTTGTAAGTTCACTTTAAGATAAATTGGATATTTGGCCAACCAAGAGTGGCCCTGGCCTCAAGCGCCACCTTCTGGCAGAATAAATCATGTCAGAGATTGCTTTCCAGAGTTACCTGGGCTCCCAGCTGGCCCTCTGTTTTCTTATTATAACCCCCCCCACCACCACCAGTTATTCATTTCTCTTTATCTTCCTCTGGATTCATTTTACCTCTCTGTGACTCACAGGATAGGACCCTTGACTGGCCTGGACCACTCAGTTTGTTGTCCGAGATGATGGTAATGTTTTGTGAACTCATGGCTCCCAGTCTTGATCTAATTCAGCAACCATTTATTGAACATCTGTTCAATTCAATGAGGAGATGGGGAGAGAGGTCGAAAGAAACCAGGGAGAGGTGGAATGGGAGACGAGATAAAGTCATGGGATTTATTTTCGAGAATCTTATGATGTAGTTGAGGAGATGGGATTGGTTATGTCAGAAGATAAACCGGTAGCCCCAAATAACATACAGGGATCAGATGAAGGATATGGAAAGTTGATTCCACTGGGGATTTTTGTGTAGTTTCTAGTAAAAAACCCTGGAAATGCTTTTGTAAGTATTTTGCCTTGAACACATTATTAAGTACATAAGAATGAAAGACTACATTATTGTAAAAAGAGAAATAAGTTGACAGGAAGCTTATATTATACTTTGATTTTCTAACAGTTAGGGAAGCTTACACATAACCTGAGGGAATGATATAAATGAACCATAGACTTTGTCAAATTAGTAGGGCAGGAAAAATATATTCCAGGCAGGAAACTATTTCCATCCTCCATCGCGCCTTCAATTGAGGTAGTCTTTGTGTATATTAAATCCATTTGATTTTATTTTCCCTTTTTAAATTAAATGATCAGGAAGTTTAATACCTTGAACAAATGACAGTAATATAGTTTATGTGGCTTGCTTTTTTAGGAGAAGGAAATGAATGCGCTCGCTGTGATGGGGTCACACATATAACTCCCTGTAGTTTCCAGTATGTACAAGAAAGTGGAGGTGTTGCTATTAGAGATTTTGAAATATATATATCTATATATCTATATATATTTATATAGGTATATATATGAGTTGAGGAAGAGAATTTATAGTAAAGGGGAAAAGGCAATAACATGTAATAAGGACAAGAATGAAAGAGGAGAGAAATGTCAGGGGTTAAAAGTCTGTGGCCCTGCCGAGCTCAGAAATCACAGTTTTAGTTCAGGCGCCTTTAGCTTCCTTGGCTCAGTTGTTGTTAAAGAGTTATCAGGATTTGCCTAAAAATAAGTTTTTCCCCACAAAAACTAATTATTTGGATGTTAACGTTACAACTTTTTCTTTTTTGTTAGTATTAAACTTGGTGTGCATTTATGCCCACTTTAGCATAAAGGAAATACTTGCCTCATCTGGGTAAGTACAAGTGCTTATATATATTTGGGGCCTATTGATAAACTCTTTTATTGATAGTCACAATGTGACTTTCATCAAAGACCATCATTCTCAACATTAAGCTTTGTAAATATGAGTCATTTTCTTTTCCTTTCTGTTATAGTTCTAGCATAGATTGTTAATTACTTTGTAATAAAAATTTGTCCTTTTTCTAAATTAGATTTACGTAATACTTCAAAAACACACTGAAGCAAAGAGACCAGTCCTTTGGTTACTGTAGACTCCAGCAGTCTGCTAATTTTTGAGGGTTCATTCTAGGGTATCCCTAGACATCATTTTGGAAAAAGAGAAATAAGTTGACAGGAACTTTATACTATAGTTTGATTTTCAAACAGTTAGGGAAGCTTACATATAACCTGAGGGAATCATAGAAATGAACCATAGACTTTGTCAAACTAGCAGGGTAGGAAAAATATATCCCAGGCAGGAAACTATTTTGCTGAAGTTCGCTGAAATGGGTCCCTATACCCACCCACTCAGGCAGGAGCCGGGAATTAGGCTGTCTAGCAAAGGAGATGCATCATTTCAAAGAAGTTCTTGGCATAGCAAAAGCTGCCCTTGAGAAATTAGCTCTGTGGCCTGTATTTGTCTTGTCATTTCCCACAGGCTTCCGTTTCCTCACTCTGAGCCCCTCCTGGATGCTCCCTTAGCTGCTCCCAAATGTATGTCCAAGGTCACTTCATCTCGCTCACAACTGAGATGAATACCAAGTCTACAAGAATCATAAACAAATACAGCCACGTTTTAATAAACCACTTGTTGCGAATAAAGAAATGCCAATGAGAAGAAAGGCTTAAGCTTTAAAAGGAATTTACAGTATGATTGAGTAGTAATTAAACTCTTGGAAGTGGCTGGTCCTCTTCAGAGATTATACATACATTTTCTCTAATTAAAACAAATATTTTTTCAAGTAAAACTTTCATTGTTTTTTATGTTTATAATCAACTAGTATTGCAATTATTTCATTTCAACTGCGAGATTTCCACTGCAGTTGTATAGTGTAGCCATTAATTAGGATAACCTTTACCTTTAATTTTATATTGGGGAAAGCATTTGGATCCAGAAAAACTGATTTAGATACTCTGAGCTTTAATTTTCCTGTGGCTCACCATTCGTTCATTCATTCATTCATTCATTCATTCATAGTTAATGAGTAGTTCTGAGATATTATTGAATCCTCCTTATGTAGCGGGAACACAGAGATGAACAATTTACTGTTCTGACATTAAGGAGTTCATCAGTTAGTGGCATAATGAGCACAAAAATGGCAAATCTAGCAGTGTGTGTTAGCACTCTGAAAATGGACACATCACCTACTGTCAGTACGTTCTAGGGTGTTCCATGAGCAAACAAGAGGAATGTCGTGTCAGCCCAGGAGCTCTGCTAAGAGGAGGGGATCTTTGATCTTTGAAGAATGAGTGTGAATCGAGTTGACCAGAGTTAAAGGCATTCCAAGCAGCGGGAACAGCATGGCGAAGACAGAGCGAAGACCTGTGATATTTGGGGATTGCTCGAGTGATACGTACACGTGAGGGTTTGCTGGGCGATGAGGTAGACTTAGACCATCTTTAGTCTCAAACATTAGTTTGGACTTGTCCTCAAAGTCAAGCTCTCAGAAGCTTTTAAACCAGGGTGTAGTGCTCTGATTTGTGTTCTTTGAAGCACTGGTGCTAGTGTGGAGGGTAATTTGAAAGTTGATGGGTAAAAGGAATGAACTGACTAAAGAAAAAAACTAGCCAAAGTTAGTATTTCTAGGCACTGGTTTTAAAACCTCACTGTCAGTAAAGTGATCAGTAAATGGGATTAGAGACCCCAGAGAACTCTTGTCCCTTTCCTCATGTGAGGACACAGCCAGAAGGCCAACGAACCAGGATAGAGGCCCTCACCAGAGGTGAATGTGCCAGCACCCTGGGGCTATTACTTTTTTTTTTTTTTTGTGGGTACCAGGGGGACGACCTCAGGACCTCGCGCGCCAACAGGCACCCGTGCCACTGAGCGATATCACCGGCCCCTTTTTCGTATGTGGGTTCCGGGAGTCAAACTCGGGCCCTCGCGCTTGCAAGGCAGGCGCTTTCGCCGCTGAGCCATCTCACCGGCCCGGCTATTACTTTTACATGTGTACTCTACTAAGAGTAGCATCAACCACAGAAAAATTTAATTGTCTTTATGTAGCAAGTCATATTATTGGGCAAGACAAACTGATAGCACCTTGAATGTTGGCTTAATGTCACCCTAAGGGGAAGCTAGTCAGGAAATAGGTTTGTGACCTTGTGTACACGAAGAATTTCTTTGGACCATAGCATCACATCTGTAAAATTTGAGTATTGGAGCACCTTCCTGCTGAAGGCTGTATTCACAAAAGTCAGTGAATCATAGGCATTCGAGAAGTTAATAGGAAAGGTAAAGGGGAAAATATAACTCTCTCTGTAAATTTGCTTGTCATGAGAGCTGCTTTCCTGGCTGATGTTTTGAAAGGGAAATCAAGCAGAGAGGAAGTTAGTGGCCTGCCAGAGATCATGAGCTAGCCCAGAACTGACCCTTTACTGTTCCCTTTGCCCCCACGCATCCAGATCTTGGATTTCACTACAAATGGCAGAGGACAAGTCAGGAGTCATAGGGCAATCAGAAAAAAATAGTTACGGATAATGGAAATGAAGGATGGAGTATGGAGAGTGGCTTTTAATTTTTAAAACAATATGATATCATTCTATAGCTCTTACTCAGGGTCAATCAGGGTCATTTCTTGGATGAATAAAAGATCTGTCTAGATACCACAGGAAGTGGTGTTGCTATTTCAGCATGTAGCATTTTATCTAGTGACACAGAGCCCTATTTTAAGAGCCATAAAGTTGGGATTTGGGTTGTGGCCTTTTATATTTGCACATATACGCATTTGGTGAGGAAGTGGAGGTGACAGAGGGAACTGCTCAAGCGTTTTCTCCTGAATGTCTGACCAAATGCAGCTTTGAATAATTATGTTCTTTTGCTTACTTGTACTTCCTCAGCAGTTCCCTTAGGTATTATATCAAATCTTCAAAACTTTGACCATGAGGTCTTAAAACCATAAGGTTTTTGTGGCAATGCCCGTTGCAAGGGATGCCTGTGGTCACTCCATATCCTGGTCTAGATTAGTGGTTTAGAACTGCATCCACTGTGAAAAAGGACAGCTGAATCACCATGTCACTGATTATTTGAGACATCTGTAGAGCATAAACATGGAAGTAATTTATGTACTTTCTAATTCACATTCTCAGTGAAGTAAGTAGCTTAGTTACTTGACCAGTAAGTAGCTTAGTCACTTGGAGAATCAAACTTTTAATGAATTTGCATTTCAAGAAGTACTTGTTGGTACAACACACAGATAAACTATTGTTTTAGAAGGACTATGATCGTTTTACCTGATGGAGAGGTGATTTGATGGAAGTTGACAGACCTGAGTTCTGGCTTCTAGTGTTGGACCACTCACAAACTAGCTCTGTAATCATGATTAATCATCTTAATTTGGGGCTTCAATTATTTCATGCATAGAATGAAAGTCATTAAGGCCTTCAACTCAGACATTTCTGTTTTACTGTTTCTTGGAACAAAAGCTGTGTAAATACCAGGATATATGTAGTGGTTTGGGAAGTTTCAGGAGCAAATGAATATTAAAAACCTAAGTGATATAACCATTAGAAGAATGCTCTGTATGTATGTATATGCATTTGTGTATGTGCCCATGTTTGCCTTAATGGGACCTGGACATGTCAATTGTCAGAAAGATTTTCTAAAATCTTGCTTCTACAGAAATTCCTCCTAAGGTCTTTGTTCCTCTGTGGGGTTTTCTTCTCTAAGAAATGATCTTTGAGGAAAGAAAGATTTGACTTGGATTGCTTAGCTGAGACCTAATAGTGAGAATCTCAGCAAGTTGATTAGCTTAATGATCCAGAGCTAGGCAAGCAGGTGACATGTCAGTATTCCTTGCCATGCCAGTGATGGGGGCAGAAGGCCTATTGTTATCTTTTCTACTATTGCTGTGTGTACCATTGGGAAGGGTGTTCTTGCATACACCTGGGCTTCCTGTCATTGTCCCTGTCCTCCCTGCACTATGTGCAAGAAAGACTCAAGATTCTGGTGACACTCAACATCCTACTGCACATCAAAGATACTTTTGCTATTCTTTCTCCTTATTATAGTTTCATTTTTTTCTTTTCAAAATAAATTGCCTTCTTTGTTACTTATTCTGTCGTGCTTAGGTTTTTTGCTGCTCATAATGAGTCGGGGATTGGTGAATCATGAAATGTTTCAGGTTCTTCAGTATTTTTGGTCGAAGATAGAAAAAATAAAACAATAAGTATTTTTCTTCCTGGGTTGATCATGTTCCATTTTCTAGTGCATTTTTCTTAAATCTGTTCACCCTTGGAGCACCTGAGGTTTCATGAAGTGCTCGGGTTTGCCTTGAGGAAATGTTAACCCATGATGTTCATCGCTATTCTTGATCAGGCTCTAACCTTCCTCTTTCACTCATTTACTTTTCTACTTGGCATTCCAAGTAATCTTACCTCTTTGCCTTTTCTGTGAGAAGCTGCTTTCTCTTTCCTTTGCTCCTGGTTCCTCTGTTTGTTACAGCTTATCTCAGGCCTGGTCATCTCGTCTTTATCTTGAGGCCTGGCCTCCAAGAGATGCGCCTCCGGCCACAATTGTAAAGAGTTTTCACCTTTGCCCCAACTCTCTCGAGGGCCCAGCCCTATCTGACTGCCTAGAATATTTCTACCTGACTCAGCTGTCTATAATAGTATTATTGCATCAATGTTTAATTTCCACATTGAGGTTGCCATCATTATATATGCCAATATTCTCAGTCTTAGGAAATGCACACTGAAATATTTGGATGTAAACGGGAATGATGTGTACAAATTACTCTCAAATTGTTGGAAATATCTTTATATATTGCATATAAATGTGTATGGATGGGTATTCTTTATTTTTGTGTCTCGATTAAATTTGGAATTATTTCACAACAAAAAGTTGAAAAATAAGAAATTTAAAGCTGACATAAAAAAACTGTACATAATTGGGTTCTTTTTTTGCTATTGAGGTTTTGGAGTTCCTTATTCATTCTAATATTAACCTCTTAGAAGATGTGTAGTGTGCAAATATTTTCTCCCATTCTGTAGGTTGTCTCTACCTTCTGCTGATTGTTTCCTTGGCTGTGAAGATTTTTAGTTTGAGGTAATCCCATTTGTCTATTTTTGCTTTTATTTCCATTCTTTTGGGGTA
Source organism: Erethizon dorsatum (assembly GCA_028451465.1). Classification (NCBI taxonomy): domain Eukaryota; kingdom Metazoa; phylum Chordata; class Mammalia; order Rodentia; family Erethizontidae; genus Erethizon; species Erethizon dorsatum. The sequence continues at coordinate 80,135,166 of CM051838.1, read as the reverse complement.
TTGATAAAAAAATCCTTACCCATTCCAATGTCCTCAAGAAATTCCTCTCTATTCTTCTAGCAGTTTCGTAGTTTCAGGCCTTACATTTAAGTCTTTATTTTACTTAATTTTTTTGGTAACTGATGAGAGATAGGGTGTAGCTACATTCTTTTGCACGTGGACATCCAATTTTCCTAGCACCATTTATTGAAAAGATTGTTCTTTCTCCAGTGTGTGTTCTTAATGCTTTTGTCAAAAATCGGTTGGCTGTCACTGTGTGAGTTTACTTCTGGACTTGCTATTCTGTCCCACTGGTCTATGAACTGATTTTTATAGCAACACCATGCTCTTTTGATTACTAAGCTTTGAATATGTCAAGTAGTATAATGCCTCCTGCTATGTTTTTTTTTTTTTCTTTTTTTCTTTTTTTACGAGTCTGTTTATTGAAAGGATCTGAAAATAGTAATAAGACTTTCAGCAACAATTAACAAATATCTAAGATATTAACAATGCGAAACATTAAGAATTTACTTCAAAAGCCCAACTGCTTTGTTCTTTTTGCTCAAGATGGGTTTGGTCTTTTTTTTTTTTTTTTTTTTTTTTGTAATTTTATACAAATTAAAAAAATTTTTTTTGGTTCTGTGAAGAATGTCATTGGTATTTTGATAGGGACTCCATTGAATCTGTAAATAGCTTTAGATGTTTGGAAATTTTAACAATATTGCTTCTTCCAACCTATCTTGTATCTTCAATTTTTTTCATCAGTGTTTGATAATTTTCATTGTAGTGGTCTTTCATCTCCTTGGTTATGTTTATTCCTAGGTATTTAATTTCATTTTTTGGTAGATATTGTAAATGAAACCGCTTTCTTGATTTCTGTTTCAGATATTTGACTATTGTCATATAACAGTGCTACTGATTTTTATATGTTGATTTTGTATCCTGCAAATTTGCTGAATTTATTTATTAGTTCTAATAGTTTTTTGGGAGAGACTTTGGGATTTTCTATATATAAGATTGTGTCATCTACAGTGACAGTTTTACTTCTTCCTTTTTAACTTTTTAAAAGTTAATTTTGTTGGTACACTTTTGACATACATAATGATCATATTCATCATGGGGAATTTGTATCTGTATATATTACATCTTAATTCTTTATTTTTTCCCATTCTCCTCGCTCTCCTTCAATCCTTCTTCCACTCTCCCTTTATAAAACTTTGCTTCTAGTGCCCTTTATTTCTTTCTCTTGCCTAATTGCTCTGGCTAAGACTTCCAATACTATGTTGAATAAAAGTGGTAAAAGTGAGCATGCTTGTCTTATTCAGGATTTTAAGTTTGAAAACCTTTAGCCCTCATTGCAATATTGTGTTAGCTCCTATTCCTTTATTATTTTAAGTAATGTTCCTTTTGTACCTAATTTATCCAGAATTTTCATCATAAATGGATGTTTAATTTTACTAAATGCTTTTTCTACCTCTGTTTAAATGATCACGTGGTTTTTGTCCTTCGTTCTGCTGATGTGGTATATATTTCTCATGTGGTGTATCACATTTATTGACTTGCATATTCTGAATCACCCTTGCATCTCGGGGATGAATCCCATTTGATCATAGTGAATAATCTTGTTAATATGTTGCTGGATTTGGTTTGCAAACTATGTTCACCAAAGATTTTGGCCTGCAGCTATCTTTTTGTTTTGTATCCTTGTCTGCTTTTGGTATCCTGGTAATGTTGGCTGAATGGAATGAGTTGGAAGAATTCCTTTCTTTCCCTTTTTGGAATAATTTAATAATTGGTATTATCTCTTCTTTAAATACTTGGTAGAATTCAACAGTGAAACCATCTGGCCCTAGGTTTTTGTTTGTGGGAGACTTCTTGTTACTTATTAAATCTTACGTATTATTGATCTATCTGAGTTTTACATTTGTTTATGGTTCAATTTGGTAAGCTGTATATGTCCGCAAATTGTCCATATTTTTCTAGGTTATCAAGTTTTTTGCATATATAATGATCTCTACTGATCTTTTGTATTTCTATGGTGTTAATAATAATGACTTCTTTTTCATCTCTGATTTTATTTACTTGAATTTTCTTTTTTTCCCTTAGTTTAACTAAAGGTCTCTCAATTTTATCCTCTCAAATAGTAGCTTTTTGTTTCATTGATCATTTGTATTCTTTTTGTTTTATTTCATTTTTATTACTTCTTTACTTTTACTAATTTTGGGTTTGTTTTGTCCTTATTTTTTAAGTTCTTTGAGCTGCAGTGTTAGTGTTTGAGACCTTTCTATTTTTTGATGTCTCCAATGCTTGTTAAAAATGTCTCTCTCAGTACTGCTTTTGTTGTGTCACACATATTTTGGTATGTTGGATTTCTATTTTTATTAGTTTCAAGAGATTCTTTAATTCCATTCTTAATTTCTTTATTATTCCACTGGCATTCAAGAGTCAGCTGTTTAATTTCCATAAATTTGCATAGTTCCCAGACTTTTTCTCGTGTTTGGTTTGTACTTTGATTGCATTGTGACCCGAAATGATACTCTATGCAATTTCTAATTTTTTTTGAAGTACTGAGGATCAAACCCAGAGCCTTATACATGCTAGGCGAGAGCTTTATCACTGAGCCATAGCCTTAGCCCCTGATTTTAGTTTTCAGAAATCTTCTGAAACTTGTTTTATGGCCAACCTTATGATCTACCCCAGAGCATGCTCCATGTGCTGTAGGGAAGAATGTGTATTCTGCGGCTGTTGGGTGAAATGTTCTATAGATGTGTTTTAGGTCCATTTGGTCTAGAATGCAGTTTAGCTTGGCTGTTTCTTTGTTGATTTTTTTGGCTTGGTTTGGATGATCTGTCCATTGCTGAAACTGGGATATTAACCACTTAACTGTTTACCCCGAGTGTCACTCTGCTGTGCATTTGTTTAAGTACTATCCTGAGCATCGCTTGGGCAGGTGTCATTTCAACCAGTCAATTCTTGTATTGAATAAATTTGATAGAAGTGTCATTTTTATGTTCCCTGTTATATTATCTTATAAAAATTAACAAAAATATGCAAATTTTGGTCATTCTATATTTAAATAGTTGGACTGCTAAGTGGTTAAAAACTCCTACAATTTAAATTTTCATATACTAATGTACTAAATTTTTGTATAGTAATAATTATGCTATAAACATGGAAAACGAATTCAAATGCAGGAAAATAAAATAAAAGGAACATTTGTGGATGAAAAAGTAGCTCAAAGAAGAGCTTGAAATCCAATCTTCAGTGTGTTATAAATGACCTGTAGCAGAGTACGTAATGAACTCTACAAGTTATGTGTAATACAGTTCTTCTGCATAAAGCAGGTCAATTCTTCTGGATAAACAGATGCTAAATGGTTAAAGCTAAATGACATGATAATCTGGGACACTGCTTTGTGTGAAAAAACAGCAGATGCACCTCAAAACGCAGACATTGGTGAGATCATGCCTCTAGGCACAAAAGAATAAACTGTGATTAGACGATGGTAGGCTTTTGCCAAGAGTTAAAATGTAAGGTCAAGATTTCAGAATTATTTCAGGTGGTTTTTTCTATGTCCTACTTCTACTTAAGATGTCAACAAAATGATGGGCATTATTGAGAGATATTTGGAAATAAACCAATGTAATTTTGGTATGGAAACACTTAAACATAGTTATGCTGGTTTTCTACTGCTGGATAACATTATCTAACAACTTAATGGCATAAAACAACAAACATTTATTACCTCGCAGTTTCTGTAGGCCAAGAATTGGGAGTACCTTAGCTGGTGGTTCTGGTTCAGGGTGTTCTGAGGTTGTAGTCAGTACGTTGGCAGGGCCACAGCTGTCTGAAGCCTTGACAATGGCTGGAGGATCTAGTTCCAAGATGCGTCACCCATGTGGGCCTTTGCAGGGGGCTTCGGTTCCTCACTTTGTCAATCTCTGTCTAGGCTGCTTGAGTGCCCTGGTGACACGGCAGCTAGCTTCCCACAGAAAGAAGATCCAAGCAAGCTGAAACTGCAGTGTCTTTATGACCTAGGTTTGAAAGTTATACTCTTGTCACTTCTGCTGTATCCTGTTGGCTACACCAGTCTGCTCTTTATTCAGTTATGCAGTCAGAGACATCTCGGAGACTGGCTGCAACGATAGGGTATAATAATAGATAGTAGAGCATAGCTGAAGAAAAGAAAGAAAGAGCAAATTTTCTAAAGGGGATAAAGAGGGCTTTTTCCTTTTTCTCAGTGTTTAGGTCAAGAAAATTAGGACTCTTAAGGTTGAAAAGAATATCTCTGAGGCATATTAAATCGTGAGAAGCTTGAGGAAATAAATATGATTTTATTTGCAAGATTCTGGAATGAAAAATAGTATTTGATGTTTCTTTTTCTAATAAATAAGTGATATATTTTGTTTGCCTAATATGAGATAGACAGAGCCTACAAAATAGAGCTGGGATTCAAAATGTTTTAGATCCAAAATAGCTCTCCCTGATATCAACCATTCTCTCAATTCTACTAATCCTTTCTTCCATTGATTTCTTGCTTACTTCTTATTCCTTAGGCTACCCCCCTGTGGAGGTCTTTCTGCCCCATTCCTGGTGGAAACTATCCTTTGCCTGGTCTTTTGCCTCCAAAGGATTTGGTCACTTGATCAGGTTTTATGCATATTTCTATTAATTTCCCAGACACCTCTCCCCTACTCAAAGACTTCAAGTGAATTCTACCGTAGACAGAATAAATTAATCTGGATTCCTTAGCCTGCCGCTCAAGACCCTTCATCACCATCTTCCTTCATCTACCTTTCTAACACTGCTTCTCACAATCCCGAACAAAACCTTTTGCTCCTCACCCGGAAAGCTTGGCTTCTGTTTTTGTCTTTGTCTTCCACCATGGTCTTTGCCTTGTGACCCCTCCTAGAGTTTTCATTTTCTCAAAGCTTCCTTTTAGCCAGGTGTGATGCCGAGGACAGGTCACGGGCATTGTAGCTACCAGCCAGGCTCGTTCAAATCTAGCTCTGTCCTGACATTTGACTTCAGGCGAGACGTTTATTCTCAGTGTTACCATGTTGGGATAATAGACCTTCTTCCATGGAGTCAGGGAGATTACATGTGTGAGGAGCCACTCAAGGATTTCCAGTCCTTTTTCTGTTTTAAAATCTTCGGTCAAGTTTGACCCCTTTCATGAGCCTTCACACATCCAATTGATTTCTGTTCCTTTGGAAGTCCTAGCAAGTCATTTCTAAATTGCCTTATTTATCAAATAATCATATTTTTGCTTATTATTTTTCTCCCCAGTAGATTTTGAACTGTTAAGGCCAAAGGCCATGACTTATAAGTCACAAAAGTCCACATAGTTTCTTGCATTTAGATCTTTAGTGAGTATGTTCTGTGGATTTTTCCTATATGTTATATGAGTGATGGATTCATAAGGACATTGAACTGTGTAAAGTTGATGACAAATGGGTCACCAGGGTCTTCCCCTAACTATTCCTTAATACTATAAACAGAATGACTGTGGTGTTGACTGATGAAGTAGATGACGCCATCTCCCTGTATTCCCATAGCAGCATGTTTTGGTTTCAATCATAGTGTGCATCATGCTGTATTGAAACGGTCCGCTTGTTTCTGTTTTCTGTAAAGGGTTGTGAGCTGCCTGAGAGTAGCTCAGTGCCTGGCACCATCCATGCCTTGCCCAGGTATTGCTTGATGTGAAATGCCAAAGAATGCTACAATCACGATCAAACCCTCACTTGATGCTGGTGTGTAGGGGTTTGGGGTGGGTGGCTTATTTATAGAACTATTATAAATTTATAAAATAGGGTTTGACAGTATTTTTTCTTTTATTAATGTTAGTGATTCTACTCTTAGCTTATATTCTTAGAAGCTTTCTGAGAATACCATATGACTGCCATTACAATAATCTAATTTATTTAGAATATTTTTGTTGTGGGGTTTGATGTAAGGAAAAATGACGCAAGGTCCCTAAACAAAATCCATATTGTACATGTACTGCTTGAATTAGATGGTGACACATGGGCCTTGGGCCACAGTTTAGATCTGAGACGTACCCCAGGGTCCATGTTTCGAAGGCTTGTTCCCCAGCATGGCACTACTGAGGGGTAGTGGAATCTTTAAAAAGTGGGCTTGGTGGGAGACATTAGGTCATTTGAGGGGTGTCTTAGTGAGCTTTCCTGTTGCTGGGGCAGAATACCCAACACCTCAACTTAAAGGAGGAGAGCTTTATTCTGGGTCATGGCTTCAGGAGTTCCCGTCCATGATTAGTGGCTCCATGGAGGAGACAGCATGGTGGTAAGGCCTGGCAAATGAAAACCTCTCAAGGCAGCCAGGAAGCAGAGAGAGAAGGGAGGAGCCAGAGACAAGAATAACTCCTTTCAGGCACAGCCCAGTGGCCACCTCCAACCAGGCCCCACCTCCTAACAGCACTTTCAGCCAGGAACACATCAGTGGGTTAATTCACTGACAAAGCGTAGCACGCCCGTGATACAGTCGTCTTCCAAAACCCTACCTGTGAATACATGAGACTTCAGGGACTTCCTGGGCATAAGCCGTAAGAGGAGGCATGCCCTTGAAGGGGAAGGTGAAATCTGGCCCCTTCCTCTCTCTCTCTTTCATACCTTCCCAGGAGTTGAACATTCTTTTCTATCATGTGCTCCTGCCACTATGTACTGGGCCACCACAAGCCCAAAGCAACAGGGCCAATTGGTTGTGAGGTGAAACCTCCAAAATCGTGAGGCAAAGTATGATTTTCTCTTTCTAGGTTGACCAACACAAAGGTGGGTGCTGAAAATAGAAGCTGTGACAGTACCTTAAGGACTCCTTGTATCAGCAAAGTTGCATTTCCACTGAAGTCCTCCTCTGAGGTTGTTCTCAGGGCAACCACCAATGTTACTATTTTGACATTATTAATACACTGAAACTGGACTATTCATGCTCTGTTCACAGATTCAGAGCCCCAGAAAGAGTATAACACATTGCCTTCTGCCCTTTCTGAGTGGTGTAAGGAGAAGCAAGCGATACATTCTTTATAGGTAATGTGATAGAGTTATTATAGGCAGCTAAGTTAAATAGAAATTAATACACAGTCAGAGAGGGCTGGCTCTCAAGTAAGTCAGCACAGAAGTAAAGACATCAGAGTTGTGGCCAGAGGTGCATCTGAAGGAGGCCAGGCCTCAAGATAAAGATGCAATGGCCAGGCCTACCTGGCTCCCTAAGGAACAAACAGTAACATGAGATTATATGTAATGAGCACCACCTGGTCCAGGAAGTACAGATAGGCATCATTCACCCAGGTGGGTGACCACAGCATCTGGCCCCATCCCGTCCCCAGAATGTCTTTGTTCTTTCCATGTAGCCTTGCTGTGTGACCTACTTCCCTATTGGATCCATAGTAGCTCTGCAGCTATACTTGTAATCCTATAGGTTGATTGTACCTGTGGTTTGACCCTGATTGTACCCACATTGTGACTTTGCTGTATAAATTACCCCTGACAAAGGGCCTGAGTGGCAACCCACTTTTGGGACCCCTCTTGTCTCTCAGAAGCTCTCTCTCAATAAAGCTTCCTACTCTTAACCTCTATTCCTTGGAATTCATTCTTCGATATTTGGAGGATGTGAACTCAGCACATCTGGTGCCTAGCAGGTTGGGAGTTACATTTCTCCTATATCAGAGTGAACAAGTGAAATAGGAGACTCTCGGTACCCGGGGGGAACATCGATTGTGGAAAGGCAGCTATTCTTAATTGAGACATCAGTTTTAATTTGATGGACTGTAAGCTTGAGAAAAAACTGGACAAGGGCACCCAAGTTATTTCTATGAGTATGCTTAATGATTCTAGAAAGGTAGTAGATTTTAGAGTAAAGAATAATTGTCTAGAATTATTTATCCCTCTGGTGTTGCAAAAATAAATTAGTAACTCAATGCCCCATCGTTTATTTCTCCTTAACACACAGATAAAGAAGCCGTCTGTTATTAGAACCCAGACTTGTCCATTGTAAGTGTTTTATTCAACCTTATTATTTATGAGGACTTTTTGTAGTAGAATAAGCAAAACCTGCCTTCGGAGGGGCGCTGCAAGGCAGGAAGAGTTAACTCTGCAGGCTGTGTTTCCTCTTTCTAATAGGAGCTCTTTAGCAGTGCTAATCAGTGGTACTGATTTTCTGTTTTGATTTTTCCATGATAATTAAGTGAATGATCTGGGATGCAATCAAGTTTGCACTAGGGGGTTCATGCAAATGAATTATTTTTTTACACATAAAATTTTGTTAAATGGAATCATAAGGAAAGTTATTTGAAGTTGAAGACTGGGTAGGTGAGGGCAGCTTAATACCCAATTTAGAGGTTTTGAATATATTCAAGCTATCTCTTCTTAATGAAGTAAATCAGCAGTGTGTTGCCTTTTTCAGTTGAAATAATGCTATTTCTTAACAACTGTATTTTGTTTTCATTTGTACTCCAAAGGGTAAAATTATAATAGAGATAGGATGTCACAACATAGAAGAAAGAAATAAGAAAAATGTATCAGACCTTTGCTCCTTCAGTATAGGAATCAAGGGAACCCACATATGCTCCCTAAAACATATAGAAAAAACCAAAATATGGAAAGGGTACATGTTATGCCCTATCATTCGCTTATTTGGATTCCATAGCAGTGCCTTCAACAAACAAGCTGGAACAAAAAGACAATTCACATTTCTGAATATAATGAAATGTATCATTGCTACAGTTATTTATAGTTTATTGGCATGTTGTGAGGTGTCTTCCCTCTCCACTATGTATAACATTTGAATTATTTTCTCAGGTTTAACCAGCTTATGTAAATTTGTATGATCCCTGTCATTTTATTCTCTAATACAGAATATTCTAGAATTCAGTTAATTTCTAATTTAAATTAGTAAAATTCTTTGGGGTGAAGAGACCAAAGCATTTTATATGAATAATCACACACACACACACACACACACACACACACACACACTTTAATGTGCTGATACTTTCTCTTTTGCAAATGCCCCTGCAACTTTGCAGTGCAGTTTGCTATTTCTGAATGCTGGATTTTAAAAGCAGTCAGGAAGTGACCAAATTCTGCCCTTTTCCTGCCCTCCCAATTCACAGGGCAATGCATCAGGTGCAAAGCATGAAAAGAACCTGGACAATCAGTGTCACGATTTTTACGTTAAAAGAGAATGCACAGCTTCTCTCTTTTTCTTGGCAATTTGATTCTCTTCTGGCGATTTCTAGCTTTACAGACTAAACATTTCTAATTGGTAAATGGATGGTTTGATTTGAGATGGTGACTCAGGAAATAAACTCCCCAATTTAGTGTAATTGTTTATGAGTAGGTGGCAGATTACTGCTTCTCAGCCTTCATTTTATTTTGGAGGAAAAAATGAAAGCTAATACCTATATTTCACGTTTCATTGAAATGAAATACTTATCCTGACAAAAAAAAGCTATGAGACAGAGATATTTGCTTTGCTTACTTGTCACAACCACATATATTAAAGCTTTCTTTTTCTGACGGATGAGGGAAATACTAACTGAATCTTCTATGTCTTCAGCTGTAAAATGGGAACAACAAAAATCCCTACTTTTTGGGTAAGTTGCTATCAGGATTAAATAATTCACATAAAAAGACTCAGTAACGTATCTAGCACACAGTAATTAGCTAGGGAATGTTAGCTGCTACTATTACTACTACTATTATTATTATTATCATCATCATTTTTTATCCACTCTTGTTAAATAGAATAGCTTCTTTAGTTATGTTAAACTTGAATTAATCTACAAGTCATATTATGGCTATTGATGGCTTATGTATTGGAGTTATTTAGTGACTATTGAAGTAACTTTTTAAAAGATTTTATAACCTCCCTCTTAATAATTTATACTATCTTTTAATTATCCTACAAATTCATAATGTTTTTTGCTTTAACCTTTAGCCTATGTGGAGTCAGAGATAAATCATTTTTCATGATGTACTTAAAATACTTGTACTTCTAAATAATTTTGATTTTGAGGAATTTCATATTTCCTTGATCTGTAATCCTGAATTTAAAGGATAAACTATATACTAATATTGACTTTTTGCTATTATTGTTACTTATTATTTGTTTGTTTTAAGGTACTCTTACCTTTTCAAAATCCAAAGTTATTCAACACATTTGAGTCTCAAGTAATAAAAACTAATAACCTCGTGATGTAGAAAATCAGTGTAAATGCCAGCTTTCACCCAGAAAATAACTTTTTTGGTCAAATAATGTGGCCCATTATTGCTAGTTTCAAAACAGATTAATGCTTATTTTATTTGTAATTAGTAAATGGATCTAATTTCATGTCCATTTGTGTAATGATTTAGTGATATAGGGTGGCAGTTAAGCTTTTCTTTCTTACTAAGGAGGTGAAGCAATGTGTATAATTCCCATGCTATTTCAACTGCTACACACTCCTGCCTGATGCAATTCTTGGCGTGTAGTAGGAACTCAATAAAGATTTGTAGATGGCTTCACTTCAATACAAGCTCATACTTGATATCTGAGGTGTGACAAAAAATGTTTAATGGTTAATGTTTAAAATTTTTAAAATTTATTACAGTATAAGACACATTGCTATTAATCAGCCTCAAAATATTTCCTCTACACTTGTTTCATCATTCTTGCCACTTTCTGAAGCAGTTCTGGAAGTTGTCCTTCATCAGTGTCTTTAGTTATGTTGGTGTGACTGCTTTCATCCCTGTATTGATTCAAAATGTTTACCTTTTGTAGTCATTTTAACTTTAGGAAAGAGCGAGAAGTCACACGATGCCTGATTCTGTGAATAAGGTGGATAAGGACACACTGTGATGTTTTTATTTGATGGAAATTGCCATATATGTTTTTGATCAATGAGGCATGACTGTAACAAAAGTGACAGTTTAAATTAAAAATTTAGGGGCCAGTGAGATAGCTCAGTGGCACAAGCGCCTGCCTGGCAAGCGTGAAGTCCTGAGTTTGACTCCTGGTACCCACATAGAGGAAAAAAGGGGCCAGTGATATCGCTCAGCGGCATGAGTGCCTGCTGGCAAGCGCAAGGTCCTGAGTTTGACTCCCGGTACCCACATAAAAAAATAAAATAATAAGTAAATTAAAAATTTAATTACAGTGAAAGAAACATTGCTATTAATCTCCTTCCAAATACTCCCCTCACTTTGAATACACTTATCCCATTATTCTTGGCAAAGTGTCTTTACTGTAATAATTAAAAAAAATTTTTTTAACACATATCTTTCGATCATTCCTTGTACCCAAAGCTGAATTCAGAGCTTCCGCAGTCCACAGGAGAACCTCTGTCCTTCCCATCTCATTGAAGGACTGAGCATTTCCCCCAGCAGTTAAACTGAAATCTTTTTTCTCCTGTATTCCTACATTCAGGTGACAAGTCCTGTCAGAAGAAAAGCTCCTGTAGAGTCACTCTACTCCCTGCCAACCGAGTGCTGCTTTCTAGCTCACCCCTCGTCCCATTTTCCCTGGTCTCCTTGTTGCAGTCTCCTCTGCAGCCCCAATGGTCTTCACTCTGCTCTTCAGTAGCTCTCTGTTGCCCTTGGATGGAGTTTCCGAGCTTTACAATGGCTCATAAAGCCCTCTGACCTGCCCCAGTCTCTCTCCAGCTTTCCTCTCTCTTACCATGAATTATCTGAGTTCCCTAAATGTACCTGACCCTCCCTCCCAGCTTCACACTTTTACCTACATGTGTATTTTTTAGAAACCACTGTAGCATAGTTGCTTTTGTTTTTATTCAGCAGATGGAGAAACTGAAGCACTGTGTTTAAGTTACGATTACTAAATTGTAGGCAGCTTAATGGGCAGGGAAGGGGACTGGTTCTAAATTTATATTGTATTTTTCATGGTGGCCAGAATCGGGTGGGCATGCAGTACCCATGAACTTGAATGAATCTCAATTTGTTGCCTGAGGTGTCTCTCCTAAAGTCTAAGGAGCTTCTGGCTCATCATTTATTCTCTGGGATGAATGAGGCCAGATTCCTCTGTGGACCCCCTTCTTCCAGATGGAAACGTGAGAGAATCTGAAAGTCTGTGTTGCCCGGAGTTGTTCTGGTAGATTCCTTTTTGTCAGCTGGCATGGTTGAGAAGTGCTTTTGTTGTGGTGGTTATTAATGATGATTTGCACAGTTCAGCAATTTACAGAATGGTAGGCACCCTGCACAAAATAAGAAGCGCCTCTCTTTCCTGGACTATGAGATCTGGTGACCAGCTGTTTAAAAACTGGCCTCATTATACTTGTATTAACCCTACTGCCCACTGGTGCCGAGTGATTGCTCTATTGAAAAGAATTCTGTTTGAGTGATTTTAATGCACTTTTAATTTTTTTCTTGTAGGTTGTTCTTCAGGAAAAAAAAAATGGTTATATCTTTGAGCTCATGCCTGGGCTTTATCTATTTGTTATGCCACTGGATTGGGACAGCATCGTCGCTGAATCTTGAAGACCCTAATGTGTGTAGCCACTGGGAAAGGTAAGCCTTCTGACAACAGCCTGAGGAATAATTGTCCATGCGTTCTTTTACATATTATTATCATCAATCTGATGTATAAAATTAGAATCTGAAAAGATATTGTGAAATTACTTTTCTGCAAAAATCATTAGGTATTTCTAATAAATTGAGTAACATTATTCACCTTGGTATAATAGTATATATATTATGTGCAAAAACTATATATCTGATTCTAACACAGACACGATTGTAAGATTCAGGGAAAATGTTAATAGTTCAATTACAACGAGGTCTCCAGGGGCTAGTCCCTGCTGTGAATCTATTTGCAGTGGTTTCGCAGAGCTAGACCTATTTTGGGGGACAATGAAAGAGCAGTGGGAGGCAGCATGGAATAATAAAATAAAGTGTTGAAATGTATGGGATAAAAGCAGTGTGCTGTAGGTAACTTGGAAAAGGAGACCTTAATTTTGGAGGAGCAGGCAGTGCTACATGTAGGTGGCATCCCTGCGATGTTCTTAAAAAACTCAAGAAGTTGGGGCCAGTGAGATGGCTCAGCAGCATAAGCGCCTGCCCGGCAAGCGCGAGGGCCTGAGTTTGACTCCCGGAACCCACATACGAAAAAGGGGCCGGTGATATCGCTCAGCGGCATGGGCGCCTGCTGGCGCGCGAGGTCCTGAGGTCGACCCCCCGGTACCCACAAAAAAAAAACAAAAAAAAACCTCAAGAAGAAGCAGTTGTTGGGAGGGGTTCTAGAAATGGAAGGTAGCTTCGAACAGTGCCCGGTGAACCAGAGAGGACTGCGTCCAACAAAAACAGACCCAAGTATAGTTTTGGAAAAGGATAAGATTAGATACATCACATGAAGGATACATCATGTGAGTATCTTCACGAGGTGGGATCAGAAATATGGTGAATGCCACTGTCACTTGCCATCCCACAGAAAGGCAAGCTTGTAAAAATATTATGGTGTGGTCCTCATTCCCCTTATTCATTAAATTGTGTATGTGTGACTTCTGGCTTTTGTCCATAGTCAAAATGACCATGAAGGGTAGATGTTTTGAGTTGATTCAGGACACCAGGGCAGCTACAGCAGAGCAACTAAAGATACTCATCAAAGAACACTTCCAGACCTGTTTCAGAAGTGGCAGTGAGAGTGCTCAAATTGAGGGGGAGTATTTTAAAAGTGATTAAGGCAAAGTGTCTTTCACTATAATAATTAAAAAAGAAAAATTAAACCTTCACCATATTTTTTATCACACCTTGTGCTAGAGGTTAATATGCATTTTTAATACATGTAAGTACAATTACACCAAACTTGGTCATGTTTATATATCATCCTCACCACCATGATTAGCAAATCACAAAGTACATACTATAATAACTGTTTCATCCTCTGTTAGGATGCACGAAGTCCAGAGGCTCTCTAGCACAGCAGTGGTGTTATTCTGGGGGCACAGTAATTCTTTTCTCATAGCATTATTATTTTTTTTTTTCTGAGAGCTTATCCTTATCTCATTAGGAGTATTACAATCAGGGTAACAAGAACAGAATTACCTGGTCAGTCAATGAAATTGTATATTGTTATATATTGACATTTTAGAGCTAAACCATAATGTTCTGTCCTTGGCCCCCAAAAGGGTGCTCCCCATCACATTATGCAAAATGCATTCAGCCCATGTCTGAGAGTAGCCGAAGTCTGACAGTTGCATCGTTACTCAAAAATTCAAATTCAGCATTTCCTTTGAGACTCAAGGCAAATGCTTAGCTCTGAGCCCCTGTAAAAATCAAAAATATACTTTCAAGAAGCAATGGCACAGGGTAAACATTCCCATTCCAAAATGGACAAATTGGGGGCATAGAAAAGAATTAGACCAAATCAAGACCAAAAGCGGCATGGCAGACATTAGCACCTATAGCTCCAAGTCTGTCACCTGGGGCACATGGTGGCATTACGTGAACCCTGAAGAGCTCAGGCGGCCCTGTCTCTATGGCCTTGCTGGTTTTAGCTACAAAACTTCTCTCTTGGGCTGGTTATGCTGGTACTGTAGCTTTCCTCACCACATATCCCACATTCCTAGCATAACCTGTTGTCTCCATTGCAACTTCAGCCTCACTCCTGGTACCAATTTTCTGTATTACTCAGCTTTTCATCATGGTCAACAAAATATCCAACATACACATTTTAAAGAAGGAAAGATTTATTTTGGTTCATGCTTTGAGAGATTTTAGTCCATGGTCAGAGGGCGCCATTGCCCTTTTGTCTGAGCATGGCAGAAGAAAGTCGCTCACCTCATGGCAGCTGGGAAGCAGAGTAGAAAGAGCCAGAAAGAAGGAGGGAGAGAGAGAGAGAGAGACACCAGAGACGATGGCAATGCCCAGTAACCTACTTCCTCCATCTAGGCCCATCTCCTAATAGCCCATTCGGCTGTGAACTCACGAGGAGGTAGTACCCTCACGATCTAACCACCTTCCAAAAGCTCTTCCTCTGAACACATGAAACTTTTGGGGGGACATTTAAAATCTAAACCATAACACATACGAAACTTTAACATATATCATGAAAATAGGTATATAGAATAAAGTAACATACACACACACACACACACACACACACACATATAATATATATACACATATATTTGTGATAGTAACTATTTTATATAGAATTTAAAGGGAGGGACCTCCTATTAATTATCTTTATAAACTTTACAGCACCTCTCTTATGACATTTCACTAAAAAACTATGTAGTAAATATTTATTAAAATAATAAAAATAAATCAGTGAATATGTGAATGAGTATTAAATTTAGCAAAGGGAGAGCCCATTGGTATTTCAACTTCTTGGAGGATGATAACTTTGGGATGGGAGAAACAAACCAAATTTTTGAGATGCTCTGAAATAACAGTCAACAAATTTTGATAATAGATTGACTATGAGATGGCGGGCTGCAGGAATTTAGATCCTGCTGTGTGAAAGAGTAGAGATGTCCTGCACATATCGAAAAATGAAAGAGAGTTGTTTGAGAGGGAAGTGTGGTTTTGCTATGCTATATCCCAAAATCAATGTGAAACATAGGCCTGGAAGTATTTGGGAATATAGATTTGGAAATATCCAGCATGATGAGGTATAACACAAAATCTCTTTGGGGTAAAGACTGTAAGAGGAAAAAAGAATCCAAGTGTTCAAATAGTTCAGCATTCACTTTTAAGTACAGATTTTGTTCTTATTCCTCGTTCACCCTTTGATTACAGCTGTTAACTAGGATTGCAGTTTTTCAGTCACGGCTGGTAATTCTCGTTGTCCGGAACGCTGCCTTGTGTGTGGCGTGTGCTCAGTTACTGTAGCAGGAGGAAGCCCAGCTTCTGACGGTGAATGAAACAACCAAGCACAGACAGCCATGCGGGGTGGTGGCACGAAGAGTGAGTGGCACAGACGAAGGGCACGAGAATTGCTAAACTTAGTATCAGCCCACGGTTATACAAGTGACTAGAGGGAGCCCTAAAATACTCACTAAAGGATAGGGAATGATTTTTTTCTATGTACTACTGGAGAGAAGGATTGACAGCTAGGGACTTATTGGTAAGTTTTCTACTTCAAGGCTAATGGTTCCTACTGAAAAGGTCAGAGAAAATGGGGTAGTTTTAATAAGAATGGGAAAAGCATAGCAAGATAAATGAAAATGATCAAATAAAGGTGCACGTGATAGGTCCTGCATTTTCAAAACCTGAAATAGTTTTGAATCGGAATAGGGAGAGGGAGATTAGCTCCAAACACATCATTCTTGGTAGTAGGCTTGAGCAGGGCTCTTTGTATTAAAAACCACCTGTACCTGTGGTTAAGAGTCAGGTAATCACCCGCAGGCTCGCTGCCCAGCGTGGTGTGTGGAGCTGGACCAAGAACTTGTGACCCAGGCCCCAGCCTAGCTCTACTGAGCCAGAATCCACGGTGTAACAAGAGCCTGAGGTTTCGTCTGCACGGTCAAGTTTGACAAGCACCAAACAAAACTTCTTCTACCGGTGACTTCTAGCTGCATCCTCATGGATATCTGAA
This sequence comes from Erethizon dorsatum, assembly GCA_028451465.1. Taxonomy (NCBI): domain Eukaryota; kingdom Metazoa; phylum Chordata; class Mammalia; order Rodentia; family Erethizontidae; genus Erethizon; species Erethizon dorsatum. Next base: position 80,118,639 of record CM051838.1, on the reverse strand, counting down.
TATTTATTTTCAAATAAAATCATTGTCTTGTTTTAATGCAGCAACTGTAATTCTAAGAAATTGTATCTAAAATGAAATGAAAGAAAGCTAAATCATGAAAAATACAAAAGGGGTGTTAGTGATTAAAGGAATTCTGCACAGTGTCCTTTTGGAAATGGAAGGTCCTGTGAAGTTCCTCTTTCCCGTCCCTTTTCTCTGTGAGTTTCCACTTTTTCACCTGGTGGGGATTCTTCTCAAGAAAGCACAAAAGAAGAGAAACTCCTCTTTGCCCAAACCTGCAATTACTAATACAGAAGTGGTCATAATTGAATCAGCAGCCCTGAAGCAAGCAGAGATAAGAAATGATGATTATTATCATATCTGATTAAAGTAACTAGATGATTTAGGCAGATAAAATGTAATTAACCACTTTGGAATGTGTCCAAGTGATGATGGCTTCCCTCCTCCCTACCCTGTTCTTTGACCTTAAATTAAATCTTGCTGAGGTTTCTCCCGGATAACACTTATTAGGTTAAAATCACAATGATGATGTTTTCAGTGTGTTTGAGAAGAATGAAACAAACAAGAGGAAATAAGGAGTTTCGCATCCCAGAGCTGAAAATAACAGAGAACTGGGATCAGATTCCTTTTATACTGAAGTTTGTTGCTCACTGCCTGCTGTGGAGGCTCTCGGTGTTACACGGCGACGTTTGAGAGGGAACGAGGGGCAGGATGGTGTCTGTGGGTCCTGGTGACTCACTGGTACCGGAAACTCAGTGTTGTTCACTTACCACGAAAACCGCAGTGGACCAGACAGTGGAGGAGGGCGCCTTTCCACACCGTGGCTCGGGAGCGGCCGCCGCTGAATGTGGAGTCTGGACAGTTAGCCAAGGAGCTAACTGAGTTCAACCTGCAAGGCAAGCGCCGGGTAAAGCAGTGACGAGGGTCCAGGAGGCAGCCCCTCTGCAAAAGTGACAACCTGGTTGTCTAATGGTAGCCAGACACGGGACAAATTAGGTACAGTCACTTACAGAGTACTTGGCAGTCATAATGTGAAGATACTTACTAACACGGAAAAATACTTATGTCATACTTTAAAGTTTCAAAAGTATATGCACGGCATGATTATAATATAAAAAATTTTCAAAACCCTCAAACTAAAAGCATAAAACACCTAAAGGATACAAAAGAGCCCAGCAAAAAAAACTCTTGAGGGTTATGTAAAAGTTATAGAATTTGCTTCCTTTTAAAATTTTTCCAAATTTTGTGGTATGATTTATTATACCTTCCAAATAGACAGAGAGGGAGAAGGATAGTGAGAGTGAGGGAGGGAGAAAGTGACTACATGGAAAAGGAAAAACATGTATAAAAATGACAGAAGAGGACTTTGGTTTGAAAAGACTTAGTGCCTTCTCCGCCTTCTCCCTCAGACTGAAGTGGGAGCCCCGGGATTTGAATCAATCTGTATAGTAATTTGTATTTATTCAAGGCTAGATTGGATTTTAGTGTGAAAATACTTTTAGTGAGAAGGAGGTGAGTCGAGATTGAGGAGAAAGGCTCAAAATATAGTACATTTTCTCGTCTTATTTTCCCCAATTGATATATTTCTCTATGAAAGTCATGCCATTTATATTTAGCATTTACGTGTTGGTTTCTCTCAGATTGAGAGCTCCCTGAGGGCAGGGAATGCACGGAAGTTGCTCAATAAATATTTGTGGAATTCGAATCCTAAATACCTTGATTTCTGTTCTATGGAGAAGAGCTTTTTCGTGTCCTGAGCCAGAGAGGCATTCTGTAAATGCATGTTATTGGTGAAGTTCAACAAATGAACTGGCAAGAAGAGGAAATTCATGTGCTTTAACATTTCCTCTAATTTGTGGAATCTTCATGGTTGCTAGAAATTAGTGAAAAGATTTTTCATGTTTGGGTATGGAATCAGTTCCCAACCCACATGAAATGGAATTGAACAAGTTTTATTTGTTAATGGTCACTTTGCTCTCCAAGGCATATGGTAAGGAAATCTTAGCATTTGTATTGAGCTGTACCTTGGGACACTGCCAGAAGAAAATATACATAGCTTAATGTAATATACCATTCCAAGAACATTAATATTTTAGCAAAGGCCTCTAGCTTTACCCCAAAGGAGTTGTATCGAAGTGTACGGGTGGTTTCACACTCTATTCTCATCTGAACCTGTGTTTGGCAATAGCAACAGGTATCATCTGCTGGGGTGGAAACATTTATCTAAAATGTATGTTCGAAACATAGGATGCCAAAAGTGAAGGGATCATGAACAGTCTCTGACCTGTTATTTTAAAATGTGATGATCGAAACCCAGGAAGGTGAGGTTATCTGATGGCACTCGCTCAGTTACTCGTGTCAGATCAGGATTATAACCTTACCTTCTTCTAGTCCAGTGATCTTTTTTTTTTAAGGTATCTTCTTCCTTCTGCCTAATATTTAAGGAGAATTCCTAGAAATCAAGTGGTAATATCCCAAAGAATGGAATACACATAAATGTGAATAGTGTGATTATTTAATTTAAATCTCTGGATTGAAGGCTCACTACCAAAAACCAGCTGCAGAAAGAAAACTCTCTGTGAGACTAGCATCACAGAGCTTTGCAAACCAGCAGGTTCTGCCCTATGTCTAACCTTAATTCTTCATGCTAAAATTTCAGTCTCATTCTTTCTGTACCTTTTCTAATTGATAGCTCCTGTTAATGAACCTGGGCTATTAATTGGCTGCAAGTGAGTCAGTTATTATGGCCCATTTTCTTTGTTAGTGTAAAGTAGAGATTTTAATGGAAATCTTTAAAAGACTTAGAGCAAATAAAATACATTGTTCAGCAAAGGAGATTCTCCTGATTTTCTTGTAGGCAGACATTAAGCTCTTGAGGATTGTAATAGCGCCTTGAGACCATAATGTTGAGTGAAATGAATCAGACACACAAGCTTAAATATTGTATGGTTTCTCTTATATGAGAAATCCAAAATATACAGAGCAAAATAAAAGACAGTTAGTAGGAAATAGGTAGCTAGATCTTTTGAAAAAGGGAAGGGGAACCAGAGGTGGGGGGGGTGAAAAAAAAGAATTAAGGTGTGTTATGTACATATACCAGTTCTCCAGGAGGAATGTAATCATTATGCATTACAAATATGTACTAATAAAAAAATTTAAAAAAGAAGAATGGAGTTGAATGTTCTTTGTATTTCATGGATATTTCACATTCTTGGGCCCATCGGGTTGCATGTTTTTACTCTAAGCAGAATCTGTTATTGAAAATGTGTGGGAAAATAATGTTTAAGTAGCAGCAAGCTACTTAAGGGATGATTATTCATGCTAGTTGTCTCAGCCACATGTTTAGAACTGATTTGAAGGCTTCTTTGTATCTTTATTATGTTGTATATATCCTTCTACTGCCTGAGAAGTAGGACCAGAACATGAAAGCAAATTAGTCCAAATGCCCACCAGAGAAATATGTTCTTTCTGATTTCTCAAAATGTACTCCATTATAAATACTCAGTGATTAAACTTATTATCTGCATGCAGACTTAGGGTACAAACTTTTGTGAAGGTCTTTGTTTTCTTTGGATCCCCAGGACAAGGGGAAGGAATTAAATACAAAAAAATACAGCTATATGTTGTTAACTTTGGAAATTTTAGGGTTAATCGTGAACAGTAAAAGAAAATTTCATTTGAAATTTATAGCATACAAACATATACTAATAAAAAAAAAGAAATTCAGAGCATAAACCTTTGTCTTTTAAGTACATCCCTAGTATTGGTCTTTTGGGGTTCTGGTTCAAATAAAAATTTATGAAAATGTGGAAATTCTCTGAAAAGTTAATATGGAATTGCAAATGGAGATAATTTAGCCTATAATTGTTTTTTCGTGTGGATTGTATCATTAATGTAAAAAAACTGGTTCCTTTATTTTTTCTTTCCTATATCATTAACGTCAAAAAGAGAAATACTGATACCTTACTTTTCCTTTTCTTCTAGCTACTCGGTGACTGTGCAAGAGTCCTACCCGCATCCCTTCGATCAGATTTACTACACCAGCTGCACGGACATCCTGAACTGGTTTAAATGCACGCGGCACAGGTAAGGGAAGCCAGGTGTGGCTGTGCGTTTGGCTGCTCGGGAGTGGAGCCTGACATGATCAGAGATACCAGTTACGAGAGAACAGGCATTCGGTGATTGCTACCGAGGGCTTGCTACTGTCCCAGTCCTGCTGCAGGTCTCCGGGGACACGGGATAGCGGAGAGGTGGCCCACACCCTGTGGGAGCTTACAGTCTAACGGCAGAGGAAATGTCTGTTCTTCATCATTCAGTTAGCGATATTTCATCCAGCTTCTGTGTTGTGCTTGGCTGCGAAAGACCCCCGTAAATATGGATGTCACCAAATCGAAAGAAATGCCTGTCTCAGAATGTTTCTTTTTTTTTGTGGGTACCAGGGGGTCGAACTCAGGACCTCACGCGCCAGCAGGCGCCCATGCTGCTGAGTGATATCACCGGCCCTTTTTTCATATGTGGGTACCGGGAGTCAAACTCAGGACCTCGCACTTGCCGGGCAGGTGCTTATGCCACTGAGCTATCTCACTGGCCCCAGAATATTTCTAACTGAACATCCTACTCCATTTGTGCTTAAAATTGACCCTTAAGTAAAACAAGCTATTATATATGTTATTTATAAATGTGAACATAAAGAGACAAAATAAAAATATTACATATAACATCAGCTTACAAAGAGGTGAACCTTTAATACCCTAATTTCATTAGTAAAATATTTATAGATCTGTAGTAGTGAATTATGGGTTGAATGTGGCACCTGCTGACTTACTCTACATGGAGCGATGCCATGCTCAGTGTCATTTCCTCCCACAAGCTGACCCAGTCTGCTGTATCTAAACTGGCATTCCTTCCCTGTCACATTTTTTTCCCTGCCTCAGAGTTTAGTTTTTTCAATTGTATTTAGTCATTGCCAGCTATTTTATGACATGACTGTTTACTTAATGTGTCTCTATTAAACAGATTCTATAAGATCTGTCTTCCTCAGTAAAAAGTAAGATTTTTGAGGGTGAGAAATTGATATCATTTTGTTGACTATTTCTTCAGTGCCTGGAATATAATAAGTGGTTAGTTAAACATATATATGTGGGGCTGGTGAGATAGTTCAGTGGCATAAGCGCCTGCCCCGCAAGCGCGAGGTCCTGAGTTCGATTCCCGGAACCCACATATGAGAAAAGGGCCGGTGATATCGCACAGCGGCATGGGTGCCTGCTGGCGCATGAGGTCCTGTTGTTGACTCTGGTACCCACACACACGAAAAAAAAACATATATATGTGAATCAGTGAATGAATGATGCTTTAAATAGAAAAGCATCTCTTATTAGTCTTCTGCTTTTATTGTAGGGATAACTCTGGGCTTAGATTCTAAAAGAAATTCTCTCAATTCTTCCTTTAAGACATAAGTAAGTGAATGATGCTCAGATAGGCATCACAGGAAAATCAATACCTTGCAGGTGATTTCAAGATAAGCAAAGGAGGAAAATCATGAACAATAAAGTCAGCAATGGCAAAACATTTAGAGCTTTCAGTGATAGCAGACAGCCTGCTGCACCACACGTGCCATAGGTTTGCCACCGCTGATATAGTTTGACGTTATTAGGGACTCAATATTAGCAGCACATTGCTAAGAGTTAGCATAGTATTGGTCAAGACATATATTCTATATTTATTCTTAATTATTTTGAAGTACTTTGCTTTGCATGCTTTATGATAGTAGTCCCCCCATTTTTACTAATATAAAATTTTTTTCTGGTCAAATTGTCAGTCAAAAGAACTAAGCATGTGATTTTTTTCTTTTATATAGAATCAGTTATCGGACAGCCTATCGACATGGGGAAAAAACTATGTATAGGCGCAAATCCCAGTGTTGCCCCGGATTTTACGAAAGCAGGGACATGTGTGTCCGTAAGTAAGACTTTCATCTTTGATGTGCACTTGTTTTTCCTAGTGCTGGTTTGCTTCGCTTAAGGGCAGTGGAGGTGGAGACGGGAGTGGTGCAGGCAGGGACACTCCCTTTCTCTCTCGGCTGCTACTTCTTGGCTTGTGCCACGAGGGGAGCATTGACTTTGTCCTCCTTTGTTGTTGCTTAGAGAGAGGACTTGTATCAGCACGTGTCTCAATTTCCTTCCAACCTTTATTTAGATTCTGTTGTTCTTAATGTAGATAGAGGCAGCTCCTCAACCGTGGTTCAGAGCCAGGGCTATATGTGGTAATAAATGTTCATGGAAAAAACAGAATATGTAACTAAGCAAAAAGCAGAAATTGAAATACATTGTGAATACCTTTCTTGGTTAGTTAATGTACTTTTGTAACACACTGAAGGAGTCAGTACAGTTATATTATTACACCATAGGTATTAGTAACCAATCTCAATAGTCGAATATTTTACTTGATTTTTCAAGTTGCATCTATTATGAACTACTATTGTGATTAAATAACTGTTCACATTTTTAATAAAGTAAAGTCGAATTGTTAGAAGTAGAATTGCTGGGCCAGAGATGTACATATTTCTAAGAATTTTGGAGTGTTTCCAATTTACAGATACACCAGCATGGAGTGAAAACGCCTTTTAGCTTTTGCCCTGTGTCAGTTATCCCTTTGGTAATTTTTTTTTAATTTGCATGCCTTTGATTAATAATGATGCTGAATCAGAAAAATTACATGTTTATAATCAAACATCCTAGAAAATAATCATGAACCGATCTCAGTGGCCCAGGCTGAGGGGACATCAGTTGAGCTCACGGGCTAGATGTGGGGAGGCCGTGCCTGTGGGTGCGCTGACCAGGGTTCAGCCTCACAGGCACCATTGTCAATGCTCTTCCGTCTTTCGGGATGGTCTGTTAATAACCCCGAGTGCAGGACTTGTACATAAAGCCTGGCTACGATCTCATTACTTGAGCAGAGCTGGGAGAGGTGCTTGGCCCTTTGTCTTGTGTCCTTCTCTCCTTGGAGGCCGGCACACGGGAAGCTGGATTTTGCTGGCAAGCTAGTATGGAGAGAGTGGACTCCTAGGAGGTTAGAGAGAGGGCTTCCGTGTTTCATGGCCTCAGCTTCCCATCCGCAAACACCTCTGTCATTTTATTCAATAGTGCAGCCCTTCTTGGAAAGTTAGGCAAGTCCACACAAGCGCTGTCGTCCTGAAATTGCACTGATAAAAATAAACCTTGATTTTCCACTGGACAAGTGGCAAGGTGTCCTCAGACCTCTTAGATGGACTCCTTTTGTATTTGTCTCTAAAATTCTCCTTTTCCTAGGCCTTCTTAGCTGACCAGCTGCCCCAGGAGACTGAAACATTTTTCTTTAGATATGTTAATACGTTTAATCAGCTTACTGTCAGTTCTCTCTGGCGTGGGAGCTGTTTGGTCTCATGAAGGGTATTTTGCATTTCTAGGCCATGATGTCTTATTTTGTCTCCGAACCCCCAGAGACACACTGACTCCTTGTCTCACCTCCTGGTCCTTGGGGTGCCTTGCAATAACTGCTCTGTGCTGTCCACGGCGGGCACCGCAGGGCAGCCTTGTGGAGAGAGAAGAGGACCTGGGATTCTGGGCCCTGCTTTCAAGATCGCTTTTGCAGGCACATTTTGCTGCCAGACAGATAACACAATTTTCATTTCTGTTTCCAGTTACCAAAAGGTATGGAAATACAGGTTCAGTCCCCATTTTAGTTTAATTTTTGGTACTCAGTTTATCTGGAAGGAAAAAAAGGGTGTTTTCATAAAAATACCTGTGTTTGAAAATAGTTTCCTTTAGGTAGCTGAAGTGAATAGAGCAGGCAGTAACCTCTCAGCCCTCTCAGGAGCCCTGCCAAAGGTCGCACTGCACAGGGCCCTGCTGGAGGCGTGGCAGGGCCACTAGCTGCCCTGTAACTTTCACCCTGTTTTGTGAGGACCTGGCTGGTCCTCCAGCCTCTCACCCATTAGCAGCCTGCACTTTGGGCTCTCCCTCTCTTCTTCAGAGATTAGAATATTTTACAAGGTTTATTTGTCATTTATTTTGAGTTGTTTTTTTTTTTGGATACAGGGTCTCACTATGTAGTTCAGGCTGGCCTTGAACTCACAATGTAGCCCAGGCTGGCTTCAAACTCAAGGTGATCCTCCTGCCTCAGCCTCCCCAGGGCCGGAATTACAGGCATGTGCCACCATGCCCGGCCTAGTTCATAAGTATTAAAACTAGCTCTTCATCAGGAAATTGTCAGGGACAATATGCTGGAGAATCATCATCTCTAAGCTTCAGGGACATTTGTGGAGCATTGACAGCTAGTTCAGAGTCAGCCTCAGGGGACTGGGCAGGCTTGCCGTGGCAAAGGGGTCTCAGAACTGTGAGGACAGTGTGCAGAGGCCACGAGAAGAGGCTGTACCATGCAGCCAAGGGTGACTCCTGATTAGAGAAGAATGAAGTTTTCTATCCTACTTTTCCCTGTGAAAAGTTTTCTGTCCTTTTATAACAAGTCATTTCCTCTTATTCGTACGGAAAATCAGATTCAGCACAGTGGGTTTAATGTAATTGAACTTAACTTGGATTGATTAGGTACTTACAATGTAAAAACCAATAGGCTGGGCTCTAGCAATTATATGCGTATCTGAACTAGACATATTTACTGCCTTCACAGAGTTCACCCAAAGTGTTTTTTTAAAATATGTTTAAGGCACAGAGTAACAGTTAACTTTATCAAGGATTTCCTATGTACCAGGTATGTACATTATCTCATTAAATTTCTAAAGCATCACTATGATGCAGGCTTTGAGACATTAAATGACTTTTTCAGTCGAATCAGTTAGTGGTTGGTGTAGGGATGGTACCGATATTCTGAACAGAAAATGATGATACCCCATCTAAAGAAAATAGAACAGAAAATAGCAGAGCAATTTATGAACCAAATATTATCCAACTCCTGTCCGTATCATATTTTGTCAAGAATTTCTTAGCAACATTATGATTATATGACTTTAGAGATCAAAAAAGTTATTAGATAATTTTGCCCCTGTAAAACAAAGTTAAGAAATTTAATTTTCTTCATGAATTCACTTATGCATTCTCTGTTTAATTCTATCTCTTTTTAAAGTGACTAAAATCAGTGAACATTTTTTGCTTCTGAAATAGGATTTTTAAAAGGTTCTGAAAACAAAGAACTTTAGAGGAAATAAGTAAGCACAGACATGGTTGGGTCTCCATGGGCCAGGAGACTGCTCGCTAATCTCATTGGTGCACACACTGGGGCTTGGGGACAGGGATTGCTGTTTGGGGGACAGGTGAGATTTGGGGCAGGTCTTGGGGACAGGCGTTGCTACTGCACTTTGCTCCACCTCTCAGAAATCTTGCAAGGGAACCAAGGCAGGTCCTCTGTCTTCTTCAGTACTTTCCAGGTACCCTAAATAAGAACTGGAGCTCAGAGGATGCTGAAAATTCTGAATTCATGCATTTGTGGCTGGAGTGGCCTGGAGTTGGTGGCTCTCATTTCATGCTTATGTACAACACAGGCAGCAGGTGGTCCCTGAAATGGCACTGCATGCTGTCAGCTGGGGATTCTTGGGGAAAAACCCTGGTTTTCTTGTTTCCGGAGCACAACAAAGAGACCAGCTCTGCTTCTGCCTGGAGCGCACAGGCAGAGAGGGGCTGAGAAGCTTTTATGGGGCAGACTCTGGTTCGGGGGTTCTGGTGTCTTTCTGGTGAATTCTCAGGTGCTGCAGAAGCTGCAGGTCTGGAGACCACATGTTGAATACCAGGGCATTCTGTCCAGAGACCAGAGCTCCACACTAAGCAGGCAGAACCAAAGCAGAGAGAGTGGGGAGTGGCATGGCGCGAAGGCTTTTTAAAGGTGAAAATATGACTAGGACATGAAAAAAATCAATGATTTTTTGATAGGTCTTACTGTGTTTATAAATTTATTTCAAACTCCAAATTTGCTCATCCTTGGATTAGTATTCTTGCTTGATCTGTGTTAAGAAAGAATTTAGGGGGGCCGGTGAGATGGCTCAGTGGCTTAAGCGCCTGCCCGGCAAGCGCGAGGGCCCGAGTTCGACTCCCGGATTCCACATACGAAAAAGGGGCCGGTGATATCGCTCAGTGGCACGGGCGCCTGCTGGTGCGCGAGGTCCTGAAGTCGACCCCCCGGTACCCACAAAAAAAAAAAAAAAAAAGAAAGAATTTAGATTTGGCTAAGTCTTTTTGATTTGGGGAATTTTAAATATGAATAAAGAAATACCCAGGAAAATGAAATAGTTTTAGTGTATTTGTATATGTATGTGTGATTTGTATGTTTCTGTGAATGCACAGATATATGTCAAAAACTGATCTCTTATGAAAGTGACATTGACTAAAATCTTGGGTTTTTGTTTCGTTTTTCACATTATAATGGGAGTTGAACCCAGGGAGAACTGAAGAGCTGCGCTACATCCAAAGACATTTTAAAATTTTAATTTGAGACAGAATCTCATTAAATTGCCCCAGCTGGCCTCAAACTTGTGATCCTTAGTCTCTTGAGTAGCTGGTGCATCACCTCATCCTGCAAAATCTCGAGTGCTTGCACCTAAATAAATGTTGAGTCAAACATATTCCTGTATGTTTTTATGAACAAACAGCATTTTTATAATAAATATTCATGTTGTACATATTGTTGTTTTCTATGGATCTTTATGAGATGACTTTTAGTCAATACTTTTGGTTGCTTACATCAATCTTACCATATATATGTGAACAGTAGTTGTATGAGGCATACGAGGAAGCAAGAAATGTGATCATTTTAAATTTGTGGTTGCACAACTTCTAGAGCCTAGTCTCCTCTCTGCATATACTCACCAAATATGAGCATCCTAATGGCCAATGTATAGTTATCTGCCACGACCTGCATGGGGAGTGGGGTCCTGAGAGCAGGCGACGGGAGATTAAGAAAAAACTATAGATACATACTAAAAGGAAAGCTGAGACCAGGTGGGACCTCACCTCTCTGATGGAGAGGCAGTGACAAACCAGCAGGGACTGCCTCTTTATTTATACGCTGTAAAAAGCAGGGGAAGCGTGCGTGGGGCGAAAGCGTGTCTCAGTGTTTTGCTGAGAACACTGAAAGCGAACATTCTCAGAGCTGTCTGTGCTGTAGTTAACAGGGAGGAACACCAAGGACGGACACCTGCTGGACTGGCCTTGCTCTGGTCCCAACAACTTGTTTGCATGGCTGGCCTCTGGAGCTCCGTGTTCTCGGGGCTGGCCTTGCTCTAGCCCCAAGGAGTTTGCTGACCTCCAGCTCAGCCACGGCTCAGCCGCTCCACACAGTTATCCAAAGATAACTGTTGTATTTATTACCTCTCATTTTTTGGCTTCTGAGAAAATAAAGTGTGGCTCAGATTCTCAGCAAAGAATGGAGAAAACAGATTAGACATAGATTCAAATCCGGAAGCTAGCCTATATGTCCAGTAACTTTGGGCAATAGATTTAATTTCTATGATTCTTACTTTCTTATATGTAAAATGGAGTTTAATGCCAATTAATCTTGTAGAGTTGCTATTAAGATTATCTAAATTTTATGAAAGTACTTCGGAAAATGCAAAGGCTTGCATGTACAATTGTACTAACAGAAAGGGAACATTCTCACTTTGGTTTTAATGTTATTAAAACCATTGGGCAACATAGGTGTAGGCAGAGAATTCATGAACAAAACCCAAACTGCACAGGAAGTACTTCAAAGAATCAACAACTGGGATTGCATCGTATTAAAAAGATTTTTCACATCGAAAGAAATCACCAACAGAGTGAAAAGAAAATCCACAGAATGGGAAAAAACTTTAGCGAACAGTCCCTCCAGACAAAAGACTTCTATCTAGAACATATAAAGAATTGAAAAAAATCAGGCACCCCTTGGGCCAGTGAGATGGCTCAGCGACGTACGCACCTGCCTGGCAAGCATGAGGGCCCGAGTTTGACTCCCGGAACCCACATATGAAAAAAGGGCCGGTGATATTGCTCAGCGGCACGGGCGCCTGCTGGCGTGCAAGGTCCTGAGGTCGACCCCCGGTACCCACAAAAAAAAAAAATCAGGCACCCCAAATTCAAAGACCCAATCCAAAAATGGGCATCTGAGATGAATACACATTACTCAGAAGAAGAAATACAAATGGCAAATAAATATATGAAAAAATGTTCGACATCATTGGTCATTCAAAAAATGCAGATTAAAACAACACTGAGATTCCATCTCACCCCAGAAAGAATGGCTATTATCAAGAAATCAACCAATAAAAAATACTGATGGGGCTGTGAGGAAAAAGGAACCCTTTTCCACTGTTGGTGGGAGTGTAGACTGGTACAGCCACTGTGGAAATCAGTGTGGAGATTCCTCAAAAAACTAGGATTGGAGGTCCCATTTGACCCAGCTATTCCCTTCTGCGTATTTTCCCAGAAGAATTGAAAACATCATACCACAGTGATATATGTGCACCCATGTTTATAGCAGCACAATTCGTAATAGCTAAATCTCGAAAACAACCCAAATGCCCATCAACCGAGGAAAGGATAAAAAAGATGTGGTATTTTTATACAATGGAGTACTACTCAGCTATAAAGAAGGATAAACTCAAGGCTTTTATAGGTAAATGGATGCAACTAGAGACCATATTCATAAGTGAAATAAATAAGACTCACATGTGTAAACATCGTATTGTCCCTAGTGTAAAGAACTGAAAGAGTAAAAAAAGATCCAAAATGTACAATAGATATTGTGAAAGGGGAAGAGACTACTCAAAAGGAAAGAACAACTGGGGTGGGGAAAAGGAGAAAGGAAAGAAGGGAAAAGAATATGTGTGTATACACACACACACACACACACACGCACAAGGTAGCTAAGATAATTATACTACTGATTTCTATTAGTTCATTGAAAAGAATAGTTTGTGCTTATATTGGTTGATCAATTTTTCATGCCTATATGTTGTAATCTGAACAACTACTTTGAAGATAACAATACACAATATATTAACCATTGTTAATCTCCTATTGTTTTGAAATTCTCTTATCATTGTTGTTATTGTTTTTCTCTTTAAAATAAAAAAAAAATTAGGCAGTTGAATTTTAGTTAAAAATACTCCAGAGTACTTCTGTAGTTCTAAAGTTGCACAAATATTAGCCCATAAAATTTCATGAAATTAAAAGGAATTCCATGGCAGTTCTTGTGACTATCAACTTGACTTGCCAAAACTGAGACTCTGCATCACAATTAATTTAATCGTGTGCTGGTGATTACTGTGATTATCGATAACTAATATGATCAAGTCCTTCTTTCTAGTCATATAAAATGTATTGCAGTTTGCTTTTTTCTGAAAAGGAGCGAATGTCCTTGAAGTGAAAAAGCCCACTTCTTTCTGATTCTCAATTTGTAATACCTATAGCTATTTTAAATTAGAAATGCAGTCAAGTTTAAATGTGGAATTTATTTTATATAAACATATTTAATTTTTTTTTCTCAAACTACAAAGGCAATGAATTTTGGTACAAGTCAGATGTGTTAATTGCTATAGGTATTTGTTAAATGTGCAGTTTGTAGGTTGCTATTAGTATTTGTTAAATGTGCAGTTTGTAGGTTGCTGTTAGTATTCGTTAGATGTGCAGTTTGTGGCACCTCTGTGCATGTGTGTTGGTGAGCATGTGCACATACCTTGAAGTTTTTAAAATGGAATTTGATTAATAAGTTTGATTTCCATTTTAAGTAACTCAGCTTCCAAACTGACAAATCTTTATGTATATTTAAATAGTTTTTGCAAATCTAATGAGTTTAATTATAAATAAGATGAAATCTTAAATTTTCTTAGTATAATATTGTATTTTTAAGATTTCAATTTTAGAATAGCATTTTACATTAATTACTCCACTACATATTTAAAAACTGAAATTAAAAGGTAGACTTTTTAGTCCGCAGATTCTGTCTCTGTCTCTCTCTATCTCTAGCAGTATTTGGGACTGAACCTAGGGTCTTTGAGTTGAGCTGCACCTGCAGCACTTATTTTATTTTTAAAATTTTGAGGCAGGGTCTTGCTAAATCACTAGATTGCCCCAGCTGTGTTCAATTTACAGCTCTCCTGCATCAGCCTTCCAGAGTGCTGGGATTACAGGCTCTTAAATGATATAAATATCTTCTTAAAACTAAAATATATGACCTGTAGATTTGAATTTTCTTATACATTTATATACTTAATTAAAAATAGTTACCCTATAAACAAATAATCATGCCATCTCATATTTTTTGCTTACTTTTTAATTTTGGTGACTTGTGTTCCATTTTGGCATTTATTTTTATTGTGTTAAAAGTATCATTCAATTTACCATTTTAGCCATTTTAAGTGCCAACAGTTCAGTAGTGTTAAGAACATTTGCATTGTGCAACAGATCTCTGGAATTCCTTTGTTGTTCAAAACTGAAGCTCTGTACCCATTTAATTTTTTTCCTCCTTCTCCACAGCCAGGTGTTTGACAATCACCTTTCTGTTTCCTGTTCCTATGATTCTGACTACTTTAAATGCTTCATGTTAGTGGAATTGTACAGGATTTGACTTTTTGTGACAGGCTAACTTCCCTTAGCACAATGTCCTTGAGGTTTACCTATGTTGTAGCATACGTCAGGATTTCCTACTTTTTAAAGGCTGCATAATATTTCTTTTGTTTACTGAAGTTTTTAAACACAGAGAACATGGTCCTTGCTTATTGTCTTGTTAGAGGCACACTGAACTCATTATCTATTCTAGATAGACTGTCCTGTATTCCTTAGATTGAAGACATATTATTTATTAGTATGATTCAAATTATAGTAGAACCCCTGGCCCAGTTGGCTACTTCAGTTAATTGAATTTTGTATATCTTTGTTAAGCTATATGAATATACTTTTACTGCCTAACTTCCACAAAAATCAACACAATCTTATATTCTTTTCATACAGCTCTTATCTTTTTATAACTGTACGGCTCTTGTAAATGTGAAAATGATATCAGTTGCATTTTGTAAGCCTCATGGCTATTTTGGAAGTGAAATCACAACCTCTAAGGTCATTTTGTCCCCTTCCATCTGGCCTTGGGCTCATCCCATGTATAGTTTGAAGTTACAAGCGTGGCAGCTGCGTGGCTCTTTCTGCAGGATATTAATTTCCTCCACAGATATCAGCCGTCTTCAGACACTTCCCATCCTCTCATTGTCCCCACCCGTCTGCTTGCCTAAGATTCTGTATAGTTCTCTACTTTAGAATTCTCATTTTCTTCCACAGATGAAAAGATGTGGAGCATGAATAGGCTCAAATGTAGTGTTCCAAGATTAGTAGTGCCTGTGTCCTTCTGTTTTTCTCACCTCACTTCCCCTTCTTTCTTTCATTCCTTCACCCTTCTTCCTTGCCTTGCCTTGCCCTTCCCTTACCTTCAATTTCTTTTCCTTTCCTTTCCTCCCCTTCCCTCCCCTACTCTTCCCTTCCCTTCCCTTTCTCCCTCCTGCCCTCCCTCTTTCCCTCCCTCCCTTCCTAAGCAGAAGGCACATCAGAGGCTGATCAATGAGGGCTCAGCCTTGAAGTACAGCCAGTGGAAGGGAATGATCCTCTGGCCTCTCCCTGGTGGACTGTGTCACTTGGTTTATTAGAAGTAAAACATCTGTGGTATCTTTTTTTTGTGTGTGTGTGGGTACCAGGAACTGAACTCAGGACCTCGCGCTTGCCAGGCAAGCGCTTATGCCGCTGAGCTATATCATCGGCCCCAATTGTGGTATCTTTTAAAAAATTGCTAAAAATTATTTTTCAGTGAAGCCATTTTTTATCTGTCACAAAATTGGAAATCAGAGAGGAAAAAAAAACACTCATTGTTCTGTCATTTTGGCTCTATGAATTTTTTTCACTGTTTTAAATCAAAAACAAATTTATAGAATTAGACCGTTCATATTTTTTGTAAACTGTTTTGTTCATTTGTGTTATATTGTGGATATATTTCCTTGTAAATAATTATGTCTAATAAAATAATCATTAATTTACATGACTAATAAATTCATCATTTTGATGCTTGAATTTACAGTGTTCATGTATACTAATGGTAATGACTTAAGTAGCTTAGTGGCTACAGTGAGTATCATTTTGTATATCTCTTTGCACATATGAGTGAACGGTAAGGTACATTGTTTTAAGTAAGTCCCAAGCAGCAGAGGGAAGAGGTGGGAGCAAGGCAAATGGTAACCCTGCTGTCTCCTAAGGAAGGTTCCTAGAAGCGATCACATTGCATTTTCTCTTCTATCCCATTGGTCAGAGCTTAGTGACAAGGCCTCACCGAGCTGCAAAGGCGTATGTGTAAAATATTTCTGTGGGAAGAGGATAATCGATACTGGGAGACGATAACCCTCTGAGCCACGTGTTAGTGTGCTGTGATACGGATTCCCGACAGTCCAGGCTGTGACAACTTACATGCCCACCAGTAACACAGGAAAGTGTCTGTTTCCCCACGTGCTTGTTAACACTAGCTATTACTATTGCTTTCAACCTATTTGATGAAAAATAGTACCTTGTTTTATTTTGTATTTCCTTAATTATAAGTGGTGCTCTAAAAATTTATGCCTATTAGCCACTATATGTATTTTGGTTTAAAGGACAGGAGCAGGATGAGAGCTAAAGTGAGACTATTTTGTCCTTCAGAAATCCACAGAAAGATTGCTTGGACACAAGAGGTGACCGAGGAAAAGGAAAAAAAAAAAGCAGCCTGCTTGGGGGCTAGTAAAGGAAACAATATGAGACAAGATGTGACTTGCAAACACTGCAGGGGTCAACCCAGCAGGAGTTCCAGGTCCTTCAGAGTCCTTACCCTAACTGATATCATGGGCCCCTATGCTGTCTGCACCTCAAAGTTCTCTAGGCCTTCTTTTCCCAAGACTTCAACTCCTTGCAGATCCAGGGTGATCTGGAGCCAGGGCAGATGCTCACCTTCTTCTGCTGTTGGGAGAGGAATAGCCTCTGATACCATGCCGGTGAGGAGAGCTCTCGACCCAAGCGAAGTGGGAAGGAGCAGAGAGTCATGGTCCCTGCAGTGCTGTGGTAGTTCAGGAACATTTTCGAGCAAATGGGGTTTTGAGGCTGCCCTAGGGACCTAACCATTATTTACAACCTTGTAACTCCAGTAAAATGTGTTTGGAGGTACAGAAAACTAATTTTCAAATCTATCTTTGAAACCTGACTTTTGACAAAATGGGAGTTGCCTCTGAATATGGTTGCAAGGGACATGGAAGAGCTCCCAGGAAAGGCAGCAGAATGGGAAGTTGGCAGCTACGCTATGCAGGAAGGATTGGTAAATGCAGAGATAAGGCCAGCCATACATTCTCATTTAGGTGTCCTTGGCTTCATCTTGGTTGATGGCGGAAAAGCAGGTCACTGTAAACAGGGCTGCCCGAATGAAAATCATGAATGGACAAAGGGAATGGTCAGGTGTTCCTTCTCCCATCCAGCTTCCATCCTCTTTGCCCGGATGCCTTGCCTTCCGCCACTGGACGCTGTTGCAATGGAAGGGACCGTTCTGATGACTGTCTTCTTTGGAGTGGATTTAACTCTTGTGTTCTATTTTTGTTAGGTGGAAGTCAAATGCTAACTTGGGGGTTGAGGCTCTACTGGGGTATCCAGGCTGTGCGGCTTACAAGGAGGACAGAGCAGAGAGGTTTGGAAACGGGGTCACCCACTCTGGTTTGCAGGCCAGATCTGATGGTGAAAGATGAGTTCCCATGGATGTGCCCTGCCTGTCTTTGGCACTTGTTGAGAGAACTTTGGACCGTAAATAAGAAGCCTTAACTCCCACACACTGAGCTGTATATGATTTCCTGCTCTTAGCAGAAAGGAGTGTGACAATTGATTATGAGAGTAGTGAATAAATGTTCACAGCTGATTTTTAAGTTGGCCAACTTTATGTAAAACTGAACTGGTTGTAGGCACATAAGGATCTGCAACTGTGTTCAGTGTTTATATGAAAAAATAATTCCATGCATATTCTTGTTTGAATATCGTGCTTCAGAAAGCAGTGGGTCTTAAACCCAAATGCTGGGGCAAAGCCTTACAGACCTGGGACACTTTTCCTTCCAGGAGACAGATATGCCACCCAGGCAGTACTTTGGAGAGCCACATTAGGATATGTGCCATATAAGCCAGATGCCTTTCCCCGTTTCTTCTTTTTTATATTGGAATGTTTTTATTAGTCTGGAATTAATAAAAACTTCCTCTCTGGGAGAGCGTACTATCTCTTGCAAGCGGCTGCCTGAAACACTGTTTAGAAGGCTTTAGAGGCCATGTCTTGGCTAAGAGGAAAAGCAGAGCGATACAGAGTGACCCAGTGTGGCGGTGGGTGGCGCAAGTGCCACATATCTCTCATCCCTGTAATAGACTGACATTTTATGGTGTTTTGGATCTTTCAAGTCAAGGAGAGTTGTGGCTGCTGAATCATTCACCTGGCTAAAGAGGCTTCTATGACACCAACTTCACCATTTGACAGAGAGGTCCTAGCCGCTGATACTGCTATTGTCCGCAGGAAGAATTAGCTGCCTCTTTGTCACCTGGAATATTTGTCAAAGTCACATAGGTTCATCTTATCCATAGCTTTACATGGGGAATGGGCAGGGATTTCCAAAGCCCTGTTTTGCTGCAGTGTCAGCTATAGGAGGGTTGGGTAGGAACCAGATGGGCAAATCTGAAACCTGGGTGAGGCTTTGGGATGAGCTCTGCCAAGGTGCTCGGTGCCCTTGGTAATGTAAGGGACACGTTTCATTCTTCATCCAGGCTTTGTGTCATTTTAGTGTTTTCCTGACGAAAACCTTTTATTCAAACTGAGAGTTGCTCAAGTGCAGAGGGAGACACTTATTTGGGGCTGGGAAGATTCAGTCTTTGGCAGAGGGTTGTTTCAGCGAGAACAGGGCTTCTCTGGTGGATTTAGGTGGCAAAAGGAGGGCTGAAGGAAAGGAGAAAATGTGTCCTTGAAATTCAAGTCTTCTTCTCTGGGTTTGTTTGATTCTCAGAGGCTCGTTTAATAATAAAGTTATGATCTTGTCAAATATTTCCAAAAAACCTTAGTCTATAGATTCTTTTAAGCAGACCCTTTTGAAAAGAGATAAAAGTGAGAGTCCTGTTTGGCTAGCAAGAGACCATAAGGAACTGACAGCAATCAGATGGTGTGTCCCTAAGTCTACCTACTCAGGACGCCCTTCCTGCCACCAGCAGTGGATTTTTTCATGTTTCCATAGGGACCCTGTACTCAGTTGCTATGGAATCTGACTGATTCAGAGGCACCTACCAGTAAATGGAAAAGCCCTTTGTCCACATACAGCACCAGCAGACATTCCAATTTTCCCACACATCTATTGGAACTTAAATTTTTTCTTTCTAGCTTTGGTTATTAGACTTGGCTACTAGTGAAGATAGGATTTAATAAATAATGTAGGAAGCCTTTGTTTTACTGGCTGCCAATGCTTATTCACTACTTAGAATTTTATATGTAGAAAATTCACTATAAATTCATGATAGCCTCAATTTAACCAGATGGAAATCATATTGGCTGTCTGTTTTTTGCTTAAGAAAGACTGACTTTAGAGTCCCATGGAGACTAGGCAACGGTAGATAATGAAAAATCCTTGCCTTATTCATGGGAAGTGAGTTCCCAAAATTGTAGTCTTTGCAATACAGGTAGAATTTTTACAGATCTAATACTTTATGCAGTACCCTCATGGGGACAGATAATAGCTAATATAAAAACCCAGAACTGAGAAGCAATTTTTATTGTAACATGGTTCAAATATTTTTAGGGCAAAGTAATTTAAAAATAATGGAGGAAATACATTTTGATCTAAATGAACAATCACAAAACATTGACATGACCAGGTGGTGACAGACTTGCATTGCGTTTTAGTCTGTGATAGCAACTGCCAAGCATTTTTACAGCTAATCCGGTGGTAAACCTAGGGCATCCATCTGGGCCACACATAGAGATGCCAAGGGGAGAGGGATGCACTGAGAGAACTGATGCTGCATTTATGCTTCAGCTGTAGTGATAGACCAAGTTCCAGACCTACTTTTTTCCTTGACAAATAATTCTAAAAAGACTTGAGGAAAATCAGCTAGCTCTCCCAGAGAATTTCTACCTAGAAGAACAGCTTCTGAATTTATTAGGTCACAGAAGGCAGCAGTATTTCAAGGTGGACCTCCCTGGCCAGCTGGGCACACTGCACTGGCAAATGCAGTTATGTCACATGGAAGGAAAGATATGGCAGCCTAACTAATGGATGTTTGAGCTTAAAAAAATAACTGAGCTAGTTTATTGTGTTGGGCATGGAATTGAAGGATATCAAATGAAATGTGCTACCACAGGTGGAACCCATTTGTTGATCTCTGGAGAGCAGGTTTCTAGAAAGTTGGATCCTAGATGATATCAATAGTTGCAGAGCTGTGGAATGGTCATCCTGCAGAATTCATTGTTGTATTATCCAATTAGTTTGGATGTCATATGTTGGGTTCCCTTTCTTGAGGATTACTTTAGCCTATTAAAGGTTCTAGGAATGCCTTCAATATGTCTTCGGAATTCCTTCCTCCTCTTACCCCTCCACCCCCAAAGAACATGATAGAACAACCAGTCTTCAGAATCTGATTATTTGGCGTTTTGGTCCCTTTCTCATTGTTGAAACACAATACCCAATACCTGTAACTTAAAGAAGAGGTTTATTTTGGCTTACAGTTTTAGAAGTTTCAGTCCATGGTCGGCAGGCTCCAATGCAGAAATGGCACAGTGGAAGGGCCTGCCACAGAGGAAAGCTCCTCACATCATGGTAGCCAGGAAGCAGAGAGAGAAGGGAGGAGTCAGGGAGGGACATATTCTAATCCAGGTATTCTTCTTTTTTTGTGTGTGAGAAACTTCCATACTGATTTTCATAATGGATGTATGTGATAGTTAAGATGGATTCTCAACTTGATTGGCTTGAGAGGAATCCAAGAGATTATTAAAGCATACTTTTGGGTGTGTCTGGGTGGGTTGTGGAAGTGTGGCTATGGGGTTTATGTCTGGTCCTTCACCCTTTGCTCTTTGGCACTGTTCCCCTACTCTGTTTCTTGGCTGTCAAGGATTAAGGAGCTTTTCCACCAGGTCTTCCACTGTGATGTTCCTGCTGACTATGGACTGAATCCTCTTAACGTGAGCTAATACTAACAAAGTATTGGATCTAATAAAGTATTAGATCTGTAAAAATCCTACCATGTTAATGAGCCAAATAAGCCTCTCCTTTCTTTTGTGGGTGTCAGTTATTTTGTCTAGCAATGGAAAAGCTGACAAACACACTGTACTAAATTACATTCCTACCAACAGTGTATAAGGGTTCCTTTTTCCTCATCAGCACTTACTGTTTTTTGTTTGTTTATTTATTTTTTTTTTTGAAACAGGGTCTCACTATGTAGTTCAGACTGATCTCGAAGTCACTATGTAGCTAGCCTTGAAACTGCAGTGATCCTCCTGCCTTAGCTTCCCAAGTGCTGGGATTACAGGCATGCAGTACCATGCCCACCCTTTTTCTTTCTTTCTTTCTTTCTTTCTTTCTTTCTTTCTTTCTTTCTTTCTTTCTTTCTTTCTTTCTTTCTTTCTTTCTTTCTTTCTTTCTTTTTTACTTTTGATGATAGCTGTTCTGACTGGGATGAGATGGACTTCCAACATAGTTTTTTGTTTGTTTGTTTTTATATGTGGGTACCAGGAGTCGAACTCAGGACCTCACGCTTGCCAAGCAGGCACTTATGCCGCTGAGCTATATCACCGGCCCCCAACATAGTTTTGATTTGCTTTTCTCTGGTGGCCAAGGCTGTTGCACATTTTTCATATGGTTATTGGCCATTGGTACGTCTTCCTTGGAGAAGTATCTGTTTAATTCATTTGCCCATTTTTTTGATTGTATTATTTGTTCTTTTGCAGTTGAGATTTTTGAGTTCTTTATATATCATGGAAGAGCAGCTGGCAAAGATTTTCTCCCATTCTACAGGCCGTCTCTTCACTTTGCTGTTTCCTTTGCTGTGTAGATGCTTTTTAATTTGATGCAATTCCATTTGTCTGTTCTTTCTCTTAGTTCTTGAGCTTTTGGAATCCTATTCAGAAAGCTGTTGCCTGTCTCTGTATCTTGAAGTATTTCCCTTATGTGTTTTTCTAGCAGTTTCAAAGTTTTAAATCTTATATTTAGGTCTTAGAAACACTGGCTTGACATGACTATGTGACAGTAGACAGGAGACTGAGGGCAGCTGCACTTTAGTGCAAATGCTCTCTGAATTTTCTAGGTCCTACCTGACATGCAGTACTCCTCTAAATCGTCCATTTATCTGGCCCTTGCAAGCATTTGAGTTTGTACTGTGTTTTGGTGGTACATTTTAGTAGCAAAGGTTTGCATACTGCCTTCTCCTTCCCTTTTGAATCCCTTAAGCCTTCTACAATGAAATGCAAAGATTCCAGACAAGGGAAATAATCTTAGCTGTTGTTATCAGTCATTGGCCCATGGGCATGAAGACTTCATTTATTCTCAAGTGGTGGAGACATGAATGGATCATGCAAAGAGCGTGAGGGCACCTGAATCCAAAACGATGTGTCCAGGGGCCACCACTAAGGAGGGAGGAGGGCAAGGACACTAAGTGGGAAAAGTGGTAACCTCAAATATGACCTCGCCGCCCTCTCAGCTTTCCCCAGTTCTGGCCTTTATTATTGGCATGTGACTCTGATATATTGGATAATAAGAAGCAAAGTATCTGGAAACACACGTCAGCAAATGAAACAGAGCAGGCTGGGGGAAATGCCATGTGGTGGAAAACATGCTTGTGGGGAAGAATAGTTTTGAAAGAATCCTATGGCTCCACCGAGAGTGGTCAGACCAAGAGAAATGCCATTCTAAAAACAGAAGAGCCTGGCATGGTACTTCCTGTAGAATCATCATGCTTTCTTTGTAGACTAACATGTGACAGGACCAGGAAGGAATAATTTGTCCCACATGAAAGAACCTTCCTCCTGGACTCCTCTCTAAACAGCATGTGGACGATTTTTGCATCCTTCTTAAACTGAATCAGTTTGCAGTTTTATTATCAGACCTATTGTAGACTGAGTCGTTAGGAATTTCTACTTAGACCAGAGTGTATTCTGGTGTTTGTTACTGTTTTGAAACTGTGGTTCATTAACATCGTGTTACTTATGTTATTTAAATCTTATTCAGCCTAAACAGACTCAATGTGAGAGTTGTGGCCAAAATAGAAATGCCTCTGTAAGTGCAGAATTAAATAAAAATCTTTCCATTTTCAAATAAATGAATAGGATTATGTGCTCCACAGATGGTATTTCAATCCCTAGTGTGGGATCCACTACAATAAACCATTCAAGACAAACTGTATTTTTTTCCAGTACAAGTCATTTAGTTTGTAGAGGAAAAGCTTTGTAGAACATCAGATTGTCAGCTCTTTAATACTACCATTTCCCCAAATGTATTTTTGAAAGGGCCTAAAGCCAGTGCCTTCCCAGACGTTTGGAAAATTCACTCACTCATGGCTACAGACCCTTATAGAAATTGCAAGGTCATACAGTATTTTAATGTTAGTTCAGTTTATTTTTTCTCTGTCCTTATTTTGTATGTATAGAGAGCTCTTTGCTCCTTTTTGGAAGTTCTCCTTACACTGTAGTTACTTTTTTTTTTTTTTTTTTTTTTTTTTGTGGGTACCGGGGGGACGACCTCAGGACCTCACGCGCCAACAGGCACCCGTGCCGCTGAGCGATATCACCGGCCCCTTTTTCGTATGTGGGTTCCGGGAGTCGAACTCGGGCCTTCGCGCTTGCAAGGCAGGCGCTTAAGCCGCTGAGCCATCTCACCGGCCCTGTAGTTACTTTTTTTAAAAACAGCTTTATTGAGATAAAATTGATATGACATAAGCTGTACATATTGCTAAGAATCAATAGATGTACATGACTGTAATTCCTTACCTCATTCGCTATAGTGAACTTACTCATTACATACAAACATTTCCTCACAATCTCTTTGTCATTCCTTCCATCCACTTCTCCCCTTTCAGACAGCCACTGATCTGATTTCTTCCCTTCTAGTTTAATGTGTATTTTCTAGAGTTTTATGCACATGGAATCATCCAGTACACTTTCTTTTACATCGACATAGTCATTTTGAGATTCAGCCGCATTGTCCTGTGTGCATCATTAGTACATTCCTTTTTATCTCTGAATAATATTTTCTTATGTATCTATTCCACAATTTATGTATATGTATGTGTGTGTGTGTGTATATATATATTATATACACACACACACATACATATAGACATCTATTTATCTAACTATCCATATATATATATAGAGAGAGAGAGACATCTGGATTGTTTCCAGTTTTTGATAATTACAAAAGTGTTGCCCTGAAAACTTATGTGTAAGTCTATATATGGACACGGCTCTTATTTCTCATGGGTACTGCCTGGGGTGGAATGGCTAAACCATTTGGCATTTGGACACAGATGTTCAGAGCTGCTTTACTTATGATAACTGAAAACTGTATGCAACCCAGATGTCTGTCAACATTTTAAGAACTGCCAAACTTTTCCAAAGTGGTTCCTCATTTTACATTCACATTGGCAGTGTATGAGAGTTCCAGTTTCTCTAAATCCTTGCCAACACTTGCTATTATCAGTCTTTTACAGTCCTTCAAGTAGATGTAATACCTTACTGTGATTTTGATTTGCACTGTTGTAGTGACTAATGATGTTGAGCATCTTCTCACGAGCTTGTTTGCCGTTAGTGTATCTTCTTTGGTGAAGTGTTAAAATCCTTTGCCCATTTATTTTTTAATTTTCATTATAGAGCTTTTTGTTCACTGTTTGTTGCGTGGATGTTCTTTATATATTCTGGATACAAGTTGTTTATCAGATACGTTTCTTGAAAACATTTTTTCTAGTATGTGATTTATCATTTCATTCCCTTAATTGTGTTTTTGAAGAGCAGAAGTTCATAATTTTTATGGAAAAATTTATTAACTTGTTCTCTTGCAGATTGTGTTTTTAGTCTTAAATGTAGGAATTCTTTACCCAACTTGAGGTCACGAAGGTTTCCCACTACTTTTTTTGTAGAGATTTCAGTTTCACATTTTTAAAATTTAGATCTGTGATTCATTTTGAGTTAATTTTGTATAAGTTGTGAGAGTATATATTTGAGTTTATTTGCCTCTGGATGTCCATTTTTCCCAGCATTGTTGAGAAGACTTCTTTCTTCCTGGTGTTGCTTTTGACCTTTTTTCAAAAGGCAGTTGTCTATGCTGTGTGGATTTATTTCCGCATTCACTATTCTGTTTCATTGATCTATTTGTCCTGTATCATACTGTCAGTATCATATTGTCTTGATTACCGTAGCTTTAGAATGAATCTTAAAATCATGTACCACTAGTCCTCCAAGTCTGTTTTTCTTTTGTAAAGTTGTTTTAACTATTCCAGGTACTTTGCATTCACATAGGAATTTTAAATCAGTCTGTCTTAGGAAAAGCTTCTGGGATTTCAATTGGTATTGCATTGAATCTATAGCTCTATCTGGAGGAAATTTGATAATAATATTGAGTCATCTGACAAATAAGTTGTCTGCCTTACTATTTAAGATAATAGGTGTATTATTCTGTGGTTGGGTGATGTGTTTTATAAATATCAAATAGTTCAAGTTTGTTCATGGTTTTATTCAGTTTTTCTTTAATTCTTCTCAGGAGTGTTGCTAGTTTTTAGTGCCCAGGTCTTTCACATGTGTTTTTATATTTATCCCTAAATATTTCATATTTTTGATGTTATTGTAAGTACCTTTTAAAATTTAAGTATAATTGAGTTTTTATATATTATTTTTATCTGTAACCTTGTTGAACTCTCGTGTTATTTTTAGTAGTGTTTTTTGGTAGATTCCATCAGATTTTCTAAATAGCTACATGTTTTTACAAAGCCTATAAGTTAAGTCAGTTTTACTTCTTCCTTTCCAATGTGGAAAACTGTTATTTCTTTTTCTTACCTTATTATACTCACCACAACCTGCAGTATAATGTTGAATAGAAATTGTAAAGGCAGATATCTTTGTTCCAGTTCTTAGGGGAAAACATTCATTTTTTTATCATTGAGTATAATGTTAGTAGTAGATTTTTCATATTTGTTCTTTGTTAGGTGGAGAAAACTCCTTTCCATTTCTAGTTTGCAAAGAACTTTGATCAGAAATGGATACTAGGTTTTGCTACATGCTTTTCTAAAATTAATTTTCAAAATATTTATTAGTAGGTGTTTGCAGTATATGATTACATTAATTGTGAGGAATTGATACATGTGTATAACACATCTTAATTCTTTTTGAGGAATTTTTAAGGAAATTATGTTTGGGTTTGTTTTTTGTTAAAATGGTGAAATACATTTGCTGATTTTAAAATTTTATTCTAACCCTGTATCCCAGTGATAAATCCCATGAGGTTATTAAATTTAATCCTTTTTATATATTGTTGGATTTAATTCACTAAAATTTTGTTTGGTCTTTGCCTCTGTGTTAATGAAAGGTACTTGTCTGTGGTTTTCTTTTACTGTAAATACTTTGTTTGATTTTAGTATTGGGGTAATTTTGGTCTCAGAATAAGTTGAGTATTCCCTCTTCTTCAATTTTTCAGAAGAATTTTTGTGGAATTACTATTATTTCTTTCTTTAATGTTGATAAAATTCACTATTGAAGTCCTCCAGAATTGTGATAACTGTGATTTTTCTTTAATAAAATGTTTTAACTACAATTTAATTGTTTTTAAACGTGTAAGTCCATAGATATTATTTATTTCTACTGGGTAAGTTTTCACAATTTCTCCAGTTCATCTAGATTATCAAAGTTATTGAACATAATTAAAGTGTCTTCCAAAGACACTGTGTCTAGTAGATCTTTGTACTTTTCTTTGTCCCATGTTTGTAGCGGCATAATTCATAAAATCTTGGCAGCAGCCCATATGCCCATCAACAAATAAATGGATAAAGAAAATGTGGTTTTACACACTACGGAGTACTATTCTGCCATAAAGAAAAATAAACTTGAGTCATTCATAGGAAAATGGATGCACCTTGAGTAATATTAAGTGAAATAAATCAGACACACAAGGCTTAAATATCACATGGTTATCTTATATAAGAAACCCAACTTATAAATAAAGAGCAAAATGAAAAGTAGATAATAGGAACTAGGCATATAGACCTTTCTCAAATGGGAAGGGGATCAAGAAATGGAGGTGGGGGAAGGAGGGAAGGAATGGGGATGAAAAGAGGAATTAAGATGTGTTATGTACATGTAGCAACTCCACACAAGGAATGTAATCATTGTGTACTGCAAAGATGTACTAATAAAAATAGAAATATGAAAGCCTCATTAGGAAAAAAGGGAAGAGAACATTAGATGTTGTCTTAATTATTTTTCTCATTGCTGAGACAAAATACCTGGCACCCAGGTTAAAGGGGGAAAGGTTTATTTAGCTCACAGTTTGCAGAGGTTTCAGTCCGTAGTTGGCTGCTCCAGGGCAGGTGGCACATGGCAGAGGGGTGTCCCACAGGAGAACAGTTCATGGTGCCCACAAGGTAGCAAAAGCAGCAAGGGAAGAAGACAAGACTCTTTCTGTCCCTTACATTGTATGCAGGCTGCCTGTCCTAGGGCCGGTTTAGCACTCACACCCTTAATCCTGGCCAGAACTATGCCAAACCAATCAGTGGACTGATTTACTAATCATACACTCTTGATCCCGGCGTCACACACTCTAGGTTCAGCCACCTCTGAAAAGCCCTATGACTGCATGAAGCTTTGGGGGGATGTCTAGGCACAAATCATAACAGATATGAATTTCCCCCATTGTGTTTACTACGTGCAAATTCCTAGGCACCTGATATTCTCTTGGTCTCTCTATGACTGATCGTTCATCCACGTACATCATGCATGCGGCCCACTGGGGGCTGTGGCACAAGAGGCCCTGACCCAGCAATAAGTTATGCAATTTTGGGGCGTAGTACAAGGAGTGTGAAGTGTGAGGCAACTGCTGCAGGCCACTCTTCTCTGAAACTTTGTCCTAAAGGAGTACACTTCCTAGGCTCGGATGTCCTCTTGTTCATTAGGTTCTCTTGATCTCACTCCAGCTGGAACTCCCTTGCCTCAAATCCCAGGGTATTTTCCTGACAATTTTTGAGATATAATTCACATACCATGCAGTTCAACAATTTGAATTGTGCCATTCAGTGATTTAGTGTATTTACAGAGTTGTACAACCATCACATGATCAATTTCTAACATTTTCATTATTAAAAAAAAATACCATTTCCTTCCATTTCCCTAGCCCTAGAAAACCAACTAATACACTTTCTCTCTGTATACAGTTGCCTCTTTGGGGATTTCATATAAGTAGAATCAGTCAATACGTCCTTTCAGAATTTTGCTCGTGCCTCTGTTATTAGCCCTGCATGACCGGACTGTTTTTTTGGGTTTGGTGATCATCACAGTCGTGTCTAGCAATGCGCCTGGTGTATCAGTTAACATTAAACTGAAGGCAAAGAGAATTCTTTTTCCCTCTTATAAACCCATGTAAGAAATAGGCTACAATGTAACATTTAGAAATATGAAAACAAATGATTCCTGTCTGCAGTGAACCCTGTGGTAGCAATTCGATTTGGTAAGAACTTTGCATGTGAATGGCCTCAGCACAGTGACGAGAATAAAGTTCACCGGGAAAGTCAACTCTGCGTGCTGTCTCCTCTTCCTCTTTTGCATCCTGTGACTCCTGCACTTGGCAGTGGGGACAACTGCCTTAGAAGCCAACTTGCCCACCCTATACCCTGCCGTACTTCCTACCCCTCCCCTTCCCCTGCTACTCCCACTAGAACCCACTGTGAGTTTCCCCTGCTCTGAACGTTTATGTTGCAGTGTAGCAACACAGAGAATAAACGAGAGAAATAAGATTTGTGATGTATGCTCTTTATTCATAACATCAGAATAAAAGAAACTTTTGAGGGAAGATGGATTTGCTGGAGGTTTCTTTGCATTGGGCGGTTATTTTTAAGAGATACGTTGACCCTAGAGACATTGTCCAAATTAATTTAAATGAATTTATTATATTATATTCTTTAAGAGATGGGTATGTATTATCTCTAGAGATTATAATTTGGTTACAAAGGAGTATTTAGGCTGCTTATTCTTCCTTTCACCTTTTTTTTTTCCATCCTAAGTGTAAGTCCAAAGGGAAATATGTGTGGCAGAAGAAAACACAATTGGGTAGTTAATGGCTCTCAGTGTTAAAGCCAAGTATTTACAAGTGAAAGAAATGAGGCCCTTGTCATTGGTAATGGGATTTAAATGGATTTAGGAACTAAGGCTGAAACAGGAGCCTAATTAGAGAAGATTCCAGGGTCATGGTGTCAGTCCTCACCTGTCCACCAGGCAGACAGGCTCTCCACAGCTTTTACTTCAAAGACACGGCCTGTTCTGCTCATCAGTGTCTCTTGCTCCCTGCATCTTAAGAGAGAAGATGCATTGGCTGCCCCTGCATCTTGATGTGTCTACAGCAGGGTACTGAGTGTGGGTCAAGATTCAGCTTCTATCTGGCCTTAAAAAATGACCATGGAAAATTTAGAATAAAATATTTAATGATTTTCTTAAAGAAAGATGGGAAAACAAATCATATGGGATAGGCCATTTTTGCTAAGGTAATCTTAGTTGTAATTGTCTCTTTAAATATAGTAAGAAAAGAAGTGGATAAGGAATAAAATGACTCTCTGTTCCCATAGATGGGACAACTACATGGAGAAGGTGTGTTTTCACCTTTTGAGATCTAAGCTATTGAACATTTTCTAAGGTGGATGTCTGTTCTTTGTGTTCTTTTTGGGTTCACTTTGAATTTTATGCATGACTACTTTCTGTATTTAACCCACCTTGATTTCCCCTGGAGTTTGTTAGTCATGGAAGCGCAGCACCTAGAGTTGGTGGCATCTAAAGCTGAAGGAGGAAAGATGAGGCTGGGGATCTAGTGCAGCTGATTTTCTAGACTGGGTCGTGACACCACATATGCAGTAGTTAGTGTTTCTGCTGAAGGGTGAGTTGGGACCTCAGAGAACACGGAGAGAGCTGTAGCTTGCTCTGTTCTCCTCTGTTGCTTCTCTTAGCTCCTGGCCATCATGTAGGTAGTAGGTAAGGGCTGTGGCTAGACACAGAATCCAGAACTGATAAAGAAGAGCACGGAGCAATGATGGCACTTGAAGTACAGAGTCCAATGCTATGTCTACTGTCACATCGTGGAAGTAGAATTTTGTGTGCATTCTTTATAAGTCTAACCCAGTGATATTTCTCATCACTTAGGTCATCATTTAACTCTAGGATTCAATGCTCAGAGGTGATTCTGTTGCCTTGAACTTTAAGGAAGAAGAAATGATTAGGAAGGCAGATTCCTCCTTCCAATTCCTGATTAACTTTCAAGCAAACTTATTTTCTGCTAATGATCCATCCACATTTAGTTTCTGACTTTGGCCAGATGTTAGCTCAAGGTTTTTATAAACATAATTCAGATTTAAAAATTACAATCACAGGATTTTTTCATGTGTTACAATTGACTAGACTTCTCAGAATTCCTTTCATAAAAATGCAGAGTTTGCACTATCAGCAACCAAACGTGAGAATATTTGTATGATTATTCAGCAATCTCAAAGCATTCTAAAGCAGGTTTTCTTTAATTCTGCACAAAGAAGTTGTTATCCTTTTCCAGAATTAACAAAATAAGAGCAGCAAAAACCCTGGATTGAGATCCAAGCATATGCAGTTCTGATTCCTAACCCTCTGGAACATACGCTTCACTTATGCATTTATTTACCTGATTCAATAAACATCTCAGTAGTGGGGCAAAGATGCTGTGGGTGTTTGCTCAGTCTTTCCTTTCTCACGCATTGATTAAGGTGGTGTAGTGGAAATCACTTGAGGTCATCTGTGGTTAAAAGGCAACACAACTATAACAAAAATCAAATTTTAATCTAAAGTTTCTTTGGTGACTGTGCATATCAAGGAAGTAGTTTGTGGTAGAAAAAGAGATTAGTAGTACAAGATGAAAAGAAAGACAAAATGAAAGGTAAGAGAAGAAAGGGAGAACAGAAATGGAGGCCTCTCTAGACTATTCTAACATCTTCCACAGCCAATGCCTTCCCAGACAAATACAAAACCCAGTTGCTTCCATCAAGTCCAGCATCTCAGGAACCCAGAGGTTTTCAAATTCTCAAGTAGTAGAATTAAGTTTTTTTGCCATATGGACTCTTATATGGGTTTCTAAGATTTAAAAACAAATAAAGGGAAATTTTATTAATATAAATTTACCTTAATACATTAACTTTATGATATTTCTTTAGAATTACATTAATTGGCAAGAGCTACATTAAATAAACACAAAAACTTGAAATTTGAAGATATGGATGGCACTTCTTTCATTAGCCACCACTTCCAATTTCTGCTTTGGTTTAAATGCACAGTATCAAAGAAACCTTGTTTTGCATTAAAGATAAATAGTGTCTAATTTCTAAAACTTCTAAAGATATGCAAGCAGAATTTTAAACAGCTCTAGTATCTAGAAGGAGGAGGAATTGCTAAAGTGGTCACTAACGATACGTTTCAAACCTAGATGCCGTTGGTACACGAGACAGTGAGGCAGCCCTCTATTCTGACGGGTTTACGGGGAGCCGGTCTCTCTGAGGGCAGAGCCTCATCTGCACCTGCAATCGTGTGGCACCGTGTAAAAATGCGGTGTTTGGGGCCGGTCCTACACCATTACACCCCTAAGTGTGACTGTGGTGTTTCTCTGGGCCTTGTACACTGGAGTGTGGCAGTTTGCGTGTGTGCATACCTAAATTTTAAAGAAACAACAGAGAGCTATGGCCTTACAAATGAACGCCATCTACAAGTCCAGACACATGTGCAGCGATGGAAGGAGACACTCAACCCTGAGGTGGGCGCGTAAGGACGTCGCAGTGTGAGTCAGTGTATTGCAGGACCCTTGTGTTCATGTGTCATAAGCAAGTTCTGCTTTATTTATTTATTTATTTTTGTGTGGGTACCGGGGGTCGACCTTAGGACCTCGTGCTTGCCAGGCAGGTGCTTATGCCACTGAGCCATCTCACCGGCCCAAGTTCTGCTTTAATTACAATCAAATGTGTAATTGTCTGAATCAAATATTACAAGGTCACGAAGTACTTCCTTAGAATTCTCATAACTCTGATCACAATTCCAAACTCTCCAGGCCTGGTATCCTTTACCAAATTACTGGGGTGCTAAAGAATTATTCAGGGGACAGCAAGTGACCCTGTATTTCCTATAATTTATGGTCAGTTTATTCTTTTGTGGAGTCCTCAGCCTGATGGTTTCTTGTAGCACATTATACTTTTCATTAGATGATTTCTAGCTAATTCTCAGAATAAAGCAGTAACGTTTTAACTTGGTTTAAAGGTCTCTTCATACCTTTCCTATTGCCTCCAATGTCACAACCAAACAGAATTTCTTATTTTTATTTATTTCCCTTTTTTGTTATCCCTTTACCACTTGCCTTTTCTTCATCTGAAATGCCTTTCCTTGTATCTCTTCATGTCCAAGATTGAAATCTTAGAAGTGAACATCATTTTTATTTCATACATAGATGTAGATATAGATGATATAGATATATACTATATGTGTACACTGCACATACAGTTGTGGGTAAATTTTTAAGGAAATATTCAAAGGCATGGAAATATTTTTTCCATTTTATGGAGTAGAAAAGCAATTTGAAGCCGGGCATGGTGGCACACACCTGTAATCCCAGCACTCAGGAGACTGAGGCAGGAAGATCCTTTCGAGTTTGAGGCCAGCCTGACCTACAAAGTGAGTTCAAGGCCAGCCTTAACTGCAGAGTGAAACCCTGTCTCAAAAAAGACCAAGAAAAAAAAAAAGCAATTTGAAAACTATGATAATATTTTTTAGGAGAAAAATACATAGGAAAAAACCCTGAAAAGTTCAACATCCACAGAATGTAACTAGTTGGTAGAACTAAAGATAAGGTTCATTTAACTTATTGGTATTTTATGTATTGGGGAAGTAAACCTGTTTTGCTTTTGTAATAAGACATTAATTATAAAGTAGGTCTAAAGTACCTCTCCTTAAATAGAATTTTTAATTATCTGAACCCTGTCTAAACTCTAGCAAGTTGCTCTTACAATTACAGTACTCAGAGATGCAGGTATTTTGAAGTGTGTGTAACCAGTGCGAGAGGCACTAACGTGGAAGGCCGTGCTACTGCCTCGCGTAGTGTATTTTTCATGCCCTTTCTTGTTAGCCAGCTGAACTCCGCTGTGGAACCTGTCCTCAGACTGTCCACTCGTGTTCACAGTGACGCCCCCTTTCCTCCACGCATGGGCTCGCACCCGAGTTAGTCAGTGATGAAAGACGACTGAGACGTAATATTTCCCAAAGACCTGAGTGATATTTTTCAAATATTCCCTGCAACAAAAACAGGGTATGCGATTCTTCTGTGCCATAGTTATGAATAATGTGTTCACATGGAAAGGTGACAGTTTTTTCCGGTGACTACGTTATGTAAGGAGAATTACCTCTCGGTCCACTCTGTCCCTCTGGAGTCCTGATGTATTGCTTTGTGGTTTGTTTTTCTTTGCATAGGCTCCTCTCAAAAAAAAAAAAAAAAAATATATATATATATATATATTGGTACTCATTGATAATTTTGTAAAAATAAAAGTTAGGCAATTTTCCTTGAAACTTTTTTTCCCTAATTCAGCATGACATAGAATTAAACAGTAGAACCGGAGGAATTTATTTGGAGATAACAAAATAAGAGGGGGAATTGTTTGGTTATACAACAGACTGGAAGAGGGCTAAGAAGTGGACTGAAGAAAATTGTCAAGCATGCATGTTGTTTTTAAGTGATACTTGAGCCTAGGATGTGTAACAGCTGTGTTTTTTACTTTTTTTTCTCATGCCAACTTTCTTCATTTGATTGATTTTCTCCCTGACAGCTCACTGTGCTGATAAATGTGTCCATGGTCGCTGCGTCGCTCCAAACACCTGTCAGTGCGAGCCTGGCTGGGGTGGGACCAACTGCTCCAGTGGTGAGTGTCCACCTGCTGCTGTCCGTCTCGCAATGTTCTGCTGCATGGGTTCCTTGTCTGCCCATTACCCTGGGCCACAGTTCGCCTCTTCATCCCAAGAAGGCATGGTCTGGACTCCACATCCAACCCATTCATACAGTTCCTTTTAAACTTGTGCATGTCCTACATGTGGAACTGCCGTTAATTGAGAATAAAGAAAAATACTTAGAAAGAAGATTTCATGAATTTGCCACTCATACTCCTGTAATTATGAATGCATTTTCCAGAGTAGGGTCCAGAATTTAGATTCCTTACTTATAGAAGTCAGTTGTGGTTGTATTCTAACTTCAATTTTTAACTTGATTAATCTAATATATTTTGTTGGTGATGAATATTTGCCACTTGTTGATTTTAACTCAGAAGCAAAGTAGGTATTTTTGATATTAACATATGTGTTTGTCTCTTTCTTCTGAGAAGGAAAGGGTGCGTAGGTGTTCAGATACCATTGGGGCGATACATTTGTAATAAATGACAATTCACAAACATTTTGGTACTTGTTAATGAAACCATATGTAGCATATAATTTGTCTTCATTATTCTAGAATTAGAATTCTAAAATGATGCTATTTTGGACTATAACCAGATAGTACCTATAATCCTGTGTCTGTCATCATAAAGATTAAATGATGGAATGTCACGAAGTACAGTTGCTTTCCTAAATTTCACTGTTAAAATTTAAGTCCCCTTGTTAACTAATTGCTGCATGCATAATTGTATTCACTTCCTCTTCTATCTTTTTTGCCTTGAAAAATGTGAGAGAAAATCGAAGTGCAGCAAATGTAATGTGCAAGATGTCACTTTATAATAGTTTTTAAAACTTAGCAGGTTCCCATGACAGCACACATTTGGCTTCATTTCTACCAAATAATTTTCTGAGACTGGTCTGAAAGTATGTTAAGCTGTCAAGATAAACTGGTTTTAAGAATTTTACTTGGCCACTTTGGAGCTGGGTCGATTCCTCTTGACCTTGTTAGGACTACTCGTTTTGAACTCGTGATGTCTTGTCTCTCCCTGCAGCAGCATCTCCAGAGGAATCCCTTGTGCTCTCTGTGCTCAGAGCGCTTCATCTGAAAGGGCCTCTTTATGGTACCTTAGCCAGGCTGTGTGTATCTTTCTGCTCCTGAAAGGCTTCTAAATTCCGGTGGGCAACTATCTTGCAGGGTTTTGTTTTGCTTCTGTTGGAGAGCAGGAGGAGGGCAGGCATTTTGTTCACATGCCATTGAGGCAGAATGCTTGGGATGTGGGATTTGGCTTGGGTCCATCTTCTGGCCAACTGCTTTCATTAACTTTTCAAGCTTAAAAATCAGTTTTGCCTAGACATTTTGAAGAAAAATAATATTATTGTAAAGTAGTGGGAAAAGGAAAAGTGGATATATTCTTCATGTGAAAAATGAGTTTTGTTACTAATTTTGGGGCAAGAACACTGAAATATCAATTTTATTCATACATTGTTTCCTAAAAACTCCAGCCTACCTCAAGCAAAAGTCAGACTGAAGAGTGTGCAAAACAAAAACCTACGTGGGCTTCATTCTCTCTAGAACCGATTTGGCCCTTCTAGAAAATAAACTTTTGCTTTATTTTAGAATTTACAGACTTTTGAACTTAGACTCTAGAATTCTGAGAACATACATTCTTTTAGTACTGGAAAAAGACAATTAGGCAACTGCTAGGATAATCTCTGTAATTCAGTTACATAATGGACAAAGCATAGATAAGCATGTGCAGATGTCTTAATTCTCCAAAGATGTTCAGAGAAAACCTTTTGTTTAAGCAGAAAAGAAAGTGCTGTTCTGTGCTGAACCACACACTGGATTTTGCTTCCTGGGTTTTGTCTGTAGCAGTTACCCTAACTTTAGGAAATTCGTGAGTTTGTGTATGCTTAGCCAGATTATTCTGCAAACAAAATGCATGCCATTACAGTAACCTACTATTCAGCAGTGTTAAAAGTCTAATTTCTAAAGATTCTCTGTTTCCCCTACTCTCTGGTTATTGCCATACTTAAATTTGGTGCTGTATGTTAGATACATAAAATGATTGTTTTGATAATTACTCTGGCTTTTTGTATCATTGAAGTCACAACCAGGAGACAGAAACCATGGAACTTTTTTAGCATAGTTTTTGTTTTGGAGCAATTTGAGATTTACACCGAGTTGCAAAGTTGAGATTTACACAAAGTCCCATACATCCACACCTAATTTCCTGTTGGTTAATTTACCGTTAGTTTGTCATAATTAAGAAACTGACATTTGTACATGAATGTTAATATATGTGCTGCTGAAGCAAGCACATGTACATTAATATTAAAAATTCCAGATGTTACTTAAATTTCACCAGTTTTTCCACAAATGCCCTTTTTATGTTCCAGAGTTTAATCCAGGGCCCCACACTACATTCCCTTGTCACATCTCCCCAGGCTCCTCTGTCGGTGGCAATTTCTGTCTTTCCTTGTTTTTCTAGAAGAGAACTGGCCAAGTATCCTGTAGAGTGCCCCAGGTTGTGTGTGTCTGGTGCATTTGTCATGACCAGATGACTTCAGAGTTAAGTGCCCTGCTTATCACATCATATCAAGATATTCACATGACAGGCTGGTGAGATAGCTCAGCGGCATAAGCGCCTACCTAGCCAAGTGCGAGGTCCTGAGTTCGACTCCCGGTACCCACACACGAAAAAAAGGGCCGGTGATATCGCTCAGCGGCACAGGCGCCTGCTGGCACGCGAGGTCCTGAGGTCAACCCCCGGTACCCACAAAAAAAAAAAAAAAAACGATATTCACATGACATACACAATGTCATCACTTGCCTAAAGTAGCATTTGCCGGGTTTCTTGATGTAAAGTTACTACTTTTTCCTTTCCCTACATTATCCACAGGAGCGAATCACTAAGTCTAGCCTCCCCTCAGGGGTGAAGGACAGCCAATAAGATCTGTGTCTTTGAGGGAGGAATATCTATCTGTGTTATTTGGAATCATTCTGTAAAAAAAAAATTTGTTTCTTCTTCCCCATTTACCCAAAAATTTATATCCGTTTAAGTCATATATATTTATTTGAATTTTTTGGGCTATATGACAATATTACATTATTTACTTTGTTGCTCAAATTGTCCTAGCTTTGGCCATCCTGTCCTTTTGCAGTGTTCCGTCCTTTTGATTTTGAGTATTTCCATACTTGCTGGTACTATCAGATACTCATCTTGGATTTTTCTTGCTTTAGCCCTTGAACAGCCCTTTTCTCAAAGGGGCCCTGGGTCCTCTTTTGGAGAATGATATTTAGAAATCAAGATCTGGGAGCTACTGAAACACATAGTAAATTGAAAAGAAAAAGTTTAATGAAAGTAATTACAGTATTAAGTATAACAGGAGATTGGAGTGATGAGGGACTGGCCATTAAGAGGTAGATTGAATTCTACAGATTATACGAATAACAGATGTAAAGAATAGCCACTATGCCAGGACTTCCACAGACTGTCCGAAGAGGAAGCCCAGAGGGGTGTGGTCCACATCTTGGAGAAAGCGCAGCAGCAGCTCACCGAGTGTCAGAGGGCTGCTGCAATACTGCTGTGGAAGAACTTGGTGGAAATATGCCATCTAGGATTGCTAGAATTCGGTCCTACAGGACTTGTGAGAAATCTGTTCATGGAGAAATGTCTCACCAGAGGTATTCTGCTACACAGAAGGGGAAGCTGTTGGCTGGTGGTTATTGTTAGCCACAGTGTACTGCAGGATGTGGACGCTAGCAATGCTGGCCGTGCTACAACAGCTTGGTGCTGTGGAAGCCCCTTTGGCTGCAGAAACAGGGGACTGGAAAAGCTACGAGTGTTATGGGAGCAGGTACTAGAGGAGCCATTACCTTGCACCTGCGTTTCAGGAACCATGTGCCTTGCAGGGGTCAGCTGAGCTAGTATACCTGGACCAAGATGGAAAACACTTCCTTCCACACCATCTTTACAGCACTCTCTGCTTCGCCTGCTTGACATTCAACCAGCTGGCGAAGAAAAAGTATTAAAAGGGCCTTAGCCATTTTTGTAGAGAAAGTGAAAGATAAACTTAAAGCCAGTAGGCAGTAAATTGATAATTGTTGCAGTCCACCCCTTTGGTTACTCTGGTGCCATATGCATTCTTCCACACACATTTGAGTTCCTAGACATCAACAAAACAGCTCTGTACTTCCACCTGATATGTATAGCTGTCCATTTTACAGGTTAAGGTGTTTTACTCTTATCCCAAAATAAAGATACAACCGTGGTAACCACTGCTAATTTTATTACTTTTTTTCAAATTTAATCACAGTTCTACTGAATGTTCTGTTTCCTAGATATTAAAGTTAACTTCCTTCCAACTTGTATTTAATATAAAATAAAAATGGAAAGAAATAGGAAAAGAGAAAACAGCAAACAAAAATAAATACATGCACATAAGAAGCAAATAGAAAAATATTAAAAACTACTACATACCTCTTCTCTGCAATTGATCACAGAGCTATCAGTAGAATTTCTATGCTTGCTTTTTTCACTCCCCAGTCTGCATTTCCCCTGCACTGAGTCGTAAACTCAGTTACTTAAGGTTCTTTACCTGACGGGGTGGCTCAAAGCCTCATTCCCAGAAGGTCTGAGTCCCCACTTGCCCTGCCTTTTTTTGGTTGTTGATATTTTCTATTAACCTTTCCTCCTGGGCTTGGAGAGAGTAGGGGGTACTCTACAGGGTCCCTGGGTTCCAAACATGGTTTTCCTTTCCTATATGTGTAGAAGTGATATGTTTGCCTCCTTGAGAATCAGAATCTTTCACTCCAGCCAGAAGAGCAATCCTTTCATTAAGAGTCTAAAATGGCCAGATGGCAATAAATCAACAACCATTATGCACAGTTGTTTTTTTTTTTCCCTAAAATATACGGGGGATTAAAAGACTGACAATTACTTTCAAACACGTGGTTTTACAAAGGACCCCCTGGAGAGCGGACGTTCCTTTTCACTGTGGCAATGGATGGGCCCTGCCTGGGAGGTGCCTTTGTGATCCCGGTCTCAGCGTATTCTTGGTATTGAAAAACAGGTGTGTCAGAGAACTGTACAGTGTTTGTTCCCCAGGAATGAAATCATGATTTATTTGACTAGACTCAGACATATTGCCGCTTTCTAAATTTGATTAGAATGATTTTTTGGAAAAGCACACACATATTTTACTTTTATTGGCAACTGAATGTGTACCTTTGCCTATGTGAGTGAATGACATTAATCTATTTTATCTGTCTCCTTCTTTCCCTCTCTCTCTGTTTTTCCCCTCAAATCAACCTAGCTGTCCAAGCACCAATCTTCGATTCCTCTCCCCCTCGCTGGATGATAAACAGCTTCTGGAGGGCAGGGGCCATGTGTTATCGATCTCTTTAACCTCCATTGTGCCTGGCATGGGGTTGGAGCACAGAAAATGTTTACTCCATTTAATTAGATTGAATGAATGACCTGATTCTGTAGCATTCTAAGTAGGTCATTCATGTGTTCACTTTGTGAACTTCCATGAAGTGATACCCTGTGCAGAGGGTGCTGGAGACATAGGAATGAATGAGGAATGTTGCTGATCTCAAAGCTTACAGCTTGGGAGATAGAAAGTGTGAGGAAGAGAACAGTGCCAGTGGAAGAGGTAGAAAGAGGAAAGCTAGATAGGGTCGGGTAGGGTAGTGCGAGGGTATCTGAATAGACAAGGGCAAGAAAAGGTTACATAGACTGCTGGGACTGGAAAGCAGAGTGCTGTGGGGTGGGAAGTAAAAAGAAGATGATCACTGGAGACCAAGTTTCCAGAAACTTCTCTGAGAAGCCAAGGAGAGTGAGCAAAGAAATAAGGGAGTAAATATAAGAAGCAAGTGTAGGGTCAAAAAAAAGTTATTGTTTGTTTGCTTTTGTTTGTGTTTTAAGATGAAAATGACTCAGAGGCTTAGAGGATGATGAAATAAAAGAGGGCAAAGCGAGAGATGCGGTGGAGAGAGGGAGCCGTTTAATGGAGCATTGTTGTTCCTGAGAAGACAGTTGGGAGATGGGATGGGATCGCAGGTGCTGATGAAAGCATTCGCAAGAACTTCCCCACCAGAATGGACAGGAGAGACTGACAAAGACGGCGAAGGAGGGAGGAGGAGCCGGAGCACATACAGATCAGATCGGTGTCCCAGGTGTCCCGCCAATGCTGGTGGGCAGTGGCGAGGAGAATCCGAGGGAGTTTGTAGTTGCTGATCTTTCTTCTTGGTGAACTGGCAGGCGAAAGGAAATCTGCTGATACTGAGGTGGGAAGAGCACAGGTCACATTGTTCATGAGAATAACAGTAATAGTTTATGTTTCTTGAACACTTCATATTTGCCAAGCATTGTTGGAAGAATACGGAATCCTCATTTCCTGTTCACAACTATGAGATTTCATTCTCACAACTGTTTAAAGCTATGCTGTGAGATAGTTAGAAGTCCTAGGTCACAGATGAGGAAAGAGAGGTGCAGAAAAATGAACTCGCCTGAGTTTAGACATCTAGGAAATGCCGGAACCAGACTCCTCTCATTCAGAGCCAGTAGCGTTAATCACCATTGGTGCTGTCTTGTGGAGTTGGAGAGGACTCCCAGGGAACATAACTGAACTCAGCAACGAGGAAATAAAATTAGGAGGCAGGGATGGGCAATACTAGACAAGTATTAAAACGAATCCTCTGAGACATGTGAGAGATGATGAATTTATAATGGGACCAATGTGAACTTTCCTCATTTGTAATATCAAGTGTTGGGCTGGATTATATGTATGATCTGTTTCAAGCAAATGATTCTATGTATGATTTCCCTTAATGGATATGTGTATGCAATTCCTGAAACCTTTCTTTCTCTGTGTCAGAAACTCTAGACCATTTGTATGAGTAGTATTTATACATTTGTTTTCTTAACTTATATAAGCCTATTTATAATTTTCTAAGTGGCTATAGAGAAATTTATTTCTCCTATGGCTACAGGGCACGAAAGGGAGAGTCCCAAAATAGTCAGCAGCCAGCAAATCATTTTCAAATGCTTATCCCTTGAGCTTTTTGCTTTTGACATTAGTATGAAATAGAGGCAGAACTAGAAGTTAATTTTATTTTAGAAAATACAAGCTGGGGTCTTATTTAGTCACTAACAGCATTTCTGGTCCTTGTAAGTAGTAAACGTTTGCCTAGGATGCAAGGCCATCTCCCACATTTTCTAGTACAGCACAGCCTAAGGAGCACTGGTAACCTTTGTAATGAAGCAAGCCTACTGCGCAGCACCGGGCTAAGTAATAGGAATTTGCCTGCAGGGTATTCGGATGGAGGGACCCATCTGAAAGGCATTACAAGCCAGAAATTGTAAGGTACAAAAAAACTGGCACGTTCTCTAGCAAGGTCTGCTAGATAGATCTATCGCCTAGACACAATAGTGCGATGGATATTGTCTGAGAAGAGAAGGCCCTGGGAGCCCAGTCCACACAGCCAGCCGTCAGCATGCCCATTGCCTGTCAGACTGACTTTAGAAATCAGCTTGATGAAGCACCAAGAGTGAAAGGATATTATTTGGATTCGCTGGTGTAGGGGGCAGACACTGATGATAGGTGGAAAGGCTGAACTGAGAATGGTTCATCAGAGCTGCCCCAAAGGCAGATTCACTGATGGACTGTCCATTGGGTTTGATCAATGTCATGGAAGGAATCTGAAATCGGGACTATTCTTGACCACTCCCCAGAGGGGCAGAGATCGCCCATCCGCATCCCCCAAGCCACTCCCTGGAATGAATTGCCCTCATCCTAGCTGCTCCCCTTTCCTGTAATGTTTCCTGTAATGTAATGTAAAATAAGAGTATGTACTTCATGTGCTTGTGAGGATGCAATGGTGAAATACCTGGCAGCTTGATAATGGCAAGTAGGTGATGTTTGCAATTATTGCATGAAGATCCTAACTTCCACCACACTCTTTTGCACACACCCTAGACTTGTGCCAGGCAGCTCTGGGTGGACATCTCTGTCCCACAGGCCCCGCCACCCTGCTTTAGCTGGAGGCTTTTGTCTACAGTTTCTTACCAGGAGATTCTCCAAAGAGAAAGCCTGTGGAAGTAGTGCTTTTTAAATTTTGTTTTGTTGCATTATTTCCAGCTTCTGGTCCTGGATCTCTGCACCAGGCGAACTGATGGCCATCTGTACTGCTTCTGGTACAGTGAGGATGCTATGGACATTTACATTACTCGTGCTAGTGAGTTCAAAGGCAGTGGCCAGAAAGATAAGATCAGACTGTCATGCTGTTCATTTCCACTCCACATCATCTATTGATTTTTTTAACTTTGTGCAATATTCATTTATCAAGGAACTTTGTTGGTTTAACTCTAACGTATAACCACATCTAATCTCTTCTCACTGTCTCTGCTGTTGCCACTGTAATCGAGGCCACCATTCTCTCTTTACTGATGATTGTCACAGTCTCCCTGTTGGTTTTCCTGCTTCTTTTTTGGGTCCCCCAAGAGTTAATTCTCTGTATTGAGACCAGAGTGATCTTGTAAAAATGTGCTTCGGAGCATGGTGCTCCCCTTCCCAGCATTCCCCAGAATGGTTAGAATAAACTCCACGATGTGCCTGTAGGACCCGTTCCTCTGTGTCTCCCTGATTCCTTTGCATTTATAATCTCTCAGAGGATAACACCGCTCAG
Source organism: Erethizon dorsatum (assembly GCA_028451465.1). Taxonomy (NCBI): domain Eukaryota; kingdom Metazoa; phylum Chordata; class Mammalia; order Rodentia; family Erethizontidae; genus Erethizon; species Erethizon dorsatum. Next base: position 80,075,762 of record CM051838.1, on the reverse strand, counting down.
CCTCTGCTGCCTTTGTGTTAGACGGTGGCTTCATTGCTGCGTTTGCACTTGATATTTCCTCTGCCTAGAATATTCTTCTCATTGGAGCCTTACATGATGACTTCCTTAGGTCAGTTAGAGCTCAGCTAAAGTGCCACCATCATGGAGAGATTTTTCTGACCTTTATCTACAAATGGTATCCTCTGTTACTCTCTGTCATGTCTCCTTTTAATTATTTTTATGGCACTCTGAAAATACTTGATTCATTTGCTTGTTTGGTTTTGGTATTTTTGGTCTGTCTTTCCCTCCAGAATGGAAGCCCCCTTAAAACCACGGATCTCATCTGTTTTACTCACTGCTGCCTTGCTGTCACTTAATGTCTAGCACAGTAATGGGCATCCAGTAGCATTCAGTAAATATTTGTAGATGGAAGGGATGAAGGCATAAAGGTGCCAGCAGCAGTAATGGATATAATAACAATATATGAGAGATGAGTAACACTCTCTCTTTGTCCAAGGTGCTTTCAGCGTAGAAGAGGAACCGGAGGTTGTACATCAGCAGGCGGAGGATCTGCGGAAGGCAAGGGGGAGGTGGCCAAAGGCCTTCTACAGAAAAGGCAGGAGGAGCCGAAGTCTCTTCCTTAGGTAGAGCAGGCTTCTGTGACTTAAGGATTCACCTTGGCCATTGCCATGTACATACAGGCATCCTCAGGGACTTAGCAGAAGATTCCTTGCCCGTAAACTGGCAGCAGCAATAAAATCATAGAAGCCAGGGAAGGTATATCGGCTTCTATATTTTTTCATGAACTTTGAGGAAAATGTGGTTCTGGGAGATTCTCTCCCTCAGGAGAGAGAAGACTGTGATATAAACATCAAGGATATGACTCATATGGGAGGCATGACTTTTGAAATGGTGGCCCCATGACTGAGAAGTGTTTGAAAGTCAGCCTTTATGTGGATGGAGAATACTTAATAATTCTGCCATCTAAACTGTTGCGGATTCCTTCTCAAGGTGAAGATTCTGTATAATGACATAGACCTTAGCTGTTAATTTGTACCCAAATGGCATATGAACAGAAAGAAATTAGGCAAAGAAATTCAGACTACCAATTATTTCAAATCACATAGCAATGAGAAGAATTTCATTAACCTTTTTAGACTCCCTTTTTATCAAATAAATAGCACAGAATAACTTGACCTACTTTTTAAAAATATTCACATAGGAAATATTAGATTATAAATTTTTGTAATTTTTTCATATAAATATGAAGAAGCTTTTCTCTGATTGCAGTAATGTACTTCCTGGCTGCTTTGCTAGAGTGCAGTGGTGCTGTCGATGCTCTGTTTACCTTCTTGTTATCCAGGCCACTGATTCTGATAGACCTACGAGTCTTTTCTTAGGGGTGATGTCAGTTGGCTGAACTTACTGTTTCAGATTGTTTATAACCCAGTGTCTTTCATGGCTATCGCTGATATTTTATTGTTTGTGACTATACCCAAGATTTTTTTAAATAGTTAAAAATTTTCTTATAGTAAATATTTTTATAGAGTTTTAATATTTTTCTTCTTCTGTAAAAACACCTTTTAATTCATAAAAACATCTTTTAATTTGAAATCTAGTTGGTTTCAAAGAGTTCGTACATTTGTGCCTCTAGCCTGGAGGAAATTAAACATATTTAAGTCGTATAAAACCAACAGAGGATGGAAAGTAATAAAACTATAGTACTTATCTTACTTATAAAGGACTATTCCAGCAGGTTAGATAGATAGTAAAGATCACAAGAACTTAACTCTGGGTTCATGAACAAATGGTATCATTTTAAAATTCTGTGAAAAACGAATAGTTTCACCATTCACTCCTGTTGGACAAAACCAGAGGAGGTAACTTTCAAGAACAGTTTAAATTTTAGGGGAATTGATTCGATCTTGAAGTTAACACATATATAATTGAGAAATTTTGTTCCTTAAAAAATAAGAACCTTGTTTAGTATTATGTAATCAGATTTATCCATGTTATAAGTTAGTTTTTAGACTATGTAGACCATATCAAAGTTTAAAATTTCTTTGACAGAAGATACCATAAACAAAGTTGAGAAGAGATTGTAAGTAGCTTTTTGCAATAAATAAATTATTTTGTAATAGATTTTTGTGTAAAATAGACAAATGACTAATATGTAGAATATATATATAGAATATATTTATATTTATATTTTATATTTGTGTGTTGATTACAGGATATATATTATATGTATATATATTATTGATTTATAGGATCAATAAATCAATCCTGTAAATCAATAAGAAAAAAACCCTTAAATTTAGAATAGGCAAATGATTCAGTGAAGTAATTCAATGGCAAGGAAACCTGACTAGCTAATAAACGTATAAGAATTTGTTTTTCTTATAATAACCATGATACAGAAACAGAGACCATCTAAATGGCAAAGCTAGGAAGTCTGACAATATCAAGTGTTGGCAAGGATATGAGAGGAAGTTTCCATACACTGCTCCCATGGGAGTAAATTGGCAGAATAACTTTAGACATTAATTTGGCTGTCTCTACAGTAAAGTTTTAGTATGTGTGGACGATATGGTGTAGCAATTTTACTTCTACTTCTTTATAATTCGTGTATATACCTTGGGGAAAACCTTGCATCCATGTATGAGGGGATATATGCTTTACATCTTTATATAGTGTTGAAAATTTGGTAACAACTTAAAATGGCTGTGTGTAGTGGAGAAGCTAAATTTGTTGGGAGGCTGTTAATATAGCAGAGTGTTATATAATAATTTATAGTAATGAGTGTATATATGTATACACTCATTACTATAAACTGCTGTATGGCATTCCCCTCTATTAGCAAATGTATCAATATTAGTAGAACTCAGTATCAAAATACTGGGTTTGAAAAAAACAGCGATACACAGTGCTCTATGTATTTTATGTAAAACTAATGAATATATAGGCAATTGTATTATATATTATTTCTGAACACCACACACAGAGACTAGAAGGAGGCATTTTAAATCCATAACGATTACCTCTAGAGAAGGATAAGGAAAGAACCGGAAGCTAGGCACAGAGGAGACACGGAGGACTTTAACTTTCTGTGCAGTGTTTTATTTCCGGCACTGAATGATGAAACTGTGACGCAGTGACGGTGTTCACAACAGTTAATTCTTTTTTTTTTTTTTTTTTTTTTTTTTAATTTTATTTTAAAGAGAAGAAAAAACAAAACAAATCAAAAGAAGAACAAATTTTCAAAACAACATAATAGGAGGGTAACAATGGTTAATACATTGCGTATTACTATCTTTAAGTTAGTTATTCAGGACACCAGACATTAGCATTTAATTATCCAAACATTATTGGCACAAACCTTACTCTTCAATGAACTAAGTAAAAATCGTAGTGTATCTATCTTAACCATCTTATATATATATATACAATTTTTTTTCCCCTTTCCCTTCTTTCTTTTCCCTATTCCAGTCTCTCTTTCCTTTTGACCAGTTTCTTTTTGATTCACCATGTCTATTGTACATTTTGGATCTTATTTACTCTTTCAGTTTCTCATACTAGAGAGACAATACGATGCTTACACATGTGCTTCTGGTTTATTTCACTTATGAGTATTTTCTCGAGTTGCATCCATTTACCTATAAAAGTCTCCAGTTTATCCTTCTTAATGGCTGAATAGTACTCCATTGTATAAAAATACCACATCTTTCTTATCCATTCCTCAGTTGATGGGCATTTGGGTTGTTTCCAAGATCTGGCTATTACAAATTGTGCTGCTATAAACATGGGTGGACATATATCGCTGTGGTATGATGTTTTTAATTCTTCTGGGAAGATGCCCAGAAGGGGAATAGCTGGGTCAAATGGGACCTCCAACCCTAGCTTTTTGAGGAATCTCCACACTGACTTCCACAGTGGCTGTACCAGTCGACACTCCCACCAACAGTGGAGAAGGGTTCCTTTTTCCCCACAGCCCCTCCAGCATTTGTTATTAGTTGATTTCTTTATAGTAGCCATTCTTTCTGGGGTGAGATGGTATCTCAGTGTTGTTTTAATTTGCATCTCTCGAATGACTAGTGATGTTGCACATTTTTTTGTATATTTATTTGCCATTAGTATTTCTTCATCTGAGAAATGTGTATTCATCTCAGATGCCCATTTTTGGAGTGGGTCTTTAAATTTGGGAGGTCTGATTTTTTTGAGTTCTTTATATGTTCTCGATAGTAATCCTTTGTCTGAGGAACAGCTGACAAACATTTTTTCCCACATTGTGGGTTGTCTCTTCACTCTGTTGGTGGTTTCTCTTGCTGTGCAAAAGCTTTTTAATAAGATGAGATCCCAGTTATTGATTCTTTGGGATAGTTCCCGTGCGGTTGAGTTTTTATTCATAAAGTCTTTGCCTACACCAATGTCTCCAAGGGTTTTACCTATCCTACCTTCCAGCAGATTTAATGTTTCTGTTTTAATATTTAGATCTCTGATCCATTTTGAATTTAGTTTAGTGCATGGTGAAAGATATGGGTCTAGTTTTAATCTTCGGCATGTGTAGAGCCAGTTTTTCCAGCACCATTTATTAAAGAGGCTATCTTTCTTCCAGCGAATGTGTTTGGCACCTTTGTCAAAGATAAGGTGGCTTAGTATGTCTGGGGTTGTTTCAGCATCTTCTAATCTGTTCCATTGATCTTCAGGTCTGTTTTTTTGCCAGTACCACACTGTTTTTATCACAGTAGCTTTATAGTATAATTTCAAGTCGGGGATTGTGATGCCCCCTGCCTTGCCTTTGTTGCCCAGAATTGCCTTTGCTATTCTAGGTCTCTTCTGATTCCAAATGAATTTTAGGATTGTTTTCTCTAATTCTGTGAGATATGCTGTTGGAATTTTGATTGGAATTGCATTAAATCTGTATAACAATTTTGGAAGTATGGCCATTTTCACTATATTGGTTCTTCCTATCCAGGAGCAAGGGATATCTTTCCATTTTCTGATATCCTCTTCAATCTCCTTTTTCAGAGTACTGTAGTTTTCAGTATAGAGGTCTTTTACATCCTTCGTGAGGTTGATTCCTAGGTATTTCATTTTTTTGGATGTTATTGTGAAAGGTATTGTTTCCCTAATTTCTCTTTCAGTAAGTTTGTTATTTGTGTACAGGAAGGCTATTGACTTTTGAGTATTGACTTTGTATCCAGCTACACTACTGAATTTGCTTATCAAATCTAGCAGTTTTTTAGTGGAGTTTTTGGGGTCTTCTGTGTAGAGTATCATGTCATCTGCAAATAATGATAATTTAACTTCTTCCTTTCCGATCATTATTCCTTTTATTTCTTTCTCTTGTCTAATCGCTCTGGCTAAAGTTTCCAGAACTATGTTGAATAAGAGTGGGGACAGTGGACATCCTTGTCTTGTTCCTGATTTTAGAGGGAAGGCTTTCAGTTTTTGGCCATTTAGTATGATATTGGCTGTTGGTTTGTCATAGATAGCTTTTACCAGATTGAGATAAAGACCCTCTATTCCAATTTTCTGTAGGGTTTTTATCATGAAAAGGTGCTGGACTTTGTCAAAAGCTTTTTCTGCATCTATTGAGATGATCATGTGATTTTTGTCTTTGGTTCTGTTAATATGCTGTATTACATTTATTGATTTACGTATGTTGAACCATCCCTGCATCCCTGGGATGAATCCAACTTGGTCATGGTGTATAATCTTCTTGATGATTTGTTGGATTCTGTTTGCCAGTATCTTATTAAGGATTTTTGCATCTATGTTCATTAGGGAGATTGGCCTGTAGTTCTCTTTCTTAGTTGGGTCCTTCTCTGGTTTTGGTATCAGGGTAATGCTTGCTTCCAGGAATGAATTTGGGAGTATTGCTTCCCTTTCAATTTCATTAAAAAGTTTGAGAAGTAGGGGCGTTAGGTCTTCTCTAAATTTCTTGTAGAATTCGGCAGTGAATCCATCAGGGCCTGGACTTTTCTTTGTTGGGAGGTTTTTAATTACATCTTCAATTTCATTGGTTGATATTGGTTTATTTAGGATTTTTAAATCTTCTTGATTTAGCTTTGGTAATTCATACGAATCTAGGAATCTGTCCATTTCTTCTGCATTTTCCATCTTAGTAGAATATAAATTTTCAAAATAGGTATAGATGATCTTCTGGATTTCTGCAGGGTCCGTCGTGATATCACCCTTTTCATTTTCAATTGCATGGATTTGAGTCTTTTCTTTTCTTTTTTTAATAAGGTTGGATAAGGGTTTGTCAATCTTATTTATTCTTTCAAAGAACCAACTTTTTGCTTCATTGATTCTTTGTATTGTTTTTTTATTCTCCAATACGTTAATTTCTGCTCTGATCTTTATAATTTCCTCCCTTGTACGGGCTTTTGGCTTAACCTGCTCTTCTTTTTCTAGAAGCTCGAGGTTCACCCTTAAGTTGTTTATTTGCGCTTGCTCTATTTTCCTGATATAAGTATTTAATGCTATAAATTTCCCTCTTAGGACTGCTTTCATTGTATCCCATAAGTTCCGGTATGTTGTACTGTCATTATCATTCAGTTGTAGAAAGTGACTAATTTCTTCTTTAATTTCATCTGTGACCCATTGGTTGTTCAGGAGGATGCTGTTTAATTTCCATGTGTTTAGGGAGTTTTTGTGGGATCTTTTGCCATTGATTTCCAATTTCATTGCACTATGGTCTGATAATATGCATGGGATAATTTCAATTCCTTTGCATTTATTTAAGCAGGTTTTATGAGCTAGTATGTGGTCTATTTTGGAGAACGTCCCATGTGCAGCTGAGAAGAATGTGTATTCTGATGTTGTGGGGTGGAACACTCTGTAGACATCTACTAAGTCCATTTGTTCAAAAGTTTGGTTCAGTTCTACTATTTCATTATTGATTTTCTGTCCAGTTGATCTATCTTTTTGTGACAGTGGAGTATTGAGATCTCCCAATATAATTGTATTAGTGCTTATTTGATTTTTCATGTCCTTTAGTACTTGTTTTATATAGCTGGGTGCATTGGTATTTGACGCATATATATTTATGATCGTTATCTCTTCCTCTTGGATTGTTCCCTTTACCAGGATGTAATGACCGTCTTTATCTCTCTGAATCCTTCTTGGCTTGAAGTTCACTTTGTCTGCAAAAAGAATAGCTACCCCTGCTTTTTTCTGGGTTCCTGTGGCATGGAGTATTGTTTTCCATCCTTTGACTTTCAGTCTATGAATTTCTTTCTGAATTAAATGTGTTTCTTGTATACAGCATATTGTTGGATCTTGCTTCTTGATCCATTTCGCCAGTCTGTGCCTTTTGATTGGTGAATTGAGACCGTTAACATTGATGGTTAAAACTGATATGTATTGACTTGTCATGATATTTTCCTGTTGTTGGTTCCCACTCTTTGTTTTTCCGCTTTCCTGCTATTTAATTATTTGCCCTGCCTGGTGGATTCCTTCTGTTGGGGTTCCTATCTCTTTCTAGAATGTCCTTCAGAACGTTTTGGAGTGCTGGTTTGGTGGTCATAAATTTTCTCAGATGTTCTTTGTCATGAAAGTATTTTATTTCTCCATCAATTTTGAAAGATAGTTTTGCAGGGTACATCAATCTGGGCTGAAAATTATTTTCCTTTAGAGCTTGCAATACATCATTCCAAGCTCTTCTTGAATTGAGGGTTTGTGCTGAAAAGTCAGCTGTGATTCTGATGGGTTTTCCTTCATAGGTGATTTGTCTCTTCTCCCTAACAGCTTTTAAGATTTTGCCCTTCTGTTGAATTTCTGGGATCTTGACTATAATATGTCTGGCTGAAGTTTTTTTTTGATCATGTCTAGTTGGTGTTCTGAAAGCTTCACTTATAGAGGTGTCAAATTCCTTTTCTCTTCCAGGAAAGTTCTCCCTGATTATGTCTTTGAACAAGGTTTTAATGTCGTTGATGTTATCTCCTGCTTTTTCATTTATTCCAATTATTCTTAAGTTGTTTATCTTTGAGTCATCTAGCAGCTGTTGAATTGATTTTTCATGGTCCCTTGCTATTTTTAAGAATTTTTCCATTTCATGATCACTAATTGCAAGCCTATCTTCTATATCTGAGATCCTGTCCTCGCATTGGCTTATTCTGCTACAAATACTTTCAATGGAATTTTTTATCTCTTGGATATCTGCTTGAATCTGCCTTAAGGATTCCATTTCTTTCCTATGCTGAGCATTCATGGTTTCTATAGTTTTCTTAAGTTCATCTATTTTTTTGTCTGTATCAGCTATAGTGTCCTTAAGCATGGTCTTCGTTGTAGACATTATCTCTGCAGTTATCTGTGAGATTATTTCTGTTTTAATTTTTTCCAGAACCTCATTCAGTTGCTTTGTTGTTACCACTTCAGATAGGCCAGGTGGGTGGCTTTCGGATTGTCCCACCTCGTTGCTCCCTAGGTTTGCCTTTGGTGAATTGGATGTGTGGGGTTGCATCTTGTTTAAGTGTCGTATCATTTTTTCTTTCTTTAATTCCTGGGGTGATGTTTGCAAATTACCTATAGTAGGTTACTTTATTGCTAGTGTTTAAGATCTTTAGAAGATGACTACTTCTCTGCAGTATCTTCCAAGTGGAGCTTGCTTTTATGTTTTAAGCTTTCTGCCAGATCCTACCTCTTCAATTCGTTGGGTATGCGAAGTTGCTACCTGTTTGGCCCAGTCCTTGATTCTTTGGTACTGTGCCACTGTATTTTCTGTGTCCCTTAGTCAATCTCAATCATGAAATATCAGGAAGGAAAGATGTTTAGAACAATTATTTCACATTTGGCTATAATGTTAACTAAAGCATCAAACACAGCCTAGAAAATGACAGACTGAGCTAACCAGTTATTTACCACTTTTAGCTGTATAGAGTTGCGGTTATATAACAAAATCTAAAACACACCAGAAAAATTATATGCAGTATACAAGTCCTATGTATGTCAATTTTTCCCTGAGGAGTTTAAATTTAAAATGAGTTAAGGAGGAAATAGAGTATTGGGAGAAGAGGAAGGAATTAGATGTAAGGTTAGAGGACCAAGAGGGATCCCACTAAAATTGGGACACTAGTGCAGAGGACAGGTGGTAAAAAGAGAAGGAAGTGATAAAAGGAAGAACAGATCACGACCACAATCACAAAGAAGTTAGAGGCGCTGTTTACACTCATATAAAAAACCAGAGAGAATAATGAAGGAAAGAGCAAATACACATACAGAAACAATAACGAAGATAAAAGCAATAAAACAGACAGATCAAAAATAAAACCCCACCAAAAAACAAAACTAAACAAAACAAAAACAAAAAAACCCTTCGCCAGAACAAAAAACAAATCAGTGAGAAGAAAAAAAAAAAAATAAGAAAAAAAATAAAAATAAGAAAAAAATAAAATAAAATAAAATAAAAAGAATCAGTTCCAGGTGTTGACTCTGTTGTAGGCAGGTACCTTGTGACAGAGTCCTGTTCTGTGCAGGTCCGTCCCAGTAAGCCAGGAGCGCCCTCTGGCGGGCGGTGAGCAGATGCGCGTACTTTCAGGCAGAGACCAGTCTAGCTCGCCTCCGCTCTCAGCGCCCTTTCACGATCCCTGGGCCTGAGAGGCTCAGCGCGCTGTCCGAGCGCGGATTCCCTGCACTGGTTCCCGCCGCTCTGGTTTTTCGCCACGCCCCCCACAATGGCGCCGGGCCAGTCGCTCTCTGGCGCGGGACAGGTGTGGCTGTGAGTCCAGTCTCGTTCGCCTGTTGACCTCAGCACACTTTCGTGGGCTCAATTGAGAGGCCCTGTGCTGCCCTGTCCGGAGCACAAGTTCCCAGAGCAGTTTCCGAGCCGCTCTGAGTTTCGCCACACCCCCCACAATGGCGCCCGGCCAGTCGCTCTCTGGCGCGGGACAGGTGTGGCTGAGAGTCCAGTCTCGTTCACCTCCTGACCTCAGCACACTTTCGTGGGCTCAATTGAGAGGCCCTGTGCTGCCCTGTCCGGAGCACAAGTTCCCAGAGCAGTTTCCGAGCCGCTCTGAGTTTCGCCACACCCCCCACAATGGCGCCCGGCCGGTCGCTCTCTGGCGCGGGGCAGCTGTGGCTGAGAGACACTCACCGCCGGTCAGCGCCGTTCTCCGCCGCTCCCCTGCCCCGCCGCTGTCTCAGGATCCTCCGTGGGGGCTCCCTGGGCGCCAGCTGCCACTGTGTGTCCGTAGAATTGAGCCTTCGCCGGCGCTCCAACTCCCGGGATATTAGAAGGTGCGCGCGCGCAGTCTGCTCCTTCTTTCCGTCTTCTTTTTTTTTTTTTTTTTTTTTTGTGGGTACCGGGGGGACGACCTCAGGACCTCACGCGCCAACAGGCACCCGTGCCGCTGAGCGATATCACCGGCCCCTTTTTCGTATGTGGGTTCCGGGAGTCGAACTCGGGCCTTCGCGCTTGCAAGGCAGGCGCTTAAGCCGCTGAGCCGTCTCACCGGCCCTCTTTCCGTCTTCTTTGTTGGAAGTCACCCGTCACTGGTGCCGGGGGTCCCAGATTGCGCTTCAGAACTTCTCTGGGTTTCGGGGAGGCATCTCCCCCCCCCTGCGCTTTCCGGGTCGCTATATTCTCGTGTTCCAATGGTAACTTTTAGAGAGAGTTTCGTTACCTGCTTCTTACTCATCCGCCATCTTGAGGTCCCTCCACAACAGTTAATTCTTGATTGTGGGTGCCTGCGCCTTTGTGATAATATTATTTGTAGTCAGAAAAATTTTTCTCGCCGGGCGTGGTGGTGCATGCCTGTAATCCCAGCACTGGGGAGGCTGAGGCAGGAGGATCTCTGTGCTGCAAGTGCCGATGGTATGTGCACAATGGTAATCTGGGTGCTTATCCTTCCGTATCACCTCAAATGAGAGAAGCTGTCTTATTTGTCCCTTTCTCTCCTTTGTGTAAGGGTGCAATGGACATAAGTCCTCTCTGTCTTCAGCATCCTGTGTACTCTAACACCGAGCACATTCTCAGGTGCCATATCTTGTGAGCCAGTCTCTCCCAATAGATAAAGAATCTTAGTGATAGTACGTTAGGAGCAAGGAGTATTGTTCAATAAATAGAACTTACTAGCCACAGAAGATGCTTGACAACGTTTCAATAAACGAATAAATGAGCAAAAGAAATAAAATACTGTAAGACTTATAAAGTAAGCCATCCTGTAACAGTTCCAAGGTTGTTATTATTCCTGATGTCAGTGAATATGCGTCATCGCTCCAAATCCTTCCTGAATCCCAGCCTATAGCTTATATCCTTGGGATTTTCCTGGACTGTGAATAGTCACCAACACTCTTTCATACGGAGACACGAACATTTATATTTAGGTGTACTGAAGTATAAATGTTTCACATCCTTTTTTTCTGGTTCTTAATTGGAGATAAGCCAACACTGAAGTTGTGAAATAACAGTTCATGCTTTGAAAATTCATTTAACAAACATTTTCTAAGAAGCATAAAGATTCTAAACACTGAATAAATGAAGCTAAACAGCGCTGAGTGGCTGGCTGTGCTGTTAGTGCTCTGTCAGCTCTCGGAGGGCTTTTTGACATGGGAAGGACATGGAGTTTTAGTGTTTTCAGGGGATATGAAAAATCTGCTTTTATTGTTCTTCTTCATGGATGGAAAAGCTTCTACAAAGCTGTTTTATTTTTAAAGCTCTTGATGTTTTGAATGCAGGTCTTTTCTTCTATGTTGACAAAGGGAAAGACATGACACAGCCTTGTTAGCCTGAAGCACAAGCAGTGGAGTCACAAGGAGAAAAAAGATGCCAAGGAAACTGAGGCTTTGAGAAGACGGGGTGCACATTTCAGGAAGAACCCTGTTTTTCTATCCTTTGAGACAGTAGAAAATTATTTTGTGTCTTTAAAAAACACCCACTGTGTAGAAATATTTTCTTGAAAGTGACTTATTTGTGATTTGCCTGTATGTTAGAAGATGAGGGGTTGAATTTTGTTCTCTGTTAATATCTGTTTAGGAGAGCATCCAGAGCTAAAGTTCACGTAAAAATAGATTTCCAAGTCCGTATGCTGACTTTGATATGTCCTAAAAGATACTTGACATTTATTGTATATGTTAAGGGCACTTACAGCCTTAGTTACTTCCAAAAGCACCCCGGTGGGATTAGTTTGCACTATAGGCTGACACCTCTTTCCTCACGTTAAGCTTGGGTTCTAAGATTCCATATGTTATCTTTCTGTAAGTATCTGGCAGAAATGTATCATCATCAACACACCCTCACATAATTTTACAGTTACATCCCAGAGGTATTAAGTGTTGTTGTTGTTGTTTTTTTAATCTTGACCTATTTAGTTCATCTAGGGATGCTTAGGTATAACACAAGTACACAGCGTTAGATACCTCTGTGGCTCTAGAAGCTGAGCCAGTTGACTTAAATAAAGATCTGGTAGTTCAAAATTTATTTTAAGGTTGTTTCTGTGGTCTTAGTTGGTGAGCCATGGGCATAGATAAACAGGCAAAATCTAGTCTTTGGGATCATTTGGTGCCTACTAATTTGGCAAGATTCTTTAGACTTTATTTATGGCAATCTATTTTTTTATGGTAAAAGAGACTGGTAAGAAATTCATGTGCTTGTTTCTTTTTCCTTTTACATTTTTGGGCCTAATATACAAGCATATACTACTGGAAATACATTAATCAGCAACTGGGACATTTCTAAGTCCAGTTTTTACTTGCCAGTTAGGAGTAAGATGTAAGATAGTGCTGGGTTTCACTTCTGGCCTGTGCTTTTCCAGTTGGCTTTATAACAGTGAATGAAAGGTCCAGGACTTGGTTTTTGAAAGTTACTGAGTAATTTTATTTTTGATATTCACATTGGGAGAACCAAGTTGTCCTTTTTGTCATAAATGATTCATGCAAGACAAACAACACAAACCAATGTTGGGTATGTTATTCCAGTCTCGGTACAGCTGGAGGGTGTTGGGGCATTATTTTTCCAGGGATGGGATGTTCCAGTGTGCACACTAAAGAATAAAATTTCTGCTGCTACTGAACCTATCCTGTGTCACATAAGGGCAAGTACTCTTTGTGTCATTAGTGTTTTACCATCCTCATTTTACAAAAAGAAAATTAGGTATAACAAAAGCCAGGGAATAATAGCCCAAGTTTCCACACCTGAGAGGTACACATGGCCCAGCTAAGGGCCAGGTCTAATACAAAATGAATTTAGCCTTGCCTTGAGCCAGACAGTGATTGAGGAATTTTGTAACAAGGTGAACTTAATGATAAACATCATCTAAGGACAAAATATTTTATTCTTTCTGATGGGTTCCAGCCCATATAAAAGCTGCTTGGTCATCATGGCGATGGTCCAACATGGAGGAGAGCTTAAAGCAACAAAATATTACCTACTCCTTCCTTCGTCTTCTTGCTCCAGCAGGAAAGTACCTCCCCTCACCTTGCACACGTGCCGAACATCTGCCAATCCCTCTTTATCACCTCACTTTGCCCGCCCCTCCACGCTCCGCCTTTAAATAAGCCCCATAAATACTTTGTTTCACAGCCAGCTCCTCTGAGGGTCCTTGCATCTTGCAGCCTTCCCGTGCCCTGCCCCCCCCCCGCATTAAAGGCTTCTCTCAACCTTTTCTTTGTCTTTATTAGCGCCAGACCTGACTCTTTCCTCCCCACATTCCACCTGAAAGGATAAGACATTACATTAATCTGCCCTTACTCCTTTCTCCCGAGCACCTCTCAGCTTGGCATTTGTTTCTCCCCGACTGTGCTCCTTTCACGTTCATTGTCTACACCGAGACGAGAGGTCTGCCGCACTCTCTCTCTTCCGACACCTTTCCTGCTGCTTGCTTTTGGTCAGCACGTGTGACTGGGGATGTGTCGGGGTATCTCTTACCAAAACTATCATGATGAACCAGCCACTAACACTTTAGAGCCTGGAAACTGTCATTTTAGGGAAACAAATATTATTTCTCAGATAAAGAGCTTTGAGACTTTTGTTCTAGAATCTTCCTTTTCGAAAACCAGCGGATACTATTAATCTGCAGTGATTCTGGTGTTGTAATTGATGACTCCTACTTGCTCGGGAAGGTCGGCGTGGCATGGGGGAGGATGACAGCTTCAGAAGCAGTACACTCACAGGTTTCAGTTGATGCCTTGCTTTTGCCACTTGAACTCTAAGTAATTTTGACCTACTGAGTCCATTGTGCACATGGAAATGTTGGCACAGTTATACCTATCTCATTAAATTATTGCAAGCTTTAAATAAAATAGTTTCATAACATCCCTACTATAAAGCCTGGTGTATGTTAGAAACTCAGCATATCTTGTCATATACACACTTTCGCACACCACCATCCCCATTTCTTTTTCATGAAAACTGAGATGAGGGTGTGAAGTAGGTTAGAAGAAGAGAATGTACCTAAAATTTTTATAATGGTTTTATGCGTTTCTCTGCTTTTGAAAGTTTCAGCTTTCCACACTCATAATCACTTTCATTCGTTTACCAAACACTCCTTGAGTGAAACCACTATTTACTGTACCACACGGGACAGTGCCATGTACCAAGTATTTATGTGGGCCTGGTTTTCAGACCTGTGTACTCCTGGTGCCAGTGACATTAACCCTTTTTCCACAGTGATCTTTCTAGATTTTTCTGTTCACATAAGGTCATTGTCAGCTTATCGAAGCTCTTCAAATCTGACCATCTCACTTTTATTTTTTTCCTTTGAGGAATGTTCTGTGTTCCCACTGTGGAGGCAATTTTCTGTTCTCAGTATTCCTGAATATTCAGTCTTTGGTTAACGCCAAAGCCTTGCTCAGTGAATTATCATTTTCTGCTCTGTCTGGATGGGCTGTTGTTAGATGAAAATATCATTGTGGGATATTCTGTTTACCCTAAACGTATGCTGTTGGTACCTCAGTTGCAGAATGACTCTTGAAAAGGGCTTGTTTTTTTGTGTGCAAAAGGTTTTAGGCTTGAATACTGATGCTGCCACTTATTAACTGAATGTTTTTGGACATTTTACCCAAATATTCTAATCCTTAATATCCATTGTGCGCGAACTATAAGAATGCTTATCAAATTGTCATGAAGACTAGAAAGAGATGTATAAAGCAGGAAGCACAGAACCAGTCATGGCAGATGTACAGCACATACAAAACATTTTTAACAGATAACATATTTCTTGCTTTTCCAAAAGGATACTGTTTAGAATAGAAATTTTAGAAAATCTGGTTCAACCAAATGAATTAAAGAAAAATCTTGCATAATCTCCCTCATACCCAGAGATAGTTGATGGTACCATTGCACTACGGAGCCTCAGCGTCCCTCTGTCCCTCCATCTTTCTCAGTCTCCTTTCTTCTCTCTTGGCCTCCGGATATTCGTTTCATCCATACGCAATTGCTGATATTTGGCCATATTTTATTTCAACTTATGACATTTTCATCTGGCTCATTTTAATATACTGCTAATATTGTATATAGTGTTTTTCAATTTTTTTACAGGTATGATATTACATTTTTCCAATTTATTATTCTTCTATAATATGACTTTTAATCTTGCATTATTTTACATCGTTGAATGCTATTTTTTTAACTAGTCTCCTATTACTGGAAAATAAAGTTGTTTCCAATTTTTTGTTGTTATAAACAGTGCTGAGATAAACAGCCTTATAAGCTTTAGAGGGACTGAAATATAGTGGTTTAGAACACAGACTCTGGCTGGGCGTGGTGGCACACACTTGTAATCCCAGCACTCGGGAGGCTGAGGCAGGAGGATCGCTGCAAATTTAAGGCCCAGCCTGGGCTACATAGTGAGACCCTGTCTCAAAAAACAAAAACAAAACCCCCAAAATAGAACGCAGACTCTAGAGACAGGTGGTTTGTGCATAACCCCTTACTACCTACGTGACTCTGATCAAATCGTCTCAGTTTCTTCATCCATACAATAAGGATAACAGATGCCATAGAATCACTCAGAATTAATCCAGCTCTGGTGTTTAGAATAGTATCTGTGGACACAAAATATGATTAATGAGTTAAGTATTTAGCTGTTATCTTTAAACACATATATGCTTATTTATCTCAAAAAAATTATGGATAAGAGGCTTTTGGTACATTTTGCCAGAATGAGCTCTAAAAAAGATACAGTAGAAAAAGTAATTCACTCTTCAGTAGTACTGTAGGAGAATGTTGGTTTCTACGTTATGGGAAGGGCCTATCGGTCTCATCATTATTATATCCTACTCATGACTCAATATGCACAGATTCACAAAGTTTTGACATTCATGAAATTAGAAAGCAGCTAACTTGTTTACAACTACTAAGATCAAGAAAGAATATCAGTGTGTCTTAACATCTACGAATTTCATTTTCATTTAGAAGATATGAAACAGGCAAATGTACATAAAAATTGTGAGCTAAGTGTGAAGTGAATGACATAAAAAATAGATTATGCAGTTTTCAGAGAGCATCTTTGATTAGATCTCAAAAATGTACCTGAAGAGCAAGAGGTTCCTGGCTGCTTTTGGAAGACTGGGGAGGATTGATGGAGAGAGGGGAAGGTCTACTGTCTCTCTGTCTACCTGTACTTCTAAGGCCATGATACGGGCTTTAGTGCAATTGTGTAGAAGTCCAAGACTGCATTCATGGACCCTTTGGCTATTGTATGTGTCATCCTCTCTGAATTGAATACCTCCTGCAAGCTCCATCCCTCTCACATCTTGACTTGCTATTTTAAAATCCTCTACTATTTATCTAAACATGGTACACGCTGCCTGTAGGTCTTAGCTTACACATACTTTAGCTGGGGAGCTTTTTCTGATATCCTGATATTTGTTAATTATCGTTCCCCTGTTTCCCATTGTACGTATCCCATACCCTTACTTTATTATTTATTACACAGTATTTTATTTCCTACTGACTTGATGTCTGTCTCCTTAAACTAAAAGCTTCTAGAAATGTGTGTTCTTTTGTTCTGCTTTGAACTCCAGGTCTGGCACCATGTCCGGCACATGGCAGGTACTTAATAGATTTAAACTGAATGAATTACATTACCCAGCCCATGAATGTAACCCAAGGCTGCTGGTTGTAGTCGTAAGGGTTCCAGCATGAGTTCATTGTTTTGGGAAGATCTAGTGCTTTGCTAATTTTCACTAAGAGTGGAGCATAGATTATGTATAAAATTCCTTTTATTTCAAGTTTATTATGAGTGCATTTTTGTGTGTGTGTGGGTACCGGGGGTCGACCTCAGGACCTCGCGCGCCAGCAGGCGCCCCTGCCGCTGAGCGATATCACCGACCCTTTTATTGTATGCGGGTTCCAGGCGTCGAACTCGGGCCCTTGCGCTTGCCAAGCAGGCGCTTAGTGCGTATTTTAGAGCAAGCTGTCTGTGCCTGTCTGAGACCCTCATTAAGTTGTCTCTTGTACATTGCATGAATCAGGGCATATTGCATCTCAGAGCCTATTTCCAGCTGTTGGTACAATGAGTGCTGAAACCAGAAGCTGAAAATGAGTCATCATTCACTCCCAGCATTTAGGATCCTTTCAACTTAATCTGAAACAAAATTGTGTTCCTTTGCCTTTTTCCCCTCTTTAAGATACTCAAGCTATTTGCTTGTTAGCTAAGCTTTTCTAAGTTGGCAGTGGGAGTGACTAACCAGTCGGTTTCTCTTGTGGAGTGAAACTCTTGCCCCTTGAGATTAAAACGTTAATTAAAAGATGTCAGATGGCTTGTGTTTATACTCTTTTTAAACCAACCAAATATGGTGCTTGCATTGAGGATAACTGCTCAACTTTTGCACTCACTTAAGGGACAAAAATTCTGCCTCTTGTCTAAACAAACTCTGCATACCCTAGAACCTGTGGGGATCAGGGGGAAAAGTTGATTTTTTTTTTTTTTTGTAGTGTAGATTGTGTGACACCCTGGGATCCACCTAAGAACGGATGTGTTGAAGTAGTTTAACTATAACAAACGGAGAAAGGAAAGACAGTCGCAGTGATGCCTGAATTCAACCCAAGCTTCCGTGTCATGTATACATCAGAATAGCCCTTGTGGATGCAACAGTATTTGCATTGTGAGATCTGTGTATCAGTGGCCTTTTAAAAAAATGTAGCCCAAAGCAGGGAAGCTGTCACTTCAAAGCATGCCACGGTGCTTAGATATAGCCAGGAAATGAACCATGTCGGCTGGTGTGATAATATTTCCTGTAAAGCCTGAAACCTCTTTCCCTATCTAATAATTATCAATATGTGCTATTTCTTGTTTCTTTTTGGGGGGATGGGGCTGAGACAGGGTCTCGCTGTGTAATGCAGACTGACCTTGAACTCACTCATGAAGCCCAGGCTGGCCTCAAAATCACCACGGTCTTCCCGCCTCACCTCCTGAGTGCTGGGATCACAGGCGCGCGCCACAGCGCCCGGCTACTCTGTGCTGCGCCCATCGTTAGATGTTTTTCTGGTTTTTCTTTTTTCTCTTTTTGCTTTGCTTTGTTGGTCTCTCCTTGACCGCTCTTCAGGGCAGTTGTGAATGGGACATAGGAAAGGGTCACGAAGGAGCCTGGCTGGTCCCACCTCTCAGTGCCTCTGCTTATTCTTCCTGCTGCTCTGTGAAACATATGCGCCCCAGGCCCCAGTGCCACTGTGGGGGTGGGGGTGGGGGCTCTGTACTGACCTGTCACAATTTTTTTTTTTTAATGTGGGTACCGGGAGTCGAACTCAGGACCTCGTGCTTGCCAGGCAGGCGCTTATGCCGCTGAGCCATCTCACCGGCCCTGACCTGTCACAATTTTTAAGTGTTTTTGACAGAATCTTGATATCCTTATTAAGATAATTTTATTAGTCTTTTTTGTCAATCAACTAATTTTCTTTTGAGCATGGGGTGCAGACAGCACGCTCACTTAATTCACTGTCAGAGGCTTCTGGAACTTGGAACATGGGGCACGGAAACTTAGGAGAGGGTTCAGAAGAGAAGGTGACTGAAAATAAACGACTTTTGGAAAAATAAGTACAAGTATTGTAGTTGCAGTATTTAGTTTAGAAAAGAACGGGGTCAGTGTTGTATTTATGCACCAAGAATAAGATCTTTCATAAAACAGAAAATGGTAACGATTTAGGTTGACTATACTGTGAGCAAGGCAAGGGAAACTGGATTCGGTTCTGGGTAACAGATTTGTCTCAGGTGGAATGATGATTTTCTCTACTCTTGAGGGTTGATTAACCAGGGAACAGATTACAAAAGACTGTATGACTTACTTTGGAATCCTCAAAAAAATGGTAAATTTTTCTCTGCCTGAGATAGCTGTGAAGATCTAAAGGAATATACCATGTAACTTTTTTAAATGATATTTTTCATTTAAGATCCTAGATTAATAGTTACATTTTTTTTTGAAAAACAGCTATGTGTCCATATCCCTAGGCAATAAAAGAAATAAGCGATATGAATAACAATGAGGCTTAAATCTCATTTTGGAATTACCACCTAATCTTGTTTTGTGTAAGAAGATTGTGAATTCCTAGGTAATTGCTTTCTTGATCTGCTTTAGGCTCAATAAATCTCTCTCATTGTTTTAAGTTATGTTAACATACGTTTATTAAAATACTAATGAGACCAAAGCTGTGCTGATTAAAAAAAATTATGTATTTAAACTTTCCAACATTATGAAATCAAAGGTAGATTCTAATATTGGAGGACAGATCTAGCTTCTAATGAGTTGTTTACTGTGTGCCCAGAGTTATTATTTTTTTTTACAAGAGTTCATTACAGGTCTGTTGAAGTTAAAAAAATTTTTATAAAATGGAATTTTTAAAATCATAAAAGCAATTTATCCTCAGAGTCCTCAATAGGGTGTGTCTTCCCTAGTGATTTTTACAGCATCTAGTTAATAAATAAGCGCTCTGCTGGCTGGGCTCTACACAATGAGTAGGTTTTGTTCGTTGACACTCGTTATAATTTTTTAGAATGTTTGAGATTGAGATTTTTTCTTTCCTTGCTCCTCCTCTCCTGCTCATTGACTTTTGTCTTGCAATCAGCCTTCCTTTCCTTCGAAGCTGCACTTTAAATACATCTTTCAAGTGTTATTTTCTGACTTTGTCTTGCCTGGTTTCATGTGCCTGTTATCTTTGGATTTGCTGTCCATTTGCAGTTTGGGGTTTGTCCTATTTCTGAACTAGGTCACTATATTTGAAGGTATTTGTCCAGTGTTTTTTGTCTTTTCTTTGGAGGGACTTGGGCTTACCAATCACACATATTTTGACTGATACCTTGAAGGAAGATCAGCAGTTTTCTTGACAGCAATAGGGTCAGTCTGCTCCCCAGTAGCCCTGCCCCGGAATCCCCCTCCTTTTTTACTGTCATTGGCTGGGTTCAGTTGCCCTCACTGACCTGAACTACTGCTGTTCTTCCTGCTCGATCATTCTGCTTCATAGACATGTTGTTCTCAAACATAGTAAGAGGCAAATTTGCGCCTCCTCTCCTTGCTTAAAATCCTTTATTCCCAATCTCTTGTCCACAAGATGTTATCTAAACTCCTTAGCATGCATAAAATTCCTGGCATGCGCCGATCTTTCCCAGCTGCCTGGGCACCATCTTTCCCCACTGTACCCCTGCATTGTTCGCTCATTCATTCATTACTCCAGCCACATCACATTCCATATTCTGGGTGCAGGAAACAGGATGAGCAAAGGCTTGGAGCTGGAAAATGTGACTCTCAAGCTTCAGCAATGGAATCATAGGATGTGGTCGAGTTGTGCTAAGTCTGAAGTATTGCTCTGGGTCAGTGCCAGAGGCCCGGGGCGGATGTGGGGTCATCCTGCCATTCCCTAAGGGGAGAGGAAAGGCGGCCACAGTCCACACCCGTGCTCTGATACCATCCTCTGTTTCTCTCCCCGACCTCAGCGTGCGATGGTGATCACTGGGGGCCTCACTGCAGCAGCCGGTGCCAGTGCAAAAACGGAGCTCTGTGCAACCCCATCACTGGGGCTTGCCACTGTGCTGCTGGCTTCCGGGGCTGGCGTTGCGAGGACCGCTGTGAACAGGGCAGCTATGGTAATGACTGTCACCAGAGATGCCAGTGCCAAAATGGAGCCACCTGCGACCATGTTACAGGAGAATGCCGTTGCCCACCAGGATACACCGGGGCCTTGTAAGTGACTGACGTGCTGCTAAGCAGGGAGGCAGAGCCCACCCACCCTCTCAGCTCATGCCGCTGCCTCCATCACGTTCCTTGCGCCTCTGTCCCTATTGCAGTCTGAATAGCTACTGGCGGGTATGGACTCTAAACACAGATGGGGAGATGAGCTGTGAGGGGCCCTGGGTCCCCCTGCTGTTTAGCCCTTCACCATGAGAACCCAGTCAGAATCTAAGGCTCAGCTCACCACGTAGAAAGAGTCTTTGAGTTCTACTTTGACTCTACCACAGTTATAGTCACTTCATACTGCTGGCTGTTGATGGACCAGGTTGTTCTGCTCTGTGACAGTTAATTAGCTGGATAAAGCAGGGTACGTTAGTGTCTTAGAAAAGGAAGATGTTACGAACAGTCCGTACAAGATTACAAAGATTAACTGGGTGACTTAATGCCCAGGGTTATGTGCATTGCTGCGCGACTATCAAGAGGTATATCTCCAATCTGTGTAGGTAGTGTGCACACAAATAGTTTTTAATTTTTTTCTGGAGAACTTTGAAGCAGCTACTCAATCCCCATTGCTTTCTCTAGCTTGTCAGAAGGGGATTCTTCAATTTGCTTCTCTGAGCAAACAGAATGAGGCAGAATTTACCAAAAAAAATGAAGAAACAGAAAAATCTTGTTCCCTTACTGAAAAAATTATACTTATAAATCACAGAACTAAAACTTAGGAAAGAAATGGAGCAGACGAGGTAAATACTTCCTGCCATGCGTTAATGTCCATAAAGTAGAGCTAAAGAAAAAACCGCATTAGCCCAGAAGGCCCTGATTTTCAAAAGAATGGATGATCATCATCTCAAACTGTTTAATTGTTAATATTGTTTTTTATGGGTTTCCAAAGAGGCCACAGTTGAATAGGGCTGTGGGAAAGTTGGAGCGACTTCACAAGGGAGCAGAAGAGACAAAGGCTTAGAGAAGAAGGTCCACACGACATAGGGGGTTAAAGGAATGGAGACTTGTCAGTCTGAAGAAGTGCTGAAAATTGATTATGACGAATATGTGCACCAAAGAGGGTAATTTGCAAATGTTTTGATTTTCTTTGACATTACAATAAACACAAAGAAAAGCAGACTTAACTGTAGCACAAGTGCTTTATGAGGGTTATGTGCAAAGTTCTTGTCACCAATGAGTGGTGATTTGGCCATTTTTTAAAGAGTGCTGTCTTTGAAAAATGGACAGATTTTCTCCAAAATGAAATTGTTTCCTTAGAAAGTACCCCAAAACAAAGGGACAGCCTGGGTGAGCCCCCCAAGACATTTGCAGCCCCTAAAATAAATGCCCTGGATGTTAAATAATCATCGAATGAGGAAATCTTGTCTGTTTTAGGGCCCTGGGTGCTGTTGTGTCTGTGACACTGAGGATCATGTGATTGGGTAAATAACAGTGTCCTTTGTCATACTTTAATCCCTCAGCTGTGAGGATCTTTGTCCCCCTGGCAAGCATGGACCACAGTGTGAGCAGAGGTGCCCCTGCCAAAACGGAGGAGTGTGCCACCACGTCACCGGAGAATGCTCCTGCCCTTCTGGCTGGATGGTAAGCTTCCTTCCACCTCCGCTCCACTCCCCAGTCACGCACTCCAGGTCACTCATGCGAATACCAGGTGAAGGACTTCTGTACGAAAGACAGCAGCGATGACAGATGAAGATTCTGAAACTGGAAACACGTAGCTGCTTTAAAACTGAAATCCTTGTGTGCAGAGAAAGCAGGATGATTTAGTCCCAGACGTGAAGTGTATGGGGGATCCTCATGGGGCAGATAGTGGCCATCTGTCCTACATTTTCCCTAGTGGCAAGATGACAGCAGAGCTGATAAATACTGGAATTGTTTAATAACTATTTCATCATTATGTGCGTTGGTTGCTGTTATTTTTTGAGAACATTAGTCTCAGCAGATTAAGTGTTATATGAAAAACTTTCTCCAGTCATACAAATCTGGAGATGCATGAAAGTAACCCAGATGCACTGAGTGTGGCAGGACTTCTCACAGACCTTAGTGCGATAATACAGGAGGAAGCTGTAACTCTCCGCACTTCCCAAAGTTCACCATAACACCTTCTCTTCATGTAGCAATTTCATAGGCTTAGTGCTATGTGGAACATGCAGTGTCAAGTCATTTACTAAACCGACTTACCTGCCATCAGGAAATAATACCGACTCTTATCTTTCTGGGTTGGTTTGTGCAGAACAGTGAATGACCAATGTCTGTGTCCTTCATTAACAATCTAGATAAAAGAGCATTTTGCTTCATTATCACCTCTCTCTCTCAGTTTCCACGGTGACAAGTGACTTCTTACTGACCAGATCCACTGAGGACTCTTCTGTTTTTCTCTTCTGGACTCTGCTTCACTTCCCTGAAGTTGTGACTCTGCCGATCACTCACCTCCCTTCCTTAACCTTTGTCTTCCGCTCCTCTAATTCCCTCTTTCTTACTTCTCTTATTACAGATCTCTTTTCCTAATCCTCTTTATTCTATGTACCGCTTTATTATGGCATTTCCTAGGTTTTTGCTTTATCCTTCTCTCTTCTCACTATAAACCCTCTCTAGAAATTTCATACAGATGCATGACTTTTGCAGCCACCTGCTGATTTCGCCAAATCTCAATCTCACCTACCCTGAGTCCACGTGTGTGTTTGTCACCATCCTCATAGACAACACAACCTTGGTAACCAAAAGGCACAAAGACACTCTGTCTCAGGGCTCCGCCTGCGCTGGAGTCTCCATAGCCAGATATGGAGGTAAAATGGCCTGGAATTTCTGTTTACTGTGGATCCGGAACAAGGGAAACCTGCAGGGTACTTCCCAAGGATAGTCTTGCGAAGCGTGGTAGAGTTCAAGACGTCAAGACCGCTGAGGCAAGTATACAACAAATACCCAAGGCTGGGGTCAGAAATGGTAAGTTGGCCGAAGTCTGACCCTAGAAGCAAAACATGAAGAAATTCCACAAGACAAAGGAGTCAAAGGGAAGCAGCCTTTTATTGAGTGCCTGAAGATGAGGCCAATGGGGACGCTGTTGAAGGGACACTGCGCTGGTCCCAGCAGACACAGCGAAGTTGATGTCAACGAGTCAAACTTGTAGTATGCCTAAGCCTTTCTCACAGCCATTCCTCTTCTACCATTTTAAAATTCTGTGGTATTAGAGATTGAACCCAGTGTTTTCCCAGTGAGCTAAATCCCCAGCCCTTATCTGTTTATTTAGGTTTTAATTTTGAGACAGGGTTTTGCTAAGTTGCTAAATTGCCCCGGCTGGGCTCAAACTTGAAGCCTCCTGCCACAGCCTCCTAGAGTGCTGGGATTACAGGTGTGCACCACCACACCCCAGTCTGCCTTTTTTTTTTTTTTTTTTTTTGTGGGTAGCGGGGGTCGACCTCAGGACCTCGCGCACCAGCAGGCGCCTGTGCCGCTGAGCGATATCACCGGCCCTTTCTTCGTATGTGGGTTCCGGGAGTCAAACTCGGGCCCTCACGCTTGCCAGGCACGTAGGCCGCTGAGCCGTCTCACCGGCCCCTGCCTTTTTTATCTGAGGGAAATTCAGCACTTCCTTGCCCAAGGCAGAAATACTAGACTACCTTTGACTCCATCTCTTCTTTCATTTCCTATGTTCAGTCTTTTGCCAGAGCAGGTCGTTGCTTGGTCCTTTGCAAGGGAAAGATTTGCTGGACTGGCAGAGTCCAGAGAGCTCTGTGCTCTTTAGGTGGGGAGCTGCAGTGTTCTAGGCGCTCTCGTCGTTGTGTTATATGTGAGTTCCCTCTTCCTCAGGTTGCGGCTTTTTTCTTCTCAGGCAGAATGGTCATTAGGTGAGATAATGGGCCCAGACCATGCGAGCAGTAAGTAGACAGAAGGACCCTCCCGGGTCCACTGGAGCCCGCCTCCCACCCCTTCCTCTGGGCTCTGGGCCCCTGCCTTCACAGAGGCTTCTTACTGAATGCTTGAGACCATTTTTTCTTCTGTGTGTAGCGGATCTTCCCACTTACAGCTGTCCCTTTTGATATTAAATGTGTGCTATCATTTTAGGTGTTTTTCAAAGATGAACATGTATTCATATTAGATAAATACACACAGGCATACTCCAACTAATAGAAATAATGTCTTCTTAAAGATGCTTGCTCTCATTAGTCCTTATTCATAAATAACATTTCAACGGCATCCCTGAGCTTGTGTGGAACCATTATGGGTAGCTAGAAACAAATCCTGGGAGTGAAAATTTGCACAAAAACTCCAGCTCACTATGCGCCGATCCTCATCACGCTGTCACCTTTGACCTTACACTAAGTAAGTAATGAGGAATTAGAGCTGTTCTTACATGTGTCCCCCTCCCTGCCTTGTGAACAGATCAGGAGCCGCGCGTCCTTATCTGTGCTTAATTCTCAGTGCTTGGCACTAGGTCTGGCACACAGATGAGTCTCAGCAAAGCCCTAATTTGAATTATCTCCCAAAGGCTTTTTCAGTTCCAAGAGTCTGTGGATGAACTTTCTCTGTTTGTAGATAGCTAGAAACCACCAGAGGAGACTTAATTAGCACACCAACTGCCTTTGTGGGTAGCCAGTAGTTACAGAAAATGTATTTTCTTATGCTATCCAGAGTAAATATTTACAAAACCATCTGGTGTTTGCTAGTCTCCAATTTCAGAGCACTCACGGTCTGCCGTTTTTTTAGACAGAAGGAGGACAATGCTTTTCTGATAGTTAAAAGCATTAGAAAAATCCCTGTTATGTGGAATATGTTGTTTGCGCTAATTATAATCCAATAGATACTCCAATAATTATAACTCCAGTAAACCCAAAACTACAAGCTGTGGGGCTTAGTGAGGTAGAAAATAGCAGAGTATTTCATTGACTTCTTGGTGTCTTATTCTTATCCACGTAGGATGGTAATAAATTTAAAGACCGAGCTGGAAAAGATGGACAGCCTCTCAGATGAGGAGAAATATCCAAATGACTCTCTTGATTTTTTTCCCTGGGAAATAAGCTTTGTTATTGCTCTTGGCTCAGAAGTACTTAATGAACCTACTGAGAATAAGTCTTTTTCTTCCTAAATAAATGTCTAGGTTCTTCCTATAGAGTATTTTTTAGTCAATGCTGTTAATTTGGGTACACAAAATTTTAATCTTATGTTAGGGTACATTTTAAGAAATGAAGCCAATGATAATGTGTATCTTCTCTGGAACATATGGTAAAACATTTGGGTATTCCATTTGGACCAGATGTTGCCATTTATGTAAAGGATGCTGAGTAAGTATTGTTGACTTGTTGTGCATATAAGGCACAGGAAGGACACTTAGGAGGATTTATAAATTCCTTAGGTTGTCGTAACGATATGATGTAACTTCATCTTATGCTTCAGTTTTTAATTTTTCTCAGGATTACTATTTTGCTGTCTTTGAATGTATCTTGAGATTTGGACTTACAGAAGAAATAAGTCCCTCTAAAATTCCTGACATTTTAAGATGATGAACAGTGGTTGTGTTCTAAAATGCCCTTAATCTAATTGTCTTGGAGTCCTTTCCCCATTCTGCCTTCCCTTTCTGCTTCCTCTCTTTTCTTTTCCGTCCTTCGGTCCTTCTCTGGCTGGAGGCCCATCTAATTTTCCAAGTCTCTTTGAATGCAGGGCACAGTCTGTGGTCAGCCTTGCCCGGAGGGTCGCTTTGGAAAGAACTGTTCCCAAGAATGCCAGTGCCATAATGGAGGGACATGTGACGCTGCCACAGGCCAATGTCGTTGCAGCCCAGGATACACAGGGGAACGGTAAGGGATGCTCTGGTGTTTTTCTGACCATTCACAATGATGTGGGAGAAAAGCTTGGAAGGTTCGGGGAGACTTCAGTATCCTGTATGTGTAATTATACATAGTGTCCCAGAAGCACCTATAAAGTGTCCCTGTGTTTGAAAGAGTCTATTCTAATTCAGTATATAGAACTGAATCACAGACAGCGATGATGAGTTGAAGATAACAGAGGAAGCCCTGGGGAAAAAACCATAAACTGTTTGCTCTTCAGAACCCGTGATGGGTGTGTTCTGAAAAGTTGAGTGGTCAGGATTGTCACTTCCAGTTTAAGTGTTTATAGATAGATTGACTTTAAAATGGGATGTGGACTGAAGCACCTTTAAAAAGCATAAAGTTTGCTTCCTATGATTTCACATTCTGGTAAGAATATTAGTCATTATTTTATATTATATAATTGTGTGAGATTATCTGGGATGTCAGGGCTCTCTGATCCATATAAAATAGGGGTAACAAGGTACCGTGTTCTTGTAGTTCTTATGCCATCATTTGTTACTTCCTGTAGTAGAAGGTAAACCGTTACTTCAGAGGGGTCTGCTCTTAATCTATTACGTCCTAGAAGACTGGATACTCAAGCTCATTGAGCATGTGTGTGGAATGAGAGAAAAGACTCTAGAGGCAAAAGGGTATAGTACTTGAAAACAAAGATTTGGGGACCTAGTTTAGGACAACATGTCCTTAGAAATATCTGTAATGTTCAAGTAATAATCATACTTTCCTCTGGCATTGTGATGTGGAATAAATAATTAATACATTAAAGCCTTAAGAACAGTACTGGAAATTATACACATAGTTTATATATAACTTGTATACATAGTTTATTTATATTGTAGCTGATTCTATGAGTGATTTCCATGAGCTGTACAAATATGCATCATTTGAGTAAATATCTGTGAACTGCATCTATGAATAAAAATTCCTTTCACATTTTTTCCTCAGTTTCTTTCTATGACTTTTAATAAGATATTGTGGGATTTTTCCCCCACGTAGACACTGAATTTAAGTTTTTAAAGTTCTGTTTCAGATTCTAGTTGGGTATTTCTAGATAAAGAAGACTTTTAAATATTTACTTTTTTTAGTGACACTAAAAAACTTTTTACTTAATGTTATTTTTATAAAACATTATTTATTTATATAGTCATATCTTCTATAGATAAAGATGTTAGTCTGCTTTTTAAAATTTATGATGATCATTCATTTCCTTGAATTACTGCATTAATTTGAACCTTAGAATCAGTGTTAACAAATACAGGTCTGTCTTGTTCTGAATTTTATTGAAAATGGCTTCACTATAATTTCATATTCACTATTGATTATTGGTAAAGTATCCTTTTTTGTGCTTATGTAGCTTTTGTGCATATTTTTATTAAGAACATTTATTAGTAGTACCTAATTAATTTTGTTAGAAGCTTTCTTACCTTTTGCCATTATAATTATATATTTTCTTTCAACTTTTTGATGTTACAAGTTATTAATACATTTAGTATATAGTTTTTATAACATGTAAAGAGCTAGTCAGAATGTTTTTTCACCAACATCCTAATTTTAGGTTGTGTTTTGGGTAGAGAAGATTGTTACATGATTTCTCGATCAAGGTAACATCTTGTAATAGAAAAATAAGACCATGCAGAATCCAAAATAATGTTTTACGTTCATAGAGATTCCGATATAACTATTTTATTGCCATAGAGATTCCAATATAACTATTTTATTGCCCTTTAGGGATAAGTTTCAAATGAAAGGCAACACAAACACAACAGACTTACAAGACAATAAGTTCATATTCATCTTCTGTGGAGTAGAGGGAGTAATTGCTAATTTTCAAGTAAATTTTAGATTTCAAGCAAGGAAGGCAAAGAGCTAGAGAGAGAGTGAACAAAGACAAAACTTTCTTCTTGAATTATTGCTGTTGTAATTGCTGTTTTCTGACCCATCAATGATGATGATGGTGACATGATTCTTTTTTTGAGTTGTTACCGCACGTGGGTTCTGGAGTTAACACACATACCCACACACAGTGACGACACACACATCTGTCACTGTGAGAGAAAAACATTGAGTAGCCATGGGCAGTTTGTGGCAGGAGACGTGGGGGAGGATGTCTTGACGTCTGAGGTTGTAACTTGTTCTTTCCCTTTTCTTTTTTTTTTTTTTGTGGGTACCGGGGGTCAACCTCAGGACCTCGCGCGCCAGCAGGCGCCTGTGCCGCTGAGCGATATCACCGGCCCTTTTTTCATATGTGGGTTCCGGGAGTCGAACTCAGGACCTCGCGCTTGCCAGGCAGGCACTTATGCCACTGAGCTATCTCACCGGACCTCTTTTCCTTTTCTTGAGAGGTCAGTATAACTTCATCTCAGAGATCAGGACAGAGTGCTGCTACCCACAGAGAAGGTGCCACTAAACACAGATGTCAGTAAAGCGGTTCCAGGATGTGGGAGCAGCCCTGCCAGCCACAGGGCAGCAAAACAACAAAGCAGGCCCCTTGTAGTCTGTCAGGGTTGCACATGGGATGACCAAAGAGAGGCTTGGGATTTGCGGGATGGTCAAAGTGGACACTGTGGTTAAGAGAGGTACTGTAGTGCAGTCAAGGAGGGGTGAGGAGGGAACAGGCTCCAGATCCTCACAAAGTTCTTCTGAAGAGGTTAAAAAAAGGATCCCTAATGTTAATGGCATTTTCACAGAGTCAACCTGAGATCTTTGGTGGCCTAGTATGGATCTGTGCACAGAATGCATGCTTGGTTTTGGCTGGATGAAGGGCTCTGGGACTTGATAGTGGAATTTAAGGTGAACCCCAAGACTGCCCTGCTAAGCCTCTGTTCCCTATTTCCCTGAGAGTGAGGACGGGAGTGAAGGAGGTAAAGTCAGAAATTACGTACAGGCCGGCACGCAGGGAGCGCAGCATTGGTCTTTAGTAGAGGAGCTGTTTCCTGTCTCTAGGACCCTGGGAAAGTTGGCTCCTTCCCAGTGCTTTTTAAATTTTCTCTGGAGCAGCAGTTCCAGATGTTAGAAAGGCAGGCAGCTGACCCATCAAGTCCAGGTTTAATGAAGAACACTATGTGTTCACACTAAATCATGATTTGGCCCAACTATTCTGGTCACTGTAAGGAGGGACGGGCTTAAAAGGACAAGGGTGAAAGAGGAAGCTGCCATCTCGTACACACTCACTCACTTCCTTAAGTTCACAATGAGATGCAGCCTAATAACCAAATTGGCATTAAAACAAATCTGTGATCCTCAGTGGTTTGGGAGTTGGTGTTATGTTTTCTTAATCTCTACTTAATGTTTATCCATTTTTCCAGTTTCAAGTTATTTGAATTTTTTTAAAAAAATTGAAGTCCCGAATTTCTGTATTTCTACTTATTTTTGTCTTTATTAGATTCTCTGCCATATCTCTTAAGAAAATGTATGTTCTCCTTCACTGATTCCTGAGATCACTTTCCTTGTGCCACTTGGGGGTCACAAATGCAGCATTTAAGGACATAAAATATGTTGGGAAAGGTGCTTCTTGAAGATAAAGGAAATGACAAGAAGCCAATCACAGGCTACTCCATGATTGTGTTTGTTTTCTTTCTTTCTTTCTTTCTTTCTTTCTTTCTTTCTTTCTTTCTTTCTTTCTTTCTTTCTTTCTTTCTTTCTTTCTTTCTTTCTTTTTTTTGTGGGTACCGGGGGTCAAACTCAAGACCTTGCGCGCCAGCAGACGCCCGTGCCACTGAGCTATCTCACCAGCCCGATTATATTTGTTTTCAAAATAGAATATGTTCTGCATGCATGTATAGGATTATCACCCTACATTCCATAAATTTGTACAATTAAAATAGTAATTTTAAAAAAGGTGAAAATATGTATTTCTAGAAAGACATCCTTACCTTTTGGTCTGGGAGATGGAAATAGATGCACTATTATTAAGAAGATTCTCTTACAAGTGCAACACCCACAAAAAAAGAACCAAGCTGAAATAATGACTGCTTCAGGAAGTAAACTCTAAAGTAGCTGTCATTTGACACTTATAATACAAACCAAATATGTTTAATTATAGATTGGAAAGGTAAATATGGGTCAGGGCCAGCTATTGTGGATTTTGTTTTCACAGAGAATAGGAAGACTCTGCCAAGCTACGATAAAATATGCACTCTGTTCTCCGTAATTTTGTAACAGATATTTTCTCAGGCTTCTCATCTACAACTCTTTGAGAGTGCTTTGCACTGAGTCAGAAGTATGAAAATAGTCCAAAGCTTCATGTTTGGATTTGTTTCCGAACCTATTTAAGAGAAAGCGATGTTATTTTACTCTGTGTATGTTTTTCCTTTTGTACTGAGTTGGAAGGAAATCCAAACAGACAGATTGTAAAGTTGTCTCACTACCCTTCAACAGAAGTCTTTAAAGAGTAAACTAGAAGTCTCAGCTTATTAAAACTTCCTACAGGTTGAAAATAATGAGGACCTTTAAAAAGTGTTGTGGCCCAAAATTAAGTGTACACATATATAACTTCAGCACATGCATTTGATTTCATGCTTTTAGCTCAGTTACCCAGAATTTCTCACATGGTTCAGTGTTTGAAGACTTCGTCTGTGGACAGTACCCCTGAAGATGTGTCTAGCATCTGTGAAACAAAGCTTGCTGGAGCCCCTTTTCCTTGTCTCCATCACGTTCAGTATATGCTAGGGCCAGAGTTAACCAGAAAGCTATCAAAGGATTTCCAGGATTTGTCCTCTGTACTAGAATCCTAGTATTGCCAGCCACCACGCCCTCTCATTAAAAATATGGAAAGCCTTGGGAAAAGCTGTTTCTTTTTTGAATAATGTTTCTTTGCTGTTTTAAGTATATTTAAATTTGTTAGCATGCCTTGCTGCTCCCATAACACAGATCTGAGAAGCTTAATGCCTACCTATATTTTTGACTCTGTCTGGAATGACTAGAGAGCCACCTGGGGAGTGGCTGCTGAGACCAAGCAGACCCCACTTGTGACGAGTGCTCAACTAGATGCCACCCCGTCTGTCTCCTTCTCTCCTTGGCAGAAAGCTCCCTTTCTGCTGCAGAGAACCCCATCACCTCCCCTCACCAAGAAGCAGCTTGGCCAGCCCAAGAACTGTTTGTGCTTTCCGAGGAGCAGAGACAGATAATTTTCTCTTTTCTCTCACGATTTCCACAGCTACTCAGCCTCCCACCTTATTCACCTTACCTGGAGCAAGTCCTTCGTCCAGGACAGAGTTCTAATGCTATTTTTTTTAAAAACACAATAAAGTAAATATTTGGGGTCTGATATTTTTTTCTTGCCATTTTGCAGACTTTCTTCACCACAGAGGATAAAAAATTAATGTCAAGGTGAAGCCAGGAAATTAAATTTCATTTTCAAGTGGTCACAAAGTTTTCTATTGGAAATGGGGAAAAGTGACTTTTCAAATTTCCTAATTATAGTCTAGGACTACTGTATGGACAATTTCTTTTGTCTTTTTCTTGGTGTCTACTAAAGTACTATATATGCCTTTGGCAAACACAAAGTGTGAAGCATTCTTCATGTCCTAAGCTTACAATTTTATTATGTTTTGGTATTTATTCCTCTGCTGTTCCTACTATATAGCCAGAATAATTCACCTCAATGGTTTTCTACCTGTAATGGGACAATCAGTAAATAACATGAAGTTTAAAAAGCAGTTTTATTTGTACACAATAGCACCATTTGAATGCACCATTTATTTTTACACTAAGTAGTCTGTCTTTTGCCCCCCCTCCTTGCTTGACAGGTGCCAGGATGAGTGCCCCGTCGGGACCTACGGCGTGCGCTGTGCGGAGACCTGTCGGTGCATCAATGGAGGGAAGTGTTACCACGTGAGCGGCGCGTGCCTCTGCGAAGCTGGCTTTGCTGGCAAGCTCTGCGAAGCACGCCTCTGTCCAGAGGGTCTCTATGGCATCAAATGTGACAAGCAGTGCCCCTGCCACCTGGACAACACTCAGAGGTGAGTGTTGGTTGCCCTGGAAGAACGTGTTCTATTGAAGTTTTAATCTTAGCGTCCAGGATTTGGAAGGAGGGATCCACAGAGAGTTTCACACCGCCAGACCCTGCCTACCCTGGGGTATCCCGGATGGGAATCATCACGCCAAAGGAACCAGTGAGTGATGGTCCAGGTCAGAAGTACTGAAATTGTTAGATGGTTGTTGGTGAATATGAAATTCTTTTATCTATTAATGGCAGCTGATGAAGATTGTTTGCTGAGTTTAGTGACCCTTTTCCCTAAGAGCAGGATTCTGTGACACTCCCCTAGAAGCAAAGATGCAATGGAGAGACAAGGGGTTAAGCCAAGTTTAGAACATAAAAATACCATGAAATATTTTTACTGCAATATCTTTTACTTGACAACACATCTGTGCAAGGAAAAAGGGCTACAGGGAGGAAGTGGATCAGTGAAAGTCTCTTGAAAGCGCTTCACATGTGGCCGTCACATGTGAAATATCTTTTCAGGACTGATTACTCGAAGGGGTCTTTTAGCTCAAAAATCTCTCAAAGAATTTGAGAACAGGAAACCACAATCCCACCCACCCTGCTATACCTTGTCTGCTGAAAAAATCTTCCCACCCTGTCCCTTCGTTTCCCTCCTCGAAGGACCAGATTAGATACACAGAACTTAGAATTCTGGGCCTTATTTGAAGACTTCTGGAAAAGCTGAATTTGACAAAAATGTAGTGCATTATATAGCAGTTCAGAT
Organism: Erethizon dorsatum; assembly: GCA_028451465.1. Classification (NCBI taxonomy): domain Eukaryota; kingdom Metazoa; phylum Chordata; class Mammalia; order Rodentia; family Erethizontidae; genus Erethizon; species Erethizon dorsatum. Next base: position 80,042,149 of record CM051838.1, on the reverse strand, counting down.
GTTGCTAGAATTACTATTCTTTGCATTCAGCACAGATGTTACTTCATTTATACGTCTGAAGGATAACTCATGGCCACATTAAATCCCAAAAGCGCAAAAGTAAAAAGAAGCATATCATTGGTCTTTTCTTCAAGCCATTGCTAAAAACAACAAAAAAATGGACTTTGCTTTGTATTTGTGTGTGGTGTGTGTATGCTGGAGTGTATTTTAGTGGGACATGTCAAAAAGTATATCCTCCGAGTTTTGCGTTTTTTTAATTGGAAAATATTACCATTCTCAACACAAAGTTCGGGGTAAACATTTGAGGAATAAATGTGAATAGCCTCTTCAGGATTTTGTTTTAGTTCTCCAGTATTTAAGGAGCTACTGGGATTAGAGACAAGCCATGAATGTGGCTTCCTTTCTTGAGGCACAAGCTTGTTGCAAAAAAAGGCAAGCCTCATGTAGCAATGGCTAAGAGCATTATGCTCGTGTAGTGTTTTGTTGTATGTACGCACAGCTGAAATCAAATGCAGTGATAAACCTATAAAAGGGAAGAGCTCTGCTATGAGAAAAATGGGAGAAGCAGAGAGACGGTTGGCTTTGTTGAAATTGGATACTATGTTAGTAGTGGCAAGATGGAGGTAGAGAATTACGTGATACCAATACTATGATAATTTTGAAACAGGCACCATGTAGCTAACTGTGTATGCTTTAACAAAGAAGTACATAAGATTACTTGACAATCACGTAGATAATATAAAAATAAAATTTGTCTAATAATGTATATCAGATATCAGAAGATTAAAAATAGCATGAAAGGGCCGGTGATATAGTTCAGCGGCATAAGCGCCTGCCTGGCAAGCACGAGGTCCTGAGTTCGACTTCCGGTACCCGCATATTAAAAAAAAAAAATAGCATGAAAGCTACTTTGAAAGACTAGCTTTCACAAATTTCTATTAAAATAAGTTGAATATTGATTGTATGACTATCTGGTTGGGTTCATAGTCGGAGCCATCTGTTAATTTTTATATCTTGACCATCCAGGAATTCTTGTATCTTGAACTTCCATATAAAATTCCTGGCAATACAATGTCCCTTTGAACCAAAAAGAACAGAATCTTTTTTTTTTTAATTCAAAAATCTGACTTATTCATTTACAATTTAATCAAGCAGGTGGAGCTTTGCTATTACATAATTCAAGATATACATTTATCCCTAAAGCTTTTCACTATTCTTTATATTTCATTATACTTTTATATTTCATTTTAACTAATGAGATAGTGCAACGTAAATTAATATTTATATTATCTTTAGGTGAATTGAGTTCTATGGATGTGTACATTGACATGTATTGCAGCTATATATTTGGGTAGGGGTTCATACTGATTAGCTTTTGCCATATCATAAAAAACAATCTACCCCAAACATAGTGGCATAAAGCACATTTACTTACTAGGTGATGATTTTTTGCTTGGCTATTCGGGCTGGGCTCAGCTTGGTGATTCTTCTGCTGGTTTCCCTGTGTTCAACTGGCAGGTCAAGTGGAGGCTGATTGGTCCTGGATATCCTCATATGTACATCTGACATTTTGGCTGGGTGATAGGAGCACCTGAGCCACGTATCTCCAGCATCTAGCAGGCTATGCTGGGCTTCTTTACATCAGGACTGCCTTCTAAAAGCAGCAACAGGCAGGGCAAGTCCCAACATGAAAACACTTTCCAAGCCTTTGGTTGTGCCATGTTTGCAATTTTTGTTCGTAAGACAAAGCAAGTCCAGATTCAGTATGCTCCACCTCTTTATAGGAGGAGTTGCAAAGAATTTGTAATCATTTTTACTTTGTGATCTATTGTTGAGTTGAAGTGAGTTTAAATATATGTATACATAGTATTAGTACTTTAAATTTTAGCACTACTGTTGAGCCTAAACACATTTCATCGTGACCTGAACTTTTCAACTGAAAATTACCTTTTATGGTGCAAATGATTTTGAACAAGAAAATAAAATTTGATATTTAATTAAATTCCATATGGCCTGTGTATATTAGCTCTTATTAATAAGGACATTCATTCAATAGCTGCTGGCAATCAGGATGTGCCTCTTTGCAAATGCCACCTAATTGCCACTGCATTTGAGCATTAATAACATTTAGGAAATGAATAAAAGGAAGCTCAATGACTCGTCCTGTTCTAGTCAATATTGTATATTATTATTGTACATAATGTCTTATAATAATTTAGTTGTCAAATTTAAAAATACCTAGAAAGCGTGTATCTAGTTATATGGGTAAAATAACAAGCATTCCCCTATGTATACAATCCTATTTTCCTATATGCAATCTGTTCTCTAGATAGAAAACAGGAATCAAGTGTATCACCCTTCAACCTCCACACTGCTACTCCTACATCAACACATAAATCTCATTACCAATTAAGTTGCCTGCACGAGAACCCATCAAATGCCTGCAAAGTGCTCTGGCTTCCTACCTCTAATTACAAATTGCAGAATGCTGATTTTGGTGTCAATCAATCTGAGAACCAGTGTGCTGCACTACCACTCACCGGGGGGTGTCGAATATCAGTTTCTCTGTCGCCTCTCTCTCAGTTCAGTTCTCTGTCCCCAGACTGTCTCTGTCGCTTAACATGTATATACCTACATCGTGAATATTATTTTCTACTTTTCTAATGTAAAGCAATATTTTCTACCAAAAAATGTCCTTTCTTTTATAGTATGTTAACATAACGTAAACACCCATTACTTGAAATATTTTCTTTACCTTTTCTCAAATGTAGACCCTTCCTAAAGTGAATTTAAATTTATCCCTGTTGTTTTGCACAATCCTGCTGACCTGATAGTGGTTAGGAGTGCTAACTCCTAAACTGTAGCAATTCTCTTTCATATCCAGTGCCCCTTGCACACTTCTAGCAAACTTCCTTTTTCTTGGGTGTAAAAACAGACCTTGGTTCAAGTTTGATTCTGCCACTACCTGTGTGAGACTTTGAATAAATCTCACCCTTTCTATGCCCGTGCTTTAGGACTGTTAGGAGGATTGAATGTGGACACACACGAGTGTTCCCACCGTACTGACGCCTATTCAGTGCTTTGTAAATTCTAGCTGCTGGTCTGTGCCTTCACCGACAGTAACGACACAAGTATAACTGAGTGGTTCCTGGAATTAGTGATGATTCCCTTTAGCCCAAGATTTATGCAGCTATACTGATTCTCATGTAGCATTGCTTGAGAGATCGTCTTTGAGAGCTATCAGGAAGAAAGAGATTGAAGTGTGAAAGCTAGTTCTGGAGTTGGATCCGCTGAGCATCAGGTGTGCCTTGGCCGTTTATTCATTCCATCAGTCTTTACTGCGAGGCTATCACATGCAGACTTAATTCTTGCTCTCATAGAACTCACATTTCGGAGCAGAAGGAAGACACTAAAAGGCTGTGAAAGTAAACATAGGCTTATGGATTATGATAAGTGAACCGAGGAAGCAGATCAGGTGCAGTGAGAGAGAATAGGAGAGAACTAATTAAAATTTGGGTAGTCAGAGAAGGTTTCTCTGAAGAAGAAATGTCTCAGCTGAGAGTGGAAGGGCAAGATGTAGAGAGATGTGCAAAGAGTAGGGACATCGCCTCCTTGGAAAATGGAAAATGTGGAGGCCCTTACATAGGAAACACTTGATGCTTTTACAAACTAAAAGAAATACATTGTGGTCAAAGCTAGACATAGGAATAATGATGAAAAGAGAGGTAGAGAGGAAGCAGTGGCCAGATGTCCCGCGGTGTGGGCTATATTTAGAGTGACTGTGTATCTGATTTCACAAGGACAGGTTGGTTAAGCCTGTTATCCTAATGTGAGTATTAGTAGCTCCCTCTTCGCTCTTAAAAATGTTCCAGTTTACACAATAAATTATATGGTCATACCATCTGTAACACACAGTATGGTTTTTATTCTACGTATACAGTAAAACTTTGAAGAGTTTTAAGAAGGAGAATGATATCTGATTTACACTTTAGGAAATGAGACGTTCATGGCTGCAGGAGAAAAACTGCGAAGTCGTTGAGGAATTCAGGAGATAGCTTTTGTGGCACAGAGTAGGATGTAACAATAAGATGAAGGGGTGTGGGTGGAGTCAAAACATGTTCTAAAGGTTAGAACCATCAAGTCCTAGTGATGAATTCAGTGTGGCAGGTAAAACTGAAGGACTTTTCAGGAATAATTCCTGAGTAAACAAAGGGAATAATTCCTGGATAAACCATGTACAGAAATACAGATAACCAGTGGAGAATACTGGGTGACAGATGAAGGGAAGAACTAGGACTCGGTTTTGTTTGTCGTGCTGGTAATCAAGCCCAGGGCCTCGTGCATGCCAGGCAAGTGCTCTACCTCTGACCTACATCCCCAGCCTTAGGGAACACTTTTTCTTTTTTTTTACATGTTAAACTTGAGATGCCATAGGGATGCCAGATGCCTGCTCAAGGATAAGCAGTTACCCAAGCATAAAAACAGAAATCTGAGACTCCAACCCTTGTCTTCTGAATCTGAACCTTTGATACCCAGGACACTATCTCAATTGCAGAATTGTACTTGTATATTTCTTCTTACCATGTTTCCTGAGTATGTTTGTGATGGATGCTGTCTTAGTTACTTTTGTTGTTGCTGAGACAAAATGCCTGACACCCAAAATTAAAGGAGGAAAGGTTTATTTTAGTTCAGAGTTTGTGGAGGTTTCAGTCCATAGTAGGCTGACTCTAAGGCAGGGTGGCATGGCAGAGGGATATAGCAGAGGAGAAACAGTCCATGGCAGGGCAGACAGGATGCAGCAGCAGGAAAGCCACAGCAGCAAGCCTCCCTTTCCCTTTTATCCCTTCCAGGCTACAAGCCTTTTGGGTTGTGCTACCCATACCTAGGATGGGCCTTCCCATTATCCACACCCAGACTATGATAAACCATTCTGTGGAATAATTTAGTTATCACACCCTTAATCCATATTCACACACCCTTAACCCACATTTGCATAACCTGGACCCAGCCACCTCTGAGGAACCCTACCTATGAGTGCACGCAGCTTTGGGGGGACATCTAGATGTAAGCCATAACAGGTTTTGAGTACCTAGTTGTAGCAGGAGTGTAAAGGTATATTTAAATAAATTTCTGAAAATGAAGAACAAACCATCCTGCCTGTAGATGTTTTCTGAAGAAGAAAGAAGGAGAAAGAAAAATGGTAGAAGAAAGAAAACAAGAAATAGAACATGAGATTATGAGGCGTGGCTGAGACCCTCTCTGGACAAAGTAGAACGTCGGGCCCAGGAGGTTGTGTGCCTTCACTGGAGGAATTACAGTCCTCATCTCTCCTAGACCATCACTTTCCCAAAGTAGAGAAGCTGCGAACTGTCCTCTGTTAAGGGTTTATTTAGCAAAAGCCTGGATGCAACAGATTTTTGTTGCTGGTACCAGTGAAGGGGAAGGTTTTAACTCCATGAGTCGAAGGTCATCTCCGAACAGCCCTCCAGTTGTCAGCACAGCTAGTTTGGTTGGTCGGGCTTTCCTGTGGTGAGGAGCACTTGTGTTTCGAGCCAGCGTGCCACAGAATGTCCTATTGTGTCAGTGTCCTCACACACGCATCTAGCACAGCTGATGTGGCCATTTGCTATGGAGCAACAGCTGGCTGCCTGTCCCCTCAATGCGGCTGCTGTTTCAGGTAACAACAGCTGCTCTGCTACCAGGTAGAGGGAGCTGAGGAGACAAGCAGGCTGCCAAGGTCACCGCTTTGGGAGTTGTTTGGGCTCACGCTGGTTAACTGATGTGGTATTTTCATTGAATGGAATTTAGTGCTTCTCAAAGAAATTGGCCTCTGATTGAATTAGTGCTTTTGATTCAAGAAAATTAAAAAGAATTTCCAACAAAAGGATGTGGTTGTAGCAGTCATCGCGCAAGAGCATGATGCTGATTTCAGACATTTCTGCAGTACCAATCAGGTTTCAGCCAATTAATTAAATGATACCAAGCCTGGGAATGAAGTTGATTGTGCATGGAATTAGCCACACATTTAGTGATCATGGCTAAAGCAACATTTGCTCAGGCCTTGGGTGTCATGTTTACCCCAGAAAGACTTACTCCTTTCATCCACGTTTCTCAGCTGTCACCCCATGTCTGGAGAGTGTGCCTGCAATCCAGGCTGGTCGGGACTCTACTGTAATGAGACTTGCTCTCCTGGATTCTACGGGGAGGCCTGCCAGCAGATCTGCAGCTGCCAGAACGGGGCAGACTGTGACAGTGTGACTGGAAAGTGCACCTGTGCCCCAGGATTCAAAGTGAGTGACTTGGGCAATGCGGACAGAAGGAGGGGTAAGAGGGAGCGTATCAGTACCTTAACTTACACAACCCACTGTAAAGTGTGGTAAATGAGCTCAAACGATTCACATCATTAATGAGAAGGAGAATAAAGGGAAAAGTATTAATAGAAATATAAGTAATGACCTTCGAGTGAAGACTAGGAAAGCTGGTAGAACTATAAATGTATCATTAATTTTTAATATAAGAATGTGTCAGCAAACCTGATGTATTGCTGTTATTCCTTAAGCTGTTATTTTACTGTCTTTTTAAGGGGAACAAAGAAGTTACTTTCCCAAGTACATTAGTTATTATTTTCAATAGTTATTGTTTTAATTCCATGAAATTTAAAGAGATATCATGCATCAAGTTAGCATTTATTATAAATTTACATTCTACAGTTAATTGCACATAGTTTTTAGGTCCCTTTGAGAATCAAGGCACTACAAATATGCCTCTATGCTAGTAAAGCAGAATTTTGCCTACAATTTCTAGAATTTTTTAACTATAGGTAAGAATCTTTCAAAGGAAAATGTGTTGCTCTTGAATTATTTCTTCCCATTCTAAAGAAGATAACATTGAACTTTGAAGAATGTTGATGATTATTCCAGAGCACATAATGTTGAACTGGGGGATCATAAAATCACAGAGCTGAGGGAATCTTTACAGCATTTCCTAACCTATGTCACAGTCATTTTACGGAGCCCTTCAGTTAACCTTTGTTTTGCAAAGAGCCCCCGCACCCCCAATTTTTTGAAAAGAGATGCCCTCCAGTCGCCTTTGCTAGCCCAATTCTGTGTTTAATGCTCATTATTGAATAAATTGAATCATGCGGTTGGCTGGTGCATTCTGTTACTTTGTTGCACCCACTAATAATATTACATAGTACACAAGGAAGTCTAGCAAGCATGGGACACTAATGTACAGTCGTATCTAGGACTATATATCGACAGTAATTTTACAGCTACAATTTATTTTAATATAGCCACTTGTCTGAGCAAGGGTGAAAGGCTTATTTTTTTAGTTTGGCTCCGAAGGCAGTAGGCTTTGTGGGGTCTCATTTAATATGCTACCCTAAACATAAGCCAGCTAGATTCAAGATTACCCTTGAATCTCTAAAATGTGTATAGTGGCGATGTTAGAGCAACTTTAAAAAATGCAACGTATTAAAATTAGAGAGGAAACATAATCACCATTGCCAAGATATATTTTTGTTTGTTTGTGTTGGTCCAATTGCGGTTGGCAAAATGACCTGCATTTTGCTATTTGTGCCGTGTAGGGAATTGATTGCTCTACCCCATGCCTTCCGGGAAACTATGGGATAAACTGTTCCTCTCACTGTGGCTGTAAAAATGACGCTGTCTGTTCTCCTGTGGATGGTTCTTGTACTTGCAGAGCAGGTAAGAGTGGGCGAATGAGTCATGTATTTGATTCCGGTCCTCTTGTCTCCTAAAGTCACAGGAAGGAAACCGTAACAAGGTTCCTTGTCTCTTTCTTCACCAAAAGTTGGTGCCCGACCACAGCAAGCCCCTCTTGCTATCCATGGGGGCTCCGATGTCTTCATGGGTCAAGGAAAAAGGCTCACATCGGATGATCTCTAGACTTGCCTCCAGCTTTCGAAGTCTACCAGTCTGTGCTTTGGGGAAGAGTGACAAGAAGACATATGTCTGTGCCCCTAAATTGACTGGCCTGGAGTCATGACAAGAAATGCAGCCAAGCACAGATTGTGAGGCCCAGAATGTGTCAATCCATAAATGCAGCCAGGATCTTGGATACACATTGTTCATGGTCAATGGGGTCTTGCATCAAAGATAGGACATCCTTTCAAGCACAACCCTTCCACTTCTTCCCATATAAATATTCCAGTTTTCCCAATGTGGGCAACAGTCAGCGTTCCACCATTATGCGTCGCTGCACATTAAAGTTGCCCCATTCTGTATCTCTTTCCCCAGTAGCCCAGTGGTGCCTCAGTGTTGGCATCCTTGGCAGATGACACAGCACACAGCTGTTTGGGCCCTCAGGGGTGCCCTTTGTTCATTTCTGATGGTGGCCGTCTGTGGCAGAGCCAAGGCTCTCTGCTGCTGGGGCCAGGCTGGGAGGCACTGCTGTGCATCCCCAAGATGTTTCTAGAATGAGATGTGGTGCTGCCTTTGTTTCTCACATGCATTCTTGTTGTGCAGGCTGGCACGGTGTGGACTGCTCCATCAGCTGTCCCAGTGGCACATGGGGCTTTGGCTGTAACTTAACCTGCCAGTGCCTTAATGGAGGAGCTTGCAACACCCTAGATGGAACTTGCACGTGTGCCCCTGGATGGCGTGGGCAGAAGTGTGAATCTCCCTGCCAGGTAAGCTTGCTCCAGCGGGGGAGGCCTGGGAGGCGCTGATGCTGGAGGGTTGGTTTCTTTTTTGCAGTTTTCCTGATTTAAAGTAGCTGAATGTGGACCAAACTTCAGCATCTACTGGAAGAACCAAGGTGGATATAGGATTAGAAATGAGATGGACACAGAAATCACTCATAAAGGCTTTGTGAGAATGTCTTTCTTCTATCTCTATCCTGGTGCCTCCACACCCAGTCGAGCGTTTTGTTTCTCATACACTCATCAGCAGTATTGGTCAAACACCCAGGGTCTGCCTGTCACTCTCCAAATATTTTGTTTCCATTATAATGGAAATCCCTAGCCTTTGGGGTGGGAAGTGGCAGGGGGTTGAAAAGAGGTGGTGACTGGTGTCACAGAAATGCTCATTGTAGTGATGAAAGGAGGTTTGGAAACAGCATAGTTTAATGTAAATAACTCTGGAGGCAAAAAAATCTCCTAAGATTTCTCCAGTTCAATGCTCACTCCATTTTCTTGACCCATGTAGGAGATGTGAATTATTAGAAGTCTCGGTATCTACTGCGGGCTGACGGGGTGCAAATGGGAAGTGTATTCTGTAGTAACCTGCTGGTTTCTCTTTGCAGAGCACTTGGCTGGTCTCTTTCCCTCCTTTGCATCTCTCTTTCTTCCATCAAAATTCTTTTCTCCAGAGCCATTAAGCACTCTCTCAGTGATGTATGTTCTGTGCCTCCAGGACATCATCAGATGGCAAGATAACTATGTGACCCCCTGAATTAGGCCTCTGGAGAAGGGACTTCCCAGGAGGCTTTTCTCCATCTGGGCTTCCTCCTCATTAAGGACAAGCTGTTTCCCAAAGTACTGAGGACTCCCTCCCCACCAGGCTATGCTGTGCCCTCCAAACCTCCAGGACAGAGTTACATTAGCTTTGGTGCCTCTCTTCAGACCAGTGAACAAACCAGCAGTACTTGGAGATGGGTTGGAAGGTCGCCTTTCATTCCCTGTCTGACTGCAGACAAAGCAAAGCCCCTGGAACCACCTTGTCCTTCTTCCTACTTTAGATATGTTAGTAAATCAGTGAAGGCTGATAGTTTAGCAGTCTATATCATGGCAGAGCGAAATCCTATGTTTCAAATAATAGTGCAGCCAAAAAAATGGTTCAGTAAGTTCTAGACAGATGATCCTGCCATCTAATACCCACTGCTTGTTGATGATGGTTCCATTGTTCCCCCCTTGGTAATGGTGCTCACAGGTTTTCCTTAGTCCTGGGTTAGTCTGGGGAGGTTTGTAGCACTCTCCCGCAGTTCCCAGGATCTGGAGTAAAAGAGCAGGGTTTTCCTGGCAAATACAGAGCCTTTCACTCTTTTTCCATAAATGAAATGATCCGTCCACCAAGAGTCTCGTCTCTGTCAGACCACCCACACTAGTGTGCCACTAAAAACACAAACATCTAGGAAGGCAAGAGGAAGGAGAACGTAACAACATGTACTTAACATTTCATGTGGTCTAGACTTTTTCCTGGAGAGGAATATATTTATTAGGGAAAAGTAAGAAAAAATTTTCACTTTTCTTTATAGTGCCAGTGTATCTCATTGAAAACTTATGGAAATGAGCTTACTCCGATTAAAACTATAATTTAAAAAAAATGTATAGGGCCAGGGTCCACTAAAGAGTTGGGTGGATTATAGGGAGCATGGAACTGTATTATAAAAATCTTTAGGAACAAAAGAGAATATTTTTGAGTTGTGTCTTATGATAAAGTTTTTTTTTAATTAACTGGCATGTTTACATACATTGTATATATGCGTATCAGCATACTGATATAATTGGTCTCACCACTCATTGTCCTAACCATTGTATCAGGCATACACTAGCGTTTGAGCAGTTTTAAAACACTGACCTGCTGGAGCTTGCACTTGGGGGAACCAAGAAGACACGGGAAGAAGTGATCGTAATGGTGCCTTGAGGCGTGTTTGGGAGAGTAGGCTGTGATCTGAAATAGCTGCCTGTGACTCCCTTCACAGGAGGCCCAGGTTCTCACTGCTGTCTTTGATGCGGTCTCCCTTGCAGGACGGCACGTATGGGCTGAACTGCGCTGAGCGCTGCGACTGCAGCCACGCAGATGGCTGCCACCCCACCACCGGCCACTGCCGCTGCCTCCCTGGATGGTCAGGTGAGAGCCCGGGGCGGCGCCTTCAAAGGAGAAACTGCCAGCTTAAGGCCTAGCACTGTTCCTTGCTCTCTTAGAGACACACACAAGTCAACTTTTCAGGAAAAAAAAAAAAAAGAAAACACAATGAAGTCTGCAGTAAATGGACACATTTTGCCCATGACATGTAATTACTAGTTTTATTTCACCTGTAACCCAGGGCTGATATTTTGTTGATTTGAGCAGGGGCGATTCTCCTGAGCTTACGTACTAGGTCCAGTTGTCAGAGTTCAGGCCAAAAAGATGGGAGAAATGTGAAGAGCTGTGAAGAGCTCAGCTGCAAAGACTGATAAATTTGATATCAGTCTTCACAGATAGTGAAATAATTGTGATAAATTTGAGGAATGAGGAGGTGAAAAACATTGAAATAAACCCTCGGAATGTAGGGCTTATTTTGTTTTACCCTAGTGAGACAAATATATTAAACACTAATATTAACATGGTAAATATGCAAGTATTTGAACATTCTTTTCTAGAAATAAAAGTTTTAAAACTTTCTTTTTCTTACAATCATACTTCAGTCATGACAAATTCATAGTATGGTTGAGCACAAATTTTCTAACCACAGAGTGGGGATTTTTTCTTATTTATGTAGTATTGTGATTTCAGCCAGGAAGTTTATCAAGCTAACAGTGATCCTGGAGGAAGAATGATGATTTTGTTCATGATGTACAGGCTCACTTGGACATTTAATGCCATCTTCCACTTCTGTAAATCATGAGCAAAAACACTGTTATTCTTCCAGGACAACTTTGTATTCCCACCAGCAATGTATGAGGGGTCTAGCTTGTCCATATCCTCACAAACACATCTGTCTTTTTGATTACAGCCACCCTAGTGCATGTGAAATGGTATCTCATTGTGATTTTGCTTTGCATTTCCCTGATGACTAATGATATTTAGGATGTATCCATGCATTTATTGGCCATCTGTATGTCTTCTTTGTAGAAATATCTTTTCAAATCCTTTGCTAATTTTAATAGGTTTATTTTTCTTTTTATTGTTGTATTCTCTGTATGTTTTAGACAACGTTGTTTATCAGATATATGATTTGCAAGTATTTTCTTCAATTCTTTGGTCTGTTTTTTAAAAAAATTTCTTCATGGTATTCCTTGCAGCAAAAATGTTTTTATTCTGATAAAGTCCACTTTATCTATTTTGTAAGTTCCGATATTTGTACTTTTGCTGCTAAATCTAAGAAATCATTGCCTAATCCAAAGTCACAGACTTATGCCTATGGTTTTTTCTAAAACTTTCATAGTTTTAGCTTTTACATTCAGGTCTTTGATATATTTTAATTATATGATTACTGGGTCCCACTTTAGTTTACTCTTCTGCATGTGAATACACAGTTGCCCTAGCACCATGTATTGAAAAGATTACTGTTTCCTCTATTGAATTGCCTTGACACCCGTGTCCAAAATCATTTCTGCATTGTGATGGTTAAGATTGATTGACTTGGGAGCCACCCACGGGATTGAGTATGTCTGGGTGGGTCATGGAGGTATAGCTTTGGGGTCTATGTATGGGTCTCTGGTCCTTTCTGCCAGGGCACTGTTCCCCTGCTTTGCTTCCAGCCACCTTTAACTAAGCATTTTTGCTCTGCCACACTTTTCTACTGTATGTTTCTGCCTTGGAACCTGGTGACCATGGACTGAATCCTCTGAGACCGTGAGTCAAATTAAACCCCTTCTCCTTTAAGTTGTGGGTATTGTGTTGGTGTTGTGCATTGTGTTTCACCAATTGGAAAGCTGATTAATACAGAAAATCTGTAACAGGAGTGGGCTCATTGGTGTGACTATACTCGACCATTGTGGTTCAGAAGCCTTTGGAACTTAGTTTGTGAGAGGAGTTTGGAAAGGTTTGGAGATGCAGACACAGAAGCCCTAGAATATTGTAAACAGCATGATGGGTAATTCTGATCAGAGCTCAGGGGACCAGAATCCTCATATGAATGAAGGCAGTAAATGCCAGGCTCAGAAAGTTTCTTCTTTTAACCAGATTTATGGTGAAGACCAAGGGCAAAAAAGTAGAAGAGAAAGTTTGAAAAACTTAAATTTTGGCCAAGAAGGAACCATGTTTAAAGTTAGGACCAAATGGATCAGAGATCTAAATATTAAAACAGAAACATTAAATCTGCTGGAAGGTAGGATAGGTAAAACCCTTGGAGACATTGGTGTAGGCAAAGACTTTATGAATAAAAACTCAACCGCACGGGAACTATCCCAAAGAATCAATAACTGGGATCTCATCTTATTAAAAAGCTTTTGCACAGCAAGAGAAACCACCAACAGAGTGAAGAGACAACCCACAATGTGGGAAAAAATGTTTGCCAGCTGTTCCTCAGACAAAGGATTACTATCGAGAACATATAAAGAACTCAAAAAAATCAGACCTCCCAAATTTAAAGACCCACTCCAAAAATGGGCATCTGAGATGAATACACATTTCTCAGATGAAGAAATACTAATGGCAAACAAATAGACAAAAAAATGTGCAACATCACTAGTCATTCGAGAGATGCAAATTAAAACAACACTGAGATACCATCTCACTCCAGAAAGAATGGCTACTATTAAGAAATCAACTAATAACAAATGCTGGAGGGGCTGTGGGGAAAAAGGAACCCTTCTTCACTGTTGGTGGGAGTGTCGACTGGTACAGCCACTGTGGAAGTCAGTGTGGAGATTCCTCAGAAAACTAGGGTTGGAGGTCCCATTTGACCCAGCTATTCCCCTTCTGGGCATCTTCCCAGAAGAATTAAAAACATCGTACCACAGCGATATATGTGCACCCATGTTTATAGCAGCACAATTTGTAATAGCCAGATCTTGGAAACAACCCAAATGCCCATCAACTGAGGAATGGATAAGAAAGATGTGGTATTTTTATACAATGGAGTACTATTCAGCCATAAAGAAGGATAAACTGGAGACTTTTATAGGTAAATGGATGCAACTTGAGAAAATACTCATAAGTGAAATAAACCAGAAGCACATGTGTAAGCATCGTATTATCTCTCTAGTATGAGAAACTGAAAGAGTAAATAAGATCCAAAATGTACAATAGATATGGTGAATCAAAAAGAAACTGGTCAAAAGGAAAGAGAGACTGGAATAGGGAAAAGAAAGAAGGGAAAGGGAAAAAAATTGTATATATATATATAAGATGGTTAAGATAGATACACTACCATTTTTACTTAGTTCATTGAAGAGTAAGGTTTGTGCCAATAATGTTTGGACAATTGAATGCTAATGTCTGGTGTCCTGAATAACTAACTTAAAGATAGTAATACGTAATGTATTAACCATTGTTACCCTCCTATTATGTTGTTTTGAAAATTTGTTCTTCTTTTGATTTGTTTTGTTTTTTTCTTCTCTTTAAAATAAAAAAATAAAATAAAATAAAATAAAGTTAGGACCAAAATAGGTACAGTGCTGAAGACATTAGCACCAGAAAAAGGAACCAAGTACTTTGTTAGGGACCTCTCAGGAATCAGCAAAACTCCACCCATTGCAGTCTCAAGGTACAAAAGTATAAGCCTTTTCATGTGAGAAGAGAGCCCCTGGGTCCCCTGCTCAAAAAGTGCTGCCTAAGGATTTGGCTCCCTGGATTTCATTTTACCATGCTCAGCTACCCAGGCACTTAGAAGCTGGTGCAGCCATGGTTCATGGGGCCCTGGATATTTCTCGTGCTGGTGCCAGACCATGGCATCATCCATGTGATGCTGGTTTTACTAGCATGCAGAATGCAAGATTGACGGAGTCAGGGAGACTTCCACCCAGATTTCAAAGGAAGACCTGGGAAGTTAGGTAAAAAGCCCCTGAGATGGAAGTGTGTGAAGCTATGGGAATACAGTCAAAGGTGCATTGAAGATCCTATGAAGTCTTAAGATACCAGAAACATGGAATACCTGCTGAGAGTGCTGCAGACTGTGAGCATAGATAGCCCATGACCATGTTGGCTGCAACCAGCAAGGTTGTAGGGATGGGGCTGCCCAAACCCTTTATTTATTTATTTATTTATTTATTTTTTTGTGGGTACTGGGGGGTTGACCTCAGGACCTCGCGCGCCAGCAGGCACCTATGCCACAATATCACTGGCCCTTTTCTCGTATATGGGTACCAGGAGTCGAACTCAGGAACTCGCGCTTGCCAGGCAGGTGCTTATGCCGCTGAGCCATCTCACTGGCCCTGCCCAAACCCTTTAGAACTCACATGCCCTGGGTCCCAGATATGAAGCTACAGGATTTAATGTTTTCCCTGCTGGGTTTCAGTCTTGCTTTCGTTCTATTCTTTTCTATTTCCCTATTTCTTTCTTTTGGAAAGGGAATGTTTATCCTGTGCTATTATAGCTTGGGATTATGTGACTTGTTCTTGATTTTTACAGAGATTTACAGCCAACAGTTTGCCTTGAGTCTCAGAAGAGGGCTGGAATTGAGCTTTTGAAAATTATGGAACTGTTGAGATTTTAGAGAAGAGATTATCGCATTTTCAGTTTTATGCAAGATTGTTGTATAATATTAGGAAGAATAATGAATTTATGTTTATTTGGGGGTTAAGTGTGGCCTAAGGAGCTATGTTTGAGTGTCGAGTTCACAGGGGTTGGGTTGTGACAGTAAAGCTGTGTCAGCATTATTGGCTTGGGAGCTACTGAGGAGATTGGTAGAGCACACTTCTGGGTGTATCTGGGTGGGTCATGGAGGTGTGACCTCAGTATTATATCTGGTCCCTCACCCCTTCTGGAATTGTTCCTCTGCTTTGCTTACCAGCCACCATGAATTAAACTTCTTTGTTCTGCCACACCCTTCTACCATGATGTTTCTTTCTGGAGACAGCTGGCCATAGACTGAATCCGTTGAGACCTGAACCAAATTAAACTTCTTCTTCTTTAATTTGAGGATGCCAGGCATTGTGTCTCACAACAGGAAAGCAGAATAATACACCTACAAATGTAGTGAGGTTTATTTATGGACTCTCTATCCTATCCCATTGGTCTATATGTTTATCCTTATGCCAGTACCATATTGTTTTGAATACTGCAGCTTCATAGGAAATTTTCTTTTTAAGAATTATTTTGACTATTTAGGATCTCTTGAATTTCCATGTGAATTTTAAGATCAACATATGAATTTCTGTAAGAAGCAAGGTAGAAAATTTAATGAGGATTTAATCTCTTGATCAATGTGGGGGATATTGCCAATTTAACTATATTAAGTCTTCAAATCCATAACGTGGTATGTTGCCAGTAGCCTTTTCTATGTTTCTGTGAGTCCCTTAGAATTTGTGGAGAGTTTCTTTGCTTTTTGATAGGAGTAAAATGATATGACTGTCATGTGCTTGATTTCTGGTGTCTGAGAACTGCTTCTGGAAACAGGCCAAGACTGGTGCAAGAGACTTTGTTTCCTGTCAGCAGGAACCACCCATAAACAGAGTTTACTCACAACAAGCTTATTGAGAAAAAATATTAGTCTATCCAGTATTGAGAGTAAAATCATGTCCTGTGTAAGCATTACACAGAATTTGCTCTTCCTTTTAGAAAAAATAAGTCAATTCTTGGTTCAACTGTAAGATGTTTTTGAACTGTAGGATGTTTTGAGCATGCTCCTTTTTGACTTGTGTAATTCTGACTTTAGAGTATGAAATTCCACCTTCCCATGTTCCTATTGGCTCTCTATTGCTAAATGCTAAAACCGAATCATACCAGGGATTAAATTAAATTGTGTGACTTCACTGGGGAACTTTAGGATCTCAAATGCACTGACCAGTACTGATTTCTTAAGACCACAGTGAGGCAAAATAGGATTTTTAACCTTCTGCCATTCAAAACTTCACTGAAAGAGATTCCACATCATTTATTTTGAAGCCATACTCCTCCAAATCTACTTCTGTCTTATGAATACATAGAGAATGTGAGGTGTCTCCGAGCACACCAGTCACTACGCAAGTGTCCACCTGCTTTGATGATTTAGAACCAGCCTATGAAAATCACACATGAAAAACGCAAGCGATGA
This sequence comes from Erethizon dorsatum, assembly GCA_028451465.1. Classification (NCBI taxonomy): domain Eukaryota; kingdom Metazoa; phylum Chordata; class Mammalia; order Rodentia; family Erethizontidae; genus Erethizon; species Erethizon dorsatum. The sequence goes on along the minus strand of CM051838.1, from coordinate 80,025,286 downwards.
TTTGGCCTGAAGCCAGCCGGAAAACTGTGGCATTCCACTGTCTGGGTTGGGGGGAAGACAAATGATCCCATCTGGCCTTAGACCTATCAAGCTCCTTCAGGAATGCAGTGGGTTTGTCACACAATGTAATCTTGTAATCTTCTGCCCATCTGTGACTGGCCTGTTTCTCCAAAAGGGAGGAAGCTTTGCTGCCTCAGGGGGCTCCATCTCTCATTGCCCACTGTGGCCGTGCCTCATGGCCTGAACATCTTTATTGCTCCTAGGCCAGGTCGGTTGTTCCAGTGCTTCGTCTCCTGGGTCTTCTGTGTGGGCTGCTGGTGTGTAAACATCTGTCAGCATCTGAGCCTGCTTGAGGCTGTTCCACCACACTCACGGCACACAGTGGGACAAGCAAACACGTGGAGAGGAAAAGAAGCGCCAGAATTTCAAAACCATCCTACAGTTGAACCAAGAATTGGCTTATTCTTTTTCTAAAAGGAAAGACAAAATTCTATGTAAAACTTACGCAGGATATCATTTCATTCTTAACACTGGATAGATTAGTAAGTTTTTATCACGAAGCTTGTGTTGAGTGAGTTCCTTATTAGGACCTTTCACAATATAGAGAAGGCTTTGCTTTTCATTTAAACACCAGATCTGTGGCCAAATCATTAACATAAGCCGAGGGAAGCAAGTGATTCTATTTCCTCTTCCTCTGTTGCTGAGATTGCTCTAGGGGACATGTTAAGGACAACTGGAGAGGGTTGCAGTGTGTGGTGGAGCAGCAAGGGTTTTGCCCTGACCACATGAATAGGATTACGTACCGTGCTCATCTGCTGATCAGGTGGTTTTGGAGCCAGAGAAAGTTCAAGAGAGCCTCGTCCCTCTTCATGAGAAATTTACCATGCCAACATTGAGAATTCATACCCAACCTGACGTGCCAACAAACTTTTGCTTTCTTACTGTGTGGGTCATCACCACATATAACTCCACCAGTTGTGTAATGTTTGGCTTTTTCTCATAAAGAATAGAGATTTTTAAAATTTCTACTATAATTGGCAGTTCCATTTTTACCTAGTCATAAAATAAGCCTTCAAAATATACTATCACGAAAATTAACCAAAACAAAAGATGCATTTGCTCTCCCAGTAACTCTTTCTAAAAGATCACTCTTTGAAAGAAAGGACATGCACTTTTATTATATGTGGTTATTTAAAACTTTAATTTACTGACATTCTTAATCACTAGACTATCTTATCATAAAGAGACAGATTGCAGTAGAAAAATGGGGGAAAATGAAGTACCATTAAGGATGTGGTCTGTCCAAGGCTGCTTCTCTATACCTCTGCTGCACACACATGCACATGCACACACACCGTACACTCATGCATGCGCACACTTCACAAACACATACACAAACACATACACAAACGCATACACAAACACACATACACAGCTATAAGATGAGGCTGGCTTCTCAAAATGATTAGTTTAAAATTCCAGATGTCAATTAAATATAATTAGTTTCATATAGATGGATGTATATATGTGTATTGTATTTCCAGAGTAGTAGAATGATATATTTTATAGAGTATTTCCTAAAAATGACAGAAACAGCTTGATATTTAGTTTTTCCTTTCTGCTCTGAGTGCAGTCCGCCAGAACACCTATTTGCTGAGCATTACAGCTAATCACGATTTCATTCCAGCTCTCTGGGAGCATGTGTGGTCTGCAGCCTGGTTTCCAGCGCTGGCTAAGATCACCGTCACCTGAGAACTCTCAGCTTTCATGTTCCCAGTTGCCAGCTCACACCTAATGAGTGAGGATTTGCAGGGTGGATGAGGAGGGGAGGTGGAGGAAGAAGAGAAGGGGATTCAGCTCCCGCCAGTCCATTAAGCAGAGATTTGGAAGTGCTCAGGATGCACACCTTGACACACTGTGTGCGAGCTGATGGCCAGGGACTCTTGGGCAGTGTACAAGCCGCACAACCTTATTTGGCTATGTTTATTATTTAAAAAGTTGCCACAGTAGCCCTGACAGTGGCAGTTACCAGTCTGTGGAGTGGCATCTTCTATACCTTATTATTCTAATTTTTGAAGAACTTCAGTCTAACAAAGTATTTCTCAGACAGAAGCTTCATAACCAGTGGCAAAAGAAGAAAAGGCTTAAGGATGCATTTATACTAGAATCAAAAAGTTGAATGTGAAATTAGTAGAAAAGGGATTAGGCTATCAAGTCAACCTCTAGGCATCTTGGGAAAGAGAGAGAGACTAGCAAGACACAGTATAATGGTAAGGAAGGGAACAACGAACGGAGAAGGTGGTGGGGTACTCATGTGAGCCCACCCAGAAAGAGGGGAATTGGAGGAATGAGCCCTGTGGGCAGATTGATGAGAAGAGTCCAGCAAGTGGAACTAGGCCTGCAGCGGCCCAGCTCTTCTCCACGAGGACAACCTTCCTCTCCAGGTTCCCCAGACACCAACCATGGTCTATGACCCGTGGACTAAGTGAACCGCTGCTTCAGCGTCTGATCCGTCCCAAGAATCTCTGAGTTTAGTGAGGCCTGTGTCATTACAATAAGGGGAGACCTCTCTTCTATCCAGTGACGCGTGTGTGCAAATCCAAGTTGGCGATGATAACTTCGTCACTTGAGTTTAATTAACTGTCTGCACCCAAACATCCACAAGTGCAAATGACTCACTTTCGGACCCTTTTGGGTACTTAGGAGTAGAAAGTGTGTCTTCCCGTGTCTGTCTGTCTCTGGTTTTGGGGGAAGGAGTCATATAAAAGCCAAAGGTTGGGTCCCTGAAATGAGGGTGTAGAGATATGCTCATTTTTCCAAAAAAGAGACTGAACAAAAAGCCAAAGCTTCCAGTGTTCCTACCCTAGCAAGCACTCTGTTCGGCCTGCTTTTATCTGCGCCCAAACGATGTTCCCCAGTACTTTTGTCTAGCTGCAAATGCAGACATCTCTAATTCGTATCACTGATCAAGACTTTTCTCAGCCTGATTACCTGTATGAAGCAGATTATTTTTTAGGGAATAGAAAGATCTACCATCTATTTGCTTAGTGTCTCCAAGTTCTATGGCATCATAGTCCTTGGGTCTGGGAACACAGAAGTGGCCCTGACCCCCATCTTACAGAAGCTTCTGTTTTGTCAAGGCAGACACACCGCACAGAGGTGGATGTTACAGAATGTAATGTAAGCATTGCATTACACTGTGCTGTTGCATTGTTGGTCAGAGAATTAGCAAACAGAAAAAGTGTTAGGAGTAAATGCTGCACTTCTTCCCTGCTATAATCATCAAAGCCAGTTATTATTAGCAAATATTTCTTTTTGTTCTAATATATGTTTAACAGCTTGTTGCCCAGAATCAAGACACTGAATCCAAATGATTTCCTTTGTTCACTAATGCCCCAAATATTGCAATACTGACATAGGGAATATAAACAGTGCAGCAAGACAAGGATTTGGTGTTATATCTCTGAGAGGGGAAATAATGACACCCCAGATGATTTATTTACTGCATTCATGCAATCACAAATGCCCAGTGAATGCTGATTTCACATTGAGGCCACTGGCATAATGAGTCAGGCATTAAATGCACGAACATTTCTTTAGAACTGCTTAGCTGAAGTTTATCATGATCATTCAGCCATTGCCTAGCAACTTGTAAAGGCTATCAAAGAGCTCTTTGTCCTCAGTCTTGGCAAAAACAGCCCCTCACAGCTCTCCTTATCAGCATTAGAACATTTATCAGAAAAAAATGCCTTCATTGAACCAGAGATTGCTGCAAATTTAAAGCTACCCTCTTCTCATTTTGCTCCTTCTTCCAAATATTTCAGGAAGCTAGTTCCTGAAGTAACTTGTGTTGAAGGTTTATGTGTTCTTTTTAAACATCCCAGAAAAATTTCTGGAAGATGCTCAAAATTTTACTGCTTTATAATCAATACTTAAAGTGCAGACCTGAGATCCTAAAAGTGTACCTTCTCAAAAATAAGCAAGGCAGGCATTACCTAGACAGAGTGTCTGTTCTAAGTACACATGTTATAAATTTGCTGGGCTTCCTAGCTTGAAGAAAGACTTCTTCAGGGAAGCAAAGAATGTGTTAGTTGCTCCCTCCAGTCGGAAAGTGGTCTGAAATATCATGTACAGAAGAGGAACTCTGCTTATTGTTTCATTTAACAAATAGTTGGGCCGGTGAGATGGCTCAGCGGCTTAAGCGCCTGCCCGGCAAACGCGAGGGCCCGAGTTCAACTCCCAGAACCCACATATGAAAAAGGGGCCGGTGATATCGCTCAGAGGCACGGGTGCCTGCTGGCACGCGAGGTCCTGAGGTCGACCCCCTGGTACCCACAAAAAAAAAAAAAAAAAATAGTTAACACCATCCATGTACTAGCCACTGTGGAAAGCAAAAAACAGGCTCCATCTCTTTCATAGAGCTGCCAGAATTAATCAATTACATGGAGTGGTTTTGGTGATTAAGGTGGTGTGTCTACTTGATTGGCTCTGGGATCTGCCCGGGGGATTTAATGGAGCATACTTTTGGGTGGATGGGTAAGGCAAGGAAGCATTACCTTGGGCTTTATGTCTGCTCCCTGGCCCTTGGCGCTCTGACAGTGTTTTTTGCTCTGCTTCCCTGACACCATGAACTAAGCATCTTTGCTGCCTTGTACCCTTCCACCATGTTGTTTCTACCTTGGAGCCAGAAACCGTGGACTGAATCCTCTGAGACCATGAGCCAAATTAAACTTCTCCTTCTTTAAATTGTGGGTATCATGTATCATGTCTTAGCAGCTCAAAAGCTGACCAATATAGTGGGGTAAAGGACGTAAGGATCCCTAGTGTTTTGTACTACGTATCTCCACAATTCATCTTCCCTTACATACTAGCTGCCATTGATTCAGTTGAATGCGTTGTCAGGTTTATTATTTTTCACCTGGGTAACCCGAACAGCCAGTTGACTTTCTTTTTTCTAGACTCACCTCCTCAAACTATCTTCTTCTATCCTATAAAATACAAATTCAGCTATACCCACTACTTCTGAAAACTTGTGCATTTGGTCCTCAATACCACTGGGAGGAAGTAAATACTCCCCAGCAGGACATTCTGGCTCTTCTCCCTGAAGCCACTGCCAGGCTGCCCAGCCCACATATCTCACCTACTCTTACCAGCCCCTGAGTTTCAGTTGTACCCAATTTTTGTGATTCCTGAACGAAAGGCACATACTGCTTTGGGCCTCTGTGGTGGTTAGGGTAGAGTGTTAACTTCCACTGGCTGTGGGATCCGCCCCGGAGATTGGTGTAGCACACTCCTGGGAATATCTGGGTGGATCGCGGAGGTGTGGCCTCGGGGTCTATGTCTGGTCCCTCACCGTTTCCTTTCTGGCACTGTTTCTATGTTCTGCTTCTTGGTCACCATGAACTAAGTGACTTTTCTCTACCTTGCCCTTCTCCATAATACCCCTGCCATGGAGCCAGCTGATTTACGGGTTAAATGAAATCTTTCCTCCTTTAAATTGTGGGTGTCAGGCATTATGTCCCAGCAAAGAAAAGCTGACTAATACAGCCTCTGAGGCTGGCACCCACTGTTCCATGAGCCTGGAGCCGTCCTCCTTCCTTTGCAGTCTGCCCCCTTCCCTGACCACGATCGCCAGACAGAGCTCGTGGTGACTTGACTGACCTTTCTTAGAGAACATCCCATCAGTAAGCCAGCAGCCGGCTACACTCTCTGAATGCTTACTGACTTCAATTCTTTTTTTTTGTATTTTTACAAGTAGGGAAACAAAAGTATATCTTAGTCAAGCAAAATTGGCAAAGAATGTAATGAGAGCAATAAAAATAATTAAGGAATGAAATACACACACACACATGCACACCAAATCCCCCAATTCTTTGAAAGCAGACTTGTAACTCATTATCTTGGGGTACATGTCACTGCAAGGTTGTCCTTACATGGAGGACACATCAGCAGCCCTATACCTAGGTGTGACTTAGAGAAACACTTACCCCATACGCTTGCCATGTGGCTAATTGCCTGAAATGTCACAATTAGATATCTGTTTCTTAGACTCTTAAAAATGTGTGCTGTCTTGGGCCAGTGAGATGGCTCAGCGGCGTAAGCGCCTGCCTGGCAAGCGCGAGGTCCTGAGTTCGACTCCCGGAACCCACATACAAAAAAAGGGCCGGTGATATCGCTCAGCGGCACGGGCGCCTGCTGGCACGCGAGGTCCTGAGGTCGACCCCGGTATCCACAAAAAAAAAAAAAGTGTGTGCTGTCTTAACATATTAATATTCTACAGAGAACTTTCACCTCAGCAGTAATACATTTATCTTGTCCTTCTGGGACTCAGAGGTCTGAGGGGAGGAGTGGCGGTGGGAGAAAGGATGCAGCAGAGGGAGGAAGACAGCTTCCCACTTTTCCCTGGATTTGCCCCTAAGACATCCAGGTATTTGACTTCAAGTAGATAAGGTATTAATATCTGCAATGTGATGGCTTATTTTTCCTGATGATAGAGTAAAAGAAAAGGGCTTGAATTTTTAAGAGGGGTTTGGTAATAGAATGTTTATAATTTACATTCAAAGGAAAGATTTCTCTGCATTCCTAAAGTAAAAGTTATCTGAAAATAAGGTTGGTTCTGCTGAAATATGCTCATATGATTGGCGACAGAAGGCTGATAGATGGCCTGTGAAATTCCCTGTGAGGCTCTGGAAAAGAAACGGGGAGTAAATCATGTGGAGCAGGCTTATCTTTGCAGTGATCTCCTTGCTATCGTGTGGGGCTTGTTACTTATATGAATATTACCTTGATAAAGTGATTATGACTGATGGTTAGGCTGGCCAGGTGGACAAACCTTTTAAGGGAAGAGGAATCAGACATGAAATAAAGGATCACTTTATTCGGGTTGCCAGTCTGATCTGTAATATGCTGCGATTGTGAGTGTGCTAGGCTATACATAAGCCACGATAACCTATAATATAAAACACCAGCACATACTTTGAGCTGAAGTGTACTCCATTCATCTTATCTGAGTTTAAGTGTGATGTGAAGTAGTCATTTGGCAAGTAACTGATAAATTAAATCACCATAAATGACTAAATCTCATCCCTCCAAAACCCCACTCCGCCAAAAAAAGCATCAAAAATCAGGATTAAAAAAATTTCCAGGATGATTATCGGATTAATGAGATAATTACCCAGCTTCCACTCTTTAAACTTCTCATTGAGACTTGCCTGAGTGGCTCCAGACCAAAATGCCCAGGAATGTCTGATTTCTGTGAAGCAGGTGTATCCATCTTATCTGCTGTGAAATGAGGGCCCTGGCTCACAATCAGAGTTTAGCATCTGAATTTGAATTGAGAGTAAAGCCTGTAGCAGGTTACTCTTGTTGATTCTTCCTTAAAATTCACAAAACAAAGTTTCAGGGCACGACTTGCTTTTGGAATAGACAACTACTCGGTATATTTGATGCCTCTGCCTAATATAGTGTCAGTAAGATGATCGGCCAAGACCGCTCAGATGGTGTGTCACGTTTGGAAAGGACAGAATTTGCAATTCTGTCTCAGCTTTCTTAAAGATATTTGAAAAGAAAAATAATGTATTTGTGAATGTAAGAAAAAAAATCACACAGTAGGCCCGAATTCCACATTTTATTTTATAGGGAACTTTTAAACCCTAATTAGCTTTATTAACAGACCCAGTCTCCTTTCTTCAGCCAGCAAGTTGAGCTGAAATACAAATCTGTCGTTGATTCAAGCTGGACACAATGAGGTCTGGGTGCTTTCTCGCCTACTTAGCAGCCTATACCGCGTGGGAGACTTTCAAAAGGAGAAAAGCGGAACAGTAAAAAAAAAAAAAAAAAATGGAGGATTCTTATTCAGCAGAAATGGCTCTGTACCCATTAGCAGCATCCACGGTACAGTTAGGAGCTGCTTCCACATTAAGTACTAGGGTTCAAGCCATGGGGGGTTTTCTCCTAATCACTTTATTAGCAAAAGCTGTCATGCAAACCACGGCCGCTCTACATCCTGGGTACTGGGTTGCTGTCAGTTCTGGAATTCTGGGGAGTGTGCGTGCACATTCTTACCACATTTTTATTTGGTTGAAAGCCAGCAGTCACTAGCTCACTACTAATTATAACTCATTGCCTTTCAGTGTGAAGAGCATTTCTTTGAGTTGCGAAGAATTCTGACTGACATAAAAAAGGCCCTATTGTACTTCAAATGCAGATTTACAGGAGACTTCCCTTTACCTCAAATAAATCCTGGTTTAAGTTTTATGTTTTGCCACCTTGATTTTTCTTTATGTTCCTTTAGGCATTTGTTTATTCATTCATGGCTGATTCTAAAGTTTGTTTCCAAAATGAGAGTTAAATACCTATACACAGTTTCATAATAGTCAGTAGTGTGGACAACAGCTAACAGTAATGTCAGTTGTGTTATGTTGCTTATCTCTGTTGTGAGATTAAATTTTTAAGGAAGAATTTGGTGACACATTAGTACATCTTTCTGTTCTGCGCAGTGTATCGTCAAAATATTCTAAGATCGTATTCATGTATGTGTTTACTCCCGAGCAGGGTTTTCTTTCTGTAAAATAATTTAACCACTCCGCTGTGCCTTATCATTGTACACTGTGTTCATTTCTCTGTGAGAACAAAGAATAGGAGGAAGGAGGAAATCAATACTATTTTTGATAAATTTCGCCTTCACTAGACAGAGCCCTTGGGCTTCCCTATTGCTCCTTCCTAGTAAAGAAATAAAATCAATGTAGCAAAGGTGTTTTATTCCTTCTTCATAGCTGCATAGAAAAATAGCTCTGGGTTTTACTTTAATGTTATAATGATATTGTGTGTTGGTGTATACAAGATGATAACTGGATTTTAAACCTAGCGCCATCTCTGCGCATCATTGCCCATGGTACTCAGTTTTAATACTGTGAGCTTGGTCCTCGTCTTTCAGTGAGCATCCGTGGAAGGCCTCGCGCTGCCTCCCCTCAGCCCTGCCCTGTGCGCCTTATTGCAGGTGTGCACTGTGACAGCGTTTGTACCGAGGGACGCTGGGGCCCCAACTGCTCCCTGCCCTGCTACTGTAAAAATGGAGCTTCGTGCTCCCCCGACGATGGCATCTGTGAATGTGCGCCTGGATTCCGCGGCACCACTTGCCAGAGAAGTAAGTGTCTCATTAGGCGATAAGTTCCATCTTCCCTTCCCGACACACTGCGGACAGAATGATAATCTCTCTTCCACCCCTTAGTTTATAGCGATGTTCTTCTGCAACCAAGGTTAGAGGAAGGTGCAATAGGTCACCCGACCTTAACAGCACTTCGCCAAGGACTTCACTCTTTTTAGCCCTCAGGACTAACCATTTCCTCTCAGTAATGCTTCCACTGCCTCGTTGGCACCATCGTCAGGCCATGATTCTTCCCTAGACTTTGCACATGGTGTTCTAGAAATCCATTGACCTGTAAATATTTTATTAAGCAATTTGGCATTGGCCTTACCTCAATTACCAGAAGGCAACATCAGCCAAACCTCGAGGCAAATCATACATCCTGCTGGTAGTCTTAAAGTCAGTGCTATGGGGAAAACAGAATTGCAAAGTTAAAAATGGGGACTGTTGACATTGGTCAAAAGAATTCTTGAGTTAGGAAATTATCCATAACATTTTACTAAATCTTTTAGTAAATGCAATTTCAAAAGAATATATAACTAATTATAAAATACACTATGTTAATTTTTAAAATTGCTCCCTTTTCCACTTAGAGCTCCATGTAGTCATCCTGTACTTAAATCCAAATAAAGTCTCGGGAAGCACCTAAGTATGTAGCATTTTGCTTATTTACTTTCCAATCACAGTTATCAACCTGAATCATTTTGAAGAGAAAAGATCTAATTTTTTTTTTATTTTAAAGAGAAGAAAAAACAAAACAAATCAAAAAAAGAACAAATTTTCAAAACACCATAATATGAGGGTAACAATGGTTAATGCATTACGTATTATTATCTTTACGTTAGTTATTCAGGATACCAGACATTAGCATTCAATTGTCCAAACATTATTGGCACAAACCTTACTCTTCAATGAACTAAGTAAAATTGGTAGTGTATCTATCTTAACCGTCTTATATATATATATATATATATATATACAATTTTTTTTTCCCTTTCCCTTCTTTCTTTTCCCTATTCCAGTCTCTCTTTCCTTTTGACCAGTTTCGAAAAGATCTAATTTTGACTGTGAGTCTATTAATTGCCAAAAATGATTCTTAAAGAATAAAGGATGAACAGTAATTTGGAGGTACTTATTTGGGGTTACTAGTATTTAGAATTTTATTCCTCTAGCCACTCAACAAAAATGCTTTCAGCCCTGGCTTCTGCCCAGCCTTGAGTTAATTACAGGAGCCTTAAATTGGAAAATAAAGAGGACTAAGACATCTGCTTGCCCTGGAGGAATGCAGAGTGGCTTTAGTGGCTTCTTTCTCTTATTAAAGAGTGCCCTTGTTCCTGTTGTCATTCTTGTCTTGAAAAAGTCTCCATATTGTTTTTTTTTTTAAGGTTTTTTCCTTCAAAACTTTAATGAGGGTCTGGTGAGATGGCTCAGTGGCAAAAGTGCCTGCCTGGCAAGCGCGAGGGCCCAAGTTTGACTCCCGGTACCCACGTACGAAAAAAAGGGCCGGTGATATCACTCAGCGGCATGGGCGCCTGCTGGCGTGCGAGGTCCTGAGGTTGACCCCCGGTACCCACAAAAAAAAAAAAAAAAAAACTTTAATGAGATCTTGACGTAGGAAATTAGGTAGATATATCTCAGAAAGATAACAGTTGATTTCCATTCTTTTTTTCAGTCTGCTCCCCCGGTTTTTATGGGCATCGCTGCAGCCAGACGTGCCCGCAGTGTGTTCACAGCAGTGGGCCATGTCACCACATCACAGGCCTATGCGACTGCTTGCCTGGCTTCACCGGCGCCCTCTGCAATGAAGGTAAGGCTCGTGAGCATTTCGGAGAAATATAGCCCTACTCTCTCTGTTCTCAGACTTCTGGAGGATGTGTTTTCACCCATTAGCTCTTGATGGCTCTTGGTTGAGAGATGTGCAGCTTCTGAAATGACTTCGAGCTTAGGGAACACTGGCTTGTCGTGCCAGCAAGACCTCTTTATCTCGGAGGTGTGCTAGTCTTCAGTCTTACTTGGGAACATCCTCCAATGAAAATTTAATACGAGGAAGGATTTTGACTTCCCCATGGCAAAGAGTGAGAAGCCGGCTTTCTAGAAATGTGATGAAGTCTCCTGACTTGTTAACCTTGATGAGAGTCTTTGGCTTCGTGGGTTTATAAAAATGAGCCCGTGTAGAATGAGGGATGGTGTTGAGGCAGCTACTAAATGGGCAGCTGGGCTAGTGACCTTTGAAGTCATTTCCTGTCCTAGGGCCTGGGGTTCTGTGAGGTGGTTTGTGATTGTGAGTTACTGACCTACGGCTCATTCACAGTGTGTCCCAGTGGCAGATTTGGGAAAAACTGTGCGGGAATTTGTACTTGCACCAACAATGGCACCTGTAACCCCATTGACAGATCTTGTCAGTGCTACCCAGGTTGGATCGGCAGTGACTGCTCTCAACGTAAGTCTTGTTGCAGAACAACTGAACAATGATTCTGTTTTCAAGTGCCTTAGGATTAAAGTTCAAGTGTCTGTACAGTCACAAAAGGAGATATGGCCAATTACAAATTGCATTCTAGTTTTTAAATTCCTTTCTTTCTGTTAAGAGTTCTTTGCAGTGATTCTAAGGATAAATCCAAATATGTTGGAAAGAACCTAAATAACTAACATTTTGTTGACTCCTTTCTCAATGATTCACCATCCATTGATTTAAGACAAAAATAAGTGTAATTAGAAGCCCACCTCTTCCTCGTGCTTTTATCTGGAGAGGTAATCATGGAGGAGTTAAGACACAGAATCTAAGTGATGTAAGCCTGAGAGACTTGCTCTGTCTCCTGAGCACGCTGCCCACCTGTGCAGTTCACAAGGGCACTGCACTCAGGTGCTGGCTGCCTCCGAGTCAGGCAGGGAGGTGTCTGAGGAGCTGTGCGTTGGCTTTTAAAGTTACCCAGGTCATGAAAAGATGACATTGACCCTAAGTCATTGGTTTAATTCTGTGAAAGAGTCAGAGTGCAATTTCTCAGCTTTTGACCATAGATGGTCTATTACAGAGCACCCTTCCCAGATCTCATTGCGGTCTGGGATGTTTGTATTTGTAATCCCACAGGAAACTCATTGGAATCCTAGCGAGTTAATTCCAATCTACCACTTCCAGTGCAACCCATGGCGAGAATAAAGACACTAAGGCATATCTGTAGTTGTAGGGAGCCAAGGGGTCCTCAGTCCAGCTAGGGTGATGGCTAACCAGGACAAAGGCCTCGACCCAGGGCCGAACCCAGGTTTTATTTATTCATGAAAAAGGCAGTGGCTGGAGGATGAGTGACTGTGAGAGTGGTGGGAAGTACATGAGTGCCGTAAGCTGGGCTAGGTAGGAGGCCTGAAATCACCTCTGCAATATGCAGAGGGAAGGATATGCAGAAGGAGTAATCTGTATATCACAATTTGAGGTAGTATCTAGTGTTTTGGCATCAGTGCTTCAGCTCTGATGTGTAATCTTTTATGCCCTAGGAAGTCATACCCTCTTATCTCGAGGCTCATCCCAGCCAACAGCGTAGAGTGTGGCTCACACATGTTTTTTGGGAGCTATGGGGTAGGGAAATATCTTGCTTCAAAGACTACACATCAGCACCTCGGCTAGACCGATTTGCATTGCTTAATGCCAATCGAAGGGATAAGGAAATGTCGTAGCCGGCTTTATACATATCGATACATGGAAATAGGGCCAGGTTTAGCCAAAATGGAGATCATTGCTCTTCTTTCAGGGAGAGTCATCCAGCTGGTCCTCCACAGTCTATATGTTGTACAGGGAAAATCTGGATCCTGTCATTAAAATTTTCTTGGAACATCCTCAGTTCATATTGAATCCACCTATCAAGCACATAAGAAAACAAAGAATGACTACATACTGATTTTACATTGTGGTTTATTGGCCATTTAATTCAGACTCTACAGTTATAATCAATCTGCAAGTATTTATTAATGAGTGATGTGTTTTTTTTTCCAAAGATTTTTTCTGAATGTTCAGTTTTGCTTGATCAGTTCAGGCTGTGTACCATTTGTGAGGAGTAAGGAGACAGACCTCATGGTCTTGGCAGTGTATCTCTTTGGAGAAGTGTTAGTAGATATAATTCTGTGGTGCATTTCACTCTATTTGGGGGGCATCATTTCAAAAGTAACTGCAGTCTGCGGGGTCTCTGATGGAGGTTGGCCTGTGGACAGGTCAAAGGATAGATACTAAAACCGGATGGCAGGGTTTGAGGAGAAAAAATAAAAGACCCATTATTACTGCCATTGCATGATTGTATACTTTGCTCCTTTTAAAAGTACTCTTTATTTTGGAAGTTGGTCACTTCCTCATTTGGAGAAGGAATGTGCGGGAAGGAACAAGAAAGGGTTCACCACTATGAATGGAGACAGTAGCGTTGCCTGTCCCATAATCACTCCGGAGGAAGCTGATTTATTTGGCAAAAGACTTTCCTTCTCATGGGGATTGTTGACTTCACTGATTCCCTTCTGAACTCTCTGCGACCGTCTTAATAGTTCTTCTTGGCTGATTGTCAGCCTCTCTAAAGAGAGAAAAATCCTTCATAGTGAAAAGAGTGACTGAAAATTAAAGGGGAACATTTAAAGGTGTTGGCATCCTTGGCAAAATGAATTTTTAAAGCCCTATTTCTACATTTACCTTTTGGGAATGTAAATATCCTGTGATTCTTATTCCAACTCTCTAATCATAACTAACATACCGTAGCAAGTGAGGCTACTACAAGTAGGTTACCTTAGCATCCTTCATTCTTTCCTTCCCTACTAAGTTATTTTTTTCTATAACACTTAGCATCATTGTTTTTTCAGTTGGTTAGTAGATTGTTGACCTCCTCTACTAAAATATAAGCAATCAGAGAGTAGTTTAGACTTTGTCTGGTTCTCTACTATCTCCCCTGTGTCTGGCGCCTAGAACAGTGGTGGGCACATAGGAGGTATTGTATGTGTTTGTTTAAAAATTGAATCTGGGGCCAATGAGGTGGCTCAGCGGCGTACACGCCTGCCTGGCAAGCATGAGGGCCCGAGTTCGACTCCCGGAACCCACATACGAAAAAAGGGCTGGTGATATCACTCAGCGGCACGGGCGCCTGCTGGCGCACGAGGTCCTGAGGTCGACCCCCGGTACCTACCAAAAAAAAAAAAATTGAATCTGTAAACTTGAGATGATTCTTCCTCCACTGCCAAACTCTACAGTTGTAAATTAATATGTATGTCAGTAATGATGGTCATTGATGAGGTCAAGTTGCCTTGTGGGTTTTAATGTAGAATTCGGGGTTTCCGAACTAAATTATGATCCTCGTGCACATTCTTAGTCCAGATGTACTCTTCTAACCTCTCTTACACAAGAGTAAGTGTAGGGGTAGTGGGACTCTCTCTCTCTCTCTGCCTGGTGCTGGCCTCAGAACTCTAACACACTTCTCCATGCTTATTGTGGTTTCAGCCTGCCCGCCTGCCCATTGGGGCCCAAACTGCATCCACACTTGCAACTGCCACAACGGGGCCTTCTGCAGCGCCTACGATGGAGAATGCAAGTGCACTCCTGGCTGGACAGGGCTCTACTGCACTCAGAGTAAGCCTTGGGCCTCTGGAGGGTCATTACAGGGTACACAGGAGGAAGCAGCCTCACACTTCACATGCTCTTCTAGGGCTTACCCAGGGTCTCTAGCACGGACTGCTTTGTTTACACAGTGACCTCTCTCTGGACATCCAAACTGCTATAAGTGGCTAAGACCCACTCTCCTCCAAGCATTGTCTCAGACTGTGCAGGGACAATGAGGTGGAAGCAGCACTGTGTGTGATGGTAGATCATTTCTCTCTCTTTGCTCCTTTAACTCAACCCTGTTTATATGGATGAAATGCTGTGTCATTTATTCCAATAGCACATAGGTTAAGATGAGTAATAAAGATTAGAAAGGTAACGACTCACTGCCTAACGAGGCGGAGTGTTGGAGAAGATGGCGTTCAGTGGTGCTCAGACTTTAGCGGGGTTCACAGTCACCTAGAGAAACCAATGGAAACAGAATGCTGCTCCCCTTCCCAGGGTGTCTGATTCAGTAGCTCTGGGCTGAGACCTATGGGTTTGTGTTTCCATCAACTAGTGGTAATGTCAGCCCAGGACCGTGCTTTGAGAAGTATAGCTCTAGTTACTTTGCCCACTTTGCATCCCATATTGTCCTACCCATTTTTTTTCACGAGGCTTTTAGCAACATAGGATATGATGTGCAAAGTTTTCCATAGCTGAGCCTTACTGGGGGGAAAATTTGCCCATCTTGCTTTTAATTGAATAAATGAGACCAGACAGAAACATGTATTATGGTTATTATTATTAATAACATACAATTTAAAATTTTAGCAAAGGGCTGAAAGGAAAGATGGATCAGAAATTAGGTAATTCTTATTTAATACTAATACATGGACATAAATAACAGCCTGAGCAAGACTTTTGGAACTTTCTACAAGGGAGGGTAGCTGTTGAACCAAGATTTGAAAGGGAGAATTGGCAAGAAAAGAGATTGTCTCTGGAATATTTTCCAGAGATTGTATATCAGTAAAGATTTTTTAACTCCTTAGAGAAAAGTACTTCTAAGATATTGTTTATAATTCTAAAATTAAGGTTTGGGCCGGTGAGATGGCTCAGTGGCATAAGCACCTGCCTGGCAAGCGCGAGGTCCTGAGTTTGACTCCCGGAACCCACATACGAAAAAAGGGCCGGTGATATCTTTCAGCGGCATGGGCGCCTGCTGGCACACAAGGTCCTGAGTTCGACCCCTGGTACCCACAAAAAAAAATAAATAAATAAATAAAATAAAATGAAATTAAGGCTTGCCTCAAACAGAGGACCTTTTTAAGTGGACATAACATGATGTAGTGGAAACCACATGGGGTCTGCAGACATACATCCCTGTGTTTGTATTATAGTTCCGCCTTCCTGCCATTTGCTAGTGTGTGTATTAGGGCACTATCTATAAGATGGGAATATCCATCCTTGCTTTTCTGGACTGCTATAAAGATTAAACGAGAGAATGTGTAAGAGGAATCCGACACAGAGAAAGTGCTAAATGAACAAATGATGTTCAGGATGCCACTATTTGCTGGCATCTGTGTCCTGCCTCTGCTTGTTAAAAGTTGGGCTTTCTTTAAACACTGTAAGAAAACAGGAAAATAAAAGGCATGTGTATTATTGGAACAACCACTGAATCAGCCGGTATCCAAGTTTTATTATGCTGGAGAGCCCTGAAACTCTCGTGCAGTGCGGCTGCTAGCCCATATAAACCAACAGAGCTCGTGTGCATCTTTAGCTTAAGAGTCCTCAGGGTTTAAGGCTTGGAAATCATTCAGCAGTGTGAAGGTTTTTGCTTTTTTCAAGGCATCTGTGAAGCAGTGTTGTTGTTTTTAAGGTAAGCATTCAGCCACGCATCTTTGTGGGAGGTGATGATATTATCTAACTTAATAACAGGTACAGCGGACAAGTCTGGTAGCAGAGTTGAAGGCATCCTCTACTACAAGCAAAAGCATACAGATAATTTTAATATAAAGTACTCATTTCGGTTTAGGGAATTTGAGTCCAAGATTCTAGTAGTTGAATGAAGGATGAAAGAAAAAAATGCCCCAGAGTTCCCAGGCTTCAAGGGCTGCTTTGTTGGAAGACACTGGTCTTGCCCCTTAGGGGTACCAGTGATGGTTACACCAACTGGTATAGAACCCTTCGGCCTTCTATTTGTGAATTATAACCTTTTTGCAAGGTCCTATATTTGGACTTCTAAGAAGCCCTGTGAAAAGCGGAGATATGCACTTTTGTCTCTGTTGTCAAATGGCTCAGCATCCTTCAAGTTTAAACACACTGTGTTTAAACACTGGAGCCGTGTTTCTCTGACTTCTGCTGTCCTCCCTCCCTGCACAGGATGCCCTCTGGGGTTTTATGGCAAGGACTGTGCGCTGACATGCCAGTGTCAGAACGGCGCCGACTGCGACCACATCTCTGGGCAGTGTACCTGCCGCACGGGCTTCATGGGCAGGCACTGCGAGCAGAGTGAGTATGGGAGCATCATGTCACGTGGATGTCTTTATTTTCCTTTAAAATCAACTCCCCTGGATTTCTGAAACTATTAAGGCAGAATTACTGCAACATTTAAATTGTGTGAGGGGATGGCTGGTTACTTACTAGCGCAGTGGAGTTTCCTCCCAGGGTCCTGCTCTGGAGTCCCTGCTGGCTGTCTTTCTCTCCAGATACTTCTTAGTAATTAATCGCTCAGCACTGGGTGGAGGAGGAGGAAGACAGAATTCAAGTTTTCCGTTCTGTTCTTTCTGGCTCTCCTTTCTTTTCTTTCTTTTTGGAACAGGGCTGCTCAGAAACAGTGCAGATTTCTTCTTGGCAGAGGGGATCCAGGCTTACTCCAGAGAACAGGGCATTAGGTGGGAGGAGGGCTGGGGCCTGGGGTCAGCACCATTGCTGGTGTGGGACCAAGTCCATGCATATATTGTCACCCTTTTGACAGCCTTTTCTAGACAGAACTTTTATACTGTTTCCAAATAACAGCTTCTCATCTTAGTCCTAACCTTCAAACTCACTTTAAAGACTTTTTTTCTTTAGTCCTATTCACAGAGAATAAGCTCTGTTGAAATTATCCGCCCTTGTTTTTCCATTTCCACTCACCTGCTATGTATCTGCTCACAGCGTTACCCTTAAAATGAATGTTTCAAATGAGCTTGTGGCTGCTTTCCTCTGTGACCTTCCTTCAGTGAATAAATAAGGGGTGTGAGCTGTGTGGGTCTCACTTTCTTACGGTAAAAGCTGTGGAGGCAGGAGAAGCTACCAGAGGTTGTATCCTTGGGAAGGGTGCAGCAAAGATCGGTGGCTGCAGGGGCAGTGTGGCCTGTAAGGTGGACCAGCAGAGAAGGACGCTGACAGTGAGGCACCCCTCCCTCCACCCCACAGTACCCCAGAGCTCCCGGGCAGCCAGGTGGTCTCAGTCCTATGTGTTAAACCCTAGCCCATCTCAGCAAGTCTTCCCACTAGCAAATGCACCAAGAGTGACACACAGGAATTAGCTCAAGACAGACAGATCCCAATATTAGTTTTGCATTGTTGTTTCATTTAATTATAAAACAGGTGCCAAATGACATGATCCATGCACGGCTCTCTCTGTGCATCTAAGTACTATGTGTATGAATGTGTACACATGGACACAGAAGCCGGAGTAGCCTCTCACCTGACTTCCACTTGAATGTCCAATGACTGGTTAAGGTTTTATTAAATGAAACTGCCTTAAATGCTTCCGTGATTACTCTGAAAATCAAATTTGTCTATATTTTTGAAGATTTTTCCCAGTGTTCATTTGTAAACAGAAACCCTGTGTTGGTCCAAGAACTCTGAGGATAATGGCGTGTTGCCCCCTGCTGCTCACTTTATGAAAAACACCAGAATTTTGTCCTGAATATTTCTAGATCGATCACACCCATGCTATTCTTTGACAATCACGTGCAACTCTCATTTCGTAGGAATCCTACTGTTTTAGTCGCTGACACTGCAACCTACAAATCCAAAGTTTGAACCATTCTAGAGCAAATGAAAATAAACAAAACTTACCCTCCGCCTCTTCCCTTACTCCACTAATCCAAGTGAGAATGTATCTTTAGGAGGATCCCTGAACCCCTAGTACACTATGTGTGCTCTTAAGGAAGTATCTCTAGCTGACACTGTCTAGTTCCCTGCCAGCCCACAGTTTTGCCTGCTAAACTCATCTCAAATTGCTGCTCGTGATTATCCGTATCTGTTCCGTGGGAGTTCGACAAACTCTGCGCGCACACCGGTGAAGGGTGTTCAGCTGTGAATGTGTCAGGAGCTGTAATGTGAAGCCACGCAGACTCCGGCCCTGTGCAGCCTGGACTGAGAGACCCATCCCGGCGCGGGGAATGCTGTGTAGCTGAGGGGCACCCTGGGCAGCACAAGTCTGCCTAAATAGGAATCCCCGAAAGGGCTCATCTCCGAATGTGCAGGGCATACGGTAAGAAACAGTGTCCCCGGGTCCTCGAGACTGGGAAGCTGCGTTGACGGAATCTCCTTTTCCAGGGTGCCCTGCAGGAACGTATGGCTATGGCTGTCGCCAGATATGTGACTGCCTGAACAACTCCACCTGTGACCACATCACCGGGACCTGTTACTGCAGCCCAGGGTGGAGGGGAGCGCGGTGTGATCAGGGTGAGGATATCAGGGTGCAGCGACTCCTCCCTCTTCTGTGTGACTCCCGTGTACGCGGGTTACGTGTCTTTGTTTATGTTACCTAGGGTAATCTTCATTACAGCTCCGCGTGGTGTAACCGGTTACTTATTTTACTTATTTAGGTGCAGGTGGATGCCTTAGTGTTGCGGCCCTACAGATAAACTAAGGTTTGGAGAGGTTATGCAATTTGCCCAAGGTCATGTAGGTGTTATATGAACCATGTCACACCTTTGATGATAGATTTATTCCTACTGGACCTATGGGTTTTTTTCAGCTTTATTGATATATAATTAACGTGCAACATACATTAAGTATACAATGTGATAAAATCTAAAATACGCATGTGCTCATGAAGCCATTACCATAGTTATGACAACATTCATCCCCAGGAAGTTTCCTCACCTCCCTTCCAGGCACTACTATCTCTTCTCCCCCAGCAATCTCTGATCTGCTTTTGTCACAATAGATTAGTCTGTATTTTCTAGAATTCCGTATAAATAGAACCATACTGTATTCCTTATGTCTGGTTGTTATGTCTATGTTTGTTCAGTCAGATAATTATTGTGAAGTTGAACTATGTTGTTTTAGAAATCAGCAGTTCTTTTTGTTGCTAAGAACTAGTCCATTTATGGATATACCATAATTTGGTGACTCATTCAGATGTTGGGGGACATTTGGATTCCCATCTTTGGCTATAATAGATTAAATTGCTGTCAACAATAGTGTACTTATCTTTGTGTGGCATGTACTTTCATTTCTTCTGGGTAACTGTCTAGGAATAGAATGATTGAGTCATGTGGTAGGCATTTGTTCAGCATTTTAAGGAGATTGCTCCCTTGGTTTTTAGGTAAGCATTGGGGAGTATTTGTCACATACATGGTCTCACTTGGGCAGTGCTGCATGGGGGTGGATGGAGGCTTTGAGAAAGTCTTTCTGCTGGGTCTGAAGCTGCCTTCCAGGATGGCAGTAAGCAAGCAGACAATAAAAGGCTTAAGAAAATTACTACGGTATTGTAGGTGGGATCATCTTAAACTGAGGACCATGTAAGCACTCATATTACTACATTTAAATTCTTTCATAAAATAACTTTTGCATACTCATTATTTATGTTTGATTGCAATCTCAATTAGGTGTTATATTTTGTGATTGTATAATTATTACAAATGCCTTGTAATCTTGCGACAGTAGCCTCAGTGCTCTCGTTTCTGGGTTGACTGTCCCAGAACAAGATCTTGTAGAATTAAAAATTGCAAGATTACAGGGATATTTATTTGAACTGAAAGCAGCTACATGGAAGCCATTTTCCTTGTTCATAGATGACAAAACTGCAGCTTCAGAGCTTTAGGGAAAGTTCAGATGCTTAATTTCTTGACTTTCTATTGTATCTTTAGCTTCTTCACTTAATAGAAGAACCATATAAAGCTGAATTTGGAGTGTGGGGTGATATCAGGTATTTTCAGGAGAAATATTAATGTCATGAAAAATAACTTGACAAGACGATGTCTTCCGAGGTTAAAAGCTCATTGGATTTAGTAATGGATTGGATTTATAATGGAGCTGTCTTGTTTGGAAGGGTGATCACTCTTAGAAATACTAAGGATAAACGTAAGATTAAATTAGACAGTTGGACATTTAGGATTTATCCCTGTATATGCTCCGTACTGAATAATAGGCAAAGCAAAATAAAAATTAGATAATTATCCCAAATGAGTCATCTCTCTGAGTGTTTAACTTAAAATCTTTGAGAACCTTGCAAACCCTCACAGTGAATCTTGGGTTCAAATCTTGTCCTTTTGAGGCTTAGAGCAGCCTTTCTTTGGGAATAGACAAGTGAACATCTGAAAATGTAGAATGTTTTTCTTTCCTATTCCATTTCCAAAAGCTTCCAAATTAACATGTCATAAACCAATAATATCTAGGCATTATCACCGTAGGAGATTCTCAGTAAATAGAGATCAAACATTTATCTAGCACATTGTCTTGCTTACTCAGATCTCCTTTCTCCCTCACCCTAGCTGGCGTTGTAATAGTTGGGAACCTGAACAGCTTAAGCCGAACCAGTACTGCCCTCCCTGCAGATTCCTACCAGATCGGGGCCATCGCAGGCATCATCGTCCTCGTCCTTGTTGTTCTCTTCCTCCTGGCTTTGTTCATTATTTATAGACACAAGCAGCAGGGGAAGGAATCAAGCATGCCGGCAGTTACCTACACCCCTGCCATGAGGGTCATCAGTGCGGATTACACCATTTCAGGTCAGCCTGGAGTCCTGGGAGGGTTTTGACTCCTCGGAAAGTAAGTCCTGCTTCTTTGAAATTGGGTGTTTGGCTCTGCCATCCCTCATCTCTGTCAGTTCTCCTGGGGAGAACTGCTCATTCAGAAAGGTATAAATTGTTAGAGATACTTTACATCTTAACACAGTAAGATTATAACTCTGTTGGTTTTTGTGAGGATTTTAAAAGTGGCTTCATTGTGAGGTTGCTTTGTATCTGGGGAATTTAAGCTGTGCTGTGCACCAAGCCAGCCCCAAGTTTTGACATACGTGAGGGGGGAGGGAAGGAGCAGGGGCTTCCAAGTTTCCCAAGGTCATAGAGCTGACCAGGGAAATAGACAGAAACTTCTTCCGCCTCTGGCCTTTGGTGTTTTCTTCAGTGCCTTCGGCCTCCCCCTGGGCCAACACGTGTCATTAACTGAAGAGAACCAAATTATATAAGAAACGACTTTTTGGTATTACCAGTAACCAAAGAAGTCCTTTAAGAAAGCTCTTTTCAATCTTCCTTTCTGTCACAAGCCCCCATAAAAGAAAAAGATTATAAGTGACACATTCAATCATTTGAAGAAGTAAGCACTTAAGCTGAAGAATTTGAAAACTGAAAAACTTCATTACTTTTGGGGCAATTACTGAAAGATTTCAGGCTGGTTACATGTTTATGACTATTATGATTCCTAGGAAAATGTAAAGTAGCTGATTTAAATAGTTGTATATTTGCAGTGCAGCATTATCGTATCAAGAAATCAAAAGTTGTCTTTCTTAAAGAGTACAGTTACGGCAGAAGTAGCTTCAAAGGATGCCACCCCAGCTCTCAGATGCCCCGAAGCTAGGAGTAGCTGTTTGTATGATATCACTTTTCAAGGAGTCGGGTAGGAGGGCAGAAGCCTGCTGCTTCAGGGAGCTTTGCTGAGTGAGCTGCGCAGGACGGGGTTTCGCCCGGGCTTGGTATATGGTCCAAACATTTGTTCTGTTGTTTTGATTTTCTTTTATCCACGTGGATTTAGGGGAGCCTGCCATCATAACCACATCCTTCCCTTCCTGCAGAAACCCTGCCTCACAGCAGTGGTGGAAATGCCAACAGCCACTACTTCACCAATCCCAGCTATCACACACTTACTCAGTGTGCCGCGTCCCCTCACATCAACAACAGGGACAGGATGACCATTGCCAAGGTAAGAGGACAGATCTCAAATCTCGGAAGGGGTGGGGGAGAGCAAGCATATGATGAGGGCTGCTGTTCGCCAGGGGCCGCTCTAGGTACTTTACAGATATTGCCTACTCGATTCCTCTAAGCAGTGCTCTGTGGGTATCTCAGCATCTTGAGGGTAAGGATGAAGATCTGAGTGACAGGGACATAACACTCCATATATAACACTCCGTATATAACACAACACCCCGTATATAACACCCCGTATATAACACAACACTCCATATATAACACTCCGTATATAACACCCCGTATATAACACCCCATATATAACACAACACTCCATATATAACACTCCGTATATAACACAACACTCCATATATAACACTCCGTATATAACACAACACCCCGTATATAACACCCCGTATATAACACAACACTCCATATATAACACTCCGTATATAACACCCCATATATAACACCCCATATATAACACAACACTCCATATATAACACCCCGTATATAACACAACACTCCATATATAACACTCCGTATATAACACTCCGTATATAACACAACACTCCATATATAACACTCCGTATATAACACTCTGTATATAACACTCCGTATATAACACCCCATATATAACACCCTGTATATAACACAACACTCCATATATAACACTCCGTATATAACACCCCGTATATAACACAACACTCCGAATATAACACTCCGTATATAACACTCTGTATACAACACCCCGTATACAACACCCCGTATATAACACTCCAAACCCCGGCCTCTGCTGAATGAGCCAGCTGCTATGTGAGAAAGTCTTCCTGTCTGTACAATCCATGCTGTTTGCGTTATGCCTTTTCGGAAAATGTTAATTTTATGTGAGATTTTAAAATAACATCTCATAAGGACATTAATAAAGACATGAGAGACATGTAGCAGAATCAACCCCATATAAAACAATTGTTTGTCTTTTCTGATCACATGTCTTCTATCCTTTCCTATTTGTACTTGAGTAATAATAATGATAATATGTATTTATTTAGGTTGAGTCATTTGAAACTGCCATTTTTCTAGGTCAAAACTGGCCAACAAGCTCATCACTTCACAAATATAAAATCATTTAATCTTCATTGCAATTAGGAGTGATTATTATTCCCATTTTACAGATGAGGAAACTGATGTGCACACAGGCTAGAGACCCAGCTGGTGCTGCATGCCAGGTCCTCCCCACAGTGCTCTGAACCCCAAACATTTCTCCCTTCCACTTGTATCCCAATTGTATTTTCAGTTTCCTGTGAGTGGCTCCCCATTGTCCATCTCTCTATTAGCATGAAACCAAGCTAATTAAATTAGTCCTATTGTCATTAAATTAATGCAGCAAGATTTTCATTATGGTGCCTCATTGTTAGATAATACTTAGTATTCTCCAGAGACATTAATATCCACCACGCCATTTGTTCTCGAGCTAATCAGGAAGGAAGGCGAAGCAGATCGTCTCCTCCTCAGGTTGGTGCTCTGGAAAACTGCTGAGTTACCTGGACTCACACTAGATCATGCAGAGTTTGATAAGAAAGCTTAGATCAAGAATTTATTTTTTTCTTCAATTTGAAGTTCCACATATATAGGCATAAATACAGTTTAATTGGCACAAGGTAGCAGAGTGAAATGAAGAAATTCGGATCATGAAAGGTATAGATGGCCTAAAGGACCTGCGTTCCTTCTACCCTCCAGGAAATGTCACCTGAGCCCCTGGCTCATCCTCTGTGAGCTGTGGACTTGCTTCCCCCCAGGCAGATAACACAGTGTTGTACCACACTGTATTCTCGCTTTAAATCTTTTATCATTTTTGTTTTTAACAGTCAAAGAACAATCAGCTGTTTGTGAATCTTAAAAACATGACTCCTGGGAAGCGAGGCCTGGCTGCGGCCTGCACAGGGACGCTGCCGGCGGACTGGAAACAGGGCGGCTACCTCAACGAGCTCGGTGCGTTCTCCCTGCGTGACCCAAAGCACACCTGCGCCTTCTCCTCACCCAGCGTGGTCACAGAGCTGCGTCTGTGTCACCGTGGTCTAATGCAAACACACACCGAAAAACAAAATGGCAGAGTCACACCTGATACTCACTATAGGGCTTACTACCCTATAAGGGCTTTATCTGTTCAACAAACATTTATTGAGCTCCTACTATCAGCCAGGAATGGATAAAGAGACAAAGATCTCTGCCTGGCTGTAGCTTACATTCTAGGTCTACACATGTTAACTTCCTTAATTTCCACAAGTACAGAACTCCACTAGGTAGTCTTCGTAGAATACTGGAATCATCGTCGTCTCCATGGGACAGCAGAGAAACTGAGTCATTAAGAGCGTCAGTAACTTGCACAAGCCCTGGTTGCCTGTAAAAAGTTAGGCTGGCCCTCGAACGCTGTCAGCGTGATGCCAGATTGTGGGCTTCTCTTCGTTTTTTTTTTTTTTTTTTTTTGTGGGTACCGGGGGGACGACCTCAGGACCTCACGCGCCAACAGGCACCCGTGCCGCTGAGCGATATCACCGGCCCCTTTTTCGTATGTGGGTTCCGGGAGTCGAACTCGGGTCTTCGCGCTTGCAAGGCAGGCGCTTAAGCCGCTGAGCCGTCTCACCGGCCCTTTTTTTTTGTTTTTTGAAGCAAGGTCTTGCTGTGTAGGTCAGGCTGGGCTTGAGCTCACTGTGTACTCCAGACCGTCCATGAATTCGTGGCAAACCTCCTGCCTTAGCCTTCTGCGTGCTTCTTTGTTCTTCTGTATTTTTTATTTTTTATTTTTATTTTTATTTATTTTTTTTTTTTGTGGGTACCGGGGGTCAACCTCAGGATCTCGCACGCCAGCAGGCACCTGTGCCGCTGAGCGATATCACCGGCCCTTTTTTCGTATGTGGGTTCCAGGAGTCGAACTCGGGCCCTCGCGCTTAACAGGCGGGCGCTTACGCCGCTGAGCCATCTCACCGGCCCTGTTCTTCTTTAGTATCAGGCATCACACTTGACATCGCTCCACTTTCAGATGAGGCAGTAGAGGTATCAACAGGAATATAGATCAGTGGTCCTCAAACTTAAGAATCAGGATCCCCGATGATCATAAAAATTATTGAAGACCCCAAAGTGCTTCTGTTAATATGAACCATATCTATTGATATTTACCATATTACAAATTAAAACTGAGAACATTTTAAAATAATTATTTAATAGCAACCTCATTCAAAATAGCAAAAAAGTGTTATAAAAATAACATTTTCCAACCCCCCTAAAAAAATCCGTGAGAAGAGTAGCACTAATCTACATTTTTACAATTGAAATTTTTTAAATGGCTTCAGAAATTTTCTCTGGCTTGAGAAAAATACCTAGATTCTCATATCTGCTTCTGCATTCAGTCCGCTATGATCTCACACTCCGCCATACACTTAAAAGAGAATTAGAGTAAAAAAGACAAATAATGTCATTATTTTATTGTGAAAGTATTCGTTATTATGTGGAACTTCTGAAAAAGGGTGGGAGTGCCTTGTCCACCCTTGAACTGCAGGGCTGCGTCAGTGAGTACGTGGTACTATTTCCGAGCATGTGACCCTTATTTTCAGAGAGGAACTTGTTGCCATAGCTAATATATGCATGCCTTATTAATAACAGACCATTTACATACACTTATTGGGTGGAAAGCACAATTAAATCTGAATTTCAGACAAACAATAAATATTTTAATATAAATATATCAGAAATAATGCATGAAATATACACTAAAAATCATTTGTTGTTTTGTTAAACTTCAGATTTTTTTTAATTAAAATTTTTTAAAATTAAAAAAAATTTTTTTTTAATTTTTTTGTTTGTTCTGTGGGGTGGACTTTCCCACCAATCTTACTCGAAAGATGCATAAACTGGAAGTATGGAGAGGTTAACTCTCAGGTCTAAAACTTCGTTAAAGGAAAGGAAGAAGCCAGGTTAAGTTGGTCTTCTGATTGCTCCTCTTCGTTTCTTCTGTGAACACCATGAATGTCACATTCCCCCAGCCTGACACAAGAGCTGATCCATTTGGGCCCTGGAATGCTTCTTACCGTAGGAACAAAAATGTTTCAGTAGAAAAGTGAGTCCAAATTCTCTCCCCTCCAGAGGTACAGCTGATACTTCATGGTCCAAACTCTCCACCATAAATCAGGTAAACAAAAACACTTTTATTGGACAGGATATTCCAAGGATTTAGGGATCACCTCCCAAAGGCCAGCTCTCTTTGGTAAGGCTAATTATTTATTACAAACACCACATCCCGCCTCTCGGTATGACCCTGTGCCTTTCCCACCACCTGGGAGCTGGCCTAGCCTCTTCACAACCCAGACCCCAGAGAGTGTTCCTGAGAGGGGAAATATTCCCATTTCCTTTCCCCCGGTGTTTGGTATCAGAGACACTTTCCTGCTTTAGGGGGGTCACCCTCTTTCTCCACTGAAGCATGCTTTCCTCAGTGGCCCCCAAAGAACATTGCCATCAGAACCCGAGTTTAACGTCATGCTAAGAGACGTAGCCATGAAAGTTAACAATCTCAAATACATGTTCGCAGTGCTCGTCACAGGTCATTACTCTCTGCTGTTAATGTAAGTCTATAAAAGTCCTTTAAAAGATTATCAGGGAATGCTTACAGATGGGCTGAGGGGAGGGTGGTGTAACACATTAAATGTTACAGTAGTTGACACACTATTATTTATAGATTGCTTCGAAGTTTACAAAATATGCTCTACTTCACTTAATGATGACAATTGGTGTAAGGCTGGAAGGCAGAGAGTTTGTGTTCCCTTTTTAGCGATGAGAAAATTGACACTCAGAGAGTTAAGCATCTGGCCTGAAGTGATATGGGTAACAAGTTCTTTGTCTCCTAATCTATTGTCTTTTTTTCTTTGTCATAACACACTTCCAAAAGAATCCTTGATTCTTATTTAGTATAAACAATGCAGTTTAGCACTTACACACTAGTTGGTATAAAATGGGCTACATAATAACCTGTAATTTTCTTGGTAATATTATAAATTTGTGAGGAATGAGTTTATAATATTATGTATATTAAGAGTTCATAATTAAATGCTTATTTTATTTAAGATGTTTGTGCCTCTCCTGACTTCAGTAAGCGATTGTATATTCTCATTGCCGACATACTTCATTTTTCCAAGTGTGAGCAGGGATATTTCTCCTCTGACCACCACTACCACCAAATAAAGGGCAGATATTTTTTTTTTTTTTGTGGGTACTGGGGGTCAACCTCAGGACCTCGCGCGCCAGCAGGCGCCCGTGCCGCTGAGCGATATCACCGGCCCCTTTTTCGTATGTGTGTTCCGGGAGTCGAACTCGGGCCCTCGCGCTTGCCAGGCAGGCGCTTATGCCACTGAGCCATCTCACCGGCCCAAGGGCAGATATTTTAAAACAAGAAGGCCACCTGTTTTATCTACGTAGGCTCACACACAAATACCCGCATCCCTGGAAAAGTCAAACTGTTAAAAGCTGAATAAAAATGGTCAAGGTCTGGTATTGGCCTCTGAAGCGTTAACAGTGTTCGAGGCGTCCTGCTTTTAGAAAACGTGCTTGTCGTGGAGGCAATAACATCACTGAGTAGTAGTTACGGGGAAAGCAATTCAAAAACCACCACGGCCTTGACAGAGCTGCCCTCGGGAGTGAGTTCTCAGTTCTAGTCTTGGCTGTGTCTTCTCTGCTGTGCGGGCTTGAACCGTGTATACTGATTTGCCTCTCCCTGTGCCTCGGCTTTACCCTGAACTGAGCATTCTTTCCCAAGTCCCTGTAAATGATCCGGTGGAATACATATATTCACCTGGTCCGGCACAAGAGGTTTGGAATAAAGCTTTGAAAGCAGAAGCCTTCGTGGTTCTCCGCAGTGGGGAGGGCCTCGCCCACGATCTTGGAACACTGGATAGATTTTCTCCCTTCAGTTCTTACGGATGTTTTCCTTCTTTTATCGCAGGTGCTTTTGGCCTGGAGCGAAGCTATGTGGGAAAATCCTTAAAAGGTACGGCATAAATTTGAGGAGGAAATAAGTATATTAGAATCACAATATTTTTCGAAAATTATCCCAGAAACTGAAATAACTTTTTAAACAAGCAAAAGTGGCAAGGCAGTGGTAACATGGAAGTGTCAGTGTGGTGTTACTACACCCATGCACAGACACATTTGACGGCGTCGAGAGAGTGACCATAAGTGGATCCTATTAGGGCAAAGGTCTTGGAGACAAAGGTTTTGGTTCGGGGAGGAAAAGACTTATAGCTTATATGGAGAGAGAAATGTAAAACAGAAGAAAGTATGGTGTATTGGTCAGCTTTTCCTTGTGAGACACGATTCTTGACAGCTGCAGCTTAGCGGAGAGGCTTCCTTGGACTCGTGGTTTCAGAGGTTTCCGTCTATGATCAGGAACAGCTCCGAGGCAGAAGGGTGTGGGAGAAGAAAGCTGCTCAACTCATGACCTCCAAGAAACAGCAAGGGAAGAGCGAGAGCCAGAACAAGAGCGCAAGCGAGAGAGAGTTGACGAAGACGTGCCCTCGCGACCTGCTTCCCCTGACTAGGCCCCACCTAATAGCAGATTCGGCTAGGAACTCAACAGTGGACTGATCAATGATAAAGTCAGTGCCCCATGATCTAATTACCTTCCCAAAGCCCCACCTCTGAACACATGAGCATTCGGGGCACCGATGCAAACCATAATGCAGGGGAAATAAGAGATCAGCGTGGTTATGTGGTGACCAAGGTCTGCTCTTCAGGATGGGTTTAAATGATAAGTTTCGTGGTGCTGAGGTTCTACAGGGAATCATCACAGCACACATGTCTTTCTCACCATGATTATAGAATTCTCTTGTGCTCCTGAGGCCATCAACTGCTGTTCTAGACCAAAAATTCAAAGGCTTCCGTTAGTGACTTTTCTATTAGTGAAACAGAATGGGATGAATTATATTTGAATGAGATCATCAAAATTAAATCAGATCCATGGTGTTTTCATTGTTCCTTCCCTTGGAGAGGAGCTAACATTACTTTGTATGTGGGTAGTTTCACAGCAGATTGCCTCAAAAATAAGTAGAAAATGTATAGATTTATTTTCAGTAGGTAGTTACAGAAACCTAGCCATAAAGAAAAAGAAGCAACCTACCCAAGTAAATTATTACCAAGAAATGATGTTGCCCATGAAAAAGCATTTGATTTTTTGTCTTCCAAATCTCTTCACAGATCTGGGGAAGAATTCTGAGTATAATTCAAGTAACTGCTCCCTAAGCAGTTCAGAAAACCCGTATGCCACTATTAAAGACCCACCTGTGCTTCTCCCTAAAAATTCAGAGTGTGGCTATGTGGAGATGAAGTCACCAGCACGAAGGGATTCCCCATATGCAGAGATCAATAACTCAACTTCAGCCAACAAGAATGTCTATGAAGTTGGTGAGTTCTCATGACCATAGAAATATCTGATTGGGGGGGACAATTTTAATGGCCCCTATTTTAGAACCAACCTGTATGTACAGTGATCGTATTAATTGATACCACGTGAATTTTTCAGAGAAAATATCACGTAGCAGTTTTAACGTAATTTTCCTTATCTTCCACCTGGTCACCCATCTTTTGTTTTGTAACCATGATAAATATTTTAGCACACATGTGGAATCGTTTACGTATCTTATTAGCTAATATATTGAGTTAGCCGAAACAAATGCTTCAAGAGTGTAAAACAGGTGTCTCCGTTTCCTAGTCATATTTATTATGTTAATATAATGCTTTTAGCAGGTTTGGAACATTTTATTTTAAACTTGTCTAATATATCTATAATATTCTCAGAGACAAATCTGGTACCAATCAGTAAGAATTCAATTTAAAATTATAGTTACATTGATTGTCCTTTGTGAATATCATTTGGGAAAAGATAAAACATACCACAGCCACCATAAGCTTGATAGTGGGGCTATTGTAATTTCTCTATGTCACTAACTCTCCCATGATATCTTGGTATTTATGATTTTTATTTCGAAAAATTCTCTACAACTTGTAAATTCAGTGACCAATTTAACACTAGAAGTTAATTTCATGCCATAGACATGTCACTGAAAAAAAAGAAACAAGGTATCTTTAAAACATTAAGGTGGCTTTTTTTGTGTGGTTTTTTGAGACAGAGTCTCACTATGTAGTTCAGGGTGACCTTGAACTCACTATGTAGCCCAGGCGGGCCTCAAACTCATGATCTTTCTGCCTCAGCCTCCCAAGTGCCAGGATTATAGGCATTTGCCACCACACCTGGCTTAAGATTTCTTTTAAAAATAGAAACTATAGGGCCGGTGAGACGGCTCAGCGGCTTAAGCGCCTGCCTTGCAAGCGCGAAGGCCCGAGTTCGACTCCCGGATCCCACATACGAAAAAGGGGCCGGTGATATCGCTCAGCGGCACGGGTGCCTGTTGGCGCGCGAGGTCCTGAGGTCGTCCCCCCGGTACCCACAAAAAAAAAAAAAAAGAAACTATAGTGAACTAAATTTAATTCTTCTTAAATCCGTAACAATAACCCCCTTAAACCGTCCCATAAATAGCAGGATAGGAAGTTGCGAACATGTTGAATGTTTCCGTGAGTTGAGTTAACCTTTGAGAACTTTGGGCTTCTCATCTGCAGAATCAGGGGTTTGGACAAGATTATTCTCAAGGTAGTTTTTAGACAATGGCTTATATCCAGGGTTTTTTTATATGACAGTTTCCTCCTAACCACGTGGTTATCCTTTTGTTTTAAATATTGTGTGTGGAGACGTTAGTTGGTCCAACAACTATAGAGTTGCCACCCCTATATGATTATGAAAGAATTATGTTTTTTCAAAGTAGTATTGACTTAATGTTTTTTTGACTTTCATTTTTATAAGTGTACTCCCTGTGTGTTTGATATTTATAAGGAATGACATATACTTTCTAATAAACTTCCCATGCTGATAAGTTGATCTGTCCCTGGTTATCACAGAACCTACAGTGAGTGTTGTCCAAGGAGTATTCAGCAATACTGGGCGTCTCGCCCAGGATCCGTATGACCTCCCAAAGAACAGTCACATCCCTTGTCATTATGACCTGTTGCCAGTCCGGGAGAGTTCATCCTCCCCCAAGCAAGAGGGTTGTGGTGACAGCAGCAGCAGCAGCAGCAGCAGCAGCAGCAGCGAATGACACAAAGGACCCCGGGGTGACCAATGGAACCCTTTCCAGAACTGCAGTTCAGTTCTTCCCCATCCAAGTTTGCGTCCTCAGTGAATGTTAATCAACTTGGTACGCAACTGTTGGACATGAATCAGAAAGCTCAAAGCTGAGGCTGGCGCTGATTGTAGGTGCTTTTGGCACCAGGGGCTTGGAAGGAGGTAGCACTGTGATTTCCTATTTGTTGTTAGTTTTAGAACTGCACCCGTGAAGCATGACTCATTGTAAGACGTTGGCTAAAAACAGGAACTTGCAGAACTCCTTTGGAGACATGGGTTGCAGGGGACATTGGTATTATTGCTTGGAAAATTACAACTTAAATTTTTTTCTCATTTGCATAATAGAACTTTGACTAGGGTTGTGCTGTTTACCAGAAATTTACACCATAAAAGTGGGAATCGCCAAACATATAGAAGACAAAGGGCATATTGTTGAGTCTTTATCACTTAAGTTTTTCCAGCTGGCCTCAGAATTGAAGGAATTGTATGAATGCAGAAAGAAACATTCTGTCAGGTGGCAATACTGGATAAACTGAAGAAACACTAGAAATGGATAGCAAATTTAAATATGAAAACTTTAGGGTTTTTTTAGAATGAGAAAGTGTACAATTAGAAATATTTCAGAAATAGTAGAAGTATTGCAGAAGTCAGTACATAAATGTACTGGGCAGAGGTGGACTTTTTCTGTGATCCTCGGCCCACTTTGGATCCATGACATTACTCTGATCACTGTCCCCATCCTACATATTTGCCATTTGAGACACATAACGTATCGTAATTACTTCATAAATCTAGAAGGGAAATAATTTTATTTTTGACAGACTGGATTGAGTGAGAGTGTAATGATTGGTAAAGGTTGTAAATTTTACATGTAAAAAGATGCTTCAGTTTTGTAAACCATTAGTAATACGTACTGTAATATAGAATTAGCAGAAAGTTTTGATTAACTTTCCCCTAAAAGTGATCTAAATATTTTTGTGCATATTTGAAAAGGGGCACCTTCCTTTTATTAATTGTCGATTTAGAGAAACTATGCTTAAGCTGGTCTTTTGCATTGCTAATATGACATGTACCCCATTTTTCATTAATTTGTATTTTCATTAAGTTGTATATTCTATGTTTTGTAGTGTTTGGATTGTTAATGAAAAGCTATTGTATGTTCATTGTTTCTTGTATTATTGCCATTCATCTTTTGCTTGATTAAAATGCATTATTTTCTTTTAGAGGGAAGAAATGCAAACATATAACTTAAAAAATTCGTCATTACTAAAACAGTACTGTAACCATAGATGAATAGCGTTTTAATATCTCAAAATGAAGTGTCTTTTGATCTTTTGGTTGCCCGAGTCTTCGTTAAACAGGAAGGAGGAAAATACCAAATACTACAGCTGGATCTTCATAAGACCTAAATTATGGTCATCATGTAATTGACCATCCAAGCTGGGACACTTTCAGAGTGAGGACGTTACTAATAGTTATCCTGCAATGAGCGTAAGCCTGCACTGTTCCAGGCAAACCAGAACAGATGCTCGGCCTGTGTACACTTACACAGTAACGGTTTTCACTCCAAGGTAGTTGTCTTATGAGAATGTCAAGACGATGCAGCAAGGCCAGGTTTTCCTTCTTTGATCTGCACAATCAAGCAGAGAGGCTGAAAGGCCGAATAAGGAAGCAACTGTAAAAGTTAAACGTGGTCTTCCATCTTTTAAGACCTGAAAACCTTGTATGTCATTCTGTCTGAGTCAATAACATTTGTTAAGATATTGCATTTCAGTAGTATTCATAAGGGATTGTCCCTGCCAATTATTGATTTGGGAAATCCAGTTCTTTCACGCCACACACTTCACCCATGATGGTTTGTTTGATCAGGTGGATAGCACAACAAATACATTTAGCACACTCACTCCTACCACAACTGCTTCTTTTAAGGAACCCTAACGTTAATTCAAAGAAATAGGTAATTTCCTAGAATACACATGAGAAATGGTTTACTCATTCCAGTAATTATGTTGACCCTTGACTCTGGGGGTGGGCATCAAATAAGACACAAGTAGGTTGGTGGCCGTAGCAGTCCTTTTAGGTAAGAAACATAATAAGACAGTTTCTCCTTTCTTTTGAAGGAGTGTCACTTTGGAACTCCATGGTAAGTTTATGTGTCCCCATTATTCCCTGGAGATAGGTTTTAAAAATCTGTTTCTTTTTTCATTCTCTTATTTTAAAAACAAAGCTTCATGTGCAAAGGTAACAGTAATATAAGTAGAAAGTCTGGAGAACAGATGTGGACTGCAAAGGGCTAGCGATGTCCTGAAACATTTGTATGGGAGACGATTCTTATCAGTGTTCACTCAGAACTTTTCAAACATCAGAACACATGTAGCACTTTGAATATTGTAAAACTGTGTGTTATATTTAAGAGATCTGGTGGAAAGGTAACATTTTTAGATATTTTTATATAAGTTCTCTCATGTCCATTAGAAGTCAAAGCACTGAATAAGTTTAGGGATGCCTTACATTCAATACAAGAATGTAAACCAAACTATTATTCTTTCCCTAAAAGTCGATGTCTCAGAAAATTATAAATTATTTGTATTTATATGTAAATCATCAAAACTTGCCCAAATGATAACTCGCATGCTTGCTTTAATAAGAAGACTATGTTATCTGTGGTTAATCACATGATGATAAGGAAACTTCCATAATTATTTACCGTTCGACATTAGTTTCTCCCCTATTGCACATAGTAATGTTAACAGTGTAATGTGTTTAACCAATTTGAGGAAAATCAACCATATAATTCTATGATAGGACAGTATAACCTGTCTTAACCAAATCCATTAGTACAGTGTGTGTTGTGGGAAATGCGAACAACGTTATGAAAATTTGGTCATCTTGCCCTCAGTGAGTCACAGTAGTGGTAAATTGGAATTTTTTTAAACCATAAATATTGTAAAAGGTAGTGACTGGCCAGACTTTGATATTACTCTGTCCCACACTTCTTGGAGTCTCAGATTTGTGTATTTTTGTTGTATATTGTTTGCGAGGTTCCAACTAAACAGGACAGTTTTATCAACAATTTCCAGGGCAAGAAAAACAGCAGAATATTCAAGACTCAGAGCAATTTAATTCATGTTGATATTATAAGTCCACTTTATACTTAAAATAAAAATTTTAAAAATTGAGTTTTAAGGTGGTGCTTTTTAAGATAATGAATATTCTATCTCTGGGTAATATGTCCTTAATATGGAAACTAAATACTTAGGAGATACTTGGGTCTTACAGGCTTTATGTCACGGAAGTGTACATAGATATAAAAATGTGAATCACATGGTATGGACAGACACTTGTTTATTAACTATAGTTGTACAACAAGCTGCCTTTTTGTAGTCCTATTGGTCTTGGTATCCTAACACTGGGTCTGCTTATTCTAGTTCAGTATTTAATCTAGAATTCATTTTGATAAGACCAAATCACAATATATATATTTTAAGAGGAAAAAATTCAAAATACAGTAGGATTTATTTGGTTACAGCAAACAATGCTTTCACAGTGTTGAATATCTCTATTTCCCAAAGATGGTGAACTTTTATCAGTATTAGTCTACATTGTCATTTATATCACCAAATGAGTTTATAGATTAATGTAATAAACTTTCTAATAAAAATTTCCAAGTAGTGCTTATTTCTACATATGATTCTACTGTTGAATAATGAGAGAAAAAGACTTATGGTCCTACTGGATAATTAATGTTTTTAATAATTAATGTGTGACTTCATAGCACCTTACGTATACATTTAAAAACCAGTAACACTATCACATTTAATTGCTAGTGTATATGCTTTTCCTTCGGATTGCTTGTTTTTTAAGGACAGAAGCAACATTTTATTCCTCTATGGATTCTTGGCTGAGTCTGTTGTAAAGAGTTTCATGTTATTTGTGGATTTACTTTTTAAATTTCAGTGTCTGTTAATGCTTTTATTAATAATTAAAACATTTTTGAAACATCCATTTATAAAGCTGTGACCTAGGATTCAAATACAGATAAAACATTGTTTCTTCTCCTGATAGCTGTTTATCTATTGGGCCCTTATAGTAGGGGATGCAGAGAAATGTGACATGAGTTGTTTTCAAGTCACTCCTTATTTAGTTAGGGAAATAAAACGTCTCATTAGCTGTGTGACTTTGGTAAGTTACTTAATCTCTCAAGGCCTTGGTTTCTATATTGTACTATGCTGGCAATAATAGTACCTGTTTCACAGGGTTTTGTGGGGATTCAATAATTTTATAGATATATATTTATTTCAGTGCTAGACACATAATAGAAATGTAGTAAATGTTAGCCAACATCACTGTTATAAAAATTATCCAATAATATAGCTAGTTTTCAATTACCTAATAAACGATGAGGCTGCTAAATCAGAAGCAAGTGTTAAATGAATATTATAAAAGCTATATGTTTGTGTGATCATATTCTGATCTATGTATTAACACAAAATTCCATGCCTATGTTATTTCTAAAGAAGCAATTTGGAACATGGTAATAGTATGATTTCTATTGACGTTATCTTCCTAAGAGTCAGGGATGCTGTTAGAACTTAAGGGTGTGGGTTTCTGGAAGATGATGACCTGGCCTCACATTCTTGTCCTGGAGAATAGAGCCATCTAGAAGAAGTCAAGGGAAGAGTGATCTCGCAAACTTGAACAGTTTCCATAGAGAGTGTGACATCAGGTTCTTAAAAGAAGATGCAGGTAGAGGTAAAGATATAAATGTTAGACTGGAGGGAGCCAGTAGACTTGGGTGAATATGTAAAAATTAAGTAAAAGAGGAATGTCTCTACTTTTTGCCCTATGCAGCAATGACAAATGCTAACTGTCTCTTGGGTGATCTTAAGCATTTTAGGTAGATAATTTCCACATCTGGCTGCTGTCAACCTATCTCTACTTGGACTTGTGAATGGAGAGGCCTTCTGCTACTTATGTTAACAGGCTAAGCTGAGCACTAGCTGCCCATTGACAAAAAATGCCTACTCTAATTGTCTCTACATGAAGACCAGAGAAATCCACAGAGGTATTGAAATCCTGCACGCTACCTGCATGAATAGGCTGAGGAAGATCCCAGACACTCAGTGTGAACATGGCAGCCTATAGTGGAGAAGAGACTAAATTATAAAACTACAATGGCTTTCTATTATGGATGTGAAGCCAATGCAGAAAATGGAAGAAAACCTGGATTAAATATAATGTAAAACTTTTAAAGGGATATAATTACAAGGCCAGAGAAAGCTTCCTGGAACTAAAAATAAATATTTCCCAATTTTAAAAAATTCATTAGAGGAATGTAAAAACAAAAACTTGGGGCCAGTGAGATGGCGCCTGCCTGGCAAGCGCGAGGGCCCGAGTTCGACTCCTGGATCCCACATACGAGAAAAGGGCCGGTGATATCGTTCAGCGGCACGGGCGCCTGCTGGCGCGCGAGGTCCTGAGGTCGACGCCCCGGTACCCACAAAAAAAAAAACTTGCTGCTGAGGCTGAATTCATATTTTAGAACATGAAATGCAGTGAGAAAATTTCAAAAGGGAAATCCTGGGTAAGAAAGATTGATCCACTAGTACTAATATTTAAGCAGTCACTGACCCAAGAGAAGGAAAAAAAGGAATCATGGAGGTGTAGCAATGAAAAAATAATAAAAGTTTCACAATGTGAGTTTCGAACTTTCAGGTCTTTTAGATATGAAAGGATATACTAGATTAATGAAATAGAATTAACGAAAAAATATGGAAGAAGTACATCCTGGTGATATTTCTGAACTTGAAAGACAGAAAAACGTTTAAAGTCATATAAGCAGAATGAACAGGTTGCTCACAAAAGAACAAAAAGGAGGGTGAATGGGGAGGAGGCCACAGCAGGGAAGGGCAGTGAGTGTGGAACAAACCGACTCGCGTGGGTTCCTGCTGTTCTGCTGCAGCAACACTGCGCCTCTTCCCAGAACGCCATGGCCCCCTTCCAGTAGATTGCTAAGTAGCCCCCGCCCATTCTGCTTCAGATCTCTGGGCCCAGCTATTCTAGACCAGACAGAGACGGTGGCCTCAAGAAGAGAAGGAGCCAGTATGGTGGCCTAGCATGGGATAAGCAGCTAGGAATGCAGAAGGACCATTTATCCTACTCTCGAATTGCTATCAAAGAATCAGTGAAACGAAAATTCAAGCACAAAATTCGTGGAAGCTTTGCCTGGCTCGTGGCTAATGGCATGCTATTCTTCCTCCTATGTTGATAACATGGCCTTTACTGGCTATCATGCAGTAGAAAAATCCGAGTAGGCCACAGAGTGGCCACTCTACCATGGTATATTGATGATTAGGATATGATGTAAAAATATATGGCACAAATGACCCTTAAACACCTAAGAGTAGAATTTCTAGTCTATTAACATCTGTAATAGACACTCCACAAAGCAGAGAATAGATTGCTAAACTACTGTTGGGATTTTCCCTTTTCTTGGCTTTTAGCGAGCTGTACAGCTGCTGCTTGGGTATTAGGATAAGAAGGAGAGCAGACAGCAACATTGTCTTCTGTAGAAGTCCAACCACAATCAGACCTTGAGACGTTGCTTCCCAAGTGTTTGGAAGAGAACCATAGATGCGACGCTGAAGTTAAGGTGAAGAGTTGGGAGACTGTAAACCAAAGCTGAAGTGCATCAACACAGGACTTGTTACAAATCACATGCAGTTTTGAAAGCCCAGCGCTGGCTTCCCTGCTTGAGTTCTGCTAATCGAGATACACCACAAAGGATTATGAAGAAAATAGACCTAGCACTTGTCATCACAGTCCAACGTTTAGAGTCATGGAGTAAGATTTATTTGATCTGTAATGGGAAAGAGATCATTTTTTAGTACCTATTTTGTGTGGTTGGCTTATAAACCTAGCTTGAGTATTGTGTGTAGCTCAAAGGTAGCGCTTTGTGTCCAGCATGTAAGAGACCATGGGTTTGACTCCCAGCACCACCACAACAAAAACAAGAACAAAAAGCAAAACAAAACAAAACAAAAACCTACAATAAGACCAAATATAATAATGTAATGAGTAGACCCAAAAGTATTTTTGCCTTAGATTTACTAACTAAATCTTCTGTGTATCCAAAAAAGGGAGTTGTGGCTCTTTCTGAGTGCCATTATTTTGTATGTTAACAAATATCCCAAAATTGAGTAAAATTTAATAATTCAAGATAATGCTCAAATTATATATATACACCTACAGGTACAAGATTTTTTTTTTATTTTTCGCACTTATGAGGAAAAAATATATAATAAACCACTGTTGCTTTTAAAGAAAAAAAATTTGATGATACCCCCATTTTCTTGTTTACACATATGCAGGACTCTAGCTATTATCATTTAAACTTTCTTCTATCGTGTCCCAACATATTGGGAGGATTTGTTTTTTAGCCAGTACCTTTGGAGCTAAGAAACTAGTAGAGAGTATTTCATTTCAGTGTGCATATCTGTAATACCTACTAATTCTGGAGCACGTAGTGAATGGAGAACGGAGTCAACATTAAGTGGAAGTGGGATTAGTTAGGACAGAATTTTTCTTAGGCAAAGGAAGGTAGAACAGCGAGTGTTGAATTAGAGTCTTAGTAGAAAAGGAGAACGCTTTCATCTTGGTGGTTGCTTTGTCATCGCTTCTTGAGAAAGGTCTTTCCCGAGCCTCTGTGTGATACAGAACCAGTGTCCTGTATTCCACTACCCTGCTTGACTGTCTTCATGAGGCTTGTATCTGAGGTCATATTATTTCATTATTTCATTAACTTATTATTTGTCTTATTACCTAGAATGTAAGCACAATGAGGGCAAAATCTTTTCTGTACGGCTCAGTGATGTACCACTAGAATACTCAACAGTGTCTGTCACATGGCAGGGACTCATTAAATATTGATTAAGTCGGTGAATAATGGCCTCTACTTACTTTGGCAATGCCAAGTTGGGCTTTGTTCTTCCTCAGCATCTTAAGTGATTTGAAAATGCCGCTCTTTCTTTCTCATCCTACAATTGCAAAAATTCATAATGACAGCAGCAAGTTCAGGAAGCTTGTAACCTAAAGAATCATAGAGGGCCGGTGAGATGGCTCAGCGGCGTAAGCGCCTGCCTTGCAAGCGCGAGGGCCCGAGTTCGACTCCCGGATCCCACATACGAAAAAGGGGCCGGTGATATCGCTCAGCAGCACGGGTGCGCGAGGTCCTGAGGTCGACCCCCGGTACCCAAAAAAAAAAAAAAAAAGAATCATAGAATAAAAAATGCCAATTTGTCTAGTAAAATGTTTGCTTCTTTTACTTCAAAGCTCAAGTCAGGTCTTAGATACTTAACTGCAAAGCCGAGAGCCCCAGTTCTAGTGTTTTGGGTGTCAAGAGCATTTCTACTCTGTGTCAGCAGATGGTTCCAAGCAATAATTTTAGAGAGAAGTGTTATGCTCAACATCTCCTACTTTTCGCTTCCATGAGCCTTAAATCGCAGCCAAGCGTACCATTTTCTGTCTTCATTCTCCCTCCAGCCCTGCACTTCTCTTCTCTCTGCCTTTGCCCTTGCTGTCACCTACACCACAACGCTTGCATTTACCTCATGCTTTCACGATAACTTTCGCTTGCAGACTCCACATTAGCTTGATCTAAACTCTTTTTTAATGTGTTGTCTTTATTATTGTTGTCCTGCATGTGTGTGTGTGTGTGTGTGGTGCTGGGGATGGAACCCAGGGCTTTGTGCATGCAAGGCAAGTACTCTACCACCAAGCCATATCCCCAGCCCCGTATTCTCTTTAATTGAAGGATTACTCAGTGAATTTTAAGCACATAAAGTACACTAAATAAATGTTTTTTAATATATATATATATATATATATATATATATATATATGTATCTATATCAGTTTATAGCAGTAAAACTACCACTCATATCAAGATACCAAACATTGATCTTAAATATGACTGCCAGGTTATTTACCACATAAAGCCTCTTAAATGTGAAATGTTGTGTAATATCCTTATTTCTGCCTAATAAAAATGTTCCTTTCTATTTCTATGACCTGAAGAGTTTCTATTATCTTTAAACCTTTTTAATCTTTCTTTCATACAAATGTGAGTATCTCATTTGGATCAGAGATTTACTTTTGGGTTAATTTGGATCTTATTAATTGGGAATCTAAACAATTTATAAGTCTAATAATTCACCCTGCCCCTCTGTCATTCTCTTTTATGCTAATTTCAATGTTTCATTGCTGTTTTTCTTTTGCTACTTTTTCTTGATTTTTCCCTTCTTTTCAAATCCAAAACTTGATTAGGATGTATATATTCTACTTTTGTCCACAACTCAGTGACATATTGGCTTATATGAACTATGATCTAACTACCATTTTTCCCAATTCAGTATAACAGACCAAGTTATATGTACCCCTCTCCAACTAGTGCTTTGGAAATTTTCTTCGTACACTATCAATATTAACATTATGGTCAAACTTGCTAGTTTTTTTTTTTTTTTTTCCCTCTGTGATTATACATAAAGGAAATAAAACTGTACCATCTTCGAATTTGGTCAGGTTAACATTTAGAGTGTCTTTACTATATTTTTCCTGTCCACAGTGGCCAAACACTTTCATTGCATACATTTGGCTTAACAACATGCATGTTCTTCTGTAATACTACATGGCAAAAACAAAACAGTATTTATTTGCCCAATACATTGAATATGTAGCATGCTACTTGACAGTTTAAAACTATATAAACTGAAAATTTTAGATCTAGCTTGCAAAAATATTTTTGCATTTAGTTTTATTACCCTATATGTAACAATTTTGGACTCTATGCTTCTTAGCTAGCTTCAATGCTTACCAGCAAATTTTTCACATAATTGCCTCCTTCCTCTTTAGTTATTTTTAATGGTCTCTGTTGGCTGCAGTAAATCAGCAAAAATTTTAAAGAAGTCTCTTTGTTGATATACTTGCTTAACCTTTGAAAGTCTGAGATTGTCTTTCAGTTGCTTTCATACAGAAATAATAATTTGGCAGGATATATAATTCTTTGTTAAAATTATTTTCCCTTAAAATTCTGTAGTGTTCCAATGTCTTCTAGCACTTCAAATTGTAAGAGAAAAATATGAGGTCAGCCTGGCCTTTGCCCCTTTATAGGTATCCTGCTTTCTATCTCTGTATACTTCCAAAATTTTTCCTTAATCCTTGAAATTTTAAACAGTCACCAGGATATGTCTAGGTGTTGCTTTCATTTCATTAAATTTTAAAGTTATCTTGTGAACCTTTTTCATTTGTAAGCTTATTTTGTTCTTCAACTCTGGATAGTTTTCTTCAATTAGTTCTTTAATTATTGTTTTAGATTCATTTGCTTTGTTCTCTGTTTTAGGTATTCCTATTACACATAGATTGTGTCTCCTGGACCAGCCCTCTAGATCTCTCTTTTTCATCTTGACTTCTTTTGCCATTTTCTCGGTATTTTGTGAGAATTTCTCTTGTAATATAAGATGTTTAACACTTTCTAGTTCTTCAATGGAGAGCAATTTATACATTTCAAGAGAAAGCTTTTTCTCAATTACTTAACTCTGTTCCTTTCTTCAGAAACTTTTCAATAGCTCTTCTTTTGAGTAAAAATAGGGTCCAAAATTTAAAGGTGGCCTTCCAATATTACTTGTCCTATGGTAAATCAAAAAGGAACTGGTCAAAAGGAAAGAGAAACTGGGATGGGGGAATAGGGAAAAGAAAGAAGGGAAAGGAAAACAAAATTTGTATTTATATATAAGATGGTTAAGATAGATACACTACTAATTTTTACTTAGTTCATTGAAGAGTAAGGTTTGTGCCAATAATGTTTGGATAATTGAATGCTAATATCTGGTATCCTGAATAACTAACTTAAAGATAACAATACGTAATGCATTAACCATTGTTACCCTCCTATTATGTTGTTTTGAAAATTTGTTCTTTTTTGATTTGTTTTTTGTTTTTTCTTCTCTTTAAAATAAAAAAATAAAAATAAAAGTAAAAAATAAACTACTTGTCCTTAACTTTCTTACAACCACTTTTTCAGTCTAAGACTCTACCTATTGAGCTCCACTTCCTTTTCTATCTCCTTATTAGGACCAGACTTGCTTCAGGTTAGAGACAATATATGACCAGTGTATCTAGGTAAAAATATTCCTCATGAAATATGTCCTTTAGAGACATCTGTGGTAGCACAGGCTTTGTGGTGGCATTCTGATTTCCTTACTTAAGTCCACTGCTCCCTCATTTCCTTGATCTCGGCCTGGTGACCCCAGTGGTAGACTGGCAAATTTTTTCCAACCAGCTTTCTGAAAACATTTAGAAGGCACTGACTTATAACACCCAACTGTTCCCAAGGTGCAATCCTCCCTCTATGGGCAATTTCAAGCTTCCAACATGACATCACTGAATGGAGAATTAGGAAGAGGTGCTCAGTAACTCACCATTAAATAGTATTTCCTACCACTTGTGTAGAAACACCATCCTATATTCCACTACAATAGATGTAAATAACCTCAAGAGCATAGCTAATGAGTATAATACAAAGAAAACAAGAGTTTTCCAAACACAGGCATCCATTTTTAATAGCCTCTATCACTGGGCCAAACATCCCGGACAACATCCAAAGTGTGTTCTAGCACAACATTAAGGAACACTGTCTGTGTGTAGTGATAAACAATGACGTGATTAAATAGAGAAATAGAAAAATAGTTTAAATTGATGAATTTTGAGTATTTATCTCTTTTGAAGATGTGATTTATTGCACTGTAAGTTTACATAATTTAAATTTATAATGGCCATACTTACCAACTGGCTAACAAAATTACAAAAATTTAGCAATTAGTTCTCACAAGACTATGTGAGCTGCCTCAGCACGTCCTTAGTTTACCACAACCCTAAGTTCTCATCATTCAAGCAAGGTTAGGAGAACAGTTCCCCAGTGGTATCCAGACCACTGACCTTAACTCACACAAAGTAGGAATTGGAAGCAAGTTCAGAGCACATTTCTCCTTTCT
This sequence comes from Erethizon dorsatum, assembly GCA_028451465.1. Classification (NCBI taxonomy): domain Eukaryota; kingdom Metazoa; phylum Chordata; class Mammalia; order Rodentia; family Erethizontidae; genus Erethizon; species Erethizon dorsatum. Next base: position 79,981,215 of record CM051838.1, on the reverse strand, counting down.
ATTTTATGTCTAGAAAAAGTGAAGTTCAGAAAACTTATCTGTCCAAGGAAGCACTTATTTACTGAAGATATGAGGAGAGGGTCTCCTTGAATATATGTATTTCTGATGTACTCATTTTCCTAGGAAAAGATGATAGCAACTGGATCCCCTTTTTCTTAATAGATCCTCATACTAATTGGCCCTGGAGGGGTCATCTTCTTTAATGTCTTTTCTGAGAAACACTGAAGTGGAGGGTAATTCAAAGTCCCTGGGCTCCATTTAATATAGAAACTCTTAGCAGGCGAGTTTATTTGTGAATTGCTATTCAGAAAAAATACACTTATGCACAAAGCTATTTAATCACGTCATTGTTTATCACTACACACAGACAGCGTTCCTTAACTTTATGATAGAACACACATAGGATGTTATCCATAATGTTTGCCCCACTCACAAAGGCTATTAAAAATGGATGCCTATCTTTGGAAAACTCTCATTTTCTTCATATTATATTCATTTTTTTAAAATATTCACTTTAATTTTCTGCACACTAATAATTGATAAATAGCAATGACTATTCTTTATGCTTGATTGTACCTGCAAAGGAAGTAATGTCCTAAATGTTTCATTTCTATTGCAGGTAGATTTTATTTCCAGCAGAAAACAAGCTAGAGCTAAGTCACTTGCCAAAGATAATTTAAAGCACTGGAATGAAAGGCAAGATTTTTCTTATTTGCCTGAGATATTGAAAGGGAGCCTTGACAGGCTAAGCTGAAATGTGGATCTTCAAAAATAATGTATTATTTAAAAAGTAAAGAAAAGGAGGTAAGGAAGCAAGAAAAAAAGATGCAGAGACTCAAAATGTTCTTCTTCCAAGAGAGAAGTATATGATTGTAATGAATATCCTTAAACCTAGAATGAGGAAACATGTAGCTATATTAATTACTAGAAAATAAAGTATTATTAAGAGTGTTTTCCCCTTAGTGAGGTAACTGATTCTTCTACAAGCTCACTACCTGGAAAATATAAAATAAGTTCCCATTAGATACTTTTGACTGAATTAATAAATATATGAATATTATTTATTTCATTAAGTGCTTTAGATATTTTTAAAAGGAAAGTCCATATTAAACATTATGAATATTAAAAAGCTATGATGCCATTTTAAAAAGCTTAAAAAGTAAGCATACTATTAAAACACCATCATGTAACTCTGTCTTTTGCATACTACAGGGCAAATATCCTTTGTGATTGTTTTTGGTAGACAAGGATTTCAGAATAATACTATTATCACCTTTTGCCTCGAGGAATATTAACATGATACAGGTAGTTTTTGTTAGGTATGTGGGGCAGTCTTATATGATTCCAAACCATCAGGTATTTTCCTTTCTAATAATCCACTCTCACAGGAACTCAATGGAGGCTCTTAAAACCAAAGCTCCAAATGCCAAATTCTACACAATTATTTTGAATTTTAAGCAAACTAAATGCAAAAAATAGTCTGGAAGTTGGATTTGCATCAACAAAAACTTACTCCTGATGTTGGGCAACATTCAGCATTCTCATTTTTTTAAGGGGATTATTTTTTTCCTAATAAATTTCTTGCAAAATAACCAGGAATTTTCATTTCTAACTTATGTGGTCTTCACATGCATTAAAAAATTCTAAGCAACTAAAGTTATCAAGTGTGACTCCACATGACTACATAAGAAAGATGTGAAGGCCAAATAAAGTTGACATTTCTTTAAAAAAAAAAACTGGATTCACTGCTTTTACAGTCAAAGCTCTTATATTGTTTTTTTTCAAAAAGAAACTGTTCAGAGATTAAGGGAGAGCAAGTTCTCCAAGAGAAACCTCAGAGGACTCTAAGAGAACTAGCAAACACTCAAAGAAGCAGTGTATGCAGTGGCCCAATGAGAGAGGTGGCTGAAGACTTAGATTTCACAGGTGTGAGCAGCCAGGATCCAAGTCCCTGAGCTGTGGTGAATTACTCTTGACATTGCTAGTCACAACTGTTCCAAGCATCTTGTCACTTAAAGCTTGCTAAAGTGGAGAGATTCTTGCACATATCCATTACTTTGTTGATTAGACGAGGCAGCACAATAGCATTGCTAAGTAGAACATAAAGATGCTGATTTGACTTCTCTCTTGTAGTCCATACAGCATCATTTTACCCTTTCTTGAATCCCTCCCATTCTTTGTTCTCATCTCTCTCTGGCAAGTCACATTGCTTCGTGATGCAGAGAAGATCTGGTGATTATATTTAAGGAAGTCTCATCTCAAATTAATGGGTAGTCTCAGTCAGTAAGTTCCTATATTTATTTATTTTACCTTCTTTCTCTATGCCCTACTGTCTTTATCACCTATTTTTGCAGTGCTGTAGAAGAGGCTTTTATTGTGCCTACTTCAAATCTTTCAAGGGTTGAAAGGTTTACTCCAAATCAACAAATCATCTTAAGAATGATAGAATCAAGAGGGAGTGTAGCGTTGGCAGAATTGTGGAAAGATTTCCAGTTTTGACAATTTGTGTTGTCTTGATCAAAATAATTCATCTCATTTGACTCTATTCACCTGAAAAGAAGAAATATGCGCACTATTCTTCCTCCTAGAATTAGCGTAGCATATAAAGTGAGTAATATTTTAAGACACCAAATGAATGCGCTACCTACTAGAAAATGCCATCAAACAACTTTAAGAAAAATTTATTCTGCTGAAGCTAGAATTTATTAAAATGATCATTATAGAAGGATCAAGAAAGAACAGACATAGTGTGATTTTCTAGAATTAACAGACCGGGGTAGAATACATTACTGTTCTGACCTGCCCCTCGGAGATTCTTCCAGCGTAGCGTCATTGGGTGCAAGAACGGAAAGGCTAAGGTTCTAATAATATTCAGGACTGACAGAGCCGATTCAGCTTTAAGATGAATTTTCTGAAAAGCTCTGTTTAGATATCTTCACTTTCCACCTTATGAATGGGATGTGGCATTTCTAGCCACCAATCACATCAGAGGAATAAGGACGGAAAAGAGGCAGGTCTATGGCATAATTTCTGGAAAACATCTAGTACCATAGCAGCACTGTATTATTATTCTTTTTGGAATAATAACTGCTATAAAAACAGAAAACATATTTCCAATTCAGAGATAAACTTCTATAAGTGAAATATTTTAAATAAGTTAGTAAAATTTGTTTAGAGCAGTTTTAGGATCATAACAAAAATTGAGAAGAAAGTATAGAGAATGTTCATATATTCACTTTTTTCCCATATAGACATACTCTTCCCCATTGTTGACATCTCCCAGCAGAGTGATACATTGGGTACAAGCAGTTGGCTTATGTGGACACATACTATCACCCAAAGTACTTAGGCTACATTAAGACTGAATCTTTTTTATTTTATTTTATTTTTTATTTTTTATGTGGGTACTGGGGGTCGAACTCAGGACCTTGCACTTGCCAGGTAGGCACTTACGCCACTGAGCTATCTCACCAGCCCTAAGACTCAATCTTAATCTTAATGTTGTATGATCTAGAGGTTTTGATAAATGCATAAATGAAATACATCCACAATTGTAACGTCATACAGAATAGTTTCACTTCCCTAATAAAATCCTCTGTACTTCATCTATTTATTTCTCCCTATCTCAAACATCTGATAACCACTGATCCTTTTTCCAGCTACACAGTTTCATCTTTTTTCAGAATGTTGTATAGTTGGGTTCATACATTATGCACTCATTTCCAATTGGCTTGCTTCACTCAGTAATGTGCATTTAAGTTTCTTCCATGTCTTTCATGGCTTGATAGCTTGTAATTTTTTTAGCACTGAATAATAGTCTCCATGTACCACAGTTTACCCATTCACCTGCCAAAGGGCATCTTGGTTGCTTCAAGGGTTGGCAATTGTAAATAAAGCTGCTGTAAGCAAATGCATGTAAAGTTTTATGTGGACATGAGTTTTCAATCCATTTGGGTAAATATCAAGAAATCTCATTGCTAGAGCGTATGAAGAAAACATGTTTAGTTTTCTAAGAAATTGTCAAACTGTCTTCCTAAGTGGTGGTACCATTCTGTATTCTCAGTACAGCGCGTGAGAGGTCCTCTTGCTCCACACCTTTGGCAGCACTCAGTGTTGTCAGTGGTTTGGATTTGGCCACTGGAATAGGTATGTAGCGGTATTTCTTTGTTTTAGTTTGCATTTCTCTAAAATCTTAAATCTTTTTTTTATATGCTTACTTGTCATTTTTATATCTTATTTGGTGAGATGTCTGTTCAGTTCTTTCACTCATTTTTAAATTGAGTTGCTAATTTTCATATTGTTGAGTTTTAAGCATTCTTTAGTATAATTTGAATAACTACTTTATCTTTGTGCTTTTTGCAAATATTTTTCCCAATCATGGATTGTCTTGTTATTCTTTTCAAAAAGAAAAGAAGTTTTCAATATTAATAAAGTCTAAACTGTCAGTTATTTCGTTCGAGGCCGTGTCTTTGACCTTGTATCTAAAATGCCATCACCATAACTAAGGCCATCTTGGTTTACTCCTGTTATTTTGTATAGTTTTGCATTTTACATTTAGGCTTATGACCATTTCTGTTACAGTGTTTTTTCTTTTTTTATCTCTATCAATTTCTGATTCTTCATATTTCTATCTGTTCTTGCACGTTATATACTTTTTCCATTAAAACTCTTGGAATGTTAGCTACATATTTGTTATGGTCCTGGACTGATAATTTCATCATTCCTGCCATGCCTGGCTCTGATTTTAACCCATGATTATTCAGTCTCTTCCAGCAGTTATTTGTTGCTTTTTGTTTGCCTTGTAATTTTTTGTCGAAAGGACTGCTGTGCCTGGTGAAAAGGAGCTGCTGTAAATGCCGCTAGTAAGGGCATGGTGGGCTGTGTGAAGAGGAAGGGGTTCTGTAGCTCTATGGCTAGCCTTGGTCTTCTGGTCAGCCTGTTCTCCGGACTGTGAATTTCACAAGTGTTGCTCAGTTTCCCCTTCCCTCCTTGGTGGGACAGGATGGCTAGATGGGCCTGCAGTTGGGCAATTCCCCCAGGTAGGTTAGACTCTGACAAAACCCCAGCAGGTGAGGCTGGTTAAATAGTTTCCTCTGAGGGAATACGTGGTGAAGCAGGAATGCTCTGGCATATGTCAAAATGGTCACTTTTCTTTGTTACTGATACAAGCAAAAGAGATCTTTTCCCCTTCTAATAGCCACTGTGTGGACCAGGTTGAGCTCCCAGAGGTGAAATTCACTAAAACGCTGTGTCCCCTATGACTAAAGGAGTTCCCAACTCTGCTGATTCCTTGCCAATCAGTGTAGCTTTTCCTGCCTCTGCCCTGGTTTCTGCAGAGGCCTCTGCCCATGGGTATTTGTGCCAGTAGGTGTGATTTCCCCCTCCCCATGAGTCTCTCCTCTTTGGGGAGAAGCAGTTTACCCTATCACCTCATGTCGCTGAAGCATCTAAGAGTTGATTTTTAGTTGGTTCAGGTTTTTACTTGATGTTAAGAAACAGTGGCAATTTGCCTCCCTTCCATACCAATCTAGAAACTGAAAGTCTGAAATATCACTTTGAATTCAAATAAATGACATAAAAATAATGAGTGTGAAGTCGCATTGTAGAATAAATGCCAGATTAATTCTTTCTTCTTGAATCTCCAAAAAGCCCTTGCTCCTTAGTTCAACACTGGAACTAAAAGGCCTACATTGTATTCCTGGCAATTTCCGATGATTAACACTTCAGCCATTTTTTTTCTTTTAATAATAAGAGAAATGTATATTTTGACAAGTTTTATTTTTATCATTTATGTAATGAGTTTTATACCTAGTTTTCTGTATGGAATAATGTATGTGAAACAATCCTGAGCCTTTTTCAGCTTCTATTTGAAATGAATTCTTTTCTTTTCATCCTGTAACCATTCTTGCTGGACTATAACAGCAAGTCCAGGAGGAAAAACGTTACTGCTCTCCATCTTTCCTCGGTACCTGCTAGTCTCAGATTCATTAAAATTTCGAAAATATTAAAATTCAACTTATGAAGCCTAAGAATAAGATTCACTATATTTATTCAAATAGTCATTAAAATAAATGTACGGAGATGTTCTTTCACTGCCTAAGTCAGACTGCTGTTTTTGGCTTAAAAGAGCCTGAAATTCATGCAAACTGCCCAACTCTGCATATTTTTCCTTCTGTTTTTCTCATCTAAACATGTATGGAATAATGGCTGAATCTTTTCATGTCAAGACACTGCTGGGTGATAAATCACTTTCTATTTTAAGCAATAAGTGATTTTATTTATCTCTGATCAAGACATCCAAATAGTTGCTTAAACTGGTAAGGCAAACCCAAGAGAAACAAAGACTGGACAGTCCTGTTAAACTTCACTTTCTGCAATTATTTTCAGGTACCTGTTCAGTGGTCTCACTACTTTTCAATACTTGCTGTCACCTCTGCTTCTATGATCAAAGAATGCCTTGCATGGGTTCAGCATCGTGTGTGATGTGTTCTGAGTTTTTAAAAATGTTTCCCATGGTTTAAATTAAAATGGTGTATAGTCATTTATCACTTTTGAAAGCTAAAGATTTTTTTCACAATCCTTCAGCACATCAATGAGAAGGAGCTAAGACGCTAGTCTTTTTTTTTTTTCACATATAGTTCACAGTTGAAAGCTTATACTGGAGTGTAGTACATTATCACGTCCACCTAGATACAATGTCTTATGGCTTTGCTATTTGTTTTTCCTTTGTGTCATAACAGTTTTGTGAGGTAGCCAGTATGAAATGCAGAAAGTCCAAGCTTATGATAAGCTGGCAATTTCCATTGCAGGGCTTTGAATTCTACTAGATGAAAGCTACACTCAGAAACCAACAGTGCGTATAAAAAGTGGAATTCTGGCTCAGTACAAACTCAGGAAGGATGGCTGGTGAGATGGCTCAGTGGCGTAAGCACCTGCCTGGCAAGCGCAAGGGCCCAAGTTTGACTCCTGGAACCCACATACGAAAAAAGGGCCGGTGATATTGCTCAGCGGCATGGGGCGCCTGCTGGAGCACGAGGTCCTGAGTTCGAGCCCTGGTACCAAAAAAAAAAAAAAAAGTTACTGGAAGAAATTGTTCAGAAGGAAAGGGGAACAGGGGGCAGGGGAAGGAAGGACAGGAAAAGAAAAAATGAGAAAAGAAGGATAAAATGGAAACAAAGCTTTGTAAATAAGGAGGCAAAGAGGGATTAAAGGGAGGGGAGGGTAACAGGAAGAAGAAGAAAGATATATCGTGTACAGGTACAAATTCCCTATGATGAATGTGATCATTATTTATATCTAAAATGTACCAATAAACTTAATTAAATAACTAAATAAAATAAATTCTACCAATGATGATTAGAATCAGTGGTTATCATATATGAAATATCTATTAACAGTATATGTCCTAATCTTATACTCATCAAGTAAATGTTGATTATTTAAAAAAAAAAGTTATGCCTTAAAGAATATACTTTCTAAGCAATTGTTGTGAAGACTGCTAAACATTTGTTGAAGATAATAAGCTATTAAAAAAGAAAATTATAGAAAATAATTTATCTGCATTGATATGTCATAAATCTAAACTCATGATTTTCTTAAAATATTTTAGTTACTTTACTTTTACTTACCAATTCATAGTGAATTATTTTAATTTAGAAAAGGGAAACAAAATCACTTTTGAAAGACAGTCACTAAAAGCACTTTCTAAACACACAACACAAAAATCATAAATTGTATTGTTTTGAAATTTTTTATTGAACATTTTTCTTTATAATTAGATAATATTAAATATTCTTATATAGTATAATTTAAATAATTCTTATTACTTTGTTCTATTTACTCACCATTATAATTTATTTAATTACTTATCTTTGGCTATTTATGTTGCTTGTAATTTTTCAGGATTAATTAGACAGTAGTATATTACACATCCCTTTGCCTTAATTATCACCTTAGGAAAATGTTTGAAAGTGGAATTTCTGGATCAAGGGACACACAAAAGTGAAAACTATCTGATTCTTGTTGCTAAATTACTCTCTGGAAGGCTTAGTACTGTTCTGTGCATGTTTTAATTGTAAAAAAAAAAAAAGAGCAAGTTCTCAGTAGATTCCTATTCCAGTTAGTGAAAAAATGTCTTGCTTTCTTCTATGAAAAATTTCAATATAGATACAAGACTGAGGAGAGCAATATTCACGTTTGTTAGTAGACATAAATGTGTGGACAATGTATTAAATGAAATGTGCCAGTTTTGCTTTTGTTTTTGTTTTCTCTCTCATCTTTTCCTTAATGAGAGAGTTTCCCTTATCAGAGAGACAAACACTTAAGGCTAAATCTTTTCCAAATCCTTTCGCTGATTCTTAGGAGCATAAGAAATTAATGATGTATTTGTGTGAGTTTATGCATTAATTAGCAAAAAGTAGAATAATAATAGGAAAAAAGGCATTTAGTAAGAGACCTAGGGCAGGAAAATAAGAGTGGTTGTGTTGGGCATTGAGTTGCAGACCTTTGATCAAAAAGAAAGTTTAACATTTGAGAAGAGGACTTAGAAGACCATTGTCCTGTCATTGATTTGATTTTTGTTCGTTAGTTAAATAATATAGTTAAAAAATAAAAACAAGAAACTAAAGAACTCATGGGAAAGGACTTCCTGATGCCTTCAGACTCAAGTGGGCCTTTTGCCAGTCTGCTTTTGCGAAGACCACGTGTGGCTAAAGGACGGATGCATTCAGGTAGAGAGGGAAATAAGCTTGTGCTTAGGAACTGGGGTAGAAGATAGATGTATGGGAATTGTGTGCTTAAATTGCAAAAAAGCAAGAAAATAAACAAAATACTTTAAATGAACTCTTCCTGTGTTACTGCAGTTTTCTAAGTGAATCTGTTTAATAATTCTCAGTGTATCATAAACTGTGATATTAGTTGATAAATAAGGTCAAGTATGAATGAGGATTTTAAAAATTATTTTCTTACATTTATTTCTAGCTTTCTTAACTCTGTAGCAGAGTTTACTCCTCTACTACATCCATGTTATGTCACTTTTTCATTTGCCTTTTTTTACATTGGGGATTGAACACAAGGCCTTCGTACTGAGCTATGTCCCCAAGCCCTTTTTTAATTTTAAGTTGCCCAGGTTGGATTTAAGCTTGTGACTTCCTGCCTCAGCCTCCCAGGGGTGCTAGGATTACATGCGTATGTCACCATGCCCGACTTGTCACAAATTTTGACTGTGATCTTAAAGATGCATGAAAGATAAACAATTTCAGAAACAATATTGTGAGTCTGGAAACCAGCTAATTGACATTTACTGTAATAATAGCAAATTTAGGAATTACTATTTGTAAAGTGTAAAGTATGAGTATACCTCAAATTTTCATAAATGGCCATTTTATTCTTAAATTTAACAAATATTGACTAAGAATTAACCTTATGTCAGGCATAATGCTAAAACTTAAGAGAAGACAAATTGAAGTTGAAATGTGGCGCGGTAGGCTATAATCGCTCTCTTGTACGCTACGACTCTTGATGAACTTAACAAAACAGCTAACGCAAATCTTTTATCTATGGAGAATTGTTACTAAGAGCAGTGAAAACTGGCCATGGTCAAGATTGAAAGCCAAGAGAGAATAAGTTTTTCTTCTGATAATCTCAGGTAAAGAGTTACCTGAAACTCAGAGTTCTCCAAAGACAGCCGGAGTTCCTGGGACGTCTACCCGTATTCTGTGCTCTCCTGTGGAAAAGCGCAGCTGATTTTGCACGTTGTGGAGGGCGCCGCACCATCCTGGGTCACAGTTAGTTACATCTACTGGTCACCTAACTACAGGAAACCAAAGATTTTCAAACCTGCAGCAATTCAGAAAGATATTAAGATCTTTTCCAGTACCTAAAAACTCTTTGAAAATGCACTTGAAAATAAAATATAATCACCCAATATGAGTGAAGAAAGAGTTGACTATGAAAATCACTTTGAAATAAAGGCAGGAAGTAAAAATTACAGTTAAAACTTTTTTTTTTTTTGGTGAGTACCGGGGGTCGACCTCGGGACCTCGCCCGCCAGCAGGCGCCCGTGCCGCTGAGCGATATCACCGGCCCTTTTCTCGTATGTGGGTTCCAGGAGTTGAACTTGGGCCCTCGCGCTTGCTGGGCAGGCACTTAAGCCGCTGAGCCATCTCACCAGCCCCCTATAGTTAAAACTTTTGAATGGAATATAAATGTCAGAAATCATAACCACGCAGAAATAACATGACTAACAAAGACAGATTGGCGAATGAGAGGAAAAAGAGAGATGTAAGCGTAACTATTGGCAGACCATCTTTCACAATGGGAGGGCATTGAAAAGATATTTTCTCAAGGTAATGGATCAAGAAATAAATATTATAATATTTTATTTAAAATATGAGTAGAAAGAACCAAAAATAAAAATACAACCAGCAAAATAATATAACTATCTCAGTGGGCAATGAGAAATCATATATCAATTCTTTATTTTTATGCTATAAGTGAATAGAAGTTGCCTTAAGGTGATAAATCAAGGAATAAGAACTTAAATAAATTACATCAATTTGTAAAGGTTGCAATACACTGGGAGAAAGACAATTTCCAAGCTATTAGAAAGAAAACATGGACACATAAAAGTAAACAAAACATATTTCATAGAGAAAAAGATTAAAATCTGAAGGAGTATTAAAAGCAGAAGGCATAAAAAATAGAGAAAAGCAAGCATATATGTTATATACAGATACAAATAATATAAACTTAAAATGTAAATAGTATACAGATAATTTAAATAGCATATAGCTAAAAAAAATCTCAATTATGTTTGATTTGTAAAATAGCTATCAACAATAAAGTGACTCTGAAATGTTACACATTAAGGGATGAGCAAGAAATACCAGGAAAATATTACAAAAAGTGGAAACTTTAGTGTTGATATCAGACGACACCAAATTTAGAGTAGATAAATTAAGACAAGAAAGACAATTTCTGTGAATAAAAGGTTCAATAAACTATCAGAATACAGTATCAGAAGTCATAAACCAAAATAATAAGTACAAGAAGAAAAGGGGAGAAACACAGTATAGTAGTGGACTTCCACTCTTCTAGATCAAATAGATAAGGGTAGAAAGGATTTAAAGAATTTAATTAACAAGATTCATTGAACTTCACACTGCAAAAGCAGAGAATACAGCTTGCAGGCTGCCCTTATTACATTTTATTAAACTATAACCTCATTTATACTTACAAAGTGCCTTACAAGATAGTATGTATACTTGTTTCAGAATGCTCAAATTCCTCTATCACTTTTATAGGATATACCAATTTAGGCAAAATTCCATGTTTTATCTATCAGTTTGGAAAAGGTCATCATATTTTGTAGTACACAGCATTATCAGGGGTATGGGGAAAAGGGAATATCACGTTTTTCACGGAAATAAAATTTAATGAAACCCCTCCAAGTTTAGTTCAGAAATATATTCCAAAATTAATAAAAAGTCATGTTCTTTTTAATCTAGACATTTTATTTTATAAATCTAACATACAATTATACACATTCAAACATAAATGTAAGTAGGATGTTTACTGAGTTGCTGTTTGTAACAAAAGCAACTGGTAACTATCCAAATGTCTGTTCATAAGAGACCAATTAAATAGGTGGGGGATATAGCTCAGTGGCACAAGCGCCTGCATGGCAAGTGCAAGGTCCTGAGTTTGATTCCTGGTATAAAAAAAAAAGACACCAATTAAATAAATATGTCATATTCACGATAAGGAATGTCATGCCATTATTCAGAAGGAAGAGGCAGGCCACAGACTCATATGAAAGCTTCATAAAATAAATTATTAAAGGAAAATAATGCTCAGAATAGTTTTTTTTTTTTTTTTTTTGTGGGTACCAGGGGTTGACCTCAGGCCCTCACGCGCCAGCAGGCGCCCGTGCTGCTGAGTGATATCACCGGCCCTTTTTTCGTATGTGGGTTCCGGGAGTCGAACTCAGGCCCTCGCGCTTGCTAGGCAGGCGCTTACGGTGCTGAGCCATCTCACCGGCCCCTCAGAATAGGTTTTGTATCATGCCACCAGGTAATGTAGTTCCTCCTTAGAGATCTCATTCCTGTGTTCAAGGTAGACTTATCTAGCAGCAAAATGCCATCACAATGCTATTCACCTACTCTATCTCATTCTCTAGGCACTGTGTAATTTTGCATCATTACAAGAAGAGTGGATATAGATACAGAATATAAGATACTTTTTGGAAAGAGAGAGAGAAAGAGAGAGGACTTTCACATAATTTTTTTTGTAGTACTGGGTATCGAACCCATAGGGGCACTGAGCTACATCCCCAGCCCTTTTCATTTATGTTTTTATTTTGAGATAGGGTCTTGCTAAGTTGCACAAGGTGATCTCAAATTTGCAGTCTTCCTGCTTTACCTTCCCAAGAGGCTGGGGTTACAGGCACGTGCCACCATGTGCCAGCCTTCACATAACTTTTATTACAGTATATTGTTATATAATTGTCCTATTTTATTATTATTCACTGTTATTCTTTCACTCTTACTAATTTATCATATGTATGCAAGCACAGGAATAAACATAGTACGTATAAGGTTTGGTGCTATCTGTGGTTCCAGGCAGCCATTGGGGGTCTTGGAATGTGTCTCCCATGGATAAGGGGAGACTTGTGCATAACCATTTGTACATGCACAGAAAACTTCTTAAACAATATTTACACAAAAATCAATGGGACAAAATGGCAGAGCAGTGAGTGCCAGCAACTCAGCTTCTGCAGGATAAATTGTCTAGAGTCTAGAAAACAATAGCTTGGAGGGTAACCAAAGCAAGAAGAGGGTACGTGGGAACCACAACGGAACTGACAGAGGAGAGGAAAATAGGATTAAGTGGTATAGAAGAGGTGGACCATGCCGCAGAAGAGTCACCGAGGTGCCAGCAACAGTGGCTAGGTAGCCACCAGCCTGGAGGCAAAGTGAAAGTAATAACTTCTCTCTCACAGAGAACAGGAGAGCTGTACTGGGACCGGAAGAATCTTACGCAGTTGGAGGCAGCAGGAGGGATGTGAGATACTGCTGGGCTCCTGAGCGGCCCTCCAGAGAAACCAGTTGGTAAGTGACCGTGGTATAAGTGCCGGAGGACACAGTCGTGCAGAGTACTAGCCGGCAGGGATGCCACTGTAGGGAAGGGCTCGGTGTTGGAACCTGGGTCCCAGAGCAGCCCCTTGGCAGATTCACACTGCCAAGTTCCCAGAGTGGGTGAGGGAAGGACAGTCGCAGGAGACTGCTGGCAGATGGAGAGCAGACAGGGGAGTCCCGCTGAGAGGCAAAGACTGGTAATTACAGACTCAGTTCCTGTGGTCGGACACCAGTTTAAACCTGAATTACACAGGACTAGAAGCTCACATTTGTGCCGTGCTCCCACTACTAAAGGGAGACCCAAAACAGGGTCTTATGGTAAGTTATTTCTCAACTAGTCCTGTTAGATACCACTGTGACAGATTAGCCTGTTACTGCTGTAGCTGAATTGATTGCATAGGAATAATCGTGACTTAGTGGAAGATTTAGTGCCAGTGAACTTGTCTGCTGAATCCAACACACCCAGGCAGAGGGACAGCAAGAGCTCCTAACCTGAGAGCTCAGACTGGATCAAACTGCAAGAACGCCTGCAACACGGCAGAAAGAGGCCCTGAGTCGGAGTGAACTTTGGTATTGTGTGGAGGGATTGCAATGGCCAGCAGAAGCACTGAAACAACACCCAGGATTCGGAGGCAGATTTATTTTACCTCAACAGGCACTCTTTGGGATCATTCTGTAAATATCAGGCCCCAATCTCTGGTGGCCTAGGGCTTATATGGGATAAGCAAGCAGGAAGCACAGAGGCAGAATGGCTTGTCAGTTGGGGATTGGTTTATACAGTGTGCATCATGGCGACCAGCTATGCATCACAGTGACCAGCAATTTCTAAGAGACAGGAGCAACTGGAACTGCAACAGGAACTTTTACCTGAGTAACTAAGAAACTAAATTATACTGGCTGGGGGGGGGTGTCTATTTTCTGTTCCATTTCCCTCCTGTTTTAGTTTCCCTGGAAAATCTTTGCTGGGCATATTACACGTGATCTTTTGAGACAAGGTCCAGCTAGAAGCAGTAATATTAGGGTTGTCAGTGATACTAGGATGGCTCCTAGCCAAGCTCCCCAAGATGGTCTTATTACAGAGTTTTTTCCTAAGTTTTTTTAGGAAGAGACATAGTTTAGGCCTGTCTGTTCCCTAACATTACTCTGGCAAGGTAGTGAAGGAGTTAATCTGATCTAAGAGAGTGTCCAATGTGCTTTGGATGCTCATCAAATCTGGTCAAGCATTTGACTGATTGATTTTTCTCTTGGGGCAACTGTGCATCAAGTTTAAGGCAAAAACAAACAAATAAACAAAAAACACACAGCTAGTAGGGGGTGGGGAAGCAAGGACTGGGCTAAGCAGCCTGAAAAGGACACAAAAATCAAGAGGAATAGGTATGGAGCAGTCCTGTGAATGATGTCCTCAGGCTTCTGCCGTGTGTGGACTGGTCAGTGTCCAGAGTGACCAGAGCAGGGCTTTGAGTGTGTCATCGCTTCAGAGTGAGCTGTTTGGTCCAGGTAAATTTTTTAAAGGATCTAAGGCTGGATTTCTGAAACTTGTAGAGGTAGCTAATATGTATCTGGGTTATGTGTGTGTGAGTTACAAACTATTTTTTTTTCCTAGAGCTTTGTGGCCTGTATGCTGTATGTAGTTTTTATTTAATCTAGTTTTTGAGTTACCTCTGCTACAAATACAGGCCCATTGTCACTGCAAATGATCAAGGATAGGCCATATCTAGGGATGATTTTTTTACAGCAGGACCCTACAGACTTTTATTGTCTTTTCAGTAAGGGTAGGGAATGGGAGGTTGGGACCAGTGACATGGACGCTGAAGCCTGAGCTGGCTGCAGGGGTGCAGGTGCCATCACAGTGGCTTGAGCTTGCAGAACATGTGGTGGGGGCAGGTCTGGTGGCTGGGGTTGATGTTTCAGTCAGTCAGATCCCCAGAGGGGGCTTAGGCCTCTGGACTGGATTATTTTGTGTCGTTGGTGGCAGGTTTCCAAACAGCAGCAGGAAGCAGTTTGCTGTGCAGATCTCCCCTGCAGGAGAGTTTTGCTCAAAATAGTTTTGTCCCAGGTGACCACAGCATATCTAGCCTGTCAGACTTCATTCCTAACAGAGCTGCTTCCATCCGTAAACAGGGTGTGCTCAGCATCTGTCAGGTTTTTTTTTTTTTCAAAGTCTAATCAGCTCAAGAACAGTTTGTCAGACAGTGCCAGGCAGTCATGGTCTGTTGCGCCCATCTCTGTGGGCAGGAACCTGGCAGGATTGAGTGGTTTTATTGCCAAAAGAGTCAGGCAGAGATTTTCACATAAGAGTCCTTCGTACTGGGTGAGGTCCAGCACAGCATGTGGCACCTGGACTGTTAGGTCTTGGCCTAAGGTGAGGTTGCCAGCTTTCTTGATCAGAAGGACAGTGGCTGTTAGAGTGCAGAGGTAAAGGGGGAGGCAGCCCTTAGCTACTAGATCCAAGTATTTGCACTTAGGCCACTGGGTGCTCCCAAGGGCTGATGGTCTGAGTAAGCACCATTGTTTTTGTGAACTCACGGATCCAGATTTTATAGAAGCCAGCAGCTCCAAGAAATTGGTGGAGTTTCTTTCTTGTAGCCAGTTTCTGCCAGATTTTGTAGCAGAGCTTTTGTGCCTTTCCAGCAGGCAGCTTGAGTGTCATTAATCAGAAGTGCTTTTTCAAAGAGAAAAGTTTTTGAACCTCTGGGAGCCCAAGTCCAGGTCAGTTGGCTTTTGAGTCCAGAACTAGGGTCTTTTTATCTAAAGGCAGAGGAGCTGGCTGACAGGAGCCAACTGAAGGCAGAAGAAGGCTTTTTTATAGGTCCAGGCAGGTGTACTAGCAGGCTGTGGGTGGCAGAAGACTGAGGCAAGGTATATGGAGGACAATTGTGGCAGCATTGGCAGCTCAGAGATCTTGAACTGGCTTTACAGTCAGGAGAGGTGTATTTCAGCAGTTTGACAGTCTATACTGTTTGCTCAGGGGACTGTGACAGAGCTGGAAGGGACAGAGAAACCTTGGAGAAAAGTTGCTAGCGGCTTGGCCAAATCTGTTGTCAGAGCCTTCCCAAAAATAGTGGGAGAGTTCTTAACCCCTTGTGGCAAGTGAGTCCAAGTGAGCTGGCTTTTTAACTCAGGATCTTCCCAGTTGAAGGGGCTTATGGAGCAACTTGCAAGCAGAGGAAGGCATCTTTTAAATCTAGAACAGTCCAAAAAGTGTGCATGGGTTGGGAACCACAGAGTGCAAGGTATGGCTGTGTTGTTGACAGCACGGAGATCTTGCTCAAGGTGATTAACAGTCTATCAGGATGATGTGTGGTTGGATGCCTGTTTGTGTTTCCTGTGACATCTGACAGCAATGGGGGAGTTGCAGTGAGGTGGTATGGTTGATGGCCAGGCCTGGAGGTGAGTCCTTAGTTCATACCTCTGGGAGGAGAGTTTTCAGAACTTCAGGGTGGTGGTTATCTGTCTCAGGCTGAAGCAGGCATCATCTTCCTCTCAAGGAACAGTCAAAGTGCAGGGTTAAATTAGAGGGAGGCTGACTGGCTTGGTGCAAAGGAGACGGTTGCTTCTAACTTGAAGAGCAGGTCTCTTCCCAGTAGTATGGGGATGGGCTTATACAGGAGATGTCCTCCCAGGCTGCAAGTTTGTGCTTGGCAGAAGGGGTGAGAGGCAAGAGTCCCAGGTGACCCAGTGATGGTACTATGGGCTCCCAGTGGCCCAGCTGACGAAGGGGGCTTGGTCTGGCCTAGTCTGAGCCCATCAGACTGATGAAAGGGTTGTCATTTGATCCAGATTGAAGCCTTTGAGAGTTACCTATTTATTTATTTATTTAGTGTCCATAGTCCTTATAACTCATAGCCAGAGGGTATGGTCATCTATCACACTGGATTTTCTTATAGATATCAGGTGCTTTTTTATCAGGTTTTTGGGTAACAGTAGTTGATGGGTTTTTTGCTCCCTTTTTTGATGTCTTTGAGAAGTGCTCAATTGGGTTGTTTCTAGGTGAGGCAACCTTTGGAAAGGCCATGGCAACTCATTTGTCAGGGCTGCCAGTCCAACTTTTTCTCAGTCAAATGTGGACATTTCTGTATTGAATAGACTCAGAAGGAATTGCTGACAGTCATCTCGGGTGGGTGTTAGATGACGCCATCTGACCAGGTTAGGCGTAGCTCTGAAGCAGAAGGTTTTGGGAGGAGGGCCTCTGTGGCCGAATGCAGCCATGGCTAGCTGGAAACAGTTCATTTGGCTGGAAGTAGATGAGTTGGAAGCAGGGAGTGAAGCTATAGGTGTTGGCAGCAACTATGGCAGCTGATGAGGGTGCCAAGGCAGAATTCTCAGGAAGAATGGGCCTCCTTTTTTTGTTTTCCTTTGAGACACGGGGAGTGGTTTGGTTTCATTTTTAACTCCATAATAGCCCTTTTTCCTGCAGTCAGGGACTGTGGGTTTTGACTAATTAATTCCCATCTCTGACTTCCTACATGTGTGTTCTGTACCCTTGAATGATGGTGCAACAGACAAAGGGTGGGTGCCTCTCAGAGAGAGAGACCATTCAGATGCCTGCCTGGCCGCACCCCTCATGGGGACTTAGGCACAACTTAGCTAAGGAGGGTGTGAGGGCTCTGCTATGCCTTATGTCGATCGCCACAGAACCACAGGTGAGGGCCCAATCAGCCACTGTGACCAGTGCTTCCTAGTCTTGGTGCACAGACGGAGCAGCCTATTGCTTACGCTGTCCATTCCACTCACTCACGCAGTCATTCAGCAGCACTCAGAGGTTAAACATTCCAACCTCCTTCCCTCGAGGGTGGCCTTAACTAACAAGAATTGATCAAGCTCTTCTGCTCTAACTGAGTAGTACTGACTAAATGGGATGCCCCCAGGGGTCTTAGCGGAATCAGACAGATAGACAGACAGATTGCATCCTCTTCCCTTTGGGATCCAATGTGAGCCACTTGAGTGGGAAGCGAGGAATCCTCCTCCAGACCTCTGAGGGGACTTGGGAAATTTCAAGGGTGTGCCTTCCCATTCGGACCTGGAGAAGTCCTTGTTTCATCCACAAGGGCAATGACCAGTGACCAAAGAGGTCAGCATGGTCAGTCTTTCTGGCTGACACACCACATGCAATGGCAAGCAGAAACACTGAAATGACACCAAGGATTTGGAGGCAGATTTATTTACCTCAACAGGCACTGATTGGGATCATTCCCAGAATATCAGGCCTTGATCTCTGGGGGTCTACATCTTATATGGGATAAGCAAGCAGGAAGCACAGAGGCAGAATGGCTTGTCAATTGGGGATTGGTTTATATAATGTGCATCGTAGTGACCAGCTATGCATCACAGTGACCAGCCATTTCTAAGACACCGGAAGCTACTGGAACTGGAGCAGGAACTATTACCTAGGCAACTAAGAAACTAAAGTATACTGGCTGGGGGGGGGCATTTTCTGTTACGAGATCAGAGGAGTTATTGGGTTAAGCGCTCAGACTCTCTGGCAAAGAAGCTACTTGGGAATCACATATGCAACGTCTCACTGAAATATCTAATCTGTGTTCCCATCAGACATCTTGTTGGCTTAAGTTTTTGTATGCTTCTTGAATAATTTAGTAACTTGGGGTTTTGTCATGTTCTTTTATGGTTTTATCTGTTTATTAGGTTGTTAAAGTTGTATATTTGTTCTTCCATTGGTTCTGATTTAATAATTGTCTAGGTTCTCTCCCTCATCTCAGCTCTTATCTAGTTTCTTCACTTCAAACTCCCAAGACAATATTATTAACATTTTAAAATTCTTTTAACATGTTTTTCCAAGACATGAACTTCTCCTTCCATGTTTTTCTGAAAACTATCAATACTAAACCTTCAGCTCTGCTAAAAGTACTCCAATAAAATCAGACCCCACATCGACTTTTTCTTCTCATTTACCACTATCCCCCCCTCAACCTCCCCTTCCGTGCCTAACACTCATCCAACCACCTCCCATTCTCTCCACTCCATCTCACCTACCTCACTGCAGAGCGACCACAAATAATAAACAGTCATAGTGTGCACAGAGAATAGACCAAGAGGGGAAGAGTAACTACAAAGACTGTCATGTAGAAGTGTGGCAAGATTGACTTTGTGGGTGCTGTTATAAGTAGAAGCAATTCTTTTGGCAAAACATAGGGACAGAGTCAAAATCACTTAAATAACAGAAGGAGTAAATACTAGCAATGGACATACAAGCTGAAAATTATTCACAGGGAGGTGATATCCTACTAAAGATCTCCATATAAGCCACAAACTCTCCTCACTTCTTTAGTCCCCAGTCAGCAGTAGCAAATCTCCCACAAAAAAGAGAGGAGAAAATAGAGGGGCCATATATAATTTAAAAAGACAGATATATATAGAGAGATGTAGGAGAATGGGAAGCAAGGAACTAGAAGCTCTCAGAACCACCACCCCCCACTCTCCAAGGCAGAGCAAGGGGTCAAAAGGGTGAAGAAAACAAATACTAGGTAGCAGAAATTTATGAAAAGTTCTTAGAAGAGATGAAGAAAATAGATGAGTTCAAAGAGGAAATGATCCAAAAGTTCACAGCAATTACACTCAATATGCCCACAGTGAATTTGGGGGAAATAGGTAAAAAAAAACCTGGATGAGATAAACAGAACAGTTCAAAATTTGAATGACAGATTCAACAATGCTATGGAATCTCAGAAAGATGTTAGAGAGAAATACCTGAAATAAAAAACAGCATAGAATTCATACATTGCAGAAATGACTGATGTAAAGACAGTGTCTGAAATTGAGGATAAAATAGTGAACTGTGATAAAGAGCTCAAAGCAGCCAAAAAGAAAGAGAAGAAGAAAAGACTACCCAACAGCTACTAGATGACAAGAAGACCAATCTAAGGCTAATCAGAGTTAGAGTAAAACTAGAAAACTGCACAGATGGATTCACTAACATGCTTACGGAAATTATGGAAAAGTTTCCCAAATATAAGAAAAGAGTTTAAAATATAAATAAGTGACATTAACATAACACCAAAAAATTATGATAAAAGGTGAAGTTCATAAAAGCTTAGCCTCATAACATTCAAAGATACCCAGCAAAAAAACAGAATTTTAAAGGCAGCCAGAGTAGGGGTGGGTGGGTGGGTGGGTGGATAATAACATACAAAGATAAAACAATTAGAATCACAACAGATTTCTCAGCACAAATTCTAAAGGCCAGAAAGGCTCAGAATATTTCAAGTCCTAAAAGCAAATAACTTCCACCCCAAATTAACTTACCCAGGAAAGCTATCCTTCAAAATAGATGGAGAAAGAAAGTAGTTCAATGAAAAAGCCCAGCTCAGAAGATCTGAGTGCTAAACCTGCTCTAGAGAAAATACTCAAGAATATTCTCCACAGAAACAATGTACTGGGCACAGATAAAAACATAGAGGAAACTAGCAGGGTCAATGTATAAACATCAACAAAAAATCAGGAAAAGAAAAATAAATAATACACCAACATATAAAGAAGTCAATGATAGTAAATAAAGAATACATTTCAGTAACATCTCTCAATGTTAATGGCCTCAGGTCCCCAATCAAAAGACACAGACTGGCAGACTAGATGAAAAAACAGAATTCAACAATCTGTTGCGTTCAAGAAATTCATCTAATTTAAATATATATTCATAGACTAAAAATTAAAGGATGGAAAACAACATTTCATGCACCAGGTCTCCGAAAACAAGCAGAAGTACTAATATCAGACTTGGTAAACTTTAAGTTAAAACTGTTGAGAAGAGACAAAGAAGGTCATCACATAATAGTTAAAGGAACAATCCAATATATATGTACTGAATACTGGAACACCTATCTCTATAAAACAAAAACTGCTGAAATTAAAAGATCAAATAAACATTAACACAATCATAGCAGGGGACTTTAACACCCCACTTTCACAATGAGACAGATCAACTAAACAAAACCAATAAAGAAATTTCAGAGCTGAGCCACACCCTTGAACATATGGACTTAATAGATATATACAGAGTACTCCTTTAAAAGGGAGTACACATTCTTTTCAGCAGCTCATTGTACTTTTTCCAAAATAGATCACATACTAGTCCTCAAAGCCTGCTTAAGTAAATACAAAAGAACTGAAATCACCCCCATGTGTACTATGCAATCACTGTGCAATGAAAATAGAAATCAATGACAGAAGAAATTTCAGAAAAGGCAAAAAGCTCCTGGAAAATTAACAATTTACTCCTAAACAACCAATTGAAGAAGAAATCAAAGAAAAAATTTAAAAATTTCTGGAAGTTAATGACAATGACTATACAACTCAACAAAACCTCTGAGATACTATGAAAGTGAGGAAGATTCATCACAGCCAATGCTCACACTAGGAAAAGACACAAAGCCCAGACAACCTTATGAGAAATCTTAAGATTCTTGAGAGACAACAACAAACTGGCCCCAAACTGAAATTAAGGAGGGAAATTACAAAGATGAGACACGAAATCAAATTAACTTACCCAGTCTTGAAATCAAGACTAAAAAAATTGTAAAAAAAAAAAAAAAAAAATCAACAAATGAAAGAGTTGGTTCTTCAAAAGAAGAAACAAAATAAACTCTTAGCCACTCACCAAGAGAAAGTTACACATTAATGCAGTTCAAAATGAAAAAGGTAAAATCACAACAGAGACTGTCAAAATCCAGAGGAGAGTAACTATTTCGAATAATTATATTCCAACAAGTTAGCAAATTTTGAAGAAATGGACAGATTTCTAGACACATATAAACTACCAAAACTAACCCAAGACAATATAAATATGCTTAACAACACAATACCAAGCAATGAAACTGACTTAGTAATAAAGAATCTACCAACTAAAAAAGGCCCAGGACCTGGTAGATTCATTACTGAATTCTACAAAACCTTTAAAGATATTGTATCACCAGTTCTCCTCAAGCTCTTCAAAGAAACTGAAGGGATGGAGTGCTCCCAAGCTAGCATCACCCTGATCCCAAAACCAGATGAAGACACAACTAAAAAAGAGAACTATAGGCCAATCTCTTTAATGAACATAGATGCAAAAATCCTCAAGATATTAGCAAATAGAATGCAGCACATTATCAAAAAGATGATACACCATGATCAAGTAGGTTTTATCCCAGAGATGCAAGAATGGTTCAACATACATAAGTCAATAAATGTAATACATCACTTAAATGGGAGCAAGGTCAAAACCCACATCATATCAATAGACACAGAAAAGGCTTTTGACAAAATCCGACACCCCTTCATGATAAAAACCCTGAAGAAAACAGGTATAGAAGGACCATACCTGAATATGATGAAGGCTTTTTATGACAAAGCAATAGCCAGCATCATACTAAATGGGGAAAAACTGAAAACATTCCTCAAGGATATCCATTATCACCTCTTCTATTCAACACAGTACTTGAAACATTAGCCAAAGCAAGAGAAAGAAATAAAGGGGATATATACAGGAAAGAAAGAACTCAAATTATCATTATTTATGGATGACATGATACTCTACATAGAAGACCCAAAGAACTCCACCAAAAAAAGTCTTAGAATTAATAATCAACTTTAGTAAAGTAGCAGGATAGAAAACCAACACATAAAAATCATTAGCTTTTTATGTACACCAAAAATGAATGGGATGAGAAGAAAATTATGAAAGCAATACCACTCATAGTAGCTTCAAGAAAAATGAAATATCTAGGAATTAACCTAACCAAGGAAGTGAAAGACCTCTACAAAGAAAACTACATTACTCTGAAGAAGGAGATTGAAGAGGACATCAGAAAATGGAAAGATGTCCCTCGCTCCTGGATAGGCAGAACCAATATTGTCAAAATGATCATACTTCCAAAATTGTTATACAGATTCAATGCAGTCCCAATCAAAATACCAACAGCATACTATACAGATCTAGAGAAAACAATCCTAAAATTTACATGAAACCAGAAGAGACACAGAATAGCAAAAGTATTTTTGGGCAATCAGAGCAAAGCAAGCAGCATAGTAATACCTGACTTCAAGATATACTACAAAGCAATAGTGATAAAAATAGCGTGGTACTGGAGTAAAAACAGACACGTGGATCAATGGAACACAATACAGAAATCTCCTCAGACATATTCCACTATTTGACAGAGGGGCCAAAAGCACGTGTGGGAGGAAAGACAGCCTGTTCAGCAAGTGGTGTTGGGAAAAGTGGGTCTCTATTTGCAGAAACTGGACTCGTCTCTCATCGTATACCAATTAAAATCAAAATGGATCAAAGATATAAACATTAAAGCAGAAATGTTAAACCTTCTGGAAGATAAAATAGGTAAAACACTTGAAGACATAGGTGTAGGAAAAGATTTTGTAAGCAGAACCTCAACTGCAAAAGAAATAGCAACAGTAATCAACAAATGGGATTGTATCAGTCTAAAAGGCTTCTTTACAGCCAAAGAACCAATCAGTAGAGTGAAGAGGCAACCCACAGAATGGGAAAAAATTTTGCCAGCTACTCCTCAGACAGAGGATTAATATCTAGATTATAGAAAGAACTCAAAAATATTAAACCACCTAAAGTTAAAGACCCAGTCAAGAAATGGGGAAGAGAAATGAACAGACATTTCATAGAGGAAGAAATGCAAATGGTCAACAAATACACGAAATAAAAATGTTCAACACATCTGGCCATTAAAGAAATGCAAATTAAAACAATGCTAAGATTTCATCTTACTCTGGAAAGAATGGAAATCATTAGGAAATTAAATAATAACAAATGTTGGTGTGGCTGTGGTGAAAAAGGAACCCTCTTGTATTGTTGGTGGGAGTGCAAAGTAGTACAACCATTATGGAAATCAGTATGGAGATTTCTCAAAGAATTGAAATTAGAAATACCATATTACCCAGCTATCCCCCTGCTAGGTATCTTCCTCAAAGAGTTCATATCATCACACTACAGTGATATGTGCATACCATTTTTTTAACAGCACAATTCATAATAGCTAAATCTTGGAGGCAACCTGTATACCTATCAACAGACAATTGGATAAAGAAAATGTGGTATCATATATAATGGAATATTACATGGCTATACAGAATGACACATTTGAGGCATTTGTAGGAAAATGGATGCCCCTGGAAAACATAATGTTGAGTGAAATAAACCAGACACACAGCTTAAATAACATATGGTATCTCTCATATGAGTGAGGGAAAGTACAAACAAAGAAAATGGTAAAGGATGGATAGAAGGGGACGAGGGGATGGCTCTCCTGAATAGGGAAGTGGTCCAAGGGAACAAGGGTAAGGAGTGAGGAGGAGGGGAAGGGGAAATGAGAAGAATGAAGATGTACGTACAGGAACCTAATAACCTCAATTAATGTAAACACTATACGTGATAACATGAGTTGAGACAAATAATATCAAGTACGGAAAAGGGGATAGGGAAACTGGAGGCAAGGAGGGAGAGGGAAGGGAAAAGGGAATAAAAACAAAAAGAAACAAGCTGTAATATGTACATGTCACCACTCCCCAAGATGATTGTACACTGCATAAATGGTAAACATGTACTAATAAAATAAAAAAATTATTTAAAAAATGATGGTTATTTCTGGTGAAAAAAATAGTCATTCTGGAGTGGGAATGAGAAGTAGTTTTTCATTATAAATGTATCTGTACTGATTTTGGTTAGCCATGTACAGATAATGGATTTGCAAATGTTTTTTTAAAGTACAAAAAAAGTATGGAAAGGCATCACGTGTGCCCATGAGGAGTTTACAAGGTAATGAAATACACAGCATTTACATCAAAATTACAGCACAGTTTGATAAAAGAGATTTGTGCAGATGGAGTGCAGAGGAAGTGCTTCATGCACCTATTTTCTGATACATGTGAAAGAAGGTAGCACATAATGGCGCCCTCTTTTTTTCATCCTACTATTAGCATCCAAACTTTTTTGGAAAATGAACCTCATTTACTAACTTAAAATGTCAAATTCAAATGTGCCTAAAACTGACAGATTCTCATGAAAGAAAACATGCAAACAAAAACGCAAGAGGAATTGTTTCTAAATAGAATACACCATTCTCACTGCGGGGAAGAGCAGTTCTTTAATACAGCCTTCCCTCACGCTTTCCCCCGATTCTCTCCTTTTATTTCTACCCAGCTTTCATGCAGGATTGAGAGTCAGGTTCATAGTTTGCTGCTATCAATAGTTAAAGTAAGTTTCATGGTGAAGTCGTGAAGCGGGTTTGCAGTGTGAGTGACTTCTCCCGTCTGGGCTGGTGGTCTGGCCTGCATCTCCGTATCATCTGTGGTCCCAGCTTTGCTGTTCCTGGACACAATGGTGACTGTGCCACGCAGCCCAGCAGAAGGCCACTCGCACAGTGTGACATTCCTCCTTGCTTTGTGCGTGTCCAGTGGCTTTGATGATGTAATCATCAAACAGCCCATTGTTAGAAACAAGAGCCACTTCATCTTGACATGGACAAAGGGGATGAATTACTGAAAAGCTCGAAGGAGTTAAGATTCTCACAATAAATAAACAGTCCGGGAAACACTGGCAGCAACATAATCCTTTAGCAACACTCTGATCTTTTGGTTTCTGTGCCTTGTCTGCTGGAATTTAGTCCTAGATTCCGGCAGAATAAAAAATAAAATAATGTTTAAATGTATGAAATGTAAAGCTTATTATAAGAGTGAAAGTACTGTGTTAGTAGGTCTCCACTGGACAGAATTCCCTGAAAAGCTTCAGGAAAACTCACGTTGCATTTTAACACTTTTAACTCTAAGACGCACTTCAACTTCGTCACATTCCTGCACGGTTGCAGAAAGGCTCTTGATTAGAGTTTGTGTGTCCTCCATGCTTCATTACTCTGCTTTGTTTTGCGTTCTTTCATTTAATAGCACTAGAGATATTTGCAAATGAATTTAATTTCTGTGTTTAGCATTTATTGTTAATTAACATGGTCAAAATAAATAGGAAAAAATTCCGCTGTCTCTTAGGTGGTTTCTCCACTGACCCTTTTAAGTTTTTAGTTGGTAAAAATGGAAAATATCCATGCAGAAAATTCATATAATGTTTTGCTGTTAGCTAACAACCAGTTGCAACAAAAACAAAACAGAAAAAGGCAAAGAAAATAGCTAAGATAAATAAAAGTTTACTAAATCTTCTGAAGGAAGATCTGAATTATATCATCATTATATTCTACATTTCCAAAAAGATTTTCACTTAAATAAAGATTATAAAAATAGCAATTAAAACATAACTTTTCATTATTCCATACTTTAGACCTGTCATTGTTTTCTACTATCATATTAAAAAGCTTCTCTTTCAATATGAACCTATTCCTCCGCAAGTATCACTTAGCTTATAGTTTAGATGGCATTAAGAAAACAAGTTGTAAAATTATATCTTCCTGTCACTACTAAGAGTGTGTTTTAAAGCAATAGCACAAAAATTGTAACCTAACCTACATTAAGTAAATATAAATTTTAACTTTATTCATATACAGAATTTAGTTTAATACAATAGTAGAACAGGTTCTTAGGTTTTAATCCCTTTTTCTCAGTAAGAACTACACTGATGTTGCATTCCTGTTTCATCTGAGAGATTTTATTCATGCTTGTTTACTAATGCTGCCTGTAGTATAAGCATGTGAATTTTCTTCTTTTTGGTACCCGGAATCAAACTCAATACCTTGTACTTGCCAGGCAGGCACTTCTGCCGCTGAGCTATATCCCCGGCCCCGACCTTGTAAATTTTCTAAAGCCAGTTAATGATACAGACTGCCTTTCCCTTGCGCACCTGTGTGCTATTTCTTTCGACCATGGACTGTAGTCTCCATAAAAGGAAAAATCATTTAGTATTGACTTCAATAAGACACACACAGACGAATCAGCCCCTGAATGATGTCATTCTTTCCAATATCAAACAGAGGTGAATTTCACATCATCTTCCGTTTGTGATTATTGGTACCACTGCTCCTTCCATTAATTAATACAGGCAATAAGAGCGGAATCCGTCTCAGAAAGATGGCGTCCTCGGAGCAGGCAGAGCAGCCGAAACAGCCAAGCTGTACTCCAGGAAGTGAAAATGTGGTGCCTCGAGAGCCGTTGATTGCCACAGCAGTGAAGTTTCTACAGAATTCCCGGGTCCGCCAGAGCCCACTTGCGACAAGGAGAGCGTTCCTTAAAAGGAAAGAGAACACCTGCTCAGCGAGTGCACAGTAGGAGTTGGTCAGTGTTTTAAGCTTTGAAGGGCTGCAGTGGTAACACAGAACGGCACAAGTTGAATAACATTAAAACCCTTAGAAAAGTGTACCAAAGAAAGAAAGAAAAAAGAAAAGAAAGGAAGATGGCAGAGGAATCTGTTTGACTGCCAGAAGAATATTCTGTAGATAGTGATCGCTACAGAAAGCGCTCCCTTCGCCAGGGCAACGAGAGGAAACTATGGTGGAAGAGGCAACCTGGAACGACACCTGGCTGCGCTGGCTCAGAGAAGAAGGCTGCTTGGACGGGTGGAAGGAGCGTCACAGCCCAAGACCCACATCTGGTGGCTCTAGAGCCCAGGGGCATCAACGGCCGGGCAGCAGAGTAGTTTACCTCGGTACAGAGTGAATTCAGGCTAACAGGTTCATCCTTGGCTCTGGGGACCCTTGGAGGTTCTACAGAGATGTTTCAGGGACAGAAAGGGAGGGATCAAGGGTCAGCCGGGACTCTGGGCTTTCTCCATGCCTTCACCCCCCACTCCCAAAATCCGGGCAGCATTACTTTGTATGTATTTTGGGTTTCTGTTTATTTTTTCTGCCCATTTTTTCGTTAAACACTAAACAGGTGTCAGTAGAACTGAGGTGCTCTAGGTACAGGGAACATAGTGAATAAAGCAGCCCTAAATCCCTGCCTCTGTTGACCTTAAGTTCCAGTGGTAGGAGTAAGTGAGATAGCAGGAAATAGAATAAAATGTGCACGCAGTATAAGTCGGGTAAGAACACTAGAGTTCTTGGGACGTTACAGTTTTAAATGAAATGGTCTGGAAAGGCCCCTTCTAAGGTGACATTTTGAACAAAATCTTGAAAAAGAGGAAGCAAGCCATGCAGATTTCTAGAGAGACTTCTAGGAAAAGAGAACAACTCGTGCCCAGAGAAAACTGGTATCTGGCAAATTCCAGGAACAGAAAGGAGGCCAGGGCACAGGCAGGTGGGCAGGGGAGAGAGGCAAGGTCACAGCAAGGAAGCTGGGTGTATGGCAGTGTAGATCCCGCTGAGGACTTGGGGTTTGCTTTGAATACAGTGGGAAACCGTGAGAGTTTTAGGCAGAGGCGTCACTGAAGGTGACCAGAGCTTTAGCAGGCTCACCCTGGCTGCTGTGTTCAGAACAGGCAGTGGAGGCGAAGAGTGGAAGAGGAAAGATGAGTCAAGTGGTGAGGAGTCTTCAGACCCCTGCATGGGTTTTGAAAGTAAATCCAACAGGATATCCTGAAAGGTTGGGACAGAAATATGAAAGGTAGAAATTGAGGATGACTCTAAGGCTTTTGTCCTTGTGTGACTAGAAGCTTGGAATTGTCACTAATTAGGAATAGAGCAGTTTGGTGTGGGGCAAGATCAGGAACTCAGCTTTAGACATATTAGGTTCACAGTACTGTATCTGTTAGACATCTAAGTGGGGGAATCAGGTGGACATATAATGTGAACTGAGATCAGAGCAAGGGGATGAGATTCAGGCATACATTTAATAATGAGCTTCTTGATGTGGGTAATGATATTGTGGCTCTGTATGAGTGTGACACCACCCCCACCCCCACCCCAGATCCGGAAGTGGGTACTGAAGTAGGAGAAAAGAGACATTGTGTCTGTAATTTAGTCTTGGACAGTTCAGGGAAGTGATTATGTAGATAGGTTGATAGGAAATAATAAAGCAAATGTGATAAATTTAACATTTGAAGAAACTGGATGAAAGCTATATGGGAATTCTTTGTATTGTGCTTGTTACTTTTCTGTAAGTCTAAATTATTTCATAGTAGAACATTTTTAAAAAGTGAAGCTGGGCGTGGTGGTGCATGCCTGTAATCCCAGCGCTCAGGAGGCTGAGGCAGGAAGATCATTGCAAGTTCGAGGCCAGCCTGAACTACATAGTGAGACCCTGTCTCAAAAAACGACAAAAAAGAAAAAAAAGGTCTCTCTTGTGAGTTTTAGGGCACTTTGTAATTGAAATGCACACCAATCCACAAAAGGAAGAATGGAGGGAGAGTGTTTTAAGTGCCAGGATTTTTAGGAGAGTCATTCAACTTATCATTTATGTGAAACTCTAGTAAGTCAAGGATGTATTGTAATGGCCAGGGCGTTGGTTCTCAAACCCTTTAGTCTCAGACCCCTTTTACTCTTAGGATGAGTACTAAAACTAGAGAGGGAAAGTAAAGAAATGGAACAGCAAAGTATCTCTCCCATCTATTTAATAATTAGAAGAGAAAGATAGTGATGGTACAGTGGAGAAACCCATTGGAATTACCTTAGACTACAAGCTAATAGAGGAAAAAACTTAAAAAGAAGGTAAGAAATGAGGGCATTAAACAGATCAAAAGAAAACAAATTGTAAAATGAAAGATATAACCCCCCATATTTCAATGCTTATATTAAATATAAATGGACTAAATATTAAAAGCTAAGTTTTCCAAGATTTTATTAAAAAAGGCTAAATTTCATTAAGTGCTGTTTACATCATATGCATCTTTAGTAGAAAGACACTTAAGGATTAAAAGTAAGGTGGATGAAGATCCACCACATAAACACTAATCAAAAGAAAGCTACTAATGAGATCAGATAAGAAGGACTTAAAAGTGAAGTTAGAGATACAGAAGCTGAGAATGGTGGTGCACACCTGTAATACCAGCACACTCGGAGGCTGAAGCAGGAGAATCACAAGTTTGACCCAAGCCTGGATTAGGGAGACCTTGTCTCAAAAAAAAAAAAAAAAAAATAGGGCTGGCTAAGGATGTAGCTCAGTGGCAGAGTGCTAGTCTAGCATGCACAAGTCCCTGTGTTCAATCCCCAGTACCACACACACACAGACACACACACACACAAATAGAACTAAGGATGTAGCTCAGTCCAGAGGTCCTGGATTCAGTCCCCAGTATACACACACACACGCATGTGCACACGTGTGTGTGCACAGACCAGCAGTAGAAATAAAGAAATTTTAGAGAAAAATGCAAAAATGGTTAATCACCAGGAAGACTAACATTTCTAAATATGTACGTACCTAACAACATAGTTCTGTATACATAAAGCAAAAATGGGCAATACTGAAAGGGGGAATAGACAAGCATATTGTAATGTTTGGCAGTTTTTAACAACTTTCTTGATAATTGGTAGTACAAATACAAACCAGTCTTGATCCTAGTGACATAATTAACAAACTCCCTGTATGCACAGAAAACAAGGTATCTAATAAAGATGGCCAAAGGTGTTCAACCTCATTAGTCATCAAAGACATGCAGATTAAAACCAGAATGAGATGCCCTGCACAGCCAGCAGTAGGCTAAAGGGGAAGACATTGAGAACTTCCTTGGGGCAGGGCAGCTGTAACCCCCTCATTGCTGGGAGGAGAGCAAACTGGTGCAGTGCTGTACTTTGGCAACTGCTGACAGCATCGGGCAGAACTGCTCAGATGTGTGTTCTGTTGATGGATTCAGCAGTGCCCTTCTGGAGTGCACGCTCGGAATGTTGACAGTAGCACTGTTCTTACGTTGTCCAGGACCAGAGAGCAGCCAGGTAAGTCGTGGCTCATGACACTGTGCAGGAATCCATGTGGCAGCGAGAATGAGTCAGCCGTGGGCAGCAATGTGGATGATACCCACAGACCTCATGTTGGGCAAAAGGAGCCCTTTATGAAAGAACACTTTCTTTTAAAAAAAAAGAATGAAGGGGGAAAAAATGGCGAAAATAGAGCTTCTGCAAATGGGAAGGGGACCAAGAGTTGGAAGGAACAGGGAGGGAAGGAAATGGTAGAGGATGGAAAAAAAGAGAGAGGAAGAATTAAGATGTGTTATGTACATGCACCAACTCCCCACCATAATTGTAATCATTATGCGCTGCAAACATACTAATAAAAAAGAACACTTTCGTATTAAAAAAAAAAAAAAAAAAAAGAGCGGAATCCACTTTCCCTTAAATATTCAAAGGTAATTCAGGGTTACATTCAGATTTCTGCCAAGTTTACTTGTTCTTGTCGCAATCCAGCTGTTAGTCTATGCTGGTTGACATATTTAACTCATGCTGGGTTTCTTATCTTCCTGCTCTGAGAATCCTGTTCAGCTTGGTGCTGTATCTCCAATGCCTGAATCAGGGCCTGGCTGGTTCTTGGACCTCTGCATCCACTGGTTTTGCTTCTGCAAATTCAACCAATTGCTGATCAAAATATTTGGAAAAAAATTGTGATCCTACTGAGCATGCACAGATTTTTTTCTTGTCGTTATTCTCTACACAACACAGTAAAAGCCAGCCAGCCAGCAAAGAAATGCCAGAATGATGGCAAAGAGAAAGTCCCAGAACAATACCATAGCAGTATGTCAATAAACAGTGTCCAAAAATTTGTTAATATTAACATTATAAATGTTATTTAGAGATATGTAGATATTTATTAGAAGAAAAAGTCAAAAGTGTTCAAAGAGATTGTTTCTAAGGAGTAGGGTTTAAGAATAGGAAGACTAAGCCAGGACGGTGACACATGCCTATAATGCCAGCACTCTGGAGGGCAGAGGCAGGAGTTTGGCTAGGGGCAATTTAGGGACTTAGTAAGATCATCTCAAAATTTTAAAAGTTTAAAAAGTAATGGGGGGTGCTGGTGAGATAGCTCAGCGGCATAAGCGCCTGCCTGGCAAGCGCAAGGTCCAGAGTTAGACTCCCGGAACCCACGTAAAGGAAAAACGGGGCTGGTGATATTGCTCAATGGCACAAGTGCCTGCTGGCAAGTGCGAGGTCCTGAGGTCGACTCCCGGTACCCACAAAAAAAAAAAAAAAAGTAATGGGGATTTAGCTCAGTGTGAAGACCCTTGGTCCAATACTGCAAATAATTAAGAAGAAGGAGGAGGAGGAGGAAAAGAAGAGGAAGAGGAGGAGGAAGAGGAGGAGGAGGAGGAGGAGAAGGAGGAAGAAGAAGAAGAAGAAGAAGAAGAAGAAGAAGAAGAAGAAGAAGAAGAAGAAGAAGAAGAAGAAGAAGAAAAAGCAGCAACAGCAGCAGCTCAAGCCATAATTCCGAATTCTGAATCATAACAAGATACCCTCAAACTATATAAAGAAAAAAGGAGAGAATTTCAAGGAAAAGTGGAAAATGTCAAAAGTTGGGAACAGTGTAATGTATTTTTGAAATGTAATTAGTCTTGGGCTAGTGTACACGTGAATAAGTGTGTGTATGTGTAAGACACAAGGCAGATATAGGTATAGATGTAAAGATATAAATATATTTGTTTGGGTCTATATATGTTGCAGTAAAGATCGAAGGTTGTAAAGAACATGGAGAAATTAATCTTTCAATTTCTAAGAACTTTGCTCCCGAATGAAAGCTTCAGAAGTTTTATGGCTTTTCTACTTACTTCCAGGTAATAAAAATCTAGTCCAGTCCAATGTAAACAACTCTGCACTCTCATCCACGTTAGATGATTCTCCTTTCTCAGCTCAAATAAAATGGGTTCAAAAGCCTACAGTGAGGAAGCAGGATGCCTTGGCTTCTTTCCTCTTCCTCAGTGCACTCCCTTCTTCTCCTAGGTGTTTTCTACTGGTGGGGGGAGGAGCAGGGGCATATAAAGGGATTAAAGAGAGGAGAACAATTTTCAAGGCTCACAGGTTTACAAAGTGGTATGAAGTTTTGCTTTGCATGCACACCCAGAATTCTAGCTCTTTTTCCTTGGAGAGGCATTCGTGTGGAATTTCTTTAGAGACCCCTTAGTATTGCTTTTGTGTACAGCTTACAAATCCCCAACTTAGCTACTGGTTTCTAGCGATTCACCCTTCTGTGTGGTCACCTCATTCTTGAGTGGGTTTCTTCCCAAGCGTCCATACAATCTTGAAAAAACTGTGTGTCTACTTTTGCTCTAACAGACTCTGCAAGTGCAGTCCCTTTCCAGACAGGTCACATTAGCCAGGCTCTGAAATTCAGAATATTTATTCATGAGTCAGGTACCAACCAATTGCTGTGTGCAAATTCTAGGGACACTAGAGTATCCGTCTAGCCCTCTTACTGGTTTTTTTGAAGTGTGCCCCTTGCTTTGATCAGAATATGGGTAACATTAGCAACACCTCTGGATGGAGAAGAGAAATGCCATGCCTCTTTAGCTTTTTCTGTAAAGAAATACTTTTCTTTTTTGATCATCCCATAAGGAATTCCTAGCCTGGTTTTATTCAGTTTTGAAGTCATGACATCTAAGTCTTGTAAAACCAGTCTCACATTGTCATAAAATACCCAGCAAAGATGCACACTGATAAGCCATGAAACTTTGAAACATTGAGACAACAAAAAGTCACAATTCACACCTTTTTACACACATAAACACACCTGACTGCAACCGCAATTTGAAGACTTAAAAACCCACAATCCAAGTCCTAACAAATACCAAAGAACTAACGTGACACAGGGCATGTTCTTATATCTCAATGCAACAAGTTAGAAATCAATAAATAAAAAGGCAAAATATTCATATGATTGGAAAGTTAAAAAGACAGTTTTAAATAAGTCATATCAAAGAACAATGGAGATTAAAAATAATTAGGATGGAATTATAAAAAATCCCTATCAGTTGAAACTTACGCATTTACAATTTAACTTTAAGGGAAGTTAAATGTATACACTAGGAAAAATTTCTCTTAATAGATTAAGGATTTTAACCTTTATGAAACACCATTAGGATATTGCTTATAGATTTGTTGTCTTGGATCATCTATGCTCCTTTGCCTTTTTAGAAAAAAAACAATTCATTTTTGTTTTAGTTTTCAAAATCTCTAAAATAACTTCATATTCTTTGTACAGTTGAAATGAATTATTCTCCACATACTGCGATAAAACATTTTTGTACAATTGAAATAAATAATTCCTTAAAAGCAATTTGTTCTAATTGGGTAGAAGACACATGAGGATACTGCATTTCAGTTTTCAAAAGAGAGAGAGAGAAGGAGGGAGAGAGAGGGAGAAAGCTGCACAGATTCTTAAAATAAGGAAGAGCCCATAACAGAAATAAAATGCTAAAAGCTCAGAAAGTAAAAACAAAACACAAAACAGTAAGCTTTGCACTCCCTCTACTGGTCAAAAAGGAAAATTCCCAGACGCGATGTAAACAATTTCAATGAAGTAATAAATCTCCAACTTGAATGTCACGAAATTCTCTGACACGTTAATGATTGCTGCCTACTTTAAGTGGCGCGCCCACGGTGGTGAGCGCACCCAGATGTTGCTGCGAGAATGCCCTGCCCTTCCCTCCATCATAACTGATGAGAGATACATTTTCTCTTCCGCCAGGGGATAGTTACAAAAATGATGCCACGCTTCCAGATTATTATAAGCGTACAACTTTGATAACACTGGATAGCATGACTTAGCAGTTAGGAATTAGTGAGTATACAACAAATTTTTTTTTGTACCAGGAATCGAACTCACGACCTCGTGCTTGTCAGGCAGGCGC
The DNA here is from genome assembly GCA_028451465.1 of Erethizon dorsatum. Lineage (NCBI taxonomy): Eukaryota > Metazoa > Chordata > Mammalia > Rodentia > Erethizontidae > Erethizon > Erethizon dorsatum. Next base: position 79,946,412 of record CM051838.1, on the reverse strand, counting down.
TGTGCTGCTGAGCTATATCCCCGTCTAACAAATTTAGAGTTGATCGTATCACAGTCAGAATGCTCATGAAATCACGTTAACTCACAAAATCCTTAATGGCTGAGGTCAGAACAGAAAAATAAGAATTGTATTTGTTTAAGGCAGCTTCGTTTCAGTGTAAAGAAAGAGACTGGGCTGTGGTCTGATACATAAGGAACTTGGAAGTTGTCCCTCGTCTCCTCACCAGAAAAAGGTGTTCTCACATCGGAGAACTCGACAACTGTTCTTACATTACACAACTGAAGTGACAAATTTTTAGGGCAAACAGCTGCTCCAAAAATTGAAAATAGGAGAGAGTAGAGAAAATCACAGCTTGCCAGGAGGAGAAATTGACCCGGGAAAGCCAGAAGTGGTAAGAAATAGAGCTGTAACAGGTGACTTGCTGGTGACTTAATGCAAAAAATCTTGACAACCAAAAAGTCTAGGAGGCCCCCCTCTTAGCTTCCTCTATCCCACCTTCACTAGTGTAACCGCTATGAACCCCACTAAGTTCTCAGCATGAAAATCAGAGAAAAACTTTCTCCTGCTCCCAGCAAAGGGCAGGAAAAATAACCATTTGGAAATAAGCCAGAACATTCTCTTTTCAAGGGAAACCATTCTACCAGAACATAACCACTTTGGGATTTACCAAGTCTAACTAACCTGGGAGAGCAAAACACCCAGATCAAGCTCCTTGTAGCCTTCTTCTCTCATTAAGGGTGAGGGAGAATAAATGACAACTCATAAGTACTTGTCCCACCCAGGGGCACAAGTTCATTAAAAGACTTATTTTAGGACTCTAGAATAATTCTCCTCATCCCACATCTTATTTCTGCATCAACAGGGCCCATAGACAAAACAGGGTCTACAACTGAAAGAATTACTAATCTCAGGCTTTGTATAAGAAGTGTCCAGGGAAATCCAAAGACCGCAGAGGAGAAAAATAAAAAAGGCTCAAGAGAAAACTTTAGCCTCTGACACCTGGAGCTACTGCAAACAGTAAACACAGTCAAGCTTTAAACTCCTAGTCAGGTAAACATAAAACTTGACACTAAAAACTATGGCATCAGTCATGATACATAGGTTTTTACATAACAATGACGAGAAATGATAAAAAGTGAAAAACAGTCTGAAGAGAGAAAGCAAGCATTAGCACTCACGCTTGGCAGAGATTTTGGAATTATCAGACTGGGAATTTGAAAGAACTGATTAATATGCTAAGGATTATAACAGAAAAAATGGACAACATGAAGGAAAAGATGGGTAATATAAACAGAGAGGTATGAACTCTAAGAGAATCAAAAAGCAATTCTAGAAATGAAAAACCCTGTGCCAGAAAGAGAGATTGCCTTTGATGAGATCATCAGCGGACTGGACTTGGCTGAGAAAAGATTAAAGAGATTAAAGGTAAATCAATAACAGTTTCCCAAGCTATAAAGTTAAAAAAACAAGGGCAATTATTAGAAAACAGTAACAATTATGATAGACATTAATCCAATTATAGCAATGATTACACTAAACATCATGGTCTGAAGGTATCATAGTGGATAAAAGTAAGACTTTAACCAAAAGTTGTCTATGAGAAATCTACTTTAAAGTTAAAGATAAGAACAGATTAAAAGTATAGGCATATCTCATTCTACTTCACTTTTTGTGCTTTGCAGATACTGCATTTTATACAAAGCTAAAGTTTCAGACAATCCTGTGTGAAGGAAGTCCATCAGCATCGTCTCTCCAATAGCGTGTGTTTATGCACTGTATTACACATCTATAATTCTTGCAATAACGCAAATTTTTCATTGTCATTACGTTGTGAGCAAGCTATGCCAGTAACAGAGACCTGACACATTTGTGTCTTCCCACAGCGTCAAAATGTATTGAATAACTATAGATTCATGAACTGCATCAATTTTGTCAGCCTTTTCAGGCAGAGTAAATCTGCCAGTAAGCTGAACAACCACAGGCTCTCTTACTCTCACCTTAATTAGTAATATCTACGGCACTTACGCCACCCATCACACTTTGCATTAATATGTAAGTTACAGAATGGCTAACAGTGGCTGCAGGATTCAAAGTAGAACTGAAAACCAAGGCAGAGTCTATGGAGACGTGGGCCGTTTCCTCGGGTGGCTGAGTAAGTTCACAGACCGGGTAGAGCTTCTTTGAGGAAGTACGGGGCCTTGCTGAGAGCGCAGAGTTGATTCAAATCCTCAGTCTGGATGGAGGGAGGCAGTTGAAGTGGGCCACATCGAGCAGGAAGACTGAGCTGAGCTGAAGCTGGGGGGTAGAGGGCTGAGTTCCTGGCCTGTCAGCCTTGTGATGCACTCACCAGGTGGTCTCATGGGATGACAGGCTGATGTGTCATTGCCACAGGGGTAACCACATGTTGAGTGCCCCTTCTTTAAATAACACAGGTGAGGGGGTTGCGTTATCCATCAGTCTGGCAGGTTCAGTAAATTCACTGGTGGTTTTCTCCACTATGACTTAGATATGTCATGTGTTCTTGTGTTGCTGATTTAATTTGATAATTTTACAGATGGCAATTTTTTATTAGCAAGAGTAATTTATCAATTTGTGTCTTATGATTATGCTATGCAGCTGAGAGGTTTTTTGTTTATTTCTTTTTTTTTTTAGTTTTCTTTTTGTATTATGAATTGAACTCAGGACCTTGCACTTGCCAGGCAGGCGTTGTGTCACTGAGCTATATCCCCGGCCCTATTTTGTGTTTAGTGTGTCCAGTACCTGGTGTTTATCTATTTGAAGACAAGTTACCAAGTCATTCTGCCTCAACATTTGCACTCAGATAGAAAAAACTGCTGTTTTACAAAATAGAATCACTCAAGGCAAAGCCCAGCCTGAAAGCTACTACTCTGCACACCATGGAATAACTCACAGCGGGACACAGCTTGCTCTCCCCGCATTATACCTGTTATGGCGATCTGTAATCAGTGGTCTTTGATGTTACTATTGTAATTGTTGTGGGGCACCATAAATTTTGCCCACATAAAACGGTGGACTGATTGATAAGTTTGTGAGCATGGATTGTTCCACCAACTGGCCATTCCTCCCTGCTGCTCCTTCTTCAGTCCCCTTGTCCCTTGAGACATGGGAATATTGAAATTAGGCAACTAAAAACCCTACAGTGGCCTCTAAGTGTTCAAGTGAAAGTCTCTCCCTAAGTCAAAAGCTAGAATTAATTAACCTGAATGAGAAACTACTGCACTTAACCAAACACTTGTCCTCTTTCACAGATTAGCCAAGTCATGAATGCAAAGGAGAAGTTCTAGAAAGAAATTACTTGTGCATTCAGTAAATACACAAATGATAAGAAAGTGAAACATCCCGGATGCTGATATGGATAAAGGTTTAGTGTTATGGATAGAAGATTAAACCAGTCACAGCTAACTTTTCCTTATTCCAAAGTCTAACCTGGACCAAGACCCTCTCTACAATTCTATGAAAGGTGAGAGACATAAGGAGGCTGCAGAACAAAAGTTTGAGGCTAGCAGAGATTAATTACTGAGGTTTAAAGAAAGAAACCCTCTCCAAACCTTAAATTTGCAAGGTAAAGCAGCAAGTGCCGATGTAGAAGCTGCAGTAAGTTATCCAGATCTTGCTAAGACACCTGATGAAGGTGACTACGCTAACTACCAGAAAATCCTATGGCTCTTTAGAATTATACCAAACCTATTCTTTCTGTGGTCTATGAAAGGAACCATAAAGCCTAATGACAGCACATCTTTTTATAACACATTTTACTATTATTTTAAGCCATTGTTGAGAACTGCTGCTCAGGAGAAAAGATTCATTTCGAAGTCTTACTGCTGCTCATTGTCAAGTTTCCCGATCACTGAAGAGCTCTCATGATGATGTACAGTGAGATCAATGTCCCTTCCATGCCTGCTAACACAATATCTGCATTTTACGGATCATGGAGCAATTGTGATGCTTAAGTATTATTATTTAAGAAATACATCCCACATGACTATAGCTGACACAGACGGTGATTCATTTGATTATGCTGGGCAAAGTAAATCGAAAACCTCTTGAAAAAGATTCACCATTCTAGATACCATTAAGAACATTTATGAGTCACAGGAAGAGGTCAAAAGGTCAACATTAACAAGAGTTTACAAGAAGCTGATTAAAATATAAAAATAAAAGAAGCTGATTCTAATTCTCATGGATGGCTTTCGGGATTTTAAGACTTGAATTTGCCAGGCAGGCTCTTGTGCCGCTGAGCTATATCACTGGCCCTTTCCGGTTTATTGATTTTTTTTTCTATTGATATTTTAAATTTTATTGATTTCTGGTCTGATTTTTATTACTTTTTGTATTACTAAGGATTTAACTTGTTCCTCTGTTTCTACTTTTCTAGTTTGAGCTTAGATTACCAATTTTCAGACTTTTATCCTTTTCTAGTAAATGCATTTAAAGCTATAAGTTTCCCCTTGAGACCTCTGTTTGCTACATCCCATAAATTTTGATGAATTGCATTTTCATTTAGTTAAAATATTTATATTTCTTGGGACATCTTTGACCTTGGTGTTACTAGAAAGTGTAGTGTTTAATGTCAAGTATTTTGGTATTTCCAGGTATCTTTCTGTTATTGATTTCTGGTTAATTCCATTGTAATTGAAAAGTATACTTTCTATGATTCCCATTCTTTTAAACTCATTAACATGCATTGTCGATCTTGGTAAATGTTCCATGGAAGCATGTGACAAATCTGTATTCTATTGTTGTTTAAATATTCTATATATGTCCATTAGCTTCAATTGATAGGTTGATGATGCCATTTAATTCAACTATGTCCTTAATTATTTCCTGTTTGCTGAATCACTGAGAGAGGGATGTTGACGTCTCTAATTATAATAATGGATTCACTTATTTCTCCTTGAAGTTTTATCAGTTTTTGAATCACGTCTTTTGATGTGTTGTAAGATTCATACACGTTAGAGACTGCTATGTTTTCTTGGATAAGTGATCCTTTTACCATTACGTAACATACCTTTTTCTGTCCGCTAATAATTCTAGCTCTGAGTTCTTCTTTGTGTAACATTAATATAGCTGCTCCAGCTTTCTTCTGATTAGTGTTTGTGTGCTATATCTTTCTCCATCTCTTTACTAGGCATTTGATGTCTGCTTTAAAGAAATTTTAAATTCAGTTAAAAATTAAATAGAAAAAAAATTCACAATGGCCAGAAAAATGATAAAATATCTAAGAAAAACTTATGGAAAAATATTAATATTTACATTCTTAAGACATTAAATGCTATCAGAGTGCATGAAGAGTCTTAGATGAGAAGACATAACATTGTAAAGATGTCAATTCTCTCTAATGAAATATATTTAATAGGATCTCCATAAATATGTCCCCTGATTTTTAATATAGATGAGATAATTATAAATATCTAATAAATTTGACTCCAGAAAAATTTGTAAAAATTTTATATGGCAACACACACACACAATTCCACAAAATCAAATTTCAACCTACAAAGAGGATTAAAAATGGTAAAGGCTAGCAGCAAAATATTTTCTCTCCAAGACCTGGAATTGAAACACCTGGAAAACAACAACATAGAAAAAAAAAAAAAAAAAAAGAGAGAGAGAGAAAGAAGTAAATTTCTGGGAATCAAGAAAAAAATCAACAGGAAAATAGAAAATACAGACAAATTGGGGAAACTGAATACAGTGCAGAAAAAAAGAACAAAGCAGTCTGGAATACTAACCCTGGCTACGGGGAGGGGTACTTGTCTCCACTAACACAAGATAAACCAGAGAGGGTCAGTAGCTTCAGGGAGACTTACTGGACTGGGCCAGCAGTGGTAGCCTCAAGAAGAGACCATGGTTGTTGTAAAGTGCACAGTCAGCGTGGGGTTTTACTCTGAAAGTAACTCCTCCCGTATATCAGGCTAGAGTTGAAGAAATCCAGTGCAGCATTCACTATTTTTGAGAGTGTTTAAATCAAGAGCCATTTTGAGAAGGAGGTAATCATTTAAGACTGAGCTATAGAATACACTTTAGGTTTTCTGGGACCACCCTACCGCAATGACTGGGAGGAAGACTGCCAAAAAGACAGCTGCAGAGAAGATGCACGCAAAACACAGAACTCCTAAGAAGTTAAAGCTCAGGCCAGGAAGGACGGGGGATCCCACCTTTTGAGGTGAGAAGCCAGACTGGCTGTTTGTGGTTTTCAGAGGGGCTTGGGTCTGAAAGTGCTGGGATTAAGTCCAGAAGACTGCTTGATCCCACCACCCTCCCCTAACAGCGCCGCTGCCTACATCTGGCACAGAACTCAGCGGTCTGTTTGCTTTCGCTGTGTGCCAACCTGACTGTGGATACACCTTGGATTCGACAGTTGCCACAGCCTCGGATGTACAGAGGGAAGGTCCTGCGGAGAAGGAGGGCACTTCACAAACCCACAGACTGTAAACATAGGTGGAAAAAGCAACAACTTGGGCGCACAGAGGGACATGGAAACTGGGAGTGGCTATGTGAATAGAACCATAGGGCAGATACTGATATAGGGGAAAGAAACTCCCTACTTGCTAGATGTCCAGTATGAGTTTGTGTTCTCTAAAATCAAAGCATGAATTCTAGCAACAACAGAGGTTAAAAGCAGCATCTATTTATTGGGGAAAGAAAGCTTCTGTCTGAGAGAGACAGAAGGGGTCCAAGTGGGTTGCCGAGGACCCCGCTTTTCAAGGGAATTTTATGCAGTAAAACCACAAGGTGAGGTGGGTCCAAGGTGGGGAAAACTACAATCAGTTAATGAGATTACAAGTACAGTCACTTAGGTAACATTGATCCAATGGGAAATCACAAGGGGGGCATGAGGCGGGACAAAGCTATGGTCAACCAATAAGATTAGGAGTATAATTGCACAGGTAATGCTGATTAAATGGGGATCAAATGGGAAAGCAAGTCATGTAGCAAGCGGGCTGGAACAGAACAGGAGCTTTTCCCAGAGGATGTGGGTCACTGGCTCTTCCTGGCTTCCCCAAGGTGAATATCGATCACTGTTGTTTATCCCTAGGGGAAGGATGTGGGTGCATTTCTTTTATCTTTTACACTGAGGTCTTGGCCCTCAACACATGCGCCTCCCCACAGTTACAATATATCCCATCTTCTGCACGGACTCCCCCAAGGGCCCAGTCCTGTCTGGCTGCCTAGAATATTTCGAAGTAACTTAGCTATCTATAACAATACCATTGACCAACCATGCCCAGCAGGAGAGGAGGGGGAAGACTCAGCATCCCACACAAAAATGGCAGCGTGGAAACACAGTAAGACTCAGCAGGGACTCGCTATCCCTACCCCATATCTCCAGGTCGGAAATACTGCAGAGCCTGGAAAGAAATCATTCGTGCAAAGACACAGAAGAACTTTTGGACTCATTTCTCTTTTTCTATATTGTCTCTGTGAGGACTGGGTTTTTTCTCTATTTTTCTTTTTCTTTCTTTTTCTCTTTTTCCTCTTTTCCTTGTTGTTTCTTTTCTGTTACTTTTATATAATTCTGTTCATTTTCATTTCCTCCTCAACAGGATCATTTATCTCACTTTTGTCACTTCCTTCTCATACTCCTTTTCTTTTCAAACTTCTTTCATTTTCTCCTTCCCCACATCTCCATTTTTATTAGCATTACTATTAGAATTTAGTAATTTTTATATATTTAGTTGACTCTGTGCTATTACTATTGAATTATTTTCCATTGTTACCAGAGTTATAGTTGTTGTATTTAGTAGATATTTACTGTATTGCAGATCTCTTTTCCATTATTAAGGACGGCACAGTGGTAGCTTTCATTGGTTTTTATGGTATGTCAGTATCCAGTTTGTATTTGACTCTATTATCATTGCTGATTTTGTTGCTACTGACAGGGTAACAGAGTTGTTGCTATTAATTGGCTTTTACTGTATGCCAATATCAGACTTGTCTTTGTGTCATTGATAGTGCTGTGGTGCATTTTAAGAGAACTGGGTTCTGGGTCAATTACATTGCTCCCTCCCTCTCCCCAAGTTAATGGAGGTCAGATCCTGAGAGAGAGGCAAAGGCCTTTAGCAGTGATGGCAAATCTTTTAGAGCTTTCAATGATAACAAATAGCCCTCTGCAGCATGTGTGCTATAGGTTTGCCACCACTAGCCTATAGGAAGCAATGCACATAGCACATAACTGGAAAGCAGACACTAACTAAAGAGATCTTCATACTAGCAACACAGCTTTTCTAGTATAATCAACCCACAGATCTCAGGACACACACACGTACACACACACGTACACACGATAGAAACATGAGAAAACAAGAAAATAAAATGCCTCCAAAAACTCTCAGCTCCACTGAAGCTGCTCCATAGGGCACTGGGGGAGAGAAAATCAAAAGTCAAACGGCTAAATTATACAAAGTGATAAAAGAGAAAACAAACGAAGATCAATGAGGTGTTCAGTGAATTCAAAGATGATATAACTAAACAGACAATGTACTTAACAAAAAAATGATTAGTGAGCCTATGGAAGAGACTAGTAAAAAGCTAGCTGAGCTAAACAAAATTACACAAAACATGAATGACCAGTTTAGCAGAGAATTGGAGTCCATGAAAAGATGTCAAACAGAAATTCAGGATATTAAAAATTCTATTGAAAGTATGGGCAACAGAAGTGACCAACGTGAGGACAGAGTGTCAGTACTAGAAAATAGGGTTGATGCTAGTGACCACATACTCAGAGATACCTTAAAATCAACAAGAGTACATGAAAAATGAATCCAACAGCTACTAGATGATGCAAATAAAAGCCCAATTTTAGATTAATTGGAATTGGTGAAAAATCAGAAGACAGTACAAATGGCATTGAAAACCTGTTTATGGAAATAATAGCAGAATCCCCTGAAAATATAGAGAAAAAATTTAATATACAAATAAGTACATAAAACCTCAAATAACCACAAAAAAAAAAAAAAATCTCCACAACACATCATAGTCAAAATCCCAAGAGTCCAACACAAGGAGAGAATCTTAAAAGCTATTAGAAAAAGACAACAAATCACTTATAAAGGAAAACCCATTAGAATTACAGCATACTTCTCAACATAAACCTTAAAGACCAGAAAAGATGGGGTGAATTGTTTCTAGCCCTAAAAGAAAACAACTTCCAATCCAGACTGATATATCCTGCAAAACTACCTATGAAAATTGATGGAGAAATAAGGTGTTTCCATGACAATGAGCACCTTGAGAAATTCATGACCACCAAACTAGCATTCCAAAAAATTCTCAAGAATATCCTGGAAAGAGACAATGAAGCCAAAAATGCCAAAAATTCTAGTGGAAGGAACACATCAGATAAGGTGAGCACTTAAGCAGAAGGCGACAAAAAGGAATTAGCAACAGGAAAATAATGCAATGACAGGAATAAGCCAATACCCTTCAATAATAACTCTCAGTGTGAATGGGCTTGACTCCCCAATCAAAAGACACACATTGGCACATTGGATCAAAAAACAAAATCCAATGGTATGTTGCATAAAAAGCAGTTAATTCAGGAAGAAATCCATAGACTAAAAATATCAAAGCATAGAAAACCATATTCTATGTGACAAAAGCCAAATCCAAGCAGCTGTAGTTCTTTTCTTTTCAGAAAAAGTGGATTTCAAGCCAAAACTGATCAGAAGAGGCAAAGAGAGTTAGTACATATTGGTTAAGGGAACAGCTCAACCGAAAGAGATAACAATATACATATATGCACTGAATACCAGCAACCCAACTTCATAAAACAAACACTATTGGACATAGAAGATCTGATAAACATAAACACGATACTAGTGGAGGACCTTGATATCCCACTATCATAGATAGAATGATAAATTATACAGAAAATCAACAAAGACATATCAGAGTTGAACAAATTGACTTAATAGATGTCTACACCGTGTTCTACCTAACAGCAACAGAATACACATTGTTCTCAGCAGGATGTGGATTTCCTCCAAAATAGACCACACTAGCCCATAAAACATGCTTCAATAAATATAAAAGAAAAAATTATTCCATGTACATTATCAGATCATAGTGCAATGGAAATAGAAATTGATGGCAAAAGACACTACAGAAATTATGCAAACACATGGACAATAAACAATACACTCTTGAATAGATCACAGAAGAGATCAAAAAAGAAATTAGACAGTTCCTAGAATAAAATGATAATGTCAGTACAACATACCAGAACTTAAGGGACACAGTGAAAGCAGTCATAAGAGAGAAATTCATAGCTATGAACACCTACACCAGAAAAACAGAATTAGCCCAAATAAATAGCCTAAATATGCACCTAACTAAGGTCATAGAAAAACAAGAACAGTGCAAATCCAAAGCTATTACAAAGAAGGAATTTTTTAAAAAATCAGAGCAAAAATTAATAAAATTGAGACTAAAAAACAATATAAAAAATCAATGAATCAAAGAACTGGTTCTTCAAAAAAAATTAAGTGAATATATAAATAAATAAACCTTTAGCCAACTTTAACCCCCAAAAGGAAAGAAAAGATCCATATCAATGCAATTAGAAATAAAATAGGTAAAATCACAGTGACACCACCATAACCCCAAATATTATTAATAACTACTTCAAAACATGCACTTCAATAAGGAGAGAATCTAGAAGAAATGGGTAGATTTCAGATACATATGAATTACCAAAATTGAACAAACCATATAAAAACCTTGAATAATCCAGTAATAGGTAATGAAATTGAGGTAGTAATATAAAACCTAGCAACTAAGAAAAACCCAGGACCTGATGACTGAACATGAATTCTACAAGGATTTCAGGGACAATGTAATGCCAATATTCCTCAGACTCTTTAATAAAATTGAAAGGAAAAGAGTACTCCCAAACTCAATCCTGGAAGCTATCATTACCTTGATTTTAAAACCAAACAAGGCCTCAAACTCAAAAAAGAAAACTATAAATTAGTCTCTTTAAAGAACATAGATGCAAAAGTCCTCAACAAGATACTGGCAAACAGAATGCAACAGATCAAGAGGTCTTACATTATGACCAAGTAGGCTTCATCTCAGGAATGCAAGGATGGTTCAATGTATGCAAATCAATTAGCAGAAGTAAGGATAAAAATCACATAATCATCTCAATAGACGCAGACAATGTCTTTGACAAAATCTGACATCTGTTTATGAAAGAAACACTGAAGAATGTAGGTATAGAAGGACCTCACATCAATCTGATAAAAGCCATTTATGACAAACCTACTGCCAACATCATATGAAGTGGAGAAAGCTGAAGATTTTCCTTCTAAAATCAGGAACAAGCCAGGCATGGTGGCACACGCCTGTAATCCCAGCATTTGGGAGGCTGAGACAGGAGGATCACTGTGAGTTTGAGATCAGCCTGGGCTACATAGTGAGTTCAAAGCCAACTTGAACTACATAGTGAGACCCTGCCTCAAACAAAACAAAACAAATCAGGAACAAGATGAGAATGTTCAACATCACCACTCTTGTTCAGTATAAGATTTGAAACTTTAGCCATAGCAATAAGGCAAAAGAACCAAATAAAAGGGAACTATATAGAAAAGGAAGAAGTCCAACTTTTTTTATTCAACATAATCCTTTACATAGAAAACTCAAAAAATTCCACCAAAAGACTCCTACAACTAATAAATTCAGCAATGTAGCAGGATACAAAATCAACACGAAAAAATCAGTAGTGTTTCTGTATGCCAATAATGAACCCACCAAGAAAGAAATTAGGAAAATGATACCATTCACAATACCTTTAAGAAAAATTAAATACTTAGGAATTAACCTAAGTAAGGAAGTGAAAAAACTATACAATGAAAATTACAGTACTCTGAAAATAAAGGTTTATAAGGACATCAGAAATGGAAAGATATCCCCTAGTCCTGGATAGGCAGAACAAATATTGTCAAAATGGCCATATTTCCAAAACTGATATATAGATTTAATATAATTCCAATCAAAATACCAACAGAATTCCTCACAGAACTGGAGAAAACAATACTAAAATTTATATGGGCCCCAGAGAGACCCAGAATAGCAAAAGCAATCCTGACAACAAGAGCAAAGCAGGAGGCATTATTACAATTCCAGATTTCAAGTTATATTACAAGACTATAGTGAAAAAGACAGCATGGTACTAGTACAAAAGTAGACATGTCTATCATTGGACAGAATACAGGATGCAGAAACAATCCCAGGAACCTTCAGCCATCTGATTCTTGATAAAGCTGCCAAAAACATACTTTGGAGGAATGATAGCCACTTTAACAAACGGTGCTGGGAAAACCAGATATCCCCATGCAGAAGACTGAACCAGACCCATATCTCTCACCAAGCACTAAAATAAAATAAAAATGAATCAAATATCTAAATATTAAAATGGAAACACTTAATCTTCTGGAAGATAAAATAGGTAAAACTCTTGAAGACACAAGCATAGGAAAGGACTGTCTGAAAGAAACTGAGTTATACAAGAAATAACATCAAGAACCAACAAATGGGATTACATCAAATTAAAGTGTTTCTGCAAAGCAAAAGAAACAACCAACAGAAAGAGAAAAAATTTTGTCTGCTATTCTTTGGGCAGAAGACTAATATCTAGAATATATAGAACACTGGAAAAATCAGACCCTCCTCCCAAAGTAAAAGACCCAATCAAAAAATGGACAAATGATATGAATAGACCCTTCTCAGAAGAGGTACAAATGGCCAATAAAAACTTGACAATATCACGATTCCATATTAGTCTCGAAGGAATGGCTATCATCAAGAAATCAAATAGTAACAAGTGCTGCCAAGAGTGCAGGGGAAAAAGGGAATACGTTTACATTTTTGGTGGAAATGTAAACTAGTACAACCACTATGGAAATCAGTATGGAGATTCTTCAGAAAACTAAAAATAGAAATTCCATCCCACCAAGCTATTACTCTTATAGATATTTTTCCAACAGAATTAAAGACATCATATCACAGATACATGGATACCTATGTTTATAGCAGCCCAGCTCACAATAGCTAAATCTTCAAAGTGACCTATTTGCTCATCAAGAGATGAATGGATAAAGAGCATGTGATATTTATATACAAAAGAGTACTACTCCATCATAAAGAACTATAAATTTGAGTCATTTATAGGAAAATGATGCACCTTGAGATAATTATAAGTAAAATATATTAGACAAGAAGCTTAAATAACACATTGTTTCACTGACATGAGAAACCCAAAGTATAAATTTAATTTAAAGAGCAAAATTAAAGGTAGATAATAGGAAACAAGGAGATAGAGCTTTCTTCTTCTTTTTTCTTTTTTGGTTTTTTGAGACAGGGTCTTGCTGTGTAGTTCAGGCTAGCTTTGAACTCACTAGGTAGCCCAGTCTGGTCTTGAACTCGCAGTGATCCTCCTGCCTCAGCCTCCCATGTGCTGGGATTACAGGCATGCACCACCAGGCCCAGAGAGATAAATCATTTGCAAATCTTAAGAGACCAAGAAATTTAGAGAGGGAGAAGAGAGGAAGTAAAAAAAATTAAGATGTGTTATGTATGTGTACCAATTCCCCATGATAAATACAATCATTATGTTCTGCAAAATGTACTAACAAAAAATAAATTTTAAGCCTGGCCTGGTGGCACATGCCTGTAATCCCAGCACTTGGGAGGCTGAAGAAAGGAGGATCGCTGTGAGTTCGAGGCCAGCCTGGGCTACATAGTGAGTTCAAGGCCACTCTGAACTGCATAAAGAAACCCTGCATCATAAAACAAACAAAAAAAGTTTTTTAAATTAAAAAAGCTGAGGGTATAGCCCAGTGGTAGAGTACCCCTGAGCTCATGGTAGATGTAAATGAATTTAAGGGCTAGAAATGATTCCAGCTATCGTGGAATTTATATAGGGACACAAGATAAACATATACAATTGCCATATATGCCACAATTCAAGTGTTGACCCAACGGCTGATTACAACTTCCGGGTAGAAGCAGCATGTTAACCAGACAGTGGCTTTAGAAAGGAAAAGGAAGAAGGCAGATTTTCACACAGGATAGCCCCCAGAATTAACAAAGCTGTGAGGAATTGGAAATGGTAAAGGCAAGCAAAGGAGAGCAATCAAGTGAGGGATTAGGCAAGGGGAGAGCTGAAAGTTAAGTGTTAAAAGTCAAGTAAGAATATATTAGTACAATCTCAAATCAAGGCAAAAGGGCTTGGATTTCATTCTGCGGCCAAGGTAGAAATCAATTTTTTAAGCAAGGATAATGTGATGAATCTGCTGGTGTGCAGAAGTCGGAGTCTGTGTCAGTAGCTCAGGACGGGCTTAAATTAGTCCCAGAGCGGTGGGGATAGAAACGCCACGGATACAGGAGGCAACAGGAAGTCGTTGCAGGCTTGGAGTTTTGATGAATATATTTGGTAGAGGAGGGAAAGCTGTCGGGAATTATTTCTGATTACAGTATTGGATAAAAATGATACTATTAATGAAATTGAAAAAGGAGAACTCTGAAAAGTTCATGGATAAGGTGATGAATTTATTTTTCGCTTGACTGCATTTGAGAAGATGGTGAGCGTGATGGCTGGTTAAAAACTGGAACAAAAGGTTCTAGAGGAAAATTAGGGAGAGAGACACAGAATTTCTGTTAAAGGTCTCAGTGTAATTTTTCTTTTCTTTTTTTTTTCTTCTCCTGCCTATGAATAAGGAATGTGCATTGGAATTGTGAGGCTAACACAATGTTCCAAGAGTCTGACCGTTTTTGACTAATGCAGTGAGGGTTGGGGAGGAGGGGGGTGTGTGGAAAGATGGAGGCAGTGGGGACAGTAGCAGATGATGCATCGTGACCCTTGCAAGCAAGACACGTGGCATTTGTTAACCATGTGCTGGTTCTTCCTGCCTTTCACGTTAACCTGGGTGTTGGCACTTACAGCTGTGTGGCTTGGGAAAGCGGGACTAAAGTGTGACAGAGCCGGCCCTTTTTAAAGGCTCTACTCAGGGTATCCACGTGAAATAGGTATTTCTTAAATAAGAAGGCAGCAAGACCTAAAATAAAATAATACATTTCATAAGAGAGAAGTAGTAGTTGTCAGAGAGAAGGGGGAGAACAAATTAGTAAATCAGCATGGATCCAAGGGAAGAAAGGATCCTGCAGAGGGAAGCCCTTTGATCCACAGACGAATAGAGAGAAACAAATACAAAGAATAACCAAACAAGCACAGATCCATCTCCTAACTGCAAGCTGCAATTACACTTCTCTCAAAAGCTGCATTAGAAAGGTACAGGGCTTTTCACACCGGGCACGCAATTTGCATTCTCTCCTACCATTCGTGTGTACTTCTGGGATAGTACCAGCATTCCCACACTCATTTCTGTGCTTTGGATACCCATGTTTCTACTGTCTGTGGTCTGTCTTAGGAAAGGAATTAGTTGTGCTCTTCTTGGGCCAGGGTTTCTAGCATAGAGTTTTACTTGATCAATGTTGGTTGTATAAATGTTTTGAAATATTTCCACATTGGCTATGCCCATAAATTATGTGAGGACTCTTAACTCTCATCTCAGATCATATTTTTGAGCCCCATTGAATTGACCCACAGTAATTAAAGTGAATTTTATGTGTATGAAGAAAATGAAGAATAAAATTATCTCTCCAGTAATTTTTTTTTTTTTTTTTTTTGTGTGGGTACCAGGTGTGGAACTCAGGACCTCGCGCGCCAGCAGGCACCCGTGCCGCTGAGTGATATCACGGGCCTTTTTTTCATATGTGGGTATCAGGAGTCGAACTCAGGACCTAGCGCTTGCCAGGCAGGCGCTTATGCCGCTGAGCTATCTCACCGGCCCCCTCCAATAATATTTTTATATGACTGAATTGAAATTAGGCATTTGGGAAGGAATAACAGCACTCAGGAATAACAGTGTCAGTCACTGGGAAGTAGCCCATTCAGAGAAGGCCTCTCTGGGACTCGAATGAGCCGAGGGAGCAGACAGTATTCCGTGAAAGGCAGCAGGTGTAAGGGGCATACGGCGTGCATGTGCTGCGTCTAAGGTATGACAGTGAGGCTGGCATAGTGGAGCAGAGCGAGTGAGTGAGGAAAGAGCAGTGGGAAACGAGGGAAGAGAGATGCTGGCATTGGATTATGTGGGCCACATAGGCTCTGCTGAAAAGTGCCATGGAGAGGCAGGAGCACGGGCAGGTGGGAGGTGACGAAACCAGCGGAGATTCCCAGGAGAGAGACGGTGGGGCTGGGTGAAGGTGGTAGCAGAGAGTGGAGGGGGAGTGGTCAAATACTGACTGAATCTGTTGTCAAAGCGGAGCCGACAGGACTTGCTAATGGACTGGGGTGGAGTGTGAGAGAAAGCAAGGAATCAAGGACGTCTCCAAGGGGTGTTTTTTTTTTTTTTGTGGGTACCGGGGGGTCGACCTCAGGACCTCGTGCGCCAACAGGCACCCGTGCTGCTGAGCGATATCACCGGCCCCTTTTTCGTATGTGGGTACCGGGAGTCGAACTCGGGCCCTCGCGCTTGCAAGGCAGGTGCTTACGCCACTGAGCCATCTCACCGGCCCTCCAAGGGGTGTTTTTTTTTTTTTTAAAGGAATATAAAACTATTTATTGACCACTGCTCACCAATATTTACAATAAGGTAAACAATATACAGTAGGATAACATTCTGACTACTACAAAGTTGTTTTCCTGGCTTCTGCAGAAAACAGTAACCCAAATACTGAAAAGATTGAGCCTACATGTAAGGAACAAGTTGGGGTCAAGAAAAACATGCAGGTCAATAATTTAGATTACACGTTTGTTCACTCATTTATTCTAGCAGGTCCTAAATTGTGAACACCTCTAGCCACTCAATACGTTTCCATGAGCCAAGTCTTAGACATACAAGAATCCTGACCTTTGAGTACAGATTTCAACTTGTTATAAAGTAATGGGTCATGAGGACTCTTCAATGTTTCCTTAACAAGTTCTCCTGAGCTAATTCAAACAAACAAAGTTTTAACTTGTTACCTTATTTGGGTGGGGAAGTTGTTGGTAGAGCTAAGTTTTTCTTTTCAGAAATTTTACAAGTAAACTGCTGCATTTTTGTGACTAAAGACAGAGATATGGATTCTGAAAACTAACTTGAAAGGTTATGGCTTCAGGAAAACTTTCAATTTAACTGGAAGCGATTTATTTCTTAGGTTGCTCAGAATGATGGCATCTCAAACATGAGCTTATCACCCATAGTTTTTGTTTTGGTGAATGTTTAAAAACAAAACAAAAACCATTTACATAAGTATTTTATTTATACACACACAAAAAACTCAGAATGGTCCTTAAGCTTGTGAGCTAAAACACGAGCTCTTATTGAGTTTGACTATGGACAATTCCTCCAACATTCAGAAAAGCAGAGGAAGTACATCAGGCTATCAAATGCTCTTTTCTGATAAAGGAAGCAACTACGAAAGCTTTTGTTTGTTCAAAGTAACCAGTGCTATAGATGCAAAACAAACAAAGCCCAACAACTCCCCCAAATACTACTTTCAAAACCAACGTATTAAACTTGATTTTCATTAGAATGCTTTTTTTCCACACTAGTAAATCAAAACCAAGACCCATATTTTATATATATATATATAAATATATATAAAAATGATGTAAGTTATTGAGCTTCATCTTCTGGACAAGAATGCCAAGTTAGTCTCTCTTCATAAAAAGCAATTACAATTTGAGGACATTTCATATTTGCCTCTTTTGCCAGCACCAAGTCAGCCTCATCTGCATCTTTCCATTTCATGAGAAACATCAATTCTCCACTACTGTCTGTGGCACCAATTATTCGTTCAGGATCAAGACCTCTAGCAAAGCCTCTAGGTTTGTCAGCAGCATCTCTTTTTTTTCTTTGATTTGCTATCATCAGATTCACTGTCAGATAAAGATTTTCTTTTTGTACCATCTTTTTCTTTACCAGCTTTTTGAGAATTAAGAAATGCTTCAATTAACTCTGGACAATCTAAATTTTCTTCAGGTTCCCATGTATTGTCAGCATCTGTAAATCCCTTCCACTTCAGAAAATACTCCACCTTCCCATTCACTACACGTCGGTCCAGTACTTTTTCTACCACAAATTCTTCAGGCTCTGCTTCCTCAACTTTTTTACTTTTTCCATTTTGTTTCTTTCCCATTTTTTGCAAAGTAGTTTTATTGGAGGCCATTTTTTATCGCAGACTTGAAGAGCTATTATTCACCGCCTCGGATGCGGTCGCGGGTCCGCAGGGTCTCGGCCTGCGCGCCTGCAGCTCCGCTCACATCCGCGCCAAGGGGTGTTTTTTAATAAATTTATTTTATAGTAGTTTTGGAGACACAGAAAAATTGAGAACACAGTACAGAGTTCTCCTATATCCCATACCCAGTTTCCCTATTAATAGCATCTTACATTAAGTATGGTACATTCACTGCAAATAATGAACCAGTAATATTGGTTCATTATTATTATTATCTAAAGTTCATACTTCTATCCAATTTTATTAGTTTTTACCTGATCTTCTTTTTCTGTTCTAGGATCTTATCAAGGGAGCAACGGGAGATTGCGTTTACAAGTGGATGATGCCTAAAGCATGTGTAAAAAAGTCTGATCCACAACCTGTAGCCCTATGGCAACGGTCTCAAATGCCAGAATTTGATTAATAGTGGACAACTTCCCTAATTTTTGTTCCAGCTTCCAACTTAAGACAGATTAAAGAAAGTCAAATACACACCCCTAACCAACCGCACAGGATGTCCCGCTTCTGGTCAGCCTACCGACAGCTTCCCCAGGCTAGAACCAGAATTTCAATACAAGCTGTGCGGCAGCAAAGTTAATGTCGTAATCAGGGCACACCCAGCGTCTTCTTTTTCCCCACTGGAAAGCTTTCCTACTGCTCTGAGTCTCACCTTTGAGTCTCCGTAAATCAAGCAATGGTGGCCCAGGGCCTTGCTATCAAGCACTGAATAAATAGCCCTTTCTTGCTCTCCGTTGGCTGATCTTGATTTCCATACCACATTATATTTAGTTGTCATTGTCTTCTTAGACTCCTCTTGGATGTGACGGTTTCTTAGACTTCCCTTATTTTCAATGATCTCTAGAAAGAACAACTTACAACACTTGGAAATATGTTATTTTATATTAATAGTGTTTCCTTGGTCAGAGAACAAATTTTAGTTGCTTGGTTTCTTGTCCAAAGGAAAACTTCAGATTTTCCTACAGATACATATCTATTCTGTTTCCTACAAGAATATTTTTAGTGCACACATGTTTGGGGAAAGAAAAAGGAGATGCTTATGAAGACTTTTTGTAATTTGTGTACTGCGCATGAATCTTAATAGGAAATTTAACTCCATTCAAAAATGTTCATAGAGTATGCATGTAAAAATTGGAATGTAGTGGGATTTTGAAACCAATGTGTTACCATCAATAAGCTGAGAAATGAATAGAGAATATACAACCAACAGTAAAACAATGTGGAACAATTTTAGGATAGTAAAAAACCTTGAGCTGGTCCTTGAAAAATGAGGAATACTCACTAGCAAGATGGAAAGGGAAAAGTGTATTTTAGGTAAAGGAATTGATAAGGGTAAAAACTCATGGTTTCAGGCTCGGATAGGGTAAGTCCTTGCAGCTGGTGCAGAGGGTGGGAAATATAAAGCAGGTGGGAGACCAAGAAGAGTCTAGAAAGCGAAGTAGGTTAAGTTTTTAAGATTTTACCATGTGGGGAAAAAAGGGTCACAGAACTTTTCAGAAATACATATTTTGAAAAGATAAGTTTGTTCTTTAAAGAAGATTAAAATGGATTCTGGTAATGATTGTGTGGGGGGAGCAATGAGCAGATATCAACACTTTCCCACTGTAACTCATGTGTGCAAGAAAAGGGGTAACTTAATATCTCTGTAACTAGGGTACCACAAGATTTATTGTCAAGTTGCATTCCTTGTGAGATTAAGAGGTGGATACCTTTAATACTTAGGCTGGGATGATAGCTCTGGAGTGGGAGAACCCCATGTAAACTGGGATCACCTTCTAAGTTTTCTTCAGTTGAAAATGAACAAGCAAACAAAAGTTTGATCTGGAAATTACAGCTCAGATTCAATTAAATAAAATTTATTTTGGTTTAAAATGAGTTAGGTATTGTTCTGAACACTTGACACATACTAAATTATTTAATCTCCACATAGAAAACTATGAGGTAGGTATTAATAGGAGCACATGTCCCATTTTATAGGTGTAGAAATGTAAATAGCAACATTCCCATGGTTAGGTGTTGATTGAGCAGGTGTTAGAACCAGAATTTCAAAACAAGTGTGGTAGCAAAGTTAATGTCGTAATCTATAGTATAGTCCTGGCTTAATTGCCTCTTGAATTTAAATTTCAGATGAATTATGAATAATTTTTTAGTACAAGTATGTCTCATGCAATGTTTGAGATAAGGCTTCTTTTTCCTAGTTGCCAAGGAAACAAATGTACCGGGGTGGGAAAGCAGGAGACAGCCAGGGGTGGGCTGATGGGGAGACCAGGGGACAATGGGGGATGGGAGAGATCAGGGGAAAGCTGGGGGTAGGGGGGACAGCAGGGCACAGCCTGTCTTTGCCTAGTTGGTGTGGGCATGGCCCCCAATCACTGCATCTTGGCTAGCACTCCTAGTGCATCTGCTGAAGTCTGTCTGCGTGGTTGTATAACTTGTCTGTGCTCTCAGCTGAACCCATCCTCTCAAACCAAAATCAGCTCCGCCTTTACTCCTGGAGATGTGGCAGATGCCCAGAGTCTCAGCCTCAGCTCCCGATCACCTGGAAATACACATTTGAATAGTTGTGTAGATATCAGTAACATAAGGACTGCCTTAAAAATATTTAAGAATAGACCTATTAAATATGAGCTAGCAAAAAGTCTCAACTTGAGTGGGAAATGGTTTTGTTTGCCTATGTTTTTGAGCAAGAAAAGCAAAATTCCACTGTCATATTGTCTGGTTCAATATAACTCACAAATGAACTCTATCACGTACTGAGCTTCCTACAGGGAAAAACTTGATGGGTTGTTAGTGACAACTTTTTAAAAAGCTAAGCAGTTCGTTGTTCGGCCATTAAGTTGTAACTGTCCCTTGACTCCCCTCACTGTCTGCCATTTAAGAACACATCTTACCTCAGCGCCCAATGTGCACACAAGCAGTTGGTATACCGTCTACAAATTCTGGGTTCCAATTCCAGCTCTGTGAACAACTCTCAGAGCCTTACTTTCCATTTTTGTAATTCTGGAATGATATTATTATTTTTTTGGGGGGGGACCGGAAATCAAACTCAGGACCTCATGCTAGCCAGTCAGGCACCATGCCGCTGAGCTATATCCCTGGCCCCTGACAATATTATTTTGAAGTTCAAATGAAAAGTGGTAAATAAAACATAAAGTATTGTACATGTAATTCAAGGTGAAAATCTTTGAAGTCCATCTTATAATCTTACTTATTTAGTTGCTTTCTGTCTCTTTGTCCATGTAGTGAATGAAATAGTAGTCCCCCAAAGATATGTCCACCTGAAGCTCACGAATGTGATTTTTTTTGGAAATAGGGTCTTGGTAAGACCCTCAAATGTCTGAGATAAGATTATTCTGGATAAACACAGTACCCTAAATGCAATGTCAGGTATATTTAAAGCAACTGAGTGGGATTTGAGACACTGAAACACAAAGAGAAGCCCCTACGATAACAAAGGCAGAAACTGGAATTGTGTTGGCACAAGTTAAAGGACACCTGGAGCTACTAGAAGCTGGAAGAGGCATGAAAGATTTTTCCTTAAAAGCCTTTGGAGAAGCCCTACTGATCTCTTGATTTTTTAGGTTCTAGCTTCCAGAACTATGAAAGTACAGATTTCTGTTGCTTTTAGCCTAGTAGTGTAGAAATTTATTATGGCAGTTTTAGGAAACTAATACCATATCAAATCTTTCAATAAATTATAATAGCTCAATCTTCAAAACACATCTAGACCATGTAACACCTGTACTCCCCAGTTACTCTACGCCACTATGGTCTCATTGTTGGTTGTCTTTAGTCCTTGCGCGTCCTACAGGTACATAGCAATCAAGGTGCAATTTAAAACAGTCAGTTGAAATCATGTCAGTTCTTTGCTCAAAACCTTTCACATGCTTCCCACTTTTCTCACACTCTAACCCAGAGGCTTTATCATTGCTCACAAGGCTGAGTATGACCTGGCCCCTGTAATCTCTCTGTCCCCATTTCTTTACTCTTGCACTTCCTTGGTGCCCTGTACTTGCGCCAAGCGCTTCCCTCCTCTGGCCTTTGCATGGTCTTCCTCAGTCCTGAGGACCACGGCCATCACAAGTCGCCGCTCAGATTTCACCTCTTCAGAGAAGCCTTGCCATTCTTCTTGTCCAAAGTGGCAGCCCATGTCACATCACTCTATTGTGTGTCTGTTTTCTGTTCACAGCCTTTCTCTCCGACTAGAAGCAAAGCTACCTGTGTCAAGACCTCATCTATCTTGTTTGTTGCAGCATTTCTAGTAACAATGCCCAGCCCACTGCAGCTACTAAGAAGTGTTTGCTAACTGAAGAAACCGACGTACCCTATTGTTATGGAGGGTGTCAACCGAAGACGATGCACTTTCTGGGGTGTAACCTAGAGGGCCACCCACACACGTTCTCAGTGGGGAGGTGAGTCACCACCAAAGGGACCGACCCACTGTAAATGCAAAGCCAGATCTGCAGTCCAGGGCATTGTTAAGTCAGGTTACTTTTTAGTGAGGTTTGTTTATGTATTTATCTAGTGGTAAGAGGAATTGAACCCAGGGCTTTCACACTGAACTACATGCCTAGCCTTTTTTTTTTTTTTTTTTTGTGGGTACCGGGGGTCAACCTCAGGACCTCGCGTGCCAGCAGGCGCCCGTGCCGCTGAGCGATATCACCGGCCCTTTTTTCGTATGTGGGTTCCGGGAGTTGAACTCGGGCCCTCGCGCTTGCCAGGCAGGTGCTTACGCCGCTGAGCCATCTCACCGGCCCTATCCCTAGCCTTTTAAAACAATTTTTTTCTTTTAAATTTTGAGACAGGGTCTTCGTAAGTTGCTAAATTGCCCAGGCAAAGTCTTGAACTTGGGATCTTCTTGCTTCAGCCTTCCAGAGCTGGGATTATGTGCTTGCACCAACACACCAGCCTAGGGAGGTATTTTTAGAATGTTTACACTGTCAAATTGAAGTTCAAATGGCATGAGCCTGTAATCTCAGCACTTTGGTGGCTGAGGCAGGAGGACTCCAAGTTTGAGTTCCACCTGGGCAACATAGGGAGATTCTGTCTGAAAACAGAAAATAAAAAAAGAGGCTAGGGAAGCAGCTCAGTGAAAAGGCCGTGGGTTCAAACCCCAATGCTCCCTGCCCCCCAAAGAGCCATGTTACTATTAATCTATACGCTCCTGATGGAAATTTGAGAACTACAACAGAATTTACAATTTTTCATATGTTGAATGCTGAGCATTTTTTTTGTTTGTTTGTTTGTTTTGAGACAGGGTCTCCCTGTGCAGTTCAGGCTCGTCTTGAACTCACTATGCAGCCTAGGCTGGCCTTGAACTTGAAGCAATCCTCCTGCCTCAGCCTCCCAAGTGCTGGGATTATAGGTGTGTGCCACCACACCCAGCCTGCTGAGCAGTTTAAAAAGTGCTTTAATACAATTTATTTTATTTGATTCTACTACTTGCCTGAGTAGGAATGGCATATTCCCATTTTACAGATGAAAATAAAGAGACTAACTGACGTGTATAAGGGTACGCAATTGCACAATTGTCCTCTGGGCAGTTCCAAGTCAAGCCTTTTATTTTATTTAAAATTAATTTCATTGGTACTTTTGATATACATAATGATCACATTTACCATTGGGGATTTACACCTCTACATGATATATTGTGACTCTTTTTTCTCTATTCCCTTCCCTTCCTTCAACCCTTATTTACAAGAGCTTTGTTTACATTTTTCCCTTCTATTCTCTTTTTCTTCCTTTTCCCTTCCTTTCCTTCCCCTATCCCCTTCCTTGTTCCCCTTCCCATTTGAACATTTTCTTCCTACTTCCTAACAGTTATCCATTTTGGTCCTTGTTTGTGCTTTCGGTTTCTCCCACAAGAGAAACACTGGGATACTTATTTTTATTTATCTTTTTTGTGGGTACCGGGGGGTCGACCTCAGGACCTCGCACGCCAGCAGGCGCCCGTGCCGCTGAGCGATATCACCGGCCCTTTTTTCGTATGTGGGTTCCGGGAGTCGAACTCGGGCCCTCGCACTTGCCGGGCAGGAGCATACGCCGCTGAGCCATCACACCGGCCCCAACAATGGGATATTTAAACATGTATGTTCGATTTATTTCACTTAAAAGTATGGTCTCAAGGTGCATCCATTTACCTAAAAATGTCTCAAGTTTTTCTTTTTTTATGGCAAAGCAGTACTCCATTGTAAAAACCACATCTTTATACATTCATCTGATGATGGGAATCCAGACTATTTGCAAGATTTAGCTGTTAACAAATTCTGCTGCTATAAACATGGGTGTGCATATATTGCTGAGGTATGATGCTTTCGGGAAAACACCAAGAAGGGCATTCCAATTTTAAATGCCTTACACTGCAGTCCATTCATCGATTTATTTAAGGTACATTATTGGACACCAATTGTTTCAGCTACTGCTTTAGGGTAGCATAAAAGGATTAGAAAGCTGATCATCTTTGTCTTCTATGTTTGAATCTGAAAAATAAAAACAGAAGTTGCAATAGGTACACTTGAAGCAAAGAACTAGTAAAGCAGCTGCCACCCTTTGCCCCACTCCTCGTCCCTCTCTAGCAACCGCTGCTATCTGCAGATCTTTGAGAACACCAGGACTTGGTCTGACAGGTCCGAGGAGGTCCGGGGAGGGCGACGGCCAGACCGCGCGGGCTGACTCATCCGGTCCGCGGCGGCCGCGGGGGCTGCACCTGGCAGCGAGCCGCATCCTCGGGCGGGGTCTGCGGAGTGCACAGGAGGGCCCTACCGGAGGCCGCTGGCGGAGGGTACCGGCACAGCCCCGCAGGCCGCCCAGAGGACCTTTAGACCCGAGGGGAGGGGAGGCTCGGCCCGCGCGGGGTCGGCTTCGGGCGAAAGGACGCGCGGCGGGGGGCGGGCCCGGCAGCCCTGGGCGGGGCGCGCGCGGCGACGTGGCAGCGGCAGGGGCGTGCGCCGCCGGTGGCCATCTTGGAGGCGGGCCGTGGCGAGTGGCGCTCTGGGCTGCATCCTCCTGCGCCTCTCGGAGCTGTCGCTCTACTCCCCGAGCGCCCTATCCCCGATTGGTGCTGCCACGCAGGCGTTTGCTTGGACCCCAGGTGAGCGTGCGCCTGGCCGCGACGCGCGCAATCCCGGGGCGGCGGAGGCTGCGGCCGAGGCGCGCCGTGCCGGGAGGTGGGCGGCCGGCCGGCGCCGGGGTGCGGGGTGGTCTCCCGTGCCCAGGTCGCGCTGGGAGCCTGCGGTGGCGGCGGCGGGGTCCGCGTCCGGGAGACCGTCCTCTCCGCGTCGCGGGGTACGTGCGGCCCGGGAGTCTCGCTCCGGACCCTTCTGCGCAGCGGCCGAGCCCCGGGCCCCGGGCCCCACCTTCCTGCGCGCCGGCCGCATCCGACAGGCTGGAGGCGGGTGCTTGCGGACGTTAGCCCGCCCAGCCGGGCTGGGGACGTGGCAGCACCTGGGGGAGGCCGCTGTCTCCGGGAGTGGGATGTCGCTCGCTCGGGCCCTGTAGTTAACAGACGGGACAGGTAGTGGGGGAGCTTGTTTTCCTTGCCGTTCCCCCGTCGGTGCCTAGCGCTGCTCCACGGCACTCGTGTTTTTGTTTGGCGTTGGGACCTGCTTCAGTCGAATTGGCAGGGTACCCCATTTCCTAGGTGGGCAGAAGTTATGTCCAAGAGAGTTTTCGTCAGTAGTTACTTGGAGAGATGACATACACTTTTCAACGATTGTGACACATTGTGTTATTTCATTGCTGTTCAGCTGCTAGTGAAATCAGTGAACACTTAGGGAAGTTTATGTTGGGATCAAAGCTGAGAATGCAGAGATAATTCACCTCTGGTCTGGTGCTCCGTGTCAAGTAGTAGAGGCAATCTTACGGCACCTGTATATCAACAGTGATGTTTGTAATGCTTTAAAGTCCATCAGA
Organism: Erethizon dorsatum; assembly: GCA_028451465.1. Taxonomy (NCBI): domain Eukaryota; kingdom Metazoa; phylum Chordata; class Mammalia; order Rodentia; family Erethizontidae; genus Erethizon; species Erethizon dorsatum. Next base: position 79,920,201 of record CM051838.1, on the reverse strand, counting down.
ATTCCTCTTCGTTTCTTTTCTCCAAGCAGCCATTGCTTTTTTTAAGAACAGAAAATCTAGGTACAAGCAAACTGAAAGAACATATCTGGCCAGAGACAGAGGGCTCAATTTTCCAAGCCGTTTCCACCATTATTTTCTTTAATATTTATACTTTAATACTATTTGGTCCCTGAGAGCTTTACCAATTCTGAAACTTCATTGCAATTTTATGTTTTCTTTGGAAGGTATGTTTATGCATGCAAAATTTTCTCCAGTATTGCAGTTAAACCATTTCTCAACTAGTAAAGCCTTTAGAGACTGCATTTGCTTACACTAGGGATGAAGATCATCTTTAAATATGACTTACACTAGCCATTGTAAGGGTTAGGTGGCATCTGTACTAGGAAGATGAATGACCAGTTAAAAAAACGAGGCAAGGACAAGAAGTAGCTTTGTGGGAAGTTGTGGATATTTGTCTCACCTTCCACTCCTCAGTCTCAGTTCAAACTGTCTTCTAACACCACCCCTTCTTTGGAAACATCTCTAAGTTCCTCTCTAGTTTAGCAAATCCATCATACCTTTCCGAAGGCATCCTTGCTGGCTTCCTGCAGAAATACTGTTGCCCATTCCTACCTTGATACACTGGCTTTCGGATACCATAGTCCCTGCTCATTTTCTGCAAGCTGATCTGCTACCTGAATAAACTAGGTTAGGTTTTAAGTCATAGTCTCTTTTCTCTCCGTATTTTCTTACCAGATAATCTCATCACAGAACTTGACTTTAGAAACCATCAGTACACTGATCACACCCACATCTATGTGGTTTTGGAGCTCCAGATCAACTCAGTGTGCCTGCTGGGATGTTTTGGGGAGCTCGAAATTAGCATGTCAGAGACGAGACTAAACACGGTGATTCCAGCCTTCTCACCCGCCTCCCCACAACCACCACCACAGACAACGTCAAGCACGTTGACTGCTTGTCACCTTCCTTATTAGTGGAGGGCTCTGCCATTTATTTGTTCAAGCTATGCCCCTTCCTTTCCTGCCTCCATATCTGGTCACTTTGTTTTACCACGTGAACATTTTAAAAATCTTTTCTCCGTCTCTGCTATTTTCACCCTAGTCTTCATCATGATGTGTGTGCATTGATGAATTTTTAGCAGTGGCCCTTGCTAGTAGATAAGCAGCAGTAGCCCTCTAATTGTGACAATCAAAAGTGTCACTAGACCATTACCAAAGGAACCAAGGGGAGGCATAATCACCCTCTCCCCTTTGTGAGAATTACTAGGTTAATTTCAGCTATTTCTGAACCTCTCTTAATGAGCTTTCTGCATCATCACACTGTGCCTTTGTGATGGCCCAATCTACATACTTTGATCAGCGGAATCCTTTCAAAGCACAAATATGACTTGTCAGTAGCTAACATCAGCCTAAATGTCATTCAGCAGGTGAATCTGTGCAATAGAATATTGGTCAACAATAGAAAAGAACTTTTGATACATGCAACATTTTGGATCACTCTCAAAGGCGTACGCTGATTGAAAAAAGCTAATCTTAAAAGGTTTCTTACTACATGATTTGACCTGTGCTATGTTCATGGAGTGAGAAAATGTGAGAGACTGGATCCGTTGTTTCCTTGGCTCGTGGTTGAAAGGAGGATCAGTGCGAGGGAGATTTCTGAAGTGTTGAAACAGTTGTGTATCCTAATTATGGTAGTGGTGATGACGAGAGTGTATGTGATGTAACATCATAGAACTATACACGTGTGCACACACATGAGTAAATACAAAAACTGGTGAAATTCAATTAAGGTCTCTAGATGAGTTAACAGTATCGTACCAGTGTCGGTTTCCTGGTTTTAATCATTGTGCTGTCAGCACATGACATGCTATTAATGAGAGGCTGGATTTGGGATACTCAAGAACTACTATTTTTCTCTCTTGTGAATTTAAAATTTCAAAAGAGTTAGAACAGAAGTTAAATATGCCACCTCCAGCTTGAATGCCTTACAGTGACTTTCTGTTCTTAAAACACACGCACACAGTCCCTGAACCTGGCTGACAAGACCCAGTGTGGTCTGGACTCTTGCCAATTTTTTCAGTCCTCATTCTTTTCTGTTCCTTGCCATGTGAGTTTTCTTGAAGCTACCTTATTCCATTAATACTACTGGGATGATACTGTAGCAGTAGTACTTCTGCCTTACATGGCATTTATACTTGTTATACGTTCACTTTTTTTGGAAGCTGCCGCCTTTTATCCCTTTCTCTTGCCCTTCTTCAGATCTCAGTTATCTGTGGCATCTTTGGGAAAGCCCTTTCCTGCCCTCTGAGTAAGAATCATATTCCTGTGAAACTGTTCCTATTCAAGAGCACACAATTCAGACCACAGTTGTCCATTGGTACTGTATTGGTATCATTTTATATCGGTATTATTTGATTATACTAGACTTTATACTGTTTGTTTTTCTTGTCATTGTATTTCCGGAGACACAGTATGTATGATGATTAGCAAGCAGTGGACCTTCACTGAATACCTGTTAAACAAGTACAAATATCAAAAACAAATTCGGCACATTTAGAGCTTTTTACTTGAGATGAACTGTTTTATAATATTTAAGGAAGTTTTCTCATGTTTTGTAACCCATTATTATCTATCAAAACCTTCTTGTCTAGTAGTATGTGTGTGTGTGTGTGTGTGTGTGGATGCACACACGTGTGTGCATACTTTTCTAGAACTTGAAGCATATAATTACTCTGTTCCTAAGTGTACTTTAAAATGTGAACCAGAGACTTGAAATTAATGCATTTTATCAAGTTTAGAATTTTGTTTTTAAGAAGTGTTAATAGGTGTAGCCCATACAGAATGCTCTATGTGACAAGAGATTAATGCATTTATCAAGTCCAATGCATTTAAAATTTTTCTCTATTAATAGGAGTAGCTCATATTGAATACTTTATGAGGGAAGAAGGTTTCAAAATTACATTAAATGTTTTATTTTCATTTTAAATATAATCATGACTGAAATCTAGACACAACTGTAACATGTATTCATGTGGCAGAAATCCAATTGGCAATTTACTGTTTGAAATATGTATTGATAATATAGTTAACATAAAATTATTTCCGAATTGTAAAGTGTGTATATGGAAATGTCATAGATTGTTTGCATATTACACATTCTCATGAACTGTTTTCTTAAGAATTTGATAAGCCCTTCATTTGAAAATAAGTTGCATTATAAATAGTAAAAGCATATCTCTATCTCTTGAGGATTACTCTTTTTCTCTTAACTATGTAAGCTTTAAAAATGCAATTTTGATTACTATGTAAAACGTATTACATTTTTATGTTTTGCAGTCTACCATAATTGAAGCAAAATGATGGAAGAGAGTGGAATAGAGACCACGCCACCTGGGACTCCTCTCAACCTTGCGGGAGTGGCGGCCGCTGCCATGTCTTCCACCCCAGGTACAGGGGCTGCGGAAGCCCTGTGTGACTCATTGAGGCTAAGAAAGATACTCTTACTTTTGCTACCAGTTAAAAGCAGAATGCGCATATTAAAGCTTCTTTCATCTTTGTCAGGGTAAAGGAAAGTAGACATTTTATTTAAAGAATAGAAAGAAATAGTCTTCTTTATTCAAAGTAAGAAAATATCGATGTTTTGCTTTAGGTAGAATTTTTTTTCTACTTTGTATTCGTATTGACTATAAATTAATGAAATACTCTTAAAAGCATGTGTTATCTTTGATATTCTATGACTTTGTCATGATTAATCCTTTTGAACCTGAAAAATGGCTTTACTTTATTGAAAACATACCAAAACGAATGAGAAAAAAAGATCTACTTATGAACAGTGCCATAATTTAATAACATATTGCTGCTGATTTTACTCCAGGGAGTTGAAAATCTTTTGCATTCAATCATATTTGTTGTATATTTTAAATTGTACATTTAAAAGTAATCTTGGGATATGGTCTAGTAAATTTAAAACTTTTGCAATAGACAGTAATGTGAGTTTGGAAACAATATGAAAAGCATTTTCAATTTTGTCTTTTTATCCTCTCCACTTTTTCTAGCTGCAGCCAGTTCTTTTTCTTCTCCGAATGTATCCACGGTGGAGTCCTTGGCCCCGCATGCGTATTCTACTCCTCAGCCATCTCATCCTCCGGTGCAGCCTTCGGCCCCGCTACCCTTTGTGCCTCTCTCATCACCTCCTTCCGTCCCACCCCTTGGTGCTTCTGTGCCCCCTCCACTTCCTTCGGCAACTGCTGCTACCTTCAGTAATTCTCCTTTACCCCACTTGCCACCTGCAACTTCTGCCCCAAGTGCTCTTTTATCCGCACCTCCTCCGGGTCCTCCCATATCGGGATTTTCTGTTGGTGCATCTTACGACATTACACGAGGACATGCGGGAAGAGCGCCTCAGACGCCTCTGATGCCATCATTTTCTGCACCTCCAGTGACAGGTAGTTCTCTTTTATTAATACCGTGGCTAGATTTAATGTTGTTGTTTTAGTTTATATGTAGCTTTACTAAGATATAGTCTACATACTATAAAATTAAGTCGTTTAAAGTGTACAGTTCAGTGGTTTTCATACATCGACCTGTGTAGCCATTGCTACAGTCAGTTTTATAACTTGTCATCACCTTGGAAAGAAACCCTGTACCTGTTTCACCCCTATTCCCTGCAATCCTCACAGCCCTAGGCAGCCACTAATCTATGGATTAGTCTATGGATTTGCTTATCGGGGCATTTCACATAAATGGAATCATGTCATGTGGTCTTTTGTGGCTGGCATTCATTTCACTTCAGATGTTTTCAGGGTTTATCCGTGTTGTAGCTTGAGTTAGTATTTCATTTCATGACTAATACTCCATTGTGAGAAAACACTCCATTTTATTTCTTCAGTTCAGGTGATGTTACATTTCTGTTTTTTGGCCATTTGGATAGTGCTGCTGTGAACTGTTGTGTACACGCTTTTTGTGGACAAATCTTTGTTACTATTGGGTATATACCTATGCAAGGAGTTGTTGGCTAATGTAGAAACTCTTAAGTTAACTCTTGTAAGACTACCGAACTTTTTGCAAAGCTGATGTACCATTGACTTCCTGTACAGTGTTTCCTTTGTGTATGGTGTTCCACTTCCTCTGCATTAACGTCTTATTATCAATTCATTTCTTTGACTTCTAGTTTCCTAGTCTCATGCTTTTCTCATTTGAATTATGAAACATAGTCCAGACGGTTTGGTGTGTGCTGCAATCCCAGCAGTCCGGGAGGCTGAGGCAGGGGGATCACAAGTTTAAGCCCAGCCCAGGCAGCTTGGTGAGGCCCCGCCTGAAAAACCTCTAAATGAAGAGGACTGGGGATGTCGCTCAGTGCCGGAATCCTGTGTTGATCCCCAGTACAGCAAAAAAAAAAAAAAAAAAAAAGCTGATGTAATTTCGTATATGATGGAGTATATGAGGGCATATAGCTCAGTAATAGATGGCTTGGCTAGCGTGCAAGAGGCCCTGGGTCAGTCCCTAGCACTGAAAAAAGACAAAACAAACAAAAACAACTTAGTATATGATTAATATATGAGGTGTCAGAATCCCAAAATTTTGTCCTAACATTTGTGCATTTACAGAGAAATATCAGGGTGAAAAGCTCTTTAAAAATTATAAGGATGGACTGACTGGTCCAGGGAATAGTTTTTATTCAGCCGGGTAAAAATTCAAAACCATATAAAAGCTCATGTGAGCCAAAAGTTGGTGAAACTGGTTCATTTCCTTTCCTAGGTCAGCTGCATCTTTTTTTGCTTTTCTGGTTGTTGGAACCCAATTATTAAAACCTCATCTTTGTCATCTTCTGCCTATTGTTTCTCATTTTAGAGGAAGGAAGCAACATTGCTCTGGTTTTTTATTACCCACTTTTGCTTATCTAGCTTTACAAATAAAATTTATTACTGAGTACAATTATACCATTGTCTGTATTTATATATGAATGTTCTTCTTAAGTTAAAATTAAATGTGTGGAGTACATGTAGTGACTGTTCTATGCCTTTTGACGATGGGCTTAGGTGTCCATTTATTTTTTTGGATTAACTATAGCTGTCAGCATTCAAGTGCTAAATAGGACAGTGTGAAAACACACCACACACACACACACACAAATACATATATGTATATATCCTTTTTCACGACAATTGGTGTAAGCCTGTGTCAAGGGAAAGAAATTTCTTTTTTGGAATTCTGTTTAATTTGCTTTATAAAGGTTTGGGTGATTCTGAGTTTCTAACTCAATTTTCAAATACTTGAATATGTATAGTTACATTATTCAAGTTGTTTTGAGCTGCTCATATACTGTTATCTTTTTATACAAAAAGTTTGCTGAATAAGTTACACTTTTTTTGCCATTGACTAGGTGTTTTGCCATCTCCTATTACTCAGCAAGCCAGTCTGACACCTCTGGCCCAGGGAACTGGGACCACATCAGCCATTACCTTCCCAGAGGAGCAGGAAGATCCTAGAATGAACAGAGGTCATGATGAAGCATCTGCTGGGGGGATCTGGAGTTTTATTAAGGTAAGGAACAGGAAATTTACTTTTAAAATAATGTTTTGTTTTTTAGTTACAAGGTGATAGGTGTTCATCAGAGAAAATTTTGAAAATAGAAAATGACATAAGGAAAGAATAAAAATTCCATTAGTTTTCTTTCATTGCTTCCATCTTTTGTGTATATCTGTGTAGTTGTACCTATTCTGTTAATAAAAACAAATTGGAACAATGACATGGGGGCATTTCTTTGTGTTTTTTGTTGGTCTTTACCTTCCAGATACTATAAACATTTTCCTGGCTGTATATTTAGGAATGCGTTTTTATTTTCAGTACTGAGGATTGAACATAGGACCGTTGCACTGAGCTACATCCCAAACTCTTTGAATTTTTATTTTGAGACAAAGTCTAAGTTGCTACGTTTCCTAGACTGGGCTTGAACTCACAGCCTTCCTGCCTTAGCCTCTCAGAATGCTGAGATTGCAGGTGTGTGCCTCCACACCTGGCAGGAAGTGTGTTTTTTTATGGCTACTTTGCCATACATGATATTGCATTTATTTTCATGTTTTATTTTACTAATCCACTATTGAGATTTTCTAAGTGTGACTTTTAAAATTTAATTGAGAAAAATTGTGTATATTTATCATGTACAGTATGATGTTTTGAAAGGTGTAGACATTGTGGAATGGCTACATTGAGCTGACTAACATATATATTACCTCACTTACCATCTTTGGGGATGAAAGACTCGAAATTTATCCTCAGCAACTTTCTTTTTTTGTGTGTGTGTGGATACTGGGGGTTGACCTCAGGACCTCGCGCTTGGCAGCAAGTGTTTGTGCCGCTGAGCAATATCACCGGCCCCTTTTTCGTATGTGGGTACTGGGAGTTGGACTCAGGACCTCGTGCTTGCCAGGCAGGCGCTTATGCCGCTGAGCCATCTCACCGGCCCTCTCAGCAACTTTCAAGACTAGAATATATTGTTACTAACTGTAGTGACCAGATTGTGCAATTTGTTCCAATTGTCATTCTTATTAATAAAACTATGAGGAGTACTCCTGTACATAAATCTTTATAGCTATCTCTGTTGCATCAGAATTATTTCTTGGCTATTAATTTGAAATACAGTATTTTCTTGTATGATAGGCAATTTTAGGATCCCATTTTAATTTCATTTCTTTGCTACTGAATTTAAACTTTTTCCATGAAATTTTTAGCCATTTGTATATGTTTTTGTGAATTCTTTGTTCATGTCCTTTGTCTAGTTTAAAATTGGGTTGATTTTCTTCTCTTAATGAATTTTTTTTGTGTGTGTGTGTGGGTACTGGGGGGTCGACCTCAGGACCTCGCGCACCAGCAGGCGTCTGTGCCGCTGAGCAATATCACCGGCCCTTTCCTCGTATGTGGGTTCCGGGAATCAAACTCGGGCCCTCGCGCTTGCCAGGCAGGCACTTATGCCGCTGAGCTATCTCACCGGCCCTCTTAATGAATTTTTAAGAGTTCTTAATGTTTTGCTGAATGTTCTTATATGTTGCAGTTTTTTTAACACAACACTTCTTAAATTTTCTTTTCATTTTTTTGTTTTTATGCTAAAAAGACCTTTTCTTGCTACCGTATATGATATTTCTCCTTGATATCTTCTAATTCTGTTATTTCATTTTTTATATTTAACAGTTTAATATAGCTAATATACTTCACTAATGTAGTGAGGTAGAAATCAAACTTGTTTTCCAGCTACTTAATGGGTTGTCTGAATGTTCTAACCCCAGTAATATGACATGTCACCTTTATCTTAGTTACCAAATGACATGTTATAGCAGTTTTCTGGGCTCTGTCTTCTGTTCCTCTGTTCTCTGCCTGTCTTTGCAATGGTAGCACACTGTTTTAATTGTTGTAACTTCTGCTCATTTCTTACACTCATGCGTTGAAAGCCTGCTTTGTGCTGAGGTGGGCCTGGGGAGTGTCAGTGGTAAGTAAGATAGCATGGTTCACAATTCTGCGTTTGTAAAGATGTATCAGTATTTAGTTGTATAAACTTGCTGATTTCTTTTCAACATCTGTGTTGGTCTTTCCCCACTTTTCTCAGTGAATTTTGGAATCACTGCCAAGATGCTTCCAATATTCTGCTGAGGGATTGTTTGTCATTTTATTGGATATATATTAAACATTTTCAAATTGTTAAGTGGTTGATTTATATTATTTGAGCTTCATGTTTCAGGAATATGACTTTTTTTAATCTTGCAGTTTTATATCCTTCTGTACTTTTAAAAATTTTCTTTGTATAACGATTACAGCTGTTTTTTTTTTTTTTTCACTTGTTATAAGCAAGTGTCTGTGTGTCAGCTTACTGGTTGTAATGCCCAGTTAACTCCTCAGGACTAGTAATAGCATTACCTTGTGATTTTCAGCATTAAGTTGGTCAGTAGTCCTACGAACGCATCATCCTGTGTTGAATTGCCTTCGTTTACTGGGCGGTTGAGAGGGGATCCTGGACTGCTGTCAGATGCTGGGTCAGGAGCCACTTCTCTCTCAGGGCAGAAGGACACTCAGACATGGTTCCTCCACCTAACGCTGTGGTTCTAAGGATTCAGAGGAAGAGCTCTGGCTATCAAGTGAGAGTTTGGGAGTGTGGAAATGAACAAAGTGAAAAACAGGAAGTAGGAAGAAAGAAACTTTAGTGGAACATAGTAGAGTGTTCTGTTAAGGTAGTAGGAACAGTTCAGGGGAGTAAGGATGGGAAATTTTTACTATAATTATTGTTTTGTTAGGGACTAAAACATGGACTTTGACATCTGATTCTAGTCTTTGAGATGCTGAGAGATGATCTTTAGATAAATTGAAATGAAATATGTAAATATACTTATAAATGAAATAAACATAAGCACACATGTATCTACAGGTATCATAAATACAGTCTGCAGACAGTTTACCATCTACTGGTCTGTACTCTTCAGTGGGTCAGTGAAGGGACAGAGAAATTGAGAAATGTTGAAACCAAATAGCAATTTAACAGTGCCCTAACCTTACTTTTCTTATATTTTGGTCTGAGGTGCATTAGGAACTTAAAAAAAAATAAAAGAAAGAAATGATTTCTTTCATAATTTTGAAGGCCTTAATGTTCTTTGCTTATTTATACAGTATATTGTTTTATGCAGGGTGTGGCTGGGAATCCTATGGTGAAATCCATGCTCGATAAGACAAAACATTCAGTAGAAAGCATGATTACAACGCTGGACCCTGGCATGGCTCCTTATATCAGTAAGTACATACATTAAGACCTGTAGCTGCCATGTGTTTTTAAAATATGCATCAATGTCAGCCACTAAATCATAATTCTCAATTGATTTCCACTCATCATGGAATTAGTGGAAATTCCTCTTATACTCTTGCAGTAAGTCTTACTTTTCAGCATTATTAATCCATCTTTTTTTTTTTTTTTTTGTGGGTACCGGGGGGTCAACCTCAGGACCTTGCACGCCAACAGGCACCCGTGCCGCCGAGCGATATCACCGGCTCCTTTTTTGTATGTGGGTTCCAGGAGTCGAACTCGGGCCCTCGCGCTTGCAAGGCAGGCGCTTACGCTGCTGAGCCATCTCATCACCCCGAGAAATGAATTTTAACTGCATTTCAAATGAATTTTTCTACATTCTTTTAATTGGTTCTTTTCCCTTCATTTTTAAAAGTATGTCACTCATCACAAAGTGAAAAGCCTTTGGCTACAACTTCATGGAACAGTACTTAGCTAGAGCTATGTTTCATATGGAGGAAAAAAGAGAAGAGTATATTCTTCCTCTTCTTTTCCGTGTGACTCATTGGTTGTACTAGTAAGTTCTGAAATTCACAGTAAAGATGTGATCTGTGGAATATTATGTTAATCACATAATGGAGGATCCATGATAAAATAAAATAAAAATAACTTCAACTCTTCCACAAGATATTTAGCCGTGAAACAGCCTTGTTGCTGGGGCAAAATGTTGTATGTTACAAATAGCTTTCCTGAAAAACCTGTTAGTAGTGATAGTCATTAATGCCAACTGTCAGTATGTGCTTAGAAGCAGGCCTTTGAATTCCGGTACAGATTGAGCACCAGTAATCCTAAGATGCGAAATATGAAATGCTCCAAAATCTGAAACTTTTTGAACACTGACATGATTTTACTTGTGTTTGAAAATTCCATACCTGCCCACGTGACAGGTTGTCAAAAGGCAGGTTCTCTAACAGTACTGTGTAGCATTACCTTTAGGTTATGTGTTTAAGACATGTATGGAACAGAAGTGAATTTGATGTTTAGATTTGGGTACCATCCTCAGGATACAGATGACTATTCCAAAATTGGAAAAACCTTAAAATCCAAGACATTTCTGGTCTTAAGCACTTTGATAAGGCATACTCAACCTATATCACAAGGTAGTAGGTTAAGATTTTAAAAAACAGTGGCATATATTTGGCCTAATTGTTCTGTTTAGAAATAATAGTGTGCATGTGTTACGGTTTGTGTCTAGATGTCCCCCCAAAAGCCTCAAGCAGTCATGTAGTGGGCTTCTAGAGTTTATGACTCATTCATGGTCTAATGCTGGGATTATGGGTGTGAGTGCTACACCCATCCTAGGGAGGGTAGCCTGCATGTAATATAAGGGAGAGAAAGAGGTTGCTCTCTCTCTCACGCTCCTCCCTTTTGCTCTTGATTGTTTTTGCTGCCTTCCGCTGCCATGAACTGTTGCCCTCTGCCATGTGCCACTCTGCCTTGGAGCCAGCCAAGTATGGACTGAAACCTCTACAAACTGAGCCAAACCTTTCCTTCCTTAATTTTGGGTGTTGGGTATTTTGTCTCAGCAACGAGAGAAAAATAACCAAGACAGCATGTTTTTAAAATAATCAAAACTTTTAAAATGTTTGAACTGATTAATAATATGATATTCTCTTAACCTTTTTGAATTTCAAAGTTTTATATTACTTTCATTATCAGATATGCTTAAATATTTGTATTAGGACAGTAGTACATATATAATTGACAAATATCTTTGTAGTATATGCTCTTTTTAAAAATAATAATGAGCACATGGTGGGCATTGTGGCGTATGCCTATAATCACAGCACTCGGATGGCTGAGGCAGGAGGATCGCAGCGAGTTTGAGGCCAGCCTGGGGTACAGAGTGAGTTCAAGGCCAGCCTGAACTGTGTTGTAAAACCCTGTCTCAAAAAGACAATAATAATAATAATAATAATAATGAGTGCACATAATAAGGTTAGTGGCCTTCTTATTTAAACTATTTGCTAGATAAAAAGTATAGAATATGGGAGTCCTTGTTTGGTATATAACTTTTGAAAATTTATTTGTTATCAGTGAGAGTCTTCATTTTCATTTCTATAGAATATTCTGGAAGTGTAGCTTACACTGCACAAGCCAGTTGGTTAGTTTCTGTGGTTGCTCCAAGGTGAGGGACTAGAAACTGGCGTCCACATGGTGTTGGAAGTTACAGTATATGGATGTGTATATTGATCAGCAGTAGGGAAACTTTTTATTTATAGCCTTAAAAATGTAATGAATATGTTCACCCAGACTTTAATTAGAAAATGAGACTTGGCTAAATTAATAGAGTAGTATAAACTCTCCAGGCAAATAACTCTTCTTGTATCTGTTATATCACTTTCCAAATTGATATGTATGGAACACTATTAAGAGCGATCATTAGATGCTGAGAAAGTATCTGATGAACAGAGTGAGTATGGAAATAACTGGGTTAAACTCATGATTTTTAATTGTTGGATTTCTCAGAATCTTAGATATATTAATGTGCATTGTAAGCTTCGGAGAAGCAAATGTGTGCAATGTCTCCCACAGCTGTTGAACCACAGAATCCCGATTTCAGGCAGAGCTCCTAATACATTCTAGAACATTTGACAGAGTGGTAGAAAACGTGTGCCTTAGTTATGGCAGGTGGGACATGCAGAATCATTAGAAGGCCTGTGCTGTCTTCTGCCTGCAAATACTACATTAAATTTCCAGTCTTGGAACTCAGGAGAAGTTGGTTGTTGGGACCAAGAACATAAGATGCTTTTAGATTAGAGTGTGAGAAATTGAAGCAGTGTGGTGAAAAAGAGGATTTCAGAGCCCGCGGACCTAGGTTTGAGTCCTTCCATCTGTACTAAATAAACGGCTATGTTACCTTGGCCAGGTCTCATCACCCTTAGTTTTCTCAACTGTTTAAAAAAGTAATGATTTCTATCTTACATCATTTTATGAAGTTAATAATAATCTTGTAGGGGCTGGGTATGTAGCTCAGAGGCCCAGCACCTGCCTGGCAAGCACGAGGCCCTGGGTTCGATTGCCGGTACCCCCACACCCCCCAAAAAATTCTTGTAAATAAAATGTTACCACACATAGTATGGTAGTAATTCTGAGAATGTCATTATTTAATATGGAATTAAAATTTTCTTTTGTTCTTTGTAGAATCTGGAGGTGAACTGGATATTGTAGTGACCTCAAATAAAGAAGTAAAAGTGGCTGCTGTCCGAGATGCCTTTCAGGAGGTCTTTGGCTTAGCTGTGGTTGTAGGGGAAGCTGGACAGTCCAATATTGCCCCACAACCAGTGGGCTATGCAGCTGGATTAAAAGTGAGTAACAGCTGGGCGTGGTGGCACGTACCTATGATCCCAGCTACTGGGGAGCCTAAGGCAGGAGGAGCTCAAGTTTGAGGCCAGCCTGAGCAATTTAGCAAGAGCCTGTCTCAAAATAAAATATTTTAAATAAAGGGCTGACAGCATAACTTAGTGTAGAGCATTTGCCAAGCATGTGTAAGGCTCTGAGTTCAATCGCCAGTATTGAAAAAAAAAAAAAAAAAAGTAATAGACCACCCTTTTAAGGATATGGAATCTGCCAGTTAATATTTTGATAAATGTAATAATGATTCTGTGATCTATATGGAGCTACTGTGTTTACCAAAGTAATGATCAGCTGTGTGTAGTTAGACAACTCTTTAGTATTAGGAAGACATTATAAAGTTTTAATTTAAGAAAATCTAAGGTAGGTTTTGATTATTGGGGGAGGAAAGGAAAAATCAACTCAGAGAGCATGTCTTAATAACTTTCTCATTGCTGAGACAAAATACCTGACACAAGTTAAAGGAGGAAAGGTTTATTTGGCTCACAGTTTGTAGACGTTACAGTGCATAGTCGGCTGGCTCCAAGGCAGGGTGGCATTGCAGAGGGGCAGCACAGAGGAGAAACAGTCCACGGCAAGCAGGCAAGCAAGAGCACATTAGCCCTCTTTTTGTCCCTTTCATTTTGTGTAGGCTACTCACCCTAGGGTGGGTGTAGCACTCACACGCTTAATCCTACCCAGAGCTATGCCGGACCAATCAGTGGACTGATTTAGTAATTACACTCTCTTGTTCGCAGCACCACACACTCTACATCCTGCCACCTCTGAAAAGCCCTACCTGTGACTTCATGAGGCTTTGGGGGGACATCTAGGCACAAGCCATAACAGAGCACAAAGAGTTGTTAGTCTTAAAAAGAATTTAACCCATTAACATTCAAATCAATTACTGAAATTACAGTATCCTTTGAATCCTAAAAATTTTCAATTATCTCTGTTAGTAATACCGAAAATGTTAAATTCCAGGAATTCTTCCTTCGTACACATTGTCAAAAAATTTTTGCTGTTGTATTGTTACCTGTATACATACAGTCCTGCATGAAATGAACAGTCATTGGCATACAAACATTTCTCCCTCCTTAAAAAACAAAAATGCCAAAGAAAACCCGCAGCAAATTCTTTGACCTTCCTGTAACCTGCTACTTACTTCGCTTTCTTCTGCAGCTAAGTTCTCCAGGAGTCACCTGTGCTTTTCTGCAGTTCTTTTTTCCACATTCTCTTATCTCTACTCCAGTCAAGCCTCGCCCCACACGCTGCTGAGAGAGTACTCACTGTCACCAGGGCGCTCCATCTTACTTGACTTCGCAGGGGGTTTCCAGATAGTGAACCACTCCTTAATGCTTTTTCACCTGACTCCCTGGAGACATGCTTGGGATTGTTTTTTTTTTTTTTTTTTTTTTTAACTTCAGTGAATTTTTGTGCTTCTGCTCTTCCTCTGTGCTTTCTCTTCTCCCCAGCCTCTTCTTGGTCCCTTCTCCATTTGCCCCCTTGGTGGTCTACTGTCCTTGTCTTTAAGCGCCATCTTTGTGTGGACCACTCCAAGTTTATATCTTCACTAAGACCTCTCATAAACTTTTGATTTATATGAAAGTTGCCTTTTGACAACTTACTTGAATATCTCAAATTCAGTATGTCTGGAAGTAAATTTTTCTTTCCTCTAGACTTGCTCACCCAGCCCTCTCCATCTCAGTTGGTGACATTTCTAACCTGCTTTCTCAGGTGAGAAATCTTGGAGTCATCCTCAACTTCTGTCGTTATTCACAATTCATCATATTCTAATCCATCAAGAAATCTTGTTTGCAAAGCACACGTGATTCTTGGTTTTTGCTGTAGTTCTGTCTTTGGGGTTGCCGCAGACACTGAGTGAATACTGAACCACTGCCCGCAGGGGAAATACAGGTTTAGGTCCCTGTGGGCTTTTGGTCATAGCATTTTTGCCAGTCTGTCAGTATATAACTGTTGAGTGTCTGTTTCTGTATATATACGTCTCTCTCTCTCTATGTTTATCTTTGGTTGATTATATTGAACTGTCGTAGCCAACAGCACTGTAACGCATGTTTAAATGACGCTTACTGAACACGCGCTTGTTCTGTACTTGGACGCATTGCACCTACTGTGCTGAGGAACACTAGGCAGCACTTTACCACTAGACCTGGGGGCGTTGGAACACTAAAATCAGCAGGCACAAAAATGCAAAGAAAGGACCGGTGAGATAGCTCAGTGGCATAAGCGCCTGCTTGGCAAGTGTGAGGTCCTGAGTTCGACTCCCGGTACCCACATAAAGGAAATACAAGAGCCGGTAATATCGCTTAGCGGCACAAGTGCTTGCTGGCAAGTGCAAGGTCCTGAGGCTGACTCCCGGTACCCATATTAAAAAATAAAAAAAAAAGCAAAGAAAGCAGCACTAAATAGGAAAAAAAAAAAAAAAAAGACACTGTTTGCAATATGCAACATGAAACAAGAAGACAGAATATCCTTTGTTTAACCTAGCTGAAAATGTGCACGTTAGGCAACTGAAATTTCTTATAGTTCTGTGTATGTCTGATTTTGAGGTTACAAATGAATTTCGGTGATTAGTCAGATTCATCAACACAGAATCCACAAATAATGTGGATTTACATTTAAGGAAAAGTGCATTTTGGTTTTTAACATCCTGGTATTATATATAAAGGCACTTAAATAGTGTACATTTATTGAGAGTATCCTATGAGCCAGGCACTTTAGGCAATTAATTCACTCATTTAATACATGTAAAGTATTAGAGTAATTGGTGTAGTATATTTCTGTGGGCAAAAGTCTGGTGTATTGATTATAAGTAGGCTCTAATCATTGCTTAGAATTACTCCACACTGGTGCTATATTATTTTAAATTGGACAGTGCTGCCTATATTTGAGGTGCTTTTTCATTTATATGTAGTACTTTATTTAAAGAGAATATGGAGCTCTTCCTGTCCCCACACACTAAAACCACCTTTTGAATTTGGAGCTGTCAGGTAGTAGTCATACCACTATGTCTAAAGGTAGTGAGTAACACACAAATCAAATTACCTACTTCCTGCCTTTGTACTTTTCATAGTGGTCTATCCATAGACCAGTGGTGCAGAGAACACACTTGGAAATGCTTCTACTTTCTGGTGGATTTCCCTTGAGTTTAATTACCAATGTCTATTTCCAATAAGGCTTTCTGTGGTGGAAGGGTTTGATCTTTATAAAATACAGCAAAGCTAACTGATGGCTATATGGTTTGAATTTAGTCTCATCTAGAAATGAAAAAGGTATGGCAAATAGGTAAATATGTCATGCAATAATTGCATAGCCAATCAGTTATATATGAAGTAAATAAGCATTCATATGGGTGATATTTATTTGAAAGACTAGAACAGGTCACAGGTCACGTACGTAGATTGAGGTTGTACTTTCAAGATTTCAAGAATGCTTCTGCAAATTGGAAAGAGTTTAAGAATCTGGGAAGGTAGGCTCTTTCAGATTACTTTTAAGGGGTAATCTGGAGAAAATCCTAAAACAGAAACAGGCATTTGGACAAAAAAATGGTAACTTTATGTTTTGAAGTCAGAGATTAAAGCAAGAGCTTTGTAAAATTGTGAAACATTATATAAATATGATACAGAGGTATATCATTCTTTTTCTAGCCTTTACTGTAAAACTAAAATTATAAATTTGTCAAGCTTTTTTTTCTAGAACAGTAGAGGGAGCTAATGAGAAGAAAAAGTGTAGAATCTTAAAATATAAAAAAAAATTAACCCATTTTTTTTCTCTGTCAGATTTTACTTGAAGTAAGTGGCTTTTCTAAACTAAACTTGTTATTTAAACATGTGAAATTATTTAAAACAATAAATCAATTTAGCCAAAATTAAAAGTTTAGGAAGTTTCTGAGACTTCTATGTTAAGCATTAATTTTATTGAAAAACCAATCATAGTTATGACCATTGTTTCATAGTTTATATTCAACAAAGATATGGATAATATCTACATTTCTGAAGATGTGTAAAATTTTAATTATGCATCTGAACCAAGTTGAAACTCTCAGAGTATAATGTAAACTCTTTTTTTTTGTGGGTACCGGGGGGTCGACCTCAGGACCTCGCGCGCCGACAGGCACCCGTGCCGCTGAGCGATATCACTGGCCCCTTTTTCATATGTGGGATCCGGGAGTCGAACTCGGGCCCTCGCGCTTGCAAGGCAGGCGCTTATGCCGCTGAGCCATCTCACCGGCTCTAATGTAAACTCTTAAGGCCCTTCTGTCTTGTAGTTCAGTTTGAGATTATTTCAAGGTGGCCTTTTACCCTCTCTAATTCTTCTTTTTACCCTCTCTAATTCTTAATTCCCTAAAGTCCTGTCCGGTAGCTTGTAAAAAATGAACAGACTTACTCTATTCCCTGGAAGTGTAAAATCTAGGAATTTTTTGTTACACTACATAGCTCAGATACCACCTTGAAGGTGTTGGGGATGAATCTAAACATCCCACTAGTCCCCTAATAGTTTTTACTAAATTAACATTTACTTAATCTTTTTAATAAAAATGTAGGCATAACTCCCTCCCTGGGATGAGTCAGTCAACAAACTTAAGTATCCACTATAAAGAATTACATTAATCTGACCTGTTAGATTTCTTTCAAAATCTGCAGCTGCCTCCTTGTTTCAGTGTTACCATGCTTGATGAAGTTATTTTCACACTGTATTCTTGACATTGGCCATAAAGGCTTTGAGAACCCTTTATTTTTCCCTTTGTTCAGTTTTTTATGTAGTCCTGAGTTCTCGTTGAGCACCTATTAGGTTAGGCACTATGCTAGGCACTGGAGATAAGAGTGAGCAAAATAGTCTTTTGTTATATTTTAAGTTATAGCATCTTTTATCTTTAGAGATGGTATTTAAATTATACCTGTTCTCATAAGGTGGTCATTTTCTCGCCTTTATTTAGTCTCTGAAAAAAATTCATTTTTCTCTAGAAGTATTTGAGCTTTCTTTATTTTTATCCAAATAAAAATTGAACACTTGATCTTATTTCCTTTGTATAACTCTTCTGCCTTTAAAAATGTGTAGGTTTATCATTCATGGCTGGTTTTGTTAAAAATTATTTTGAATACATTGCCCTTTGAACATTTTATCACATCATTTGTGATCACTGTTTACAAAATGATTCAGAGAAAGTAATAAATAGCAGCCTTGTCATCACTAATCCAACTTATTGAATAATTTTCATATTTTGAAATATATATTTCATGGTTTTGAGTTATTTAATGTAGTGTTCTTAACCCCTCGATTTTGCTTTATTAATGGTAATTATTGAATAAGCTTTAGTATAATGTGTGTATTCACAACTTTCAAATAACTGGTAATTTTGGTGTGTGGTGCACCACATTAAAGAGAATTAAAAAAAGAGAAAAACATTTTTACTGTTAATGTGATTACCTACCTAAAAAGTAAAGAGACTGAAGTAAAAATAATGCTAGATTTTTATCCAGTAAGATGGCCCCTTGAGAGATCAACATTAAAAAAACATAGTTTTCTTTCATTAGTAATCAGTTAGAAAATATAATTTAAAATGACCCATTCAACAATTGTAGCTAACATGGTAATGTACGTGGGAACAATTTAGAAGATGCACCCCAAGCTTAAGAGTGGGAACGTGATTGGTCTTTTCATTTTTGCTCTATGTGCTTTTGTATTGTTTGAATATTTACAATGTGTGTGTATATAAGTTGTGTATATATTACTTATATAATCAAGTAAATAATCAAAGATGAGTATATGAAATATTTTAGAAAAATTGTTTCCAATCTCTACTGCTGTCGTTTAGGGCGCCCAGGAACGCATAGATAGCTTGCGTCGAACTGGAGTCATCCATGAGAAGCAGACTGCTGTGTCAGTAGAAAACTTCATTGCAGAGCTGCTGCCTGACAAGTAAGAGGCTTACTGCGCTTCTCTTAGAGGCAAAATGCAGTTGGGTCTGGGAGTTCACACTGAATACCTGCAGGAAAGTGTCTCCTATTTTAGATCCAGAGAGAAAAGTATGCTCTGATGCCAGCTCTTAACTGGCATCCTCCTCGCTTTGTCCTCCTTGCTGTGTCCTCCTTGCTTCTTTTTTTTAATTATAAAACAGAGATAGTAATGTCTGCTTTGTAAGATGGTGTTGTAATAACTTAATGTAACAGTACTAAATATAAGATGATATAATGGTGCATTGGTTTATATATAATTGGCCACAAGTGGCAAACACAGTTCTTCTCTTAGTTATTCAAAGTAAGGGAGAGTATGTGCAAGAAGGCCCGATGGAAGTCACTGAGTTTGAGAATCTACAGAGCACTGTGTGTGTGTGTGTGTGTGTGTGTGTTTAGAAAAATCTTCAGACAACATAATTCAGCACTGATTTTTGTTGAAATATAGCTTTTTTTATAATTGCATTGTGGTTTTATTTTTTGTTTTTGTTTGTTTACGCAGTATTAATAACATACCTAGCGTTGTGTGACTGTAATATACAAAAAATGTCCTCTAACTCTGAAGGGATATCATGGGCTAGTTGAAAGAAAATATATGTACAAATGAAGAGCTTTAAATAATTGTAGAAAAAGTTATGTAACTTTTTAACCAAAAATGTTACAGGAAATTTCAGGTAACTCTGTGGAGTCACATGAAATTTATGTGTTACATGAAATTTATGAAAGGTTAGGGCATGAACTAGATTTTTTTTTTTTTTTTTTTTTTTTTTTGTGGGTACCAGGGGGTCGACCTCAGGACCTCGCGCGCCAGTAGGCGCCCGTGCCGCTGAGCGATATCACCGGCCCCTTTTTCGTATGTGGGTTCCGGGATTTGAACTTGGGCCTTCTTGCTTGCCGGGCAGGCGCTTAAGCCGCTGAGCCATCTCACCGGCCCATGAACTAGATTTTGAAGGACAGTTAAAACTTGGATTAGTGAGAAAAAGTAGGTAAGATATTCTGAGTAGAGGGTAAGTTTGAAAGTATTAAAAGGTTTTCTGGGATAGTGATAATAGCTTGGCTGGAAGTTTGTTGAATAGGAGATCCAGTGGTAGGAGGACAGCTTGGGAAGAGCTTTTTATTCTAGGTTGAGAAGTTTGAACTTTCTGTGTGTGCACCGAAGAACTACCCAGTGATTATTGTTATTTAGTTTTCTCTATTAACCTTTTACTGTCTCTTTAATGGTTACCTTGGAGATTACAGTTTGCCTCTGAAAGGCTTTTTTCTCCCTTCGCTTTGTCCTCACTCTCTCATGGCTCTAAATGTGTGATTTGTATAACTACTCTGCTTTTCACTAGAAATGTGTGCCTGCCATAAACCGCTCCAGCACACCTAGATATGGTATTTTTCCCATCAAATAACCTTAGTTTTAGAAAAAGAGTAGAATATTATGAAGATCAGTAATATTCAGTAGTACTAGGAAGTCCACTCTTAGTATGAGTTAAGGGAGAGAAAACAGAAAGATTATAACAATAAAGTACAGAGTGGGAGAGAGGGGAGGGACAAGACAAGAGTGTAAATACAGGATTCTTATTGTGACTACTTCGCTCTGCATTGCTCCCATGAGGAATAAATGCCTAGATGATAAAGGCAAGGAAACGCAGGCTTAGAAATGAGGGTAGAAAAGACCTATCCGGGAAGAGCCCACCAGCTAAAAGAAGAAATCCCAAATGTGTTTGGTCTTTAAGAAAGAACAATGCGAGTTTAGATTTAGTGTTTTTCAACTGCTGTCTGTGTTAGACTTTTTGTCAGTTCCTGCTAAATGAGAAAAACTAGCATAAAGTGTACCACCTATGGAAAAATGCCAGGAAAAGCATAGAGTGCCCTTATTCTGAGATTTACTTTTGTCTAGTGTTTGGTGTTAAACCTTGAGTTATGTTATTAAATGTGCTTAAAATGTCCCTAAAATGTTGATTGGTGATAGCAGATGCTTTGTCACTGGTAAAATACACAAATTGGCATCTGTGTATCAGTTCCCCAGATGCTGTTGTGTAGTTATTTTCCGCTATGTGAAATCTAAGTATCTTAGAACCATAGTTCTTCTTAAGGTCTTTTTAAGTAAAATTGATTCTTAGATAGGCTTGTTCAAGTCCACCTTATTTCACCAGCCACAGGGAGAGGGAGGGGACTCTCCTTGAATATGATCACCTCTGTTCCTCCTCTCAGAGTGGCAGCAGGAGGTGGGACGGGAGAGTGTGTATGAGGGGGGGAGAAGCCAACAGTACTAGGGACAGAAGTGGAGGAGTGGTTGGTGGGCATGGCCGTGGTTACAGTTTCACACTGACTGAATTGAAGAGAAGGGGAAGGCTGCTGTCCAGGTTGAAATGTTCAGTAGCATAGTAATGTTTTAGAAAACAAAGCATCTTGGAGCTTGTGTGTGTGTTTGCTAGCATGACGAGAGAAACTCTTCTCATACCTCAGGTGACTGCTTTTCAGGGTATGTATGCGTAACAGTTCAGTTAGTTCATTACCTGTGGTAGACATTGTTGTATACGAATCGTGTAAAATGGTGCAAAATAAAATTTAGCTAAGTGTGGCTTTATGGAGATTTCACAAATATATTTTCTCAACTGAGAAATATTATCATAACCAGGGTGAAATTCTGATTAGTACACCAAATAAAATCATCATTCTTAAGTTAAAAGTTTTAGGATATGACTGCTACAGACATTCAAACTCTCATTTTAATATTCAGCAGACTTGCTAATGTTACTCTACGTTTTACTTGTTTTTTTCTCTGAATATGTAAATAAGTCTCCTAATCCATTTTTATATTTTGTTGTACTTTATTACATCTACATATGTTTAAAAATAGATACACTAGGGGCCAGTGAGATGGCTCAGCGGCTTAAGCGCCTGCCTGACAAGCGCGAGGGCCCGAGTTCGACTCCCGGAACCCACATACGAAAAAGGGGCCGGTGATATCGCTCAGCGGCACGGGCGCCTGCTGGTGCGCGAGGTCCTGAGGTCGACCCCCCGGTACCCACAAAAAAAAAAAAAAAAAAAAAAAATAGATACACTGAACATTATACTGTTCCAAATGCTTATATTGTTTAAATTCATAATTTCAGGGCAGCCAGTTGTTTAATAAATTTAGTAGCTAAGATTCTGCTGTTGCTACAATTGTCTTCACATAAGTAAATTTAAGGATGTCTTTTTATGCTTTCTCAGTGTGTTTAAATAGAGAAAGCTTCCTTGATTTTATGAGAATGTATTCAAAGTCGATTCATTGTGAAAATTTCAGAAAATGTGATTAGAAGGATTTATCATTCATGAGGACAGTGTAGTTATTATTTCCTCCTAATGAGCTTATTTTAAAATTTGTTAGTAGCCAGGCATGGTGGCACATGCCTATAATCCCAGCACTCGGGAGGCTGAGGCAGGAGGATTGCTGTGAGTTCGAGGCCAGCCTCGTCTACAAAGTGAGTTCAGGATCACCCTTAACTGCATAGTGAAACCCTTTCTCAAAAAGACAAAAATAAATAAATTTTAAAAATTTACTAGTAACTGCTAATTGGCTGCTTATTAATGATAGAGATGATAACATAAACTTCCCATATTTTAGCAAGTAACATTTACTGTTACTTGTGAGAAGCTATTTGCATGTTCAGGTGTGTGTAAAGCTTTCTTTTGCATATTTGCCTAACCCTCCTTTCATTATTCTCCCTCATGGTAGCAAGAAAGGAAACTTTCTGTGATCAGCAACTTTAAATTATTTTGTCTTTGTTGCTATTTCCCATTCTTTTTCTCCTTTTTGAATTAAGCTAACAGAGTAATTTTATCTGTTGTTTCAGTGGTTGTCTCCTTGCAGAATAATTAGAAAAATTTGTTTTTAAAATCTGATGTTTTATCTGAATACTAAACTTGTTTTTCCTTTTTGTCCATTCATTGTAATTTTTATTTGCCGTATAAACAATATGAAAGCCATGTGTTCTGTTACAGGTGGTTTGACATTGGGTGTTTGGTAGTAGAAGATCCTGTTCATGGCATTCATCTAGAAACCTTTACCCAAGCCACACCGGTGCCTTTGGAATTTGTACAACAGGTTGGTTTTCTTCTTTAGTGGTTTTTACTATTAAGTTTATTGGTACAATTTAGATAATATGTAACGATCACATTCATCATAGGGACTTGTACCTGTACATGATATATCTTAATTCCTCTTTTTTTCTCATTCCCCTTCCCTCCAACCACTCTTCTTCCCCTCTTTATTTACAAAGCTTTGTATCCATGTTATCATTTTTTCTCCCTCGCCCCCTCTTTCCCCATTCTTCTTGAACAATTTCTTCCTATTTCAAGTATCTATTATACATCTTGATTCTTATTTACACTTTCAGTTTCTCACACCAGAGAGACAATGTGATACTTACACATGTGCATCCGATTTATTTCATTTAAGGGTATGGTCTCAAGGTCCATCCGTTTACCTAGAAATGTCTCAAGTTTATTCTTTTTTATGGCTGAGTAGTACTTCATTGTAGAAAATAACCACATCTTTTTTATCCATTCATCGGTTGATGGGCATTTGGGTTGTTTCTAAGATTTCGCTATTACAAACTGTGTTGCTATAAACATGGGTGTGCATATATTGCTGTGATATGATGCTTTTAGTTCTTTTGGGAAGATACCTAGAAGGGGAATAGCTGGGTCAAATGTGACCTGTAGTCCTAGTTTTTTGAGGAATCTCCACACCGATTTCCACAGTGGTTGCACCAGTCTACACTCCCGCCAACAGTGGAAAGGGGTTCCTTTTTCCCCACAGCCCCTCCAGCATTTGTTATTGGTTGATTTCTTGATGATAGCCATTCTTTCTGGAGTGAGATGGAGTCTCAGTGTTGTTTTAATTTGCATCTCTTGAATGATCAGTGATACCGAACATTTTTTCATATCTTGGTTCGCCTTTGTACTTTGTCTGAGAAGTGTCTATTCATTTCAGATGCGCATTTTTGGATTGGGTCTTTAAATGTCGGGGGGGTCCTGATTTTTTTTCCATTCTTTGTATGTTCTAGGTATTAGTCCTTTGTCTAAAGAACAACTAGCTAAGATTTTTTCCAACTCTGGGTTGTCTTTTCACTCTGTTGGTAGTTTCTTTTGCTGTGCAAAAAAATGTTTTTTATTAAGACGAGATCCCAGTTGTTGATTCTTTGTAGTATTCCCTGTGCCATTGGAGTTTGTTCATGAAATCTTTGCCTACACCTGTGTCTTCAAGAGTTCTACCTATTCTCTCTTCCAGCAGATTAGTGTTTCTGTTTTAATATTTAGATCTTTGGTCCATTTTTATTTTAGTTTAGTGCCTGGTGATAGACATGGGTCTAGTTTAAGTATTCAGCATGTGAAAGCCAGTTTTTCATTATGCTCTGGGGAAACTTGAAATACTGTTTTCAGAATAAAAATTTGTGCTAGATTAAAAAAAAAAATACGTTCTTGATTTTGTCTCAGTTTTCTTTTTTTGTGTTAATCTTTATTTGCTTTTCAATTTCCTGGTCCTTCTATGCTTTTTAGTACCTTCTTGCATTTGTTTTCCATCCTCTTTAAAAGGGTTACTTGTTCTTCTTTCTCATTTTTTTCTTGTTTTTATTATTATATTCCCATCCCTCAGATCAGAAGAAACTTTTTCTGCTTATTTTATGCCCACCTTTCATTTACTTCCTTCTTTATGCCCCATGTTTGTTTCCACTGTTCTCTACATTTCCAATTTCCTTCATCTTACTTTCTAATTGTTCATCTTTAGCAACAAGTCAGTATTAGAAACCTTAAATGATAATCACAGGTCTTTAGGTATGTTGAGTAGAAAGTGAACCTAATGGTGTACCTGTCAACAATATCCAAAAGAACGCAGGCATAAACAATAATTTTTATTTTTCTATATTTTTCTATAAAATTTCTCTAATTCTTTAATGAATAAAATGGAGTGTTTGTATATATTTACATTGGGACATCTGTACTATTAAAAGTTACTTTGTTGACTTTTTTCTATCTTAAAATTATTTGGGGTTTATAAACATTTGAAAATCTGATAAAACTATAGATTCATTGTATGTGTAGTTACACATACATTTGGCATATTGTATTCATAAAGTGGCTGAAAGCAATCTGTGACCCATTTAGAATCTTGTAGTTTGGAAGGGTAACTAAGATGCCTGAATTTTTGAAATTTTCATAGAATTTTTATTTATACCATAATTTCTTTTCAAAAGTTCAGGAAATTTTTAATAGATGTTAACAAACTCATTCTGATACGAAGATGATTAAAAGATTATAAGTGAACACCGTGCATGCTGTTATATCAGCAAATTTAGATGAAATGATAGATTTTCTAGGAAAATATAAATTTTGCTATTGTTCAGAAGTATTAGGTTGAGCTGTACAAAATTGCTCTTTGATAGAAACAATCATATATTGTCAGTTTCATGATTTAACCCAATTACTGTACTTCAGTGAATCATTATAATGGAAGAATTCCATCTAACCAAAAAAATCTTTGCATTCTAATGATGTTAAAGTGAGTTCCACAAAATATTCAAGGTATAGTTGATTCTCTTGCTGCATAGATCATCAAAAATAATAGAAAGTCTTCTAATTTGGTGTCTCAACACCAAAGAAAATTTTAGTCCATTATCACTTAAGAACTAAATGTTCAAATCATTGGTAAAATTGATTAAATTCAGAAATGTATTAGAACATTATATCCTGCCCTTGAAGGGTTTATCCCAAGAATGGAATGATTCACCAATAGCAAGTCAGTTATGTAGCTCAACATATTAACAGAGTAAAGGAGGAGAAGGATTCCAGCAGAATTGTTTGCTAGAAATAATAACCATACCAATAAATAGTGTTAGTTAATTAGGATTAGAAGGGTGTATTTGTACTAGGAAATCAAGGCAAACCTCAGATCCCACGGTAAAGTGTTAGAAGCCCTGTTACAAGGACGCTCCCGTCACTGCCACTGCTAACATTGCGATGCATCCCAGGTCGGGACACAGTGGTCCACAGCCAGATCTCTGCCACCTGCTTTTATGAGTAAGCTTGTTGGAACCGGGCGTGGTGATGCACACCTGCAGTCCCAGCACTTGGCAGGCAGAGGCAGGAGGATCACTGTGAGTTAAAGGCCAGCCTGGACTATGTAGCAGGACCCTATCTCAAAAAAAAAAAAGTTATTGGAACATGCTTTGCTAGCGTACTTACATGTTGTGTTACCGCTGTTCCTGTATTGCAGCAGCTGAATTGAGTAGTTGAAATGAAGACCAACTCCAAAACAGATTTCTCTATCCTTTTTCAGAAAGTTAGCTGACCCCTGTATGAGATGTTGACTGTTACAAAAGGATAATTTTTATTGTATTTTTTGGACTATATATTGAAAAGAAGTAGACATGATGCTCAAGGAATGAAATGGACCTCTGTGTACAAATATCTAAAAATATCTATGACTTACTGCTCAATGAACATCCAAAAAGGCGTATTTAATACCATCCCAGTTATTAGCAGGGTGATACGACTGCTTTAAAATATATACAAATGAAGAGGGAAAATGCACAGCAACCATTAATATGATTAACTAAATAGTGGTATTCAGAGGGTGTCATTTGCTTTTTATTCTGTTGTCTTTCATTTTTTTCATGTGGTATCAAAATTCAGAAGAATGAAAATACGTGCATTAAAATACTACCTATTACAGGGGTGTCTCAGTTCATGAACTCAGTTCTCTCCATGATTCTGGTTAAAACTCAATTGGATGAGAAGGAATCAGGTTTCCCCATAAGGTCAACATTGAACCTAACCATTGCATTTGATTTGGTTCTCATCCAATTCATTTGCAACAAGAATTGGGGAAATAATTACATTTGTGAACTGAGGTAGCACTGTATTCCCCACTATTCAACTCTCTTCTTTATTTCTTCAGCCATCCTGAAATGTTTTATGTCTGTGCTGTTTTATTATTGAACTTTTTTAATTTTGGGGAATAGAAGTATATTCAAAGAATATACTTCTTTGAAATATACTTTCAAAGAAGTAAAATTAGGAGCCGGTGAGATAGCTCAGTGGCATAAGTACCTGCCTGGCAAGCGCGAGGTCCTGAGTTCGACTCCCAGTACCCACATATGAAAAAAGGGCCGGTGATATTGCTCAGCGGCATGGGCGCCTGCTGGTGCGCGAGGTCCTGAGTTCAACCCCCGGTACCCAGAAAAAAAGAAGTAAAGTTATTACCAGTATGTATAGTAGTGAAAATATGGAAAAAGAGTTCAGATAATTTGTGCTTGTTAAATACAAGTGACTCTTTCCCTGCCCCCATTAAAAACCCAGCTCTTCGGATTTTTGCTGGTAACATCAAATACCTTGCTTCTCGGAAATGTAAGCCTAGCATCAAGAGCATCACCTGGGAACTGAAACAATGCAGCCTTTTGGGCCCACTCAGAGCTCCTGAGGCAGGATCTGCATTTTAAGACTTTGGTGGGGATTTGTGTGCTCGTAAGTTTGAGAAGCACAGTTTTACAGTGTGTGTAACGACCTTAGTAATGTATCTGTTGTTCTTGCATGAAACATAGTGATGTACTAATAGTGCACTGTAAGTTTTGAAAGAAAATACTAGAGCAGGGGTTCCCAAATACTATGCTCTGAGGCTGTTTTGTATAATACTGTGTTCTCCTGGAAACAACCGTGGACTTTCCAATTCAGGTGTTTTAGTTGGGGCTTGAGAAACTGGTTTTGCAAAAAACGAATAACAAACTCTCAAGTGATTGTAATACATAGCACGATTGGGGATCGCGGTACAGTAGATACCCATTCTGTATATAGATGTCCTCCTCTGGACTTGACTCTCTGAAGCAGAAAAACCCACTCTCCTCTCCTCTATGAAGCAAACAGTTCATTCTTTTATACCTGTATGGATGAATAAGTGATTTGAGTAGAATCAGATGGAGGTTAAGTGTGAATGATACAAAAATGGTGTGATGCCCTCTTGGACTGGACATTATTTGATATGTTTTAATTTGCTGACTTGTTAGTCATGTTCCGGGGGATACTTTCTACAGACTAATTGAGCAGTTCTTTCCTGAATGGGTTGATGCCGTAATATGCAATTTACTCTTTCTGGTTAGAATTTTATGACTATAGAAAGACAGTTTTAGACTAACGTTATTATTTTTATGATTATGATTATTATTATGCAGTACAGGGACTGAACTCAGGATCTTTGCAGTAAGCTACATCCCCAATCTTTTTTTTTTTTAATTTTGTTTTTAAAGTTTGAGCTGGGGTCTCACTAAGTTGCTAAGTTGCCCAGATGGGACTTGAACTTGGTGATCTTTTTGCCTCAGCTTCCCTAAGTGCTGACATAGGCAACCACCAGTGTGCCTGGCCTGCACTGCCCGTTATTAACCTGAAGTGACACTGAAAGTAGAGCTGGAATTTAAGCCTTTGGCCCTGAGCTCTGTTAATAGGTAAAGTGGTTAGATTTAAAACTTAAATATGCACAAGGCCCTTGGTTCAATTTCCAGCACTGCAAAAAAAGAAAAAGAATTATATATTTGAATGGAAAAAATGAGCTCAAGGGGGATATTTTTAACAAAGTAGATGTGTGCAGTAGTATTTTGATTCTTTTGTAGCCCTGTAACAGCTGTGTTTCTCAGGGTTTGTCATCATCTGTATTAAAAGCAACCTCAGTCAAGACTTTGAGATGTCACTTAAACCATAGCTAGTTCCAGTGATGTTAGTTAATGCATCATAACTATTATGGGTTTTGTTTTTCTGTAGGCTCAAAGTCTGACTCCCCAGGACTACAATCTGCGGTGGTCAGGCCTTTTGGTAACAGTGGGCGAAGTCTTGGAGAAGAGTTTACTGAACGTCAGCCGGACTGACTGGCACGTGGCTTTTACTGGCATGTCGCGTCGACAGATGATCTACAGTGCAGCCAAAGCCGTGGCAGGCATGTACAAACAGCGCCTGTCCCCCAGGGCCATGTGAGAGGAGACTGAGGACCCCGAGCCGCCTTCTTGTCAACTTGCTGTTCAGGAAGAGATTTTATCTTCTTAAATTGAGTAACTTCGATTAATTTAGTGGTTTTTGTAATTTTCCTGTAGACTGCAATATTTTTTCCTAGACAGGCATGGTATTCCAATAGAAGAAAAACAAACATCTTTTTTATAATTATATAATTGCACCTACCCTAGTTCTCAAAAAAGAAAACATACAAATATATTTATAATAAAGTACAACTTACTATGCCAGATTTATAAAATGGAAATTCATGTGCAAACACATTCAATTTAGTGATCTGTGCCTGATTTTGTTTTTAAAGACCTGTTTGTTGAGTTTTTTAAAAAGCATTCTTGGGCTGGTGAGATGGCTCAGTGGCGTAAGCCCCTGCCTGGCAAGTGCAAGGTCCTGAGTTCGACTCCCGGTACCCACATAGGAAAAAAGGGCCGGTGATCTCACTCAGTGGCACGGGTGCCTGCTGGCATGCGAGGTCCTGAGTTTGACCCTTGGTACCCACAAAAATAAATAAATAAATAAAAGTAAAATAAAATTAAGGCTTGCCTCAGAGGACCTTTTTAAATGGACATAACATTCTTTTTGCTTTGTGCGTTTGCACGTGATCTCAGGTCTGGTGGTGAGTGGTGTGCTCAGCAGTTTACCCTAAGACACCTACTCAAGGTAGATGTCACACATTTCTCTGCGTGTTTGATGCACTGTGGGCCACAATAAGAGAATTAGTCATTTCTTTTTGGTCATCATGTACACACACAGTTCAGAAAATTCCACTTGTTCCCTTTTTAAAAATAAATTTTGGCATTTTACAGATTTATACTATGAACATTGGGATAATACGTGGTATTTTTTCATTGGCGTAGAACAACTAAATGACAAATGATCCAATGTTTTGAATTAGACGTATCTGTGTGGTTTTTGTATACTACTGCTCAGCGCTTCCAAGGATAAACTCTGACAGCAGCCACCTTTCTGCTTCTGCTTATACTCTCCACCCTGTAAAAGACAAAGTTTTGAGAGGGGATTACTATGTTTCTTATGGGATGGTATGCATCTTATTTTAATTAAGGTTACTTCTTATTTGGTTTGCCTTAAACACTACTTTTTTAACTTTGTGCCATTCTGCCTTTATTTTTTACAGACATTTTCAAAGAAACATTTATATTCAATCTAGTTTTTTTAGTTCATTATGTTTGTATTTAGTGAAAGCATTTTCTCCCGTCAGATAATATATTTTACCATTTTTGGATTTATGTAAATCAAAATTGAGTAAATTTTTTTCTTATACAGTGGAACTCTATGCAATTATATGTGACTTTTTAATGATAGTTTCATATATAAATGTAATTTAATTTGTATTTACTCTTCTATACAGTAACTTAGATGTAAAAAGTAGCATCATCTCCGACAGTTTTATACGCGTCAAAGCTCCTATCCTGTACTGTCTCCACCTGTAAGGTTCGTTTTTTTTTTTTTTTTTTTTTTTTTTTTTTTTTTGTGGGTACCGGGGGGACGACCTCAGGACCTCGCGCGCCAACAGGCACCCGTGCCACTGAGCGATATCACCGGCCCCTTTTTCGTATGTGGGTTCCGGGAGTCGAACTCCGGCCTTCGCGCTTGCAAAGCAGGCGCTTACGCCACTGAGCCATCTCACCGGCCCAAGGTTCGTTTTGTATTCATGTTATTTCTAATGATTACTTCATTTCTCCCATTTGCTACCTGAGAATGAGAATTCTTAGTTTTGAAACTATGTTAATTTTCAAGCATTGTATAATGATTTTTCAAATAAATTCAGACATTAGTATCATTCAGAGCAGTGAGGGAAATGAGACGTAATCATTGTTTGCCCGGGGTAATAGGGACAGAATACTTTTCTTTGTCCTTTGTAGGAAAGAGAAGCCTTTCTCTACCTTCGCCTCATTCCTAAAGCTGTCTTTTTCTAATGGTTTTTATCCGGGGATTGGCCCTGTGACAGAAGCAGTCTTTTAGTACAGGCTGAAGCCCATAGTTAAAATATTTCTGCCACTTTCCTATTATAGAGAAATATCATAGGTCTTAAAAATATCTGAATTTTTTTCTTTTTGTTTTACCAAGTCTGAATATCTCCCTTGATGCTTTGAAGGGTTGCCCTAATAGAATCACAAACACCCACGGGCGTTTCACTGGGAGGTGGTTTTCCTACAGTCCCCAACTACCGGTGGCAGAGTTTGCCATGGCCTGGTTGAAGCCAGATGAATTTCCCTGCGCCTGGAGAGCTTGGCGCTGAACCTGCTCTTTGGAGCAGAGTGAGCGGGGAGGAGGAGTAGAGAAAGGCACACGGAGGAGAGAAACACAGGATGTGGTCTGGCCTCTGAGGCTCTTCTTGGCGCATGTTCTCGCAGAGCGACGTCAGGGTGTGTCTGGCTCCTCGCGCTCAGCTTCGTCTTCCTGGGATTTTCCTGCACAGCACGAGCGAGAGGAGCAACTCGCTGCCTCCAGCGCACCGTGGCGGCTTAGCCAGCCCGTCTTACGGCGGGCAGCGCGTCATCACTTGGAGGCCACAGGTTCCCTTACCAGCCCTCCAGCTCCGCTTCTCCTCTTCCCTTCTGCCCATTTCCCTGTGATTCCCACATTAGCGTCTTCAGGGGGAAATGGGTGGATGTCTATTTGCATTTTTTTGTTTCTTAAGCTTTTTAGGAAGACCCATCTTTAACACAATTGATCGTAATTGTTGTGGTTGTTTTTGTGATTTTTTTCTGAAGAGCTCCAGATTACTGAATTGTATGTTTTATATATTTAATCCAAATCATTTAATTTTGTAAGCTTATACACTTACTTTTTAATTAGTGTAGGAAAAAAACCAGGAGAAATCAGCCTCAGGTTATTGCTCATTTTATTTAGTTCCAGGCTTCTTTTAGTTGTTGTTGGTTTCCTTTGTTTCCTTTTCTTTTCCTGCTTGGACACAGGGCTTCCAGCACACTAGGCATGTGCTCCACACTGAGGCACACCCTGCGCCCCTGTGAAGGTTTCGAGGCAACCCTGGGCCGAGCCTCAGAGACTGAAGTTATGAAAGCTGTAGGTGGTACTGGTAGTTTCCTCTTCTGATTCTCGTGTCATTTTTGCCTCCACATTGTTCCTCAGTCTCTTCAGGATTAATGAAGTAGAAAATGAGATGAAAGACGAAAAAGTAGTATGATAGAATAAGTAGATAAAAGTACACATGCAGTTGTATAATGTATGTATGTCTGTTCAGAAATATGCAATTAACTGTTAACTCAGGGTCACCTAAATTAACATACTGTTAAATTTACTCTGTCCCATGGCTAGATAAATTTTTAAACATGATGTTGTGATTTGTGAAGCCAAATTGATAATATTCTTTGTTTTAAAAGTTGTTGGGTTAAACATAAATTATTAAAAAATGTGGATTTTTTACTCCCAGGATACAGTGTTCATTTTGTGATATTATGCAGAATAATGTATGAGTAAAATCAATTTTGTAAGTATGTAAATATGTCATAAATAAATAATACTTTGACTTATTTCCCAAAGGTATATAGTGATTTTAAATGCCCATTTATATTAATATTATGTATTTTTTTTTTGTCTGAATTGGTTACTGGCTGCTAAGAATTCTTGTAGAAAAGCAACTTCAAGCACCATCATTCTAGTGGAACTGTGGCGTTCAGATACACCAAATTGTTACTCTCAAGGTCAGACAACTCCATATTTAGGAGAAAGGATACATTGGAGATAAAGGTAATTGAGCTGGAATCACAGTCTATATTCATGAGAGGACCTGTTTAGTGCTGGATTTAATTTACCTTTGACTACCAGAAATCTCTTTTTTCAGTCACCCAAAATCCATAGTGTACATTAAGATTCATTTTTGGTGTCGTACATAGGCTTGGGTAAGTGTCCAGTGACATGCATCCATCATTACAGTAGCACAGAGTATTTTCATTCCCCTAAAAATCTCAGCGTTCCACCTGTTCAGCCCCCAGACCTCTCTCAGCCACTGATGGATTTACTGTCTCCTAGTTTTTCCTCTTCCAGAATGTCTTGCGTTGGGATCATACGCTGCGGTAGCTGTTTCATACTGGTTTCTGCGTAGTAACACAATCTAAAGGTGTTGGTGTTTCTTTTTAGTGCTCAATAACAGTCTCTTGTCTGGATGCACCACAGGTTACTTTTCTGTTCACCTGCTGAAGGTTTTCTTGGTTGTGTCCAGGTTTTGGCAATTATAAATAAAGCTGCTACAAACATTGATGTCCAGGTTTCTGTGTGGATCGAGTTCAGCTCCTTTGGGTGAATACCTGGAGTACAATCGATGTTATGGTAAGAAGGTTAATTTTGTTTGAAATGCCAAAGTGAGTAAAAAGTTTATTTCTTCTATATATACTATTCTGAGCTTATGTTGTTCTGGTTTAGCCAGGTGGGGGCTGCAGGGGTTCGGGTGGAGTGGAGGATACTTGCAGAAGACAACAGGGTGTTGGTTGGGGTGGGTGGTTTGCTTGCCAAGAGAGGACAGTGTTGTATGTAATAGACTAAAAGAAAATCACTTTAGAGACTGGAAAGAACGTGCTACGTTTATATGCAGTTTCAGAATTGAGAAAAGTTTTGGCAGTAGATACAAAGTCGGCATGAGGATATGAAAGAGGTTTGAAAGTGAACTCATTATAAGAATTAAAAAGTAAGAAGGAACTAACCTCTGTAAGTATGTATTGTTAGGCACTAGACTAGAAATTTAAACCTACCTTAGGTATTGAGTCCTCAAGATTCTATTCCTCCCATTTTTATAAGTAAGACATTTTTGTATAGATACGAAACTTAGATTAAGTCATTTGTTCAGTCACAATAGAAGAACTACGAAGTTCAGAGTGTGTGATTTGCTAAATAAACTATTCTGCAATCCTGAATATTTACTTCAGGAAGCTATGGATGTATAATTCTATAGATATTTGTTGAATGAAACAATTTAAGCAAAGCCAGGAGGACTTTGCCTTACTGTATTTTTGTTTTACAGTATTTAGGAAAAATTTTTTACTCCATATTTCTGATTTTCATTTGAAAGGACTCTGCTGCTGGCATGAAAATATGCTTGTGATATTTAGATACTCTGCTTCCAAATTTGAGAAACCATTAACTTAAAGTTTACCTTTGAGTGTCATTTTTATGGTAAAAGCCAGAGATAATCTCTAGTGACATCAAGTAGGTACTTGAAGGTAGGTGTAGTGGTACATGCCTATCATCCCAGTTAGGAGGCTGAGGGAAGAGGGTCGCAAGTTTGAGGCCAGCCTGGCAGCTTAGCAAGACTCAAAATTGTTAAGAAAAG
Organism: Erethizon dorsatum; assembly: GCA_028451465.1. Taxonomy (NCBI): domain Eukaryota; kingdom Metazoa; phylum Chordata; class Mammalia; order Rodentia; family Erethizontidae; genus Erethizon; species Erethizon dorsatum. The sequence continues at coordinate 79,885,740 of CM051838.1, read as the reverse complement.
GGGTTGGGGTGCTGTGTACATAGCTCAGTGATAAAACACTCATCTAGCATGTGTGAGGCCTTAGGTTCAATACCTCTACCAGAGTGTGGAATAAAAAGGTATCTAAAGAAAATTATTATCAGAAACTGGTCTTCAAGCAAAGTACTAACTATGCTAACTCTATGCCTTTTTTAATATTCTTAGAATAATTTAAGTACACATACGAAAAAGTGCACAAATGAATTAATATGGATACATTCATGTAACCACTGCTGTAGTAAAAGATAAGCCCCTACATCACCCCTTAGGCCTCCTGAAATTGCATGCCTCTGTTACCTCTGAAAGATAACCGCTATCCTGAATTCTAATACCACAGATAACGCTGTCACTTGATGAAATTTCACATAAATGGAATCATGCAAGATGTATTCTTTGTTCCTGATTTCTTCAACGTTGTATTTATGTGAATCACTTGTGGTACTGTGTATAGCTGTGTTTGTTGCCTGGTTGTACAGTGTTCTGTTGTCTGAAGGTATCCACATCTGTTCATCTTCTGTTGCTAAGCAGTCGTGCTGTTTGCAGTTTCTTGGGCTATAAAGAATAATGCAGCTATGGACACCTTGCACAGTTCCTTTGGTACATATAAGTGACATCTCTTGGGAGTACAGGTAAGCCTGAAATTAGTGGGTCATAAAGTGTGCACGTGTTCAATCTCAGGAGTTACTGCCAAAATGTCTTACTATCTAAGTTTACTCTTCCACCATTATGATACCATATTTCTACGTGCTCTACATTCTTGTCAACTTGTGCACCCTTTTTAATTTTGGTTTTAATTTGATTTTCTCTGATATTGAAGATAATGAAGTTGAGCAGCTGTTCATTTATTTGGATATCCTAAATCTGCCCATTTTTTCCTTGCAAATATCGCTCATCTTTCATTTCCTTAGTGGCACCTTTCAGTAAACACAAGCTGCAAAATATAGATACCACTCTTTTTTATGGTTAATGCAATATATGTACTGTTTAAAAATTTTCTTCTTACCCCAAATTGAGGACATTCTTTGTTGATTTCTAAAATTTCACATTTGAGACTGACAATCTTTCTGTAATTATTTTGCATGTGAATCGTGTGAAATAAAGGTTAAAAGTTTTACCCTCCCAAGTGGATTTTCAGTTGTCTTGACTCCATTCATTGGAAAGCCCATCCTTAGACACTGGAACTCTTTTAACTGGGCCGACATTCTTTCACCATGTCTGCCTCTACCTTTTTAAAATCTGACTCATCTTTAAAACCTCAATAATGATTACTACTAATAGCAGATGGTTTCTATTTGTGAGTTCTTATACACCTAATTCTGAATTCTTGCATCACTGCGAAATGGGTTATGATGTTTCTGTTCCACACATTTATTAAAACATACCACTCGAATGTAAGCCCACTAAGCTGCAGCACCATGGTTTTCATATATAGCACACTGTGTAACTAGCATAATGATAAATATTAATACATTAATGAAAATTTTTTTGAATAAAGGAGCTCAAGTCTATTTGACCCCATAGTCCATATTCTTTCTATATCACAACATGATTGTTAATGGATGCTTTGTTTTCTTTCCAATAAAAACACCTAAAAGATACTACGTGGAAGGCTGATATTCCTGGGTGTGCTGTGCACACCTGTAATCCAGCACTCGGGAGGCTGAGACAGGAGGATCTCAAGTTCAAGTCGAGTCTGAGCAATTTAGCAAGACTGAATGAATGAGTAAATGCTATTTTCTTCCATGAAAAGTTTAAAATGATGTAAAGAAGAGCTGTTCTGCTTCTGAAAGAAACTCCTCCAGGATAGAGAGCCAAAGGCCAGAACTCTAGATCAGACTCTGCTCACCACTTGGGGGCAGTGGAATTTCAAACAAGTTTTTATCTCTTTGGGACTCAGTTTTTTTCATCAGTAAAATAAAGCTGGTGATTCCAAAGGCAGAAGACTGAGAAATCAGATGAAACTGTACTACACACTCTCAGTTCCTCTGAGTCTTCCATTATGAACATCTGCCGTACTGAAGTTTAGGGATGGTTGGTGAAAGGAAGCCCTAGGCGCTGGCCAATTTCTTAAGCTTTGCCAGTGCTGGAGGATGAACTCTGTTGGGTTTCCCATCAGACGTGACAATCGCCATTGGATCCTTCTTAGGGAATTTCCAAGAGTAGCTTTGATTATATTGTTATAATTTGACAGCCCCTGCTTTCTGTAAAATTGTGTGCTAGAAGTAACAGAAATTATGGGAAAAGAGTTATGGATAGATCAATCAAAACCTTTTTAGTTTTGAAATAAGAGCGCTCACAACATGATAACTTCGACAGAAATAGTAAAATTTGAGAAAAAAACATGATATGTTCCTAAAAATTAGACACCTTTGCCTATGAAAAGAGATGGGATGGTAGCTTGATGGAAAGGGAGGCAGTAATAAAGGATTGAGTATGCCTAGTTACAGAAAAAAAGAAAATACTGAAGGATCACGGAGAACTGGGCAATGAGCACTTTCAGGACAAAGCAGCGGCTTATTGAAGATCAGAAGAGCGTGGGCTGAACAAGCAGCAAGTGTAATTTGGCAGGGCTGTCCGTATTCATCCGTATTTGTGATTTTGCTTTTAGGTGCTGTTGGTTAGTTGCATGAACCTATAAGGCTTCTAAATTAAACAGGCAGCATTTACCACTTGCTAATTATATTTTGGCAAATTTTTAAAAATGTTTAAAAGAATTTTGAATTTATTTTTTGCAATTGTTAAAACTTTAAAATCTATTCAATTATATCATCTGGAATGCAGTGAATGTTCCCTAGTCATTCGAATCACAACTTTTTAAAGTATGTTTTTAATTAGTATATGTTTGCAGTACATAATGATTACATTAATCATGGGGCTGTGGTATGTATACATAATGCATCTTAATTCTATTTACATTCCCATCTCCTTTCCCTCCCCCCTCTGAATCCCTGCAATTGAAAGGAAGAGAGGTTTATTTCAGATCATGGTTTTCAGAGGGTTCAGTCCATGGTTGATTGGCTTTAAGACAGAAACAGCAAGGTGGAAGGGCATGGCAGAGGAAAACTGCTCAACCTATGGCAGCCAGGAAGCAGAAATGAAAGGGGGAGTGGGGCAAGAATACACCCTCCCTGGTCACACCCACGTCAACCCACCTCCTAACAGTGCATTCAGCTAAGAATTCATCTGTGGATTAATGTGCTGATCCAATCACCTTCCTAAAGTCCCGCCTCTGAATACGTGAGACTCTGGGGGACTATTTTGGATCTAAACCATAGCAATTCTGTAGTGTGTTGGGAAGCAAAAAATGCTCATGAAAACAAAAGTTGAGCGCAGTAAATGTGTAGTAAGAGGGCCCAAGAGTGAGGCTGTGGAAAGGATCTGGGGAAAGAGTGTCTGGGAAGAGAGAAGAGCTAGAGCGAAGGCCCAAAGATAGAAGCATCTTGACATGTTAGAGACTAGCGAAGAGGCTAATGTGACAGTGTGGAGTTAGGAAGGAGAAGAGTAATAAGAGGTGAAGACAGTGCAGGGAGGCCGAATGTCTGGTTTTGATCATGGAGTTTGAGATGGGCGGTGGAAATCCAAGTGTAAATGTTGGGATACGTGAAGTGCAGTTTTGGGTGAAAGCTGGAAATGTCCATTTGGGATGGAGGGTTCCATATATGGATGGTATTTAAAGCCATGAGGCTGGATAAAATCACGGAGGGGGTGAGTATAGATAGGGAGGAGTGTCACAGACTCAACCTTGGGGCACCTTCTCATTAAGAAGTCAAACGGTTGGAAAGAGATAGCAAAGAGAGCAGGAGCCACAGTTGGAAGCCCGATGAAGGGATGTGTCAAAAGCCCAGGGAGTGATGAACTGAGACGGACGCTACTGAGGGATGAAACAGTGATCAAGCACTGGGTTCAGCCCAGTGGAAATCATTGATCATGCTGAAGGTGGCAGCTTAGGAGAGCGGTAAGGGGGCAAAACAAAACTGGAGCAAGTTGGCAAGAAAATGAGAGGACTGTGTTGGAGGCGGTGAGAGCATGTAGTAATAGGACACTAGATGGTTGAAGAAGAGAAGTCATAAAGAGGTGTTAAGAGGAAAGAGCTATCAGTATACTTGTCTGCTGATGTGAGTGATAAGCAGAAAAAGGGGAAAGAGAATTGCTGGAGTGGTGTCCATTCACAGCCTCTGTCCTTCCCTTCCCATCAACGAAGGCCTTGTTGCTTTTGGTTATTCGAAGGGAAATTAAGTTAGCTCAGTTTTCACATTAGGACTAGAAATCTTTTCTACCTCATCTTTAGCCAGCACCCCCCCCATCTTCTGAACTGGGGATTGAACCCAGGGCCTTCACCCTGTGCTGCATCACTAGCCCCCAACACTTTTTATTTTTTATTTTGAGACAGGGTCTCACTAAGTTGTCCAGGCTGACCCCGAACTTGCTGTCCTCCTTCCTCAGCCTCCCAGAGTGCCAGTGATATAGGAGGAACAGAATTCCCAACCTGCTAGATGTCAGATGTGCCAAGTTCGTGTCCCCTAAAATCGAAGAATGAATTCCAAAGGACAATGAAGATTAAGAGTAGGAAAGCTTTATTGAGAGAGACCTCCTAAGAGACAGGAGGGGCCCCGAAAGTCGGTTGCTACTGAGGCTCTTTGTCAGGGGTAATTTATACAGCAAAATCACAATGTGGATAAAGTGTGGGCTAAACTATAATCAACCTATAGGATCACAAATATGGCTGCATAGCTACTATGGGTCCAATAAGGGAGCAGCTCATGTAGCAAGCATACATGAAAGAACAAAGGCATTTTCAAGAAGGGATGGGTCCGATGCTGTGGTCACCCACTGGGGCGACTGATGCCTATCTGGACTTCTTGGACCAGGTGGTGCTAATTATAATGTAATTCCAAGTTACTGCTTATCCCTTAGTGAGGCAGGTAGGCCCAGCCATTGTGTCTTTGTCTTGAGGCCTGGCCTTCTTCAGATGCACTGCCAGCCACATTTCTGAGGTCTTTATTCTTTCTGCTGACTTCCTTGAGAGCCCAGTCCCTCTCTGACTATATATTAATTTCTATCTAACTTAGCTGCCTATAATACTAGGATTACAGACATGCATTACCACCCCTAAAGAGTCCCCTTGTTTTTAATGGTAGAGCAGGAGCAGTTCGAAGTTGTAATCATGTGAAACACATGTGAGCAATATTCGATAGCCATAAGTTTGAAAAGATATAGAATCAGCTGAAGATCCTATTGCGTCTGAAAACTTGGTCCAGTTACTGTCTCTACATCCAAACTTGATAAAACATAGATAATATCTCTCTCTTTCAAGAGTTCGAATGAGCTTTTCCTCTCATTCATCATCACTATGTTAATATTTTTAAGATGCTAATAAACATAAGCATTTGGTAACTTCATTCTTAATAGGCATCTCCTGCTGAGTACAGAAATAAAGTTAGCATGTGTTTTTAAAAATGGAATTGGTCTGCATATCGTTAAGATAGTTTTTGTACACCTTTCAGAATATATATATATATATATATATATATTTTTTTTTTTTTTTTATGTGGGTATCGGGGGTCAAACTCAGGACCTTGTGCTTGCCAGCAGGCGCTTGTGCCACTGAGCAATATCACTGGCCCCCCTTTTCAGAATATTTGCTTTGTACATTAAGCCATGTGAAATTACACATAAAACCCTTGACTTTAACCAGGTTGGCTCTTTCTGTGCCCTTCTTTGTCACAGCCACATTCACATCTTCTTCCTCAGCCTCCTGTGGCCGCTAGTTACTACTTTTGTGCATTCAGTCTCTGGGTCCAAAGCATGTTATAATGTTGATTTCATTGATGTATGTGAGGGGAGAAGAAGAGGGAGTGGTTGAGATGTCCAGCTTTTAAGATTTGCAGTAGAACAGATGCAAGACATCTTCTCAACCAAGACACTTAATTAGTCAATACTTGTAACGATCTTGAAATATAGCAAGTATATATTAGGCAGTATTTTTCTTCAATGCAAAATTTCAAAGCATTAATAACCAAACATTTTATTCTTCAGTTATATTAGGTAAGAACTTGGTATATTTATGGTCCTAAGCTGAATTTTCTGCCTCTAAATCCCAAGTATATCTTTTGCTGTATTCATGGTTTTATCTCCACTGTGACTTTGTAATCATTGAGACTACAACTGTGTTTTCTATTTGCTTGGTCTATCTGTTCATTTTGCTAACTCTTGGGTGTACTTTTAACCCAAAGGCATGAGCAGCAGCCTTTGCTTCTACATTCATACTTGAACATTTCACAACCTTAAATTAGTAAAGAATCATCTTTTTCTCCCTACTAATTTAGCTCTGTAAAAAGCATCATTTTGGGATTAACAAACCAGAGAAGATTACACCATCTCCTGTTGACTCAAAGTTTCTACTGAAGACCTTGACAAACACTGAGGCCAATGTATCAGTTCCAAGTAAAAATAGTCTAATTGATATGGGTTTTTAATTCATCTTTGATTAATCTTAAATTGGAGAGTAATTTTTCTGCCCCTAAACTATTTTCAAACCCTTTGTTATATCATGGGATTTCATGTGCTTGGGATTGCTTTCATTTGGAAGCTGTGCATTGCCCAGATGCTTTATATTTAATTCAGGCAGTAATAGTAGACTGATTTCTTATAGGTTAAGGAAAGTAGAGAAAAGAAGCTGGAAAGAAGGCTACTTGAGGAGTGGCTGGAGGTGTTCATGGACTCAAAGCTTGACTCATGACCTGATGAATTTGGAGTGGAGGCAGAGAACAGAGATGTTGTCCCCTCTGGCAGAAGGGACCAACTTACAAGTCAGAGCAGGGCTTGCCGCTGAAACAACTGATGGCCTATTTTTGTCTTTTATAGGAAAACTGAAATAATGTGTTTCTAAACTGTTTTTTACTCTACCTTTTCTAGGTTGATGATAGATTCTTCAGGGATGAATATATGATACAAGACTGTTTAAGCTACTGGTTACAGAAACATGATCCTTTGCACAACAGACCAAACTTGCCTTTTGTCTTTTGTATAATCCTTAGAAACTAATTACAAGGATGCATAAAAATCACTTTGTAAACCACTATAGGCAAAAGCAGACACCTGCAGGGGTCAGATAAGCCAGAGAAGTGAGAGAGGAGGGAAGAGAGGGAGGACCACTCTGGAAAAGGCAGAAAGCAACCCAACGAGAGGGACAGGTGTCCCCAGTTTCAGCAATTGTTGCTACATGGGATTGTTGTTTTGGTGCGGGCAGATCATACAAATTTTCCTCCAAGAGAATTAAGATGTCTGGGTTTTCAGATGAAGTTGCCCTACTCTTAAAACCCTCACCCAAAAAATTATGACCGAGGGATGAGATTCAAGCTTTGGCCTCCTGGTCAGAAAGTAATAGGCTGTGTGTCTCCAAGGGAAGCCCCCAAATTGCCCCCAAAGGACAGCATTATGATGATTGCATGTGGTGTGACCTTTGGGAGTGGATTTGTACCAACTGCATTCAAGATCTGGGATTGCGTGGGATGCTACGCAGTGTGTATTCTAGATATTGAGATTAAATTCAGTTATCTGTGACCTAGTTTACCCAATGTTCCTTTTCCCTAGAGTTGGGCTGCTTCCTCTGAACTTTCTCCCAGTGGAGAGGTGAGTTCGTTCCTCTTTGTTGACTTGTTTTACCCATGATGCAGCCTAACATTTGGTGAAAAGTTAGAGCCTAATGGAATAGGTTGACGCTTTCTGTATCATCTTTCCTTCTTATCATATTTTAACGTGAAAGTAACAAATAGAAAAAAGTTCAGATATTTCTAATACATATAGCTAATTGGATTCTTTACCTAAAAGCTGAAATAGTTTTGAAGTTGAAGCACTAGTGAATAGATCTAGTCATGGAAAGAACATTCACTGGGCAAGATTTAATACCACATCTTTATATTTGTGTAATGGCTTGCTGGCGAAGTGGGTCTTTTTCCTCTGTGTTTTGCTGGTGTTAAATGCTCTAAAAGCGAGTAAGTGAGTGTGTTCATCAGCAAGGTCTTGGTAATTAATGTCTCCTTCTTGGCCCCTGTGCCTTGCTTCACCTCAAGACAGTCAGCTAGCCACCACCGCCACGCTTCCTGAGTCTGATGCTGTGGGAAGGAGTGCTGTAAATCAGGGGAGCTGGAATCCGTTGGTCCCTCTCAGAACACCACATTTGGGTATGTGAGATGCGTGCTGCCAGCATGAGCTTCTGAGACAAGATGATGAAGTGGCAGTTTGCTTGCACAATTTATTTTTTCAGCTGACTTGGCCCCAGTGCATAGATAGGAGGTGAGAGAGGAAAAAATGATGAAACACAGCCCCCCCCACTTCTTGGTATGAAAGTTAGGAACAGTAGACACATATTTCCATGAAGTAATACTTGACCCTTCAAAAAGCTTCCATTAGGGCCGGTGAGATGGCTCAGCGGCATAAGCGCCTGCCTTGCAAGCGCGAGGGCCCGAGTTCGACTCCCGGATCCCACATATGAAAAAGGGGCCGGTGATATCGCTCAGCGGCACGGGCGCCTGTTGGCGTGCAAGGTCCTGAGGTCGACCCCCGGCACCCACAAAAACAAACAAACAAACAAAAAGCTTCCATTAGTTCAAGAAAAAAATCAGTCTATGCCAAATGTAAGTGAAAAGCATGAGGAATCATGGTATAGAGTAGATATATTTTGAAGAAAGAAAACTGGATTCTTTAAAGTCTCACAATTCCTGCAGAAAGATCAAAACTACTTGATCATGTACATATATTATATGTCACACAGATATGGAGAGATGACGGATGGATGGATGACAGATAGGCAGCTCATAGCTACCTAGCTAAAGTGCCACTCAGTGAGCGCCTGCAATATTTACAGTGTCTTATTTAGCCTTCTCTTTACGTGACAGGCACTATTACTATACCTCTATTTTGCAAATGAAAAACTGAGGGTCAGAAAGGTTAATTACTTGCCTAAGGTCGTGCAGAAAGACTTGAACCTTGTCCTGTCAGATGCTGAATTTCATGCTCTTTCCACAACACCTCCAAAATACATTTGACTGGTGAAATGTTGTCAAAATGAAGTTAGCCTTCAACTTTATATACATATGTCTTATACACACATATGCATTGGTACATATTACTCTGTGTGTGTGTGTGTGTGTGTGTGTATGCCCATGCACAAGCTGATGCATGCCAGGCAAATTTGGGGCGTGTAAAAAGAATAAGGCTGGAGTGTTTCTTTGGAGCAGGCTGAAGTGGAGACATAGGTAAGCCAAGTGACAACCGGCCTCCTGTAATCAGCTGTGCTATCAAAGCACATTGTGTGGGCTCAGGGGCAGGAGCCACCAGGGTGTTGAGGGATGCTCCTTAGAGGAAACAGCACTGCAATCTTGTGGGATGGCTGGGGGCCTCCACAAAGAGGGCGAAGCGCGTGCCACCATGGGAGAATGCGAGTGGTGTGTTCAGAGAAAGAAAGTGTGTTCTCTAGCTGAAAAGTGAAAAAAGCTGAAGAAACAAGTTGGGGTCATTTTGGTAGCTAGATAATAAAATATGTTTTTTGGAAATAGAGCTAGTTGCAGTGTAAAAGATGAATGGGAGTAAGAGAGAGAACCAAAATTTGGAAGAGAAAAAAATGGTCTCAATGGGAAATGGTTAAGATCTGGATTCCGGCGGTGATGTCTGGACCAGATGAAGGGAAGATGCGGCATCGCTTGATGCTGATGGCAGGGCAGAAAGAAGGGACTGGGCATGACAGCATGGTCTCTTCCTGGACTAGGTGGGCACTGTCAGCAGAAATGGTGCTGCAGGCTGAAGAACCACCTGAGGGGAAGGAAGGCTTTGGACGGTAGACAGGCACGGAAGACGTGGGTGCTGATAATCTAGGCCTTCTTAACTACAAAGGCCCTCCTACACCAGGCCTCTTCTCTTTCTACCCTGGGAATATGGGAGGCTAAGTGAAGAAGATGATTTCTTTAATGAGACCGAACGTGACCAGAGACTATTGTCCTTGTCACTAGAGGGCACCAAGTGCACGTAAAATATTCAGGTGTCAAAGCACAGAAAGTTCACACTACTAAATGTCAAATGGAAAGGCTGTAAAAAGGTGGCCCCTGGCCCTGTGCTCGTTAGACCCCTTCTGCCTCAGAGTGAAAGGAGCCTACTACATGTGACTTTTAGAAACTTGTTTCAGAAGTGCTTTCAGAAACTTCTTTAAGTCAGAAATCTCCCAAGTTGGCGCCTTGAAGACCAAAAGCTTTTCACAAGTTACATGACTATGCTACATTAACTTTGCTACTATTCATCTGGCCCTTATCATGTGCTCATTAATGTGTAAAACCATACATGGATTTTTCACCTGGTTTTATTTCTGATCCTGGAAAAAATGAAAATGGTCAGTACCAATGGAAATTGCCCCCATGTGACAAAACTATAAAACATACCACTCAGGGTAGAGTATGGGTCTGTCTCTATAACATGTACAAGTTAAGTTCTGTTGAGGCGTTAGAGAGGAAAGCTGGGCGGACATTTAGTTTATGTAACCCTGCCTGAGACTGTGCAGAAGCGAGGTGTCGTAAGGAGCTGCCAACGGTCCAGTTTACTGGCCGTGCCTCAGGGAAAGGACCATGTGCCAGCCCTTGCTTGAGTTTACACAAGCAGAAACTGGGCTTATTGTTTCTTAATGTTTTCCCAAATCCATAGTTATTTCTTGGCCAAAAAAGGAGAAAAAGGACATGACCATTCACTGCAGAACCCTCTGAGGAGTCATGAGAGAACTCTGTACCGAACAGAATTACAGCGCCTCTGCCTACCCCAGCTGTACCCGGTATCAGCTCAGCTATAATTTGAACCTGATGAAAGGTCAATTAGGCAATTCAGGCCGTGAAAGCAAGCGCAGTCCTGGCAGTGCAGTGTTAGATAAGGTCTTTGATCCCGGGGTGCCCGGTGATGAATTCTCTAAACATGGGAATTAACTCCATGGCTCCTCGCCAGACCCTGTGAGTCTAGATGAATGAACGTCATGACCCCCTCGTCATTTCACGCAGTGCTGCAGCGTTTTCCACCTCCCTTCCATAGACAAGAATCCCGAGGGCGGGAGGGGGCATCACCTCCACAAGCGAACCCCGCCTTTCCCTCCCCTTAGGGCCTCTGTCCTCGTCCTCTAGGCGCCCCCTGCCACACCATGGTTCCAGATCTTCTGCATCATTCTAGAATAGGAAAAAAATTATAATAAACGATGAAGTATGATCAACATATACAGTGAATATTTAAATTTTAAAAGTTATTACAGCAAAAGACACACTGACATTAATCCACCCGCCGCCTTCAAACACCTATCCCATCCTTCTTGCCACTTTCTGAAGCAGTTCTGGAAGTCCATTGTTTTGAGTGTCTTTATGAGGAGCAATAAAAAAAAATACAGTGAGTGCTGGAACAAAGACAGGCTCATAAAAACATTACGGTGTGTATTTATCCAGTTCATTCACCAGATCTGGCACCAAGTGACTTTTGACTCTTCCACAAAGAAAAAGAGACCATGCAAGGGAAATGTTTTCAGTTGATTCAGTACACTGAAGCACTCATGACGGCTCAACAAAACACACTCCTGAAAAAGACTTCGAGAGCTGCTTCAGAAAATGGCAAGAATGAGGGGAAATTGTGTTCAAAGTAAGGGAGAGCATTTTGGGGGGCAATGTGTATTTACACTGTAATACACCTTTTAAACATTCACCATAGTCTTTGATCACATCTTGAATTTACGTGCATATCCCTCAAAAATTGTGTTAAAATCAGACCAGCAACCCCAGCGTCTCCCAAGGTACGCCTGGCAAAACGATGGTCTGTGCTTTTGTCTACACAAAGGGTCCTTTGGTCAATGACACTTTGGAAATTTAAGATCCTCTATCTTCCTGTGAGAGACTCCCAATAAACATAACCATATCAAAAATCTCCGAGGAATCCTGGGAATAAACTGAAGAAATTTCTTGACCAAGGACAAAACACCTATGTCCTAGGAGTGTGACTTTTTGCCTTAGTTTCATAAGTCAGATAAGTCAGCATTTACAGCAGTGTGTGGAATTAGTCCATTCTGCCTGGGAAGTCACTCACTGCTGCTGTCATCACAACCCACAGGGCTTGCTGAGCACTCGTGGGCCCAAATGCAAGGGGATGGGCACAGATGTACAAATGTTTATGGACAGAGCAGCCTTTTAGGACTCCAGGCCCTTGTGACACATGCAAATGTATGCAAAATGTGTGGTCCAGGGAAATGACAAGGATTTTCAATTAGACAGGTGCAGGACATGCTCCATCTCCAGTGTTTACTAGTCCTATGGCCTGGAGAAGTTACATAACCCCCCGCGCCTTAGCTGCCTCATCAGAGGACGCAATAGTACCTTTCTCTTCTTATTGTGCAGGGCAGTGTTGTTATCATCATTAGGCAGCCAGGAGAGCAGCAGGGAGATGGCAGAGGGTGCGAGGCCCCCAGCAATACTTCGCCACCTGCGTTTTAGAGGCTGTTTTGGCGATTATGACTTTCTTCACTCTCAAGTTTATTTGGCCAAGAGCATATCTGAAGGTTAATATTCTTAATCCTTCCTGGAAGAAAGTATAATGAAGCAAAGCAGAAGGGCTTGACGGGCTTGCAGAAACATGGAGAAGAGAAACTGCAGTCCTTGGAGTCTGCAGACCCCTGCTCTTTGGCGCAGCACCTGTTGAGGCAGCACTGGGTTCCCTCTGCTGGAAGCCAGGGCTGCCCCTCGCTGTGAGGCAAGTGAGGACAGGGGCTGGCGACAAGGAAATGCATCCAATAAGGGACTCTGGCTATGAATTTCTCAGGACCCCACGTAATCTGTTTCCATCATTTTCTGAAGATGACCTTTGAAATAATCTGCACTCCTTAACTTTAATCGAGAAAAGTTATTCAATGACCTAATCGTTATGCAGCGCCTCAGAGTTCCTTTTGAGAAAACGCCACACAGACCAGATAGTCGTCATCCATCAAACTTTCATTAAGCACCACTGTGTCCCCAGCACTGTGCTATCTGCTGTTGATCAGACAGGAAAAAGAGTTTCCTTTCTCTTTTGGACATTCAGGTATAACAAGAGCCACACACGTGGTAAGAACTGGAGTAGAGATTTATAAAATGTAAAGTATCAGCAAAAAAGAGGGAATAACTATTTCTATTAGAAGACAGAAAAAGCAGAACATGAAGTTGAGGCTATGGTTCTAGATTTATATTCATAGCATTGGAATCCTAGCTCTACCACATTTTATCAGTGACTCAATCTTTGAGCCTCAATTCCCTCACCCAGAGATGCTAAGGAGACTCCTCCACAGGAAACCCCAGGCTGCCTTCACTACACTGTTTCCTTTGCGTCCTGAGCACGCAGTAAATTATATTCCCTGGTTCCCCTGCAGCTAGAAAACAATGGGCAATAGACGTGGGGAAGTAGTGAGATGTCGGTCAAGAGGCTCGGCCCCTCACACATACACGAGATCGACCTTCCACCTACTCTGCTCCCTCCGTGGGAGACGCTGGGATGGTCGAGCCACATTATGAAAGCATCTAAGAGCTACTCAGCCAGGCACACGAGCCTCAGACTTTGCATGAAGACACAAAATAAACAATCTTGCTGCAATATTGGGACTCCTGGAACTAGTCTGTCCTGATTAGCATAACACTCCACAGGTTGCTGAAACAAAGATATAAAAACCTTATGAACTTTACTGAGTAACCTATAGCCTTCTTCTTATTACTACTATCACTATTGCTATCACTATTATTGGCATGATAGACAGGGGAGCACATCAGAGAGCTGGGACCTAAGGGAATTAGCTAGGTGAATAGAAGGAAGCGAGATTAGTCCAGAGTTTTGTGCAGAGGGTGAATAATGAAAAGGAAAAGAAAGGAAGAAAGAATGTGACAGATAGTAAAGAAAAAAATACTGAAGTGGGACAAAAGAGATCAAGAGCTGTCTAAATAGTGGACAAAGTGGCTGCCCTAAACTTGTGTCCTTGCCCACCCCGTGTCCAGCCGGGGCCACTCACGGCAGCTTGGCCGAGCACACCGTGCCTGCTGACAGCTGCTCCTAGCGCTCTAATATTACTTCCTCATCGGTCCCAGATCTAGATGGAGAAATAAGAGGCCTGGTCTTTTCATTTGTCGTAGGCTGACAGAAAACTCCTCCTTCCTGGAACAGTTCTTTTTACTACGGAAATGTGTTTGTTTCTTTTAGCACTTTCCAATCACAGGAACAGTTTTAGGAAACAAGAGAGCACAAAGCTGTATGAAGGAGAGGCCAACCAAACAAAGGACAGAGCACTCTTTGTCTCTTTGCACTCTGAGGGGACAGAGGACAAATGTGTACAGTAGAGCAGGGCTGGAAACATTGCAAAGGAGTCTTCTTTAGCGCTGCTTCCGAGCGACACAGATGCTTCCCTAAACCTAAGGGTTCGACTATGGCTATGCAATGACTTTTCTCATTGCAAAGCTAGCCAGCCAGTGGGCTGGGAGCTTAAGCAGCTTGACCTGGACCTGCCCTCCACCCTCATCAAACCAGCTGAGAGGCCTGCTGGAGGGGACAGCCTGGAGCTTAAACAGGCTTTACCTATCGCTGTTAGGCTCCCTAAGCTATGCCTGGTTTCAACAGAATTTTTAATCTCCTGGATATCTGTTTGAATCTGTTTCATGGATTCCAGTTCTTTCCTATATTGAGCATTCATGATTTCCATCATTTTCCTAAGCTCCTCTATTTTTTATATCTGTATCTGCTCTAAAATCACTAACCAAATCTTTCATTGTTGTCATCATCTCTCTAGTTATTTGAGAAATTATTTCTGATTTGAGTTTTTCTAGAGCCTCATTCATCTGCTTTGTTACTTCTGCTCTTATCACTTCAGAGATTCCAGTTGGTTGGCTTTCAAATTCTTCCACCTCATTGTGCCCTGGGTTTGCCTTTGGTGAGCTGGAAGTCTGTGGTTGCATCTTGCTTCCATGTCTTCTCATTTTCTATTATTTTGTTGTTGTCATTTAATTGCTGGGCTGATGTTTGTAAATTGATTATGGTAGGTAGCTTTATTGCTAGCATCAAAGAACCCTTAGGAAATGACTGCTTCTCAGAAATGTCTTCCAGTCTAGAAAATGACAAACTGTAACAACTATTAATATACCACCTTTAACCATATGAACTATATTTGTGGTTATATAACAAAACCTAAAACAAACTAGAAAATTGTATATAGTAAATATGCCCTCATTATGTGATTTTACTCTCAGGGGAAAAAATTTAAAAGAGGTTGGGGGAAAATATAGAGACAGAGAAGGAGAGATTAGAAGCAAGGCTGGAGGGCAAAAGAAGATTATGCTATTTTTGGGAAACTGGTGAAAAAGACAGCAGGGAAAGAGAGAAGGAAGAAATATAAACAAGAACAGAACAGCAACAGAAAACTAGAAACTTGTTTACTCTAATATAAAAACAAGAACAAACAATCAAGAAATAAACAAAACAAAAGCAAGAAAAAAGATGTCTACTCTAAGGCATGTCTGTGCTGTCACTAGTAGACAAATTGGGCAGAGTCCAGATCTGTGTTGATTAATCCCAGCAAGCTAGTCATAGCTTTACAGGGTGGTGCATAATCCCAGCAAGCCCGCACCTTTACTTCTAGTGAAGTTCAGGCTGGTTTCTGGCTGTGAGGCTGGAACCTGACTTGTTCAGCCTGCAACACTCCATGTGCCTCCTGCTGGCTTAAACTTGGCTCCTTGACCTCCTGCTGACTTGAACTCTGTTTAGCCTTGCCCTGACACTGGAAGCCACTAGGTGGAGCCAGCAGTTGCTCAGAATTCCAAGCTCTGTTGGCCCCTTTCCAAGATGGCTACGGGCCAATTGCCCTCTCCTGGGGGATGTCTGAATGTGCACAACTCACCAGCCACTGCAGTCCACTGTGTCCACTGCCCTGTTCCACTGGGGCATTTCTCTATGGAGGCCTCTGGGGTTGCCAGTAGTCACCATGTGTCTGCAGGTTCAGGCCACCCTTCCCACGCAGTGAGTCCTGGCTCAGGGAGAAAGCACCACTTGCCACTTCCTTCTCCTTCATTAAGTCTCTGCTCTCCCCGTGGGCTCCAGTTCTCACTTCAGATCCTTGCTGGGTCCTGGGGACCCACTTACCTCTTTTGTCTCTTCCTCATGTTGCTATATTCCAGTCTGGACACCAAATCTTAGAGGGCTATTTGTTCTGCTGTTCAACTCTCCACCATCTTTCTGGGAGTCCCCTGGAGATATGAATTTAAAGCACAATAAAGACTATAAACAGCAGACTTGATCAAAGAGAAAAAAGGAAACTGATCAAAGATAGTTGAAAATATCCGATCAGAGGAGAAGAAAGAAAAAAAATGAAAAGTAATGAACTGTAAAGAGAGCTAATGTTGCATTATGGAAATTCATGAAAAGAGAAAAGTCAGAAAGCTTATTTTAAAAATTATGGCACAAAACTTCTCAAATCTGGGGAAGATCTAGACATCCAGGTACATGAAGTTCCCAGTTCGCCAATAAATTTAAACCTAAGGAAGAGTTTGCCAGAACATATTATGATCAAACTGTCAAAAATCATAGACAAAATTTTAAGAGGCTCATCTTATATAAGGGATTGCACACGAAACTACTATATTTCTCAGCAGAAATCTTACAAGCTAGGAGAGAGAAGGAAGACGTATTCACAGTGCTGAAAGCAGTAAAAAAAGAAGAGCTAGGCAAGACTATTTTATTCACTGAAAGTTTTCACCAGAAGGGAAAGAGAATTAAATACTTTCTGAGAAAAACAGAGGCCAAGGAAGTTTATCACTTCTTGATATAGTTTAAAAGAAATGATAAACTGAACTCCTCAAACTAAAATGAAAGGAAGTTATTCAGTAACATGAAAACATTTGATACGTAAATATCATAGGTAAAGTGAGTCAAACTCACATTTAGAGTAAAATCAATATATGTTAATGCTACAATGATCACTTATAAATTAATTACAGCTCTACTATAAAGATTAAGAGATATATTAAAAACAACTATAGTGACAATAATTTTAATGAATAAATAACCTTAAAATATGTAAATTTTGACATCAAAAACATTAAATATATGGAAGGGTAAAAGAGTAGAGTTTTTATATGTGATCAACGTTAAATTGTTATACACTTAAAGTAGGTTGTTAGAAGTATAAGATGTTTCTTACAAGATTTATTGTAACCACAAAACAAAAAACCTGTGGTAGGGCCGGTGAGATGGCTCAGCGGCGTAAGCGCCTGCCTTGCAAGCGCGAGGGCCCGAGTTCGACTCCCGGATCCCACATACGAAAAAGGGGCCGGTGATATCGCTCAGTGGCACGGGCGCCTCCTGGCGCGCGAGGTCCTGAGGTCGTCCCCCCGGTACCCACCAAAAAAAAAAAAAAAAAAAAAAAAAAAAAAAAAAAAAAAAAAACCTGTGGTAGATACAGGTGGTAGATACAAAAGATAGTGCAAGAGCAAACAAAGCATATCACCACAGAAAAATCACCCAATGACTAATGAAGATGGTAAGAGAAGAAGACAGGAACATAGCAGCCAGCAAAAAATTAACCAGATGGAAATAGTAAGTAATTACCTATCAATAATTACCTTAAATGCAAATGGATGAAATTCTCTAATCAAAAAACATAGAATAGCTGAATGAATAAAAGAGCATCCTACCACCTAGGTATGCCTCCTACAAGACACTCACTTCATAATAAAAATATTGATTGAAAGTAAAAGATAGGAAAGGCTATTTCATTCAGATGAACCACAAGACAGCAGGGATTGATTTATTTATATCAGGTAAGACTTGAAGTAAAAAACTGTAACAAGAAAAAAAAGATTATTACAGAGTGATAAAAAAGTCCATCCACCAAAAAGGTATATAATTTTAAATGTATATGTGCCCAGTGTCATACCAACTAAATACATAAGGTAAATATTTAAGAAATTAAAAGAGACAGTGGTAAAATAATAGTAGCAAACATCAAAATCCCACTCTTAACAGTGGATAGATCATCCAGACAGAATTATCAGTAAGGAAGCAGGACGTTTGAACTATACTATAGACCAAATGGAACTAACAGACATACAGAACATTCCATCTGATAGTAGCAGAATACACAAGCTTCTCAGGTGCACACAGAACATTCTCCAGGATAAATGATTTATTAAGCCACAAAAAAGTCTTAATAAATTTAAGAAGATTGAAATCATATCAAGTTTATTTTCTAATCACAATGACACAAAACCAGAAATTGGTAACAAGAGGAACACTGGAAAATTCACAAATAAGTGAAAAGTAAATGACATGTGCCCAAATAACCAATAGGGCAAAGAAAAAACATCCAAAGTGAAATTTAGAAACATCTCAACAGGGCTGGTGATATAGCTCAGTGGCATAAGTGGCTGCCTGGCAAGCACTAGGTCCTGAGTTCAGTTCCCAGTACCCACATAAAGAAAAAAAAATAATAAAATAAATAAAATTAAAAAAATAAAAATAAAAACATCTCAACAGACATGAATATAGTAAGACAAGATACCAAAAACTATGGGATACCTCAAAAGCAGTTCTAGGAAGGAAACTTATAGTGATAAATGCCTACATGATGAAGAAACAAAGATATCAAGTAAAAAAACCTACTCTTATTCATCAAGGAATTAGAAAAGAAGAACAAACTATACCCAAAGCTAGTAGGAAAAGGAAAAAAGGAAATAGAGACAGGAAAAATAACAAATCAATGAAACTAAGACTTGTTTTTTTAAAAGATAAACAAAATTAACAAACTTTTATCTAGATAAAAAAGAGATTATTCTGCTGAATAAAATCAGAAATAAAAGAGGAAACGCATTACAACTGTCTCCTCTTTACAGTATTTGTATAGAAATACACAGGACCACAAGAGACTACTATGAACAAAATTGTATGCCAACAAATTGAGTAGCCTAGAAGAAATGGGTAAGTTTATAGAAATATACAAGATTGGATCACAAAGAAATAGAAAATTAGAATAGATCAATAACACCTAAAGAGACTGAATCAGTAATCAAAGATCTCCTACCAAAGAAGTTCGTGGGACCTGATGTTTTCACTGGTGAATTCTACCAGACATTTAATGAAGAATTAATATCAATCTTTCTCCAACTTTTCCAAAAAGTTGAAGAAAAGGGAATGCTTCCAAACTTATTTAATAAAGCTGATATGAAAGCCAGAACAAAAATTAAAAGAAAACTACAGGCCAAAATTCCTGAAAAAACCTTTCCAAAATATTAATGAATCAATTCCAACAGCATATTAAACATATCAAGTATCAGGAACAATTGGAATATATCCTTGGGGTGAAAAAATCATTCAACATATGAAAATGAATTAATGTAATACCCTACATGAACAAAATAAAGTTAAAAAAAATCACATGATTCTCTTGAGAGTTGCAGAAAAAGCACTTGACAAACTCAACACCTTTTCATGACAAAAACTCTCAGCAAACTAGGAATAGATACTGCTTCTATATAATTAAGGCTATGTATGAAAATCCCAGTACTAACATCATATACAATGGTGAAAAAGTGAGAACTTTCCTCTAATTTCAAGAACAAGGCAAGGGTGACCACTCCCTTACCACTTGTAGTCAATACAGTAATGGAAGTGCTAGCCAGAACAATTCATAAGCAAGGAAAAGAAATAAAAGGCATGTGAATTATAAAGGAAGAAATAAAATTCTCTGTTTGTAAATTATATGTATCATCATATATCATATATACACACATATATATAAACCTAAAGACATATATATTAAATCTGAAGACTCCACAAAGAACTTTTTGAACTAATAAATGAATTTAGTAAAGTTGCAGGATATGAAATCAACATTCAAAAATAATTGCATTTGTATATACTAACAATGAACTCTCTAAAGGGAGATTAGGAAAACGTTCCTATCTACAATACTACCAAAGAGAATAAAACACTTAGGAATAAACTGAGAAGGTGAAAGACCTACATACTGAAAACTATAAAACACTGATAAGGAAATTAAAGAAAACATGAACAAATAAAAGGCATTTCATGTACATGGATTGGAAAACTTAAAATTGTTAAAATGTTCATACTACCCAGAGTGTACAGATTCAGTGTAATCTTTCAAAAATTCAGTGACACTTTGTATAGAAATCAGAAAACAATTTAATAATTCATATGGGACCACAAAAGACCAAGAACAGCCAAACTGATCTTGGGAAAGAGGAACAAAGCAGGGGGCATCACAGTTTCTCATTTCAAAATATAATATAAAACTACAGTTATCAAAACAGTATGGTACGGCATAGGCAGACATAAACCAATAGAAAAGCATAGAGAGACCAGAAATAAATCCATGCATACACAGTTAACTAATCTTCAACAAGGGAGGGCACCTGGCACACACAACGGAGAAAGAATAGTCTCTTCAACAAACAGAGCTCAGGGAAATCTTCACATGGGAGGATCAACTTCTGCATGGCTGACAATGCCTGTTCTGTCCCTGACTTTACTTCTTTATTGCTTTTATGACCATCTGTCGTTCAATGTATTGTATAAGTTTATTTTTTCTCTTATCTGTCTCCCTGTGGAAAGCAGAACAGTAACACCTGAAGATGTCTATTGCTTTCTCCCTGGACTTTGAATATATATGGCAAAGGGGAAGTAAGGTTGTGGATGGAATTAATCTTGCTAAGCAGATGACCTTGAGAAGGGGAGACCATCCTGAATTATCTGAGTGGGCTCAGTGTAATCACAAGGAACCTGAAAAGTGGGAGAGGGAGGCAGAAAATAAGTTGGAGCGATTTCATGTCATGTGATTCAATCCCCTGTTGCCAGGTTTGGGGATGGAAGGGAGCCATGAATTAGACTGTGAGCAGCTTCTAGAAGCTGCAGAAGATGAGAAAACAGATTCTTCCCAGTCTCCAAAAGAAATGCAGCCCGCCTGACAACTTGATGTTAGCCCAGTGAAACGTGTACTGAATTTCTCCTTTATAGAACTGAAAGACAATATATTTGTGTTGTTTTAGGCCACTGAACTTGCTGTAATTTGTATAACAGCAGTAAAAAACTAATTCATGACATCACCTGAATTCCATTGCTAATGTCTATATGGGAACTCAGTTGTGGTGAGTGTGGAAACTTAATATGAAATGCTAGGACTTTTTTTTTTTTTTAATGATAGATTTCTCCAGTTTGATTAGCAAGCTAGAGAGATGCAGTGGGCACTAGGTGAATCTCAGGATGTGTGTCAGCGTGTGTGAGCAGGGGGGCTGTGTCTTTGTGTAACGCACTCCAGCGATTTACTTAGAGACAAGAACTAGCTCTGTCCTTGGGTGCAGTGCGGTGGGCAAGGACTTTACCATTCCCAGTGTTCAAGAGTCAGCTCTTTAGGTGGACTCGAAAGACATTTCTGCTCATTTCCCCCAAGCACTCGGTACCACCTCGTCTCTCCTAGACAAGAGATACAGTGTTGACTGCGGCATCTTGAGTCTTATGTGTAAGACTGACTCTAAATCTAATAGGAAGACAGTAATTATGAAGGCAGTGCAAGTGCCTGTCATGGTTTTACTTGGAGTCTTCATCTAGAGCCTGACTTTGATGGGTTATAGATTGATGGGTGAACTTGCTTGTTTTTATTATGTAAAGTAACAGAAGAACCATAAGCAATATAAATAAAACTCTGAAGAGTTTTATAAGTAAAGCAGCAATAAAAGATAATGTCCTCAGGCACTTTAGAAATGTCTAAAGTGTCCTAGAAATTTTAAATGAATGGCTCTGCATTCATTTTGGAATGGGCTTTAATTGTTAAATCTCCTTTTTCTGAATAAGTCAGCAAGAGTTTTAACTAAATATAAAATACAAATTGAATACCAAGAGCATCTACCATAAAGTGTTCACTGATTTATTTAATATAGCTATAATCATGTCATATCAGTACAAGTCTTTGGTTTGCATGTAACAATAAAATGCAACCTGGCTTAAACAATAATGGGAATTGATAGGCTTCCATAATCCTGAAATTCCCAAGGTCAGGCTTCAGCAAAATTGGTCAAACAGTTTACTGTGCACTGGGACTGTGCTGTTTTTTGCTCTTCTCTTACCTCAACTCTCCAAAATTTGTTGGCTCTGTCCTTGGACTGGCTTCTCTCATCTCTTTTGGCTCCCAAAGGGATCAGCTTTCTTACATTTAACAGAGAAGGCCACAGTGTACCTGCTATTCTAATCACAGGGCTGAAAAGTTCAGGGTTGATGATAGCAGGGCAGAGATCTGCAACCCAAGGCCTGCAGGAGAAATCTAGCTAGCTTCTTGTTTTTGTAAATAAAGTTTTATTGGAACACAGTCATGCACATTTCTTTGCATATTGCTTAAGCCCACTTTCCTTGCCATCCTATGATGGCAGAGTTGAGTAGTTACCACAGAAATCTTACACCATGCAAAGCCTGAAATATTTACTATATGGTCTGTGACAGAAGCAGTGCACTGGCCTCTGTAGCAGATTAATACAGAATAAATTTTTGAAGCAACGGTTAGCCCAGAATCCTTTCTCTTCTTGCCAAAAGCAGTTATTTCATTCTATTTCTCCACTTTCTTTTTCCCGACAAAGTACAGAAAGGCTTTTCTAAGGTAATTATAGCAAGGAGTTTTTAAGTATCAGACTTCCTAATATTTTAGAATGTACACGGGTCTTCAAAATAGCTAACTGTTACACTCTAACTATAGAAAAATAGAATTGAGGATTGTGCTATAGGGTCATGCTGAGGGCACACAGTAGGGGCCAGGTTCCATATAAGCACTTGCTATGGTTTGGATGGGGTTTGAATGTGCCCAAGAGTGCATGTGTCAAAATTTGATGCCCACTATGAAATTCCAAGAGGGTAGCAACATAACATGGCTATGATGTTCAGAGGTGGGATCTTTGGGAAGTGGTTAGGGTTAGATAAGGTTGTGAAGGCAGAGCCTCCATGATTGAATCCGGGGGTCTTTAGAAGAGGAAAAGAGACCAGACAGACACACACTTATGCCTGTTTCCTATCTCTTTCAATGTGTTGCTCAGTGCCACCTTAGGACTCTGCTAGCAAGAAAGCCATCATCAGATGAGGTCTTGCATCTCCAGAACCATGAGCCAAAAAAACCTTTTTCTTTGTAATTTTCCCAGTCTGTAATATGGTGTTATTAGCATCAGACTAACATAGCACTTCCCATATATTTCACTTTCATGAAATCTTATGAGGTATGTTCTATAATTATTCCTACTTCATAGATGAAGCACCATGAATTTAAGAAATTTCCAGTTTACACAGCTGGTTAGTTGTGCAGCTACAATTTAAAGCTGGGCTGTAGTACTCCAGAGTCCATGTTTTCAATCCCTGGATGAGGCTGCCTCCCTGAACTGGAATTCAGACTGAGAAAATGCAGAAGGTGCAGAGAATTACTCAGTGATGCGACTCAATTGTGAAGGTGAAAAAATATGATACATGCAACAGGAGAACAGAAAACTTCCACAGTCAGAATATAAAACACAGATGAAGTCAGGAACAGAAAACAAAAGTTTCCTGCAGCTGCCCCTTGCTAGAAGTTAAAGCAGGACCTTGATGAGGAGGCTGCCAGAAGATAACACCCAGACCACGCCAATGTTGGCCAGAAATAGTTCCTAGGAATAGAAGCGGCTGTGTAATAAATGGTCCCACAATTAGCAGAGTTGGAGAAGTAGTGTGTACGATAACTCATTCAGGCGGATTCCCAATGCAAATGCTGGAGACTCTGAGCAATACTAGAGAGCAGGGAAATCTGTTTGTTTAATCTAGTATTTACAAAATTGATATGATCACAGCATTCTTTGTGGATGTGGATAATGTTTATAGTCATCGCAGAGGAAAAAATTTTTCCATGCATTTTATTGTGTAATTTAAATGCATCATTTAAATACTTAGTAATATAATTTGTCCCATAGCCCATAATGTGAAAACATTCTTTCTTAAGTTATATTTTCTGGTTGTCTTTTTACAATGTTAGTAAGAGCCCTTTTGAGAGACTTCAAATAGAAATCTGAAGCAGATGGACCTCTGAGGGCCACATAAACTGACTATGTTAACCAGATGAGATCTCCCAAGAGGGCCTGCCACGTTAGTTCATCTACGACAACAGCTACATCAAAATAGCGCAGGTTGAACGTATCTGATATGACCATCCAAACTCCAAAATGCCGCAAAAGCCAAAACTTTGAGCACTGATGATGCCACAAGTGGAACATTCCATACCATGAAATTTCATTTCATGCCTCAGATCACTAAAAATAGTGTATAGGATTATGTTTAGGCTGTATGTAAAAGTACGTATGCGACATAAATGAATTTCATGTTTAAATATCATCAAGATATCTCACCATTCATATGCAGATATTCTAAGATTTGAAAAAAACAAAACAAAACAAAACAAACCCTGGCCCCCAAGCATTTTGAATAAAGGATACTCCCTCAACCTGAATCATTGTGATATACTAATGTACCAAGGACTAGATTGCGTGTAATAAAAAAAAATCTAAAGACTGAAGTTGCAGGCATGGCAGGGCCTATTGTGCAAAAGGAGAAGATACTTGAGCAAGATATTAAACAGGCTCAGGATGTGGCAGTTGGGAGAAGGTGTGAAGACTTCAGCCAGCAGGTGCAGAGACGTGCAGGACTGGTGCAGGCTCCGTGACGGAGCCGGCTGACACTGGACCTGGAATGGGCAGAAGCTGTCAGCTGTAGTTGCTGAAGTCAGAAAGGAGAAGCTCGCTGTTCTGTGGAAAGTCTTGCAAACCTGGTAAAGGAATGTGCCTACAATTCAGATGGTAACAGAAACATTTTAGGTTTCTAAATGTGGTAAAATTGTGTTGTGTGGCATAAATCTAGTGGGCTGTAGTAGAAAAGTGGATTGGGAGGGAGAGAGCTTAAAAAGTAGATTCCCCTTCTTACAATCCAGGAAGAAACCATTATAGACTGCTCAATTTAGTTTCATGCTTCTGAAAAGGGTGATTTCCAAATTGCCAAAGTCATTGATTTTACTTTTTAGAAATATCCAGCACTATCAGTTCTATAAACAACTCTAAGCGGCTTGACCTACTGTTTAACCATGGTTATAATTAGAAAGATCATTTGCTTGCCTTCTTTTAAAGTATGTCAAGGGGCTATAACCACTGGAAAAACACACTTTGTTTTTCTGCACTCTTACAAACACTTCTGACACCAGATGTGTGGATTTTTTTCCACACCAAACAATTCTCCAACTCTCCAAACACCAGCTGGGTGTCTGATAATTTAATTCAGTTCTGCCACTGCCTGGAGTGAGTATCATCCCCACGGGATAAGGGCCCAGTCCCACGAGACTGCCCTCACTTCAGGTGCCAATTGCAAATGCAGGCCTCTGCTGTTTGACTGATCAGCTCTAAATCTGAGATTCCCATGCCTCCTTCTTTATGCATAATAAATTGACAGGACGACTCACAGAACTCAGGGAATAATGGTTTACGATGGAGGATACAACCCAATGACAATCAGATATCAGAGGAGCATAGGGCAAAGTAGGAGACTAGGGACTCCAGGCTTCCATTTTGTTATGGGTTTTGGGATGCTGGAGTCTCCTGGAGGTGGTTTCTAGGTTCTCTCTGTCTTGAGCAAAAAATTGGTCATGATAAGCTCAAATAGTAGCGAAGTTTTATTAAAGGTAGGGAAAAAACAGGCTCTGCAGAGTGAGTTTGGGCCAAAAAAACAAGGAGGAAAAGAAGCACAGCCCACAGTGTGAGGACAGACTACCATGCAAGAGAGAACACAGGGCAGAAACGCAGTGTGCTCTGTCCTTGCTGTATCATCCAGTCCTCAGGCTGACGTCAGGGCTAGGCCAGCCTATGGAAAATCTGCTCGAATTCTCAAGAGAGGTCCATGTGCAGGGCTTTGGGAACTGTTCTGAGCATGTGTCCTGAAATTTTGTAATTAGCAGGTCACACCTACTTCCCCAGCCAGCTTTGCCACGCCTTAATCTCCTGTCTCAAGTCCTTTCTGGGCATGCCATTTTCCCAGGACCTCCAGGTGTTCAGCATCTGGGAAACCCATCACATGTCCTTGTTGAAGAGTACAGAGATAAATTCTTCTCCCCTCTTCCTCATATCCTGAAGGCCTGTGGGTGGGAGATGAAAACTATTCTATAGTCACTTTCTAATGACCAGCTCCATCTGGAGGTTACTAGGGGTCACCTAATGATCTTATTAGCATAAACTCAGATGTGATTAAAAAAAGAGGCTCCTATGAATAACAAAAGACACTCCTATCATTCAGGAAATTCCAAGGGTTTTAAAGCTCTTTTAAAGATCAACCATATATCTTAATACTACCACAGCCATATTCATAACATTACAGCAAATTTGGAAAATGTAGAAAAGTCTGAGGAAGAAAACGAATCATGTATAATTAAATAGGTAGCCATACATATTAGGGCCATTCACAGGTGGAAGGCCCATTTTATAGGAGAAAAGGGCTGGGCCATCATAGGTGGAAAGGTAATGGTCCATGCTGCAAGTTAAAAACAGGATGTACAGGTGGGCCACTAATGAATGGGTTTATTGCTGAGATAGGATATAAGAAATAAAAACTAGAGAGAAAGGAGACAAGGAAATTGAGATTTTAAAATATTGTACTTTTAAGAACTACAGCTTCAAGATGGAAGCCCAATTTATTTTTTATTTTTTATTTTTTAGTTTTTTCTTTTTCTCTTCTCCCAAAACATAGTAAACCTGGGCAACTCCCTTTCACCTACAGATGGGTTTGCCCATTTCCTCTTTACTTGCAAAGTGTCTTCTTTGACCTGTGACTAGACCACCTTTTTGGATTTCACATATGAACGGACCATTACCTCACTATGGGTGGGCCATCCTCTCCCACCCACTAGACAAGACTAAGACTAGAAATTATCAAATTCCACAGATTTCCAACACCCAAAACACATAAAAGATCCCCAGTTCCCAACTACAGTCTAGCGTGCCTCATTTCTCCGAGCACCCACACTCTGCTCTTGAGAGTGTCCTGTTGATGAAGGATGTGTGATATAGGGATGATATACAGGCCTCCAAATAATGTAAGGCAAATATTATAACTCCCAACCTGCTAGATGTCTGAAACTATGAGTTTGTATTCTCTAAAATAGAGGAATAAACTCTAGCAACAATGGAGGTTAAGAGTAGAAAGAATTTATTGAGAGAAAGATAGCTTCTAAGAGAGATAGAAGGGGGCTCAGAAAGTGGGTTGCCCACCAACCCTGCTTCTCAAGGGTGTTTTATTGAGCAAAGCCACCAGGTGAGGTGGGTTCAAAACTATAGTCAACTAATAAGATTACAAGATTACAAGGTGAGACAAAACTATAGTCAACTAAGATTACAAGTATAGTCACTTAGGTAGGATTGACCCAATGGGAAGTCACAAGGTGGGTGTGAGATGGGACAAAACTATGGTGACCCAATAAGATTACAATAAGTATAGCTGCTTAGTTAACATTGATTAAATGGGGATCAAATGGGGAAGCAATCACATAGCAATCACACATGGACTGAACAAGGATTTTCCAAGAAGGAATGGGCTAGGGAGGTTTTGGTGCCCCACCCAAGGCAATTGAGGCCTATTTTCTTCAGTCACGGCTGTTCATCCCTAGGGGAAGTGTGTGCTGTAGTCCTTTTTCTTGAAGCCTGGCCTTCAGTGAATGTGCCTTTGGCCACGGTTGCCTTCTGTGCCACGGGCCCAGCCCTGTCTAACTGCCTGTAATATTTATAACTAACTTAGCTGTCCGCAATACCGTACAGTAACTCTGCCTAATAAACCTTTCTCTTATACTGATGTTTCCTGAAAACCTTTTCCACAATGAGAATCAGTGAACACTCAAATTTATTCTAAAAAATGGGTGTGTTAAGGTTTTTACTTTAGCCTCAGGAATGCCCTGACTCAGTCCAGTGACATTGTGAACCTAAAACACTTAGAATTATTATTATTATTATTTTTTAGTGAGTTTCCTGGAAGGAAAAGTCTTAAATAATTAACTGTGTCCTAAAGCTGCTGTTTTTCTTAAAAGTACAATTTTAAAATTATTTTCCTTGTCTTATTTTTTACCTATTTCTGTTTCTTCTATCCTACTTCAGGATTGCTTGCTTTTGCCAGGTCATTTTTTTTTTGGTTGTTGTTTTTCCTCTTTGTTTTTTTTTTTTTTTTTTTTTTTTGTGGGTACCGGGGGGTCGACCTCAGGACCTCGCGCGCCAACAGGCGCCCGTGCCGCTGAGCGATATCACCGGCCCCTTTTTCGTATGTGGGATCCGGGAGTCGAACTCGGGCCCTCGCGCTTGCCGGGCAGGCGCTTAAGCCACTGAGCCATCTCACCGGCCCCTCCTCTTTGTTTTTTTGAGACAGGGCCTCCCTAACGTATTTCAGGATGACCGTGAACTCACTATGTAGCCCAGGCTGGCTGTGAACTTCCAGCAATCCTCCTGCCTCAGCCTTCTGAGTTGAGATTATAGGCATGCGCCACCACGCCTGGCTCCAGTAACTTTTCATTCTCAAGGGCAGTGCCTCAAGTGCCATCACTTCTTTATGTGACTTTATCTCATGCCACTTAAACACTGGCCTGAGCCAAGACAAAAATGTATGAAAAAGGAACACTTCTTTTGTTTTACCTCCTTTGAAGCTCACTGGGAGCTAAGCTGCTTCCTAGGATGTGGGCCTGAGCAGCTTGAAACTTCACCTGTCGGCTCTTCGGTTCCTGTCTCTGCCCAGCAGCTCTTCCTCCAAATTCCGCCCCAGGCTCTGACTCTCGAGGACCTGGTAGATTACTTTGCTCCTCCTGGTTCTCAGGAGGCTTGCTGCCTCCTCTCTTCTTCCCCTGGCTTTGAGATAGGGTAGAAGACATAAAACTAGGTAGAAAAGAGACCAGGAAATTCAGATTTTAAAATTGTACTTTTCAGAAAAACTGTTGCCTCAGAACACAGGCCTGGTTTAATTTTTCTTTCTCCCCAAACGGGAAACCTGGGCAACTCCCTTGCAGCTGCAAACGAGTCCGTCTATTCCCTTTCACCTGCAGATGGTCCTCTTTCGCCCATGAAGGGACCACGCTTTCGGCGTTTCCCACAGGAATAACTCACTAAAGGCGGGCCATCTTCTTCCAGCCTCTTAGACTATAGATTATCAAATTCCACAGGTTTCCACCTCCCACAACACATAAAAGATCCTGAGGTCTGGACTTCTGAGAAGCAAGTGGAGTGGTGAGCAGCAGAGAAACTCCAAGATTTGGAGTCTGGACACTGGAACATGGCAACATGAGGAAGAGAAGGAAGGAAGTGGGTCCGCAGGATCCAGCAAGGATCTAAAGTGAGAATTGGAGCCTACAGGGGGAATGAAGAGAAGGACCTCAATGAGGAAGAGGGAGGTGGCAAATGAAACTTTCTCTCTGAGCTCCAGCTCACAGTGTGGGAGGGGCATCTTGAACCTGCAGATGCATGATGACTACTGGTGACCCCAGAGGCCTCCATGGAGAAATAACAGCAGTGGAATGAAGCAGTGGACACTGTGGACAGTGAGCTTTTCCAGTTCAAACATCCCCCAGGAGAGGGCAATTGGCCTGTTGCAATTTTGAAAGGGCCCAACTGAACTTAGAACTCAGAACAGCAGCAAGTTGGCTGCATCTGGTAGCTCCCAGTGAGTTTAAGCCAGCAGGAGGTCAGGGAGCCCAGTTCAAGCTGGTAGGGAGCCGAGTTCAAGCTGGAAGGAGGCACCCGGGGTGTTCCAAACTGAACAAATTGGGTGCCATCCTTGCAGCCAGAAATCAGAAGCAGCCTAAACGTCAGTGGAACTAAAAGCACAGGCTTGCTGGAATTATCCACCACTCTGACATAATTCTACTGCTGGCTTAGTGGGATCAATAAACACGGATCCAAGTTTTGTCTTCCCCCTGTGTCTACCAGTGACAGCAGAGACAGGCCCCCAAATAGACATTTTTTCTTCTTCTTTTCTTCCTTTCTTTGCTTTTTTTCTCATTCCTTCATTGTTTATTCTTATTTTTTAATGAATGTGAACATTGTTTCTAGTTTTCTTTGTTGTTGTTGTTTTATACTATTCTTGTTTCTCTTTCTTCCTTCTTTCCTTTCCGCCTATCTTCCTCATCAGTACTGTAAAGCTTGTGTAATCTTCCTTTGTCCTGCAGCTTTGCTTCTAAACTCTTCCGCTTCTTCTATTTCTCTATCTTTCCCCCTCACCCCTTTTAAGCTTTCTCCCCTGAGGGTAAAATCTCCATATTGAGGAGATATTTACTATATACAACTTTCTGGTTTTGTTTAGATTTTGTTATATAGCTAAAAATTCTTTTTCATATGGTTAAAGGTGGCAAATTAATAGTTACCACAGTTTGTCATTTTCTAGGCTCTGTTTGATGTTGTTGTTACCACTGATTGTACTACCATAGCCAAGGTGACATAATTGTTCTAATCAGTTACTCTATCTTGTATAAGACTGAGATTGCCTGAGGGTCATAAACACTATGGACCAATGCCAAAGAACCCATAGCTAGGCCAAATAGACAGCAACTTCTCATACATAATAAATTGAAGGGGTAGGATCTTGCAACAGACTCAAAACCCAAAAGCCAGCTACACCTGGAAGGCATCTCTGAGAAGTAGTCATTTCCTAAGGGTTCTTGATACTAGCAATAAAGCTAACTACATAATCAATTTACAAACATCGATCCAAAAATTAAACTAAAAAAAAAAAAAAAAGGAAAAAAGAAAATCAAAAGACATGGAAGCAAGATGCAAGGACAGACTCCCAGCTTGCAAAAGGCAAACCAAGGGGAAAATGACATGGAACAACTCGAAAGCCACCCACCTGGACTCTCTGAAGTGGTAAGAGCAGAAGTAACAAAGCAGATGATTAAGGCTCTAGAAAAAATCAAATAATAAATAATTTCTCAGAAAACTACAGAGGCGATGACCATAATGAAGGGAATGGTCAGTGACCGTAGAGCAGATAGAGATACAAAATATAGAGGAGCTTAGGAAAATGATGGGAACTATGAATGCCCAACATAGGAAAGAAATGGAATCCGTGAAACAAGTTCTGGCAGACACCCAGGACATTAAAAATGCTATTGAAAGTACATGCAGCAGAATGAGCCAATGTGGAGACAGAATATCAGATGTAGAAGACAGGATGGCAAACAATCATAAAAGAAAAATTTCTTTTTTTTTTTTGTAGGTACCGGGGGTCAACCTCAGGACCTCGCATGCCAGCAGGTGCCCGTGCCGCTGAGTGATATTACTGGCCCTTTTCTCATATGTGGGTTCCAGGAGTCGAACTCGGGCCCTTGTGCTTGCCAGGCAGGCGCTTATGCCACTGAGCCATCTCACCGGCCCGAAAAATTTCTTAAAAATAAAAAGGCACCACAAATCCAACAGCTACTAGATAATGCAGAAAAGAATAACGTAAGATTGATCTGAGTCAATGAAAAAGCAAGACATAGTGCAAAAACATAAAAAACCTGTTCACAGAAGTAATGACAGAAAAATTCCCAAGCATGTAAAATAAATTTGACATGCAGATAAGTGAGGCATATAGAACTCCAATTAGCCATTAAAAAAACACTACTGCAAGGCATACAATAGTCAAAATTCCAGAAATTCAACACAATAACAGAATATTAAAAGCTGTTAGAGAAAAGGCACAAATCACCTACAAAGGAAAATCCATCAGAAGCACAGCAGTCTTCTCAACACAAACACTTAAGTCAAGGAGAGGTTGGAGTGAAGTATTTCAAACCCTAAAAGAAAACAATCTCCAACCCAGCTTGATATATCTTGCAAAATTATCTTTCAAAACTGATGGAGAAATAAGATACTTCCATGATAAAGGGCACCTGAAGAAATTCATGCCCACCAAACCAGCAATCCAAAAATTCTGAAGAATATTCTAGGAAAAGACAGTGAAGACAAACAATTCCATGAACCCCAATAGAATGAATCCAATAGACAAGGCAAGCATTGAACAGAAGGGAAAGAAAAGGAACCAACAACAGGAAAATAATATGACAAGGATAAGTCAATTCATATTATAACCATCAATGCAAGCACTCTCAATTCACCAATTAAAAGAAATAGATTGGCAGAATGGATCAAGAAACAAGATTCAACAATATGCTGCACACAAGACAGACATTTAACTCAAAAAGAAATTCATACACTGAATGTCCAAGAATGGAAAAGAATACTCTATGCAACAGGAAACCAGAGAAAAATCAGGGGTAGCTATTCTATTTGCAGACAAAGTGGATGTCAAGCCAAGACTGATCAGAAAAGACACTACATCCTTGTAAATGGAGCAATCCAAGAGGAGAAGGTAAAAATCATAAATATAAATATAAATATAAATATACATCAAATACCAGCACATCCAACTATATAAAATAGATATGAACATATAAGAAAAATCAGATATGCATGAATACAATTGGAATGGGGACCCTCAACAACCCACCATCACAAGTAGACAGACCAATAGACAAAAAAATCGATAAAGAAATATCAGAGTTGAAGCAAACATTTGAACAAATGGACTTGGTAGATGTCTACAGTGTGTTCCACCCCACAACAAGAGAATGCACACTGTTCTCACCTGCATATTGGACTTTCTCCAAGATAGACCACATACTAGCTCACAGGACATACTTAAGTAAATGCAAAGGAGTTGAAATTATCTCATGCATATTATCAGATCACCATGCAATGAAATTGGAAAAAGAAATTGCAAAAACTCTATAAACATATGGAACTTAAATAACACCATCCTAAACAACCAATGGTCACAGATGACATTAAAGATGAAATTAAACAGTTCCTACAATTAAACAATAATTTCAATACAACATACCAAAACTTATGGTACACAATGAAAGCATTGCTACAAGGGAAATTTATAGTAGTGAATTGCCACATCAGAAAAAGAAAGTGAGCTCAAATAAATACCCTATTGTTGAACCTCAAGTTTCTAGAAAAAGAAGAACAATTCAAGTTCAAACCTTGTATGATGGAGGAAATTATAAAATCAGAAGAGAAACTAATGCAACTGAGGCTAAGAAAATAATACAAAGAATCAATGAATTGAAGAGTTGGTTCTTTGAAAGATTAATAAAATTGACAAACCCTTAGCTAACCTTATCCAAAAAAAAAGGAAACAAAAGACACAAATCCATCCAATTAGACATGAAAAGGGTAAAAATCACAACAGATCCTGCAGAAATCCAGATCATCTATACCTACTTTGTGAACTTGTATTCTGATAAGATGGAAACACAGAAGAAATGGACAGATTCCTAGATACATATGAATTACCAAAGCTGAATCAAGAAAATAGAAAGATTATAAATAACCCAGTATCAGTCAATGAAATTGGAGATGTAATTAAAAACTTACCAACAAAATAAAGCCCAGTTCCTGCTGAATTATATGAGAAATTTAGAGAAGACCTAATCCTGGTACTCCTCAAACTCTTTAATGAAATTGAAAGGGAAACAATACTCTCAAATTCATTCCTGGCAGCAAGTATTACCCTGATACCAAAACCAGAGGAAGATTCAACCAAAAAAAAAGAGAAGCACAGGCCGATTTCCCTAATGAACATAGATGCAAAAATCCTCAGTAAGATACTGGGAAACAGAATGCTTCAAATCATCAAGAAGATTATACACCATGACTAAGTAGAATTCATCCCAGGGATGCAGGGATGGTTCAACAGACACAAATCAATAAATGTAACACACCATATTAACAGAGCTAAGGACAAAAACCATATGATCATCTCAATAGATGCAGAAAAAGCATTTGACAAAGTCTAATGCCATTCATGGAATATAGAATATTGGAATAGAAGGTCTTTATCTCAATCTAATAAAAGCCATCTATGACAAACCAACAGCCAACATCACACTAAATGGTCAAAAACTGAAACCTTTACTTTAAAATCAGGAACAAGACAAGGATGTCCACTATCACCACTCCTATTCAATATAGTTCTGGAAACATTAGCCAGAGCAATTCAAAAAGAGAAAGAAATAAAAAGAATAAGATTAAGAAAGGAAGAAGTTAAATTATCATTATTAGTGGATGACATGACAGTCTACATAGAAGACTTCAAAAATTCCACCAGAAGACTCTTATATTTAATAATCAAATTCAGTAGCATAGTAGGATAGAAAGTCAACACTCAAAAATCCATACCATTTCTTTATACAAATAACAAACTCACTGAGATAGAAATTAGGGAAACACCTTTCACAGTATCATCAAAAAAATGAAATACTTAGGCATCAATCTAATGAAGGAAGTAAAAGACTTTTACATTGAAAACTATATTACTTGGAAAAAGGAGATCAAAGAGAACATCAGAAAATTGAAAGATATCCCTTGTTCTTGGATAAGAAGAACCAATATAGTGAAAATGGCTGTACTTCCAAAACTGTTGTACAGATTTAATCCAATACTAATATCAAAATACCAATAGGATACCTCATAGAACTAGAGAATATAATCCTAAAATTCCTTTGGAACCAGAAGAGACCTAGAATAGCAAAAGCAATTCTGGGCAACAAAAGCAAGGCAAGGGGCATCACAATCCCTGACTTGAAATTATACTACAAAGGTACTATAATAAAAACAGCATGGGGTACTGATGAAAAAAACAAAACAAAACAAAATGAAAAAGACAACCAACCAACCAACCAAACAAACAAGAAAACACAACAAAAAACAGACCTGAGATCAATGGAACAGAATAGAAGATACAGAAACAACTCCAAACATATTCAGCCACTTTATCTTTGACAAAGGAGCCAAATACCTTTCCTGGAAGAAGGATAGCCTCTTTAATAAATAGTGGTTGGAAGACTGGCTTTCCACATCCTGAAGATTACACCTAGACCCATTTCTCTAACCATGCACTAAACTAAAATCAAAACTAAAACCATAAATCTAAATACTAAAACAGAAACAGTAAATCTGATGGAAGATAGACTAGGTAAAACTCTTGAAGACACTGATGTAGGAAAAGAATTTATGAACAAAACCCTGATAATATAGGAAATATTACAAAGAATCAACAACTGGTATCACATCATTTTAAAAAGCTGTAGCACAACAAAAGAAACCATCAACAGAGGTAAGAGATAATACATAAAATGAGAAAAAACTTTTACCAGCTATTCCTCAGAGAAATGACTAATATCTGGAATATGTAAAGAACTCAAAACACTCAGATTCTGCCACCAAATTTAAAGACTTGATCTAAAAATGGGCATCTGAATTGAATAAACACTTCACAGATGAAGAAGTACAAACAGCAAATGAATATATGAAAAAATGTTCGACATCACTAGTCTTTCAAGAGATGCAAATTAAAACAACACTCAGGTTCCATTTCACTCCAGAAACTACTACTATCAAAAAATCAACTAATAACAAATGCGACCAGGGCTGTGGGAAAAAAGCAACACTTCTCCATTTTAGGTGGGAGAGTAAATTGGTACAACCAATATGGAAATCAGTACAGAGATTCCTCAAAAAACTAAAACTAGAGGTTTCATTTGTCCCAGTTGTTCCCCTTCTAGGTATCTTCCCAAAAGAATTAAAAGCATCATATCACAGTGATATATGCACACCTATGTTTATAGTAGAACATTTTCTAATAGCTAAATCTTGGAAACAGCCCAGATATCCATCAACACAGAATAAATAAAATGTGGGTTTTATATACAATGGAATATTATTCTGCCATAAAGATGGATAGACGAGGTATTTTTAGGTAAATAGATGCATCTCGGGAATATAATTTTAAGTGAAATAAATTGGGCACACATGTTTAAACATCACATTGTTTCTCTTGTTGAGAAATCCAAAGGGTATATAAGGACTGAAATGGATGATAGATATTGGGAAGTAGGAAGAAAATATTCAAATGCAAAAGGGAAAAGTGAGGGGGGAGAGGAAGGAAGGGAGGGAATAGGGATAAATAATTTTGAAAGAATGGTAAGAAAACATTCAAAAGTTTTGTAAAGGGAGAGGGCAAGTAGGATTGAAGGGAAAGTAGTGGAATGGGAAAAAAAAGAATTAGATATATTATGTACAAGTACAAATTCCCCATGATGAATGTGATCATTATGTATGTCAGAACTGTATCAAGAAAATTAATAAAATAAATAAAAATAAAAAAAGAAATATCACGGGAAGTATTTTTTAGATATGTCTCCTTTAAGTAGAAATGCAAAGCTCACTGTTAGATTCATACATTATAAAATGATATAAAGTAATAAATAATAATGATAAATTCAAAAGACTTAATAATTTGTCTCACCACTGATGGTGGAGCCAAGGTTGAAAGGATTGGTCTGCCATGAAAACTTCCTAGAACCTGACTCATCACTTATATGAAGTTTCCTCAGAGAAGCTACAGCTGGTAGAGGGTCCTACCACCTCCTAGGCTGGGGAGGATGACTTGAGAGTTCCTTCTATGGAGACCTAGAACTGCCTGAGAGTTGCTGAGAGTCAAGTTGGGTACATCTGAAATCACATCTTTAATAATAATTAAAGATAAGTAGAATAACATGGCAATTATTTACTGAGATTTCTGCTGTACTACGCTATGTGAGCACTTTGCAGTTACTGCCTCAGACACAATGTGAGATGAATAGAAGCTATCACTGCTCATCAGTATTTGACCTCCTCCTCTTTAGGACCCCAAAGACACACAATCCCATTGTGTGTTCAGGTCACAGAACTAGTTAATTAACCAACATAGAAACTAAGTTTTTTGTAAAAGAACAGGGGATGGAGGAATGGAGGAAGGGGAGAGGCAGGGCATGAGAAAAGTATTAAGATATGTTATGTACAGGTACCAACTCCCCAGTATAAGTGTAATCATTATGTACTGCAAACATGTATTAATAGGGCCGGTGATATAGCTCAGTGGCATAAGCGCCTGCCTGGCAAGCGTGAGGTCCTGAGTTTGGTTACCAGTACCCACATAAAGAAAAAAAAAAAGTATTAATAAAAAAATTTTAGACAAATACATAAATAAATAAATAGAAACTATTTTTTCTCTGTTTATTACACTGCTTCACCTCATCTCAGGACATTCTACTGCATCTAAGAATGCCTAAAAGTTCTCTGGTAACCTTCAAACATGGTCACAGTTCAGTGTGTCATCCAGCAGAACGTTGCAGAGTTGTAACAAATGTAGTAAGCACCTTTGTCCTGCTTTTTCATTGGCTTCCAAAGAAGTGGTTTTACTCTTTGCTTTGCCAGTTCCAGGCCGACCTAGTTACAGATTTAGCCTGGGTGGGGTGCCAAACACAAGGTCCACCTGTTCAGGGGGTTCTTTGAAGCTACTCGCACTTGGGTGAAGGGGAAACACTCTCCTCTCCTTTTAGTAAAACTTGGGGAGAGGGAGAAGAGAAATATAACCTCCCAAGAAAAATCTCACCAACGCTTGATCATTTTCATGGCCCTCTGCCATTTCCAGAGCATGCTTTGCAGATGGGATCTGAAAATCTTTGGTGCTTTGTGTTTTATTCTTGGGCCAGGGGCAGAGCTGAGACCACAGAGAATGTTTTGAAGCCCTGTCCTACGCACCTTTGTCTCCCACAACTCACACCTGCTAAAAAATTCTGCGCTATGCAAAAACCAGAGGGCCTCGTGTGGTTGGGTTCTTGAGTAGTAAACAGTACACCCTTCTCTCTCTTTCACATGATGTATGTGTGTGCAATCCCCACTTCCTGGGGGAAGATTAGGCCTCATGAATTTTCACATTCTTGAGACAAAGAAACTTTCCTAGATTTTTAATAGTCATTCCATTCCCCACCACCTCAACTATGTCTGAAATATTATTACCATGGAACTAGAAACAATATTGTAATCATTGTAAAGTCCATTGGAAATGACTGCAGAATCTAGGGTTTCCATTAAACCTGCTTTTCAAAAATCCTCTACTCTTATCCAACCTTCTTCTCTAAATTTAAATATGACTACCCAAAGCTTTTATTTTCCTGTCTTCAAAGATAACATGAAGTCCATATAATCAAGGAGAAACTTTCACTGTGAATATGCATAGAAATAATATTTTCAGCAAAATGTATTTTCCCATCTATTATCAACAATAAATATATGATAATCCATCTCAGAGTGGGTCCTTAAATGATCACAGGATAAAAAACACTGATCCAATTGTAGCTGGAATTATCAGTTTTCATTTCCTACAAAATTAGATAATTTTTATTTCTAAAAAAAAATTGTCTATTGTCAGTTACTCATTGTGATGTTTAATCATGATTGTCATCTTGACTGGTTTAAGAGATGCCTAGCTGATTAGTAAAGTATTCTTCTAGGTGTATCTGTGGGGGTGTTTCCAGAGGTGATTGGCATGTAGGCCAGCAAACTGAGGTAGAAAGATGCATCCTGACTGTGACCGGCCCAGTCCTATAGGCTTACAGTCTCGATGGCATGAAAAGGGAAGAAGGAGGAAGTTAGCTTGTGTTTGAAATGGTCCATTCTGTCCTTTGCTACTGCCATCAGACTCCAGTTTCTTTGGCCTTTCATGGCAGACTCATACTAGTGGCTCTCAAGAGAGCTTCCAGGTCTTCCTGGAGCTTTCTTCTTTTGGACTGAGCAGGTACTGGATCCTCTGGCTCTTCGGCATGCAGATGACTGTTGTGGACTATTCTGCCTCTTACCTTGCAAGCCAATGTACGTATTCTATTCCTCCAGGGATCCCTAACCAACGTACTGAATGAAATTTATTTTCAGGAACTAAAATGAGCCTCAGAGTCAAACTGTGAATATATATACAGATATTTTTATTGCACAAACATAAAAATATATTTAATTGCCAATGTGTATGGTAAATAAGTTATAAACCAAAACCCTGGATATGCATAGCTAAGGATTCTTTTCAGAAGAGGACAATACCT
The DNA here is from genome assembly GCA_028451465.1 of Erethizon dorsatum. Lineage (NCBI taxonomy): Eukaryota > Metazoa > Chordata > Mammalia > Rodentia > Erethizontidae > Erethizon > Erethizon dorsatum. Next base: position 79,846,664 of record CM051838.1, on the reverse strand, counting down.
GGACCAGAATCCTGTGTAAGTCAAATTAGCTGCTTCCTTTACTTCTACCTGGTAGATATCAGAACTGTGAAAGTTTAGGAAGTTGCTATCTTCGTGATGGGGAAGTTGTTCACTAAGCTGAACACTCCTCAAGGGCAGGACTGGGTGCTATGAAAATTTCTTCTTAGCAGGCCATAGGTTAGTGTATTGAATATTATAACTTTCATAAATAATGTTTACTTAAAGACCATCATTGATATGGGTCCCTTCTATTTCTGAAAGCACTCTAAGGCGATGGGAGGACCCTATAGAACTGACAATATAGGTGCAGGTGTTTTCCTTGGAGGAAGTTGGAGGGGCTGCGGCACACACCACATGCTCAGGTTTACACCAGCTTTGCAGGACGGGTACTTCTCACCACGGCGGCCCCAGTGGCACTGTTCTTTCCTCAGAATCCCCACTCCATTCTAATGACACTCTCCTCTCAAAGGATTAGTCACTGTTTTAAAAGATCCTGTTCATCTGTTATTTGTTCACTTTTTTATTGCTTGCCTCTCCCACTGATATCTAAACTCCAAGAGAACAGGGACCTTGACTTTATTTGCGGCTGCATATCTGGGACCTAGAATAAGGTCTGGAACATAGTAGATACTCAAGAAATGGATTCCAGTCTCTAGCCAGAGAAACCTCAAACAAGTTTCTCTCTTTAGATCTTGAGCCTTCAGCCACACAATCAGGGAGTTTGTAGGTAATTGTTAAGGTTCCCTTTGACTCTAAAAGAACATCATCCTTCAAAATATTAATGTCTTTATGTTTATATTAAATTCTAATATTTGTAGATATTACCTTTTTCATAAATTTGTGTTTAATAGATTTCATATATTTAAATATTTATATTAAGTAGTAGTTCATATTTTACAAATAATATAAACATAATAGTATACTAAATATACTTAATGTTTTAATTTATGTTGATAAATTCAAATTATTAGTGAAAGTAGGCTACTGGGATATAGCCATTAGTTTTCATTATTAACTTTCCTTTTTTTTTTGAGACAGGATCTCACTACATAGCTCAGGTCGGCCTTGAACTTGCTATGTAGCCCAGGCTGGCCTTCAACTTATGGCGATCCTCCTGCCTCAGCCTTCTGAGTGCTGGGATTACAGGCATGTGCCACCACACCCAGACTTGACTTTCCATTTTAAATATATTCTCAGCCTAATCTCTGTGGTATCTGGGAATAATTTTAATATCAGGTAATCCTTTGCCATTTGTTGATTCTAGTTTCTTTTTTTGTGTGTGTGTGTGGTTACTGGGGATTGACTTCAGGACCTCGCGCACCAGCAGGCGCCCGTGCCGCTGAGCGATATCAGCGGCTCTTTTTTCATATGTGGGTTCTGGGAGTCAAACTCGGGCCCTCGCGCTTGCCGGGCAGGCGCTTACACCACTGAGCCATCTCACTGGCCCTGATTCTAGTTTCTTAAATATTTTATCACAAGTTGCTGAAATCCTTTTTGCAGCATTCCATTAGACGCCTTTAAGGTTCACTTCTCTCTGCAGAATGGTAGCGTTAAGTTCTGGGTTCAGGAACCACTGAAGAAACCACAGAGACACGGTTGGACAAAGCTCAACAACAGAAAAGAGACCAGTATATCTAGCCAGGATTATACACAGCTGCTGGAGGGACAGAGAGACAAGGAGAGACATAAGTAAGAATATAGCCACAGATCCAAGGAGCAGGAGGAAAGACAGACATTCCTACAAATGCCTGGAGACTTAGAGAAACATCACCGACATTATTAAAAGTGAGACCCAGCTTTCACTGTCACAACACTAGCGAGGGGATCTCGGTCATGCACCTGATAAAGTACTTCTGATATAGGGAAAATATGACTCCCAATCTGCTAGATGTCAGATACCCTGAGTTCTTGTCCCCTGAAATCAAAGAATGAATTCCAAAGGACAATGGAGCTTAAGAGTGGAAGAGGTTTACTGGGGAACAGGAAAAGCTCTTGAGAGACAGGAGGGGTCCCAGAAGTGGGTTGCCACTGAGTCCACTTCTCTAAGAATGTTTTATAGAGCAAAATCACGAGGTGGGTACAAAATCATGAGGTGAGTACAGGTTGCATCAAAATATAATCAAACAATAAAATTACATGTATAGCCACTTGGCTAATATTGATCCAATACAGAAGCCGGTCATGTGGCAAGGATATATGGAGAGAACAAAGGCAGTTTTGGAAAGGGATGCGTCTGGGTGCTCTGGTCACTCACCGGGTTACTGATGTCTACCTGGATTTTACTGTAACAGGTGATAACAATTGTAGTATAATTCCAAGTTACTGCTGATCCCTTAGGGAGGCAGGTAGGCCTGGTCATTGCGTCTTTATCTTGAGGCCTGGTCTTCTGCAGATGGGCCTCCAGCCACAATTCTGATGTCTTTATTTTTTCTGCTGACTTCCTTGAGAGCCCAGTCCTTCTTTGACGGTATGTTAATTTCTATCTAACTTAGCTGCCTTTAGTACTTCAAGGACCCATGAGAATAACCACGGAGAGAAAATGAGATCGGGAAGTCATCATTTCAGCCCTCAAATGACACACATTTCTGAAATGTTCTGTAGAAAATTAAACCACTTGAAGCACAGTGGTCCTGCTCAACACTCAAGGCCTTTTCAGCTTGTCAATCCGTATGCGCCAACGCTTGCTTCTAGGGGGCAGGAGATGTCAGTAAAGAAGCTGAGCGATGTGAAGTGGGGGTTTTCTTCAGGCCCTCCTCCTGGGGTTCAGAGCCCTATATTTGCTAACAGTAATCAGCTTTCTACTTTTCAGAGGACATTTTTGCCTAAGGTTAATCTGTAGCTAATCAGGATTAATGAGTTTCAGCCTCTTAATAATATGGGTTGCTTTACCCATTAGTGGGCAGGAACGAAACTTGGAAAACAGTTATTCATTGTTTTCTACCCACCAGGAAAATTTTTCTAAGTAGAACTGTAAGTAGAACTGAACTGCTAGACTCTCCATTCTTTGTCTCATGGATGTGCTGGTGGGGCAAAGAAATTAAAAGTACATAGAAAAACTGTATTTATTTACATGAGAAAATCCTAGAGTTCTGAAAAGGAAAAGTACCAGAAGATGTCACAGGCTGGGTCTGAGGGTCCCCAGGACTGAAATAAGGAACTTAATCCACCACTGTAAAATAAGTATGCAGGTTCACTGAGTCACTTAGTGGAAAAGGAATTTTCAGGATGTGTCAGTAAAATGAGGCATGAGAAAGATTTATTAGAGAAAGATAAAGGACACATTCAAGAGCAAAGTGTGAGTGCTCGAAGAAATGAAGCTCATAAGGCTGGGAACCGGGGATTTGTTTTTAAAAATAATTTTATTGATACACTTTAGATATACATAATGATAATATACATCATAAAGAATGTGTACCTGTACATGATATATCTTGATTCTTCTTTTTCCCATTCCCCTCCCCTTCCTTTAACCCTGCTTAACCTCCTTATTTACAAAAGCATTGTTTGTATTTTTTCCTTCTATTCTTTTTTTCTTTTCTCATTCTTCCTTTCCCCCTACCCCAACCCTTGTTCCCCTTCTTATTTGAGCATTTTCTTCCCATTTCCCAATATCTACTATACATTTCAATCCTTATTTACTCTTTCAGTTTCTTCCACCAGAGTAACAATGAAATATTTAAACATATGTCTGATTTATTTCACTTAAGAGTATGGTCTCAAGGTCCATCCATTTACCTAGAAATGTCTCAAGTTTATTCTTCTTCATAGCACAGTAGTACTCCATTGTAGAAAATAACAACACTGTTTTTATCCATTCATTGTCTGATGAACATTTGGGTTGTTTCTAAGATTTAACTATTACAAACTGTGCTGCTATAAACATGGGTGTGCATATATCACTGTGATATGATGCTTTTAATTCTTTTGGGAAGATACCTAGAAGGGGAATAGCTGGGTCAAATGTGACATCTAGTTCTAGTTTTTTGAGGAATCTCCACACCGATTTCCACAGTGGTTGCACCAGTCTACACTCCCACCTAGAGTGGAGGTTTCCTTTTGCCCCACAGCCCCATCAGCTTTTGTTATTGGTTGATTTCTTGATCATAGCCATTCTTTCTGGAGTGATATGAAAACTGAGTGTTGTTTTAATTTGCATCTCTTGAAAGACTAGTGATGTTAAACATTTTTTCATATATTCATTTGCTGTTTGTACTTCTTCATCTGAGAAGTGTTTGTTCAATTCAGATGCCCATTTTTGGATTGGGTCTTTAAATTTAAAAGGGTCTGAGTTTTGAGTTCTTTACATATTCTAAATATTAGTCTTTTGTGGAATAGCTGGCCAAAAATTTTTCCCACAGTGTGGGTTGTCTCTTCAAATTGTTGGTGGTTTCTTTTGCTGTGCAAAAGCTTTTTAATAAGATGAGAACTCAATTGTAGATTCTTTGTGATATTTCCTGTGCAATCACAGTGTTTTGTTCTTAAAGTCTTTGCCTATGTCAGTGTCTTCAAGAATTCTACCTATTCTATCTTCCAGCACTGTAGTGTTTCTGTTTTGATATTTAGATCTTTGATCCATTTTGATTTTAGTTTAGTGCATGGTGAGAGATATGGATCTAGTTTTAGTCTTCAGCATGTGGAAAGCCATTTTTTCCAGCACCATTTATTAAAGAGGCTATCTTTCTACTAGGGAAGGTGTTTGGCTCCTTTGTCAAAGATAAAGTGGCTGAGTGTGCTTGGAATTGTTTCTGCATCTTCTAATCTGTTTGTTGATCATCAGGTCTGTTTTTTTGTCAGTACCATGCTGCTTTTATCATAGTAGATTTGTAGTATAATTTCAAGTCAGGGATTGTGATGCCCCCTACCTTGCCTTCGTTACCCAGAATTGCTTTTGGTCTTCTAGGTCTTGTCTGTTTTCAAATGAATTTTAGGAATGTTCTCTAATTTCTGAGGTATGCTGCTGGTATTTTGATTGGGATTGCATTAGATCTGTGTAATAATTTAGAAAGTATTGCCATTTTCACTGTATTGATTCTTCCTACACAAAAACAAGGGATATCTTTCAATTTCTAATATCCTCTTTGATCTCCTTTTTCCTTTTTTTTTTTTTTTTTGTGGGTACTGGGGGTTGACCTCAGGACCTCGCGCACCAGCAGGAGCCCATGCCCCTGAGCAATATCACTGGCCCTTTTTTCGTATGTGGGTTCCAGGAGTCGAACTCAGGACCTCGTGCTTGCCAGGCAGGTGCTTTTGCCGCTGAGCCATCTCACTGGCCCAATCTCCTTTTTCTGAGTAGTATAGTTGTCAGTGTAAAGACCTTTTACTTTCTTCGTTGGACTGATCCTTAAGTATTTCATTTTTTGGATGTTATTGTGAAAGGTGTTGTTTCCCTAATTTCTATCTCAGTGAGTTTGTTATTTATGTACAGGAATGGTACTGATTTTTAGGAGTTCACTTTCTATCCTGCTATGCTACTGAGTGTGTTTATTAAATCTAGGAGTCTGATGGTGGTGTTTTTGGGTCTTCTGTGTAGACTATCATGTCATCCACAAATAATGATAATTTAATTTCTTCCTTTCCTATCCTTCTTCCTTTTATGTCTTTCTCTTGTTGAATTGTTCTGGCTAATGTTTCCAGAACTATATTGAATAGGAGTGGTGATAGTGGACATCCTTGTCTTGTTCCTGATTTTAGAGTGAAAGCTTTCAGTTTTTGACCATTTAATATGATGTTGTCCATTATTTTATCAGATTGAGATAAAGACTTTCTACTCCAATATGCTGCATTCCATGAGTGAGTGTTGGACTTTGTCAAGTGCTTTTTCTACATCTATTGAGATGATCATGTTTTTTGTCCCTGGCTCTGTTAATACAATGTACTACATTTATTGATTTGCATATATTGAACTATCCCTGTATACCTGGGATGTATACTACTTGGTCATAGTGTATAATCTTCTTGATGATTTGCAGCATTCTGTTTGTCAGTATCTTACTAAGGATTTTTGTATCTATGTTCATCAGGGAGACTGTCCTGTAGAGCTCTTTTTTAGTTGAATCCTTCTCTGGTTTTGGTATCAGGGTAATGCTTGCTTCCAGGAATGAGCTTGAGAGTATTGCTTCCCTTTCAATTTTATTTAAGAGTTTGAGGAGAGGTGGCATTAGATCTTTTCTAAATTCCTTGTAGAATTCAGCAGTGAATCCATCACACCTGGGCTTTTCTTTGTCGGTAGGTTTTTACTTACTCCTTCAATTCCATTGACTGATATGGGGTTATTTACAATTTTTATGTCTTCTTGATTCAACTTTCATAATTCATATGTATCTAGGAACCTGTCCATTTCTTCTGTATTTTCCATCTTATTGCAATACAGGTTCTCAGAGGAGATATTGATGATCCTCTGGATTTCTTCAGGACCTGTTGTGATTTACCCTTTTCATGTCTAATTGCATGGATTTGAGTCTTTTCTTTTTTTTTTTTTTTCTTCGATAAGTTTGGCTAAGAGTTTGTCAGTTTTATTTTACCTTTCAAGGTATCAACTCTTTGATTCATTGATTCTTTGTATTGTTTTCTTAGCCTCAGTTGCATTAGTTTCTGCTCTGATCTTTATAATTTTCTCCCTTATAAAAGCTTTGTGTTTGACTATTTCTCCTTTTTCTAGAAGCTTGAGATTCAAAAATAGGTTATTTATTTGAGATCACTTTGTTTTTCTGATGGGGGAATTCACCGCTATAATTTTCCCTCATAGCACTGCATTCAATGTGTGCCATCAGTTTTGGTAAGTTGTATCGGAATTACTGTTTAATTGTAGGAACTGTTTAATTTAATCTTTAGTGTCCCCTGTGACCCATTGATTGTTTAGGAAGGTGTTATTTAATTTCCAGGTGTTTATGAAGTTTTTGTGGTTTCTTTTGCCATTGATTTCCACTTTCATTGCACCGTGATCTGATAATATGCATCAGATAATTTCAATTCCTTTGCATTTACTTAAGTATGTTCTATGAGCTAGTATGTGGTCTATCTTGGAGAAATGTGCAGGTGAGAAGAGTGTGCATTCTGTTGTGGGGTGGAACACACTGTAGGCATCTACCAGGTCCATTCATTCAAATCTTTGCTTCAACTGTGATATTTCATTATTGATTTTTAGTTTATTTGGTCCGTCTTTTTCTGACAGTGTAGTATTGAGGTCCCTCATTACAATTGTATTCATTTTTATCTGATTTCTCTTATACATTAATATTTGTTTTATATAGTTTGGTGTGCAGGTATTTGCTACATATATATTTATGATTGTTATCACTTCCTCTTGAATTGCTCCATTAACAAGGATATAGTTATCTGCTTTGTCTCTTCTGATCAGTCTTGGCTTGAAATCCACTTTGCAAAAAGAATAGCTACCCCTGCTTTTTTCTGGGTTCCTGTTGCATGGAGTATTGTCTTGTCATCCTTTGACCTTCAGTCTATGAATTTCTTTTTTGAGTTATATGTGTTTCTTGTATGCAGCATATTATTGAGTCTTGTTTCTTGATCCATTCTGCCAATCTATTTCTTTTTATTGGTGAATTGAGACCGTTTGCATTGGTGGTTATTACTGATATGTACTGACTTATCCTGCTCGTATTATTTTCCTGTTTTTGTTTCTTTTTCTTTGCCTTCTGTTTAATTGCTTACCTTGCCTGCTGGATTCATTCTATTGGGGTTTATGGAGTCCATTTCTTCACTGTCTTTTTCTACAATATCCTTCAGAATTTTTGGATTGCTGGTTTGGTGGGCATGAATTTCTTCATGTGTCCTTTATCATGGAAGTATCTTATTTCTCCATCAGTTTTGAAAGATAATTTTTTAAGGTATATCAAGCTGGGCTGGAGTTTGTTTTCTTTTAGGGCTTGAAATACTTCTCTCTAACCTCTCCTTGACTTAAGTGTTTGTGTTGAGAAGACTGCTGTGCTTCTGATGGATTTTCCTTTACTGGTGATTTGTTTCTTTCTCTAACATATTCTCTAATAATATTCTGTTATTGTGTTGAATTTCTGGAATCTTGACTATTATATGCGTTGGTGTAGTTTTTTTTTTTCTCTTCATGGCTAATTGGAGTTCTATATGCCTCACTTACCTGTGTGTCAAATTTTGTTTCTATGCTTGGAAAGTTTTCTACCATTACTTTTGTGAGCAGTATTTTTATGTCCTTTGTGCCATTTTCTGATTTTTTCATTGATTCCAATTAATCTTATGTTATTATTTTTTTCCATCATCTAGCTGCTGTTTAATAGATTTTTCGTGGTGTCTCTTTATTTTTAAGAAGTTATTTTTCAGTTGTTGGTCACTAACTGCAAACTTGTTTTCTAGGTTTGATATTCTATCTTTACATGGTTGATTCTGTTGTGTATAATTTCAATAGAATTTTTAATGTCCTGGATGTCTGCCAGAATTTGTTTCATGGATTCCATTTCTTTCCTATATTGGGCACTCCTGGTTTCCATCACTTTCCTAAGCTCCCCTATTTTCTTATCTGTAATGAATCTGGATTCACTAACCATGTCCTTCATTATGGTCATCATCTCTTTAGTTATCTGTGCAATTATATCTGATTTTTTTTTTTCTGAAGCCTCATTCATCTGCTTCATTACTTCCACTACTATCATTTTAGAAATTTCAGCTGGGTGGCTTTTGCTTTCTTCTACCTGAAATCTCCTGGATTTGCCTTGGGTGAGCTGGATATCTTGGGTTGCATCTTGTTTCCATGTTTTCTCATTTTCTGTTTTTTATTTGTTTTCTGCATTGATGCCTGTAAATTGCTTATGATAAGTAGCTTTATTATGAGTATCAAGGCCTCTATAGGAAATGACTAATTCTAGGCATAGCTGGCTTTTGGCTTTTGAGTCTGTCCCAAGGCCCTGCCTCTTCAATTTATTAGGGATGAGAGTTCTATTTGGTTTAGCACTCTGTTCTTTGGTACTTGACTTTGGTATTGTTACTGACCCACAGACAATGACAGTATTGGTATACAAGGAGGAACAATTATGTCACCTCAGCTAAAGTAGTACAGACAGTAGTAACAATAGTGTCAAACACAGTCTAAAAAATGACAAGCTGTGATAACTGTTGATTTGCAACCTTTAACCATAGGTAAAAGATTTATAGTTATATTTCAAAATCTAAAATAAATCAGAAAATTGTATACAGTAAATATCCACTCAGTAGAGCTATTTTATCCTTAGTGGAGGAAATTTTAAAAGGATAAGAGGATAGATAAATAAAAGAAGAAAGGGGGCCAGTGAGATGGCTCAGTGGCATAAGTGCCTGCCTGGCAAGCGCGAGGGCCTGGGTTCGACTCCCGGAACCCACATACGAAAAAAGGGCCGGTGATGTCGCTCAGCAGCACAGGTGCCTGCTGGCACGCGAGGTCCTGAGGTTGACCCCTGGTACCCACAAAAAAAAAAAAAAAAAAAAAAAAAGAAGAAAGGAAAATTAAAAGCAAAGCTGAAAGTCAAAGGAAGATTACTCAACTTCGGAAAACTGGTGAAGAAGACAAGAGAGAAAGAAATTGGGAAAAACAAAAACAAGAACCAAAAAAACCCCTAAAAAACAATACTCCTTTGTTGTTTTGTTTTGTTTTGTTTTGTTTGAGACAGGGTCTTGCTGTGTAGCTCAGACTGGCCTTGAACTTACTATGTAGTCCAGGCTGGCCTCAGACTCACGGTAATCCTCCTGCCTCAGACTCTTGAGTGCTGGGATTACAGGCATGTGCCACCATGTCTGGCAATGTTCACACTCTTGAAAAAAAAAAAAAAAAGAAAATATCAAAGGAAAAAAAAAAGAAAAAAAGCCCAGATTTCTCTGCAGTTTCAAGCTTGTGGTTATCTTCTGGGATCTACAGTTTTGTCGTAGTGTCCAATTCAGGGCATTTCCACTGTTACTGGTAGACTAAGGAGGCAGACAGAGCCTAGATCTGTGTTAGATGATTCCAGCAAGACTGCAGTAGGATTAGAGCACCTACATCTGTTGCTAATTCTGGTGCTTTCAACTCCACAGAAGTTCAGGCTGATGCTGACCTGTGGTTGTAGGGTTAGGGCCTGAGTGGTTCAGCCTACAACACTCTGGGTGCCTCTTGATGGGCTGACCTCAGCTCCCTGACCCTGGACATCTGTGGATGTCCCTCACCCAGCCACTGTGGGATTTCAACACTCGGAACCCTGAGATGAAGCCAGCCCATGGCTGTTTCAAGTACTGGGTTCAGTGGGCCCCCTCCCTAAAAGGGCATCTGGCCAAGCACCCTCTCCAGGGACACAGAAATCCCTTGGACTGGAGTCAGCCACCATGGGTACGTTTCTCCCTGACCACAGTCACACCCTCTTCACTGTGTCTGTAGATTCAAGCCTCCTGTCTCACACCATGAGCTGAGAGCCTGGGAGAAAATGTAGTTTGCCCCCCCCCCTTTCTGTGTTGTCTCTTCACATTTTCTGTGGGCTTCAGTTTTTTTCTCTTCGGATCCTTCCTGGGTTGTGGGGATCCATCTTCCTCCTTCTTTTCTTCCCCAAGTTATTATTTTCCAGTATCTGGATTCTAAATCTTGGAAAGGTTGATTTGCTGCTGTTTACTACTCCACTATCTTCCCAGAATTCCAAATTATTAACCTTTCTGAACGTCAGTCTTCTCAAGCTTAAAAATCCAAAAATAATATGTTCCTATTGTTAATATCTAGTCAATTTTTTGTTGCAGTATATGATAGACATTCAATTCATTTTTTTCCCATTTCCCAAACTCACCTCACACTATTATTTGAATTATTTAAAACCCCTCTATGGGAGCCTAGCATTTTAAAACTTTCATTTTCTGTGCTCTATTTCCTTTACTTACTTGGGAAAGTATTTTAATGAATTAATTTCTAATATGCCAGAAATACATGATAATTTCTTAGACTGGAGATTGTCTTTAGATAGAGGAGCTTGAAAGATGGAAAGCAGAGAAAAATGTCAGATTCTGATCTTTTCCACTTATAATAACCTGTTGTGAAAGGCTTAATGGTTGGTTGAACGACCAACTAAGCATCCCCAGTGTTGGCGTCTGACTCTCATAACAGGGGCATGGGGGAATGAGCCAGCATTCTTTCTGGCCACCTGTACAATGCACCTCTATGCTTAACTCTAAACTGTTAGCTTTGAGACAAAATCATACTATGTCTTTGTACCAACTTGAAAAGCATGGTACCCTCAGCTGAAAGACCCACACCAGACAGACTTCCAAATATTTGCTTATCCCAGACACAGCCTTGTGGGAAGAAGATATTGAAGTTATTCAAGAAATACATATGTGAGTGAAAAGTAAAAGATGAAAACAAAGATGAGAGAGTAAAAGAAGAACATGTTGAAAAGGTGAGTCGTAGGAGGTAAAAGATGAAAGGAGAAGTCACAAACTTTCAGTGCTTGAGATTGTCCTTGAACTCTTCTTTTTCCTTGCTTGCTAGTTAATACCCTTTTCTGTTCCATCAGCACACAAACTATTTTCTACAAATCTGCCAGGTACTAAAACTGGTGACAAGAGGTCAAAGAGAAATTCACATTCACATCCTTTAATCTAGAGCTGGCATTTGGCAGTGTTCATCGGGACTTTAATTAATTGACTCCTTAGAAATAGAGCTGACAGTTTCCTGTTCATAGATTTTTAAAAAATTGAAATTTTTTCCTTCACGAAAACTGCGGTTCTCTAAATCTCTGTGGAAGAGGCTATCATAAAATAGATGTTCTCTTATGAGTCTCTGTCTTCACAATACAAACACAAAATTATTCATGCAAGAAAACATAGGTCTTAAAGGATAAACAAAGGCATATGCAAAATGCAACTGGAAAGAAATAAAAATATTATAATTGAGCTTCTGCCTAAACACTCCTCTGCTACTTCAAGAAACCTCCTGGTGGTTTCCCATCTCTTCACGATGAACTTTGAGTCCTGCCAGAGAAAGCTCTTATTTACCACTCTCAGCCTCTCTCCAGAAATTCTGAGCCCACAGCCCTCAGCCGTCCCTTAATCCATAAAGTAATCGTGACCTCATGCTGCTAGCAGAGGTCAGCAGCAGGAGGCTGAGCTGTGCATGCCCCAGGATTCAGGCATGCACAAGCACGTCTGCAGGACCAATGCACGGTGCACCTGCCAGGCTCAGTTTCCATGGACAACCAGGGCACCTGCTACACAAGAAGATGCCCTAACAACAGAATGAGCTATGATGCACAAATTGCACAAAGTCAGTGCTGGAGAACACAGTGTAGATCTGTAATTGGCCCTTGTGGTGCTGGCTTGCATCTGAGGAATGGAGCTGAAGCAAGATGGGGATAAAGCTTATGAGCTCCTGGAGATGAAGTGCCAGGGGCAGTCCTGGAGCTGGTATTGGTGACAGGCTGCTCCCTCAGTGTGCACAGTACTTGGTTTGATGTAGCATTGTTGGGATTCTCCATTGGCCTCGGCATGGGCAGGGTTCTAGTGAGGCAGAAGCTGCAGAGGCAGCATTCTGGCTTGCACTCACATTGCCATGACTCTTGTAGGCATAGTCTATGATGGCCTACAAGGGGTTACTCCTGGAAACTGCAGACAGCCGAGATGAGAGAGGGCTCCACCATGGGGAGCTGTAACTGCTATGAATACTTGAATACTGAGAGGAGTGCTTCACGGAGCATGTGCAGGACCTCTCTGAGAGTCTAAAATTAGCAGGCTGATTTTCCAAGGGAGAGCAGCTTAGGGACCCCATCCCAGCAGAGGCAGAATCAGAGAAATCCTGGGTATTGATTGACATTAAGACTCTTGCTACCTGCAGTTGGTGTGTATGGGAAATGAAGCCTATGTGAAATGGGGATAGTGAATTCTGTATTTTGGCTGTTGATGGGGGCTATGGTATGATAAGATCAGAATGTTCCTGAGAATCATTCTAGGTGGGCTCTGGGGGCTGGAGACTACTGTGATCCTATGCAGCTGCTTTTTCCCTTGGCATTGAGGAGCCTGCACCACTGATTCTCTAGACGCTGCTTATCCTTATGCCAATAGAGGAGCAGTGTCCTGATTCAGCCATAGCAGTATGTGGAGTTGGGGAAGGGGATACAGTTCTTGGCAGACGGCGTCTGCATTAGATGATTGGACACCACTGCCATAGCTTTCTTAGCTTCATGAGTGGTCTTGGGATGGTGATTGGATTTGTGTGTGGGGTAGGGAGCTGTGTTTCTAGAGAGCTATATGGCTAACAGCAATTTTTCTTTAAAATTTTTAATGTATTTATTTTTAAAATTAATTACTCTTTAATTGTAAGAATTTTGGGGATATAGTGTGATAATTCGACAAATGTATACAATGTGTAATGATCAAGTCGGGGTGGTTAACATGTCTGTCTCAAATTTTTTTTTTTTTTTTTGTGGGTACCAGGGGTTCGACCTCAGGACCTCGCGTGCCAGCAGGTGCCCGGGCCGCTGAGCGATATCACCGGCCCCTTTTTTGTATGTGGGATCCGGGAGTCGAACTCGGGCCCTCGTGCTTGCAAGGCAGGCGCTTACGCCGCTGAGCCATCTCACCGGCCCTGTCTCAAATATTTAAAATGTTTTTATTAACATACAATAATTCTACATCTTTATGGTAAGAGCAACCGTAGCTGAGTAGAACACCAGCGCTGCTCTCTCTGCACAAGGAGAAACCTGTCAGGACAACACTGGCCGGCCTGGGTGGTCTGCTCAGCGAGTGCCTGCACGGGCACAGTGACAACGCCAACCATGAGACCTGAAGAGCACATGCTTCCATTTGCTTTCCTGGAGGGGTCAGATTTCTTCACCATGACAAAATATCTCAGAAAATCAACTTAAAGGAGGAAGGATTTATCTAGATTTCAGAAGATTTGTCGGTGGTAAGGTGGAGCATCATGGTGGGAGAATATGGCAGAGGAAAGCTGGTCACATTTAGGGAAGAAATACACCCTTCAATGGCACGTCCCTAGTGACTCACCTTTTCCAACTAGTATCCCTGACCCGAGGTTGCCACTAGCTCCTAAGAGTGCCGTCAGCTGCCATTAGCAAAAAGACTTTAGGGGCATTTAAGATCCAAACTATAGACTGGTCATCAAACTGACCCTTTTGCTTGAATAAGCGCCTCTGAGTCTCGGTGCTTCTTTTGGGAAAGAATAACCTGGGGATGGACGGAATACTTTTCTCTATAGATGGTTGATGATTGGAATAATTTAATATTAGAAAGCATGGTACCTTATTTTGTTTCCCAAGCTGGGAACGTAAGAGGAACCAATTCTGTATTACACTGTAAAGATTACTGGGAAGATATAAATGTGTGTTCCTGCTCAGTTTTGATTGTCTGCAGTGTGGTGTAATGGACTCAAGAACGCTTTGAACATTTTGAGAAATCAGTAATTCCTGCTGGTAGCTGTGTGCATGTGAAGACAGAGAAGAGCCTGAAAACACCAGATAGAAATGTGGGGGGTGGGGTGGGGGGAGCTTGATGCTCATCTTGAGGAATTAATTATAAAATGCCCAGAGTAAAAGATAGGACCTGTTTGGAAAAATAAAAATGTCCTGTGGTTTAAATCATTGCGTTGTCCCCATACCATCAGCTTCTAGCAATGATCTGTGAACTCTTTCTTTTCACAGACCTTGTGGAAGATGACTTGTAGATAAAATGAGAGATGAAGCATTTACTTCCAGAAAAATGACACTGTGCTCCTTCAAGTCTCACAAGCTTTGTTATAAAAGCCTTTTCCTTAAATATGTTCAGTAGATATTTATTTAAATTCTGTCACATACCTAGGGCTGAGATTTAGAAGTATTTTTGGTCTTGCTTTGGGTGTTTGACTACTGATGCAGATCTATAAAACAATGGCTTCATTTCAAACACATTCTCTCCAGAAGCATCTTATAATTAAACTTATGGCAAAAATTTTTGGTTGGGCAAATTAGATCATATCCAGCAAGTTTCTGAACAACTAAAGGATGCCTTAAAAACTACCACAGAAATCATCTCAGTTCACAAGTGATAATCACTTGATTATAAAATCTGTTTATGTCATTGCATAAATCAATATATTTTTAATTATTATATCTGTCTACTGGGAAAACCAGGGAATTTTCATATCTTTTTTTTTTTGTGGGTACTGGGGGTCGAACTCAGGACCTCACGCGCCAGCAGGCTCCCGTGCCGCTGAGCGATATCCCCGGCCTGGGAATTTTCATATCTATAAGCCCAACTTCGGCATTTTAAAATTGATAATTAATGTTTAATCAGGGCTGTCTGGAAACTGCCTCTGAAGTGGAGATTTGTGTGCAGTACGTTACTGAGGCAGATACTCAAATAACATATAAAAGGGAATAAAAGCAGCAAGACTGAGCAGAGGAAGAAGTTCAGTGGCATTCAGCTGCAGTAAGGCTTTAGTAGTCCATCCCACAAGAGCCCTGGATCTATGATGGCCTTTTTGTATTGTCTGAATTAGGCAAAGAGGCCGGGTCTTGATATCTTGCATCAACCAGTCATCAAATGAGATCTCTTTAGGGCCAGGTACACCTTGGGCAAGGCAGGTAGCTCCCTTTGACTAAGGGACACAGGGTGAGCTTTCAGTAGTCTGCATTCCTTTCCCTTGGTGGCATGAATTCCCTAGAGATGGGTAGAGGACCTGGGGCAGTACTCTAGAGATCTGCCAGCAGACCCCTTACTAAAAAGGCCCCCAAATTAAGGCAGAAGGTAGGAATTTCTGTTTCTAATACTGTATAATATTTTGCCCCAAAACTTAGTGACTCAGGACAATAAAAATCATTTACTATTACTTCTGCTTTCTGTGAGTCAGGAACGCATAAACTGGTTGGCTGGAAGGTTCTTGGAGTCTGTTGAAAAAATTCTACATTAGGATTTGTTCATAATTGAAAACACCCTAATTTTACATCCTAGGAAATGCAGAAGTCAGAAGCCAATCCTTTTTTGTTGTTTTTTTGTCTCTTGCAGCAGTGTTAGGAAAGGTTGACATCTATATGTATGGTATATTTTCAACATTTTGAACTTCAATTTTGGACCACAGAAATACTATTGGCCTTCATATTCTTATTTGACTAAAGAAATGTGGTCACTACCATGGGAATTTAGATTTTTTCAAATTTAGTTTCAAAACTGACATTAACTTTGATGCCAGGCAAATTATTTTAGCTCTGACTAGGACAGACTTTTACATCAGTTTGGCCAAGACTAATAGGTTTGTATTTCTAAAATGTGTTTGATATTACCCAGGAGGAAAACCCAAATACCTCAGTGTCACGAAAAGCAGGAAACTAAAACCAACCATTAAGTCTCAGGGTATTGCTCTTAGTGTTAGGGTCAGGATGCCCGCCGCGTGAAGGAAGACTCCAAGAAGCGTTCTCTCATGCAAAGGGCAAGGGGTTTTATTATCCAAGCATGTGTGGGGCTCACTGAACACGCAGGAACAGTGGGCCCCGAGGTTTGTCTGTGCAGGGCTTATATGTCTATAGAACAAAGGGAGGAGGGGTCTTTGCAAGCGTGGTTACAGAAGCAGATAGCATTGGTTAGTTTAAACAGCTTTTTACATTCATTGGGAGAAGACACTCATACGGGAGTTTTTAGGCTGGCCAACCGAGCGGGGAGGATGTTTTCTAATATGGGCAGCAGGTGGTCCGGAACAGCACAATCTGCAATCCTTGCAAATTTCTTAGCCCAGGGTCAGTCGTTATCTTGCAGCCCAGTTCCCTGGTCTGTGGTCAGCTTTGTTTTGTTTTTATCTGCTTTAGGTAGCTTTGTAACAGCTCAATTCCTGGAACATTGGGAGGAGGGGGACAGTATAGACTGTGCATTCCCAGAAGGGAAAATTTTTCTTACATTCCCCCCTTTTTGTTTTTGGGAATCTCTAATCTTAGAGATCGGAGTGTCCGTTTTTAGGATCATCTAGAAATGTATACTGTTGTCTGATGAGCATTAGTTTTACAATGTCAATCTGGTTATATATTTGAAGCTAGGAATAGGTATGGGTTTATTTCTTGAAATAATGTCTAAATAACCCAGTCCAGTTTATAGGAAGGAGAGTGAAAGCCAGATTTTTGGCTTTCAGGCCATTTATCACAGGTGGGGGCAGCAATATTAATAACATCAGTGACATTAACACATACGTGGTCAAGCAGAACATTTTTTAGCTTAATCTTTAGGGTGTTGGTTCCCCTTTCCATCATTCACTTATCTGGTTCTGTGGGTGGAGAGACTGAGGTCGGCAGCACTTTGAAGTGGCTATGGTGGATCCAGGCGGTCTTTCCAGAAATCGCCTGAAGAGTACCTGGGTACTTGGCTCCACCGCTTGAGCAGGTTCTGTGGTCGGTGGGTCAGGTGGTGGGTGTTTTTGGTGGAACACCCGATGGATGGAGGAGAGCACGGGCTGTAGAGCCTGAAGGGACTTAACGAGATCCTGATTAGTAAGATCTGTAATCTCTAGTTTAGGTAACGGAGGGGTAGGTCAGCCAAACATGGCTTCAAAGGGGAAATTTCCGATACATAGGGAGTGCATCTGGCCCGGAGGAGAGCAAAGGGGAGGAGGCTACACAGGGTGATGGCGGTGACCAGAGTCATGTTGGTGTTTAGCTGCAGCAGCTTTTGCTGAAGTCTCTTGGTGCATCGAGGTCTGAAGGTGTCTGGAGCAGACGGTCGCACTTCTGCAAGCTCAGGTGTCCATATCTTGATTCGGGAGCATTGAATCCGTGGAGCACAGCCTGTAACTTTAAGAGCAGTGGGAGTGGTTAGGATCACCTTGTTGGGTCCCTCCCACTTTGGTTGGAGAGGCTCCTCTTTTAGGCTGTAATCAGGACTTGGTCTCCTGGATTTGAAGGAGTGGACTGGCGTGGGCATGGGGATCAGATGTCTCCATAACAGTCTGTTGAAGTTTCTGAAGCATCTGGTGCAGCGCCTTTATCTGTTGGTGCAAGTTCAAAGTTCCCATCTCCTATAATCTATTCAAAACAGGTATCAGTGGGGGAGGCTCTCAAACATTATCTCAAATGGAGTTAGTCCACCTCAGTACAGTGTACACTGCAACTGCAAGAGGGCTGACGGGGAGCACAGTAACCCAGTTAGCCCCAGTCTCTTGGCACAACTTTGTCAGGGTGGTTTTTAAAGTACAGTTTTGTCTTTTTACTTGGCTTGAGCTTTGTGGCCAATATATAGTATGGAGTTTTTATTTTAGCCCCAGCACTGCTGTAAGGCCTTTGACCATTTTACCCACAAAAGCAGGTCCATTATCTGAACCTACCGTTATGGGGAGCCCATTCCATAGAATGATCAGCTCCATCAAAGCTTTTATCACCTCTCTCGATGTTTCAGTCTTAGTGGGGAGGCCTCCACCCATCCTGAATAGGTACAAATCAAAACTACTAAGTATCTCTTATTTACGCTGGTGGGTTTAATTTTAGTAAAATCCACTTTAACATCTTTAGATGGCACAGTTCCTTGTCTCCGGACACCTAGTCGTTGTGTTGCCAGGAGACAGGGTTGTTGTGGGATCAGTTAGTGCCCCTCTCAGTCATCAAAGCACATCAGGTCCATATCATAAACTGTCTCAGGAAGCAGAGCCTCTGTCTGGATGGTTCGCTCTAAGGTGACAACCGTTGTTCTCACCCTCTAAACCCCATCGATTACCATGTTGCTGTCATCTGAAAAGAGGGTCAGGTCCAGGTCCTGAAGGGGCACATCCTGCAAGTCTGGTCGGGCTGAGTACACCATCTCAATGGCTTCAGCACTGTCATGTTCAGGTGGCTCCAGGGAAGTGGGCAAAAGAGAGGCAGGATTAATAGCTTGCACAGTCTTGATAATTAACCTGGGGTCTTTTAGCAAGGTCCCTTGGTACTGGGCCAACCTGGTTCCTGAGAGCCATTTACCTCCAGGTCCTTTCAATAAAGTCTCTATTGCATGGGGCACAAACATACTTAGCTTTTGTCCCAAAGTCAATTTGTCAGCTTCTTTTACTGGAATGGCTGTGGTGGCAGTCGAACGCAGGCAGGAAGGCCATCCTGCTGCCACGGAGTCCAGTCTCTTAGCTAAATATGCCACAGGGCGTTTCCAGGGTCCCAGTGTTTGTGTAAGAACACCCCGAGCAATGCCGTCCTTTTCATGGACAAACAGCTGGAAGGATTTCGTGATGTCAGGTAGTGCCAAGGCGGGGGCGCTTACCAGTCTGTCTTTCAAATCCTTAAAAGCAGCCTGTTGTTTAGGATTTTACTCCAACAGAGGGCTATTTCCTCCTTTTAAAGCCTCATAGAGGGGCTTCGCTATTGCTGCAAAATTAGGGACCCAAAGGCGACATTACCCAAAGGCGACAGTACCCAATGGTTCCCAGAAATTTCCTCAACTCCTTTCTGGTCATCGGCACTTGGAGGCCCTGAATGGCCTGAGTGCATAAGATTGGCAGAGAGTGTGTTCCATCCTTTAATATAAATCCTAGAAACTTAGCAGTCTGCACACAAATTTGAGCTTTTTAGTCAATTATCTTTATCTAGTACATAGGATGCTTTTATCTAATTTGTCTTTTAATAGGACATCACTGAAGAAATTTTATGACATTATCTGGACTGTTTAATATCTAGGCATCTCTAAGTACTGTGGCATATATAGCATATACATCACATAGGTCTTTTTGTTAAAAATTATCATTTGACTGGTGACCTTATATTAGTATGAACCTCTTATCATAAATATCTGGAGCACAAGCAAAGGCAGGTGTCTGAATCTGAAAGAAAGAAAGAAAATGTTATCTCTGTAAACAATCCCAGTTTTTATATTTCAGAAGACCTGTACATCTGGAAGGTATGAATACACTTAATATACTATGAGATCAGCAACACTGAATTGTCATTGCCATATAAAAGCTTTTGTTTCTTAATTTAGTTTTGTACCAGAACATCTTTAAATCAGAAAACCTCATTGTCCTGTTGATGATGACCAATGTAAACATATCACAATAATACATTTTGTCTAACAATTTTTGATGACTTATGAAAACCAGATCACTTAACACATTATTTTGAACAACAAGAAACTCTCAAATTATAATACAACAATAAACAATAAACAATAAACAAAACATGCATTACATTTATAAAACCAATTTTAACATCATTTTGGCCAGCTGGCAACTTTTGGTGGAAGCATACCAGACAAACATTTCAAAAATCCAAAAATGTAAAAAGAAAATTCGTTGAGCTCAAATAAAACAGCTGTTTACAGGTTGGGCACACAGAAAAACAAAACATACAGACAAATTTAAAAAATCAGAGTGCACTCATATATATTGGTCAAATTAAATTATAGTAACTCTTATAATTTTAGAAGTTTGAAATTACAAATAGACTAGTCAGAATTATTTGTAGGTCAATAGCAGAGATCTCTCATAAGAATTTGGAAGAAACAAAAAATAAATTCCTTCATAAAAATACTGACAACTTTCATGTTTTCCTTTTATGTAGCTTCCAGCTCAGTCATCTTCATACCCTCTGTCACATATTCAAACCTTTCTTTTACTCTCTTAGCATTTTCTCTGTAAGAATATCATTTATATAAATTTCCTTGATATATCTTTGTCAAAACTTATTTTGACCCCTTGTTCCTGGGTTGTTACAATTATGCCCAGTTTCCCGCTAGCTGCAAATGCTGCAGCCATTTGTGATTTAAGAGCAGAGACCCTCTTTGTGTGCAGAGAAAGAGAAAAGCATGCTTCAGGATAAGGTTTTTGTCCCAGGTGTTTTGACCCAGGGCATCCAGCTTGTGTTTCCCATTGTGGCTTACTCAGCTTACTTGATGTTTTGACAAAGCAGGCATTTATATTTCTCCTTTTAGATAGTAATTTTGATTAATCGTCACTCAAGAGTTTGTAGTGCACAAGAAATGTTTTATGCACATCAGTTTAAACTGAAAACCAAAAGTATAAGTGCCAATTAGTCAAAATTTGCAATTAGATTTTTCCTGTAAAACTTTCTTAGATGCTTGCAGGCAGCGCCAGGCTGGTGACATCCAGGCTGGCCATTGGGGCAGCACTTGCACCATGCACAACCAGTTTATATATGGAAACTAATTTGGGTGCTCAGGCTTTCTGGTGACAATATTTCATACTCCATTGATTATCTGGGGGTCAAGAGACCCTTTAGCTAATCATCCCACATTGAATGTGGGCCACTCAAGCTCACAGAAGTTTTGGAGCTTTACTTTTTATCTTAACTCTATAATCCACTTTGAACTTATCAAAATTGTTAAGCATACATTTTAAAAGAGTTGACTTACTACCAGCAGAACCCATTATGTCAATGACTTGGACAACACAGTAACCCACAATTATAATTTATCTAAGCAAGTCCTGTCCCCTCCACTTAATCTGAAATGCAAATAAAATTTTGAGACTAACAAATGGTCTCCTGCCAGCAGGTTGAATTCCTCTGGTAACAGTGACTTGGAAGCGCAGGTGCAGGGGGGATAACAGATGTAACACAGGGGAGGAACACACACACACACACAAAAACAGATAATCCCGGGAACAATAACCATATCGCTCCCGACCTCAAATTTAGAACAGATTCAGAGGACGACTTCTGACAGACGGCAAAACACCATATCTGGTGGCCTAGCTCTCACAGGTTTAAACAGAACAGATGCTAGCACAGAACAGATACCTGGATGAGCCTTGGGCAAATTGCCAAACCAGAAACCCAATTACAAGCGCGCTTATCTTGGTTGGGAGGCGGGAATTCAGTTGTCTCTGTCTCGTAGCCTTGCATCTTGCCTTGCAGCTGATCTGGGGGGGCCAGCTGAAGATCAGCTTTTTGGCGCCTTGGCCCCCCAAGGGTTAGCTGCCAGGCAAGGAGGCATTGAGGTCCCCTCCTTATTGCCCATGGTGGGTGTTGTGGAACAAAAGAGATTAGTGGCACCAAACAAGCAAAGACAAACAAACACTAAGACCAAGATAATAGACAAATGCCGGCGTACACAACTTCCCCAGAAGAGGAAGTGAAAGAGTTACAACCAGGGAATCCCCCGCTGAACAGACCCTCAGGAGCCCAGGAGGTAGGCTCCAGGAGTCTATGTAGAAACACGACCGGGGAATCCCCCGCTGAATAGGCCCTATGGACCTATAATCCCCGAGGCATCCCCCGGGGAAGTGACTTGTGACCCAGAAGCCCAGAGGCAAGTCACTTGGACCAAGAGCTCATGCGTCTTGGTGCCAGTCACAACAAAAACTAGGCCACCGTAAAGTGAAAGTAAGACAAAGAGAGGCAAAGAGAGAGAGAGAGAAATGGCCGTACTTACCCCAAGAGGTGGCTGTTGAAGTCTTCCGACGCAGGGGGCAATCCCCGATCTCGCTGGGGCCTCCAAAATGTTAGGGTCAGGATGCCCGCCGCGTGAAGGAAGACTCCAAGAAGCGTTCTCTCATGCAAAGGGCAAGGGGTTTTATTATCCAAGCATGCGTGGGGCTCACTGAACACGCAGGAACAGTGGGCCCCGAGGTTTGTCTGTGCAGGGCTTATATGTCTATAGAACAAAGGGAGGAGGGGTCTTTGCAAGCGTGGTTACAGAAGCAGATAGCATTGGTTAGTTTAAACAGCTTTTTACATTCATTGGGAGAAGACACTCATACGCTCGGTTTTTAGGCTGGCCAACCGAGCGGGGAGGATGTTTTCTAATATGGGCAGCAGGTGGTCCGGAACAGCACAATCTGCAATCCTTGCAAATTTCTTAGCCCAGGGTCAGTCGTTATCTTGCAGCCCAGTTCCCTGGTCTGTGGTCAGCTTTGTTTTGTTTTTATCTGCTTTAGGTAGCTTTGTAACAGCTCAATTCCTGGAACATTGGGAGGAGGGGGACAGTATAGACTGTGCATTCCCAGAAGGGAAAATTTTTCTTACATTAGGTGATGGAATTCAGACTCTTTTAGCATCCTTGTCATTTTGTTTAATCTTTTTCAGTGCCATTCTAAGTGGCTGAGATGACCAAACACTGTTAGATAAAACTGCGGAGGCAAGCAAGCAGTCAGAATTTGTTTGAAGGGAACAAAAAGATTAATTTTAGATTAGGAATCCACCAAATCATGGTTTTCAAAAAAGCTTCAGATTATTATATCTTGTGGTTGAGATAGGAAAAGCTGTTTAGTTTACAAAAGTGTTGCTATCAAAATTAGGATATACAATTTAGATGGTCCTTTTATGATGCAGAACACTTTTTAGCAGCGCTTGGCAGCATAATCAATGTTGTTTTCACAACTTACAGTAAAAAGCATTTGATGGAAAACTGCTCTTGCAGAGTGACATTGTCGTCTAGTGCTTTATCAAAAAAGAACGTCTTTAAAAATAAAAGAAGCGATTAAAACCTCAAAGATAAAACTTAAAGTGGTTAAATGATGGATATCTGCATATTTTAAACTATGTCCCAAATTTGAAGATATTAAAAGTAAAGAATTTTCATTGTTGGACAAATATTACATATTTTACTCTCAAAAAGAGATGATTTCAACTCTTTTTCTTACTGAAAAAGTGGCTAGCGGGAAGATGAGTTTGCATATTTATTTGGACAGCTTCTGAACTATTTTCAGTTCAGTGTCTGTATGATCCTGAATCAGGGCTCTCTGACTAGCATCGATGCACTATTTCTTACATTGCTTAAAAACACAATAAAGAGTAAGTCTTAGAAAACTTTGAAATCACTAAATATTATCAGTAGGGTTAATATATGTTTTGAATGCTCTCCCTAGTACAATAAAGCCTAGATTGGGAAGGAAAGTAGAAAAAACAAAACAAAGGGATGAGAAAATATGAGGACAAGGATCCCTCCGGTGATGCCCAGTAATAACAGCCTCCATAAAGACCTCACACTACTGATCCCAGCATCCCTGGTTATCACCAAAATGCAAGTCCATTCAATGGGTCTGTCTTATCTCTACCACTGCTGTGCCTATTGCATTTTCTCCTCACCAACTTTTTCTTTCTCTACTGTTCTCCTTCCCATTTTTTCCCATGATATATCTGGAGCTCCATGGTACGGTAAACACATTTCTTTACAATTTCAGGAATGCTTCCTCTACATCCTTGCCTTATATATCGCTTTCTGTGTTCAAGGAAAGGGAGTTCACTGACCTGCCTAATGTGTAGTGGCCAGGAAGTTGCAGTAACCCAGCTCCCCTTTGTCACCACTGTTAAATCTTCACTTCTCTCTGCTGTGGAAAGTCCAAGTGATGTCGTGTTCTGCTTTTTCTCCTTGTCTTCATTACCATATCATCTTGTCATTCCACTGTATGCACAAAAATGTTAGAAATGTTATCAACCTTCCTTCTTCTCATGCCCTCCACTAAACCTGGGAGATAGCAATGCTAATAAAATCTACAAAGCCAAGATTTGTCAAGGGAACTCATCTTCCCTTGATTCTTTGTTCTTCCTAATTCCAGCGGTCCCTCATCTCCATTTGGTTGCCACAGTGGCAACTAAAATTCAGTAGATTCAGAAATAAATTATCCTGCTCCCCACTTCATTTTGTCTGTGACTAGCGCTCTTTCTAATGTTCCTTATCTCAATAAATTGTGCTATTATTTACTTGATCATGGTTTCTAGAAATCTGGGAATCATCCTAAACTATACCTTCTCACTACCATCATCAAATCACCACGCCTGCTGATGCCATCTTTTGGACATTTCTCTTCCCTGTTATCACTGCATCTCATCCTTGATATCTCTACCATGAGCTCACAACAGCTCCTCGTTGAGCTTTCTGCATCCACTCTTGCTCTGCAGTGCCTGCTTATGGCCACCTCAGTGCTTCTTTCAAGTACCTCGAGAGCCTGTCCCTCTCTCCCCCAAACCTTCAGCATCTCTTCATCCCTCAGTGCTGTGCTTTCCAGTACAGAAGCCATTAGCCCCGTGAGTTTAGGAAGCACTAAGCGCTTAAATACGGCCAGCCGAACTGAGCTGTGCTACATGTCCATAAAATATATACCACATCCTGAAAATTACATGCCAGAGTGATAGTATTTCTGGATATATTAGATTAAATGAAATGCATTATTAATATTACTTTTACCAGTTTCTTCTTTTTTAAATGTAGCTGCTGGAGAATTTAAAATAAACTCCATGCCTTACTCTCTTTCTGAGAGCTGGTTTAGAGTCTAAGCCCATAAGCTGTGGGGCTCCTAGGCACCACTGTGTCACCAGAGTCAAAGTTCTCATGCTTCCCAGGCTAGGGGAGACTTAAAAGTCCCTGTAAGGACATGACCAACTCCCACCAACTGGGAAATGGCGTGATAATTTCATGTGTATGTGTATTGATATCTGTGTGTGGAGTGTATATTTAAGCTTGGTCATTATTACTCAGGCTATCATGATGAGGCAGGGTGTCATGACACACCTTTTCATTTTTATTTTTTAATTTTAATACTGAAGAAAAAAAATCCTCAAGGAGCTTGGGCAGTAAGGCTGGGGCCAGAAGCTGCCACCTCAGAGAAGCCAGATCTCTGGCTTCCTAGTTTCCTCTTCCCTGAGAAGTTTCCTTTCTCAGTTTGCAATGATCTGAATCCAAAATTTCCCCTAAACGATTCCCAGGAAATGACCTTGAGCGTCCCCTCTCAAAAGAAAAAGGCAGGTAGTTTTATTCTATATTTCTCAGCCCCCATCTTTTGTTCTCTAAAATTTGTCACTTTTGTCATTTTCCTTTTCAGACAGCAACAGTTCCCTGGAGATTTCTCACTTCACATCACCTTTTGACCTTTCTCTGAGAGCTTGTTTCTCATTTTACTGCCAGCTCGCTGTGTGGCTATTTTTCATTTGCAAGTTTTTAGAGTGAATACTATCTTGTCCCAGCTCTCTGTACCTTAGGCTGTATTTTACTCCGTGGCCAAGTCTCACTGTAAAAGAGCAACTTACAGACAGGATAAGATGAAATAATAACCTCCTTGGTTTTCTTACAAGCTCTTGAATTCTATGATTCCGATTTTCATATTTCAAGTCTTAAGCAAATTTGACTATTCAGGATTTCTCTTTATGTTTTGTAAGCATTTTCACTGAAGCTGGAGAAATATATCTGCTTCACTGAAATTTTTGCAGAAATATCAAACCCCAGAGAATCTGACCTTCACTTTTCTCCTTAATATAATGCTCTAAGGGGATAACATACTAAGAAGGAGTCCTTCATTTACTAATAAATTCTAAAATAAGAAGGAAGAAATAGTTTGCAGAATAAATTTTGACTCTTAAAGCAGGGATTTGTTCTTGAAATTTTCATAATAGAGAATATCTTTTACCAAGTTTCAACTTAAATAAGGTTACTTATTTGCTGAAATACAATTAATTGGACTTCAGTTGGCTTCCTAACTCAGTCCAAAGTAAATAGTGAAAGAAATATACAATATAGAAAATAACCTGATAATGTAACAGAGGCATAAATAAGAAGAGAAAAGCTAAATGAGCCCATCCTTTTATTTTCTCCTGATTTAGAAACTTCTATACAAACCAAGGTTAGCAAAAGTATGAGCAATCCCAGTAATATGGATAGCATTCACTGAAGCCTGATGTATATAAAACGTCAGTAGCTTACATATATTCGAGGAAATGTAGCACTTATCTCTATCTAGCTAGTAAAATATATTCTGACCTCCATAAGTGTGCTTTCTCCGAAATGTTGCATCAAAAACTTTTCCATGATGGAATTTTTCAGATTATTTGGGAAAGTTAGGAAAGTTAGCAGGCTCTATTATTATGTATGAGGAATGAGGTGTGAAATGATAGTGTAAGGTTTTAAGCTGGAAGCAGTGTTAAATTCTCATATCTATTCCACCCTGTGTCACGGGGGCCTCTCCTGTGAAGGTTTATTCATGGGGTTTGGACTTAGGAACTTAGCTTTTAAACTTACACCACTGCTTGCAAGATAAAATCAGAGCAGAAAGATATAGATGCTCTAGTATAAATTTTAAGAGTGCTTTACTTTTTTGGACTTCTTCCCAGCAAAAGCAACATTTTCCATTTTCCATTTATAGTCTGTGCCATTTTGAAAATGACTTGTCAAGTTTTCTCGGGACTGGTCAATGAATTTCAAATATTCTTGTAGATAGGGTAGATTAATTTTTACACCAAGACTTTTTCAAAAGTATTAAATCAAAATGCAGATGCCACATTATATGATGATTTTCTATACCAGAAATGGAAGAGCAGTCAATAAAAGGGTTCTTCCGAAGTGAGACAGAAGCAAATGACTTTCTACAACGCTGGCGGGCAATAACTAGTTGTATGCTGGTTAGCAAAGGGCAACAGGGGCTGAATAGCTACAGTTAGGCCTTGCTGTATCCCAGAGCATCACAGTAAATGAGCCCCACTCCTCAGTGGACAAAGTTGTTTCAAGTTCGAGAGTCATTTCAGAAGGTCTCGAGAAGAACATTCAGCCGTCTCGCTGCCCCCCCGAGCACCCAAAGGTGAGGCTAAGCTTGCAACTTCCTAGGTTTTTCATTCCATCCCAGAGCAGTCTCCATGCTGGGATCCGATTCTGCCGTGTGCGCTTGCCCAGGGCAACTGAGCTGCTCCCCTTCCTTAGCTCTGTGGAATCACAGCACAGCCTCTGAGGGTTCCCGATAAAAGGCCAGGATGGCATCCATCAGTTCCCATCTCTGGGAGATGTTCATTAAGATACCAAAGTTGGGGCCAGTGAGATGGCTCAGCGGCATGGGCGCCTGCTGGCGCATGAGGTCCTGAGGTCGACCCCTGGTACCCGCACACACACACAAAAAGATACCAAAGTTGTCATTTCCCCCATCATCCAGATCGTCTATCACGGCTGCTGTTGTGATGAAATAAGCCCTGGAAAGGCCTCTTTTAATATTTTAAAATCCCAATACCTACAATAATATTTCAATCTTATGAAACATTTTCAAATTAGTCAACAAAACATCCACAAAATCTAGTCATCCTAACTCCTAATTTAAAAGCTTACTTAAGGCAAGTAACAAGTTTTTATTTTGCATGTGTTTGTTTTCTTTTACCTTTTAGCCTACAAAATGAATTAGGGATTTGATTTCCAAGATGTCAGAAGTATATTTTCTTTGTAACAAAGCAGGTATTTTTCTTGAGAAACATTAATTTGTCTTTTGACTTGTCATTTTATTTATTTTAATTTTTATCAGTACATGTTTGTAGTACATAATGATTACATTCATCATGAGAAGTTGGTACATGTACATAACACATCTTAATTCTTTTTATTTCCCCTTCCTCTCCTTTCTCTCCCCCTCTTCATCTCTTTGTCACTTTCCCATTTGCAAAACATCTCTATCCTTGTTTCCTATTACCTATATTTTTGAATGCTTATCTTGAAATTAATTCACATAGATAGAAGTGTTTTCTTTTGAATTATTCTAAATTTGGATTTTATCTGTTACAATGGGTGTCTGCTAATTGCTTATGAAAAATACAAATATTTAATCAGTGGTTTTCACACTTTTTAACCATATAAAAAGTATATTTTACAGTGCATTATATATATAATATAGATATATGTTTACTTACTTTTAAGACAAATTTTATGAAAAAGTTTCCCTTCCAATAAGCTATATTCTATTGTATATTTTATTGTAGCTCACTAAGAAAATGCTTGTTATGACCCATTAATTAATTTCATGACAAATAGTGTGAAAAACACTGTGTTACTGAATGATACAAAAACCTATTTTATTTTGAATTGAAAAGAGAAAACATGTAAAAAAAACCATTTTATTTCATACAGGCAACCCAATTTAATTGCCTGAACATATTTAATTATAAAGAGATTAATAGTTAAATCCTTGAATCATGAAGAATATAGTTCAAATTTTTGTTAATCTTATTTTTGGTAGATTTATAATGACTTCTGGACTAATGGTATTTTGTGACACAGACTACCAATAAAAATAATATTTTCAAAAATAATGTTGATATGGTTCAGCCCTGCACTGTGGATGCAATCCCAATGGAGTCTGTTATGCTACTTATTAACAAGTAGGTGTAATTTTGCCAGTTCTTATTTATATAAAAAGCTAAATGCATGTATCCAAGGTAGTCAAATGTTAGTACTTTTTCTGTATCACTTGTGATGTGTGGGGAATTTGCAAGAGCTGAGTATTTTTATTTTGGAATAATATTTTATAGTAATATGAAGATTATTTCTAGCTGATAGAGGCCTTACAAACTAAGGTACTCTAATAGGTCAGAGGAAAAGATATTGCTGGATAAGGTAAACTTTTGCCCAATGGAGGATGAACTTTACATTTGTAGATGAGCCAAACGTCATCTAGAAAAGGTCTAGAGGGCCACCATTAGAAGTCGAAGCTTAGAAAAGATGTAGCTGCTTCTTAACCCCATAATTTAAAACAAGACTGAACAGTCACATTAGCTAATTGGATTCTTATTTTTCTATTGATTGTCATGTGTTGTAACATCATGGCAAGTTTTTCCTAGCCACTGTGGTGTTTTTGTTTTGGGATCACCCTGGGCATGTCCTTATTATCCTTCCACTCTTCATTTGCTCATTTCCCGGCCCAACTACTTCTGGGAAGAAGTGAAAATGTAATATTGTTTGGCGGTTTGTGGCCCACGGGCATTCCTTAAGCTTGTATAAAGCATTCCTGCTGTGGAGACACCCATTTTTCTTACCTAACTCCTTCAACACATTTTTACTGAATATAAATAACTTCAATTCATCTTCACTTTTATATTGCCTTAGTTGCTGCTTCTAAATGCATTTCACGTGAACTGAAGATTTTGCTAAGTGGGTGACCTTCATGTCTTTGTGCAGGACAAAATACAAAATGAGACCTGGGATTACCATTTTAAATGGAAGCGCTATAGCTGGAAGAAAAACAGCTCCTCAAAGACTTTGAAGCAGAGTTGCTTAGTCACAAAGACCTAGACCAGAGGAAAAGCACCTCCCTTTGCACAATTTTGCTGCATTTCCTGACTGGATTTTAGGTTCTAGGCTTTAAAAAGCCTTTATAGAAGAAGGGTGAGTGAGGAATGGAAATGAACATTTACTAAGCACCAGGGACTTTGAGTCTGTACTCTTGCATCCGGCACAAGAACACCATCCACCACCTTTCTTTTTTTTTTTTTTTTTTTTTTGGGTACCGAGGGGTCGACCTCAGGACCTCGTGCACCAGCAGACGCCCGTGCCACTGAGCGATATCACTGGCCCCTTTTTCGTATGTGGGTTCCGGGAGTCGAACTCGGGCCCTCGCGCTTGCCGGGCAGGCGCTTAAGCCGCTGAGCCATCTCACCGGCCCTCCACCACCTTTCTTTTATCAAATAGTCACCGAACACTTACTATGTGACATGATCTCACACACACAGAGACACGTGTGATATATGTTATATGTGTTAGTCATCCCTCTGTATCCATGGAGGACTGTTTCCATGACCAGTCCCGCCATCCCCATGGATAACAAAATCTGAGCATGTTTTATGCACCCTTGCATAAAATGGTGCAATATTTGCTCATAACCTACATACATCCTCTCATACACTTTAAATCATCTGTAGATTAGTTATAATACTTAATACAATGTAAATACTGTCAATCAGCATTATATTGTATTGTTTAGGAAATAATGACAAGAAAAAGTTCATACATATTCAGCAGAGATACATTTTTTTTCAAATAGTTTCCATCCAAGGTGAACTGAATCCATCAATGTGGAACCCACAGATACAGAGGACTGCTTGTATATCTCTTCCAGTAACTTCTAAGGAAAACAACAAAATATCAGAGTAAGAGGAAAAAGGAGTGTAATAAGCAGGCAAGACCTTCAATTAAGGTGACCTCTGACCGCACTCCTGAAGAAGTGAGGGGAGAGCCCTGGAAGCCTGAGCACAGGCTTTGGGTGGGAGCCATGTGGCACCGCAGGAGTGGGAGGAAGGCCCACATCATGGGAGCTGAGAAGGCAGGGCACAGGGATGAGATGAGGTGGGCTGGGAGGTATTGCCTGGCATATAAAGAATTTGGTGCAAAAGTTTTGTACAAAAATTTTTCAATTAGTTAATATTACATGAGGCATCCTGTTTTGTTCTCTTCTGTTTTGTTTTGTTTTCCCTTACAAAATCTAGCGGCCTATTCCTTTCTTCTGTCCATGCCCCCTTCCTTCCCTTCTGTGTATTCATTTGACAGGAATTAAGTTCATTTGCTTCAGTTGGGTTTCAGTTTCAGCTTTTTCCCCATATCTTTATTTATTTATTTTGCATAGGTAGGATATTATCATGCCTTCAAAAATAAAAACCGTATGAAATTATATACTTAGAGAAGCGTTCACTCCCTCCTGGATTCCATCCAATACCACCTGTCTTGTAGACGACCTTCATCATTTTCTGGGTTTGTTTCTTATGTACTTTGTTTTGTTTGATTTTTTTCTAATGTTAAGTAAACAGATGCAGATTTTCCTATTTTCTGTTCTTGTGCAAATTTTGACATTTTAAATATGCTCTTTTGTATTTTATTTTTATCACTTAATATCTCCTGGAATTCACTCCATATCCATTCATAGCAAACTTTTGTGTTCTTTTACAGCTATAGAGCATTTTTGGTGTATGGTTCAATAGTTTATCCAACTAATCTCCCGTGTTGGAACATGTAGGAAGTTTCTAATATTGTACACTTACAAGTAATGCTGCAAATGGATAACTTCTTAGATATGTATCTTTTATTGATTGATGGTGTCTTCAGGATAACTTCCTAGAAATGGGACTGCTGGCCCAAAAGTAAATCTACATATAATTGTGTTAGGTAGTGACACGTTTCCCTCCAAAGGAGAGTTCTCAGGAGTGTATAACAGTGCCTGTTTTCCAACTGCCTCACTAAGAGATTATATTGTCAGGCTTTTGAACTGTTGCCATTCTGAGCAGTGAGAAATGATATTTTAGTGTAATTTTAATCTGTACTCCAGATTCATGGGATGGACATCTTTTCACATGTTTGAGATATCTTTTTAAATCTTTTTCTTGTGAACCATCTGTTCAGGGCTCTTGTCAACTTTTTAATAGAAAATGTCCTCTCAACTAAAAAGATTCATTGTAAATTACAGATATTAGCTCCTTTATGAGATACATGTTGCAAATATTGTCTCAGAGCTTCTCATTTTTCTTTTGATTTTGCTTATAGTGTTTTTGGCCCACAACAGATTTATTTCCACGTAGTTGCATTTATTTATCTTTTCTTTCATTGTTCTGGATTTTGAGTCACAGTTAGGAAGCCTTTCCCTAAATTGATGTTAAAGAAGAAGACATTCACAATTTTTTCAAGTAAGTTATTGCTTTTTTTAGCATTCAGATTTGGGGCCATTTGAAGTTTATGCTTATTTATAGTTTGGGGAATATATTTCATTTTATTTTTCACCAAATGGTTATCCAAGTATACTAACACCATTCTTTTTTATTTTATTTATTTTTTTTTTTTTTGTGGGTACCGGGGGAACGAAACACCATTCTTTTTTAAAGCCTCTCTTTGACTCAGTGATTTCAGGTAAGATCTTTTAAAAATAGTACATTTTTACATAAAGTAGGACAATTTCTGTACTTTCTATTCAATTCCAATAATCTGTCACTTCATAAACCTGGATATCTTTTGAAAGTAGTTG
Organism: Erethizon dorsatum; assembly: GCA_028451465.1. NCBI lineage: Eukaryota > Metazoa > Chordata > Mammalia > Rodentia > Erethizontidae > Erethizon > Erethizon dorsatum. The sequence goes on along the minus strand of CM051838.1, from coordinate 79,814,050 downwards.
ACAGGCATTGGTGACTAATTTAATATGAAGAATGAGAAAAACTCTAAGATTTTTGAAATTAGTAACAGAATGTTGGAGTTGTTACTTACTGAGAAAAATTAAATTTTGGGGGAAATACCAGGAGTTCTAGCCTGTCCAATTAAGTCTGAGATAAACTTTAGACCTCCAGATGGAAACGTAAATGGGTAGATGGCTATGAGTGTGTATTCAGGGATATGACAGGCAGTAAACATTGAGAGTTGGCCATGTAGACAAAATTTAAACTGTAAGAGTGTTAAAAGTTTTTGGTGAAAGCATTTGTTCCATTTAGAAGATACATTTTTTGAAATTTTGAAGGTTTAAGCCACTTGTTCAAGCAAATTGCAAAGATGGGCCATGAATCTAAATCTCTTCTTTTCTGTTAGTTTCATAAGGCTGCCATAAGAAGGGACCATGAGTGGCTTAAAGAATGAAATTTACTTTCTCACAATCCTGGAGGCTAGAAGCAAAGACCAAGGTGTTGGTAGGATTGGTTTCTTCTGAGGCCTCTCTCTGTGGCTTGTAGATGGCTGTCTTCTTGTATATTCAGTTTTCTCACTAAGGTTTGTCTATGTGGCACAAGTCACATTGGATTGTACTGTACCCCAATAATCTCATTTTCAATTAATTAACTCTTACACTTTTTTCCAAATCCAGTCATTCTCAGCTTCTAAGGGTTAGTCTTTAAACATATGAATTTGGAGAGATCAAAATCAGCTTATAGCATCCTCTTTTTTTTTTTTTTTTATGTGGGTACTGGGAGTCGAACTCAGGACCTCATGCTTGCCAGCAGGCGCTTCTCCCACTGAGCGATATCACCGGCCCTTTTTTTCCTTTATGTGGGTACCGGGAGTCGAACTCAGGACTTTGCGCTTGCCAGGCAGGCGCTTATGCCCCTGAGCCATATCACCGGCCCCTCATCCTCTTTTTGTGATACCAATTTGCTATATGTTTAAAAGGAAGTGGGAAATATATTTTGAAAGACCATCATATTTCATAAAGGAATTGAGATAATGATTACTTTGATGGCTAGGAATTAACATTTCTCTTTTATATGGAAGATAGTATATGGATGCTATAAAAATGAGTAATATTTAATAACAGGCCACAATTTTCAGACATGTTCCTAAGGAAAAGGCCTTGTCCTCTCTGGAAGGCATCAGACCAAGGATTCCTGTTGCAAAAGTTACAGCAGCAAATTAGAGCTTTCTCTTGGCTAGAGGAAAATAGGGCAAACTTTTTAAAGATGAGGGCCAGTGTTTATCTTGGAGACATCATTCTTTGACCACTATCAAGTATGGATTAAAGCAAACAAGAAGGATATGTCAGATACAAAAAAAAAAAACAAAAAAAAAAAACTCCAAACTTCATCAACATACTGTGATTTAGAAAAAAAAGAAGAAACTTCTTTTAGATACAGTGTTTAGTTATATCTGGAAATTAAGAGTCGGGACTTACGTTATTGTAATTAATCATTAAACTTTGTATAGTCTTAACTACATTAAAAGAAAAGATTAAACTCTCCAGCCCTCATGGAATGATTCTCCAAGACACCTTTACTTGGAAATGTCTTAAAAGTTCCCTGCTCTATTTTGTAACCTTTTTTTTAATATTTTTGCTACTTGGTTATTATTCACCAAAGTACAGTGTCCTGGTGCTGGGAAGCATATTCATAAATTACTAGCTGAAACTCTAAGAGATTCTATGGGAAACAAATTACTTTGAGTTTGCCTTCTAAGAATTTATAGTTGTTTCTTAATAACTTTTGTCGCTGATATCTGTGGTAATTTTTTGTAATTAGAATACATTATTTAACATTTCTACTTTTCAGAATAAATGATCTGAAGTAAATTTGCTTGAAGACAATAGCCTGGAACAGAGGTTGAAGTGACTTGGATTTTAGCTGTAGTGTTCAACTGAACGTACTATAAAGTGGGAGATTCAAGGAGGAGTCACATAGAGCAGCCTGTGTGCCCTGGGTCGCTTAAGAGGACAACATAGGGATATTTAGGTAAGTGCAGCTGTGATAGTTGGATTTCTATCTCTGTGATAAAATATCTGAGGAAATCGAGTTAGAGGAAAAAAATTTGAGGCTCAAGGTTTCAGTAGTCGGTAGCTGGCTGACTCCTTCGCTTTTAGGCCTATGGTGAGATAGACCATCATGGCAGCAAGAGTGTATGGCAGAGAGGCTACCTCACGGTGGTCAGGGCACAGAGAGTACACCGGGAGAAAGAGGGAACAGGAAAACATACCCTTCAAAGGCACACTCCCAGTGACTTACTTCCTCAAACTAGGGTGCACTTGCTAAATTTCTACCACCTCCCATTAGCCCATTCAGCTACAAATCCATCAAAGGATTAGGCTATCGATGAGATTAAATCCCTCTTGATCCAATCACCGCTCAAAACTCCACCTCTGAACACTGCTGCTTTTCGGATCAAGCCTTCAACACATGAGCTTTTAGGAGCCATTTCAAATCTAAGCCATAACAGTAGCCTAGAAGGTGATGTCGCTGGTGGACAATGGAATGAAGAAAGTACAGACACTGAAATGACACAAACAAAAATAGTAAAACAAGGTCAGTTATTTCCCCAGTATCCCATCAGTGAAGTCAGGTTAATTCACCCTGAGTAATAAGAAAATCTATCCTATTTATAGCAAAATGTTGAAAAGAAACAGCTCCTAAATATAAGCACATGCTGTGCCTGCTCTTACTTAGGTGGGGAGGCTTGGCCTCTCTTTTGCATCAGCTCGTGTGTCTTTTCAAAATGTTACCTCCAAACGATGTTATTCAGGCAGTCGCTGAGGTGCGTCAGCAGGCTTGGACATTGAAGTGCTGACGTTATGCTGCACCCCTATTTTGGCATTTCTTCCTTTTTTGATAAACCAAAGTGGCCTGGGTCACTTTAGACCTTCCAGAATCTTTGCGGATACTGATTACATAAAAATGCCCCATCAAACCATCAGCCTCATTGTGCTGTGGACTCATCATACTATTTGTGCACTGTGGTTTCCAAGTGAATGGCTTTTGGAGGCGTCAGGCTCTGCTTGGTCTGAGTCTTTTTCTACTGTGGCCCTGAATCTCGTTCCCTGTCCTGGTTGTTGGTCAGGATTCTGAGGGAGAGTCATGCTGGACCTCTGTTTGCAGATGTTTTTAGTGCACCTGATTATGGCAGCTCCGAGTTGGTGAGGTTTGTAATCTGGCACATTTTGAAAACACACAAAAACAAAACCAAACAAAACCACAAGTGAAACATGACTCACTGTGGCCCTGTTGTGATGAGCTCTTCCTTAGCGACCTTGTTTTGAAACAGACACTGCTCATTGCCTGTAAAATGATGCACTGGGCCATTTAAATGCTGTCTAGAAGGGCTTTTTATACCACTGCACCATGCAGAGAGGTAAACCCTGAGATCTCGCCATATGGCATAAACCAAAGCTTTTGGCTATGCTATAATTTGGATAAGGCTTGAATGTGTCCCTTAGGGGTTTATGTGTTGAAATTTAGTCCTCATTGGGTAGAAATTTTTGTTTGTTTGTTTTTTGAGACAGGGTCTCACTATGTAGTCCAGGGTGCCCTTGAACTTGCTGTGTAGCCCAAGCTGACCTCAAACTCTCAGCAATCGCCTTGCCCCAGCCTCCCAAGTGCTGGGATTACAGGTGTGTGCCACCACGCCCTGCAAGAGGGTAGAAATTTAATCTGACTATAGTGTTTAGAGTTAGGGCTTGGAAGTGATAAAAATCAGATAAATTCACCAGTGTGGAATGGCCATGATTGGACACAGGTGACTTTTTACGAGAGACTGGAGGAGACATATATCAACATGTGCTCCCTATCTATTGTCATATGATGTCTGGCACCACTCAAGACTCTGCCAGCAGGAAGGCCATCACTACATGTGGGCCTCAAGAACCATGAACAAAATTAAACCTCTTCTTTTTACAGAGGTGCCTGCCTCCAGTACTTCATTATAGTGATGCAAAATAGACAGGTTGTCTTCACCTTTATTACTCTCCCAATAGGGTCCGCTGGCATGTCACTAGAACAGAACACGGGTGTTAGGGAAATGGGAAGAGAGGGACACAAGAACCTGGGGCCCTTTTCAAATAATGCAGATATGTTTGCAAAAGAAAAGGAAAACACGCTCAATCTCTGTGCATATGTCCCTTCCATACCTAACTAGGACTATGCCCTTCTAAGCCTTGCTCTATAAACTCACTCACACATGAGTAGAACTACCACTGTGAATAGAGTGCAATATAGTTCTGATGAATGGAATTACCACTTTGGAAATAAAGACTTCCCAAAGGAGAACACAAAAGCTTTTCATTCAGAGCTTGCTGTAGTGAGAGAGTCAGCCACCATCACTTGCTTTTGGCAGAAATGCAAGACAGGCAGAATGGGAAGACGCTACAGTGGGCGAAAAGAGAGGCTCCACTCTGGTGTGAGGAAGTAGCAGGTGGGCTTACCAGAAGCACGGTATCCTGGGTAATTGCTTGGGGGTACATATTTGACTTCCTCTGGTTGACCCTAAGATGAGCGTGGGGCCAAAAAGTAGGGAAACCTGGCTGATAAGTGTGTTTTACGGGCTGTTTTGGAACAATTGCTATGGGGGGTGTGGTTTGCCTTCTTCAGCCGATTGCTGCTGCCAGTAGTGGGTTGGGGTTCTCTTTTTATACATGGCCTGATTGTTTAAGCTGTATATTCACTCTCACCAGAGTTAATTATTTATTTATAGGGCCTCTTTGCATGACCTGAATAGGATTCTATTTTCTGTTATATATTGCAAACAGTAGTTTCAACCAGACTTATTTTTCATGTTCGACTTTTATATTTTTTATAGTCAAACTTTTTTTTGCTATGATTTCAGGAATTTGTAGCTTTCATAAAAAGATCATTTCTTTTATAACATTACAAAACATGTCTCCTAAATTTTCTTCTAATGTTATTACAGTTAAAAATTTATTTTTAATCCAGATAAATTTTATTTGTATATATGGAATGATAAAAAGCTAGTTTTGTTTCCTTTTCCAAATGAGTAGCCACATGGAATTATGTGTTCTTCCTCATGGACCCAAAGGCCCTTTTTTTTTTTTTTTTTTTTGTGGGTACTGGGGGTCGACCTCAGGACCTTGTGTGCCAAGAGGCACCCATGTCGCTGAGTGATATCACCGGCCCTTTTTTTGTATGTGGGTTCCAGGAGTTGAACTCAAGCCCTTGCGCTTGCCAGGCAGGTGCTTATGCCGCTGAGCCATCTCACCGGCCCCCTTTAATAAATACTAAATTCTAATATGTATCTGTGATTGCTTCTGGTGTTGGTTCCTCTGATCCATTTTTCTGTTTTAATTGCTAATGCATGCACTATTTTGAAAATGATACTCATTTCACTTCAATTTTTCTTTCCTTAATTGAGTCACTGAGAAAAGGATTTTTTAAATTTTAATTTTCACAAACTTACAAAAAACTATTTAATGCATTTACTGCTTCATGGTACAAGAAAGTGGTTTTATGGTTTCTGCTTTATGGTTGAGGGTTTTTTATTAAAACATATGTATGCAGTTATGTTATAATAAACCTCAAATCTTTCATGCTTTTACTCTTTAGGACAGAATTATGTTCAATTCTCTTGGTATGATTTTGGATTTGTCAATGTCCTTTTGCCTTCTAATTGCCTTTGGTTTATATTAGAGGAATGGTATTAACTGTGTAAGTGTTCATGACTACTACAATGTTTTAATGGATGTTACACATAATAGTCTGGACGTCTCATTCCCAATACTGGGAGACAAATACATAATTATGAAGTTATTGGAAATTACCTTACCAATTTCTTACCTTACCATGACTAGTATTCCCAGTCTTGACAGAAAACTAGTAGCCAAGTCCTTCTGTGTCTTGTTTTTGGGCTTTTGTTTGTTTGTTTGTTTGTTTTGTTTTTGAGACAGGGTCTCACTCTGTAGTTCAGGCTGGCCTTGAACTAACTATGCAGCCCCGGCTGGCCTCAAATTCACAGTGATCTTTCTGCCTCTGCCTGTTGAGTGCTGGGATTACAGGCCTGTGCCGCCACGCCCGGCTGGTCCTTCTGTTTCTTAGAGACAACAATCTCTTCCACTGAATAGTGCTGACCCAATACAGCCAAAATATGAGCCTCCTCCCCGTGTTTCTGTTTCCCTGCAGCCCACTGCACATGTATTTATTGAGGTTTCAACATTTAGGTCCATTCACCAAAATTCCATCAAGCTCACTTGACTTTTTGGTTTTGCTTCTCTTTTTGTCATGGTAGCGTTCTTCCTTGCACTATTTTATGATTTTGTATTGATAACGGGTCAGGCTCTCACCTTTGTGTCTTTCTGCTGTGCACTGTTCATACCATCTTTAGATGAGAATGTTGGGATTAGAAAAAAGAAGCCCTATTACTTGCTATTACATTGCTCTTTGAGTGGAAATTTTAAGCATTTTGTGAAAGTCCGTATTTTCCATCAGCCTAGAGGTGTATTTTATAGTTATTAAGCCTAGAAATTCCTTCTCAGTTCCCACATGCCCGAATTTCTTTCTTTTTTGTTTAATGGTAGCAAAGTCCATGTGCAGGGCTTTGAGAACTGTTCTGTGCGTGTGTGCTGGGATTTTGTAGCTCGTGGGTCCAAATGCCCTAATTTCTGTGAGAAGGCAAAAGGTATGGAGTGCTCGGCATCATACACTGCCACACACTGTGATCTTATGGGACAATTTAGTTTCTTTAGACAATTTTTTCCATTTCAATAGAGGCAATTTATTAAAAGTATAATTGATGCAATTAACTGTATAATGTAATCAGGCTTGTTATATAAATTTACAGATTTAAAAACCTCTTTGTCTGGCTGCGTGTTCTGGTTTATATTCAAACGGCAACTGTAAGAAGACACAAAGGAACCTGAGGCGTATCCTTCAAAGAATCAACTAATGTCTTAGGAAGGAAACATCTTCCCACAATGACCATTAGATAGTAGTAAAATATGGTGTAAAGTCAACTGATAATTTAAATAACATTGTCCATAAATTTTGGGGAAAGAAAGTTTTTCTTTTTATTTAGAAGTACAGTGACTCTTGCAGACAATCCTTTATTTTTCCAGATAAGGTGTTTCTTCCCATCCCATTTAGAGCAGGTCAGGCAATTTGAGGAGCTTGGGAACAAGTGGCAGTTAGAGGAGCAGCGCCCGACTCTCCCCTTTCCCATGCTGGCTGGAGTGGGGCGAGGTTGGCTAGAGGCTGTCATGTCCCCCACCCTTCCCTTTTCTTCCCTTCATGCCCCACCCACAATGAACTGGGACAACTTGTCTTGCTTTTGTTCTTATTTACCAGCCACCTTTTCCCAGGCTGAGCAGGCCCAGCAATGTTTCTTCCCTGCTTCCATCACTTCAGACACTGCTGCTGACTCCTTGAAGAAAGGGAGGGGACATCCTAATGTGGCTAAGATGACATAGGGAGGGGTCTGTGTCCAGGACTAACATCCCAAACCTCCCCAAGCCCCAGTAGGCTGAAAATGAACACAGCTAGCACTCCCAAAGATTCCCAGATTTCAGCCCTGCCATTTTTGCCAGAGATGTGACAGCTGTCAATCAAACAGCTTGTGTTCTGGGCCCCGGCCCTCAATCACTGCCACGACAGCTGTGGCTGTGGCTTTCCTGGAGCCCCGCACCCACTTGAACCAATCACAGGCCTGCACTTGGCCAATCACAAGCCAGAAGCTGCTATCTAAGCAGCATCCCCCTCACACTTCTTGTTTAGTCTAGGAGGGCTCCCTCTGTTGTACTAGTACCTCCTCTATTGCCTAATTGCTCCCATAATCTCACCTCGCCCCACATTCCATTCTTCCCTAGGCTGTCTCCCAGCTCTTGTTAAAATAAAGACTCAATCCAGTAGTCCTGTAAATCTGCTCATAATTTATTTCTCAGGTAGTGTTGGTTTGGAGGTCTTGTAAATCTACAAGATTTTATCCTGAGTAGTGTGGACAAAGAAATCCTTTAAAAGAAAAACCAGTAAACACTAGAAACTATCCGCCCTGAAGAGATCTAGAAACCAGCAGCCACTGAAGGTCAGCATCAGAGACCAGCATCCAGTTGGTTGACTTAAGACTTTGAGCACAAGCCAGGGCCAGATGACAGTGGCCAGCAGTGGCAGAGACCAGCAGCTGGCTGTGTTAGCTGATGGCATCCTGTATTATCTGGCATCATACAGTGGCATCAGGACTGCCAGCGGAGCTGCACTTTACCAATTCATTATTTCTATCTGAATTGAGCAAAAGAACCCTCAACTGATTGACAGCATTCCCTCCCTCAGTGTCTTGGATTTTCAGCCTCCTCAAACTATGTGTAAGAGAATGGCAAGTGTAGGTTTATAGGGTGACAGTTATTTTCCAGTTACCTTGATACATATTATTTTGCTTTGTCTTCACCACAAACCTAGAGTGTAAGTTTGAGGATTCCATTTTACAGGTGACAAAACTAAAACTTGGATCATTTCAAACACAGAAGCAGCAGGGTCAGGATTTTATTCCAAGTGAGAGCTCATGGCCTTTCAAAATCATTATCACACCTTTATGCCAGATTGCACATGTGTTAATAAAAGCACTCTTTGTACTTTCTAGTCAGCCATTTTTCCCATACAATGGTTAGCAGACATTTTCTTTCATCTGCAAAATATAGATTTTCTTCCAGAGCAATAGGCTTTTGTAACTCTTCTTTAGGTCACTGTAGGATCATCAAAATGAGAGGTAGGAAGGAAAGGATCTTAAAAATTCCTTAGCAGTGTTGCCCATTTTACCAAATGAAAATACAGACACTCAAAATATCTGAAATTCAAGTTAAACAGAATATACTTCTTTTTATATGGCAAACTTATCTTTTAGCTCAAATTTTGTTAATATATAATTTCATTTTACTTACCTGAATAGGAAATTTTTCCTTGATAGATATTTTGTTTAATTTTCTTTCTAGTAAGCCCTGTGTGAGAGAAAAATAAGTAGGGAAATTTTGTTTGGATAACTATAAATTTTATCCCTGATTCTGAAAATCTCTGATGGCAAAATCTGTAGGTGACTTTATCCAACAAGAATTTTTCTACTTCCCTGGTATATGGTCTTAGATGAGACTATAGGAAAGAAGACATATGCCATGTATTAAACTTAAAGCTTTTTCCTCCCTCAAATCCATTTCAGGATGGTTATTATAATTTCCACACTAATATATTATTCTGCAAAGTCATGCTTATAATCACAATTTGTAATGGCTGGTTGGCTAATGAAAAGATGGAAAATCAATCTGGAAATTCTGCCAAGAATCTATGGTCAATTGGAGGTAAATATTCTGAATTTGTCTCAGACAAATTCATTGTGAAGGCTGCCATAATGGAGCACAGGAATTCACCTGTGGTTTTTGAAAACAAAGGAAAACAGTAGAGCATGGTGAATGTACAACCTCAGAAAGGCAATGTTTATATTTTTATAAAATTAAAAATTTCATGGAAAATAGTTTTTGAAGGTGATAACAAACGTAAATCATGGAGAAATGTGAAACAGGACAGATAGTAATGAAAGAAAAGTGTGCAGTTTTAGTCCACATCTACACACGAACTTTTCAAGTGCGTATGCTACTTCTGGAAGACACAGTTTTATTATACTCGTGACATACTTCTTCACATTAGATATTTTACTCTGTTATTACATAGAAAAATGTAGGTATATAAAACTGACAGAAACTTCAAGGGACCTTGATCCAGCTTCTTTCAGAGTAAAGAGTAAAGAAATTTACACAGTAGTTTAAAGGACAGAGGTGGCAATGGATGGAGGACAGAGGAGTAAATACTTCTTTACGTTGCTTTTTATGTAATTGCTAACAAGTTCCAGTGAGATTCCAGGACTTTCAAAATCAGCCATTCAAGTATCCTATCACCTGAATTTTTAAAAATTCTTCACTAAAATCTCCCTTGATTACACTGTGAAAACAATGACTACATCGTTCTTTTTTTAAAATTTTATTTTAAAGAGAAAAAAACAAAATTTCAAAACAAGATAATAGGAGAGTAACAATGGTTAATACATTGTATAGTGTTATCTTTAAATTAGTTACTCAGAGTACAATATATAGGCATTTAATTGTCCAAACAATATTAGCACAAACGCTTCTTTTCAATGAACTAAGAGAAATTAGAGGTATAACTATCTTAACTATCTTGTGTATACACAAGATATATATATATAATATTTCTTTTTTTGCTTTTCCCTTCCTTCTTTTCTCCTTTCCCCCATCCCAGTTTCTCTTCCTTTTGAACAGTTTCTTCCCATTTTACAATATCTATTTATACATTTTGGATTTTATTTTCTGTTTCAGCTTCTCACACTAGGGAGACAATATGATGTTTACACATGTGAGTTTGGTTTATTTCACTTATGAGTATGGTCTCAAGTTGCATCCATTTACCTATAAAATCGCAAGTTTAGCCTTCTTTATGGCTGAGTAGTACTGCCTTATATAAAAAGACCACATCTTTTTTATTCATTCCTCACTTGATGGGTATTTGGGTTGTTTTCAAGATTTAGCTATCACAAATTGTGCTGCTATAAACATGGGAGCATATATATTGCTGTGGTATGATGTTTTAAATTCTTCTGGGAAGATACCCAGAAGGGGAATAGCTGGGTCAAATGTGACCTCTAGTCCTAGTTTTTTGAGGAATCTCCTCACTGCTTTCCACAGTGGCTGCACCAGTCTACACTCCCACCAACAGTGGAGCAGGGTTCCTTTTTCCCCACAGCCCCTCCAGCATTTGTTATTGATTGATTTCTTGATGACAGCCATTCTTTCATCGGTGAGATGGAATCTCAGTGTTGTTTTAATTTGCATCTCTCAAATGACCAATGATGGTGAACATTTTTTCATATATTTATTTTCTGTTTGTATTTCTTCATCTGAGAAATGTGTACTCATCTCAGATGCCCATTTTTGGAGTGGGTCTTTAAATTTGGGAGGTCTGATATTTTTCAGTTTTTTATATGTTCTCAATAGTAGTCCTTTGTCTGTGGAAAAGCTGGCAAACATTTTTTCCCTCCTTGTGCATTGTCTCTTCACTCTGTTGGTGGTTTCTCTTGCTGTGCAAAAGCTTCATAATGAGATGAGATCCCAGATGTTGATTCTTTGTGATAGTTCCTGCATGATTTGGGTTTTATTCATAAAGTCTTTGCCTATACTAATGTCTTCAAGAGTTTTATCTATTCTATCTTCCAGCAGATTTAATGTTTCTGTTTTAATATTTAGAACTTTGATCCATTTCGAATTAGTTTATTGCATGGTGAAGAAAAGGGTCCAATTTTAATCTTTGGCTTGTGCAATGCCAGTTTTTCCAGCACCACTTATTAAAAAGGCTATCTTTCTTCCAGTAAATGTGTTCGGCACCTTTGTCAAAGATAAAGTGGCCAAATATGTCTGGAGTTGTTTCTGCATCTTCTAATCTGTTCCACTGATCTTCAAATCTGTTTTCTTGCCAGTACCACGAGGGGATTTTATCACAGTAGATTTATAGCATAATTTCAAGTCAGGGATTGTGATGCCCCCTGTCTTCTTCCTACCCAAGAGCAATAGATATCTTTCCATTTTCTGATATCCTTTTCAATCTCCTTTTTCAGAGTACTGTAATTGTCAGTGTAGAGGTTTTTACATCCTTTTTTATTTTTTTTAATTTTTAAAATTTTTTATATGTGGGTACTGGGAGTCGAACTCAGGACCTTGTGCTTGCCAAGCACAGGCGCTTATGCTGCTGAGCTATATCACCGGCCCTACAACTTTTTTAGATTAATTCCTAGGTATTTCATTTTTTTGGATGCTATTCTGAAAGGTGTTGTTTCCCTAATTTCTCTCTCAGTGACTTTGTTATTCATGTACAGGAAGGCTATTGATTTTTGAGTGTTGACTTTGTATCCAGCTATGCTACTGAATTTGCTTATTAAATTGAACAGTTTTTTAGTGGAGTTTTTGGGGTCTCCTATGTAGAGTATCATGTCATCTGCAAATAATGATAATTTAACTTTTTCCTTTCCTATTGTTATTCCTTTCATTTCTTTCTCTTGTCTAATTGCTCTAGCAAAATTTCTAAGACTATGTTGAATAAGAGTGGAGACAGTGGACATCCTTGTCTTGTTCCTGATTTCAGAGTGAAAGCTTTCATTTTTTGTCCATTTAGTATGATGTTGGTTGTTGGTTCGTCATAGATGGCTTTTATCTGATTGAAGTAAAGACCATCTATTCCAATTTTCTGTAGGGTTTTTATCATGAATGGGTGATGGACTTTATCAAAAGTTTTTTCTGTATCTATTGGGTTGATCATATGATTTTTGTCCTAGGCTCTGTTAATACGGTGTATTACATTTATTGATTTACATATGGTGAACCATCCCTGCATCCCTGGGATGAATCCAACTTGATCATGGTATATAATCTTCTTGATGATTTGCTGCATTCTGTTTACCAATATCTTATTGAGGATTTTTACATCTCTAGGGAGATTAGCCTATAGTTCTCTTTCTTAATTGGGTCCTTCTCTGGTTTTGGTATCAGGGTAATGTTTGCTTCCAGGAATGAATTTGTATTACTTCCCTTTCATTTTCATTAAAGAGTCTGAGAAGTAGTAGTATTAGGTCTTCTCTAAATTTCTTGTAGAATTCAGTAGTGAATCTGCCAGGGCCTGGGCTTTTCTTTGTTGGTAGGTTTTTAATTATATCTTCGATTTTATTGATTGATGTTAGTTTATTTAGGATTTTTATATCTTCTTGATTCAGCTTTGGTTATTCATATGTATCTAGGAATCTGTCCATTTCTTCTACATTTTCCATTTTATTGCAATACAAGTTCTCAAAGTAGGTATAGATGATCTTCAGGATTTCTGCAGGGTCCATTGTGATTTCTCCCTTTTCATTCTTAATGGCGTGGATTTGAATCTTTTTTTTCCTTTTTTTGATAAGGTTGGCTAAGGGTTTGTCGATTTTATTTATTTATTTATTTAACTTAATTTGGTACCAGGAATTGAACTCAGGACCTTGTGCTTGCCAGGCAAGTGCTGTGCCACTGAGCTGTGTCTCTGACCTGTCAATTTTATTTAATCTTTCAAAGAAAGAACTCTTTGATTCAGTGATTCTTTGTATTGTTTTCTTAGTCTCTAATGCATTAACTTCTGTTCTGATCTTTATAATTTCCTCCCTTGTATAAGCTTTTGGCTTAGCCTGCTTTTCTTTTTCTAGAAGTTTAACCATTAAGTTGTTTATCTGCACTTGCTCTGCTTTCTTGATATAGTTATTCATTGCTATAAATTTCCCTTTTAGAACTGCTTCTATTGTGTCACATAAGTTCCAGTATGTTGTACTGTCATTACCATGTAATTTTAGAAACTGTCTAATTTCTTCTTTAATTTCATCTGTGCCCCATTGGTTGTTCAGGAGGGTGCTATTTAATTTCCATGTGTTTATGAAGTTCTTGTGGTTTCTTTTGCCATTGATTTCCAATTTCATTGCACTATGGTCTGATAATATGCATGGGATAATTTCAATTCCTTTGAATTTACTTAAGCATGTTCTATAAGCTAGTATGTGGTCTATTTTGGAGAGCATCCCATGTGCAGCTGAGAAGAATGTGTATTTTGATGTTGTGGGGTGGAACACTCTGTAGACATCTACTAAGTCCATTTGTTCAAAAGTTTGGTTCAGTTCTAATATTTCATTATTGATTTTTTGTCTAGTTGATCTGTCTTTTTGTGACAGTGGGGTATTGAGACCCCCCAATACAATTGTACTAGTGCTTATTTGATTTTTCATGTCTGTTAATATTTGCTTTATATAGTTGGGTGCACCAGTATTTGTGGCATATATACTTATGATTGTTATCTCTTCCTCTTGGATTCCCTTTACAAGGATGTAGTGACCTTCTTTATCTCTCTTAATCAGTGTTGCCTTGAAATTCAATTTGTCTGCAAATAGAATAAATACCCATGCTTTTTTCTGGGTGCCTGTCACATGGAGTATTGTTTTCCATCCTTTGACTTTCAGTCTATGAATTTCTTTTTGAATTAAATGTGTTTTTTGTATGCAACATATTGTTGGATCTTGCTTCCTGATCCATTCTGCCAGTCTGTGTCTTTTGATTGGTGAATTGAGACCATTAGCTTTGATAGTTATAGATATGTATTGACTTATCATTGTCATGTTATTTTCATGTTGTTGGCACCCCCCATTTAATTATTTGCCTTGCCTGGTGGATTCCTTCTGTTGGGGTTCATGGAGTTGTAGTCCTTGTTATCTCTTTCTAGAATGTCCTTCAAAACATTTTGGAGTGCTGGTTTAGTGGTCATAAATTTCCTCAGATGTTCTTTGCCATGGAAGTATCTTATTTCTCCATCAGTTTTGAAAGATAGTTTTGCAGTGTACATCAATCTAGGTTGAAGGTTGTTTTTTGTTAGAGCTTGAAATACTTCACTCCAAGCTTTCCTTGACTTGAGGGTTTGTACTGAGAAATCAGCTGTGATTCTGATAGACTTTCCTTTATAGGTGATTTGTTTCTTTTCCCTAACAGCTTTTAAGATTCTATTTTTGTGTTGAATTTCTGGAACCTTGACTATGATATGCCTGGCTGTAGTTTTTATTTATTTATTTATTTATTTATTTATTTATTTATTTATTTTGATCTTGGCTAATTGGAGTTCTATATACCTCACTTATTTGTATGTCAAATTCTTTTTCCCTACCAGGGAAGTTTTCTGCCATGATGTCTGTGAATGTTTTTTTTTTGTATCAGTTGTGCTATCTCCTGCTTTTTCATTGACTCCAATCAATCTTAAGTTATTCTTCTTTGCCTCATCTAGCAGCTGCTGGATTGATTTCTCATGATCCCTTGCTATTTTTAAGAAATCTTTTTTTTCACGATCACTAACTGTAAGCCTGTCTTCTATATCTGAGATCCTGTCCTCACATTGGCTTATTCTGCTGTGGATACTTTCCATGGAATTTTTATCCTCCTGGATATCTGCTTGAATTTGTCTTATGGATTCCATTTCTTTCCTATGCTGAGCATTTATGGATTCCATAATATTCTTAAGCTCCTCTACTTTTTAATTTGTATCTACTCTAGAGTCATTAAGTGTGGTTTTCATTGTGAACACGATCTCTGCAGTTATCTGAGAAAGTATTTGTGATTTGACTTTTTTCTAGAGCCTCATTCAATTGTTTTGTTGTTACCACTTCAGAGAGGCCAGGTGGGTGGCTTTCAGATTGTCCCACCTCATTGCCTCCTGGGTTTGACTTTGGTGAACTGGATGTCTGGGGGTTGCATCTTGTTTAAGTGTCTTCTTATTTTCTTTTCTCTTTTCTTTTCTTTCTTTTTTTTTTTTTAGTTTAATTCCTGGGGTGATGCTTATAAATTGCCTATGGTGGGTTGCTTTATTGCTAGTATTTAGAACCCTTAGGAAATGACTACTTCTCTGAGGTATCTTCCAGGTGTAGCTGGTTTTTGGGTTTTGAGTCTGTTGCAATATCCTCCCTCTTCATTTTGTTGGGGATGAGAATTTGCTGCAAATTGGCACCGTACCACAGTATTTTATATGACACTTAGTCAATCTCAGTCTTGGAATACCAGGCACAATAGCTGTTTAGAACAATTATGTCACTTTTGGTTGAAGTGGTACCATCAGCAATAACAACATCAATCACAACTTAGAAAATAACAAACTGAGGTAACCATTAATTTGCCACCTTTAACTGTATGAACTAGATTTTTGGTTATATAACAAAATCTAAAACAAACCAGAAAATTATATGCAGTGCATCACTCCTCAATATGTCAATTTTACCTTCAGGGGTTAAAATTTAAAAGGGGTTAGGGAGAAAATAGAGAAGCAGAAGAAGAGGAAGAGATTAGAAGTAAGGCTGGAGGATGAAGGGGGATCACACTAACTTTGGGAAACTGGTGCAGAAGACTGGAGGGAAAGAGAGAAGGAAGAGATAAAAAGTAGAACAGAACAGAACAAAAACCACACAGAGGCTAGAAACCATGTTTACACTCATATAAAAATAAGATCAAACAATGAAGGAGAAAAAAACAAAAACAGAATGACAACAACAACAATAAACAAATGAGAGAAAGAGAGAGAGTGAAAAAAGAAAGCCCGCTTCCAGGTTTGTCTCTGCTGTCACTGGTAGACCACATGTGGAGGCAGAGTCCAGTCCATGTTGATCTGTCCCAGCAAGCCAGCAGAAGCTTTCTGGCAGGGTAGTGGATAATCTCAGCAAGCCTGCACCTTCTGGCCGAGACCAGACTCATTCAGCCTACAGCCATCAGTGCACCTTCTGCAGGCCTGAGTCCGGCTGGGAGCCTCTAGATGGAGCTGGCACCTGCTCTGAGTTCTGAACTCAGTCAGCCCCTCTCCTAGATGGCTCCTGGCCAATCACTCTCTCCCGTGGGGCGACTGAGCCCTCAGCACTCACCGCCAGCCAGTGCAGTCCAGCACATCCGCTGCTCCCCTCCACTGCTGCGTCTCTCTGTGGAGGCCCCCGGGGTCACCGTGTGTCTGCAGGTTTGAATCTCCCCTCTCGTGCAGTGCGTCCCGTCTCAGGGAGAAGGCACCGCCGGCTGCCTCCTTCTTCTTTGTTGAAATTTCTCTCTTCACTCTCTCTGTGGGCTTCAGTTCGCACTTCAGATCCTTCCTAGGTCCAGGGGACCCTTCCCTCCTACTTGTCTTCCTCGTGCTGCTGTATTCCAGCAATTAGACGGCAACTCTCACAGGGGTTCTTTCTCTGCTGCTCACCACTCTGCCGCCTTGGTGCTCCTCCTACATTGTTCTTTTAAAATAAATTGTAAGATAGCTTCTCCAGAGGGAGGCTTTCTCAGTATTGGGTGAAGATGATGGAGCTCTGCTCCCCAGATGCTATAGGATCTTGGCAGCCTTGTTTTTTCAACCTTTGATCATTCTAAAGCATAAATCAGCATTTTTATCAAAGAACAAATCTAATTCTATAGTATGCTCTTTATTGTAGGTATTGATAAAGACTCTTGGGAATATGGAGAAAAGATAACCATCCACCAAAATTTCCAGATTTAATAAAAGAACTCTTTGTGGCTACTTCATCTTTCTATTCTCCTTCCTTCTCAATCCCTTCTACTTTCTGGAGTAATATTGCTGTCACCCCGAGCTAGCATGTTCCATGCAGCAGCCACTGGGTCTACTGACAGTGAATTCCAGCTCCCTTTGGAAAGCTGTTCTCCACCTGTCATGACCTGAAAAACATGTGAAGTATCTCATCTCCTACACACTGTGGCTTTCCAAGTAGTTATTAAACAAAAACATGTTTTTCCTTTCAACTAACGAGACTCAAGATTGGTATCCCAAAATTCTTGTCTCTTGATCTACTCACTCTTGCGGCATCTCTACCTAGAACGAGCTATAACCAATTTGATGGAAGTGACATTTAAAAATAGGCCATGAAAACCTTGCAGCTTCTGCATTCATCTCATGTCTTACTCACTTTGGAGAAGCCATGCCGTGAGGACCTTCAAGCAGCTGTGTGGAGAATTTCTTGTAGAAAGGAGCTGAGGCCTCCTGCCTATGGTTGGCATGCACATTGCCAACCATGAGCGTGAACTATCTAGAAGCAAATCCTAATCCCAGTTAAGCTTCAGATGATCGCTGTCTTAACTAATATTAGACTGCAACTCACTAGAGACCCAGAATCCAGCCACCTAGCCAACTCACTCCTGAATTCCTGATTCATAGGACTTGTGAGAAAAGGTGACTGTTATTGTTTTAGGTCACTAAGTTTTGGGATAATTTGTTATGCAACAATATATAACTAACATTCTTAATCAGGACAGTGATTTGATGCCTACTTAGTTTTGTGGTATAATAATGACTGCGGATTTATAACACTGGATGACTTCTTTATTTATTATCTTTTATCATCTTCTCTTAACAAAATACCACTGAGAAACTAAGACAACTACTACCTTGAGTTTCTAATGGATTGATTCTTAAAATTATATTTTATCCAGTAATGACAACAATAAAGTCATCATAGTTAAGAATATGTGCACTGGAGCCATGAAATGTAGATTCCTCCAGCTACATGACATTGGACACATTATTAATCTGAAACTGAGTTTTCCCACTTGTAAAATATGCAGAGTAATCACAGCTACCTCACAGAGATTTGAAGGGATGAAATATAATAATGCATGTTCTTTGCATACTGCACGGCTTGTGGTGAATGTTCAGTAAATGTCAGGTACTAGTACTGAGCTGCTTTCAGTATTAAAAGTATGTCTGTTCTGATTACATTTAATGTGGAAATCTAGCAGACAAAAGACCAGAAGTTAAAATCCAAATCTATCCAGCATGTTATCTATTAAGGATGTTAACAGGATTAGAATGACATTCTATTCAACCAGATGAGCTCACAGATAACCCACTGATACTGGGAACGTGGATGTCATGGAATGCTAATCATCCCTAACAGTGTCAATGTCAGGGCAAGCACCAGATGGAGGAAGTTTCATAAAAGACACGTATTCTACATTTTTATGTTATATTTTGTATACATTTAACATCAGTGTTTTGCATAAAAAATATGGCAATCATAGAATATTCATGAAAGTTACTTTATATATTTCTCATGCTTTATTTCCTTAGTTTATCTATTCTAACATCTGTGTGTGACACAGAATCTACTTGAAAAATCATTTCTTGATTGACTTACTGGTAACTGAAGTTCAGTTGGCTAGAAGATATTTTCGATCTTGAGTTCTGGATGTAAATGGGAACAAAAACTTATCAAAAATGAGTAGAAAAGTCACAGATGAAAGAAAAATTAAAAATAACACAAATATAAAATGCCAAATAGAAGAGAAAAATCCTAGTAAATAAAAATATGAAGAAAAGGACAGGCCATAAGGAAAATGAGCATTTGGTGTGAAAAACTAGTGCTTAAATGTCTCAAGAACAAGCACTTTTAAATTTCAAATGACTGGCCGGTGAGATGGCTCAGCAGCATAAGCGCCTGCCTGGCAAGTGCGAGGACCCGAGTTCGACTCCCGGAACCCACATACAGAAAAAGGGCCGGTGATATCGCTCAGTGGCATAGGCTCCTGCTGGCGTGTGAGGTCCTGAGGTCGACCCCCCGGTACCCACAAAAAAAAAAAAAAAAAAAAAGAGCAGTAATTTTGCCGGTGAGATGGCTCAGCGGCTTAAGCGCCTGCCCGGCAAGCGCGAGGGCCCGAGTTCGACTCCCGGAACCCACATACGAAAAAGGGGCCGGTGATATCGCTCAGCGGCACGGGTGCCTGCTGGCGCGCGAGGTCCTGAGGTCGACCCCCCGGTACCCACAAAAAAAAATAAATAAATAAATAAATTTCAAATGACTGTCACCAGCACTTTTATATTTCATCCTCTTTCCCTAGGCTAATTTCTTTAAGTAAAGAAGTCTATTATTAACAGCACACAAAGGAAGTGAAAGTTTAGCTTGTAGATATCTTAAACATGTACCATGAGCCCACATGCTTACTATTTATAAGCACTGGTTTAATTTCGATTTCCTGGCTCCACTTCCTGGACATTGGAACAACAAAAAGGGCAACATATTGAGCAATACGTTGGTTGTCAGGGTTTCCGGTTAAATGCAGGCGCCAGCTGCTTTGAAGACTCTATCACCAGCTTTTTCATCTCCATACAGAACTAATATTTGAAACAGTATCATGTGTCCTATCATAGCTAAGCAATGGGTCAATGACTATTCGACCAATGAGAAGGGAAAAAACCCCTCATATTTAGTACTTCAGGGCAAAAATTTTCAAATGGATTCTACAGCATGATTTGAAAGCCAGGAAGCTGCAGAGATGAATATTCAGACCACGAGATCCCAGAGGAAGATTTTGTTCACATGCTGACACCAGGCTCAGGTTAAATTCTGCTTGTTGGATACTGGGTGCTCAGATGCCCCAGTAAGCTAATGTCATTCATGTGGGAAACAGAACGATGCTCCTTTTGGGAGGCTGAGCTGCCTGAGAGAAAAGATCCTTAGTTACTAACATCCAACAAACCACCATCCCGGTCACACTGTAATGAAGTTTAGAGTTAACCAGTCTCACACACATGCTCAGTGCTTCCAACAAGGAAAGTCTTCCAAGAGGGAAGATAAAAACCAAAACACACAAGGGGGGAAAAGACCTGGCAGGAAAAGAAATGATTGTGGAAGACGAAATCTTCCAAAAGTTATCATGAATATGCGCCAGAGAGTTTAAGGAGAGAACAGCTGAAAACAAGACGGTACAAGAAAGGCACCCAGAAAACAAAAGAACAAAAACAACAAAAACGACAACAACAAAAAAAGAAGGAAGTAGGTAAAAAAGGCAGAATATAGGTCAGAGGAGATAAGAAACTTAGTCCAGAAAAATTTAATATACAACAGTAGAAGTTTAAAAAGCACGAGGACAGAGAAAATTGAGGATAAGCAATCATCAAGAAAATAATTGAAGACATTTTCCCAAGACTAAAGGTCATACATTTTTATATCGAGATGGTCCACAGGAATCCCAAATAGTGAATGAAAGTGGGCTTGTACATGGCACCTCATTGTGAAAATCAGAACTGGGCGCGATGAGAACATTCTCAAAGCTTCTCAGTGGAAGAGCGAATCACATACAAAGAATTTAAAATAAAATTAACTCTGTAAGCTAGAGGGATGGAGAATTTGCTTAAAATTAAGAAAAAATATTATTTCCTGTGTAAATTTCAGTAAGAAACAAATATTAATCAAATGGGAGGATAGAATATAGGTGTTATTAAACATGCAAGCCATTTTCTTCCAGAACACCAGAGAAGACATGCCCCACCAAATTGAGGGAGCAGATTAAGGAGACAAACACGAGACACAGGCGGGAGGAAGTCTAACCCGAAATCTATCCCCGTAGTAATAGTGAGGAAGGATTCCAAAAAGACCGCTCTGCTCTGATCTTAGAGGGCAAACAGTCCGCCGTTTTAGCTGGCAAATTTGTAGACAAAGACAGGGCAGTGTTCTTTCTCTGTTGCCACCCTTCTCCCACAGTGAGGAGAGGTTTATGAAAGTCCATGAAACCATTGCATTTATTGATGAGATCCCATTGCGGTGTATGACTGAGAATGAATGATGATATACTTAAAAAGTATGGTTTTATTAAAGACCAGGGTCTCTTAATTGAAATCTTTTTAAGAGCCTCTAGTTCCTATAGATAAGAATGAAGAAGAAAACATGATTCTGCCTAAATATTAGTAAATCTCTTTTACATGCAATCATTCAGACTTTATTTTGTGTTCCATTACGGGGTTTGGGTGTCTTCTGACAGTGTGTTATTTAGCATTTTTTAAAAGATGTCATAATAATTATGCATTATGGAAGTGGGGAGTGTATCAGAAGCACAACGAGCAGGAAATGTGGAAGAGTGAGTGAAAACAGAGTTCTTATATGGAAAAGTCGATTGCTGTTTCCTTAGTGGGTAGAAATAGGATCTTTCTAATACAGGTGCTGTGGTTTGTATCTAGATGCCCCCCCCCACTCCCACCGCAAAGCCTCATGAGGTCATAGGGTTTTTTCTCTGGAGGTGGCTGAATTGAATGTGTGATTGATTGGTGGTGCAATGCTGTGATTAAGGGTGCTGGGATTAAGGCTGGGTGATTGCTGAATCAGTCCACTGATTGGATTGGCACCGCCCTAATCCCAGTAGAGTGGTTACAATGTAGGAGACAGAAAGAGGCTCGTCTCTTCTCTCCTTGCTTTTGCTGTCTTCCACCACCATGAACCGTTGCCTGTCTGCCATGTGCTACCCTGCCTTGGAGCCAGCCGATTATGAACTGAAACCTCCACAAACTGTGAGTGAAATAAACCCTTCCTCCTTTCACTTTGGGTGTTGGGGGTTTTGTCTCAGCAAGTAGAAAAGTAACTAAGACGATAGGGCAAGAGCTATTGCTCAGTTTTCCTTTAAGGACTCCCTTGCCTGTGTATACGGAGAACTATGTTGAAGAGCACAGAACCTTTGTGTATAGCACTGTAGCAATTCAGGGCTTTCTATATGAACCTGTGATTGCCATTTCAATATTTGGAAACTGAGCCAGTCCTTGAAAAATACACACCTATAACGTAGCTTAACTGTGGTCAGATGTTTAGAATATGTATTTAAAAAGATAGCATGGAGGGCCGGTGAGATGGCTCAGCGGCACAGGCGCCTGCCGGCGCGCGAGGTCCTGAGTTCGACTCCCGGTACCCACAGGAAAAAAAAAAGATAGCATGGAGAAATACCTCTGGGAATGTTATTTATAATATATTGTTTCCTTTTGCTTCGGCGCATTGGGAGGACGTGTGATCGTCCCACCAAGGACCGTGCCTCTCAGTAAACGGGACACAACCCCATCCCATCCGTGTGGATACACTTTATTCTCTCTTTATTCTGACACATGCCCTCCTTCAATACAGTATCAGCATTGTTGTCAAAAGTAATCTTTTCAATTTATTAAAGTCTTCTCTTCGTAGTTTTTGTTTTGGGATTTGATAGATAACATAATAATAACGGATGGAAATTATTAAAATGAAAATAATTTCCTTTATTTCCATTTATAAAAGTTGCTAATGAAGTTCAAAATAATTTTTTCTTTTATTAAAGAAAAACTATTTTATGTTTATTTTCATATGACTGGGAACAACCAGAAGCATTTTGTTTTATCTGAATTAATTGCTTTTGTAGCAAACTTGCATTTCCCCTATGACAAAAGAATTCCTGTTTTATCTTTATGTCATAAATTCTCTTATCAGATTTAAAAGATGTATTTCTTAGCTAGCATCCTTTGCTATTACAAATATTACTTGTCATGGGTGATTCTACATAGTCTTTTTGTTTTGTCTAGAAATCATATCCTTTCATCCTTTTACTTATTTGGAAGTAAACAGTGCAGACAAGACCATTATGATAATATCAGACAGGGACTTTTACAAGCAAACCAATTAAAATAGATATCTAAATTTGGGCTTCAGGGCTTAAGAAGTACTAATGCAGTCTGGTTTACATTCATCCAACAAAATTCCTCCTTTATGCGCAACTCAGTGATTTTAGTATCATTATGTATATCTAGAGTTTCTGAATATTAACTTTTTTTTTTTTTTTGTGGGTACTGGGGGTCGACCTCAGGACCTTGCGCACCAGCAGGCACCCATGCCACTGAGCGATATCACCGGTCCTTTTTTCGTATGTGGGTTCTGGGAGTCGAACTCAGGACCTCGCGCTTGCCAGGCAGGCGCTTATGCCGCTGAGCTGTCTTACCGGCCCCTGAATATTAACTTTTAAAGCATATATTATGAATAATATTCAAAATCAGACAGTTAGTCTTGTAATTAAGAGACCTAAGCCTGAGGTGTGCAAAATAAATGCAATTTTCTTAAATTTTCAATTCTGAAGCCAGAATAGAATGGTTTCTGTTTTCCATTCTTCCTATTAGCAGAAAATAATCTAGTTACTGCTGGAGAGTCTGTGTTATTTGTAGATTTATTCTGTCTCTTTTCTGGAAATACTCAATGAAATCTAGGGTTTCCCTCTGCATTATTTTCTTTTTCTCCTCAGGGTTGAGCAATGTTCAGTGATGGGACAAAAAGTGGCTGATGTTTTCCCTCCCCCTGTGGAAAGGCACTTGAACATTTTATAAAATTGAGCATGTACCTTTGATTACTACCAGGGAGAAATCTGCTTACTCCATGACTGTTGGTGTGAGCAGTACCACTTTGGATTAGATTGCCAAGGTGATTTGATGAAATGCTATATTTTGGAATACAGATTATTAATCTAATTAAAAAAAATCAACTCACATAGAAGCTGGGTTCTGTGGCACACACTTGTAGTCTCAGCTACTGGAGAGGCTGAGGTAGAGGATCACTGGAACCCAGGAGTTTTAGACTAGCCTGGAGGACATAGCAAGATCTTGTCTCAAAACAAAAAGAAAACACAACAAAAATTTCTGGGATATACAAGGTGGTTGAGGAAATTTGAAGTTGCCGATTGTCTGTTAGTCAGGAAGATCTAGGTTAGCCATAGAGGGAGAGGAACTTCTGATGGAGGCTGAATGTCCTCCTCAACTTTAAGATAAGACAGTTTGAATAATCAATATACATAATATAAAGTTAAATGTTAATACACTGCATTTCTATTATTTAAATGTATGGTGTTTTTTCTTTCTCTCTACAACTCTGTGTGGAAATTTTATGAGATTATGCACATGTATCTCCCACACACATGTACAAAGGAATTAATATTATCCACTCTTTTGGCCCTTCCGAAGACATTTACCTGAACTATGTTCTAGGAATACAATGCTGCAGTCTGGGGGAAGCCATTATGAGAGTCCTGTGAAAAGCACTCTCACATCCTCGTCTCAAAGCTGTGAAGTCCGGCCATGGAGCGTCGCGGTGTTCCCACTTCTCGGCCACACCTGAACACGCGCTCCCACTCACCCGGGGCGCAGCGGCCGAGGTGGCACGAGGTGGCATTGCTTCTGTGGCCCTCCGCCCCCTTCGGCACCCTTCTCAGGCCTTCTCTGACAACATGCGCTGCACTTCAGCTCACTGAGTGTTACTTCACACAAGCACGAGCGCATCTTCGTGGTTTTCCGTTCTTCAGTGTGTGTCTCAGGGCTGACGGACGGGCAAAAGGGCAAGCGGGTCCGGAGCTGCAGCCGGGCAGCCCTGTGGAGCATCCCACGAGAAGCCGCGGCTTCATCCTCTAACCCAGGCCCAGCGGGCCCTGCGTGGGGAAGCGACACACTCTGTCTGCACCCCACCGTCTCAGGCCTCTTGGATTTTACACGGCGGGGAAAAGGGGACACTACCAGCACTACCCCGCCTTTCTGGGCCTTTTAAAGTACAGACCATGGCGAGAGACTCTTGCAAGCATGCGGTGGCGGCACAAAACCCCTTCCCCTCTTGTGGAATGGAAACCGTTAGGAAATGACACAGCCCTTTTCCAAATAACGATTTTGCCTTCCTGCTGTCTATAAATCATTGGTACTCTATGTGAAAAGAACTTTTTCTATTCCTACTGAAAAACCCTCAAGATTTATTTGTTACTGCTAAAAGAATATGGGTTTTTGTGTTGAACTGTGTACCCCGTCACTCTACCTTGTTAAAATATTGACAGTGATAACACAAACTGCTTCAGAAACTTCTGTAAGAGCCTGTGTCTCTGTCAGCGTGAGCTAAGCCTGAGTCAGAGATCTTATCTCGTTGTCATCTCTGTCCTAGGTCCTTGAAGGTGTCTGGGGGCCAGTCAGTTGTCAGTTCCGGTCTCTGGCCCCCTGGTAGGCCCACTGTCCCCTGAGGGTGGCAAGGGCCACCAGGTAGCCACAAAAGTGGCCTGTGAAAGTTTGAGCTGTTTCCATGAGCTCATTTGTTGATTAAATACATCACTGACAACAAACCTGCTGGAATGGATACAAGTACCCTAAGAAGTAGGCAAAAAGCCAAAATCTGTTTCCGGGTAGATACCAACATTTCAGTGCCATGTAGAAGGCACAATTTTTTTTCTTTGCTCTATAATTTTTTTTGCCTCCTTACAGAGAAAGAGAGAGAGAGAGGATTATTTGTCCTTCTACTTTTAGTATCTTTAGCTATAAAGTGATTACTAAAATAAATGCTTTCTAAATAGATCTGTGAAAATGAATGAGACGTTTAAGTAATAAATAGTAATTTCTGGACAGTTCTCTAATCAGAATAGTCAATATAATTAAAATGTGAAAAATCCTCTTTAAATATTGTAGATACATTTGTGAAGTATACTAATGGTCATGGTATCAATTTTTTTGAAGATATATTTCTAAATCCTTCCTTAAAAGCTCAGAGCTACATAAACTCATGTTTATGCTATGGGAAAAATGAGCTCTTATTTCTTGCATCTAAGGAAAACTACATTTATGAATTGGGATTAATCTAAATGTCTATTTTTATGAATAATCATTTGTTTATTTAATAAAAAATATTCTTCCTTCATTAAAAGTTTGAATGCTCATAGGAATTTAATAGCAGTGACCCAAGTTCAATTAATATTCTGAAATATTTGTATCTGTACTAAAGGCAAATGGCTTTACTTAACCTGAAAGTTATTTATTCTTTTAACCACAGGAATATGCATTGGAGACTGATTTATGAATTTGCTGAGTGCTTTTCCCTCACATGGCCACCGTCCACGGCTTTGCTGGGTACAGTACATATTTAAGAAACATTTGCATACGCCTCTATTAAGACCATGCGCAGAAACATGTTGCTAAGCCTCAGTGAAATATGAGCTACTTGAAATGCAGTTTTTATCCCTTTCTCATTACAACTAATGACCTAATTAAGGTTGAGCTGTTAATATAAGAAAATTGTTTAAAGCTAAATTTTGATATTAGCAGTATAAGTGGGTTGAAATCCACAAATGGCCTAATTATGCTCTTAATTAAGCTGTTGATTGATGTGATGAAATTCAGACATAGTATTATTTAAATGAATTCCATATGGATCAGAAATTTCCCATTACTCACGACCATTATATCAAGGGCCCTTCTAATCATAACCTTAATATTTTTGCTACCTGTACTATTTGCTGTAAACATTTTTCATTTACAATCTGCATGTATAGCTGTTTCTGTCAAGGTAATAGATTAAGTACTTCTCTCAGGTGGGTTATTTTAGGGCAGCTTTGGTAGAGGATGGATTGCTTTGGTACATGTATGTGGGAATCTTGATGAAGCTTGCTGGTGGGAAACTCTCCCCCTCTTCGGACTGAAATTTCAGCTCTGATATTGATTCATTTCTGACATTAAGATTCTTTTCAATCTAATACGGATTAAAGTATTTCAAAGAAAGTGATATGTTGTCATTAATGCCCATTAACATCTTCATTCTTATTGTACCTCTTTCCTAATTTAGTTGACAGAAGAACTCTTGGGAATAGAATTTAAATGGCAAACTTTGATGTAGGAAAATACAGATAGCTGTTTTGGAAGTTAGTTTTATGTGAGTTGGCAACACAGAGGACCAGCCCTGAGGATGAAGAGGCAATACAGGAACACAAAATCAGTAATAGTCCGTTCCTGTACTACGCTAAATTTCAATCTAAGACATAAAAGTAATATACAGATAGCTGTTATATGAAGCATATAGATAGAAGCATAATGATACAATGAATCCTTGTATCATTAACAAGGTCTGCTCTCCCTACTCTCGTAGGCATCTACTCACTCTACTAAGTAAACTAAGAACCATGAGAATGGATGCTGAGAGCAAGCAGACCACCTCTCACACATACACATTTTCTGAGTGGTAACTGAAAACCATAGGGGAAGTGTGCTCTTGAAGGGGTGGTTTATTCACAGGGAGGAAATACAAGTATTTGGCTTAGGGAAGGAGAAAGAAGAGCTCACTCTTTGAGGTGGTAGAACATGAATCTAAATTGTGCCAAACAAAAGCTGTAAGTGCCAAAGTGCTGCTTTTGAATGACATCAAATATATGAAATGCATTTTCCCTTCAATCTGCAGCCCAGAGGAGTGTTCCAGGACCAGCCTTTCTGACTGGCTCTTTATCAGTCATCTTCATATCTTGCCTTTCCTGTAGAATATTTCCTCTATGTTATTGTTAATCACTAGAGCAGGTGGGGGGCCCCTTCACAATTTCTACAAATGCATCAACATTTTCAAAGTTCTTTCCCCAGCTATTGGTATTGTAGACTGGCATAATCATTAATGAGCTTCCCAAAATACAGGTCCAGTAGATAAAATGCCTCCCAAAATATAAATTAGACCCAAGATAATATCTGGTGTGGAAGGGCCATGAATACTGGGACAGGAGATTTGGTGTGTGGGGAGGTATTTTTGGTGTACTTCCATCTGAAAAGACCTGAGCATTGTTTTGATAATTGTTAAAAGTCCTGGATGATCCCCAAAGGTTATTCCAACCTCGTGATTCTAAGATTTTCCCCAGTGGGATGAAAATAGTCTCCAGTTTATATCTCTGATGTTGCTCAAGTTTTTGAGGCCTTGCAACCTGTGGCTAGCCAGTCATCTGTATTAATAATACTTTCTTGTCACTGCAATCGTGCTTTTTTAAAAAGTGCGCAGGTCTGAAAGCAAAATGATTGGGTTTATGTCTTACATTAGCTCTTCTAGGGATCTCACTCTTCATCTGGAAGGAATGCGTCCATGGCGATTATGACAGTAACAAGTAGGAAACTTTCTGAACTGGCACTGAGCCTGTCTCTCCCCTGGGCACCAGAGCGACTCAGCACAATGATCATCAGCATTAAAGTTGCCGGCTGGGACCGAGCAGCACCACGCCCCTGGGAAGAAACCTCTTCATCTCAAGGTGTTTCGTAGGTTCAGAAAGATGTAGTATTTTAGACTAGTATCAAAATGCATATAAAACAAGAGGACTTTTTCTTTCTATTTGGATTCCTTTTCTCCCTGTTTGCCATGTGGAGTGATAACAAGAATGAAGCAGTTGCTTCCATTAACAATCATGGCTCATATCCCATTGTTTTTTTTCAGTTCTGATGCTAATCACAGCAAAGCCCATCAGCCTCTTGAAGCACTGCTGAGCAATCCATGTTCAACTGTGACCCGAATTTTAAAGTAAGAAATAATCCAGATAACTTACCAAGAAATGTTTTAACACATAGTACAGTCCAATTCCAGCCTCTTGAGGACATGACATTTCAGTTATTTGCTACCCTTTTTTCCTTTCTCCTTTCTTGTTCTGGTTTTCAAATTCTTGTGACCCTGCAGTCCTGTGACCCTGAGCATTCACATAAATTACTGATACTATAAGCATCTAATAATCATCCATTTAGATGAAGATAATATGCCTGTTGTCCTTAAAGAACTTATAGATGCATGGAAAGAAGGAAAGGGGAATTATGGCCTGTATGTTAAAACAAGCCCACCTGTTTTTATATAGCTTGTGAGCTATAGAAGATTTTGCATTTTTAAATGATTGGAGGAAAAAGATATCGCATAACACAGGAAAATTATATGAAATTTAAATTTCAGTGTCCATTAGTAAACTTTTACTGGAACACGGACTCATTCATCTGTTTATGTATGCATTATTTATAGCTGCTTTTAGGCTGTAACAGAACTGAGTAGCAAATACTCAAACCACCTGGCCCGCAAAGCCCTTTACAGGAAAAGTTTGCTGACTGCTGAAGCGTTGCTCTAATTAACTGCCTGGGGCAGTTACATTTTTAACACTCAACTATCAGTGCTTAATAATTTGGTGATATCTTAACTTGTGGAGTTCTTTTTCGTTGGGGGTATTTAACAATCAGGACTAAGACAAGAAAGGTGACTCCATAATTGCAGTGAGTCAGAAGGAAATGGCTCTTCCCACGGTGAGTGAGGACAGCATGAGGAAGCAATCCACTGCAGAGGAAGAAATTGCTTTGTACCTACAATCTTCTACTATGTGTCAATAAATATATCTCCATTAATAATAGGAAGAGAGATGAATTTTCCACTGTGTGTAAAGGGGCATTGGCAGGTTTATAGCTGAAGAAGAGTCCGGGCCCAGGCCTTTGAAACAATGATGGAGAGCAGGAAATGCTGCCCCAAGATTCCACCACTGGGGGCACCTCAGGGAGCTTAGCTTTTGTGGGTGCAGCCCTGCCTTAGCTTTGAGGCTGTCAGGAGACTTTCAGCGCTTACTCATGTTACAGATTGTTTGTATTTATTGGGTCCTGATCAGCATATTAGCTGTGGTCCATGATTTGGGGTGAGTATTCTCTGTGAGCCACTCTTTTGTAAAGTTTCTGAGTGGCCTGTGTGCTGGTTAAGGTCTCAAAAAGAGTAGGAAAAAAAAAAGAAAGAAAGAAAAAAAGAAAAAAAGAGGGAAGAAAGAACTTGCTTTCCAGAATTATGACCACGGTTCTTTATTCCCTCCTTACAAAGTACTGTACGCCTTTTAAGAGGTATATATCCTCAGCTGTTAAAGTGCTTCCTGGAACTGAAAAAGTAGTAACAGCATTCACATGCAAAGCAAACGGGGAGGGCTAGCACCCTGACGCTCATTTTGCATCTGAGGATACCAGTGCTCAGAAAGGACAGCGGACTGTTCAAGTTTACAGAGTTCAGGAAGTGGTGGAATTGGCATTTGGACAATCTAGTGTGAATCTTGAGGTATTATACCACAGCACCCCCCTTGTCGTCAGATATAATGAAAGCTCCATGTGTAGACCTAGCTATCTTCTGGGACTTCTTTTAAATATATTAATTTGGCCACACTGTATTCCTGCAAGGAAGTGGCCCTGAGACCCATGGTCTGGCCGTAATTACTTGCCATAAGACTCCTTAGAAGGCTTTGATGCCCTGCATCTGACAACAACTCTTGAGATAATATTGTCGGGAGAGCCCTGTATCCATACCAAAAGCTGAGTGATAACTTTTTTTAAAGTAAGATAAAGGCAGATGGCTCATAGAAGAGTAAAGATGAAGTTTTCCTGGGTGGGGTACTCCAGCTGGCTCAGTGTAGACTCCACCATCTTTATGGCATAGGGAGGAACACCACTAGGGGAAACGAGTCCTAAATGAGAAGTGGAAAAATCACCTCGGTCCAACTGAACCTTGTAACATTTATAAACAGTGGAACACAATCACATAGGTCCAGATATTTATGGAGAGCCTTCTACATACCATAATCTATTTTGAACTTTTGAGTAAACATATGGGTTAAAGTATAATTAAGGAGATAGACCTATATTATATAAAAGGTTACTCATTGAACAAAATTGTGCCTCTTGTAAACAGAATCTAAACTTGAGTGATCCTTCCGAGTTACAGATGGACAGAATTTAATACTAGCTTGCCCATTGTTGGAAAACGGTATCTGCTAGCTCAGGAATGGCGACAAAGAACCTTCTGTCCCTATCAAGAAATAGCATAGAGATTAAACATGGCGACAGGGGTCCAGCTGCCTCTGTTGATCCTCCATCTACCACTTTCAACCTGTGTGATACTGAATGATCAGGTAACCAGCCCTTACCTCTGTGCAGATAGCTGAAAAGTTATACTTGTATCAGGCGAATTATTACATGTAAAGCATCTTAAAGATTTTTGCTAAACAAGTGAAATTCAATAAAAATAACTATAACGTATATATTATACACACACACATACAATCTACAATAGACCTATTTCTTTAGGGTGCAGTTCAAATTTGAACATAGGCAGTAGGTTTTAAAAGTAATATTTGGGGGCCGGTGAGATGGCTCAGAGGCATAAGTGCCTGCCTGGCAAGCGCGAGGTCCTGAGTTCGACTTCCGGTACCCACATACGAAACAAAGGGCCGGTGCTATCACTCAGCGGCACGGGCGCCTGCTGGCACGCGAGGTCCTGAGTTCGACCCCCGGTACCCACACACACACAAAAAAAAGTAATATTCGTACTAGAATTTGCTGGATTTATGCAAAAATAAAAATTTACAGTTTGTCATGGGAAGATGTTCTGTGGTCATTGCTGCAACCAGAAGGAAAAAAGTAATATTTATGATTATATAATGGCTTATATTTATATAATAGCATATAATTCTGTGTATCAGGAACTGTTTCAAATCTCTTTATATAAATTTAACTCATTTAATCCTTACAACAACCACAGGGGATCAGGTAGTATTACTATTACCGCCATTTTGTATATGCAGGGATACAAGCACAGAGAAGCTAGAGAGATAAGAAACTGCAACAATTTGGATTGCTGTGTGGTTTATCTTCATGGTAATGATGAACTCCTGGCCTTCCGTTAGATCTCATTCTTCCATATGTTTATAAACTACTCATTTAATTTTTAAAGCAGCGTTTTTTTTCTATGAATTATTTATAGTGAGACTTTGCTGATTGTGTATTCCATAGAGGGCCATTTGGGACAGGGCCAAGCGGATTGAGGAATGGACCCCGGTGGATGAGTGGATTCTAGAGGTCGCTAGGAGATTGGGTCAGGAAAGTAGCCAGCACGGATGACAAGTGCTGACAACAGTTGATTTTTGAAGTTATATCATGATTGAATATGTAAAAAATCCAAAATGCTAAGACACTTGAATACATGGATCCCTAGTCAATCATTTTGTGGTGAAACCCTAAAGGCAGAGGCTCACCTAGCAAAGCCTCTCGAAGTGAAGTCCTGCTGGACGCTGCGTGATTTATGATGACTTCCTGAAATGGCTCTTTATTTAGGTCATCACACTGTCTGTTTCTGTTTGCAACCCATTGAATGTGTTTTCATTTTATAAACAGCAACTTTTGAAAGGAAGACAACTAGTGTTATTATGATCCACGATGTCTGAATTGAGCCAATTATTCAAATCATGGTGGATTTGAACTGGTATTTTTTGTATTTATATAAAAACATGCTTGTAGAATTGCGTTTTCTTTCCTGTCATTTATCAGTAAGAAGGAAGAACAAGGGGCCGGTGAGATGGCTCAGCGGTGTACGCGCCTGCCTGGCAAGCGCGAGGGCCGGAGTTCGACTCCCGGATCCCATATACAAAAAAAGGGCCGGTGATATCACTCAGCGGCACGGGTGCCTGCTGGCGCGCGAGGTCCTGAGGTCGACCCCCGGTACCCACAAAAAAAAAAAAAAAAAAGAAGGAAGAACAAGTATTTTAAAATAGCGGTATAATTCCCTATGATTGGCTTACAGGCAACATGGAGTTATTTTTAATACTTAAATGGATTGTGGAAAATATTTCTGGATACTTGCTATTTTCAACTTAAAAGATAAGTTTGTATATGAAAGTTGTTACTGGGCTTCATCTACCACAGGCCTGATTCTTCCTTCTGTCCCACAGAGAGTGTAGAACACACTTGCTGGAACTGAGTGGAGCGCCCCGCAAAAGGAAAAGTTGCCTGTTTCTCACCATGCTTCAGAGGCCCCACTCCCCGGATTTTAACAACTGACTGAATCTGAGGGTGAAAACTTGAGGTAAATAATGACATCGAGCTTTCCTTCTATCTTTGAGATCTGACCATACTGTAAAATATTTTCCTGAAAAAAATCTCCAAGAGAACTTAAGAAACGAACCTTCTAATTTTTCTTCTGAAGTGCTGCTGGAACCATGGTAGCCTGACAAGGTGGAGTTCTTGAAAAATTTGGTTTCTCTTCAGTTATCTGGAAGGACATGTTGAGTGTTTCTGGAAAGCTCACCCGAGCTTGGGAAGAAAGTAGTGAGGTTTTCTTGTGGGGATGTGGTAGGTATAAAATCACAAAATTTTAAGTCTAGTTGGGGCCTCCTCATTTTAACATCTGGGGGAAAGTGGGATGTAAGAGATCACTTCCTTAGAACAACTCTGTCCCACAGCCAGTGGAAGAATATAGATCTCTCTGATACTTGCACAATTTCTCCTTTCGTAGATCACGACATAAAAAGGCCCGGGAGTCTTCAAGTAACTCTTAATCCTCTTAGCAGTGGATTACACTGCTCTGAATGAGTTATTCTAAAATCGTATAAGATTTCTTCCAAACTTCAGCTTTTGAACATTCTAGTTGTAACATATCCTGAGACTCAAAAATCTCACTGAAACATAGGAACTCATATTCTTCAAGTAGTAAAACAATGATTGCCTTGTTTATTGATGCCTCCTTCTGGGCAACATCACTGAGTGTGGCGCTCTCTTTTTGTTGCACACTAATTAGAATACAATTTTTTTTTTTTTGGTACCAGGAATCAAACTCAGGACCTCACGCTTGCCAGGCAGGTGCTGTGCCGCTGAGCTATATCCCAGGCCTAGAATACAATTTTGAGAAATCATTTTATAATGGAAAATATCACATGAAAAACATTGATGGGAATTTCTTCCAAAGTTGTTTTTTATCAGGTTGGGTTAACGTTTTGTATCAGTCAGTATTTACTAGAGAAACAGACATAATACAAGATATACAAATATATATATAAATTTACAAGATTGGCTTACAATGGCCATCCACAGAGTGGGATGTGGAAGGGTGCAGAGGATTCAGTCAATGGTATCGAGCTCACTGCAGTGTCTCGTGTGAGTCTTCATCGGGAGGCCCATGGGTCTGCACCAGAGACTGAAGGATCTGTGCCAGAAGCTGAAGAGTCTGCGCTGGAAGCCAGGAGATGACGTCCAAGGTGAAGGCAAGGACTGGAGCTCCTCCGAAGACACAGAAGCACATCTGTCCTTCCTCATTACCATCCAGGCAATGAGCTGCCCTAGGGTGGGTTTTCCATACTCTAGAGCATGGAGTTGCTGAGCCAATTTAGTTGAGTTTCTCTTACTCAAGTTGACACAATCAGTCAACCACCACACTTTCGCAGACTTATAAGTTAGACAGTCTGTTCCTTCAACCAACCCGTGACCCTGTGACACGCTCAGTTCAGAAACACCAAGACACCTCTCAGGCAGCATTTTAAATGAAGATAAGATTAACAGCCTAAATGTAAGGATTAGAGGTGGGTAGCAAGGAATCCAGGAATTTCATCTGCCCACTTGCAGGGTTGGTGATTTGCCAGTTGGTGGCCACTTCAAGACCCGGATTAAACTCAAAACTCCATGCAGGAGCACAGCCTAGTTCTGTTCAAAAATATTGGCCTTAGGTATGGAGTTTTGTTTCTTTTCTTTGTATCAGAGACCTTTTCTTCTCTGCCCTGAGGAAGGCATTAGGCTTATGCTCTCAGAGAAAAACAAAGAAATGAACTGTAAAAAAAAAAAAAAAAAAAAAAAAAAAAAAAAAGAGCTTATGCCTTATGGAGTTTCCAGTAGTCTAAATTAACTCTTACACCTTATCACATATATTTCTGCTCTTTTATAATTCCAGTTCTACTTGTATCCAGCACAGGGGTTGGCAAAAGTCATGGTAGTTATAAAAAAGTTTTCATAAGAACTATCCAATCAGAAAAAAAGCAGTAAAATAATAAAAGATAGCAAAGGAGAACAGGGTAGACAAATAAAAATAACGTCTAATTTATAAATAAGCTATTCTTGAATCATCGCAAGTAGGGCAGAATTACGAAAAAGAGGCACATTAACTCTTCTCACTAAGGACCTCATGAAGGTCTGCTGACTCGCTGCTCTCCACCTGTCTTCTCATCCAGGCCACGCTCTGCTCATCTGCTTGAACATTTCTGCAGACCAGAGGAGTAATTCTCAAACTCCTGATGCCGTCCCTTGCACTGTTCAATCACTGTCCCTTCCCACTAAGGAGTGAGTGCCGTTGTTCTTCCGGAGGCCTTGTCAAACTTTATTTTGACATGCTGCCTTTTTTAGTTATCTTTAGCCCTCTAGAGAAGTGAGAAGTAGACACAGATGTTTTAAATGTGAGCTTTGTGTTCCTGAGCAAAGGACTTAACCTCTCCAAACTTTGTTTTTGTACCTATAAAATCAGAATAATAATATGTGTCCCTGGAGGGTGTGGCTCTTGTGAGGCACTGGGTGTGGTGACTGACCCATTAAGACTGCGGTCAAGATGTGGAAAGGCTTCTGATCATGTCTGACTTGCCCCTGGCCAGCGGGAAAGATCTGGTGTTCTAGAGATATAGAGGCCTGCGGCTGCCTCAGGAGGACAAGGTCAGCAGGTGCATTCTGCTGCTTGAGCCCTCAAGGAAGAAAGACAGAACCCCAAGAAGACCCAGTGGACCGGAGACTAAGGAAACCAGGTAAACCCAGGCATCAAAAGCCAAGAGGAGGCCAGAAGCAAAGAGGAGGCGGGGCGGGGTGATGCAGGGTGTCCAAATGTGCAACCACGAGCGGGCGGAGAGGGAGCAGGAACTGGATGGGAGGCCGTATCAGAGGAGGAGGAAGTTCGGGGATGCGGAGATGGGAGGCAGTTTTGCTAAAGGTTACCGTAGGGGGTATCATATATGGGTAGTCACAGGGAGAAGGGAAAACCTCTGGGGAAATGCAGCGGCATACCGTGTCCCCGGTCAACAGTGTTCCATGTTCCTTACCAGGAAAGAGTTATACTTTCCCCTATTAAATTCAGGTGGGGTCGCTAGATTTGCTTTTACCATTTCAAAATCTGAAAGTTTGGTAACATCTTTAAGAACCAGCACATGCTTCGCATTCTCTCACGCCCCTTACCTCCGTATCTGGCAGTCCAGCCTCTCTCTCTGGGTCTTGGAATGAGGATGATGCTGACATGGGGGCAGAGCCCCCGAGTGACCTTCAATGAACGTATAGCCATTATTTGTTATTATTTGTTATTTTCGGCCACTGAACTTTTTTTTAATTATAGTTTTATCTACCCTATCTTGTCTGATACAAATGAAGATTACTAGTTGGAATATGGTAACTAATAGTTATGCCTGGTTATGACAGGCAAAGTATGGCAATGATGTTGAAAGAAAAACAGTTTGGGGAAAATCCAATTACAATGTTTATTTAGGAGAATTTGTGACAGAGAGTGGAAGGCTGTGGGTAAATTTGTCACCTCTCCTAACATCATAACAAGTTAAATGAAACATAAATGAATAGGAGATCCAACCTGCTTTATTTTCATGCATAACTAGAACAAATGCATCCTCGCAAGACATAAACACAAACACACACACCGCCTTCACCAGGTAAAAACATGTAAAATGTGCTAATTCTTGATGTTGTTAAGAGTTCAAAGTCTGAGAAGACCTAAGGTACAAGGTTGATGGATATTATTATTGTGATTACGGTATTATTGTTATTAATTTATTATTAGTTTTGTGGTGTTAAATACCAGGAAAATATAAAAAAGAGTAGTTTCTTATTCACATTTCAAAAATTTGTTCCATTCTTCGTTATCATATTTAGGTTCTTGAGCCCAGTACCTTTTGAATGGATAATACTTGAAGGCAGAGAGGTAATTCATTATTATGAATAAACAGGTGGCTTGGGAAAAGTTTTTGTTTTGAAGTGATGGGACTGCAGAATGAAGAGCATTGTTAATAAAAGATATAAGGGATTATAATCAAATAGATAAAGTTAGGATTCCATCCCAAGAGGGAAACCAAAATGAGCCCCAGGAGGCAGGGACAGCTGATCTCAGGACAAAGAGGCTAATTCTGAAAGGCAGGGCCAGGCGAGGTGGTGGTTGAGGATGAATGGCCTAAGCTGCTTCGTGACTTGGCCTAGGAGCATGAGCACGTGCAGACAATGATCGGGTTTTCTTTGTTCCTTCCCTGTTTGCAAACACACCTTTTCTTGGCTTACACGTTAGTAATCCATAGTTCACTGAATATCATATTGGCATTTGACCCAAGCACCTAGTCATATTCATGACATGCAACACCAGTTGCAGAGCTATTGGCAACACTAAACGTTCATTTTTCTCAATTGATCCAACATTCACTTTTGAATTAAGAAAAATGTTGATTACAAAAGCAAGGGGCCTTCCCGAAAGTATGCTGAAGGGCATTCTCATAAAGAAAAGGCAAGTGAAACTTTTAAAATATCTGCTCTGTTTCAGGTTATTTGAAAAGTGCTAATCTTAAGCATTTCAAATGAAGAGTTGCCTCTTTTATAAGGTCTTTCAAAAATTTTCCCAAGTTGGTATTCAGTCCCCATTAATTTACTGTCCAGTATTTTTCATTTTGTCATTAAAAAATTTTGAGCATACTGAAGGTTATGTTATCCAATTGTCTATGTACAATTGCTGCAAAAATAAAGCTTATAAAATAGTTTTTTTATAAATAGTTTTTTAGTTAAATATGATGTCTATTGTTCCAGCCAAACAACCATTCTAGAAGTATTTTATGTTTTCAAACAAATTTGAAAACAGAAACTTGCAGCTTTCTTTTTAGATCAGCAATGGAAAATTTCATTGAATACATAATAAATGTGACACTCTGTTAGTACCAATGACATATAATGTACTATATAGCTTTCTTAGAATATTTCTGAAATTTAATGGGGTATAAATATATGTACACATAAATAAATGAACAAATAAATAATTAAGTAGAAGTTAGCTATACAAATGAATAAATAGATAACTCATATAAAAACAAATGATGTCTGTTTGATATAGGAAAACCAAGGCAATGCTTTAGATTTTATTACACTGCATATGATTATAATAAATCACATTTTAAGTGCACGTAAGATGTTTGAGAAGGAGGAGAAAGATTAGCTTTATTTATGGGCAAAACAGACCCTCCCTAGCGGGGAGATTCTGAGTGTTCTAGGAGCCCCTGTCCTCAAAGAACCATCCATTCTTTTGGTGCTTGTACATAAGATACGTGGGGTTTAGAAAATGTTTTTATGTATTTTTTAATGGCTTATCCACACTACAGTGCCAGCTTTTGCAAAGCAAAATTGTACATAGTTAAGCAATACACACACTGTTAAATAATCAGGTTGCACAGAAGGGCTTCTAATGAAAATCAACGAAGCTATACACTGTCTTCTTCTCTCCAGGATAGCCCAAGGAGAGGGAATTTTGCTCCTTTTAGTTCTCTTGTTTGTTATATTCTTCTTAGTACATCTCGATAGAACTCTTGCTTATTTTATCAAGGCTTGCATTCTCTGAAATGTTCCTGCTATCATAGATGATGTTTTAACTCAATCTTGCCAGCGCCTCCCAAGAGCTGCATCAGGACTCCACTCACTGGTGACCCCTATAACCCTGGAGGACAGTGGGGTCACTCATGTCTCCAGGCCTTCCACCTGCCCCTAGTCTAGCCTCACTTCTCATTGCCGACCTTGGCCTTCTCACTTGGCAGTCACTCCCTCCCAACTGTAGCTCCAGTGCATGTTTTCTAAGCTCAGCTTGGTCATGCGGCCTTCGTCCAATCACCGCCCCCCTGCCAGGAACAAACCACACTTTCCTCTGACTCCTGTTCCATTCTGACGTCTTCCTCGCTATGGGCTCTTATTCTGGTCATTGTTTACTGCCATGTTAATGGAGAGTAAGAAGAGGAGAACAGCAGAGCTGGTAGAAAACAAGATGCATTTTGAACAGGAATTTCAGGCAGAGACCTCTGTGCAGGACACATGGAGTTTTCCTAATGACGAGTTCATGGAGTTAGTCAGTTTTTCAAAGAGGCCTATTCGTCTAAAATCTTAAGCTCAAGTCTCTTTCTCATATAGTTAAAATGGTTATTATGGCCAAATAAGGAGGAAGAAAAAATTCAGCTATATAATTTTTCAAAGTATAGACCTCAGATGCCCTACCTTATTAATCATGTAGGTTTCTTATTCAAACCACAGATTCTCGGCTTGCCTGAATTATCTGAGTCTCAGCATCCCCAAATATGCATGCTTAGCAAGCTTATATGACAATTTAATGTTGTGTATGACAAAATACAGATGATTTACAATATTTATATACTTACTATATACAAATATATAATTCATATTATTCATTAGTAAAAGTATAGGTGGTAGGCCTTCTACTAAAGTTTGGAACATAGAACTAGAGGAGAAATATTTCACCTTAATATTTGTCTGTTTTAATAATGTATTACATAGCTAAAATTGTTGATTGTTTCTACTGAAATTTTTTAAAGTTAAATATTTTTCAAGCAGCACCTGAGCACATCATTTATAAGATGTCGCATTAAAGCAGCTGAAATTTGCATTTGATAAACATATTTCACGACTTCTGTTTATTGCTACTTCCTGAGCCTCCTTTCCCCATTTCCGCAAGTTCAAGTATCAGAAACTGAGATTGGTTTTTCTTGATTTTTTTTAAAAAAGCATTTTTAAACTGCTTCATATGATATTTTTCTCCTCTAGGTGTTTTCAAATTGATTCTTCAGAGGAAAGAGTTTCAGTTCCAGAATTTTGTCAGGTATTAAAGTCAAGCTACCAGGTCAGTATTTCCTGGTACATTCTGCTTCATTTTCTCAATCATCTTAATGTCCTGGGCTGTCAGTGCTCGTACTGTCCACGCAGTGTAGTTTCCTTTCTAAAATGCAGCTGTTGAGCAGAAGGGAAGAACAGTTCCAAAATGATGACATAAAAATTTAGAGGGATGGTTCATATGAAACTCTAATTGGCACTTTATATGGCATTTTAAAGGCATTGGGTATTTCAAAACCATTAAGAAAATTGTTATTATTGTAAAAGTCACTTTAAAAGAATAAAATTACCTGCCAGACTGTTAACTCCAAAATATTTCCTTTGGAGAAGGATAATCCATAACGATGTTCTTATACTTTTATATTGTAATTAGAATTAATGACAAAAATGTTGCAAATATTGTCTCTAATAGAACTACTGCTGTGTATTTTGTGAAATCATTTTCTCCTCTGGTTTGAGATCAGCTTTTTATGAGCATGATGCATTTCCTTTCAGTATGCTTTTTTTATTTTGATATATTGGAAGAATGAACAAATTTAATTTTGTAGGGCAATCTGAAACCCTCGTAAGTATTAAATTCTATCAGTGTTTTCTTTCTTTCAAACACATTTCACTGAGTAACAGTGCTGTTTGTTCCTCAGCTTCATTTTGAATGCTTCCCTATTCTAGATTTATCAGCTACTAATTGAGCATTCAGTGTAACACAGATGAAATGTGTGCAGAACTCCATTTGAGAAAATATCAAACCAGGAGGCTGCCAATCTACAGCTGGACTTTCACCTGCTTGCATTTAATAATGCTAAAATATGGATCCTAATATGTAAGGTTGGTGTGAATATTATTACACTTTCCCCAGCGTTCTCCTGCACTTTGAATGCTCACCGACCTGTGAAGATAGATGAGTGCATGAATAAACTTGTATTTTGACCTGAGAAAATCAAAAGGGATATTAGAAACTGAGTGTATTGATTTAGTAGTTTTAAACCAAGGAGACAGGAAAATAAAAATAACACATATAAAATGACATTTACTTCTTTTGTTTGAATTAAAAGTATGAGTTCACAAACATGTACCCAACCTGACTGCATCTCCATTGCTACTGCACGTTAGGTGCACATAGGTGCATCAGTTACACTTGGCTTGGGCCTTGGAAGGCAAGAGAGAGGTTATAAATAAAGAAGACAACAGGTGGGAGGTATCGCTTCCTGCCACTTACCTTAGCCCATCTTCTATCTGACTCTCAGTCTATGCGAGTCTTCTCTGAAGTGAGTTGTCAGTCACGTCCAATGCTGCCAGTTGCATGGAAAATCAACATGCAAGGGGTTCTTTTGCTTGAGGTAATTAGAAGCCACTACTGATCTTGTGAAATCGAGTCCTATAGAAAGCTGAAGAGAGAATGCCACTGTGTGCGGGGTCAGCAGTGAACAAGAAGGCTAGGAAGTGGAACACAGTAAAAGCGAGCAAGGCTGCCAAGAAGCTCAGTGGTTGCCACCAAAGTCAGGCTACTCAGGGCCCATATCATGGAGCCTCCAGAGCAGTTCTGTGCACAGATTGAACCAAGTGGAGCAGGGCCTCACACCCACAGAGCTAATTCTTGCAACACCTGACACAAGATAGGACTCATACATGACAGTGTGAACTAAATGAGTGTTTCCTGAATAAGAAAAAGCAAGAACATTTCAGGAGAAGGAGGGGAAGTTTTTTACAAAGAGCTTGGTGACAAAAACCATGTTTATATTTTGAAGATGACTATATCAAGAATTTATTCCATTTTTAAAGAATTAGGCAGAGTCAGAAGAAACACAATAGTAATTGTGAAGGCTTACGAAGACTTTTTCATATTTGTTGTCTGTGTCTTTTTTTTTTTTTTTTGTTGGGTACCGGGGGGTCGACCTCAGGACCTCGTGCGCCAGCAGGCGCCCGTGCCGCTGAGCGATATCACCGGCCCCTTTTTTGTATGTGGGATCCGGGAGTCGAACTCGGGCCCTCGCGCTTGCCAGGCAGGCGCTTACGCCGCTGAGCCATCTCACCGGCCCTGTTGTCTGTGTCTTTATGGAAAAGTACATCATCAAATTTTTAGGAAAGATTTGTAAGCTAAGGAATCTTAAAGATGAGATTTGAAATCACAAAGGAAAAGTTCTTAAAGCTAACTTCTAACGTTAACTCATGATGTAGTGTGGTTAAAGAGAAAGGTAAAATTAGCACACTAGAGTAACCCAGAGGTCAGGATGGGTAAGTAGAAGTGTAATATATATTAATAGATACATATATATCCACTTATATATCATGAAATCAGCCTGTTTCATTCCAGTTCTGGGCTCCCTTCCTGTTTAAAGCCAAAACAGAGAGCAGAAATTTTGGAAATAATTCAGAAAAGATCTATAGAAATTATTAAAAACTAAAGACATAGGACCTACTATGAAAGATTCAAATGGAATTTTATAAATCCTTATTCACTGTTTCAGAATCCATGATGATTCATGTAACATAGCCACATAGAGGGAAGGAAGGGCTGATTCCCATAATTGAGATTATAATTGTCTTCTAAAAGAAATATCCAAACTTGCCTCCAAGTATAACACCAGATCTTCATCAAATATTCTTTTGTTTATCTGTTCCATTTTCCATGGGAAGAAAGAGCATTCCGACAAAAATGTTGTGGTGGTTAATGACTGGCTTTCTGCAGCAAGAAAAGAAAGAAAAGAAATGCGCCAACCCATTTATACTGTGTAAGCGGTGGAGAAGTTAGTTTAAACAGAAGTTGTCACAGGGGGCTATAGAATCTACTTTGCTGGAGAGTTTAAAAATAGGCCAAGCACTCAAACCTCTAACGCTGGAGAAGGCTTAGCCTGTGGAATAGCTTGAGGACAGCCCCCCCAGCTCTCTCGGGTTCCCTTCCACCTCTGAGAGTCCATAGACTAAAACAATATCTGAGGAGGCCTCTTTGGCAGGGCAAGCCAGTCATGCAGGCTTATTTCTGACTGCATTACTTTCTGACCGCGTGGAATGATAAGTATACAAGCGAGGGTGGGGTCACCACACTCCACTGGCATTGCCAAGGTAGGGTGTGCCCTCTACCAGAACATTGTGGCCAGCTGGAATCCCAAAAGACAACAGTTAGTATCTAATGATGGTGTTTTCTGGGGTGGGGTGTGTGTGTGTGTGTGTGTGTGTGTATGCGAAAACAGTGTAAGTAAAACTAAATGGAGAGAGA
The DNA here is from genome assembly GCA_028451465.1 of Erethizon dorsatum. Taxonomy (NCBI): domain Eukaryota; kingdom Metazoa; phylum Chordata; class Mammalia; order Rodentia; family Erethizontidae; genus Erethizon; species Erethizon dorsatum. The sequence goes on along the minus strand of CM051838.1, from coordinate 79,770,995 downwards.
ATTCAGTTAAAAATAGGAAAACATATGGGGAATCATCTTTTTTGTTGTTGGTTTGAGGTTAGAGTCTAACCTAAAGCGTTTGATTCTAATGTTAGATCCTGACGCTTAGCATTTGGTTTTTAAGAACCTTGGCTTCTGAGGCCTGTTTAGGATCATGGCCTGTTATCTGCAGACGGGGTTTTCTTTGCAGCAATGAGCTGTGCTTCAGGCTCCCAGAGCGACACTGTAGTGGTCGGTTCCTCTCAAGGGCTGAGGAGGCGGCAGAGCTGACAGGCACAGAGGTGGCTTTAAACATCGTGCACCCCATCATTTAGTGGGTGGGTGTGTTGTTGCTAACTGTGCTTCCACTTCAACAAAGAACGTGGTGAGTTGCCAAAAAACAAGGATGTTCCAATCTTAAGGATTATGCTGAATTCTTTCCAGAGAAGCATTTTTTTTTAGAAAAGAATTTTATCTTAAAATATTTTCCAAATTTATTTAAGCACTACATCCAAGGAAAGTAATTTAAGTATTGTGTCATGCAATTAGAGTCTGTGCACGAGAATGACTTTCTTTCAGCGGAAGTCCATCCTTGTTACTTATCAGGTGGTCTCAGTTGTCCCGTATGGGCTGGGAATCCAACAAGGCCACCATTATCCCAGCTGATCAAAGGGACAGCAGACCTGGAAATTTCGAGCCCAAAAAATTTACGAACAGGTGGTGAAAGTATGATTTGGTTCTTTTTAAATTGTGCTTTCTTTCTTGCTCCCCCCCCCAAATGCTGCTTTTCTATAAGGTCACTTTAGTTTTCTTTAGGAAAAGGAGTCTTCGTGTCCCAAATGCTAAGTTGACACCCTTCCCGTCCATTCACTGAGCTGGCCTGAAGGTCACAGAACATAATCAATGTGGAGGATGGTTGCTGCAGGTGCTAATTGACGTCCCCAAAGAGGAATGGTGTCAACAATCAATAAAGAAGACAGAGCACTGGTAGATTTATGGCTTTGATTTTGAAAAGGTGTGGGAATGCCCAGTGATGTTTTCCCCTGTACTCCTTTTGAATGTTAATGATTTCTTGAAGATGATTTCAGACACACTGCTAGGATACTGCCTCTACTCACTGAAGCAGAATCCTCTGAAGAGATGCTGAGGCAGAACTGAAATCATGGCTTGCCTCAAAGAAGCAGCTGTATTGGCCGCTAATGACGCCTCGCACAGAAAGACGGTGCCCCTTTAACTCGGGGTTTTAATGGGAAGTTTCTAAGCCTGAAACAACAGCTTTAGATCCGGGGTGTGCCATCAGCTGCTCGCAGCCACCACTATCTACTGCTCTAACACGGCTTGGTCGGGAAGAATGGAAACTAAAGAGGCTTCTAACTACCTGTAACTGTTCCACCGGGAAATGTATCAAGTGTTTGTTCAGCCAGATCCAGGTACTTGACCATAACCTTATCTTTGATGGGCTAATTAATGAAATGTTTTTCTATAACTTTACAATTTATGCATGAGCAATAACCACATAGCTGTCTTTTGTGTCCAAGTTCTGAATTTAAACCTAGCCGTTAAAGTCTAATTAAACAGATGTCAGGGAAAGTTAGCATAAGGGTTTAATGCCTTTATTTTTAATGCATGCTTACATTTGTTATGGTACTGATATTGGCTAAAGAAGTAGGAAAACAAGGTTTTTTTTTTTTCTTTCCTTAGCTGCAGTAAATTATTCTTGGAAGCTGTTTGCTTACTACAGTTTTCTTTTTCCATTCAGCTAAAACATCCGAGCTTCTAAAAGGTACCAAGAGTGTTTTGATTTGTTTACAAAGGGTCGGACCTTAACAGCTCCTAATGAGAGCGCTGCCTGCCCCTAGCTGATGAGCAGGGTGCAGCACTAGCCTTTCGAGGTCTCTGCCATCAGCCTCTGCACTATGAAACGCAAGAGGAAAAAGGCAGAAAATCAGAGGGAACTGGCTGGTTTATTATTTGAAGTTCAAAGTCCCAGTTTACCAGAGGTGCCTTTCTTTGGACAGCACGGCACCCTTGCAGTGCTTCTCTGATCTTCTTATTTGGGCTGCATGCAGCCCTCGTGCTGCAGGTCCTTTTATAACTCTCCAAGTGGGTGCAAGGAGGAAGATAAAGATAAAGACGAAATACAGCTGGGCTTGGGATTCAGGCTGAAGAGAAAGGTCGCCTAGTGACCCAGAGGTGACAAGCAGCGGAGTTAAGAAGGACAAGGTCCACTCCCAAACCCAAGCAACGTGTCTGCAGGCTGACTTTGCAGGGATGAGCAGAGAACAGACTTCGTGGTGCAGCAGTGGGGGCTGGCACTGTTCCACAAAACTGCCTGTTGACATTCATAGCTGGCCACGCTCATGCTTTAAAAATTATTTTTTGTGAGTTTTCTAGTAGTCTGGGTCTATTTTTTGAGAGTAAAACAATAATATCTACCCTTAGACATTCTGTGAATTTGGAAGCATCAAGGCTATTATATTGGAACAGTAGGACTTTATTTGGAAAAAATATATATAGATGTTGCCATGTGTTTAAATGAACCAAAAATAAAAGGAATGGGTGGGAGGATTTAAAATATATGAAGCACCTAGGAAGAGGCAGGAAATCTTTACCTGAAGTTCTTGGCTGGTCATGAATTCTCTGAATTTACGTGAAACATTTTGTATCTTTGTGCGTATATTCTGGAATGCAAGTTATTGTTCACTGGGTTAATATGTAGAATTTCCAAAAGATTCATAAGGGAGTAACTTTTGCTCACTTAGTTATTTGATCTTTCGGATAAGGAGGTAGCTTATGAAAAGGGCTCACCATTTTGTGGGGAGAAGTGTATAGGGTCGCTTGGGAGGTTTGCACATCTAGAACGGTGGGGTGTACCTGAAGAGGCTCCAGGTCTACAAACAGGAATGCGGTTCAGGCTTCCTTTAGCTCAAAAAGTAGAGAGTGATTCTATTTAGGCCCAGTCTCAAGCTATGCAATACTGTGCTAATGGCAAGCCGAGTTACCCTCTCAGCAGCCAGCTTCAGAACTGTGGCAGAACAATGCAGAACTTGGGGGAAGTTTGTCTTTGCCCGGCTCTGCAAATTCAGTCCTGCCTAGCTAGCCAGTTCCCTTCCTGTTAGTGTACAGATTAGTCTCACCAGTCTGCCAGGTAAACATAAAATTAAAGTGCACAGGAAGTCTTTGTAAGGCTAAGTATCCTGCCATCGCACACTGGACAAGCCCGTGAGTGTCCCTGCTCAATGGACAGGCTGTTTTTACACCCGCTTTTCATAACATGTCAAGTCACGTATTTATGTTTCTGGCCTAGGAGGTTTAAAAATTAGGTACGGTAATTATGTGGTTTAGGAGTACTTAAAATACAGCCAACATTGCTCAACTGCACCCTGCATGCCATTAACCCAGGGGGTGAGGACTTCCAAGTCATTTCCAGCATGCCAGAGAAAAACTTGGGATCTCATATCTTTAGGACATAAAGATAAATGCTATACTTTTGATAACTGAGTTTTACGATTCTGGGCAGTTTATTTATAATTTTTCATTTCTTTGTGTTCTTAATTGTATAAAAAAATTAGCAAGAATCCTCACTTTGCCCAAAAATGAAGAAAGAGAAAACACTCCTTCATCACCACTTCTTTACTGAACCTGCACTGTGTGCCACGTGGGCTGCACTTACTCTGCAACCACGCTGCTACACCCTGCAGCCATTCCAGGAGGGTGGGCACCCGAGTCAGCGACCACAAAGATGAGGTAGCAGGACCCAGTGTCTGCGTGTGTTTCTAAGAGCAGTGTGCTGAATGCACAGAACTGATTCTGTTGTTGTCACTTTAAAAAGGAGAAAAGAAATATGTCATTTTGTTAAGACGTATTTTCTTCACAAAAAGTGTTTCTCCTTTCTATGAAATTGTGTAATGAGATGCAAATAAAATTAAATGTCCTGAGAGGCATACATATTGATATTATAGTTTGCGTGTCAGACATTAGGATTCGGTATAGTTTAAATAGCTGCCTTTCCTCACCAAAAAACAGATTAAGTGAGAAGGGACTGACCTTTTCAGTAGAAGGGCAACTGTTCACCTCTAACTGATTTTCATATTTTGGACTCCACGCATTAGCACTGAGGCCAAGGAAAATTTAAAGAGCCAAATAATTCATGGCTTTTCAATTCATGAGCTCTGTGACTATTAAATGTCATAGCTTGGACTAGCTGTGATTCTTTGAAACAAGATGTATTTCTAACACAATGATCTGACATCCAGTTAGGCTAATGACATATTTTTTTCCCTTCATTATATCAGTTAGATGGAACCTTAATTTTTGAATTCAGTTCCCTGGACTGTAAGGGACCAGAGATTTGACTGAACCTCCATTTAAACAGGCAGTGACCCCAGCAGAGCAAGGGACTTCTGAAGGAGCTTGTTGTTTAATAAGGGGAAGGTGACAACACTGGGGACACTTGTCCTGTCAAGACTGCTGCCTAAGTACAGGTGCAGACTGGAGATAGAGTTAGGAAGATCCCCGTCCCTTGGAAAGAGAGGTGTCGGGCCCCACCAAGGAGCTGACATGGGCGCTGACCTGAAGGACGGGGCGCAGACAGCAAGAGGGAGCAGAAGGGAGCATTACGAGTGGGAACCTGGAGATGTCCAGGCAACAGCAGGCGTTAGGTGGAGCTGAGGAACGGACAAAACGAAGACATTTTTAGGTGTCCCAGGACTCAATCACACGTATGTTTATTCTTATCAATACATCGGGCATTTTAGTGGCAATCAAATGTGATGTTATGCTTGTTCCTTTGTAAATGTATGAGGATAAATCAATATTTTAGAAAACCCCACTGTACGTATGTTCCACTTAGTGGTCCAAAATGCATCAGAGCATCAGGGCCACGGGGCTGAGCAGGCTGTGGACCCTGGGATAGGTCTTCCGGGGAAGGAGTAGTAAGAGCTGGACTAGAAAGGTGACCAGAACGCAGGGTGAAGAGAACACTTTGAAAATCACTCAGGTGAATGGCTCCTGGCTAAGATGCTTTGCTCACAAGAGGAGCTGTCAATATTGAGGAGTCCAGGGAACTTGCCTGGAGAAAAGGGATGTACTGTATTACTTTTAATAGCATTTTTTAATTAAGATTTTCTTGGTCCAGTATTAAAATTAGATGTTATTTCCTGAGCACACTCAAATGGACCTGGCAAAGGGAAGACACAGATGCGCTGCATGATGGGAAAATCCAGTCAGGACTAAAATACTGCCATGAGTAACTGTGGTTCTTCTTCATGCTTAAAATAACTGTCATTTGTTACTAGTAAGCTGCATGATGCCCACGTTAAAAACATTTGAAATAATTTGCTATCCCAGATTTCGGTTTGTCAAAATCTTTCATTAGTCAGTTAAAAGTAATCATGAACATCTTCTAAGAATCATTTTTACCAAAAAAGGACATTGTACTTTAAGATGAACATTTAAAAAATTTCAGTGTCTGACTATTTCTGCACTGTGGTAGTGAAGAGATAATATTTCTTTTCTTGTTCTCCATTTTATAGCTGACGCTTCTTTCAACTTAACTATGCAATTGAGCTTTCTAAATTTATAAATTATTTATTAGCTGATTAGAGGTTTAAAACTGAGCAGGATCTTCCAGGGACCTCAATCAGTCCTAAGCAAAATTGTGAAGTAGTTGGCATTTGTTTCTAGATCTCTTTACCCCCATATCCCTTTATAATCATCTTCTGATCCTCTCACTTTTACCATCTTTCTTTCCTCCCCCAACCCATATCTGCTCCCCATCCTTCCCAGCAGTCCCCCAATTCCCAGAAAGATCTTCCTTTTCTCTAACTTCACATTTTCCTTCTCTTTCAATTACTTTTCTGTCAGCTGAATTTTCCATCTTTCAAGTAGGGACAGTCCTCACAGATAAATTTCTGCTAAGATGCTAATGTGTCCCTTTCCTTTGTAAAATGCTGCAATTTAATAGAGGACTTTGATTATGGATCCAAAGAAGTTATTTTAGTAGGAACATGGGCACCATGATATACCAGGAGAGGAAGGTTTACAAATCATCTCTATTTGCTCATCAGTTTGTTATTTCTAAAAGGGCTTGGTGATGAAGGAGTTAGGGAAAAAAAAAAAAAAATATATATATATATATGTGTGTGTGTGTGTGTGTGTGTGTGTGTGTGTGTGTGTGTTTTAAATAGTCTCTCCACCTGTGGTCAGGCTGCAAAGGGAGTTACCCATTCTCTTACCTCTTGACTTTGTGTGTGTACATGGGGTGGTGGGGATCAGTCCCAGGGCCTTGCGCATGCTGTGTATGTGCTGTACCGCTGAGCTGCTCCCCACCCACTCTTGCCTTCTAATCAGCAAAGAGTGGTAAAATGAAAACTTATTTTAAAAGCATCCTAATAGGGCCAGTGAGATGGCTCAGCGGCACAAGTGCCTGCCTGGCAAGCTCGAGGTCCTGAGTTTGACTCCCGGTACCCACATAAAGGAAAAAAAGGGGCCGGTGATATCGCTCAGCGGCACAAGCACCTGCTGACAAGCGTGAGGTCCTGAGTTTGACTCCTGGTACCCACATTAAAAAAAAAAAATCCTAATAGTTTTGGTTCCTGTGGAGAAGCTGAGCCCCATCTTTTATAGGAAGATTGAAAAGGAAGGTGTGCCAGGTAGTATGAATCAGAACAATCAGTCTAGTAGCTGCGGTTTGCGGGATGGCTGTCCATTGCTGTAGCCCCTAAATGAATAGTATATGGGTTCTCAGTCCTGAGTTACGGGTAAAGCCTTGGAAGTGTGAGATGTTGATCTAGGAGAAAAGGATTTGGCATTTTGCTTTGCATGGAGGAGAAGGCAGAGGAAGACAGCTTCTGGCTGTCAAGATGGCGCTCATCTAGGGAGGCTCTGGACAAAGGAATGCCATGCTAGTAAGCCAGCAGTGGCCAGGGGCTCATTCTCACAGGCCCTAGGGGTTCTTTATCCAGTTCTTCCTTCTTTCCATTGGAGTTCACAGATCCAGAAATCCTTATGTGGCACCTTTATAGTTAATGGTCTTTGATTTTCCTACATTCTTTGTTGGGTTATGTATTGTTTTCAGAAAGAACTTTCTGGAAATACCTACTTGTTCAGCACTGTTGAGGACAGACCAAAAAAAGGCAGGGTGGGTGGGGGACCTCTGTCTTTATTTGGCTGGAGGAAAAATAGACACAGAAAGGGATTCCAGTAAACTAGCCAGGAAAGCCATGGTCAAAGTGGGGATGCGCCTGTGGCCTTGGACAGGCGAAAGGGACATGTCAGGGATAGTCAAGGTTTGTCTCCTCAGTCATCAGATGGCTCGCCTTTGTGCCAGCCTTTGGAGAAATTTATAATTGAAATGATTAAGGCCGGTGTGAGTATTTTTGGTGGCTATAGATGACCCCAGTCTAATGTGCCAAAGCAGTTCCAATAGAGGCTTTCTGCTCCCTTCTCTCCAGCTCCAATGGGAATCAATACCCAAAATTGACAGGGTGCTTAAAAAGAATCAAATCCAAACCAAACCCAACTCAACAGGTCTATATTCCTGAAGAGCTTATTTATTAAAAACAAAGCAAAGCAAAACAAAACAAAACAAAACAAAACAAAACAAAACACAGTTAAATTGAATCCCAGTCTTGCTTTGAAACAAGTATGAATCATAAATGAATCTTGCAACTATTCTAGTCCTTAAAAAACTTCAAGCTGAATATGGTGGCTCATGCCTGTAATCCCAGCACTTTGGGAAGCTGAGGCAGGAAGATAGCAAATTTGAGTCCATCTCACTAACTTAGCAACTCAGTGAGAACTTGTTTCAAAATAAAAAATAAAAAAGGGCTGAGGAATATCTGTAACTTAGTGGGAAGGTCCCGAATTTAATTCCTAGTACTGAAAAAAATCAAAGTGATGGGACTGCAAAAGGACCTATTACCCTCAAATTGGTAATCCCTTCCTTCCAAATACTAGTTGTGATCACCCTTACAAATTGTGCTTTAAACTGTGATTTTTGTAAACTTGGAAGTGTCAACTCACGCACTAACTGCTATGATTACTAATGCTGCACTGAAGGTAATAACCATTGCCATTAAGTTAACTGAAGAACCATAACCAGTAACTGAATAACCATAACCATTAAATTAACTGAAGAAATGCTGTGTTGATACTTCAGGTTACACTTGGCTGCTTACTTTCACTGAGCATAGCTTCTTGGATCCATGTTAATTTGCATAGGTAACTACTGTGTTACATAATTTCCCTTACAAATTCATGATGACTTTCTAGATGGTAATGTCTAATATGTATACCTTTCTTTACCAAATTTGGTTTAAGTTGATTTAATTCAGTACCTGAAGCTTTTAATGATCTTTGTATATCCTTTTGTTTTTAAAACAAGCAGTAATATTCAAATGCCTCGATTTTTCTCACCAGTCGTAAATTGTCTTTTTCTTCTCATCCTCTCTACCAAATGGTCTTAAGTGGTAGGAAGCCACTGTTAAGAAAACTGTCCTAAAAACATGAAGTTGATCAATTCCTTTTCCCTAGCTCAATTCTCTAGGTGCTTCTCTGGGTCAAGTATTGAACTTGGTCTTTGTTTTTGAAGAAGAAAGAAAAAGCAGCTGTAACTTGATGATTTGAGAGTCTGAGGTATCTCATTCTCCCTTGGCTCAGGCAATAGAAAAAAAAAGTAGAAGCATTATAGCTATTTTAGTCAGGTCTTCAGTGAAGCAAGGCTTCGCTGTCCTTTTTTCTCTTCTTCTTTATACACCTTTCAGAGGGTTTGGACAGACATTCATCGTTATCATTGCACCATGAGATAGTACAGACATTTCTGATGATTTTTTTACAGCTTAGCGACCTCTTCAAGGTCCCGACCTCGTTTAGCAGTGAAATGGAGGCCAGAGCCTCCAGCCTCCGGCCTAAAGCCCTCTGAGAGAGTATCCATACTGAGCACCTTTTCTGGCCTGATTTTCTTTGCCCTAGGGCTACACAGGTCTCTGCTTCTCTGGAGCCTCTGGCAGACAGGCTAACACATGCCGAGTGTAGCCACAGTCCTGGCACATAGCTGGTGCTCAGTCAACGGTACCATTACGAGAATGATGTGAGAGTAATATAACTCAGAGAAGCTGGAAGAGATAGAAAGGCTGGCCTGGTTGTCGAGTTCATAGCACACCCCAAGGTCAACATTACCTTGCCCATTTCTCATCTTCTGTCTTTTTTATTTTATTTAATGTGGGTACCGGGAGTCGAACTCAGGACCTCACGCTTGCCAGGCAGGTGCTTGTGCCACTGAGCCATCTCACCGACCCTCGTCTTCTGTCTTTTTTTTTTTTTTTTTTTTGTGGGTACCGGGGGGACGACCTCAGGACCTCGCGCACCAACAGGCACCCGTGCCGCTGAGCGATATCACCGGCCCCTTTTTCGTATGTGGGTTCCGGGAGTCGAACTCGGGCCTTCGCGCTTGCAAGGCAGGCGCTTAAGCCACTGAGCCGTCTCACCGGCCCTCGTCTTCTGTCTTCTACTCACATTCTCTGCCCATCCCTCCTGGCCCTGGTGGCCAGTCTGAGGACAGTCTAGTTATTTCACAGGAGAGTGAAATATTCTTCTTCATAATTATACAAAATAAAGCATCTCTGGTGAAAGTAAAAGCCTGTTTATAGATTTCTCTTGTTGGAAAAACATGACCATCAATCTAGAAAATAAATTCCTATGTGATAGTTATTTCCTCTGCTTCCTCTTTTTTCTGCTTCCAGATAACTCCAGCTCTCCAGGGTGCAGTCACCATGATCTCACCAGACCGATGATGGAAGAAAAGGGAACCCGGATGTCCTGTGCTCTGCCATCCCTAGACGATGGATGGAGGACAGCCCAGCCCTTCGCCCCTAGTGCCCCTTGGGAACGTGTCATCAGATTCTAGCATGTCTCTGGAGCAGAAAACGACATTTGTTTTTGTGGTTTTGTTGTTTATTTTCTTGGGCATCCTCATTGTCAGGTGCTTCCGGATTCTTCTGGACCCATATCGGAGCATGCCGACCTCAACCTGGGCTGATGGGCTGGAAGGCCTGGAGAAAGGCCAGTTTGACCACGCCCTTGCTTAGTGGGACCCGGGGGCTCTCTTCCTGGGGAGGGGAAGTGGTTCATGCCTGGGCAAGGATTCCCTTTAGTTAGTATTCTCAACAAATCAATTTTAACAATATCTGGTCTTAGGACCACAAGCTGTTATTCCATAAACACAGAGCTGAATTAAAGATGTTTTATTTGAGAACACTGGAAATGAAAGTTTATATTACTAGCCCTAAAAATAGGAAGGTTTAAATGTCTGTGTTTAGTTAATGAATGAGGACTGTTGAGCGTGTGACTGAAATCGAGAGCATCACGACTGACATAGACTGTGCTATGAAACCAAGCATTACCTGGCCTGACCAGAGAATTAAAGACTAGAAAGATCTGCTCTGAATCTGGGGACAAGACCAAGAGCCTGCCTCGCTCCAACCATGCCTCTCTGTTTGCTTTATCCCAGAGGCAGTGGGGTCCTGGGCATAGTAAGGAAGGCTGTTCTGGGAGGACTCACACTGGACTTATTTTCTCCTAAAACAGAGAGCACTGGGAAGCAATGGGAGGCTTCACAAAGATGATTCTGTCCTTGGTAAATATGAGTGAAAATAATGTCATTTTAGTTTTCAAACAAAACTGAATTAGAAGGCTACTGAGTTTTCAAAACGGCTTACCAGGCCTAATGTATTCTCCGTGTTCATAGTAATAACATATGTAGAGGTAGCTACACGTAACTCGAATTTCTTTACATTAATGATTAACATAGGTTACAAGTACAGCTTCAAGTTGTTTTTCTTTTTAAGTAAAAAGCCAACTGTTTAGAGAAGACTTTTACAGTTGTAGGAGGAATGTGCACTTATGATGCCTATAGTCATCAAATAAAACTTTTCAAGAAACAGCGGTCTTTCTTCTCATTTCACCAAGATTAACATGCCAGGAGTGGTGCGTCATTTTGAATGCTGAGGCTTAACATTTTTTTGATAGAGGGGAAGAAAGCAAAGAGCATGAAAGGGCATCTAATTCATCCTTCTCCCATTTCACAAAGGGCTCCTACAAATTGTCCTGAACAGATTAAAACCTATTCTAAGAACTTAAGTGCATGAATAAAAAAGATGTGAACAACTCATTCTAATTTTTATTGAGAGGAAAAGCTCGTACCTGAGCCTAATCCTTTTATCAGTATTTATAATCTCTGTCTTCCAATTTTCTCTACAGTTAATTATCATTTCTTATTTAAAAAAAAAAGCTTTAAAAAGCTAGCTATGCTCCAAAAGGCAACCTTCAGTAAAACTTTTTTCCTTTTTACATTTTTTGGGTGTCCAGCTGCCTAGATTCCACCCCATGCCATATTCCTCCTTTTTTGTTTTCTTAATAAAAGTTTTACTAAAATATATTTTCCATACCATAAAGTTTAACCTCTAAAAGAGTACAATTAAATAATTTTTAGTATATTTGCAGATTTCTGTAACCATCGATATCATATTCTAGAACACTATTCTCACTGAAAGTTACCCCCATGCCCCTCTTTCTCACCCCTTGGCGAGCCACTTCCTGTCTCCGTGGATTTGCCAATTCTGGGCATTTCATGTAAATGGAATTATGTAGCATATGAGTTTAGGGTCTGACTTCTTTCATTTAACACGTTTTCAAGGTTCATCCATGTTGTAACATGATATTCATTACTTTGTACAGCCAAATGTTATCCCGTTGTTTGAATAGTCCGGTTTGTTTATCCGTTGTTATCGTGGTTGTCTATTGGCTGCTATGACTAATGCTGCTGAGCACGTTCGTGTACCGGTTTTCTGGATGACGTGCGCTTTCAGTTCTCCTGGAATCTACTGCCTAGAAGTGGATCTGCTGGATCCTATGGTAACTCTATGTTTAATGTTCTGAAGAACTGTGAAAACTTTTACGTTACCACCAGGCAAGGCATGAGAGTTTGGATTCCTTTCTGCTACTCAGGAGGCTAAGTGGGAGGATCACCAGGTTGAGGCCAGTCTGGGCACAATTTAAAAATAAAAAGAATTAGGGATGTAGTGCAATGCTCCCTGGTGCAGTCCCCAGTAATATTGATGTCATTACATTTTTTCCCTATTTTTTGAGAGTCTATTCAGCCCTACTTAAGAGCTGATGAAGCCTTTGCTTTGAGCCCTAAAGAGAGAGAAAGGATAGGGTTCGTCCTTGCTCTTGATTTTACCTTGCTGGAGAGGTAATAAATGAAAGAAGGCATGTGACTGAATTATTATTCAAATAAGGACCCCCGGCTTCACACCATCAGAATCACCTGGGGAGCTTAATATATGTATTACCAGGCAGTTCCTTTAGAAATGGCTTGCCAATTAAATGTATTCCAGGTCCTTCTTGCCTTGAACAAAGAACTGGAGAAGTTTGGCAGCCGTAACCGCTGCCAAAACTGTATTTGAAAAGTGAGGAGTGAGAGAGGGTAAGGGAAAAAACTGGCTCTGTAGTGTGAAGTTGGGCCCAACAAAAGAGGAACAGAGAAAAAGAGCAAAAATAAAAGTACACCCGCATCTGGAAATCACAGAGTAGGCGACTCTGAAGAGTTATGATAGCAGGTTCCTTGTGGCCTCCTGTCTCTTTTATGTCATCCATATCTCGTGGGAGCCTGCGAAAAGTTCTACACACGGGTCCCGTGTAATTAATAGGTCTCAGTTATTGCCCCAGCCAGCTTTGTCATGCCCTACGTCTTATCTCATATGTACTAGTTTTTATTATAAAAGTTGTACACAATCGGGGTTAGAATGTATCAAGCAATATGGAAAGATACAAGAAGAGATAGTCACAATTCCATCACATTAGGTCACCCTAACTCCTCAGTTTCTCCTTGGAATTTATTGAAAATGGATATTATCATAGCCTTCCTTCCCTAGGGGTCGACTCCATAGAGTTGAGTTAGTGAGAAGATGCCCTCGATGATCATACACAAGGAGGGGTGGGTTTAGGCCACAATGCTGAAGGAATGTCCAGGAGGCAATGGCTCAGGTGTGATACCGTTGGTCTGTGTGTTTGGTATAAAGCTTTATGCAGTGTAAGTTATTACTGTGAAATAAGTGATCTTGACTGAAGAGGATGGCGGTGTTTTATGTATGTGCAAAAGCAGGGAGGAAGGAAATCCATAGGTAAGGAAAAGGAGGTGTGCATGGGGGGCTCTGGGCTAGGAGAGAAGCCAGTGTGGACAGACAGTTGGAAAACTGGTGCTCCATGGGAAGGCCAAAAGTGGGGCTGGTCCCAAATAGAAAAAACAAGGGCGAGAGAAACTGTGGATCCATGGGAAGGAAAATGGCGTGAAGAGCGGTGTGACAGCTTTAGCTCCTGCCCTGCCTCAGGGGCACCTCTAGTCCCATTTCTATAATGGGAACAGACAGAAATAGCCCTCTGCCCTCTCCAAGGCCTTTAAACACAGGCGTTGTCAGTAAGGACTTCGGGGCCTCCCAGAACCTGCTCTTCTTTCTTTCTCCCCTTTATTGCCCACTCTATTTTTGTTTTTTCTTCTCAGATTACTGCTCCTTTTTCAGCCTCTCCTTCCTGGGTCTTCCCCTCCTCGCTTGTCCAGCGCTAGAGTACCATAACAAGTGATAAAAAGCTCTGGGCTATTCAGAGTAAATTGATCCTCCCTGCGAGAAGTGCTAACTCTCTGTTATAATTACTCTCCGTTCCTTGGGGTGAACGCACATTCTCAAAAGATCACATAAGCCTTCTCTTTCCTAGCTTTCTGGCTACAGGAGTTACAGTGCAGCACTTTGCCTGTCTTACAAGATATTTATAAAAAGTGCAGCTGGCCTTTACAGGGGATAGCTGCATCTCAGGACGAAGAAGAAAGAAACTTTCCCATGGTCAGAATGGGAAAGTTAGAATCGATCTAACTTTTGACTTAGAAAAATGAGGCAGCCTCATTCATAGTCTGAACTCTGATTCACCCCATTTTTATGCACTCCAAGAGACCCTAAATTCATGATCAACATCTCTCCCTCGAAGAGACCTCTAAAAATAACTTCAACACTAAGTAAAGTAGATTTAACTTGGGTATGAAGGAGGTTAACTTGATTCCTGCTGTTAAATTAATAAACTTTGCAAGAGAGAATTCTTTTGCTGTTTTAAAGGGTTAAGGATGAGGCAAAATGAATAGCAGTTTTAGGAGGCAGAAGTTAGCACAGATGTTTATGTATTCAGAAAAAACACGTATTTTTGTTCCTTTCTTATTGGCTTCACTACACAGGGTAAAACTTGGCCCTTGAAGTTTTGATATTGTAAGTATATTGGTAATGAGGCTGGGTGTGGTGGCGTATGCCAGCAGTCCCAGCACTCGGGAGGCTGAGGCAGGAGGATCAAGGCCAGCCTCAACTACACAGTGAGACCCTGTCTCAAAAAAAAAAAAAAAAAAAAATTGGTGTAATGAAAAAATTCACTTATCTACTATAAATCATTAAAAAAATCTACTTTCAAGATAAACATTTTTAGAATTGCATGTAAAATACATTGCAATGCAATTACTTTTAATAAATATTCTAAGACTATAAGCACTGAAAAAGATCTGAGGTTTGTGAGATGTGAATCTTCCAAGAAAAAAACATTTACCGATTAATCAAAAAGTTGCAAAGTAGAGTCATGATCTTCCAAAAATAAGTGCCCAAATCCTTATCCAAATCCACGCAATCCAGGATCAAACTGGCCCATGCCAGAAGAGGTTATTTGCTTGTTTGGAGACAGAAAAAAATGACTTTTTAAAGCTTTGTTTGCACCTCCTCTTTCTGAAAAGTGTAAATGAATTGTTTCCAGTCAGATGTGTACTCTGCAGCCGAGAGTCCTCCCTGTCCTGTAGCTTGCTCTTTGATGAGCTCGGGTTCAACACTTCAGCCGGTCTGGTCCCTTCTCAGGCTTTCTTTCTTTCCTCTCTCTTTCTGTCCTCTCTTTTCCTTCCTTCCTTCCTTCCTTCCTTCCTTCCTTCCTTCCTTCCTTCCTTCCTTCCTTCCTTCCTCTCTCTCTCTCTCTCTCTCTCTCTTTCTTTCTTTCTTTCTTTCTTTCTTTCTTTCTTTCTTTCTTTCTTTCTTTCTTTTTCTTTCTTTCTCTCTCTCTCTGTCTTTCTTTCTTTCTTTCCCTGCTGAATTTAGTACAGAGTAGAACTTTAGTCCCATTTTTGGTTACAAATGAATGCTTATGTTTTGTCTACAAGATCCTCTTAGATCCCTTCCCAAATATTCTGATTGATGTTTCTGTACTTCGTTTTAGAGTAAGAGGGGTCGATCTCCTTTAAAACATTTTTCAAAAGAGCTGTCTACCCTAATTTCTCTTCCAGGCCCTGAATTATTAGCCCTAGAGCACCAAGCTTATGGCAGTTTTTAAGAAAATAACTTTTCATGGGTTCTTTAGAGGTTGAAAAGCTGGGAAAAAACATTGCTGTAATCTATGCCAACTGAGTCACTTTACACACAAAGAAACAGAGAAATCGGTCGTATTGGAAGACCACAGTCTCTTGTCTACCCACTGGTTGTAGACTTGAATCATCTCACCCAGGATGTGTAGAAGAATTCAAACTGGTAAGTTAATAAATCCATAAATGAAAATATATCTACTTGCTAATTGACATGAGAGTTGTAATAATCTTAAATAGTGTCTTTTGCTTGTAGGGGGTGTCGGGGAGTAAAACATGTATTATTTCTGAAAAAAAAAAAAACCTATAGGTGATGTATTTTCTTCTAGAGTATTCTGAAGCTTCAGTTTAAGTGCCTGGGAAATTGGAAGTATTTGTAGTTAGATTGTTGAGGATTCTTTAGCAAAGCTTCTGTTTCTCAAAATAATGACAATCAATGTAGGGTAGGGCTTCAAGTTTCTTTGTTTCTGAACAGACTTTTAAGTTGTTTTTCTTCACCGAAGTGGGCTGACAAGGGAGATTACAGTGAAGCTCATAAAGGCTGTGCATGCTGCCCTCCCTGTGGTTCAGGAGACGCCTACATCCTCTTGGGACACAGAGCTGCAAAACACGCACAGTACAAGGAAGCCTCTGTGGGTTGAAAGTGTGTTCAGTCCTTTTCTGTCCTGACTTTTCTCCTTGCTGCAGGGCTCCCTCCTTAGCTGTGGCTTCCTTTTCTGCAGTCTCAGTTACCCACAATCCATCACAGTCTAAGAATATGAAATAGAAAATTCCAGAAACAGAGCCATATTTGCATAACTTTCCTTACAGTATATTGTTATAATCATTTTATTTTATTAGGAGTTACTGTTGGTAACCTCTTACTGTACCTATTTTATAATTAAACTTTACCACAGATATGTATGTACAGGAAAAACCATAGTATATATAAGGTTTAGTACTATCTGAGGTTTTATGCATCTAATGGGATGTCCTGGAACATGTGTTCCATGTGTAAATGGAAAACTACTTTACTTTTGTTCTTTCTCTCCCTCTATTCTCTGCTAATTGGAGTTTAAGAAGAAGCTTAATTACCATTAAATTCAGTATTTCTTGGTATATGAATATTTTCCTTAATGGTCAATAAAAAAATGGCCGTCTAGTTTCTTCCTGTACATGTCTAACTTATTAAGGTGTCCATCCCATTTTACACTTGCTTTGTTTTTTATAAATATTTTCATCTGCCAGAAATTTTTCTTTCCACAATTTTCATCAATTTGTCTTGATTTATTATCTAGGAGACAGAGATTTCTAATATTCTTTAACATGACAACTCTCAACTTGTAGTCATTGTTGAAAGCCAGTTCTCATGAGTCTCTCCTGTTTCTGCATGTCTTTCCAGCAAAGGCTCTAATGCTAGTTTGTCCTTTTTGAAGAGGTTTACTTAGCCATAGTATCTCCCTTCTTTCTGGAAAATGTTTGGGCCAGTTGGCTTGCAGCCCATTATAATAGACTGGAATTTCCTAAGCTCAAGATCCCTCTCTTGTAAATCAATCCACTATGTGTACAAGCTTTATCTGGCCCTCCATAAATTGCTCAATGGGAACAAGGGCTTAAGGAACTGGCCTAAGAAAATGCTGATACTGCGAGTACTATATCACTGTGAGTAATAAACTATCCATTGTCTCTGACCCAGGAGTCTTGTGTCTTATGCCAACATCCTTGAAACTGTAGCAGACTGACTTACTAGCTTGCAGGTCTTGACAATTATCACATCCCTCTGGAACGAACTGTAGTTCCTTCGGTCATCCTTTATACTGTTTGTTATATGTTTTGAGTTGTCTCTTGCTCTTATCAAAAATTCCGCATATTTAAGAGTTTAACTATGACTTTGGTACCTAGAAAGGCAAATAAAAGTTCATATGTAGTCTGACTAAAATGAATGGAACCAAATTGTCACTTCCTTTGTTCTGAAATCTGTGTGCTGTGAGACTACACAGGATGAAATGATATTTTTTGGCAGTCACACTGCTGTTGACTAATATGAAAGATCACAGTCAGCTCTTAAGCTTTTAAGGATTTTTAATCTATGGTAAGAGTAGGAATTTACTCATGCCAGCATTATGTCAAATATTCCCATCCAATCCTGGTAATGATTTTTTTTTTTTTTTTTTTGGTGCATTCACATCCAAGAACTTAAAATCTCCCTTTTAAAATGTCATTATATTCCACTTGCTCCATTATTCCAGGCTCTTTATAGCCTGATCCCCCCATTATCATATTCATAATGTTCCATCTTTGTGTTTTCTCTAAATTGGCTGAGCAAGCCAACTGTGTATTTATTCACATTAATGATTACATTTTGAAAATATCAGAGCCACAGAAAGGCCCTGGGCCATGCCACAGAGATCTCAATGCATTTAAGGAGTCAGTTGGCAGCAGTAATTGTAAGTAACTACGCCCCAAGGGAGGCTCCATGGAGATGCTCCATGGAGACACCTATGATGCAAAGCCATACAGCAAAGCATCAAAAGACAAGGAAACCACCGAAGTGATATTTATGTAGTTTCCAAATCTCAACTAATGTCATGGATTCAAATTGGCAAGTGGGAGCAATACACATGGCCAGAAGGGACTCTCCCCACGTTAGCTTGGTTTTGAAACCCCACACTGCAATTCTGGTTATAAAGTAGATGGATATAATCATTCCGTATCTGCCTGGGGAAAACTTCAGATGGCAGAGATTATCAGTCATATATTAATCAGCCTGAGATAGCACAGGGTGGTGACAGAGTATACATCTGAGACTGGCTACTTCGATCTGTTTTCTAGTTCTACACAGAGCTATCTGGGAAGGCTTTTTATATAAACTTATTTCTCTTGGCCTCACTTTTATCATTTGAAAAATGGAAAAAAGTTTGGATCAATTTCCTTTTTACTTCCTAACAAAAGATTCATAGCTAGAAATTTGGGAACTATTTATTGAATACCAATATGAAAGAGGTTTGAAGAAATTAGATAACATGCCCTAGGTCACATGGCCCAAGTAAGGCAAAGTGAGAATTTGAATTCAATTTGCCACAAATGTTTCTTTATCTATATAATGTCACCAAGAATCAAACCAACAAAGAAAAATTATAGAAATAAGAAAAACTCTAGAAATAAAAATAAGATTTTCTGTAAATACTAAATGGAATCAATATTCTTTAGCAGTTTTCGTTGTTGCTAATTATGCTGTTTTTAAGAAACTGCCCTGAAAAAGAGATTTGATAGCCTAAAGAGTAGCCTTTGACAAGGCTGTGAGATTTATTTAATACAGGTTTGATTTTGATAACTGTTCAGCCTGTTTGTATTTATCCTCCAACCTTCACTATTCCTATGACCTTGGGAAAATTAGTCCACTTTTTGGTATCTTCATTTCCTTATCTATAAAATGATGATATAAGTAGCATCTCCCCTGGCAGTTTTTTTTTTTTTTTTTTTTTTTTTTTGGTTTACAGGAATTAAATGAGAAGATGAGATTAACAAACACCTGACTAGTAAGCTTTCAACAATATACTGGCTCAATAAATGTTACAATTCCGGAAATCGCTTTTACATGCAGACCTCACTGAAACATCAAGTTATTCAAATACCTGCCAAAGCCACAAAACTCTGCCATTAAAAATTAGACATATAAAGACAAATTTTATGAAACTGTGCTTTTGTGATTATTCCATTTATTTTTCCAAATTCAGAATATTATAAGGAAAATGTCCAGTTAAAATGAAGATTACTGTGAGCTCTGTGCCTAAAATAAAAGCTTTATCTTTGGAACTAGCACAGACCTCTAGGCAGTGAGAGACAAGATTTCTCTTTTTGTTCCCAGAAGTGCTCTTTCATCATGATTTTTTTTTTTTTTCACATAAGCCAACTTTCAAACTATTTGGAAGCAGAAAGGATTCACTCTCAGGTTTCTCAACGTTGCTTTGCTGATGACCTTGGTAAAGTCAATTAAATTCCTCATGTTTCCCACAAAATGAAAATAATAAATGAGACTTTTCAGCACATCAATCAGTGATCTTTTAAGTGAAACATAGTAAATGCCAAAGCATGAATATTTGAAAATAATGAATTTCTGTTTTTGTTCCTAAAAATTTCAATTAATCATACATTTTATTGATAAAATAAGATACATTGCACAGGTGACAAATGCTACTTCATAGTCCCTGAGTAACACAGTCAGTGCTAAAGCCCTGCAGGGTGCACTGTGGTTGTTCTTTAGCAATATAAACCTGCTCCTTGCCAGCCTATCTCCCCGCTCTAAGGTAAGTAGTGGCCCTTCACACCTATTTTTAGTTTTAAGTCAGTTTTAAATAGAGAAAACATTAATTTTGTGATTACCCTCCTCGAAGAGTTCCAAGTCTGAGTTTTCCTGGCGGTCACACTGTTCTTCTGAGTGATGTGCAACTGAAGTTTCAAAGAATCCCCAGCTAGTGAGTTTCGGAATGAAACTATGTGTTTATTTAAATCTTTCACCAAGGAGGGTGAAACATGAGAATGATATGTCCTCTAACTTTTGCAAAGGAATCTTTGGCAATAAATCCTGTTGACGCTTTGGAATCGGATAGCTCTGTTCTGAACACTGAACAGATTTCTAAGGTGTCAGGTTATTGGATATAGCATTTGGTGGTGAAGTTTCCATGCAGGCCGTATCTCTGGGAAGTGTCCCCAAGCATTTCATCCTGTAGGATATCACTGGAAAGCCCCAGTGGAGTGGCCCTGGAGTCAGTCTGCAGCCATAGTCTTCCAGATATTCTGTTAATCAGGTTTCTGTCACTTGCACAAAATACCTGCGAAAATCAGTTCATCAGATGAAAAGACTTATTTTGGCTCATGCTTTCAGAGGTTTCAGTTCATGGTCACTTAGCCATCACTTTAAGCCTGGGGTGGAACAATCTATAATGGTGGGAAGCAAAGGCAGGCTATTTACCTCACTGCAGCCAAAAAGCAAATGAAGAGGAGGGAGGAGTCTGAGGTCCCAATATTCCCTTCAAAGGCAGACTTTCGATGAACTAATTCTCTAACTAGATTTCACCTCTTAAAAGTTTCACCGCCTCCTGATAGTACCACACATTTAACATATGGGCCTTTCAAGGACACTTAATATCTAAGCCATAACGTTTTCTCAAGTGGTGCTCTCCCCTTCGGCCGAGGGAAACACCTGCTTGTTTTCTTCGGTGGTTCTACATTGCTGAGTCATTCCCTACCTTTGTTTACCTTTTAGGCTCACTTAAATTTAAGAAGTGAAGTTGTTCCAAATACTGTAAGGTCACACCTTTCACTAAGTCATTCATTCATTCATTCATTCATTCATTCATCAGTGTACATTACTGAGTGCTTAATAGGTATCAGGCACTTTGTTAGGTTCACAGAGACAAAGAATAGAGTACTTCTTTTTAAGGAATATACATTTTAGTTGGAAGTAGAAAAAGTTCAGCTTCCAACTATTGACTGGCAATACTTTTGAAAAAGTTCACAGTTTGATAAAATTTTGTCCAAGATGCCTTTATGTTTGATTTATATTTCAATTTGTGCTGTAGCTACTAAATTGTTCTCCCTTACTTTTTCAGGGAAGGTAATTGTAAAGCATTTCATAGAACTCAGTAAAATATAGCACAAGAGTAAATATTATTGAAATGCGTAAATGTTTTGAATGAGGTCTTTAGGTCAAGAACTTCTGAAACTTTCATTTCTTGAAATGTCTTTAAGAGAGATTTTAAGGGCCGGGGATATAGCTCAGTGGTGCAGCCCCTGTCTGGCAAGTGCGTGGTCCTGAGTTCAATTCCTTGTACCAAAAAAAAAAAAAAAGAGGGATTTTAAGAAAGTGCTTGGACTCAGGCCAAATGAAAACCATAATCTCTTGGGAAACTAATTAAGTGAGCTAAATGATGAATAGAGAAAGTTAGCTTGGTAATTCAAACCCTTTTTGGGGATCAGTGCTAAAGTCTATAACTGGGGAAGGATTGATAATCAGATCAACTGCTCTATGAATAGTATCCATACTGCCTGAAACTTCTGGTTGAGTACAGTAATTTAATAATCTTTCATTACCTTTATATTTGTAATGATCTTTAATTAACTTTATATTTCCTAGCCAGCACACTGACTCACATACGACAAATACTTAGTAAGTATTTGTTGCATAGCGCAGAAGTGATTTTGTGTCTAAATATTTATTTACCCCTATGGTCACTAAACATTGTCTGTAATAAACATCCCTGATTTGACTCTTAATGTCAAAAACATGGAGACCTGTTACTACTTTTTATTTATTTTTATTTATTTATTTTTTTTTGTGGGTACCGGGGGTTCGACCTCAGGACCTCATGCGCCAGCAGGCGCCCGTGCCGCTGAGCAATATCACTGGCCCCTTTTTCGTATGTGGGATCAGGGAGTCAAACTCGGGCCCTCTCGCTTGCAAGGCAGGCGCTTACGCCGCTGAGCCACCTCACCGGCCCTACTTTTTATTTCTTACTACCCAGCCCTTTTCATTTCCAAAATTACTAGTAGGCCCTCTGTGGAAGAAATTTGTTTTTTTGTGTGTAGGGATTTTTCTTAGGAGGAATTTTAATTTGGGGCTATATTTTAGTTTTTAACCTTTCTTTGACTCCTACATAAACAACGTATTTAAAAATAGAAATATACTGATGGTTTTGTCCCTTTTGAGTTAATCCTATATTGATGGTTTTTATCCTCTGTAAATTAATCCCATATACAAAAACTATGAAATTCCTGCTCTTCCCGCCCCTCCAGTTTGAAATGGATTTTAGTATAATAAACATTTACTTAATAAACATACTGGAATAGAAGAATTGGGGTGATGGATTGTTTTACATTTAAACATCCACTAAGAAAAACTAACCAACTCTTTTTCAATTTAACTCAGCTGGCTGGAAGCCTTTCTGCACTCAGCTGAACTGGCACTCCTCATATTTTAGAAAGACACGTGGATTTCCAAACTTAATCTTTAAATTCCCAATAGCTTGGTCTCTGCTCTAATCACTAATTCCTTTCTTCTTGTTGAAGGAAAGACATGAAGAGGGGAGGTATGATAAGTTTTTAAAAAATCAATAACAAACCTTGAAATACATATGGAATCTTTTTGTTCAAGGAGATGAGAACGTATTGCCTCTTGGTTGATCCTTTTTAATGTTTCATGCATCCATTTTCTTATAGATTTGATGATAAAGCTACAAATTGCTACATTTTTGATCAATAATTTATCTGACACATGTGCGTAGAGTTTGCTATGTGGAAAGGATTTTACTGGATATACGTTGTGTCAGAGAGTTTCATTACCTTCAACCTGTGAAAATCCCAGAATATACAGCTAGCGGGCTACAGACAGAGTGTGGGAAAGCAAACAGAT
Source organism: Erethizon dorsatum (assembly GCA_028451465.1). Classification (NCBI taxonomy): domain Eukaryota; kingdom Metazoa; phylum Chordata; class Mammalia; order Rodentia; family Erethizontidae; genus Erethizon; species Erethizon dorsatum. The sequence goes on along the minus strand of CM051838.1, from coordinate 79,748,193 downwards.
TGAGTAATGGCTTGCTGAGGGTTCGATATCAGGTACCACTTATCTTAGATATTGATGAACAGGTAGAATTTCAATAAGCAAAATCAGAAAATAAGAAGAAAAATGAGTGATGTGATGGCAAAAGCACAGGACTGGAATGTAGCAGATCTGGGTTCTGGTCTCTATCAAAAATTTACTTCATGAGTTCCAGATCTTTGTTTTATCAAACAAAGAGTCAGGGTAGACAATTTCCACTTCCCTTCCAGCTCTACAGTTCTACAATTATAAGGTGCTTCATGTGAGGATGATGGCCTGAGTAAAGGCGCGACACTACTATGAATGGTCAGGAATGAGCAGTAATCAAGATTCTGCTGGTAATGAGCTGGTGTGTAGGATTTATGTTGAAAGAAATAATTGTAGGGTTTGGTGCTGAATATCAAACTAGGAGATTACATTGGAAGATTTAATATTAAAACATTATTTGGTTTTACTCTGAAAGAGCAAAACTTTTGGAATCTGCTCCATCCATCAGCTGACTGACATTCAGTAAATAATGGCCTGATAAGTTGGATGATGTTTGTTTCTTTTTTCCTTCTATTTCCAGTTTTTTTTGATAAATTGCTTCAGAAATTTTGATGATTTCTTGATCTTCTCAGAGAGAACCTATTCTTGTTGGTGGACAAAATTTAGGCTTTTTGACCTTTAAGACCATGTTATCACATTTGCCCTCTCAGTGGAGGAGTTAAGGCCCTTCTGCAGGAGCCTCTCCTTTTACCCTTTTTGTTCTATAGGTTGCTGGTCTTTGTCAACAGGTTGGTGGCTTTGGAGACTCATGGAATGAGATACTTTGTTTAGCTTATATAATTTTTTTTTTTGTAAGGACAACTTTCTCCGAGCCAGACTTAATCAAGTTAGAGTCACTGGGGGACACTATGTGATGGTCTACACACACACACACACACACACGACACAGGAAAGTAAGATTCTTACAGCTAAATACAGCTTTGTTCATCTTGTTTTGCATGTTCTTGCTGTCCTGAAGCATCATGGGTAATACATGAAGGCTCACAGAGCTGAGAACTGTAACGGTTTGAACGTTGGTGGGCAGAGAGAAGCAATTTGGTTTTTTATTTTAAAGTAGGGAGTGGTTTAATCTGAAACTTTCAATAGTACCGTGGATTTGGAGACAGAATGAAGCATGGACGAGGGAGATGGAAGTAGGGAGAGTCATCTACAGGCAGAGAAATATGCTAGGATGCCTTGTAGGAAGCTTGAGCTAGACCACGATAGTAAAACTAGAATGGAAGTGATTTAAGAAATCTTTTTTTTTTTATTTTTTTATTTATTTTTTTAATTTTATTTTAAAGAGAAGAAAAAACAAAACAAATCAAAAGAAGAACAAATTTCAAAACAACATAATAGGAGGGTAACAATGGTTAATACATTGCGTATTACTATCTTTAAGTTAGTTATTCAGGACACCAGACATTAGCATTTAATTATCCAAACATTATTGGCACAAACCTTACTCTTCAATGAACTAAATAAAAATCGTAGTGTATCTATCTTAACCATCTTATATATATATATACAATTTTTTTCCCTTTCCCTTCTTTCTTTTCCCTATTCCAGTCTCTCTTTCCTTTTGACCAGTTTCTTTTTGATTCACCATGTCTATTGTACATTTTGGATCTTATTTACTCTTTCAGTTTCTCATACTAGAGAGATAATACGATGCTTACACATGTGCTTCTGGTTTATTTCACTTATGAGTATTTTCTCAAGTTGCATCCATTTACCTATAAAAGTCTCCAGTTTATCCTTCTTAATGGCTGAATAGTACTCCATTGTATAAAAATACCACATCTTTCTTATCCATTCCTCAGTTGATGGGCATTTGGGTTGTTTCCAAGATCTGGCTATTACAAATTGTGCTGCTATAAACATGGGTGCACATATATCGCTGTGGTATGATGTTTTTAATTCTTCTGGGAAGATGCCCAGAAGGGGAATAGCTGGGTCAAATGGGACCTCCAACCCTAGCTTTTTGAGGAATCTCCACACTGACTTCCACAGTGGCTGTACCAGTCGACACTCCCACCAACAGTGGAGAAGGGTTCCTTTTTCCCCACAGCCCCTCCAGCATTTGTTATTAGTTGATTTCTTTATAGTAGCCATTCTTTCTGGGGTGAGATGGTATCTCAGTGTTGTTTTAATTTGCATCTCTCGAATGACTAGTGATGTTGCACATTTTTTTGTATATTTATTTGCCATTAGTATTTCTTCATCTGAGAAATGTGTATTCATCTCAGATGCCCATTTTTGGAGTGGGTCTTTAAATTTGGGAGGTCTGATTTTTTTGAGTTCTTTATATGTTCTCGATAGTAATCCTTTGTCTGAGGAACAGCTGGCAAACATTTTTTCCCATGTTGTGGGTTGTCTCTTCACTCTGTTGGTGGTTTCTCTTGCTGTGCAAAAGCTTTTTAATAAGATGAGATCCCAGTTATTGATTCTTTGGGATAGTTCCCGTGCGGTTGAGTTTTTATTCATAAAGTCTTTGCCTACACCAATGTCTCCAAGGGTTTTACCTATCCTACCTTCCAGCAGATTTAATGTTTCTGTTTTAATATTTAGATCTCTGATCCATTTTGAATTTAGTTTAGTGCATGGTGAAAGATATGGGTCTAGTTTTAATCTTCGGCATGTGTAGAGCCAGTTTTTCCAGCACCATTTATTAAAGAGGCTATCTTTCTTCCAGCGAATCTTGAGAAAGAAGACAAGAATGACCTAGAACGATGCTGTCCATTAAAAATATAAAGTAGCCTGTAGTCCCAGCACTTGGGAGGCTGGCACAGGATTGCCCCAAGTTCGAGGCCAGCCTGAACTACAGAGTGAGACCCTGTCTCAAAAACCAAAAAAGAAAGAAAGAAAAAAAAATATATATATATAAAGTAATCCATATACGTAGTTTAAATTTTCTTGCGGCCACATTAAAACAAGAAAAAAGAAATAGAAGAAAATTATTTCAATGTTTTGTATTTAACTCAATATATTCAAAACATTGTCATTCCACATGTAATCAACATAAAAACTGTTCGTGAGATATTTTATATTCTTATTGATAGTAAGGTCTTCAAATTTTGCTTTTCATTTTGTACTTAGTCTGGTTGTCCAAACTACCCACAATTCAAGTGGTCCAGGGCCACACGTGGCTGGTGGCCACCATATTGTTCAGCACAACTCTAGAATGATGACATCAGATGTGCAGTGGAGCCTGGAGGAAGGGAGGGGAACATCTGAGGGCTTGAATCTAAATGAAGAAGAGCGGCTCCTTCTGTAAAACTGGAGATGTCAGAAGATGCATTTAACTGGAAGAGGAGTGGAGAGATAAATAATGAGCAAGTAATGATTTTGACTTAAAAGTGATAGCAAACACTTGTTAGGAAATATATAGCAAGCAAACGTAAAGGGAGGGTTACAATTAACATGGAGAACAAAACTCAGAATGGAGATATAACGTTGGAAACTCATTCTAAGAGGATGAAAATTCAAGGTGATATTCAAGGAGGTTACAAGAGGAGAGGAGAAATCCGTGAACAACTCTGCAACTGGAAGCTACACAGGGGAAAGCAATTTGGTAAATGATAAAGGGATTAGATCTGAGTGCAGCCAAGCTCTGGCAATGCCTGAGAGAGGAACGGTTGCACTGGAATTGCCCCAGGCTTCAGGAGGTACAAAAGGCTGGAGAGAAATGGGAGCGAAGAAGAAAATGCTGGGGAGAAATGCGTGTTTTGAGTTCGAGTTTCATTCTGCCATCATTTAACTAAATAAATTTAGAAAAATGACTCCTCTTTGGATCTTCATTTTCTAATTGTAAAAATAAAATAAGAGAAACTAACACATATTACCTGCTTATTCTCCTATCTGCCAAACACTACGCTTACTATTTTTAAGGTATTCTCTCAATTAGTTTTTTGTTTGTTTGTTTTGCTTTGTTTTCGCAATTAATTTTTACGAAAAGCTTATGAAAAATATTTTAGGAGTTATATTGAGGTAAGGTATCAATAGACTCTGATACGGCTAAGGGACCAAATTTTAATTGTCTTAGAATCTCCTAATGAGGCTTTCAAGATGTGAACAGATGCATAAGAAACATGGAAAGCGGCGGATGCTGTGCATTTTACATTGGCTGGGATTCTGCTCTGAGTCCTCCAATTACAGTGCTCTAATTAAAAACCTGGAATCCGTGAGCTTTTCCATCCTTCTGCTGAGAAGGCTATGACCCAGTTTACTATTCAGTGTTTAGAGGGGACATTCCAGAGACAGACACACGCAGGTCCACGCGGGGTAACCTGACACCAGAAAAATTACCCAGTCAGTGACCTAATCTCAGTCAATCGGATTAGTTGGGAGGGGTAAAGAGGAGTGGCAGGGGAGCAGTAGAGGAATGAAATACTACATAGCCCTGTCACTGAGGGCTCCAGGAGGTTCTATCATCCCCATTTTATAAATGAGGGAATTGAAGCCCGGAGAAGTTAAATGACTAGAGTGGCAGAATTCAGATTCAAAACAGGCCCGCCTGACTCCTAAGCCTCTTAATTAAATGAATTCAGCACTTAGAACTAACACTTTATGTTTCTGAAAGTATTTTATTAGAAAACAGGATTTCCACCACTGTATTTAGAGTTAAAATGCATGTCGTTTTGATTACAGTCGTGTCTTTCTTCATTATTGCTCACTTCATTTCTACAAAGCAACCAAAGTGTCAAGAGAAATAACATTCTAACTGCACACAGTTATTTGGAATTAATGTTATTATTTACACTTCTTCTTGGCCTCATCTTAATTTTAATTCTTCCATCTCACATTTCAGATAGATAAACAATGATAGATAGATAGATAGATAGATATAGATAGATAGATAGATAGATAGATAGATAGATAGATAGATAGATAGATAGATAAAGACAGACATCTCCTGTCAGCTGGCAACATAATTTTCTGAAGCTATTGGCCACGTTAATCCTACAACAGCTGGTTATTATATTACAGTTGATTGCTCCTAAAATCAGCTTTACCTTATCAGTCTGATCTAAACTCTCTGAGGTCAGGGATCTAAAAAAATAGGATAGGAGAGAGATACTACATTTTAATCTTTTGGTACAGGCTGACCTCGATCACTTTCATTACTCTTGCCTTGTCAGACCACAATTTCCAGTTCATCTCAAATATCTTCTAAAAACTCAGCTTAAAATGACTTTGGTTCCTCCAAGTCAATACCAGCCAATTTTTTGTGCAAGTTGCCAATTTAGAAATCTAAATTATATTCAACCAAAGCAAAATAGTCGTCATTTGCAGCATTATTTGTATGTACTAGGTATTGGGTATGCTGTTCATGAATTAATTCAGTTAATTATCACAGTAAGCTGTGAGTGAGATGCTATAACTATCTCTAGGTTATAGATAATAAATTTAGGCAGAGGATTTTTATGTTACTTAAGATTACATAACTAGTGTATTAGAGAACCAGGATTCAAAGACAGTATGGCCTTAACTACTAAGCTGCATTACATTTCAAATAGAGGAGATAGATGTCTTGAAAACATGGAAACATTCTGAAGATTTGAGACCCCAATTTTAAGAACCAATTATAATTTCTTACTCAAAACTTCAGCCTTGGGCCGGTGAGATGGCTCAGTGGCTTAAGCGCCTGCCCGGCAAGCGCGAGGGCCCAAGTTCGACTCCCGGAACCCACATACGAAAAAGGGGCCGGTGATATCGCTCAGCGGCACCAGTGCCTGCTGGCGCACGAGGTCCTGAGGTCGACCTCCCAGTACCCACAAAAAAACAAAAAACAAAAAAACTTCAGCCTGTCTGCAAACAGTTGTTCCAATCTATCATTGCTCAATTATTTAGCATCATGATACAGCACAATGATAATTCAAAGTCCTTGTCTTTAAGTCATTTAGTGAGAGAGACAAATCTGACACATGGAACATTCAGAGAGCAATACAAGTGTGTAGTTAAATGCTAAGTCCTATGTTGTACAAAACTGTATAGTAGAAAGACGTGAAGAAGCAGGAGAATGGGAAGAGCCAGCAGAGGCAGAAACTCAGAAAAGATCTTAAATGCTGGGGAGATATTGGATAAGGGGAAGGGAAAGAAGGAGATACCTGGCAAGATGAGCAAGATGGAGATGATTGGAAGCTCAGAGAGGGGAACAAGCATGATATCATATCTCTCCTTCTTTTCTGCCATCCCTCTTTGCCCCTTCATTTGTCTCCCCTTAGCCCAGTATAATTTGTGGCTTTATACAAGTGTACATACAGATATATATGTATGGACTTCCAAATAATGTTCGTTTTTGTCTTACACCAATATTAAGATGTTTCTTATCAACTCAGAAACATGGTGGGCAGCTGGGAGCAGACAGTTTGTAACTTTTACATTGTAATGATTAATTTATGAGAGAGAGAGAGATGACATATTGGATATTTTTTACTGTGTCCAGCAAAACCATCCTTCTGTTGGAAATCAAGAACAGGTCAATACTTGTACTATGAAGATGTTTTCTATTAAAAAAAGGACTCTATACACAGCAAGATTGTTTTTTGATTGACATACTTTACTCTTACTTGTACACGGTTTTGGTGTATCATTGCTGTGGACAATAGAGAGGAAATTGTGCTGTAATATTTTTCCTCTATGTTTGACAATAAAATTCAAGAAAAACAAAGTATTCCTCCAGTACAGTGAGCTGGGTGATTGAGGTGAAAATCCTCAGCTTTATGAATTGAAGGTACAATTGTGAATCCTGTGTGCTCTTACAAAAAAATCCTAGGTTTCTAAAACCAGGATAGAGAATTCTTATATAAAATTCTCACTGTCCTCTGAAGCTTTATGTAAACAGAACCAAAACTCTTGTGTTTTTTCTTAATATTTTTATTCATAGTAAATTGGATTTGATTTGCTACAGGATTTTTACAACAGGTAAAAGTTGTGTGACTTTAATATCCTTTAGCTGAAAAGTACTGGAATCAATAGACTGGGATTAAAAGCTACCTCTTTTCATTTCAATTGAATATAATATTCTTGTTCTGTTATTTTGTCTTTACCAATCCTCCAAGAGCAATTTACGGATAAATATCTGTATTCTGCAGATGCACTCAAACTTGGCCAATTTTATTTGGGGTACCATCAAACCAGGTCAGTAATATAGTAGAAGGAGGTCAAAATTTTTATTCTTTCTTCCTTCCCTTTACAAAGTGCATAAAATCTTATAAATATTTTAACAGTATTGCTCCTGATACACAACAAGAAGTGTGTATTAATCTATTTTCTGATACTACAATGAAATACCTGAGACTAGATACTTAATAAAAAAAAAGATTTACTTAGTTCACAATTCTGAAGGTTAGAAGCCTGTTGCCAGCATTAGGACCTTCTGGCAGATGGTGTCCCAATAGCGGGAGTGTGTGTGAGAAGTAGAGGTCATAGGGCCAGATAAAAACTGGAGAGAGAACTATGGGTCTCATGAAAACTATGCTAATCCCTTTAGAATACACCCTCCATGGACTAGTGACTTCCCACTAGCCCTACCTCTTCAGGGACCCACTACTTCTTGTCATCACCACACTGAGGACCACGTTTTAACACATAAACCTTATGGGGACACACTTAAGCCATATGCAGATCGTAGCGAGTGTGTCAGTAACATGAGTCTATTTGTCTGGTTATGTACCCAGAGCAGCAGCCTCTTGGAATAATCACACATTCTCTAAATTCCTAGGTTCATTTGTCCTTTAGTATTTAATCACAAAGTTTTTTGACTCCTCACATATGGTTGGAAACCAAGCATATTTACCAAAAGCTACTTTGATTCCTGTTGGGTTTTTTTGAAGGGGAGAATGTTGCTTACGTACTTCCTGATTGCTTCTGACTTCTAGTGTTGAATTCTTAAGTTCTTCCCAGCCTGTCACTTCATATCTGTCAGGCCATTTTTTCTGCACCATTTCACTCCGCTTTATACTGTCCGAACTCTTTAGCAGGGTTTCCTGATGGACTTAAGGGCCTAAGGAAGAGTTCTATAAGATATGCAGCATATTTGATGTCATCTAGCCTTCACCAAGTGACAAGCTGCTCTTAAAGTCACTTGATCATTTCTATGCCATTGGTCATCATTGGTTATACATCTGACTTCCATTTCAGCCTATTGCCAACTCATTGGATTCCTTCTCTATTTTGTTAACCTTTAAGCTCAGAAATCCTCCATTTGTCCTGTAGAATAATTAATCTTTAGCTTGGAGTAGAGAAAATTACCAAGAATGTCTGCACTCGTTTCTGCTCTACAGGCCTTATTTCTATCACTAAAACATCCCTTGATGTAATTTCTGTGGTCAGCTGGTAATTTAGAAATGTTCTTCAAAAGATACACAGTGGAAAATATTACAGAAGAAATGATATATCTGGAGCTTGCTTGAAGTAATTGGGGGAGGACAGTGGGTAGAGGTAGAGATGAAACAATATTGACATGAGTTATGTCAATATTAGCTACGAGCGTTGGGGTTGGATGATGGGTACGTAGGATCCATTATATTTCTCATCTAATTTAGTATATACTTAAAATAGAATTACAAGGTAATTATTTTCTTCTTGATGCATATAACATATAATTAGTTGTTATAATATAGATTTTGATATATATTATACAATTTATAACATACCATTCTGTTTACTATAATGCAAAGGAAGAGAAGACTAAACTTGGAGGATAAAAGTAAATATTGGATGAGAGACAAACTTCAGGGAAGATTGGAGAGATTTTAAGAGATGCAATAATAGCGAACAAATTAGTTATTTTTTAGCGCACAACAAATTGCACCAAAACCTAGTGGCCACAAAAACCAATACGCAATATTCAAAAGTCACAGGTCAAAATTTGAGTGGGTTTCTCTCTCTCGGGACTTTTCGCAAGGCTGCTATGAAGTTCTTGGCTGGGGCACAAATCACCTCAAGGCTTGGTAGATGAATATCCATTTCTAAACACATTTATGTAGCTCTTGGCAGGTCTCAGCTCCTCCCTGGCTGTTGGCCGGAAACACCAGTTCTCTGCTCACATGGTTCTCTCCACAGGGTTACTCCACAGCGTGGCAGAGGCTTCCCTTCGAGAATGATTTAAAGAACAAAATCTAGATAGAAGCCACCAGCTTTTTGTATTGTACCCCCTGATGACTGCCATTGTTTCTTCTATACTTTGTTTGTTAGCAGAGTGTCAGTAAGTCCAGCCCACAAAGTAGAAGTTTATGTAAATCCAAGACTTCCAAGAGCAAGGATTCAACAGGGCCAATTACAGACTCTGCACCCTACTCTGTAACCTGGGTCCCAATTATTCATGTCCCTCTCACATTTCAAATACATTAACCTCTCCCAGGGGTTTTTTACAGCATCAGTTCCGACGCCAGAATTTCATCATCCAAATCAGGTATGGCTGAGGCTTCTTAGGTGTAGTTTCTAAAGCTCAGGTCATTGTGTGCAATTTCAACAGAATTGTGAAAATAAAGATCCACATTATTGGAGCTGGGGATATAGCTCAGTGGCACAGCGCCTGCATGGCAAGCGCAAGGTCCTGAGTATGATTCCTGGCACCAAAAATAAAAATAAAAATAAAAAATAAAATAGTAAGATCCACATTATTGGTTTTTCACACATCAACCCACAAGGGTGGAAAATACATAAGATGAGATAAGCCTTGTAAATATTGCTGGTCAGAAAGGAGGAGAGTGAAGGCAGTTGGGAATAAAGGAGCCTTTGGTCCATAGCAATTCTGAAATCTAGCTGCAAAAATGTTGGAAATTCCTTACCTAGGTCACAAAGCATAGCAATAATTCTTTATTATTTTAGCTCTGCCTTGTGGCTTGTTTTAGTTGGCTCACGCTGCCACAACAAAATATCATAGATTAGATGGCTTAAAAACCAGAAATGTATTTTCTCATAATTCTGGAGGCCAAGAATCTAAGATCAAGGGGTCAGCAGAAGGGCCCCTCCTCCTAGCTTCCAATGGATGCCATCTCGCTGTATCTTCACAAGGTCTTTCCTCTCCATGTAAACAGAGAAAGGGGGAGAGAGGGAGAGCTGTCCAGTCTCTTTTTAGCAAGGACACAAGTCTTATCTAATTAAGGCTCTACCCTCAGAACCTCATTTAACCTGAATTAACTCTGTAGAGCCTCTGTCCCTAGGTACAGTTAAATTAAAGGTTAAAGCTTCAACGTATGTATTCAGGGGGACACATTCAGTCTACAGCAAACTGAGACCTGCTGAACTATCCTTCCTTGGGCATAAAAGGTAGAACTTTTTGGCTGAGGAGCAGTTTTACTGGCTTATTGTTTGACATTTGGGGGAACAGCCTCTAAGCCTGCCTTCTGACATTTAGGGTATTTAGCTTCCTCTTTCTGCTTTTGTATTTATTGTCTGCCCTTTTGAACCAAAGGTGGCACAACTTTTATTTCAGAGGGCCTTTGTATGACTCAATAGCTCTCTGAGGCATCACCTTCGATCTTTCTAAGGTCTTAAGAGAAGATTTTGCAGTCACAATCTCAGCCTCATTTCTAGGCTGTGTTTTTCTGGCAGTGCCCTGAATTTGGCTTTTGCTTGGAAGTCATTTCTTAGCCTTGCTTGCCATCTTGAAATCCAGCAAGTTCTAGCTCTTCTTTGTTTAACAGGGTTTTTCTCAATAGTTTCTCTCTCTCCATTTGCATTTTACCATAAGCAGCAAGAAGAAATGAGCTTGTAAACATTTTCTTGAAATTTTCCTGGGTGCGTTTTCTTCTTCCCAAGCTAGAGCAGCTATGCTGAGTTTTCTGCCACTGCACAACAAAGGGCTCCCTTCTCTCAGTTTCAATTAACACGCTCCCCCTTTGCCTTGGACCCATCACCAAGAGCACTCCTGCCTGGTTTAGATTAAAAACCTATATTTTTTCTTACTTCATAGTGAAATTCATAAGAATTCATAAGAATCCTCTATCTTCATCTCCAGCAGAAGTTACCTTCTGCTTTGCTCTTTATCTTAATATTTCTTTTCTTTCTCTTTTATTGAGGAGGCTTCATACTGTGTCAACTTGTTTAGGTGGAACTACATTTCCCAGAATTACTTTTTCTGAGCTACAATTCCTAGAGTTGTATTTCTGGTTATCTAAACCAAGTAGGAAACTGGCATTGCAACACTACTCTCCCGTACTTCAGAGAGAATTCTGAGTTGGTCAGGGGTGAATGAAGCAGATAGGTGTGTGAAAATTTCACCTTATTTGAGAATCAGGCACAAAAATATCTGGGTCAGAAGATCATGTTTTAGATGGCCAGACATAGGGAGAAATATCCAAATAAACATATCTAGGTTGTAATGAGCAACAGGACCCAGAAACTTTGTTGTAATTCCTGACAGTTAGAATGTTCCTATGGACAGGTTTTTGTGATGAAAGATTAGCCTGGGATTGACATGCCATCATGTCCAGGGTATGTTGGTAAGTGAAGAAAGGAAAGTGCAAAACAGTACCTACAATCTGGTATTTTTATTGTAAGAAACCTTAATAGATAAAGGTTTAGACATGCACAAAAGAAATACAGGAAGGATAAAGGGGAGACTAAGAAGATCGTTTCTCTTCCAAAGGGGAAGCAGGCATGAGCAGCAGGGACTTTTTTGTTTTCCTTAAAAATAATAGCTCTAGGGCCGGTGAGATGGCTCAGCGGCGTAAGCACCTGCCTGGCAAGCGCGAGGTCCTGATTTCGACCCCCGGTACCCACACACACACACACACACACACACAAGTAATAATAATAATAGCTCTATGTTTTAGAACTCTGGCAATATTTCAGATACCCACAAAATAAATAATTAAAATCAACCGAGCTATATCTGTGGGTGTGGGTGTAGGACTCACACTGGAATGTAAATAGTACTAAAGGAACTTAATTGTACTATAAATGAATAACATGACCACACCGAGCAGGTGGGAAATAAGGATCAACCGAAGTAACTCTGGAAAACAGTATTCTGACTAGATGTTGTAAGGTTAAAGGCAAAAAGAGCTCTGCCCAAACATCATCATACTATAGTTAATAAATCTGCTTTTTAAAGGAATATGCATTTGCTATTCTAAAACTACCTTAATGTGTATTCTAGGTTTAAGTAAATAAGTAAGTATATTGAGTAATGTGAGCCAGGTTTCTTGCAGACAGGGAAAAGCGTTATAAATGAGGAAAGTAGGAAGGATAGAATACACACTGCCCATTGTAGTCTTAAATTGGGTATGATGTATACAGATAAGTGTACATAGGTAGAGATATATTTGTATGTGCATACAAACATTAATTTCTTAGCACTATTTCCTATTTGGTGTGTTTTCTAGTAAAATAAACCAAAACTCTTTGGGTGCAGAGACAGCAATGATGAATTAGAGTTCTCTAGAGGAAAACAGCCAAAAGAAAATATATGTATAATTATGAAAGGGGATTGATTAGGTGGGCTTGCAGAATCGGAGGTGGTAGGGTTTATAGTGGCTGTCTGTGTGCTCCAGAGTCGGGGGATCCACTAGCTACTCAGTCCAAGAAGACAGAAGCTGCAGAATGAGAGAGATCAAAGATTCAGGCCCAGTCCAAAGCCGAAGGCCTGGAAGCTCTCTGGGTATTTGCCAGTGCGAGTCTGTGTTGGAAGGCTTAAGAAACTAGAGACCTGCAGACCAAAGTCCTATGGTAGCAGGCAGAAAGGGCGCACCTGCTCGATGAGACTGGGCCTTTACAAAAGGAGCATACTTCTTTCTTCTTTCACTTTTCTACTCCATCCAAGCTACAAGCCTATTGGTTGGTGTCACCCACAACTGGTGTGGGTTACCCGCTCAGTTTGCTGGCCTTTATGTCAATCATCCATAGACACATCCAGAACTGTGCTTTACTAATCTGTTAGGTATTTCTTTCTCCAGGCAAACCTATCACTTTAATAACAATGAATACGTATATTACCTGGGTCTTACCTTCTAAATACAGTTAAAAGAAAACTCTTCAGAGAAATGGCTGATTCCTGGGCTAGGAGAGAGAAAATACAAGAGGAACCTAGGAACATCTTGTGGATCCAGAAAATAAGGAAGTGTTCAAAAAACTGATAGAGAGATGTCAAAGGACACAGAAGCCAGCTTGAAAACATTTGTGCTCACCAAATACAGAACAGTCTTAATAAGAAAATTAAAAAATAATAGTAATGAATTATAAACCATAGAATAAAATAAATATCAGTGAGTCTATTTATGAACAAACAAATGAAAGCCAAAGGAACAGCTCTTCTTTATAATAGAATTCCAATTAATAAATATAGAAGGAATGATAAAAATAAAAAAGTCAACATTTGCTAAATACAGTAATATTTGATTCTGGCAAAAGTCATCAATGAATGTTGAAATTAGTGGAAGTGTGATGCTAAATATATTTGCATAGTCTCAAATATCTCCCTGCAAGAAACTTATTTAAAAGGACAAAAACAACTCTATAGTAGAAAAGATGCCATCTTAGCCAAATAATCATGCTGATATCACCAGGAACAAGAAAGATTAATATCATGGACACACTGAAATCACGTACTCACTGATATCATGTATTGACCAAGGTATAGAATCACATCTTTGGTATTTTTGTTCAAATGCACAACTTCTTTTAATTATGTGAAAACATCAGAAAAATTGAAATTGAAAGATATTTTACAACATAACTAGTCAATATTCTTCAAAAGAGATAGAGTCACGGGAGGCAAAGAAAGTTTAGGGAAACATCCCAAATTAAAGAGGAAAAGAAAGACATGACAAGTAGATACACCATGGGATCCTGGATTGGATTCCAGATCAGAAAATGGACATTGGGGAAAACTGACAAAGTTGGGACAAAATATGTAGATTGTTTAGGAGCATAGTCACTTGGGAAACCTCAGCGAAAGACATACAAGCATAGTACAATATTATTTTTATAACTTTTTGTATGTGTAATGTTCAAACTAAAAACTAAAGCTTTAAATAATTTATCAAAGAGTATTTATTTATATCAAGAATACATGGATTTTAAGAATGGAGGCCGTAAAGTGAGCTGCAGTGGAGGAAAGGTCTGAAGAACAAGTTAATAAATGGCGCGCATCAACCGCATGGCTGCCCTTTGGGCCTCCGCATTCCGTTGCCTCTGGCTGTCACTCTGGATCTTCCTTGGCACAATATCTAAGTTTCTTGTGGTCCTTCCTTTCCATGTCCTAAGCTCTTTCTCCCACCCTGAAATTTAGAATTCAGTGATACTCAGAAACTCTCTCTGTGTCCACACCGCCCTCTCTCTGCCATCTGCGCTCCTTCACCTGCAAACTCTCTTCTCTCAAAGGACATTTGCGCAGCCACTCATTTTCCCAGTTCAGACCAAGTTCCCAGTTCACTCATAACACTGCCACTCTACGATCCTTCATCATGATGATGCCAGGCACTTCCTTCTCCACGCAGGCTGTTCACTTATTGGCTCTCACCCAGGGTGCGAGCAATGCATCCCCTTTGTTATCAGAAAATGAAATTGAAGTGGGATTCTATTGTATCCTTTCCCACCTTCAGGTGTAAGGTGAGTGTGAGTAGGGTGAGGGTGAGCACACAAAGACAGACAGAAGCCTGTACCTCCTGAATTTCTTCCAAATTTTCCCCTTTTCTTTCACATCTCAGAGGGGCTTTCTGGTCTCAGGACAAGGCAGACAGCACATGTACTTCATCAGGTTGTGTCTCCTGTGAAGTCTTTGTGACCACACATTGCACACACATCCATGGTTTTGAATTTAGAAACCAAGAATTTTATCGTTCCTCAGCCCTATCGCAGAACTGGTCCCAGACAAATGGCAGTTCCACATCTCACAATATATTGTGAAATGGGCAGAAAAAGAAAACAAATTGATTTATCAAAATATCCCATTGACTAGTCACCATCGTTCGAGTCTAAGGTTGCTTGTGATGGAAATCCTTCCTTTTGTTCACACTTTTACCAGCAATAGCTTGTGAGGCACATTAAAAACGATTCTAGGGTGTCATACACTCCACTGAAAAAGAATCTCTGGTTCTCAAAGGGTCCATATTCTAACAGCACCCATGTCCTCTGCATTCCCTTCTCTGCTGCCTCACTGGCTGCACTCCTCTCTCACCCTCCCTTTCATCTTCCTGAATCTTTTCCATACAGCATAATTTCAATCTCCTCATAACATCTTTCCCATGCATTATTTTTCCTAACTAGCTAGGGGTCTCTTCAAGAAGAGTAATGATGTTTAATCCCACCCCCCGCCTGAATCAAGAGCTCCGTTTTAATCATAGCAGTTGGAAGATAACCAACCAAAGTGAGTGGCCTCCAGGGGAGGTGATCCTCACTGGTATCACAGGACTGCAAGTGGGAAGACAGAGAAACTACTCAGCTGTTGACAAGTAGAGGTAAGTAAATATTTATACCAGAAACATACACACTTGCCATAATAACATACCCCCTACACACCGTTTCATATTCTACATCACAGTTTCCTACATGCTGTTTCATATTCTACATCAACGTAAAAAGTTACAGAAAAGTCCAAGCAGTGCTGTAAATTATTTTCTAAGTTGCAACAATAGTTTACTTTTGTAATTCTAGAGAGAGAAAAGAATCCTAAGAAACAAACAAAAAAATTAATAAACTTGATTGTCTAAATTTTTACCATATGACTTACAATGAAATGATCAGCATAGATATGACAAGCTATTAAAAGTGCAAGTAAACAGCATGCTTTCCTTCTGTGTATTTCCCATTACTATTTCCCAGCATGGTTTGCTGTTCTCAGACACAGTTGTCTTCTTCATTTAAAGTTCTCTTCAAAAACAGATGAGTAGAAAACTATGGTTAAACAGAAAAATGAGCACCAGTACTGCATGAATACAGAGATTAAAGGAACAGTTTCATATAGTATTATATAGTATACCAAATAAAATAGTGATTTCCCAGAATGTCTTTCTTGTAGATGAAAGCAAATCCACTAAAATTTCCATCAGATAAATCAAAATCATGTTCTCCAGCAAGTAAAGAATTATATAATTGTATTATTATTCTATTATTTTTATTTAACCTACCTGACCTATATTTTGTCAATATCCCACTGGTCTACTCATTTATTCAACAAATGATTATTAACCAGTTACTACTGAGGTTACAATGCCCTCCACTATCAAAAAACTTACATATTTTAGTTTCTAACTATATTGGATGATTTAATTTTCTCTGTATCTTAATTGAAATAAGAATATTTTCAGGTAAATTTTAGATTTCCTAAATGACTTCAGTTTTGTAAACACTTTCAAAACATGTTTGAAAATTTCATGAACATATTTGAAAGTTAAAAGGGGAATAAAGTTATCTCAATATAGTACTATTTTTTATTTGGATTTTAAATATGTATTTGCCCTTTCACTTTTGGAAGAGAAGATGCCTTGTGGTTTGTGTTGAAAGAAGTTGCTCAATGATTTATACTTTCTGAACGTAACTGCCCTTAACCCCTGCCCTTACCTGAATCAAGAGCTCCGTTTTAATCATAGCAGTTGGAAGATAACCGTGAGTGACCTCCAGGAGAGGGGATCCTCACTGGTATCACAGGACTGCAAGTGGGAAGACAGAGAAACTACTCAGCAGTTGACAAGTAGAGGTAAGTGAATATTTATACCAGAAACATACACACTTGCCATAATAGGCCAACCCAGTAGATAAATAGATATTTTAGGTTTCTCACAGGAATATGTCATTTATAGGATATTCATTTGCTTGAAGTGGTTCTCAGAAGGATGTTGAAGAGGGCCTCTATACACATAAATATACTAGATACCTAATTCTTTGCATAGTTTAACAGAGCCCAACCCAATGATCTTGTCTATCAGAAACTGCCATGTGACTACTCTGAAATATTATTAGCAGCTCTGTTCCTGCAATGCTTTGCTCTGCTAATGTCTGGCACAGAGCGGTACTCTGTGGAAACGGGGTAATTCCACTCAACGTTAGAAATGACTTGATATCCTACGTTCGTTTTGACAAATGAAACATTGTCCCAGAGGAACTGGGTTCCATCTTGTAGGCGGTTCCTGAAGGTATGGTGTACAGAAACCCAATATCTCTATCTTCTCTTTGCTAGAAATGGCACACGTATTGCCAGTCTTACTTTCAAAATTCAAATGGGATCCAACAGTTAAAATACATCTCTGTTTAGAAAGAGAGAGCCTAGTTGCTCAGCATTTTTCACTTCAAAGCAGAACAATATATTTTCAAACAGCATTTTCATTAGAGAAGATTTTTATAAGCTTGCTTTGATTCTTTGCTTTTGATTCTTTGAATACTCAGTGGGTATTAGGACAGTTTGTTTAGTAAAGCCCACATTATCATCTTATTAGTGTAGTTAAAAAGTCCTACTTAATTAAGTTACATTCAAGGATTGTATCCATTTTGGTTATTTTTGAGAAGTGACATAACAAATGTTCACATAAAGATCATGTTAAATGAGCCATAACTGAATGGTAAACCACCTGAAACATAACTAAGTGAATGAGGAAAATACACTACTTCAGGGAGGTTGACAAACAGAGATTTTCTTGAATTTATAGTTACTCATTAGGTTGTTTGGTGGGAAGCACAAAAACGTCAAGCTACAGGAGCTTCAGTATGGCTAAGTATCTTAAGAATCTTTCTTGCACCACAGCCTCATAAGAGAAAAGGAGAGATTCTTAATTCACATGTGATGTGCCTCTGCATTTCTCATCTTATTTGAATGGAATGACGGTAAGTTTTTATAACCAGATCTTCTCTTTTGCCAGATATATTAGAATGGAAGAAAACCTCAATGCAAGCCAGGGGAAAGGAGGAATCATTGAATAATCATTTTCCATTGTATAAGTTGTTATGAGAGTCTGTTTTTATAATAAACACCACATAACATACCACAAACAGGAAAGACATAACCAAGTGTCTTGATGTTCATCTCAGAAACTGTAAAATGAGAAGGACTTTTGGAAAACTCTCCTAATATATCTCCGAGAATTGAAAGAACTGTAGCTATTTAAGCCTGCCTTGCTGACCCTACTTTCTTTTTAGTAAGTCAACAGAACTCAATAACTAATTGGTTCAAACAATGCCCAGAGGTCTGACATTATTAATGCACAGCCCAGTTGTTGGAGGTACAGCCAAAGGAAGGTGGGCTTTGGTGAGTCTAGGAGTGAGTCAAAACCAGAGGAAAATAGAAAAGCATCAAGCTCAGAAGACGATTGTGTGCCCAACCTCTCTGTAGGGACAGTGCTAGGGTTATTAACTTCCACATTGTCTCAAAGCAAGTTTCTGGATTTCTTCTACCATAAATTCCCTTCCTGAGACATTCAGAGTAGCCCACATTCAAGGACAAGGCGATGTGTAGCAACAAGATTTAATTAGGGACCCAGGAGGTGGTGAAGATTTAGAGTTATGCAATCAAATTAAATATTCTTCTGCAGCTTTTTGTTTTCTTAGCAAAGTTACTTGGAAATAAATCTAATGGAGAATAAACCCAAGTGATTAAATCAACAGTGGCAAATTTTATGACCTTTCCAGAGGACACCTGGTTTTTCATTTTTGTCTGAACCCATTTCAAGAAAAATTAACTTCAAAAAATAATGTGGAAAATTATTTGATCCAGTGTGCAAAACTCAGGAGTTTGTCAGAAAGAATCAAATCATACGATTATGTCTGAGAATTTAGTGAATATTATTTCAGAGAGTCTGTTACCTTTAAATGTTCTAAGGGGTCCCCTGTGACAGCACTGGAAAAGCTTTATTCCTGTGTTCATTTGGTCACTCATTCACTTCCCAAATATTTATTGGAAACTATTACTTGCTTGGCCCTGTCCTAGGCACAGCTGATGTAGTGTTGATCAAAACCAGAAAGCCTTTGTCATCCAGAACTTATGTTCTCATGAGAAGTCCTGTATTCTCAAATGATAGTTACAGTATAAATGCTCTAGAAGTGTACGATGCTTTTATAGAAGACCCTAGCAAGTCTGGACACCCACGGAGAGTTTCCTGGAAGTAGGTTGAAGCTTCACTGAAGAATACAAAGGAAGAATTCATTGTGTGAAGAGGGAATAACATCCCACCCAGAGGGAACAGTGTACATGAAAGTCTTAAGACAGCGGAAAGTGCTGCATTTTAGAGACATTAAAGAAGCTCATTGTGTCTGGGAGCAGCAACACCATAGGAGCAATAAGGAAAGCCAGTGTCCAGATCTTGGTTTCTAAATGTCATTTTTCACTGAAAATAAACAATAGGACTACTTGGAGAAAAGGCCAAATCCCCCAGGAGATTTTTTGTGTAAGAAAGTGCTGAAAGAATAGAGGAACTTGCAAACTGTCAAAATAATATCTTGCAATTCTGCCTACCAAAGGACAAACAAGAAATAATACAGATGTCAAATAATACAGATGAGAAAAGGAGGCGTGAGGTCTCTTTTGCAGTTCATGAGAGGGAGGTTGGGGAATTGTGAACTCTGATCTCTGAGACATCCCCCGCCATGGAATGCTCTAGTTGTCTTTATTAGGTTGAGGGAGCCAGCGCTGTGCATTTCTGATTTACTGTTGTGCTGCCAGCACTCTGTCCAATGCCTGGCACATGGTGGATGCTCAAAACGAAGGCATGAAGAATAAACAATGAGTAGATGATTGTATATGACGGCCAAAGATTTATTTTCTTACTTAAGTAATCAAAATCTTCAGTGCTGGCCCTCAGTGAGTGAGTAATTTGTTCAGAATAAACTAGGTTAAGGAGAAACCTGACAGTTAATTTCCAGTCCCCTTTTGATTGATGATATTTGTGTGTTTATAAAAACTAGAGGGTGTTTTAAAAGTAAGTATAATTTGCCTAGAAGACTTGGAACACATCCATTTATCAATAGAAGCAGTTAATACATTTAGCATGAAAGAATCTTACATTGTTACGTTGTTCTAATTAACAGATATTATGATGAAAGCTTAAAACATCCCAATATGGGAATATAGGAGGAAACTGTTTTAAAGATGATTTTGGAAATAGCTTTATTTCTTTTTAATAGTACAAAATATGACTATGCTCAAGGAAGAATATTGAAAAATATTGGAGGATATAAGGAGGAAAATTAAAATTACCCATGATGGTACAACTCAAAGAAATCACTATTAATATTTAGCTAGCTAGGCTATCAGATATTCCTCTCTGCAACCTACAGCTGCACACGGACACATGCACAAGAAATTCTACATGGGTAATTCTGTATGATTCTATAGTTTTTCTTTTAATTTAAAACTATACCATAGACATATTTTCCAGTAATAAATATGAACATGATCAATCATTTTAATAATTATAAGATTGCATGTAAGGTTATTATAAGGCAATTTATTTAGCCAATCTTTCCTGATGGACCATTAAATAATTTCCACTTTTTCCAACAGTGTACCTATCACTTTGGTGAACATCATGGCATATCAATCTTGAACTTTGGCTTAATTATATCTTTAAAATAAATGCCTAGGATACTACTGATGTTAAATAATAAGCAAATTTTGATGTTGCCAGACTTCCTGCCTTCAGAGATGTTTAGCTCTACAAGTAGAGTATAAAATATCTGTTTACTCTTGCTAACAATTGGTATTATCAATCAAATATTTAATAGTTTCCAATTTGACACAAAAGAGTATATTTTTTTTCCTTTCCTTTTTTACTGTACTTTATATCTTTAGTTCCCTTTTAAGTTTTAAACAATATTTTAAGAGGGAGTTATCAAAATGTCTTTTACACATTATTTTTTATTATTTTGTTGAAAAGTATATTTTTTTACCATTTTAAAACACGCACTGCTTTCTAAATCATTTTCAAATGCATTAGTGTGGTAGGCAGCTTGTACAATGGTACCCAGCGATCCTAGTCGCTTGCTGTTGTTATTTCCTCCCCTTGAGTGCAAACTAGCCCTGCGCTTTTGCTCTTCTTAAGGCAAATCAAATATAGTCAAGGAAATGGGATGTCACTTTCGTGATGAGGGTACAAAATCTTGTGAGTCCTGTCTTACATAGCAGATTCTCTGTTGCCTTCTCAGCTGGCGTGCTTTGTTAAAGAAAGATGCTTGGAGAAAGTCACCTGGAAAGGAACTGAAGGTAGCTTGCGACTTCAGTCTAATAACTCATGAGGAAATGAATCTTACTGATAACCATGTGGATTCGGAAGCACATCTTTCTTCAACTGATCTTCAGATG
Source organism: Erethizon dorsatum (assembly GCA_028451465.1). Taxonomy (NCBI): domain Eukaryota; kingdom Metazoa; phylum Chordata; class Mammalia; order Rodentia; family Erethizontidae; genus Erethizon; species Erethizon dorsatum. Next base: position 79,726,913 of record CM051838.1, on the reverse strand, counting down.
AGGGCCTAGGCCTGTCAGATGCCTTGATTCCAGCCACAGCCATATCTGTACCATTGCTTATAATGTCTTCTAATGAACACCCCTGTGACACATTTTATCTCTAAAGCTTACAATGTGAAATTTCCAGGGTACATAAGTGTGACTGTACCACATTATAACTTATAGTATAGAAATCAAATCTGCATCTTAAAATTCCATATACTAAGTTATCATGTACTATGTGGCAATTTGGTCATTCTAGTATAGCCAAAAAGAAATTTGGTTTTACATTTGTTTACCTTTGTCAGGGAAAGATGATAAAAATGAGCTGAAAGTTTTTAGTCCGGCAGATGGTTTTTGGACAAGAATGAATTATTATATTTACTTAGCATCTTCTATAATGAGATTTTGTTTACTTTATCAATTGCTTGATGTATCTTGTCTTCATTAAAGAATTTATTGAATACACAATATCTTATGCTACAACTAGCATTGGATCTCTTAAGGACTCTCCTTTGTTTTGGTTTCACAGTAATTATAAGAAATTTTACAATTTATTGCATGTACTTGTATTTATATAGATTTGAGAATTTGCTTGCTATATGTCCAGACTCATCTAGATTATGTTAAAAACAAAAAGATACATATCTTACATTTTGACTCTGCTATGCATAATTTCCCTGGGTAATGTTTCTTGTAGATGGGTAGATTCCATATAAAGCAGCGATGCCAAATCTTTTAGAGCTTTCAGTGATAACAAACAGTCCACTGCAGCATGTGTGCCATAGGTATACCACTGCTGGTATAGATGTACCCCATCTTGCCTGGAAGATTTGAAAACATCTCTGTTTCTTCCTCTAGAATAAAAATACTTGTCTCTCAACATGTTAATGTGAGTGGAAGTATTTAAAGATTCAAACCATTTTAGTAACATAAGGAATTCATCAATAAATGCCCAATTTGCTCTTCTGCTTATGAGACATGGTCAGAGATATAGAAATTGTAATGTAGGGAGGAAATAAAAAGCCTCTCTTCCCTTCTTATATTTCTGCCACCTCCTGTATTTCTTGACTCCTGCCTTCACCGTGTTAAAAATCTCTTTAAGAGATGATGTGGTATATATGTACAATGGAGTATTATTCATCCATAAAAAAGAATGAAATCCTGTCATTTGTAGTGAAACGAATGGCTGGGAGATATTATGTTAAGTGAAATAAGCCAAATGTAGAAAGACAAGGACTGCATATTCCTTCTCATGGGTGAAAGTTTTAAAAAAGAAAATAAAAAGGTCAACCTGAATGTAGAATGGCGATTACTAGAGGTTGAGAATGGGGAATATGAGTAAAGAGAGGCATATTTGATCAGTGCAATGTACACATGTATGGAAATGTATGCATGTATGGAAATATCACACTGAATCCCATACATATGTGCAACTAATACATTTCAGTCCATTTTTTTTTAATTTAAAAAGAGATTCCTTTGAGAAGGAGAAGGTAACATTGTTTTCTTCTACTTCATTATTCTGGGAATTAAGAGTAAAATTTAATAATGCCTTATAGGAATTTTATTCTTGGTCATGTTTTCACAAAATAATAAGTTCAGTAGTGAACTACATAGGTTCATGGTTTTATCTACCAAATATTTTATTCTCATATAAAGTAGGGTAACAGTGCAGGAACTTGAGAAATGAGAATTGTAGGTAGACAGAAGTTGACTCAGGAAGGTTCCAGAAGAAGTTTCATGGGTAGAGAAGAGGAAATGGATTGCCTCATTCACCATGGCACCCTGGTCAGGCCACTTTTGAGTGATGACTATATCTGTTGTTTTAAACAAAAGTGTAGCTGTTCCTCTCCATCCTCAAAGTCAGTTGCTTCTTCCATTACAAACTTTTATCATCATGTTTTGATTAGTTAAGGGAAGTCCAAAAATCCAGTAGAATTCCCAGGCTTAGGAATTCAAATGAAATTAAACATACAATGCTCCCACGAAAGAGTGCAGAGATTGATCTGCATCCAGACTAACCCAGAGACTCGTCTATGTCTATGAATGTGAAAGAATAAAAACTATATCCAGTACAAACTATCAGAATCCACATCCCCAAAAGAAGATTGGAATGGACCTACGCAGAGCAGTCAGGAGTAAGGAGATGGTTTGGTTCGAAGATAGTTTACTATGGGGCAAGTGCCTTCCAGGATTTCCCAAGAGGACAGCTAAGAGTTCCACCTCTGCCTTCTTCATTTGGGGACTTTCAGATGAGAGAAGACATGGAATCGGAACACTCAGGTTCCACCCAGAATTGCTACCTATGTGAGCAAGTCATTAAATCTCTTAAATCGTCAGTTTCTTCATTAGTAACAACTTCAGCATGTTGTTCTGTTGAGATAAAAAGTATAAAATATGTTTTTCTACATATTATACTTGTGATTTTTATTGCTTCATATGTGTGCAAATTCCAGAACATTCCAAGAGAGCAGCATGACATATTTGTCCAAACATAGATGCTGTGACAGAGATATGACCCTGCCATTGATAAGAAGCAGGAAGGATTTGCATCTCCATTCTAATCCTTTAGGCTACATTGAAGCTGTGCCTGCACACAAGATCCTTGGAAAGTTTTTTCAATAAACATGAAGGACTTTTTAAAGACTTTCAGTTTTTTATGTAAAATTTAAAAACCAAAAGTATTCACTTAAGATAATTTTTCAAAAAATATATTTTCTTTAATTCTACCATTTAATTCTACAAAAAAGTCTGGCCAATGTGGTTATGCAAATAATAACCTTTTTTAATAACATGGGTTTTAGGAGAAGCCAACCTTTGCTTGTTAGTATAGAATTAAGTTGGCATGCCTTTTGTATTCAACAGAAAGTGAATGTGAATAAACAGTGAAATTTGAGGTGACACCACTGATATTTGCTCTTTTTTTTTTTTGGTGGGTACTGGGGGTTGACCTCAGGACCTCGCGTGCCAGCAGGCGCCCATGCTGCTGAACAATATCACCGGCCTTTTTTTGTATGTGGGTTCCGGGAGTCGAACTCAGGCCCTCGCTTTTGCCAGGCAGGCGCGTACGCCGCTGAGCCATCTCACTGGCCCTGATATTTGCTCTTGAGAAGATATGAGAGAGTGGGATGGAAGGAAAGGTGGGTCACAGCTACCTTTCCGGTTTCCAGAAGGATAAATTGAGATCACTGGGCTTCTGGGAAAATGATCAGTGGATGAAGTTGGGTGTTCTACTTTATGATCTACAAGAGCCAAGATGCTACTATGTGGAGTAGTGGTAGAATGCAGGATATGCATACAGCATAATAGTAAAGAGTATGGATTTGAGTATAAAAAAGTCATCTATTTGAGTCTCAGTGCTTCTGGATACTAGCTGTGAGGTCTTGGGGAAATATTTACTCTCCATGAGTCCTTCATAGAAGGAGGCAGTAATTATAACAATTGTCACCAGAGTTGTAGCATTAGCTGAAATAATATGAAGAGAACACTAAGTCTGGCATTGCCTAAAGTTCTCAGTAAATGGTAACTCTGCTTACATTGTATCTCCCATATACTCTTAAATTATGTGTAAAAATAGAGGTGTAGTAAAATATTTTAATGATATTCCTATGATTCTGAATCCATTCTTCCTCATATTGAACATACATATGCCTTTCTTATTTTATTATATCATTTTAATTATACTTTCTTTTGCAAGACAGATGTTTTTCTGACTAGCTAAGCCAATACTTTGCATGTCAAATTATATTTGACAATGAGGGGTGGGCATTCTAGTAGAAAAATACGAATTGCTTTAATGGAATAATTTTTAAACTTTATTAAAACATATTCTTTCAAAAATCTGAGGAAAGCTATTTCTCCGTTTCCTGCTGAAATGCACAAATCTTTACATGCACCAAGCTTTGTGTATAATTAAATACACATATGGACATCCTTTAAAAATGTTAAACATTTTTAATGAAATGAATAAATATTTGACATTGCAAATTACCCAATCTTAATTATTTTCTATTATAGAAATTCAAATTTACATATAATGACTTTAAATGAAATTCTTTATATAGAATTTGATGTTTAATGTCATCTGAAAGATTTTCATATGCCACAATGATTGCTAATAAGGTTATTTTTAACCTAGGATTATTAACTATGCTGTACTGAGTGGGTTTGTATCTAATGAATAAACTGTTACTGGCATACCAATAGAAATAATGTCAGGTGGCATTACCAAATTACACACATTGATTGATTAATATTCTTTTATGCTTTTTCAGTACCAAATAATCAGCAAGTATGATTTTCTCCTTAGAATTTTCCTTTTCATTTTTAACTTCTATTTTTATTTATTTATTTATTTATTTATTTATTTATTTTTTGTGGGTACCGGGGGGTCGACCTCAGGACCTCGCGCGCCAACAGGAGCCCGTGCCGCTGAGCGATATCACCAGCCCCTTTTTCGTATGTGGGATCCGGGAGTCGAACTCGGGCCCTCGCGCTTGCAAGGCAGGCGCTTATGCCGCTGAGCCATCTCACCGGCCCTTCTATTTTTAAAATAATTATCATTTTGAAATTTCTATAAAGTACTTATTTCCTCACCATATCATGATCTAATGGGAGTAAAGGGGCACCTGAATCTTAAAAAGAATCAATATGGGGACAAATTTACCAGAAAACCCTTAGTTTAACTCACTCCTGTACTCATTACTGTATTAATGTTAGTGAAATTAGTGGTGTACATTTAAAAATAACAAATGGCCAATATACTGTAAAGACTCCCCTGCCAGCAAAATGTAATATTTTTGCTGGTAAAAACAAATTGGAATCTTCTAAATATATGTTTCAAAAGATATAAAAATCTTGTGGAAATACAGTTTAGTTTTAGGACAACTTTTATAATGTAATTTCTTTTTTTATTCTTATTAGTATGTGTTTGCAGTACATAATGATGATATTCATCCTGGGGAGTTGATACTTGTACATAACATACATCTTAATTCTACTTTCATTCTCTTCCTCTTTCCTTCCCCCTTCCTCCATCTCTTGATCCCCTTCCCTTTTGCAAAAGATCTTTTTGTTTCTTACTCTCTACCTTTAATTTTGTTTTTTAATTTATTTATACTGTGGGTTTCTCATGTAAGAAAAACCATGCAATATTTAAACTGTGTGTCTGATTTATTTCACTTAACATTATGATCTCAGGGTGCATCCATTTTCCTACAAATGACTAAAAATTATCCTTTATGGCAGAGTAGTATTCTATTATGTATAAATACATTTTAGTTCTCCATTTACCTGTTGATGGACATACTTGAATAGGCCACTTCCAAGATTTAGCTATTAGGACTTGTGCTGCATATGCATATATCACTGTAATGTGATATCTTTAACTCTTCCGGGAAGATACCTACAATACCTGGGCAAAATGGAATTTCTAGTTTCAGTTTTTTGAGGAATCTCCATAATGAATTCCATAGTGATTGTCCTAGTTTACATTCCCACCAGCAAGACAGAGGGTTTCTTTTTCACCTGCAACCTTGCCAGCATTTATTATTATTTGAGCTCTTGATGGTAGCCATTCTTTCTGGAATAAGATGGAATCTCAGTGTTGTTTTAATTTGCATTTCTCTAATGGCCACAGAGATTTTGAACATATTTATTGGCCATTTTTACTTCTGAGCAGTGTCTATTCATTGTAGTTGCCCATTTTTTGATTGGGTCTTTTATTTTGAGGTGGGTGTAACTTTATTTTTTTTTTTTTCGTTCTTTATATACTCTAAATATTAGTCCTCTGTCCAAGGTGTAGCTGGCAAATATTTTCCCATTCTGTAGGTTGTCTCTTCACTCTGCTTGTTGTTTCCTTTGCTGTGCAGAAGCTTTTTAATTTGATATAATCTCATTTGTTGTTTCTTGGTAACATTCCTTGAGCAACTGGGGTTCTTTCAGAAAGTCCTGACTATGCCTATGTCTTCAAGAATTTTACCTATTTTGTCTTCCAGAAGGCTAAGTGTTTCTGTTTTAATATTTAGATCTTTGACCCATTTTTAGTTTAGTTTAGTTTAGTGCATTGTGAGTGATATGGGACGAGATTTAATCTTCTGCATGTGGTAGCCAGTTTTCCCAGCATGATTTGCTAAAGAGGCTGTCTGTCTTCCAATGTGTGTTTCTGGACCCTTTGTCAAAGATCAGATGGCCAAATGTGCCTGACATTGCTTCTGCATCCTCTATTCTGTTCCGTTGATCTACATGTCTGTTTTTGTGCCAGTATCACTCTGTTTTTAATCACTGTAGCTTTGTAATATAATTTGAAATCTAGGATTGTGATGCCTCCTGCTTTGCTCTTGTTGCCCAGGACTGCTTGTGCTATTTTAGGTCTCTTCTGGTTCCATACGAATTTTAGGATTGCTTACTCTAGTTCTGTGAGGAATTCTGTTGGTATTTTGATTGAGTTTGCTTTAAACCTAAATATCAATTTTGGAAGTATGGCCATTTTGACAATATTGGTTCTGGCTATGCAGGAACATGGGATAGCTTTCCATTTTCTGATGGCTTCTTCAATCTCTTTCTTCAGAGTACTGTACTTTTTATCGTAGAGGTCTTTCACTTCTTTCATTAGGTTAATTCTTACATGTTTAATTTTTCTTGATGCTATTGATAATGGTATTGTTTTCCTAATTTCTTTTTCTGTGAGTTCATTATTGCTGTAAAGGAATGCTATTGATTTTTGTGTGCTGATTTTATATCCTGCTACTTTGCTGAATTTTGTTATTAATTGAAGGCATCTTTTGGTGGGATTTTTGGGGTCATCTGTAAATGATAATTTGACTTCTTCCTTTCCTATGCATTTCCCTTATATTTCTTTCTCTGACCTGATTACTCTGGTTAATGTTTTGCATACCATATTGCACAGGAGTGGTGAGAGTGGAATTCTTGTCTGATTTTAGAGGGAAAGCTTTTCCTTATTTAATACAATATTGCTAGTAGATTAACTTTGCTTCAAGGAAAAGCTGTCAACCTAGAAGGACCTATGTCACCATCTGATTTGTGATTTTTGACCTTCTGGGTGGCTCCAAAATTCTAATGGAGGCTGATTCTTTATTTTTTTCTTAAACTGTGGGATTTTGATAATCCACGACCCATGCTAATTCGATATGAGATTTATGTTTGTTGCTGCTTTTAATGTCATTAGGTAAATCAAGAGGCAAAGGAAAGCCGTTCCCATGGCGGCAGTGAGAAACAAGCTGTGCTGGCAGTTTTCTTGGTTGCTGATCTGGTGCATCTGCCATGTGTAAAATGACAGCAGGATCATTCAGGAAATTCAATATTCTCACTGAGAGAAGCCAAGCATGACAGCTTATTTTGGGTATAATTCTATCACGAGGATGCATTTGTTCTTGGAGCAGCCTCAGAAAGCCTCTCTTTTATTGACCTGTCTCCTGATTAAAGGGACAGTTGATGTCAATTACACAGAGAATAGTTTTTTCTTTGCAAAAGTGTCTTATTATTGTCAATATTTTTAATAAGGAAAGTATTTTATTGCTAACTATTTGTTTATTGTTTGTTTTCAGCATTGCAGATTGAAAAATGGTTCCTGAAAGACTGAAAACAGTCATCCTATAAATTACAAATAATAAATGTTGTTTTCTTGCTGCTTGTAGGAAGCCCTTTCTGTGTGAAATAGCACTCAATAGACAGAAACATTTCAAAATAATGACTAAGCTATAACTAGAAGGTTATTAATTTTATGAATAAGTCAGCAGAAAGTATTGTAACATAAATACTACATTATGAAAATGAATTGCATATAAATCAATAGTTAATTACTCTTTTATTAATTTCATAGTTTTGTCTAAAATGCATTCTCAAGTTATTCTTCAGATCAAAAAAAAATTTTTTTTAATGTGGGTACTGGGGGTCGAACTCAGGACCTCGCACTTGCCAGCAGGCGCTTGTGCCACTGAGCCATCTCATTGGCCCAGATCAAAATTCTAAGTGTTTGCCTCACTCTCCTGGTAACATTTTACCTTATTGGAATATGACACCCCATTAAGAAAGAATAAAAATACAGAGACAGAATTCATTGCAATGGTTATAATAGTAAATTAATCTTATTAAATGGTTTCCTAGTTTAGATAATATGAAAAAATATACAAATAATATATATGGCAATATCCTATATTAGTATGATACAATTATCATTATTTATGACTTAACAGTAACATAATAAATATATGTGAATTATATACAAATTATATGAAAATATTTACTTGAATTTGATGGCCTTAGAGCCTCCCTGATATACTCTATCCTTCCCCAATATGTAGTAGCCAGAGAACTGGAGAGGAATTGATTCCACTGAGCCCTTAGGGTAGAATTTGATGGACCCTTTCCCATTGTTACATTGTTACAGTTGGTTTGGGGCAGGCATATATTTCAGACTGACACCAATCAACATTTTGTGGTAGTGATCTAGCTACTTAGGATTGTCTGATGAGAAGAAAACACAGAACTTTTGCTCTGAGGTCATAGAAGACAACCCTCTTTCTCTCCCTTGGGCTACAAACAAAGTCACTTGTACAGTAGTCCCAGTTACTGCTGGTGTCCATTCTATGCCCATGAGAAAAGCAAGCCATCAGAAGAAGACACCATTGTTTATGGGCGAATGGCAAGATGGAAAGATACTGTCCACCAGCAGCCCTGCAGATTAACCTGGAAACACTTTTAACTGCTGAACCTTCTAGCCACGTGAGCCAGCAAATTCCCTCATGAGTTAATCCTACAGGCTGGCTTTTCTGTTACTTGTAAGTGAAAGTATTCTTCACCATAGAACGTGCACCAAAGATCATCCACTTGACTATGAGAACGAGAAAATCCTAGTAGAGAAGATGACTTTTCTTAGAAATTGCTTCTTATAGTTCCCTATTTTTACCTAGTTCATTTTTACTTATTTGACACTAGATTCTCTATTGAAAGTATATGAAAGTTATTAAAGAAGGGAAGATACAGTATTTGGAGAGATTGTATTTAATTATCTAGCTAATGGATCACTAAGATATTTATTAGAGAAATAATTAGGGAATAATGGACATAGTTTCAACAGAGCTTTGAGTAGCAGAGCATTAGAAGAGACATAAATAATATTTATATTAACTGTAGAAATAACCTGAAAGAGAGATTTCTCAGCAAGTGTCCCAGTCTGACAAATAAGCTTGTAAACCATGACTGTTTTGAATCTCGCCTATCTCCAATATCTTGCAATATGATAGGCGTAAAGATATTAATAGATGTTCTCAAATGTATGAGTGACCCACTCTCAGGAAGTGAAATGTAAAAAAGAAAATCAGTCACAGGAGAAACATAAAAAGATAGTCACCGATGTAATAGCCATGTTTTAAGAAAACAGTGTGAGCAAATAAGGATAAATAAGGATTAGCCTGAAATTGAACAACTGTTTTCTGGGTAAACATCAACAATGATAAGAAAAGTAGAAGTGTACAAATTAGGCTTTATTGGCTGAAAGCAATCAACAACAATTCTGGCTAAGGAAAGAAAAAAGGGAAAATAATTGGAAACATACTGAGCCTCTTAGAAGCAGCAGAAGGCTAAGTTAGAGTCAGGAACGTGGAGAAACCACTCCAAGAAGAGTTGGGTCAGAATGTGCTGTTCAAGGGAGATGACAAACAGCTGGTGATAACCCCAATTAGCAATGGACTCTTTCAATGGACTCTGTGAGTACTTCACAGGAGAAGATTGAAGAGAAAATAGAGAAAAGAAGCTGTGGTTTCAAGAATTTTTCTGTGCAGGGAAGCACAGGAAGACATGAGATGAAGAGCGATTTGTCTGTCTTTTAATGGCATGTTTTCTTGAGCTGGGACTGAATCCCTACCTGGAACGCTCTTTTCTGCAAATGTCTCAAGGCTGTTTCTTTGTGTCATTCACATGTCAACCGTATGTCACCTCCTGGCCCTGGTGTCTTTATGCTGTTTTATTTTCTTTATAGCCCTTGTATTTATGCTCTGTATATGTTTGATGGTCTCTGCCATCTAAAACATGAACTTCATGAGATCAGTAGCTTTGTCTTGCTTACCACTGAAACACAAGCATCCAGAAAAATTCCTGTTACATAGCAGGACTCCAATAAATATTTGTGAGATAAATAAATAAGCAAACAAAGGGACACCTAAAGTTACAAATGCTTGAGATTCAAGGTCCCAGGATCCAGTCACTGAATAAACAAGATCGGATGTCCTATAGTCATTTGTCTGGACAGGGTCTGTTCCCCCTTCAGTTATGTGGCGGGAGCTTGGAATCTGAATTTACCATCTCCCCAAAGGTAAATATGAAGGGAGAGGGGGATTTCTCGCAAGAAAGTTAAATACTGCCAGGGACAAATGCTCCCTGAAGTAAAGAACAGTAAGATGCGAGAAGGAATGTTCCTTTCCTGCCCTAAATAAGCTAGAAATGAAAAGTTTACATTCCTACTCTTTAATTAAAAGCTTTCAGTCCCATCTCTTATGTTTCCCAAGGAAAGACTTCATGACCAAGGGGTAAAATCTCTCCGCTCAGATAGATAAACATCTCTCTCCATTAAAACAAGCTGGAAGCCTGGCGATAATTAGACCCACTGTGTCAAGCAATCAAAAACACAGGGAAGAAGACAAAAACTAATGTCAAGTGAGCTAATTCTTAGGTTAAACAAAAGGAAAGTTTTTGCAATCAGCTAGAAGATATTTTGGTTGTGGTTCATGGATGGATCTGTGTACCTGTTTGTTCAATTGCTTCGGTTTCTCTATCAACTTTTCCCTCTCCTGTTGTCTTCCGCGATGACAGACACTCTTACCCAGAGTCTCAGACGCGGGTCTGTCACATACACTTTGTGTTACCATGATAAGAATGTATGGAACTTCTGCAGTTCAGCTGCTCGAATGGGGGCCACAGGATCGTACCTCCTCAGGAGGAACACCTGGGAGGTGCTTCTGTTTGCTTTCATTTAGTTGGTTTTTAAGCACTTTTGACCTCCCAAATTAGAAGAGTGTTTTGGAAATCCAAGACCTGCTTCATTTTTTCCTGACTGGACAGTTATGCCTACCAGAACCATAACCCTGACAGAATGATCAGCTCTGTGAGAGCTGTCGCAGTATCAAGTTTGCGCCTGTCTCATACCAGTTCTGGCACACACTGGGCTTTCAGGAAATGTTTGGAGAATGAAATAAAAAATAAACAAACAAAAGATGAGTGGACAAGTCAACCAAGCATACTCTAAAGACATCTACTGTGGCTTTCTCTCCTCACCTCAGCCATGCTACTTCATTATCAGTGTCTTCTATCTTGCTCTTTCTTCATTGCTATGCCTTTTTCTCTTACCCTCCTTTCTGATCCTATTAATATTTATCCATCTGAGTTTGATACAGTATCCTGATAAGCATTAACAACAAAACATATAAAATACACATACTCTTAAACCTCCTGTTTATATTCACGTATGTGATTTCTGATTCTACAAAAAATACATATTTGACAAGCCATAAGGTAAGATTTTTAATTGTATGTAATAGTTTATAAGAGTTTATAAGCCAAGAATATTTTTTCAGCTTAAAATAATATTAATAGTGGCAATATCAGTGATGTATATAGTATATTTCTAGAAGTTTTGTTATAGTGTTCCTTTTTTCCTTTAGACTTAGAAAGAAAAGATGTGGTTTTCTTAAAATTCAGTTCAACTTTAAGATTATTTGAATGATTTTCATTCTTTAAATAATTGTACTTGATTTAATCATAGAAGAGCAATGCCACTGATTTGTTAGTTAGCCTTCTCAGTCTAGAGTTCTGTAGACTAATACATCTTCGGAAAACCTGGAAATTTCTTAACCATAGCCTCTGAAATCCTCCCCATGCAGTGTTCCTTTAAGGAGGAGTGAGAATGGGAAAGTCACTTTGTTTTTCAGGGACTTTTTAAAAGTCTGTGTTTATACCAGCCATATCTCTCTGCCTATCTTTTCAATCAGTGAGATGCATGATAAGATTAATAACCATTATGAATAATTAGTGCCTACAGTGCCTTTCACCAGCCATTGTTGAGGTGACCTCCCTTTCATAAAATGTTATGAACTGACTATGTGGTGAATGTCTGTACATTCCTGTAAAATCCACTGAAGTACAATAACCCACTCCATGGGTTCTCAGTAAGATGGGCCAAGGAAGCAGAATGGAATGGTAAATCTGGAGGAAAAAACAAACAGTTCAAGTGGTTCTTTTAAAAGGAAGAAAACTAAAGCATCAGGAAATGAGATGATTTTCTGATACTTCATAGGCCGCTAACGAGCTTCAAGGCCAACAGCCCGATCTGTTTGTACAACTTATTTAGGTAGCGTTGACTTTTCTACCCGAACACCCACTGCTCCTAGTTCTTTATTCATGGGGTTGTTTTACCGAGGAGCTGGGTAACTTGAACTTAATATTGGAGAAGTAAATAATAATTTTATTCTTTAATTGATAAGTTCCAACAGTTCCTTATTACTAGTATTGAAATTATTTGATCTATATGCTCCAACCCTAGAAACAAATTCTATGCTTAGAAAAATTGGTGTAATACCAATCTAATCTATTTTGTATGGGCTATGGGAGTAGGCTGCGGGAATCCAGGGCATGACGATCAGAACCCAGAGGGGCTTTGGTTTTGATCTATCGACTGCAGAGTTCCTACATGTACTTCCCCCCAGAGCAGGATGTGGAGTAGATATACTGCAAATGGGTCCACAAATGCCCCTAGGAAGTACAGTAAGTGACTGATAACTTTGGAAACCCAAAAGGGAAGCTGCAGTGGCTACGGATGAATGGTGACAGTGAGCAGAACACTCGTAGTCAACACAACCTGTCTCCTCTGACACCCTGTGTTGGGAACAAAAGCTTGCATTAGAACACGGCCCAAGGGATCCTCTGTCTGGGGCCCATGGTTCTCAGGGAAAGCATATTATCACAGTGAGGGATCTATGGAAAAACCGTTTGTTGCTTGTGGGTCTGTGTGTGCAGCCATTTCAGACAGCAGTGTGATGACTGCTTTTCAGCATTTGTTCTAGAGGTAAACATGCCCTGGTTTGAGCACAAACCCACTGCTTTGGTTCCACTTGGAATGTGTTTTCCACAAACGATGACGATGTGATGACTCTTCGTCTGGTCTCACGCCTGGATCTGATTTGCGAGATGATTTAAGGAGTTATTGTGGCTTCACAAGTGAGTTTTCTTTTTTCTTTTTTCTTTTTTGCCTTGGGAGGTTAACTGTCCCTACCATTGTGGTTGCCTAGCAACAAGGGACAGACGAGTAACAGCAAGGATTCTAAAATTCTAAGGACGAGGGATAGTTGAGGTCTGTCCAAAGGACGGTGGGCCTAACTTGAGATGGGAGAATGTTACAGCACGAACTCTGTAGTCCCAAACTCTGAAAACCCAGAGAGCTACAGGTGAGTTTCCGACTCCTCTTGTCCCAAAAATAACTCATGGGGATTTCCACACAAAATAGCCTTCACTCAGTACTTCAAGCATAACTTGCCTTTAAAGTCTGTGGGGAGACATCAAACAGACTTTTTCCTTTCCTGGAGAGTGATCTTTTTCTTTGGATGAGGCTGTCTTCCCAGATCATAGGGCAGGGCCTGACACACAATAGGTTTCAGTAAATATTTGTTGGATGAATAAAATGTACTTCATGTTCATTTCTCAAAATCACACAGTTACCCACTCCAACCATTTTACTAGCATGGGAAGGGCTAGGATGTGCCGAGCCAGCCCCCTCTCAGAATCACTGATACGCAGTGGCGCCATTACCACTCTTGTCAAAGTGGGTTGTTCATTCTCTCCATGTTCCCCAAATAGAACCCCAAATCAACCTGGCTATAAGGACAGGTATTTAAGACTAGCTTACGTACAGTTGATCACTGGAAAACTTGTTGGTTGACTCAGTACTTCTTTCCCCCTCAAATGTGGAAATACCTTCCACTTAGAATTGTCTTTCAAACCTTAGAAGAGAGACAGCTGTGCCCCACTCTGTGGAACGAGCTGTCTTGGAGATGAAAATCCTCTGTGAGGTGCTTACCCACCTCTGTGCATCTACGTGGTTCAGTCTTCAAACACAGTTTCCTTATGTGAATGTATGAAATTTGCTTTTAACCTTGGGTCTGTGGCCCATAGACACTATGGAAAATTCATAAATCTTCTCTCTCTCTCTCTCTCTTTTTATTCATGAATCTGACATTTGATAGAAACTATCATTTCTATATACAAAAGAGTCCATGACCCTCAAAAGATGAACAGTCTTTGGGAGGGAGAAAGGATTTTTTTGTCTATTAAAGCAAATAAAATTTAGCAAACACTCCTTTATTTAATTGCCCCTAACAAATCACCTGAAGAGATGATATGTCAGTTTGCAGACAATCATAGAGATGAACATAATGTTACCAAATGGAGGAAAAATGCCCCGTCATTAACAAGTTTGACATGAACAGCAGTGTGCAACCAGCAGGGAAGCAAGTAAAAAAGCAGGACGCTGTTCTCACTGTAAATTACCATCAATGTTTTTGTCTTTCTGGTCCGTGGAGCTGAGCATTTCATGCAGGAGACAGTAGGCTTTTGTGATGGGACACAGGAGTGCGACCCTTTTGGATCCAGAGGGGTTTAGTTTTGTTCCAACACTTCTGAACAAGAACAAACTAGTCTCCTGTGACTTTTGCTTGTCTTTTCAGCCTCCTCTTTTCTTCTCATGCCTTTGAGACAGACCTTTCCCACAGGTTACATAAACTGAATGAGAATTTACTCTTAAACTGTCTAAGAAAGAGAGAATTAGGCCTGGATGCAACTAACCTAGGGAACAAAAAAGCATTTTCCCAGGAAATCCTCTGCTAGAACTGGATGCCCAAGAGCTTATTTTGAAATCAATTTCATTAAAATAATTTATTCACGCAGGCTAATTGTTGACTAATTACTGTTCCAATTCAGCATGAAAAGTATGGAATAAAAGTTTAGAAATCAGATAGAGAGGTATTTCACTAACAGGAAGAAAATCCTTATATTCTTATAAAACATAGAAAAAATACTGCTGTGAAGTTTATGTGTCATATTGTTACTTCAGACAATAGAAATTTAAAGTAGGTTTTCCAATTTCTCCTTTAACCTTGAAGTAAAAAAACATTGCAAAACAGCCTCATAAACAAATTCTAATTTGTTTTATCTCAAGACTACTAGGCTTGAGATTAAACCTTTCTTTAATTATCATACAACATGCTTTCTCTGTGTGTGCTAAGATACTATGGTTACTTTGAGACCTTGACTCATGACATTTAAATATTATTGTCAGGTAGCCAAAGCGTCCTCATTTTAAATTAGAAGTTTTGTTTCTTCAGGCATTATTAAAAGAGAGTAGTTTCAAATAATACATTCTGTGGTGATTTGTGACACATCTGAATATGCACGTAAGAATCTTAGGTGCACAATGTTTTTGCTTTGTTGGCCTCATTCAGTGACCGAATTGCTTTCTTGGCTGTCATTGGGAGAATAAAAAGTAAACAAGTCATTGTCCTTGTTCTTGATGAAGGTATCACTGAGAAAATGCAAAAATACAGTAGAGAAATAATTATACACACCATGAAAAGTAATAAAGGACATAAGAGACAGATGTCCAAAACTCCCAGATGAAATACAGAGACAAGTTATCTTTCTGAGTGGTAGGCTCAAAGAAACTCAGGAAAAGGCAGCATTAAGGTTATGTTGTAAAGAAATGGCAAAACATCAACAGTGAAGAGAGCATGAATCTTCTGGTTAGAAGAAATCACTTTTAAAATGCATGAACACACACTCTGGAGCCAATAGGTAATAGGGTTTGGTGACAATATCAATTTTGTGAGGGACACTCATATGATTAGTTTGAAAGTAAAAGGACCTAGTTTATTAAGGTCCTTCAGAGCAATTTGTTGGTTTGTGCAGAAAATTTCATGTTATTTTCTAATTCATAATAAAGAGGTATTGTCAAGTAGAAAACATTAAAATACCAGGTTTTGCTGATTTCAAGATGACGCAAGAAAAACAATTATATCTCTCAGAATTCAATGCCTCCTTCCACTGAGAATTTAATTAATTTTGTTCAGAAGTCACTGATTACTCTGTGAACATTTTAAGTGGCTCTAAATTTCTTGAAAAGTAGCTAAATTGAGATGCATGTATAGAAATACAGAAATTAGTATTCATTAGGGAGACAGTGGAATAGGAAACATCTTCAGATTTTAAAGTGAAGCTTATTAGTTGGTAACAACAGAATGGAAGCTACTAAATCTATGAAGTTTATTAAATTATTTGCTCATTAATTCAACAAATATTTACTAATCATCTTATCCTCCATGAGATGAGGGTAGAAGTAACAAAAGCATGAGAAAAAATACCCTAGATTCAAGGAATTTACCTTGTCTGTTGAAAGAGACACAATAAATACAATAAATAAGCAAAATAAACATGTAGTATGTTTGAAAATGGTAAGTACTATATTGGAGTAGGATTAAGAGGTGAAGGTTTCAATTTCATGGCACATGCCACTAAGATATGGCACGTCCCACTAAGAAGGTGATTTTTGAGCAAAGACAGAAACTGTTAGAATAAGCTAAGTGACAAGATGTGGAGAAAATATTGCTAGGGCTTTAGGATGCCCTAGGAGCCAAGTGGAGAATGTCTTTCTTTTCTTTCTTTCTGTCTCTTTCTTTCTCTTTCTTTCTTTCTTTCTTTCTTTCTTTCTTTCTTTCTTTCTTTCTTTCTTTCTTTCTTTCTTTCTTTCTTTCTTTCTTTCTCTTTTCCTTCTTTTTCTTCTGCAGTGCTGGGGATCAAACCTAGGACTTTATGCATGCTAAGAAAGCACCTTGCCTACAATGGTTATAGCCCCAAACCATGATGAAAGTATTTCAAAGAGGGAATGATGAATCGTCAAAAGCTCTTAAGTAAGATGACCATTGGAGGCAGTAACATGGAGTTCTTCAGTGAATTTGCCAAGTGCACTTCCTGTGGCGTGGTACTACTGAGAGACTGATTGGAGTGGCTTTGGCCAAAAAAAAAAAAAAAAAAAAAAGAAAAAAAGAAAAAGAAAAAGAAAAAAGAAAGGAGGAAAGGAATTGCAGGCAGTGAAAATATAATTTTGCCATGAAGGTGGTCAGACTAAGCAAGCAGAAACTAAAAGAGCAAGAGAGTTCAAACTGCAATAATAACATGCTTGTAAGAGAATGATTGAGGGAGAGAAGAGAGAGAGACAGAGAGACAGAGAGACAGAGACAGAGAGAGAGAGACAGAGAGAGAGAGAGAGAGACAGAGAGAGAGAGACAGAGAGAAAAACAGTGTAGGAAATAAGAATTCCCTGAGTCTTGTTTCATAGGAGAATATGCTTTTCTCTCTTTCCTTTTTTCTTTTTTTAGTTGAAATAAGAGATTCTGCAGGTTTCCAGAACAGATTGAACTGTTCAGACTGGTTATTCTCAAGAGAGCCTTTAAAGTCTATTTTATCTTCTTGGAGTAAAGTTTACATTCCATTATTTTTATTTCCTTTTGAAATGTCCAGAGATTGACATTTGGAGGAAATACTTGAAAAAAATTTATCTTACATGTTACAGGGTAACAATCTATTTGACATGAGGTGTGCGTGTGCCTGCCTGAAATAAAATTTTGGAATTCTAAACTCTTATTCTTTTTCAGCATGAAGTTTGAAAATTCAGAGACAGATGTAGAACCAAACGATGAAGTATTGGTAAGAAATAAACTTTGTATGATTTGTTATTTTTCCAAAAAAAAGAAAAAAGAGAGAGAAAAGAGAGAGAGAGAAAAAAGCAGTACAGGTAGTGAAACTGTTATTTAATTTAATGAATATTGAGGTTTTCTTAGTATCATTTAATTTCCACAGTTTACTTGTAAGTAAACTTTTTAAAATAAAACAGGGAATACGCTTTCCTAAGCAGAAGACAGGAAGAATGGGTGGAGGGCAGGGCAATGTTGCTGCTGGGGTACTCGGAAGTTAGGTGTGGGATGGGGTGTCCTTTCCTATTTCAACACGTGAGAAATGCTACACCGCTTTCTGTGGCCTCACCATGCCGAGCACATCCTGGGCTGTTTTGTAGCATTTGCTTGTAAATGAGGAAGTCTGGGACTCAGACATGACGCAGATCCAGTACCTTACATTATTTAGTTTAGGCTTGGTTTAAATCATGGCCTATTTTGTTTAGCTCGGGTTTAAACCATATCCTATCCCAGCTATAATTTGTTCATTGTCTTTCAAGTGACCTGGTGACACACCCAACTCTGACCTTTGAGTCTTTCCTCTTCCAAGAGCTATTTGATGCCCAGGGAAAGCTCGGTGTGTCTACCTGAGCTCCTGCTGGGCCCTCCCTCGGCAGAGGTGAAACCGTGAGAGTTGCTGAGCAGTGTGGAAGCTGATGGCGGACACGTGGAGGTTCACTGTACCAGTTCCCTTCCATCCCTTTGAGACGAAATTCCCTTAAAAATAATATTCCTTCGGCTTCTTTTTTTTTCAGTTTTAGCACTCCACCTAGAGATATTTTGGAACAATCCTTCAGTCCTTAGACTCCATGCAGAGACATTTCTGGAACAATCCTTTCAGCTCTAAGGTAGCGAAAGTGTGGTGTAAAACAAAGGTCGTAGAACTAGGGTTCATACGAGACCAGGCACATTTGGGGTGGTAGAGCCATAAACAGGACTAGGATTCAGAAAATTTGGGATCAGACCCAAATTTGCCTCCTGCAAACTGTGTGATGAGAGCTAAGTCTTTTGAACTCTTCGAGTCTTATTTTCATCTATAAAATAAGGATAAGGTGACTTACTCTATCTCAAATAACATATTTAAATGTGAAAATGGTTGATAAAGTACTTAGAAATCTACAAGTGTAAAATGTGGGCACGGTGGCACATGCCTGTGGTCCCAGCACTCGGGAGGCTGAGACAGGGTGATTAGTCTCAAGTTTGAGGCAAGGTTGGGCTACATAGTGAGTGCAAGGCCAGCCTGCAGTACAAAGGGAGACCCTGTCATTAAAAAAAAAAAAAGTAAGAAATATAGAAGAGTATAGTGCTTTGGAATTGATAGTATTCAAACAAGGGCCCCTGTTTCTTTTGGTGTTTGGTAGTTCTGGTCTTCCACTCACACCCCACCAATATCACTGGCTCAAAATGGTCGATTCCTTCATGAGATGCATATCCAGAACTCACATTTGCACCATTATTTCTTAAATTTTAACCTATCTAACCAGTGTAGTTTGTTCAGTCTGGCTCATAAACTGGACATAGCTCCTAAATCCATAGTAATTTTCAGAAGGAGGGTTTTGTTTGAGCAATACATCAAAAGGAAATCAAATTAGATTTGCAAAATGGTTTTGATTAAAGTCGTCTTCCATTTCTAGAAGTAATTTAATCTTACATTGCTTTATCCAGATAGGGAAAAAATCGTGATAATTAATTTTTATTTTATTTGTGCTATTTATGACATTGTTGTCCCAAGAAAGAGTGACCCTCACTCAGACCATATCAAAACTATTTTTCTATTTGGTGGGTACGTTTGGGTCTGAGAAATAGGAGATGTCTGGGCACCAGTCTGCTTACTGCCCTTTCTTCTAAAGATGCTAGTCTAGAGGTAACCTTCTCAGCGACAGCATCCAGAACTGAAAAGGAAGAGGTGCCAATTACCACCTTTAGGATTTCTGCCTGGGGCTCCCAATTAGCTCCCTGGAGTTCCGAATCTATTCTTTCTAATTTATGGTTGACATGGTAGGGAGCTCTGAGGCTTGAAAAAACTGGCTCTGCTTTAGTTTTCATCTTTTTACCTTTCTAAAAGCATACATTTAGCTGGAGGAAGTTGGAATTAGGGACTCCCAGGCCATATCCACAGTTACTGGTGTCTCCTCCCAGCACACAATCCCTTGCACAGAACTCGTAGAACATAGAACTCAGCAAAACAGATTTTGCTGTGTACCGCAAGGCATTAAATTGCAAATGGGTCTCAGTTGGCTCTTTTAAATATTTTTATTTTTGGTAGGAAATATCAAGATGCAGGATAAAACATTTTCAATTGCGTGGGTATTTCTCTACCACTCGAGCAGATTTAAACACATTCTACTTTCTGTCGCCACTGAATTGGAAATACTCATTCTTTATTTGCCTTTATGCAGTACTATCTGCTACTTTAACTTCCGGTTTCCTTTGCACACTGTCTATTCTTAAAGTAAGATCTGAATTTTATTACTCCCTGTGTGCCTGCAAAAAAATTTCACCATTGAAGTGACTTTTTATTGGTATCATTTGAAATAAAACAAGAGGACCTAGCTCCGGGCAAAGTGCTGGGTGATTGAGATGCACATCCCTCAGATCCTTACAGCCCAATGGGAGGGGGCACCCGGAATCATCGCTATTACATTGATACTTTTCCTCTTGTTACTGTTATCACCAATTTAGAAATTAACAAATTGAGATTAAGAAATTGAGATTCAGGGAGGCTTAAGGAGCTTCTGGGTGTTGAGGGATGGAGCACTGTGTATTCACTGTAGATAGTAGAAACACAGGCTAATCCAGTAAGAGCTAATTCAGAGCAGCTTCTCACGGTCCCCATGTATCTTAGCCCTTTTCAGACCTATTATTTAAACTTTCTCTCTGCTCTGTTTTAATATCTTCTGACAGAAAACAGCTAGTGCATATAAATCATCTCATTTAGAACTCTTTGGAAAATAAAAATTCTATTAGAAAGGGGTTTGGCAGGAACAGGGTCGGGGTTGTTCTCTCTGAACTACTCCTGGGAATCCTGGCACACACAGACGAGTGATGTAGAGGACCTGATCTGACTGGTGACATGAAGCCACACATCCCAGAGTAAGAGCTTAGCATCAGTCCTTGTCAAAACTAGGCTTGTTATAAACCTGAGAAGCTGTTTCTCTTTCAAGTTGTTTCATGATAATTAAAGAATCGGTATTTTAAGTGCCAAAACTGCAGAAGCACCTTTGGGTTTTTAATCTGTAAGGGCATTCATAGCACACTGCTCAGGAAGTCAGATTTATGAAAAGACCCTAAAACAGCTAAAAGATTTCACTTTTATAAATCGGGAAAGGTAAACCATACCTTATATAAATTCTGCTTCTCCTTTAGTATGTGCTATAAGATACTATCTGTAAGTTTCACTGAAAACATGTATTTTAACATACTAGGATGTCTTTCAGAAGATTCTTTTCTTTGTGAGCAAATTTTTTTTTTTAATATGGGTACCGGGAGTCGAACTCAGGACCTCGCGCTTGCCAGGCAGGCACTTATGCCACTGAACTATATCACCCATAAGCAAATTTTTAAATCATTAATCAAGGTTGTTAGTGTATTGTTGTGCTTTAAATGAACCTTTCAAGTGATATTGAAAAAATAGATATTCCTATTCATTCTAAAAAATGAGAGCAACCTAGAACTGTATTTCTATGGATATTGAAATATAAAGATTTGTTGCTATTCTAGAAAATAGGCTCATTTTTATTTCACCACTTTAATAGGTAAGAAATGATAACTCCAGAACTTTCTGTTTTGCCTACCATCTTTCTCCCTGCTTCCCTTACTCCCTTCCTTCTTTCCAGCTTTACTGGTTCATAATTGCAAATTTAAACCGTACAGATTTTGGCATACATATAACACATGTGACACTATCACCACAATCAAGATTATGTACTTACCATCAGTCCCAAACTTTCTTATTCTCCTTAGAAATCTCTCCCACCTGTCTCTCCCTATCTGCTTACGTCCTTAAGCATTTCCTTGAGCTTCATGCAAAAGGAGCAATCTAGTATATACCCTTTTGAGGAGACTTCTTTCACTTAGAAAAATTATTTTG
Source organism: Erethizon dorsatum (assembly GCA_028451465.1). NCBI lineage: Eukaryota > Metazoa > Chordata > Mammalia > Rodentia > Erethizontidae > Erethizon > Erethizon dorsatum. Next base: position 79,705,055 of record CM051838.1, on the reverse strand, counting down.
CGATTCAATCATGTTGTTGTTAGTTTCATGAGTTCATTTTCCATGTGAGATAATATTGCATTATATTGGGTGTGCCAATTTGTTTATCTCTTTGCCTGCTGACAGACATTTAGGTTATTTCCGGTTTGGAGTTCTTACAAAGAAGCCATGGACATTCATGTTCAAATCTTTGAATGGATGTATGCTTTCTCTTTGCTAGAAGCAGAAGAGTTGAAGCATATGGTAAATGTACTTCTAACTTTTTAAAAGTTTGTTATAGTGTTTCTCCTAAGTGATTGTATCATTTTACATTCCTACCATAGCCTATGAAAGTTTTAGTTCATGCCCTTTCTTTCCAACCCTGGTAAAGTCAGCCTTTCTAACTTTAGCCTTTCTAGTAAGTGCAATTATATTCCATTGTGGTTTGAATTTGCATCTCCTTAAATAACAAATAATTTTGAACATCTTCTTATATGCTTATTTACCATCTTTTTATCTTATTTGGTAAACTTTTTGAATATTTAGTCCATTTTAAAGTCGGTTTATTTCTTATTTGGTACTGAGAGATTTTTTTGGAAAATACATTTTGGATGTAAGTAATTTTTCAGATATTTTTCCCAAGTATTTTCTCTGGTCTGTGGTATAGTCTTTTCATTCTTTAACAGTGTCTTCAGAAGACCAGAAGTTTTTAAATTTTGATGAAATCTAATTGTCAATTTATACTTTCATGATTCATGTTTTGGTAACCAATCTGAGAAATCTTGGACCAAAATCACAAATCACAAATATTTTTCTTCCAAGTTTTCTTCTAGGAGTTTTATAGTTTTAGGTTTCATATTTAGGTCTGTAATCCATTTTGAGTTAATTTGACTGTCAGCTGAGACCTCAGAAATTTTCTTCAGCTGAGAGAGGCCCCTTGTCCCAAGAGTGCCCACGCCCTTCATGGGGGCAGCCTGCCCTCAGGGACGAGGTCTGCAGGGCCATCCGACCTGGCCTCCTGGCTTTGACTGGGGCCATTCTGAGGAGCTAGTCCAGCTCCACAGTTTTCAGGGTGGGGCCTGAAACCCACTATGCTCCTTCTTCTGCTTCTCCTCCCATTAGAGGTATCATCTTCAGTAAGCCCACTGCAGCCAAATCTCTCCCAGTCTGATTCCTGGAACCCTAACCTAAAACAGTAGCAAAAACAGAATTAAGGGCCGGTGAGATGGCTCAGCGGCATAAACGTCTGCCTAGCAAGCGCGAGGTCCTGAGTTCAACTCCCGGTACCCACATACGAAAAAAGGGCCGGTGATATCACTCAGCGGCACGGGCGCCTGCTGGTGCGCAAGGTCCTGAGGTCGACCCCCGGTACCCACAAAAAAAAAAAAAAAGAAAAACAGAATTAAGTGGTAACCCAATGGGTCAATTTTTATGAATGGAAGTTCATAAGAAATGCTAAACAGCCATTATGCTAGTAATGAGAACAAGACTGAAGACAGGAATGGAAAATGTCATTGTAACTTCTGACAGCTCTTTAGAGAAATCTTCCTTAATGTAAGATTTGGATGAATGTCCACTTGCAAACTTTAGGAAGTAGAATATTTCATTTAACAAGTCATGGTAATTTTCACATACTCAATTTTAAAAAAATTTTTTTCTCAGAAAAGAACACTATAAACAGAATTTTTTCTTCTAGGAATGTCTGCTGAAGAGGGTTAATATTATTTTCCCAGATCTTGAAATGTGAATGTTAGCGGGAGTATCTGTTTTTCAACCTCTTATGTAGCTACTTTCATGTTTCAGTCTTGCAAAACAAGAACAGCAGATCCATATCACATTCTCCTGGGCCCAACCCCACCCCTGACCTGTACAACCATGCCAAACTTCACCTTATATTGTGCAGCCTAAATACTATGTAGCGCAAATCTCTATAGAGATTTAAGGTCAAGCAGTACCATTTTAAGTGACAGTATCATTTTAATTGGTGGGAAAGATTTTTCCCCTTTTGGCTGATATCAAAAGAGATCAAAATGTCAATTGATTTAACATGATTTTTATTAAAATTTTAAAAATTATCAGTTACAATTCGGCTTATGGCTTAATATTTTATTTTTCTGAATAATTTATTTCTCCATCAAAAAATCTATCTGAGGTACTAGACAAGGAGCTCTAAGGGAAGCCTTGGATGGGACACTTTAACTGGGTAAGCGTGTCCACGGTGGGACCACCACAGGAAGGAGGCCACAGAGGGACACAGCGAGGGCTTCAGCCAGAAGTTACACTCATCACCTCTCCCATTTTCTTGGAAAAAGAAATCACATGGTCCAAAATAATTTTAAGGGCTGGGGAATTAAGATCATGTGACATGCCTGGGAGAAATTTCAAAAATGTTTTCATAGAAAGGTATAGCAGCATAAGAGCTAGACTTCAGAAAAATAATTAAACCTAAGAAGTCTTATATTACACATTAAAAATAAAGGAAAACATTAGCTTCAGAAGTTTATATTTGAATAGTAAATTCTATTTAATTTGAAAACAGAGGTTGTTAAAAAAAAAAAAAAAAAGAAAGAAAGACCTGGAAGTCTAAAATGAGATTGGCCTAAGAACTAGGAAGTGTCCTTTAGAAAATGATCCTTCATAGACAATTGGGCAAGATGACCTATTTCATTTTTAATTTCTATGATAGAATAAATGTATAAGAAACAAAAGGTCTTGCCTTCATGCAAATGTGTTCTTTTATTTATTTATTTATTTTTAATGTCAACAGGCAAAGAAATTTAGAAAACATGTGGCACTGGAACGGACTGTTTACAGATAGGGTGTTTTTCAGAATCCTCCCTGGAGGCCTCAGTGGGGCAGAGGACCTTTACACACTGAAGTAGTTGAGCATCTGCAAAACTGTTTCAACAGGTGCCCGTGGCATTTTTCTCTACTTGGTTCCTTCAAAGGGCAAAAAGTTCCAAACAGGCCTTATTTAGGGAGAGCGCGCTAGTCTGCACTGGGAGGAGCTGACACGCTCGATTTTCCCTGCAGGTGGGAAACTGAGAAGGTTGTGTGTGTGTGTGTAGAAGGGAAGAAATGGTCAGCTGAAAAGGAGACAGAATTAAATATATCCTTTTAGAGATCGAAGGCTTTTGTGTATTAACGTTTTGGATAAAATCAAACTGCAAGTGTTCACAACTTCCCCGAGAGAGGATTTCCTCCCAAAGACCTGGGACAGCTATCCGAGCCAGCCTTTCCCGCAGGAGTAAGCGGCCCTTTGCGAGACCCTCTCTGGATGCTCAGCGAGCGCCTGAGAAAGTTGGTGAGCCCTGGGAGTGGACGGCACAAGGACGCAGGCTCTCAGGGGTGACGCCAGCCTCTGGCTGCCCTCAGTCTCCGCAGATGGAATCACATCGCTTAATTTGTTTTGAGAGTTTCCTTAAATGAAAGCTAGCTGCTGGGAATAAGCGCCCCAGGTCTCCTTGCCGATAGAGGGGGTATTTATGTTAGATCAGGTATCAGAGTCAACTGGGTGTTTTGAAATACGTTTGATAATTTCAATTAATGTGGTATGTTATTTATGCTTAGTGAAGTTCAGAGAAGTGAAAGGTTTCTCCAAGATGTGATTAGTTTGCTGCTTCAAAAAGTTGACTTTTTCCTTGAACAAAGTTATACGTCAGCACACAAAGATGATGACAAGATAACAGTCTCTCAAAATTCTGTATCCTGCATCCCATTTAACGAGCACTTATAAATATTCAAAACAAATAATAGGAAAATATTTGTAACATCTCTTACAAACATCCATTTAAATTAAGGTCATGCTATTGAAAGTCTAGAAAACGTCTCCCATAATCGCTTTCTTTGTGACTGCTCAGTACTATGTAACTGCAGATTGAGATTGCAGGGGTCCAAATACTCAGAACCGGTTTGTGATTCGAAGACAGACAGACAGACAGACAGACAGACAGACAAGCAGACAAACAAAAAATCCTAGTGTCTACAAGGTTACAAGGTAACTTTTAAATAATCCAAATTCTTAATCTTTACTATGGTAGGAAAATAGTCATCATCATTAACCACCTGCATCAGTCTTCTGATATTTTATTTTTTAAGCCATTTTTCAAATAATTTTCAGAAGAATAAAGGCATAGTAAGTAAATCCTCCAATAATATCTTAATAAAATTTAAACATGGCAAATCTCTGTATCAAGTAAAAATTTCAGCACGTAACAATAAATGTCAGACAAATACTCTTACATATCTTTTTAGCAAAACAGAAAAGTTCTTTTCACAAAACACTGTATGACACTTCCAGAATACCCTATTTCCATTTTTGTTCTTAGAGATATGTTCATTTATTGGTTCATGAGTTTGAGACATTCATCTTAGTCTGTAGGAAAATACGACTGAAGTCTATTTCACTTACACAGTTAATTCTACTCTCTACAGTTGTGTCCATCACGACACTGTCCAAGAGCAAGCCATATAAGTAATTTTAAATTTTCTAGTAGCCATCTGGGCATGACTCAAAATAAAATTTTTGAAAAGGACTGGGGATATAGCTCAGTAGTAGAGAACTTGTCTTGCGTGTGAGAGGCCGTGAGTTTATTCTCTGGTACTGAAAAATAAACACAAATACAAGTGAAATTAAGTATTTTATTTAACTCAGTATAGCCCAAATGCTGCCATTTCAACACAGAATCAATATAAAAAGTGTCAGTGAGACACCGTACATTCTCGTTTAGTGTGCTAAGTTTCAAAATCTGGTGTGTATTTTACATGTAGAAAACATTTCGGTTCAAACTAAGCACATTTCAAGTACTCAGAGTCACATGTGATTAGTGGCTGGGCCACCCTGGATGCATGCTCCTGCCTAAGGTACCCGCTGCTCCTTACATTCATCATTTTATTGTTTAAGACCTCTGAGGGCCGGCGAGATAGCTCAGCGGCATAAGCGCCTACCTGGCAAGCGTGAGGTCCTGAGTTCGACTCCCGGTACCCACATAAAGAAAAAAAATGGCCAGTGATATCGCTCAGCGGCACAAGCACCTGCTGGCAAGTGTGAAGTGCTGAGGTTGACTCCTGGTACCCACATTAAAAAAAGAAAAAAAAAAAAAAAGAATTCTGAAATGTCCTCCTGTGTCCTCCTGTTGATTTTCTTCTCTTTGGGCACTATGTATAGAAGAAAATAATCTGATATTATCAACTATGCTCAATGAAAGCCAAAAGTAGACTATAAAAATGGTGTCTCCTTTTTTACACTTTCTTGAGAGATACTGCAATACTTTTGGCAATAGTAAGAAAATGAAGGATGGTTATTAATTTTAATATTGTAGTGTCCTTCTAGGGTTTTCTGCCATCTTTACTTGGTTCTTGTTTTCTTAATTTTTTTAAATACATGTTTGGAAATAATTGTTTAGTAATTTTTAGAGTGACCAAATAGCAAAATGTTTCCATTATAGGAAAAATAACACCACTTAGTTTCCACAATACATCTTAATCAAAGGTGCCAATAGACCTGCATGAAAATTGCAAGATGAAATTAATTTAATTCTATGTTCTATAAATAAATATATATGATCCTTGTTTTTTGTAAGGCTATCAAGAAAAGATAAAAGTCATGAAATATGAATTTTTACAAAGGGAACCTTTCAAAAAAGAAATCCATAAATGGGTCCAATATCATCTCATCTGATGACACATGGAGGGTTAAATCACATTAATTAAACAGCGTGTGGGGTAAATTTCAGAGACACCTTTTTTTTTAATCTTTCATTCTTTTCCTATAAGCTTTGTATGATAGTTTTTCCCAAGTTTTCTAAAATAATAATAATAATAATTCCCTGAATACCACTTTCTTTTGGCCTTACTCCACAGTTCTCTTGTTCTTCCTTAATTCTTCTTTCTCATCTCAGAAGCCCCAACGAACAAACAGGTGTAGCAAGAAGTAAGGGAAGTAATGAAGTAAACCAAGCAAAAATCTTGTCAGCTGGCAGGGGAGGACATAGGCCAGAGATGGTGACTTTTAGAGCTTTCAACGATACGCATCCCGCTGTGGCACGCGTGTCATAGGTTCGCCACCACTGGCTGTGTGCCCACCAATTGTATGTTCATGTGTTTGCTTTTAAATTATACTCAGTGACTGACCTTGTCACATTCCCTGAGTATGAGACGCACTTCCAAGTCTTGTGTTACTGCAGCCTCTGAAAACGGGACGCCCCGTTCACCTGGCCAGATTCCATTCTATTTGGCATCTTTTTCCTATCCTCCTCATCCACTTTGGAGGCTCACACGGAAGTGTCTCAGTGGTGGATCCTGAGCCATCTGCCTCCACACTGGCTGCAAACGATGCCTGAGAGGGAGTTCCTGGCTTCTACTTTGGGGAGCCAGCATTTGTGAGGTGGGAAATTCTCCAAATAAAGGAAGACACTGCGCAGTCAAAACAGCGCAACGGAGGAAACGGCTATCCTAGAGCTCCACTCAGGAGCAGCAGTCTTATGTCACAGTTGAGAAAACTGGGGTTCATTGGGGAGCTGCTGTTAGGTATCCTCTGCCTTTGTTGATATTCTGGCCATGCCATTTAGAAACATTTGACGGGCAGACCTTAAAAGAAGTGGAAATTTACAGCAGAAGGAAGCCATCTCATGTGTCCTCTGTTCGCCTTAGCGTATTGGAATGTACTATGGAAATTGTTGCTGGACTTTTATCTGATACAAAAGGATGCATAACATATTTCTCCTTCAGATCTTGGTATAAAAGGCATCTGTACAAATGCCATGCTGGGAGGGGAGAAATGATTCTCATGGTACAGCAAGTTCAGCTAAGAATTTCCTTTTAAGTTCTGCAAACATCACTGGAGTATGGAAATTCTTAAAATCGCAGTTAAATTTCTTGGATTTATTTAGAATCTAAAGGTCACTGGCAGAAAATAAAAACTTACCATCTCTTTGAACACTGTTCTTAATAAAAATATTAGCTGTTGATTATATATTGTGGCAATAATTTATTTAACAAAATTCACTTTGAAAAACCACAGCCATCTTGGAGAATAAAATTCCATCCCTTCACTCATGAGTTACCCTAAAAATCTTCCTTCCACATGTATTTCCTACAACATTAGGATGCAGTGAGCTAATGAAAACACTGTTGGCCCATATGCCCAAGTATGCAAAATCTAAACTCACATATGATGTGTGAGGAAATAATGCCGTCACGCACAGGTGCACACACACACACACACACACACACACACTCCAACACACACGAGCCTTAACTATTCAGTTCATCATCTTCCCAGTGCATCCCATCCCAGTGCATGGGAAAGGTATTTGCAATATTTTATTCCCCATTTAATTGAAAACTTTATTTAAAAGCAAATGATACTTTTAATGAAGGAAATCAAAATCACTTCTTCAGAAAGTTTTTTTTATGTTTTGTTTTATAATTTTTTTATGTTTTTATATTTTTTTGAACATAAACAAAATTCTCACGATATTCCTTTTAAGTAGGTAAAGAACAGCTGAGTTCATTTTAATATAGACTAATTCTCTCATTTCATTATGTATCTGTTTTATTCACTTGTGTTGTAGTCTTTTTAAATTGTGATAAATTACATATACAATTTACCATTTTAATTTTTTTTTTGTGAATACCAGGGGTCGACCTCAGGACCTCAGGATGGGCGCGCCAGCAGGCGCCCGTGCCACTGAGCGGTATCACCGGCCCTTTTCTCATATGTGGGTTCCGGGAGTCGAACTCAGGCCCTCGCGCTTGCCAGGCAGGCGCTTATGCCGCTGAGCCATCTCACCGGCCCCATTTTAATTATTATTATTATTATTTTTTTGTGGGTACCGGGGGATCAACCTCAGGACCTCGCGCGCCAGCAGGCGCCCGTGCCGCTGAGCGATATCACTGGCCCCTTTTTCGTATGTGGGTTCCAGGAGTCGAACTCGGGCCCTCGCACTTGCCAGGCAGACGTGTATGCCGCTGAGCCATCTCACCAGCCCCCCATTTTAATTTTTTAAAGTTGTATAGTTCAGTGGTGTTGTTATGCTCTCATCATTGCATAACCAGTCTCCTGCGCTTTCTTATCTTGTCAAATTGAAACTTTATACCTATTAATTCCCCATTTCTCCCTCTCCTTTATTTTTTTTTGAAGAAATAAAAATATTTTCTAGTAGTGATAGTACCTTGCTTTGTCTATTTTCCTTTTTTATCAGGAAGAAAATGTATTTTCTTTAGAAAAATCCTCTCTTGTGGGCAGCAAGATGGGTAAATACCAGTTGTTGTGAAGTTTCATTTCTAAAACCCAGGCTTTCCTGGGAAGGTGTATTTCTTGTTTTATTCTCCAGAAAGAAAAATACAGAAGTATGCATCTTCTGAGGTTGGGGCATTTCCCTAGGAAGAATGGATTATTCATTTATTCATCTGCATAATTTGTAATAGAGGTGTCATGAGTGTGTCAATACTCTAATTCATCAAGATTTTGAGTTTTATTTTAGAATAAAAACTAAAAGTGGGTGGAGTATAATATTCCTTTTAAATAATGAAATCTTACTTTGGTTTACATGGGACTGAAAAGGATACTTAAACACCCTGAAAGTATGTACAAAACGGTGCACATGTGTGCCGTGTGTGTGCGTCCACGAGAAGAGAATTTACAGGCTTTATCAAGTACTCCAATGAATTTGTAATGTTCCTAAATCAAAGTAGTTGAGGGCTATTTTAGGTCACAGAACAAATCCTGTAAGAGATGTAACATAATAGGAACTCAAATTCAGATTCACAGCTGGCTAACTTTAGTGTAAACCATGGAAGATACATACTGTTTACAAGGTCCCTCCTGATACTGTTTGTATAAGATCTCTGAAAACCTATAAAGCGATGTTATTTGAAATAGAACTGGAATATCTTAGAATAGGCTATGACAGCCTTTTACTACTTCCTAACATTTTCCAGAATCCTCATCAAGGAGACAAGAACAAGGTTCCAAAGCACAGAGCAATATATTGGGATTGGGCGTGAAAATACTAAACCTTTGACATTCTTCTGATTTTTACATAAAATCGAATCACAGAAGTTTTGTATTGGGCGGAAATTCTAAGCTGAGAATTCTGATAAGAGTATCAATCATGTCTGTCTTGTCACTATTTCCCCATTACTTAGCAGAGCCCTTGACAAATAGCCCTCAATGAATTTTTTTGAACTAAAACGAATTAAATTACTTTGAACTGGATTGAAATAAGAGCTGGCATGTTAAGTGTTCTTGGTAGACCATTATTTAAATCTATTTATGAAGCTATCAAATCTAAAACGGTCATGTCTACTTCCATAGCAATAGTCATCTTATAAATTAAAATCTGAGTCAACAATTCCTTTCCAACACCTTTTTATGCTATCAGTGATGGTATAGAATGAAAAAGTAGTAAAATTTTCACAAGATGAAAGGCTGACCTTTAGGGAAGAGTGTGTGTGTGTGTGTGTGTGTGTGTGTGTGTGTTTCCTAGGAAAACAGAATCCTGGAATCTTGCTAAAGCAGATAACTGGATAGACGGTTATCTTGTGCTAGCTTCAGGGGACTTCATGGGCCATAGTTATGGATAGGCCACCTGATGCAGCCTTTATTTCATAATTAACAGAGTGGAAGACTTTATACATTTAGATTTCATAAACCAGTAAGAACTTACACCCAAAAACTAATTATGAAAATAATTAGGCTTAGCTCTCATAGGACTGCAAATTTTTCATTTTTTTCTTTTTTTGTTTTTTTTTTGTGGGTACCGGGGGTCGAACTCAGGACCTCGCATGCCAGAAGGCGCCCGTGCCGCTGAGCGATATCACTGGCCCCCCACTTTTTTCAAAAATATGCTAAAACACAATAGTTTCCATATACCACCATCATCAGTTGTTAAGGAAATATCCTCTACCCCAAAAATAGACCAATCATAATCTCAGAATAAAGAACTGTCTTCTAAATGGAAAACATTTGGCTTCATGAAAAATTTACAATATTGTTTTTTAAATCTTGCTTTTGTCCTCTTGTTGCTGACTGGCGAAAATGTTATCACAAACCATCAGGGCTCTCTTGGCTGGCATTTGGGAACCACTAGTGGCATTAAAACCCTCTGGGCTGAGGTTTCTTTGTGTCCTGTCATCCAATCCCAACTTGTCCCTCCCCTCTTCGGCTCTCCACCTTCCTCTCCTGTGTTCTTTCCCAAGAAGGCTGGCCTCTCCACACCTGTCACTCAGGCTCCTTCCCTGCTGCTTCTTGAGTTCAGCACAAGAGAGATACAAGCAGGAGAGCAGAAGATGATAGAGAAAAGTTCAGGGTATTTATTCTACCACCTGCTCACGGGTGGCAGTGACTGTTTTCCTTTCCTCAAGCTCTTTTTTTAGATTATCTGTGATGCTCCCCTCCCCCATCTTCCTACCTGTTCAGGTCAAGGCAAGGCAAAGACACCTGCACTTCTGTGTGGTACTTTGCCCTCCTTTGTTGATGCCAATACACTGTCCACACCTCTGTAAACAGTCCCTTCGTTTGATCACGCCTGTGCAGTGGCCATCTGTTTCCTGCTAGGAAACATACTCTTCACTGAAAGATGAAAATGCTGAGATCCGGACAAGTGAAGTAGCTGGCCCAGAGCCCCACCATCACTGGGAAACATTGCCTTCCAGAAAACAAACTGGGTGCTCCTTAGGGCTCACAGGGCATCGTCCCATTGCCACCTCCTGCTCAGTCACATTGATGGACATTTTTACAGCCCTTACTTATCATCTCTCCACATTTCAAATTTAAATATCTTATTGGGTGGCTATTGAGGCAATCCAAAACACAGGAGCCTGAGAAACTACTACAAAAGCTAAACACAAAAGGATGTGAGAGTGATGAAGTTTTCACTGTGCACTGAATTCTGATCTTAAAGATGAGCGAGGACATAAATCTGCCCAGTAGAAGGGACTGAGGCATGGGAGAAGGTAAGCAGCTGGGAAAAGACTTGCGTTTCCATAAGAAAGACGCAAGGTTTGCAGAAAGGTGAGGAAGTATAGGTCCACGGATGCCTGTAGGAATGGAGGGCGGTAGTGAGTAGATAATCAAACAGGAAGTTCCACCATTGCAAACCGTGTTTAAATTATGTTTTAAATGGCAGAAAGTGATTGGCACCTCTAAGCAGGGGCTGCCGCTGGGACCCTGGCATGTTAGGAGTCTCAGGTTGTCTGAGACATTAAATTTTCTAAAACTGACCTATGTCAAAATGCTTTTCTACAAAGGTTAATTTTGTTTGAAGATCATACTTTTAGACAAATGCACATGCACCTATTTACTACATCAGCTTTATTCCTAGTTACATACTTGACTGAATTTCCAACTGCTGTTGTCTGATCGTTTGCTGTCACTAGAGCATCCCTATGGGTATTCTTTTTTTTTTTTTTTTTTTAACTAGGGCTTTAGAATCAAATTGTCTTCTCACAGGATTAATGGCATTAATACCATTTAGGGAAGACATTATCTGTTGAAGTATTTGCCTGTTTCACTTGATCACTTATGATTCAGTCCTGACAAAGCCCTAACAACGCCACCTGCACGCCAGCGCCTTGCCCTGTGCTGCACCCACTGGGCCCTGGCCCTGGCCAGCAAGATTTCCATGGGGCTCTGTCTCCACCTGCGTGGACACGTGGAAAGTACTGCCTAAAGAAGTCACTGTTCAGCCTCTCAGCGTGAACAGCTATTCTATCTGGTGCAACAACTTTCCTTGACTGCCAGCCTCCAATCAATCAGCACTTATTATTGGATTCCTATTAAATGCCCAGCAAGGTTCTGCCTGGCCTCTGCCCACAGGAACCTTTCTATGTGATACGTGAAGTTTGATCAGTTAGAGACCTTGGGCCTGTTCGCAAGGACAGGAGCAGTTTTTATGGCTGAAGGAGAAGAGCAAGGTTCCTTTAGCCAAAGAAATAGAAGCTTCAAAGCAAGGAAGGGGATAATGAGAAGGTACTGGAATAGGTTAGAGAAATCAATAAAAATAAAATTAGGAAAAAATTTAAATTCTTCTGTAAATTTTCAAATGATAAGACTTTCTAACTAAAAAAGAGTCTACTCTTAAAATTTCATGTAAGATTTGTTCAAAATTTGTAAACCATCAACCCAAACACATATGTAAAAGTCAAGTGCCTTTACTAGTAATCAGACTTTGCTCAGTTTTAAATATTACTTAGCAATGTTTCAGTTTGATCATCTTAGCATATGTATTTAGATTATTGTCTTGACATTTGGGTAGAATTTTTTCAGGTAAAAAGTAGAAATTAAGAGCAAGAATTACTAAATTGCTCAAATTTATCATTTGGAAATGCACATATAGGCTCAATCCCCAAACATTGCTGTATCTCCTACGTTTTCGGTATTTTGATGTCATGTAACAGATTGTTAAATAATGTATTCACCTGTCGATACTTCGACCACTGAGAGAGTATTCATTTTTATCATTAACCCACATTGCGCGTGTCAAAGCACACTTGGAAGCAGAATCGAATTACGTCCTACCTCTCTGCTCTCACGATTGCATTCTGCACAGTGGGACAGTGACTGACTACATCTAACACTTTTAGGGTTTTTGAAACCACATATCTGCCACTAAACCAACTAACTCCATGTTGTACTTATTTCTGAAATTGTTCTCGACTTCGTTTTTGTTCAGTTCATTGGGTTGTCTCCTATTGAAAAGTGCTTGCCCTTAAGGGAGTCACAAAAGCCAGAAGCTAGCCTGAGATAAGGGCCCAGCTTTGGGTTAGGATGCAGAGCTCTCAAAAGGAGAAGAAGAGCTTTAGAAGGAGGAGGCAAAGCTTGCCGCCAGGGTATGGACAGGTGCAGGACGCAGACTACGTTCTGCAGTTTGCTGCAGCCTTTTTCCATGTCGTAATACATAACACTTAAGTTTATCTGTACAACGGTCCTATGTTATTTAAAAACGGTCTCTTCAGTTAAACCTATTTCATTTGGCTTTGCTTTTAAACGTTTTTGTCTTACTGGAAATGGTTTTCTTGGATGGAAAATTTGGGGTATTTGGATAAAATGTCCTAGAGAAATGGATTAGCTGATTGTGTGGGTTTGTTCATAAAGATTTTTTCTTTTTCTTTATGTTGGTATGTGTTCACAATATGTAACAGTTATGTCCTTATTGGGGAATTGGTACATACACTTATGCAATATATCGATCATTTTTTATACCTTTATCACCGTTACAATTATTTTTTTTAAAGTTCCTCTTGAGATCAAACTTCAGATGAGAAGAGAAGATTCTCCCTGGAAATAGCAGTGTGTATCAGGCAGTCTCAGTCTTTTTGGAGTAGTTTGACCTCTTGACAATGCCCCCTTTGTACATAAAATATTTCACAGCATGTGTTTATTTCCAACTACCAGTAAACAAAGACTTGCTTTTGAAACTTGTTGAGAATATTTAGACCCACTCTTAAAATTATTAGAATCATCCTGGGATAGGGAGGATCATGGGTCCACTTCATCCTCAGTATCACCGTCCCAGTCCAAGATGTTGACCCCCTAAAGGCAAAGGAGAGTATGCAACTCTTGGGCAGAGCTTGACTTAGGAGCCAGCTTATTTGTGAGATTTAGCAACATTTCTTTTCCCCTCACCTGCAGAGTTCCATTTATTTCAGAAGCTAGGGGCAGAGCCCAGGGTTCATCATAGAAGATGAGCAATTATAGAAATGCAGTGAATGCTTTATCTTTATGGCTGGTTCCATTTACCACCAGATGGCTCTACTGTATCACCAGGAAATGCACACATGTGTAAAATTGGAAATATCTTGAACCAAAGGGAAAATAAATCAAGAGTTAGACCTTTAAAATGTGTAGAAACACTGTTTATTCTTTATGGGGCAAATAAGAAACAGCTGAGACATCAGGGACATCTTGAGAAAACAGGACACACCTAGGGAAAATACAGGAAGGTCATAATGCTGGCACATATGAAGTATTCCTTTTTAGTTTTCATATTAGTCTGTAATTCTTAATTGTCAGATTAGCCAAAGAATAGTTAGGAAGTGATCAAGTCTCAGTGGACTCTGTAACTATTCCTATACCAATTTCGTAGCTCTGAAAAGGTAACTTTAGAAGAATTTTGAGAGACAATGTCTGCACATCTGCTGATTTGAGTCGCATTAGCCACGTTCTGGAGAGGAATGATCAGATTCTGAAACACGTGGTGTCTTTGCATTAATAACACTCGAGATACAAAAGTGAAATCAGAAGAAACAAAAGCTTCTTTAAATTCAATTGACCTTTCTCCTCCTGATGGGTGAATGTCCAGCACTAGGATTTAGGTGACATCTCCCATTAGTTATGTGACTTTTTGAGCCTAACCTCTTCATGTAAGAACAAAAGCTACAGATTAACCAACTTCCAAACAAATCAGACACCAGTGCTTTTATTCTGAATTTCTAAAGCTATTAATAGTCTTACTATTTACTCTTCCCTTAGACTCTAGCTTGTTAAATTCTAAGATTATTGTTTTTATAACGTTTTGCTGTTTTATTACTGTGTTAAAAAGAGAAGTATTGTGTGAGCTTATTTAGCCTATCCTTAGTCCATAAACCAGTTTGAGATGTACCTGGAAATGATCACTGTCAAAAAGTAATAGTTGATTATTGTTCTAAAGCGAAAGTCCTTTAAAGAAAAGACACTGAACAAATGTTATTTGCTTTGGCCCAACTCAAATTTGTGAACATTTGCCTGAAGGAAGTAGAAGAAAAGGCCAAAGCTTTGTCTAAATAGGTAATACCTGTCGTGGGAACTGGAAATATATGCGCTTCACTGTGCAGTGCAGCAAGTTCGAGTCTACTGCATACTCTAACCTCTGCCCCATTGGCCCACACGTGCGCACATGAGTGTACACGCAGCTTTTGATTCAGTGCTTAATGTCATCTGTACAGAGATTTTCAGCCTTTGAAACATTTTCACATTTATATTTTATTTGATTTTCATTCCCCACAGTCCATGAGGTAGGCAAACCTTCCGTAAGCTCGTGGTTTTCTTAAATAAGTGAGGCATATTTACCTTATAAACAGAAGCCCACAGGTAAAATAAAACCTATAGGAACCACACTGGATGAATTTCTTGAATGATTTGAGGAGGGTTTACTTGGAAGAGAGCGTTTCAAATATTGACTTTCCTCTTGGATTTTTGAAACTCACAGAAGCGAAGCAGTTCATACATGGACTGGCTGTGCTAGCAGCCTGGGCACGACAGGCGGGTGCTGTCCGTGCATAGCGCACCTCTGGTTTCAGATACACTCGCTGTGGGTAGCAAAAAACTCAGGGGATGGACTGTGTCCCAGTTTACTTTGCAAATAATGTAGTACAATATTTACTAATATTGCCCTTTCACTTGGCAGACGGCATTGGCCCCAGAAAACCAAGATTCCTAGAGCTGTGTCCCCCACTATGACACAGGACCACCAACACTCACTCTTTGGACAGTCAGTGGAGGAAAAAGAACAGAAGAGACCCTGGATTGTTAGAAATATTTATTAAGTTTTCACAGATCGGTATATTTGGATAATATATTTTAGAAACATTTGAAAAAATAATTTTACAAGGTTTTTTATAAAAAGTTTGCAGAAACTCCCATGGGAGGAAGTAGAACTTCTTAGAGAAAAAGAAGTATCGTTAACATGTTGTGCAGTGAGACACAAATAAACAGCCTCCATTTTTTTTTTTTTTTTTTTTTGTAATCAAGTTACAGAAAGCAAGTTTGAGCCCAGCCTGGACAACTTAGCAAGACTCTACCTCAAAAAAAAAAAAAAAAAAAGCGGAGGCTGTAGTTCAGTTCCATGTGAAGAGCCTGTATTCGATCCTTAGTACCGAAAAAAAAAAGTGCATCCCCTGCTTTTAGATATTTACTGACTGCGACTGAAGCAAGGTGTCACGAGGGGACTCACGTCAGTGAATGAAAATGTGTTGCCCTTTTGAGGAAGTTTCTGTCTTAGATGTGTGCCATAGCCCTGGCTTGCTGTTTTTTTTTTCCAAAATAAACCTCAATCTGTGGCAAAATTATGAATTACAAAGAAAATAATATAAGGTAACATTTCAAAACCAAAAAAAAAAAAGAAAAACCAACAACAATTTCAGAACCTCCAACCAAGGATTTTTGCATGGCTAAATAAAAGAGGGCATCGTGTGCTAAGATATCTGTTTATTTTATAATTGTATTTTTTTTATGATTTGTCATTTCAGTATGATTTGGTTCAGTATTCTTTCCTTTTTATAAGTATTTTATATGATAGAAATAGTTCCTAAAATTTTAGATTCTTAACTGGATGATCCCTTTGCATAACACCAAATAATTAGATATATTTATCTTTTTCAGTGTTTAGCAGATTAAATATATAAAAGGGAAATGGGGTATTACTCAACTTCCTAGTGCTTAGCATAAGTAAAATGCAGGTTAGGTGTTTTGGGAATAGACGTATAAGCCAGGGCTTCTCTACCCAAGCAGCTCTCAGACAACAGAGGCACTGGGGAGATGGCAGTGGAAGTGATGTTTCGATGACTCCAGAATGAACTGTACAATGGCATTAAGTTGCAGGATCTGTTTGTGTTGACGTCCTGCAGTATAGTTCTCGAAGCTGCCAGATTTGCATAACTCGGTGAATTTAATTGGAAGTTGGCAATGGTTTGAGGAGGAGGAAGGAATGATGTATAAAAACACATTACAGGCATTTTCAATATTACATTTTTAATTAAGTTGAGCATTTTATTAGATTTGGCTATCTCCATTGCTACTGTTGAAACAGGTCAAATACAATATTTTCAAAGAGCTTAATCCTAAGATTTTTGCTTTGTCGATATTTTAGTCCAGTCTTATCCTTGAAAAGATAAATGTAATAGCCCTGTTTGCTCTATTTTTTAAAAATCTAAATTGTTTGATGCTCTTTTAAATGGAGTAAGAGAACCACAGGGAATAGGGTAGCAACTGACCTTTCTTAAGAATGTTCTTGTAAATATTTCAGAATAAAACATCTTTCTCAAACAGTCAGACATTTGTCCACTGGGTGCCACTGTCTTCCTTGCCAGCCATGCATTGAGTACTTGCAGAAGGCAAATTCTTTATTATGAAAGACGAAAGATTACTCTGTGTGTGTGTGTGTATGTGTGTGTGTATATGTGTACGTGTGCCCACATATGTGTGTATCTGAAGAAATACTTTTGCCTGTGCTACATGTTAAGGTTCTTTTAAATGTCAATAGTTTAGGAATTGTTACAAAGAGATTGGGATTGTAGTTGACTTTCATGGGTAACACAAATTATGTATGTTAGCCACGCAGATGAGCACTGGCCAGATGTGCTGGCCTCATGGGCTAACATGAGGAAGGTGTGAGATCAAAAGAGATG
Organism: Erethizon dorsatum; assembly: GCA_028451465.1. NCBI lineage: Eukaryota > Metazoa > Chordata > Mammalia > Rodentia > Erethizontidae > Erethizon > Erethizon dorsatum. The sequence goes on along the minus strand of CM051838.1, from coordinate 79,687,709 downwards.
ACAAGGACAAAGGTTTGCACTGGGGCAAAAGGGTAAATATTGCCATTAGCTGAATCCTTTCCTCCGGACTTTGCCTCTTAGGGAAGAACACAGAATTAACTCAGAATGAGAAGTGGGGATGTGTGGAATTGCCATATACCCCAGGCACCTCTTAATCCTGGGTCTCAGATTACTTAAACTTGATTATTCTAAGGTCTCCTCCAAGATGTCACTTGACTCACTGTGAGAAAGAAAAACAAAAACAAAAAATAATGAAGAAATAAGGAGTTTATGTCCACTTCTGGTGTGGTCATATAGTAAACAGAATACTTCTTGGGCTTCACTCTAATTAACAATTGTACTTTATTTCTCTGTAGTCATGTTACCATTGTGAAAAATAAAATATAAGACCAGGATAACTTTCAATTAGGATTTATAATCGAGGTAGTCAAAGGCGTGAGAAGAAACTGCAGCGATTCAGCTGGGTGGGGTGAGAAAGGGTCACTAGACACCCACTTTCATCCTGGATTACACTGATAACTCCAAACACCTACGACTCTTTCATAAGAAAATACTTGATTATATTTCCTGTAGGTTAAGAGCGGTAGGAGGAAAACCAAATGCCTGGAATTTGGGTAGCAGATACAGAAAAAGAAGGGGGAATAAGAAAGACGTTAAAGGCGATAAGAATGTGAGAGAAAGAAGAAAAGAAAGGTTTCTAGAGACCCCCATAAAAAAGTAGTTTTTGCACACATGCTGGCTTCTATCACCAGTACACACAGGAGGGCAAAAAAAGGGGACTTGAGGAGTGCTATTTATGACTACACGCAAGCAAACTGACCCTACGACTACTGTGTGGAGGTAGATTCTAAGACGATGTAAAGAAAACCCATAGTTTCACAGTGAACCATGAGCCAGACATGGTCCAAGACGAGTTCATGAAGTGGCACTCCCTGTTGGCAGCAATGCTGACCCAGAGTCTCTCACAATCATCATGTGTTTCTAGTTCCCATCTCCAGTCATTTGACTATGGGAAGCTCAAGGTTTATTTCTGCTCTACTATTTGCTGGCTTTGGGCCATTTACTTGGTCTCCCCAGCCACAGATGCCTTGTCTAGAAGGAGGTAAACGTTTTAGTCTCTTAGGGCCACTGTGAGGATTGTGAAGTGATAGTTATCTGCCTCTTGGTACTGCTACAGTCCGAATGAATGTGTCAACCTTAAATCCATATGTTATAATCAAACCCTCAAAATGATGGCATTTTGAGATGGGGTATTTGGAAAGTGAGTAGATCATGGAGGTGGAGCCCTCATAAATAGGGTTAGTGTCTTTAAAAAGGAGACCCAAGGGAGCTCCTTTGATCCACAATTTGAGGAAATAGCAAACAGGTGCCATCCAGGAAGGCAGAAGTGGGCCCTCCAGACAGTGAAACTGTTGGCACCTTAATCTTGGGACTTCCCAGCCACTGTAACCATAGGATATAAATTTCAATTCTTTATACCCAGTATACGGTATTTTGTTATATCATCCCAAATGCACTCAGATAGTACCGTACTTCTCAATAAATATCAGTGTATCTTGACTCTCACCAGTAGTTGTAACAGATCTCTACAATTCTCTTCATGCCTTGAGACACAGAAGTTAATCGCTCATGGTTCCAACCCACCGCAGAAGTCTCTCTCACCACATGTGCTGTATGTACATGTGTGTTATATGTATATAAACATATCTTTGCTTACTGGTGTCACTCAACATGTTTGCAAGATGACACAAATCATACCACAGCCATTCTCTGGCTTTCCCAATCCTAGCCTCTCTACCAGGTTAAAGCATTCCCCTCCCTGCCACCCGCTCCCCAACCCAAGCTCCTTCCTCTCAACTTGACTCTTTCTCACCACGCGGCTTTCTGTTGTACCCTTTCTCAGCTCTTTGTTTGGTAAAAGGCCTGCAGCTCCTTCTCTCCTGTTTTTCCTGTCTGGTTCATCTGTTGGGGTTTCTGCCCATTTCCACTTATCATCCGATTTTGCCCACACTCTGAGCTGAATGAGCAGCGCTGGTGTCTGCTCCTCTCCTCATTTTCTTAGGAGGAATAGAGGTCGGTGACCTTTCCCCCACTGTGGAGGTGAACTCAGTAACCACAATCTACTTGGAATCTTGGTATGGCTTTCGGTATCATAATTAGCAAAATATTAGTTACATATTAAGCGTGCCATAAACACTAGCTGGGAAAGAGATTTCATGACTTGATGAGAGGGTAAGGAGGTGAGAAACCCAGTGGGAGACTTCTCCTTTTTTGTAACAATTATTTCACTCAAATAGAGAGGAAGCATAGATAAAACACATAAAGGATTCTCCTATGGCCTTGGGGGGCATAAAAATCATTTTACCCCACTGGCATCCATGCAGGTACGTTTGTTGGTGATACTCCAAATGCATCGAAATTTCAATGGAGAAAAGTATGGTTATTTTATTCCTAATTCTTGGAAAAAGCACATATGACAGCTTTCTTACTTGTTAATACAAGCTTATGTCCCAGTTGGATAAAAGTTTTTCCTTTACCTGATAAGAGATACTTCCTAAGCCCTAAAACAAAACTAGTAACGGCATTCCTGCATCCGTACTGGGTAGCTTATCTGACCATTTATATGCAAAGAAAATTTCTTTTTTTTCCTTTTCCCCTGGAATCTCCCAGCCTAAGGTTCTCTTTTACCTTAAAGAATAGCAGATGTGATAATGAAGACAAAGCAGAAAGGATATGGGGTGAGGAGGGATGTCTAAGCTCAAATCCTACAGGAATGCGTGCCTAGGACCAGACCTCTGCAATGCGTTATAAATGGTGGAGTGTAAGTGGAAAAACCAACATTTATTAAGCATCTGTGGTGTTCCAGGCACTGTAATTAGAAGCGTTTGATCCACATAATGACCTCAATAAGGGGCACTGTTATAATCTCCGTTTACAATTGCAAACAATGAAACTCAAAAATATGTTTATTCACCTAAGCTCATACAGTTAGTAAATGATGAATTTTGTATTACAGCCCAAGTATTTTTAAAATACTGTGGTCAATCTTATGCAGTCATAGGCCAAAGAAACTTTTAACCAACTTCCCATTTGTCCTGATGATACTCACCAGTGATGCAACTGCAGTGTTTAGCTCGAGACAACTCACAGATTATAGCCCTAAGTTTACTCCAAAGTTTGCCATGAAATATCTCACTTTTATTATTATTTTTGCACCACTGTAGTATGTCAATAGTCTTTGGAAACAAAAGATATCACTCTATTTATGGTATTCTGTTTTTAGTAGTGGTATTTCCATTTACAATATACAGTAATTCTTGATCACTTTGACATTCACCACACAAAAAATTATTAAATCCTGGTCTTCCTATACATTTCTGTTACATTATGGTTAGAGACAAGTTCTGTTTAGAAATAGTTTTTATATTTTATTTTCACATTGAAAATCAGTCAGGGGCCGGTGAGATGGCTCAGTGGCGTAAGCGCCTGCCTTGCAAGCGCGAGGGCCCGAGTTCGACTCCCGGAACCCACATACGAAAAAGGGGCCGGTGATATCGCTCAGTGGCACGGGTGCCTGTTGGCGCGCGAGGTCCTGAGGTCGTCCCCCTGGTACCCACAAAAAAAAAAAAAAAAAAAGAAAAAGAAAATCAGTCAGATTGGCTTCAGCCTCAAAGAGCATGTTTATGTAAAATTAAATGAATGTCGGCAGAAAGTTGTACTTTTTTTCTAAATAGGAAATGGTCAAAAATGTGCCTCCTACACTGAACAAGAACAATTTATCTTGGTTTCCAAACTAGAACCTGGAGGGCTTATTAGGCAGATTGATAGCCTTACCTCCAGGGCTCTGATACAGCTGATCTGGAATCAGATGCAAAAATTTGCATTTCTAAAATGATCCCATCTAGATCAAGCAAGCATGAGACACTAACCCAGACCTTCAGGTCAAGTTTCCTTGTCCCCAGCAGCACAGAGTGATGGAATTAGGATTAGATTTAGGCACACAAAGCAGACAACCCAGGTAAGAGTGGCCTAAATAAGGTAGGCCACTTCATTTGTTTTCTCTCTTGTTCAGTTCCCACTAAGTCTAGACCTAGGCATCCCAGGAAAACTGTGATAGTTCTGCAATCCTCAGAGGCCTGAGCTTTGTCCGTTTCACGTTCACAAACACGGTTTCCTTCCTCCAGGTCCAAGAGGCCCCTGTAGCTGCAGTCATCTTATTCACATTTCAGGCAGCACAGGGATGGAAGAGAAAAGTACAAGATGGGGATGGGCAACTGCCCGCTGAGCAGCCCCTTTCAAAGGCTTCTCTAAAAACCTCAGTGTCTTAGTCACTTTCTCACTGCTCAGATGCAATACCTGAAGCCCACGACTGTAAGGAAGAAAGCTTTATTTCGGCTCACAGTTAGCAGAGGTTTCAGTGCGTAGTTGGCTGGCTCCAAGGCAGGGTGGCATTGCAGAAGGGCAGGGCAGATGAGAAACAGCTCATGGCATGGTAGTGGGAAGCAGAGAGAACGAGGAAGGAGGGAAAGAGACACTTCCAGGCCACGCCCCAAGTGACCCACCTCCTTTGACCATACTCTACCTCCCAATATTACAGTTAGCCATAAATTCATCAGTGTGCTCATGCACTGATGAGTATCACACGCCCATGACCTAGTCATCTCCCAAAAGCCACACCCATGAGCTCATGAGGCTTTGGGAGGACATCTAGATATAAACCATAACACTCAGTTGAATTCCTATACATTGCTGACCACTTCTATATGCGAAAGAGCTGAGAAACATAGGTAGTATATTTAGATGGGTACACTGACATCTCCACAAGTATGGGGATTCTTTTATTAAGAAAGGGAGATGGGTTATTTGGTGGGCAAATAGCAATCTCCTCTTCTTTCATCCAGTCCCATGACCATGTCATTGACATGTGCTTCGTCCTACCTAGTAACTCACGGTTCTTCTGCATATGGAGAAGACAGTTCTTTGTACCACTGAGTGACCTTGCCATACTAGAACCCCACCGAATCAGTGGACCACAGATGTACTTGTTTATCCCTGAATTCCTAATTTGTTTTTTTTACTAGTCTATAATTGTATGACATTCAGCAAGTGCAGTGAGTTGGAACCCCAGCCCTCAGGTTTGTGCCTGGGAGGATATTGATGTTCTTGGGGACACTTCATGTAGAAAGTGAACCATACAGGATATATTTGTTTCAGTATTTCAAACTTAGGCAACTGACATGTTTTCTTCATTTGTTTTCTTGATTCCGCAAATGCCTATCATAATGATAATGTTCTGTGAAGATATATTAGCAACTAGGTACCTTTTTAATATAGAAAATATGTAGGAAGTATGACCAAAAAAAATATTGTTCTTGGAATGCTATGTTGCAATTTGCAGAGGAAATCTCAGCAAGACAGAAAGCCAGGTTTCAAGTTAGCAGTCAATGACAAGAGCTGAATTCTAGGATACTCCTTCCTGCCGGAGCCCTATACAGTGTAAGAGGTGGGGACAAGTTATCTGTGATCTTTATTTGGAGAAAGAAATAATCATGTGTAAGTTGTCAGAATGAACAATAAAGTTAAAGGAAACCCTAGAGGAGAATAAGAAGGTGAAGAAAAGTATAATTCAGTCCTGAAAAAGATGATGCTGATGTCTTACCCCTACATCCCACCCTTTGGCTTACTCTGGCTTATTGCAAGAACCCAGTTTGGGGCACTAGTGGTCTTGCAGGTTGTTCAAAGTCAAGACCCAGCCAGGCTTTGCTTTTTTATTTTGTTTTGGGTGGGATTTTTTTTTATAATAATAACTGAGAATACAACAGTGAACAAGGCTGTAAAGATCCCTTACCTAGAGCACTGACATTCTAACAGAAAGACAGAGAGTAAACAAATGAACATGAAGATACAGGGAGTGTCACGTGAAGTGGAGTCCTTTGCTGGGCCACACTAAAGAGCTTCGGTGGAATAATACTGGGTCTTAAAACCTACTGGGAAGTGTATGTACTGAGAGTAACTTGTGGGCTCTTGACCTTAACAAAATGATGATTGTAGCTGAGAGAGAGAGAGACAGATTCCTGTTGTTTTTGAAAGTAAACAATGAACACTAAGACCAAGTTATTGCTCTAAGTTAGCTCAAGGTTATGGGACTCAGGTTTTGTGGTCAGTATGGGGTTTCCAGAGACAATGGGACTTTTCTTTTTGGTTTTTTTTTCCCTTAGGTTTTTTTGTTGGTACATTTTAGATATATGTAACGATCACATTCATCATAGGGAATTTGTACCTGTAAATGATATGTCTTGCTTCTTCTTTATTCCTATTGCCTTCCCCTCCCTTAAACTCCTCTTCTCCTCCTTATTTACAAAAGTATTTTTTCCATTTTTTCCTTCTGTTCTTTCTTTCTTTTCCCTTCCTTTCTCTCACCCCCTCCCTTGTGTACCTTCTCATTTGAACATTTTCTTCCCATTTCCCAAAATCATTATAGATTTTGTCCTTTTTACACTTTTGGTTTCTCACACCGGAGAAACAATGCAGTATTTACACATGTGTGTCTGATTTCTTTCACTTAAGAGTATGGTCTTAGGTACATCCATTTACCTAGAAATGTCTCAAGCGTATCCTTCTTTATGGTAAAGTAGTAATCCATTGTATAAAAACATCACATCTTCTTTATTCATTCATTGGCTAGTGGGCATTTGAGCTGTTTCCAAGATTTAGCTATTACAAACTGTGCCATTATAAACATGGGTATGCATATATCATGGTGGTATGATGCTTTTAATTCTTTTGGGAAGATATCAAGAAGGGGAACAGCTGGGTCAAATGGAGGCTCTACTTTTCATTTGTTGAGGAATCTCCACACTGATTTCCACAGTGGTTGCACCATTGTACACTCTCACCAGCAGGAGAAGGGTTCCTTTTTCCCCACAGCCCCACTAGCATTTGTTATTGGTTAATTTCTTGATAATAGCCATTTTTTCTGGAGTGAGAGAGAATCTTGATATTGTCTTAGTTTTCATCTCTCAAATGACCTTTGATGTTGAACATTTTATCATATATTTATTTGCTGTCTGTACGTCTTCTGAGAAGTGTCTATTCATTTAACATGCCCATTTTTGGATTGGGTCTTTAAATTTGGTGAGGGGTCTGATTTTTTTGAGCTCTTTATGTATTCTAGGAATTAGTCCTTTTTCTGAGGAACAGCTGGCAAAAACTTTTTGCCACACTGTGGGTTGTCTCTTCACTCTACTGGTGGTTTCTTTTGCTGTGCAAAAGCTTTTTAATGAGATCCCAGTTGTTGATTCTTTGTGATATTTCCTATGCAATCGGGGTTTTGTTCGTAAAGTCTTTGCCTACATCAGTGTCTTCAGGAGTTCTACCTATTCTATCTTCCAGCAGATTTAGTGTTTCTGTTTTAAAATTTAGGTCTTCGATCCATTTTGATTTCACTTTAGTTCATGGTTAGTGATATGGGTCTAGTTTTAGTCTTTGGCAAATGGGAAGCCAGTTGTTCCAGCACCATTTATTGAAAAGGCTATCTTTCTTCCAGTGAACGTGTTTGGCTCTGGAAGGTGGCTGACTGAGTTTGTAGTTGTTTCTGCATCTTCTAATCTGTTCATTGATCCTCAGGTCCGTTTTATGTCAGTACGATGCTAGTTTTTTTTGTTTTTTTGTTTGTTTGTTTGTTTATCACAGTAGCTTTGTAGTATAATTTCAAGTCAGGGATTGTAATACCTCCTGCCTTGCCTTTGTTGCCCAGAATTGCTTTTGCTATTCTAGGTCTCTTCTGATTCCAGTGAATTTTAGGGTTGTTTTCTCTACTTCTGTGAGATATGCTGTTGCTATTCTGATTGGAATTGCATTAGACCTGTATGTACTGACTTCTAGGAAGATAGCAGAGTGTTGAACAGCAAAGAAATAGCCTCTCTGAGATTTGGTGTCGAGACACTGGAATATAGTGAGGAAAAGAAGGAGGGAAGTGGGTCCCCAGGACCCAGAAATGATCTGGAGTAAATTGAAGCCCATGGGGAGAGTGAAGAGAGAGACCTCAACACGGAAGGAGGTAGCAAGTTGTGCTTTCTCCCTGAGCCCTGACTCACTGTGTGGGAGTGGTGGCTCAAGCCTGCAGATGCATGGGGACTACTTGTGACTGCAGAGGCCTCCATAGAGAGAAAAACCAGTGGAACGAAGCAGTGGATGCAGCAGACTGCAGTTGCTGGTAAGTTACTTGGTTTCAGATATCCCCCAGGGGAGGGTGATTAGCTGGAAGCCATCTAATTGAGTTTGGAACTCAGAGCAGCTGTGGACTGGCCTCATCTAGCAGCTCCCAGTGTCAGGGTGAGGCAGAACCAAGTTTAAATTGGCAGGAGATCAAGGAGCTGAGTTCAAACTAGCAGGGAACCGAAATTGACCAGCAGGAGGCACATGGAATGTTACAGGTTGAACAAATAGGGTTCCAGCCTCACAGGCAGAAACCAGCCTGAACTTCCATGGAACTAAAGGTGCAAGCTTGCTGAGATTATCCACTGTACTGCAGTAAATCTATGGCTGGCTTGCCAGGATTAATCACCACAGATCTGGGCTCTGTCTGTCCAGTAACAGCAGAGATACTCCCTGAAGTAGACATTTTTTTTTTCTTTTCTTGTCTGTTTTGTTTTTCTCTTGACTGTTATTGTTTTTATATGAATGTGAACATTGTTTCTAGTTTTGTCATTGTTGTTGTTGTTGTTCTATTCTCTTCCTGTTTTTATTTCTTCCTTCCCTTTTTCCCTCGTATGTTACTCACCAGTTTCCCAAAGTTCACATAATCTTATTTGTCCTCCAGCCTTGCTTCTAATCTCTTCCTCTATGTCTCTATATTTTCCCTCTAGCACCTTTTAAATTTTCTCCCTTGAGGGTAAAATCACCATACTGAGGGCACATTTATTGTATACAATTTTCTGGTTTGTTTTAGATTTTGTTATATAACCACAAATGTAGTTCATATGGTTAAAGTTGGCAAATTAATAGTTACCACAGTTTGTCATTTTCTAGGCTATGTTTTTTTTTTTTTTTTTTTGTGGGTACTGGGGGTCGACCTCAGGACCTCGCACGCCAGCAGGCGCCCGTGCCGCTGAGTGATATCACTGGCCCTTTTTTGTATGTGGGTTCTGGGAGTCAAACTCGGGCCCTTGCGCTTGCCAGGCAGGCACTTACACCACTGAGCCATCTCACCAGCCCCTCTAGGCTATGTTTGATTTAGTTGTTATTGCTGATTGTACTATTTTAGCCAAGGTGGCATAGTTGCTCTATTCAGTTGTTCTTCCTGGTATGCCAAGACTGAGACTGCCTAAGGATCATAAACAATACTGTAGGCCAGTGCCAAAGAACCAGGGTCTAGGCCAAATAGGCAGGAACTTTTCATCCCCAATAAATTGAAGAGATAGAATCTTGCAACAGACTCAAAACCCAAAAGCCAGCTACATCTGGAAAACACCTCTGAGAAGTAGCCAATTTCTCGATAGCAATAAAGCTACCTACCATAAGCAATTTACAAGCATCGATCCAAGAATGAAACTTAAAAGAAACAGAAAATGAGAAGACAGTTAAATGAGATGCAACCCTAGACTTCCAGCTCACGAAATGCAAACCTGGGGGCGATGACGTAGAACAAATTGAAAGCCACCCACCTGGACTCTCTGAAGTGGTAATAGTGGAAATAACAAAGCAGATGAATGAGACTCTAGAACACATCAAATCAGAAATAATTTCTCAGATAACTACGGAGATGGTGACCATAATGAAAGACATGGTTAGTGACTCTAGAGCAGATACAGATTAAAAAATAGAGGAGTTTAGGAAAATGATGGAAACAATGAACTCCCAATATAGGAAAGAAGTGGAATCCATGAAACAGATTCAAACAGATATCTACAGCATTAAAAATTCCACTGAAAGTATTTGCAGCAGAATGAGCCAATGTGAGGACAGCATGTCAGATGTAGAAGACAAGATAGTGGTTAGGGATCATGAAAAGAAAGATTTCTTAAAAATAAAAGGGACCATGAAAAATCAATCCAACAGCTGCTAGATGATGCAAAGAAGAATAACATAAGGTTGATAAGAGTCAATGAAAAAACAAGAGATAACACAAAAGGGACTTTTCTTTTTGGACTCCTTTGGCCAGCAGGTAACACATGTGCACCATAAGTGATGAAACACAGTGCAAGAAGCAGCTGTGATGGTTGAAAGAAAAAGATCATAGCAGAAAAGGGAGAATTCTGACCGTTTGCTTTCTCTTAGAAGTTTAACAATTTGACTATTTACATTCGATTCTCCAGACATACCTGTATGTATTGTTATAAAGCTTAGACTAGAAATAGGCAAACAGGGCCGGTGAGATAGCTCAGTGGCATAAGCGCCTGCCTGGCAAGCACGAGGGCCCGACTTCAACTCCTAGAACCCACATACGAAAAAAGGGCCAGTGATATCACTCAGCGGCACGGGTGCCTGCTGGCGTGCGAGGTCCTGAGGTCGACCCCCGTTACCTACGAAAAAAAAAAAAAAAGAAATAGGCAAACAAAAACCCACAAAACTAGAATGTTATGATTGACTGTAGTAACCAAAAAAAAAAATTAATTATTTTATGTCTAAGTCCCTAAAAAATTCCCTTTATTTTCCTCTTACTACATCTTAGTGTTAGATCTATGTTTTCTTTAAGATAAAAAGTAGAAGCAGCATTGATTTCTAGAAAATTTTTGGATACTGAAAATACTTTCTGAGTGTTTAAAAATGACTTGGTGCATACTGAGATTGTCCCAAAAATGTTCTGGTTCTTATTTATTGTTTAAATGCAACAGTGGATCTCTTGATGTAAGTTTATTTGAAATAAGTAATGTGCTCTTGGTAGGAGTATTCATTTCTGCAAATGCTCAGAAATTATGCTTGATATGCCAATCTGAAATCATGAGGTTATGTGAATGAGTTTTTGTTTTCTGACCTATTTTGAAATCTACTTTAATGCCATAAAATCACAAGCAATCTTTTTGATCTGGAATGGGTTTTCTTGTGACCATGAAACCTAGTTATTGAGAACTTTGTTAAAGCATTTGTTCAGAGTTCTGCTTGATTTTATAATAGGAGTCCCCCTTTTTAATTAAAAAAATATCCAAAAACCTCTTACCTAAGCAGATGTTAATCTTCACCCTGGTACTGGATTGTTGGGCATGAATTGGAGAATACTGTAAAAGGGGAAAAATTCACTGGTGAAGAGATGAGTTGTTTTGAATAGAGTCAGGCACAATGACAAATCTCCTTCTGTTGTTATTGTTGTTGCAGGCTGGATGTGTGGACTGAGGACCTGTTACATAACTAAAGACTTCCTTTGCTTGTAAATGTCAAGATCAAATAGGGGTCAGTTTTAAATAGCTGACTGAGTACTAATTAATGTAACTTTCCTGGATAAGAAAAAGCAAAAGGCTTTGTCTTTTAAGATTGCCTGCCTAGAGGTGGGGGCTTGGAGTGGAAATAAATAGGATTTACAGAAAATTAAAATGTGATATTTCTTCTGCACTGAAGTTTGTGTATCAAGAGCTATCTTCATTGTACCTGGCAATAGTAGCTCTGTTTCTTTTTAATTACACTGCATCCAATATCATATTGACTTTAATTTCCCAGAACCTGATATTATTGCTTTTTAACCTTTACATTCAAGTCAATGATTAATTGCCTCACCTTTTCTTGTGTCTTTTTATTTCTCTTCAATATTTTTATCTATTCATAAGGCCAAGGGAACTTTTTTGGAGATTGAAGGAACCATAGGAATCTCTTTGCCTGGACCTCTAACTTGGTCAATTATTGATTGACCTTTGAGTGAATATTTCTATTTTCACTCAGAAATTAAATGTTCCTTTATTATTATTTTTTTTTTTTTTTGTGGGTACCAGGGGGACGACCTCAGGACCTCGCACGCCAACAGGCACCCGTGCCACTGAGCGATATCACTGGCCCCTTTTTCGTATGTGGGTTCCGGGAGTCGAACTCGGGCCCTCGCGCTTGCAAGGCAGGCGCTTACGCGCTGAGCCATCTCACCGGCTGTTCCTTTATTATTTAAGGTGTTTCATCAAAATAATTTGGTGGTGTTAAGGTTGCATTATGTCCCTCTAAAATTCAGATGTTGATTTTCTGACTCCCAGTGGCTGAGAATATAACTTTATTTGGAAATGGGAGTCATTACAGGCATAATTAGTTACGATGAGCCCATACTGGAGAAAAGTGAGCTCCTAATCTGAGGTGCCTGGTGTCCTTTAAGAAAGTGGAAATTTGGATACAGAGAAGAAAGCCATGTGAATACGAAGGCAGAGAGCAGAGACCAGATGTTGGTTCTAAAAACCAAGAGATGTCAAAGATTGCCAGTAAATTACCACAAACTAGGGGAGATGATTCTAGATTCTTCCTCACAACCTTCAGGAGGAACCAACCCTGTGAACACCCTGATCTGGCTTGTAGCATCCAGAACTGTGAGAATAAATTCCTCTTTTTGTTTCTGCCACCCAATTTATGTGTAGTCTTTCACAGGAGCCCTAGCAGCCTAACACAGGTGGTAACTATATTTCTCAATTATGGGCTGTAGGAGGTCTATTTTGAGTTGTACATGAATGCAGAAGTGGCTGGAAATAATCAGTTAAGGGCAGAAATATGAAAAATTGGAAAAGTCTGCTTTGTCTAGGGTGGAAGTAGGATGAAGAATTTGTTGTTTTTTTAACTGTAAAATTGAAATGAACTAAACAAGTTCTGTAAGCTAAATGTATCTTTAGACATAGGGATTCCTCCCCATCTCACAGGCAGGACAGGTAATTTAAAAAATGTTTTTCTCTGTTATTTATTGCCAGAGAGTCTCATAATTTGTAGTTCTCATCCAAGTCTTTGTGAAGACCATGTAGCACGAGGGAAGTTTTGTTTTTAAATTAGGGTCCTCCCTTCTCTGTAGCATGAGCTCTACAAGGTTTGAAAAGGCACACTTCATTTTTGAGTGATTCCTGAGTGATGCTAGAAATCTATTCTGCAATGTTAATTGCTGTATATATATGTGTGCAGGTTGCAGAGGAGAACAGACAAGGAGAGGAGATAACCAAATATGAAAATCCTTATTCTTTAATGAAGTAGTTTTAATAGTTATACTCAGTGGTGGATTGAGTAAATAATGAAGGAAAGAGAAGTCTTAAATATCCTTGTGACTTAAGCATATGGATGGGTAGTGCCATTTATTGAGAGAGGGAAGCTGAAGGAGGACAAGATTATGAGGAGTTTATATGAATACATCAGTTCTGAGATTTCTAGTGTACATTTGAGTGACAATATTACAGAGGTTGCTGGTATACATTTGAGATCATATATATCCTTTTGCATTTGGTTTATTTCATTTAAAAATGTTTCTGAGGTTAATCCAGGGTATGGCAATTATCAATACTTCATTTTTATGCCTGAATATTATTCTATCTATCATCTATCTATCTATTATCTATCATCTGTCTATCTATATCTATCTATCATCTAGCTATCTATTTATTTATCTATAGTTTGTCCATTTGTTGATGGACGTTTCTTTTCCACCTTTTAGATGCTATGAATAATGCTGCTATCACCATTTTTTTGGTGGACTTTCTGTGTGGAGAATGCTTTCATTTCTTTTTGGTGTATACCTAGGAGTAGACTTACTGGATCACATGGTTATTCTATTTTTAACTTTTTAAGGAGCCACCAAATTTTTTCCATAATGGCCACATTGTATATTCATATCAACTGTGTACAAGAGTTCCTGTACACCAGCAATTTTTTTATTCTCCATTTAAAAAATTACAACCATCATAGTAGGTGTGAAATACAATCACTTTTTTTTTTTTTTTTGTGGGGACCGGGGGTCGACCTCAGGACCTCGCATGCCAGCAGGCGCCCGTGCCGCTGAGCGATATCACCGGCCCTTTTTTTGTAAGTGGGTTCCGGGAGTCGAACTCGGGCCCTCGCGCTTGCCAGGCAGGCGCTTATGCCGCTGAGCCATCTCACCGGCCCTACAATCACATTTTGATTTGATTTTCACTTCCTTAGTTAGCAATGATGTTGAGCATATTTTTTTACCAGTACACACTTTTAGTATATAATGATCACATTCCTTGTGGGGAGTTGGTACATGTATGTAACACATGTTAATTCCTTTTTACCACCTTCCCCCTCCCTCCCTTCTCCGAGATCTTGTTCTCCCTCCCCTTTTGCAGAAGATCTATTTCCCCATTTCCTTTTTTTCTATCTTTTATTTTGTTCTTTATTTATGTCTTGGTTTATTCATATAAGAGAAACCATACAATATTTAAACTTGTATATCTGACTTATATTACTTAACCTTATTGTCTCAAGATGCATCCATTTTCCTAGAAATTATTCAAGTTTATCTTTCTTTATGGCAGAGTAGTACTTTTTTGCATATAAATACCACATTTTCTTCATTCATCTATTGATGGACGTATAGGTGGCTTCCAAGATTTGCTATTGTGCTGCTATGAACATGGGTGTGTGTATCACTCTAATATGATGTCTTTAATGCTTTCAGGAAGATTCCTAGAAGGGGAAACCTATGTCAAATGGAATTTCTACTTTTAGTGTTTTGAGGAATCTCCATTCTGATTTCCATAATGGTTGTGCTAGTTTACATTCCCACCAAAAATGTAGATGAGTTCCTTTTTCCTCACAGAATTACCAGCATTTGTTATTATTATTTGATTTCTTGATGATAGCCATTCTCTCTGGAGTAAGATGACATCTCAGTGTTGTTTTCATTTTCATTTCTCTAATGTTGAACATTTTTATGCCTTTATTGAGTATTTGTATTTCTTCTTCTGAGATGTGTTTGTTCATTTCAGTTTCCCATTTTTCGTTTGGGTCTTATTTTAGGAGGTCTAATTCTCCTGAGTTCTTTATAAGCTCTGGATATTAGTCCTCTGCCCAAGGTGTAGCTGGCAATTATTCTTTTCCCATCCTGTAGCTTGTTTCTTCAGTCTGCTGTTTGTTTTCTTTGCTGTGTAGAAGCTTTTTAATTTGATATGATCCTATTTGTTGATTTTTGGTATTTTTCCTGTGTAATTAAAGTTCTGTTCAGAAAATCCATGTCTATTCCTATGACTTCAAGAGTTTTACCTATTTTATCTTCCAGCAGATTATTTCCATTTTAGCATTTAGATCTGTGATCCATTTTGATTTTAGCTTAGTACACGGTGAGAGATAACAGTATAGATTCAATCTTCTGTAAGTGGATAGCCAGTTTTCCCAGCATCATTTGTTAGTCTATCATTCCCTCAGTTTAAGTTCTTAACTTTTCTGTCAAAGATCAGGAAACTGAATGTGCCTGGAGGTGTTTCTGCATCCTCTATTCTGTTCCATTAATCCACATATCTCTTTTCTTTGCCAGTACCATGCTGTTTTATCAGAAGCTGTGTCGTATAACTTGAAATCTGAGATTGTGATGCCTTTTGTTTTGCTCTTGCTGCGTGGCACTGCTTTTGCTATTGCGGGTCTCTTCTGGTTCCATATGAATTGTCACATTGTTTTCTCTAGTTCTGTGAGAAATGCTATTGGCGTTTTGATTGGGACTTCATTAAAACTGTTTTTAATGCAGTTTTGGAAGTATGGCCATATCGACGATACTGGTTTCAGCTATCCAGGTGTACAGTACAGGATTGCTCATGATGTTTGTGTGTGGACTTTGTGTCCTGCTATGCTACTGAGATTGGTTATTAATTCTAGGAATCTTTTGGGGGAATTTTTGGGTCTTCTATATAGAGAATCATGTCATATGCAAATAATGATAATTTGAGTTCTTCCTTTCCTATATATATTTATATTTTTATATTGCTTGATTGCTCCGGCTAACGTTTTGAGAACTATATTGAACAGGAGTAGATAGCAGACATCCTTGACTTGTTCCTGAGTTTCAGTTTCTCCTCATTTAATGTGATGTTGCTCATTGGTTTCCATAAATGGTTTTTATCAGATTGAGATAAGGTTCTTCTATTCACATTTCCTTCAGGGTTTTTATCTTGAATAATGGATGTTGTATTTTGTCAAAGGCTTTTTCTGTGTCAATGACGATCACATATTTTTTTTACCTTATTTCTGTTTATGTGGTGTTTTACATTTATTGATTTGCATACATTGAACCATCCCTGCATCCTTGGGATGAAGCCTACTTGGTCCTGATGTATGATCTTTTTAATGATTTGTTGCATTCTGTTTGCCAATATCTTATTGATATTGTGTCTCTTTTGTGTCTGTATTCATTAAAGAGATTAACCTATAGTTTTCTCTTTTGACTGGGCCCTTTTTTAGTTTTGGAATCAGAATATTGCTAGCTTTTAGGATGACTTTGGGAGTACTCTTTCACTTTCAATTTCACTAAGCAGTTGGAAGAGTATTGGCATTTAATCTTCCCTAAAGTTCTTGTTTAATTTGGCAGTGAATCTATCAGGACCTGGGCTTTTCTTAGTTGATAGTTTTTAAACTACTTCTTCAATTTCATTTCCTGTTATTGGATTGTTCAAGTTTTTTATTTTCTTTGTTTGGTTTTATAAATTCATATATACCTAATAACCTACCCATTTCTTCTAAATTCTCTTATTTATTAGAGTACAGTTTCTCAAATTAGTTACTTGTAATCTGGATTTCAGCAGTGTCCATTGTGATTTCACCTTTTTCATTTCTAATTGTATGGAGTTGTGTCTCTTTTTAGAGGGTAAGATTTGCTAGGGATTTGTCTTTGTTGTTTATTCTTTCAAAGAACCAGCTTTTCAATTCATTGATTCTTTGTATGTTTTAGTCTCAATTTCATTAATTTTTGCTCTATCTTTATAATTTCCTTCTTTGTACTAGCTTTGGATTTGGATTGTTATTATTTTTGAGGTATGTAATTATGTTATTTATTTGGACTTGCTCTGTTTTTCTGATGTGGGTACCCACAGCTATAAGCTTCCCTCTTACAACTACTTTGTGTCCCACAGATTCTGGCATGTTGTACCGGCATTATTTTTTGATTCTAGGAACTATCTCGTTTTTTTCCTTGATATTTTTTTCTGTGACCCACTGATTATTCAAGAGAGTATTGTTTAATTTTCACATGTTTGCATTATGTATGTGATTTCTTTTGTCATAGATTTCTAGTTTCATTGCACTCTGATCTGATAAGACGCATGGAATAATTTTGATTCTTTTACATTTACTTTAGCATGGTAGCATATGATCTATCTTGGAGAAAGTCCCATGTACTGGTGAGAAGAAGGTATTCTGTTGTTTTTGTGTGGAACACTGTAGATATTTATTAAGACCATTTGTTTATTGTTATTCTTCACTTATTTTGTTATAAAATTTTGTCCTATTTTTTCATGGAAGTAAGAAGAGTCTTTTTAATATTTTCTTTATTAATATCTACTTGTATAGTATTACATTAAAATTTAAAAACTTTGGCCCAATTCTGATATTTCTTTTTTTATTTTTTTGTCTAAATGATTTCTGTGGCAAATTGACTTTTCAATTTAGTAAACTTCTTTCAAATCGCTGTGCTTTACTATGAGAAAATATGTAACATTCAGAATAATGCAAAAGAGGTATTCAGAAATAATCTGTGCTTCAGAGAATCCACAGGGAGATGCAGCAAATGCAAAATTGTGGGTCCCTTTCCAGTGATTCAGAAGTGCTGCTGGGCTGTAGAGAAAGAGCACAATAATTATCTGAACGAAAGAAAAATCAGATCAGGATGCTTTCTTTAAGAGAAGTGCAAGAATAGGAGCTACTAAACTACCACTTTCCTCAAGAAGAATCTGTGAGCAGTAAAACAGAGACAAAGCCACTAGTGGGAAGTTTTTGGTTGTGGTTTGCATAAAGCTGCCTTTGATCAGACTTTAACTTAAAATTCTATCATTCCCCTTCAGCTTAACCACCCTGCTGCTTCTATAGTGAACATTCAGGGGAATATTAATTCCCATGCTTTGTAGAGAGCCGTACCTCCTCAAGAGTTAAGTTTCAGAAAGGGCCGGTGATATCGCTCAGCGGCAGGGGTGCCTGCTGGCGCGCGAGGTCCTGAGTTCGACCCCCGGTACCCACAAAAAAAAAAAAAAAAAAAAAGAGTTAAGTTTCAGGAACCACGTGTAAACCCCAGTACGAGTTTAAGATTCAGCTGTGCAAATAAAATGCGACCTCAGAACACAGTGCAGATGAATGTGGCGATCTTTGCACTGAAAGTTTCTCTGTCCATTCTAACTATGTGGGCTCATCTCGTGTCCAGAAAGAACACACTTACTAGAAATACATAAAATCAACATTATTTCTTCTTTCTCTGTCATTTACCTCTGTGAAGAATGTCCTAGAGGCTATTTTCAAATTTAATCAGTAGAAAATAATTCATTTATAAGTCGATTTTTTAAAAGGAGGTTTTAATATATCACTGTACTCTTATAAGAAAATATCTTTAGTTTTCAGCCTCTGAAAGAACAGAATCAAAGCTGCTTGAACAAGTTTACTGGCTGGAGGAAGAACTGGAAGCTGTGGATCTTAAGGAAGCCAGTAGGGAACCATATGAAAAAGTAGTTCTTATGAAAGACCAGGTATGTTTTGGAGGAAACAAATAATTTTCCTTTTAAAAGTTACCAAAACTTGTATGAAAATAACAATTCTACAAAGTCATTTCTGGCCATGCTGATAATTCATATTTAAGGTCATGATGGTAAATACAACATTTGTATTTGCTAAAAGTAATTTTATTCCCTAATGAATATGGGCATAAAATTTATTCTGTTAGTTATATTTTTTAAATTTTGTATGCATTATTTTGAATAATAGTAGTTGAGTATTCTATTTTATAAATGATATTGACTACACAAATGTTTCTTAAGTTTAAAGTTGAATCTAATCAGGAAATTGTTTCTGTGTAGTAAAACAAGATCATAAAAATTTGGCATATGTTTTCAATCTATTACTTTATAAGAAATAATCTCTGAATCTCTGGATATTTTATATGTACCATGATATAAATTTACTTTGTATTCAACCCGAAGGGCTTGTATCAGCTTTTGGAATATACAGATATGTTTATATTTGAGGGTGTGAAAGAGAGAGAAGATATGTTAGCATTAACTTTAGGGCATCATGCTAACATAATTTTCCTCAAGCATTTCCTAGTTCTTAATATACTTGTGTGTTTTGCCCCCAGGCTCTTCCACAGAATGGAGAAGATGATCTCTCCAATGATGATTTCCAAAACATCTAGCTGAGATAATACTGTCATTCATAAGATTTGATAACTGATACATATTCAGATGTAGAATGCTTTGAATGTGTAAAAGGAAGAGTTATGCACTTGGTTTTTAAACTTTTCTCACTTTCAGTACATTAAGAAGCTGCAAGCTGAAGTAAAGGCTTCCCAGAAACAACTTAAAGTCCATGTAAGTGTTTTTCTTCTTTTTAATCTCTTTATTTATATCACTGTCATCTTGAAAAAGGAGCAGAAATTTTCCAGAAGTTAAAAATGAGGGGCTTTTGCTGCGAACCAAAATTTGCTGATGATCAAAATGACAAACTGAGCTCATATATAATCAGGTGGTCGAATCAGGTCTATCCTGATGGCCTATCAGAATAAGAGGGAGGGAAGCTAAGGGTAGTGACTGATACCAGATTAGTTTAGTGAATAGAGGAAGTGGTGAGTGATGCCAATTAGTGACACATCAAATATAGGCCTAAATCTTCAGCATATATAACATCACCTAGAAAGCCTCATAAAAATTCTTTAGAGATTTTGTTTCCTGGATGCCTAGTATGGAACCTGAGAATTTACACATGTAGGTGATTTTAGAGTCAAGGGATGCCAATGCTTCTATGATGTCAGTGGGTCACACTTTGAACAGCATGTTATATATTCTTTCTTCCCCAATCTTGTAATTTTTAAGCAAATGGCCATTTAAACCAATCAGGGTGCATAGTTGTCCATTTTCCCCTGCAAGTACTCACCTGAGTGAGACATCGTGAATTTCCAGGGCAAATTTCCCTCATACTGTAGCCTCTGTTTGCTCAGGGAAGCCCTAATGAACATCTCCTGCCACAACACCTTTGTATATTCACAGTTGCAAACCACTCACCCAGTCACTACCTAAGGATTGAACAATTCCAGTGCCTTAGTGAAGTACGTCGGCAGGGACTCGCTGGCCACTCTTTTCATCATTTCCTCCATCTATTTTGGCTGCCGTTGTGATTTCTTGCTTAAAGACACTAGCCAGTCATGTTCAATGGCACCAAGTTCTTCACATAGATCTGAGAACTGAGAGCCTAGAGTACAGGAAACTTGTAAAAAAAAGAAAAAAAAATACAGGGAGGGAGGGAGGAAGGGGGACAGAGAGAGAAAGAGCAAAATAATAAATTTTGATCATCTTCCCTTTAAGTTTTAAAATGAACTAATGAACTGATCTTGGTAAAATCTCAGTAATTGCCCCATTTTTGCCCTGGAGGAGAAAAAAG
Organism: Erethizon dorsatum; assembly: GCA_028451465.1. Taxonomy (NCBI): domain Eukaryota; kingdom Metazoa; phylum Chordata; class Mammalia; order Rodentia; family Erethizontidae; genus Erethizon; species Erethizon dorsatum. The sequence goes on along the minus strand of CM051838.1, from coordinate 79,667,189 downwards.
CTAATCTGTCATGGCAATTAGCAGAGCTTATTATATAGAGTTCTACATTCAAAATCATTTGGAACCTTGTATGTTCACTTGACCAGTACTGAAAATGATTTGTGCCTGTGTCTGTGGCACTGTGACATATCCTGACAGAAGTACGCCTCATTATCCCAGAATCCCAGTGCGTGTGTCTCTTCCCTGGCCTGCCTCTGACAACGCCACGAAGCGACTGTTGTCAGAAGCAGCCCCTCGTGACAGATCGTTACCTATAGCCACGTGTACGGAGGAAGGTTTTAGCTCACAGTTTTTGAAGGAGAACAAATATATTCACTGGGTTTGGATCCTATCTCCAGTGTCTCTTCACGAAAAAAAATTATTGTCACTGGTGCCTCAGGGAGATTCCTGTGGTCTTTTTGTCCACTGCCTGGTTTTATGGATTCTCTGCTTCTGCCATGCTGCTACTATCCCAGGCTTGTCTGGACTGGGACCACTTCTTTGTATGGGGTACCGTGATATCTTATATATAATTGTCAACATTCAGGTTTCGATATAGCAGCGTATTTATAAAGGCTTTGCTTCAACTCAGCAGGAAAAATTGAAAATAAAAAATATTAACAATAGTATTTACTGGGCCGGTGAGATGGCTCAGTGGTGTAAGCGCCTGCCTTGCAAGCGCGAGGGCCCGAGTTCAACTCCTGGATCCCACATACGAAAAAGGGGCGGGTGATATCGCTCAGTGGCACGGGCGCCTGCTGGCGTGCGAGGTCCTGAGGTCGACCCCCGGTACCCACAAAAAAAAACAAAAAAAACAATAGTATTTACTGAGAGTGGACGGTGTCTTCCTATATTATGGAAGGTGCTTTGTAGATTATTTTAAATCTGTAAACAACCCAATTAGGTGAGCATTATTTTTGTATAAGAAAACTGAATCTTTTTTTAAATTAAGTTTATTGGTACATTTTAGATATACATAAAGATCATATTCATCATACGGAATTTGTATCCGTACATGATATATTTTGATTCCTCTTTTTTTCCCAATCCCCTCTCCTCCCTTCAACCCCCCTTCTCTCCCTGTTTACAAAGCTTTGTTTCCACTGTATCCTTTTTTTTTTCTTTTCCCTCTCTTCCTTTCCCCTTTCCTCTCCCTAGTTCCTATTTCCTTTTGACAACTTCTTCCCATTTCACAATATTTATTTGTACATTTTGGTCCTTATTTTCTCTTTCAAGAAAACTGAATCTTAAAATTGTTGCATCTCTTGTCACACTCTGAAACCAATGATTTTCCTATCACAACTCACAGCTTCTCTAAATTATCTTCTCTGCATGCCATTTGGGGTGTCAAATGGAGTTTGTAATGCTTCAATTTCTAACCTCCTTATTTCTTTTTGTTCACTTAGTGATTCACCAGTTTGTAAGGCTTCTGCTCTCAGTTCCATGCAAATAAACAACCACCCCCACTACCATCAAGTGTTTTTCTGTCATCCCCTCAGCTCCTAAGTGTTTTAATGAACATTTCTTAAAACACTGTCCCTGGAGAAAACACTCCACAGGTAATAGGTACCCTGGAAAAAAGGGGGAAGAGGGTGGAAACAAAATTAAGTTAAATGCATTTATTTCCTGTAGGGACTATTCGTGCAGAAACCAATTTCTGAAGGTGTTTGACCATGAATGGTGTCTAAAAATGCAAAGGTTGGGAGACTTGCAGCAAACCAAGCATTTGCTTCCTAAATGTGACCTGGGGTTCTTCCTTCCTTTCTTTCTTCTTTCTTTTTTCTTTCTTTCTTTTACTTTTATCAGAAAAAATATGTTTAATATATTCACCTGGCAACCGTAATAGGATTTACATAGAGTTCTGGATGGGGAATCTAGGCCTGATTAAGATACAACAATTATTGTATCTACTTGTCTTACCCCCAAGATTATGCCATATTATCTAAGCATTAATAATAAATTTACAAGTTTGAAATGTAAGGGGCCGGTTATCATATTGGACATTGTTTCATATCGGACATTGTTCAGAAGGGACATAAGACTTGAATCTCTTCTTTCATTTCAAAGTCCCATGGGAATGGAGTGTCAAGTAAGAGGTCACAGCATTTCACCTCTTCACTTGCACGTGCTCCTTGGCCAGCTTTTGCCTAGTGAGGACTTAGGAGCGATGCTGAACTCAACCACGTAATGGTGAGGAAGGAAGGAGGGGACCCTTTGCTCTGCAGCAGGGCCTTGTATGTGAGCGGCCTCCTCAGACCATCGGAAGCTGTTGCTGGGAGGTAACCCTGACTTAGAGCCCCTCATTTTCCAGGGAAAGGACTTTAGAGTACCAACAGGGAATACCAGGACACTCAGTGGTTATCAACTGGGATGAGAGTGTACGATCTCCCTGAGGGTGCTGAGATGCAGCAGTGAGTTCTATAGTGACTGAGGGGCTTGGATAGTTAGTGGGTAGAGCAGCTGCTGTGCCCTAATGTGTAAGACAGTTCCACGCAATGACACACAGTCCAGTCAAGATGCCACTGGCATCCAATGACTGAGTCCAACTTTCTAATTTACATATGAACAAGGATTTGAATGAATTCTACCAAAGAGATCCAAAGACAGTTTTTTTCTTGTCCAGTGCTGCCAGTGCAAGTTTAGTTCCCCTAGGAAAAGATGACCTGGATTTCTTGCTGACATATCAGGTTCAGCAAACACAAAATCAAATGCATCATGTTCTATTCCCATATCCCAATTATGACTGTCTGCTTGTATTTCCCAGCCATGGTGATGAATATCACACCTCTGTAATTGCTTATACTTAAACTTTAAAGAGTAACTCCTCTCAGCACACAGCGGGGTACCCGGACTGAGCCATCCACATGGCTAAGCTGCCCTGGGCATTTGTATCAGTCCCTCCCACATCATTACTGATGCACTTAGAGATTTACACAGGACAAAACAGATATTTGAAGAATATGTTTATAATCACTTGAAGATAATTGTTCATGTGAAGGTAATTTGAATAAGGGATAGTTATCTTGAGGGAGAATTCCTTTAAAATTAATATTTTTGGAATAGTCCATTTCTTGCCTATTTTTAGTATTTGGAGGTCTAAGTGTTTAGTATGTACTTCTACTCCATCACGAATAATCCGATTATGTGTAATAGTCCAGAGGTATACTGGACTCCCCTATTCCCACCACCACCATCACATGTCCATCCTAATGGCCATGTTGCCTCTGGTGCTTAGCTACCCCCAAGACCTGTCCAGGGCCAAAGCTCTATAACATTTAATGGGATTATTTGAAAAGTGGAAATCTGGGTAACTGGGCCGCAGACATTCAAGTAGTGTTATTTTCTATGCTGTCCTGTGTATTTGAAATACTTCACAATCTAAAAAGTTAATAATACCCAGGTGAAGGAGTCCTTCATGTAAATTGTATAGCGTGCTCCAGTCTGCGGGACTGATGAGTTTGTCTTTGAAATCCTAAGTTCCGTACTGTGCCATTATGGCACTCATGAGAACTTTCCCAAAGAGTTGGTTGAAATTCTTTCTTTATTTGAAGAACTAAAAACTGCCATTTTACTTTCTAAATTAAGTATCTACAAGAGCTCCAGTTAACAGCACATACAGATTCTCCTTGCCCTAAAACTCTAGACCTTTTGTGCATTGATCTTTTCCCATCCATTAACATATCTTTGGCAATAATAACCAGGTTTGCTTTCCAACTGTGTCTCTCCCACTGTGTGTTCTCTTGGCGAGCTTGTAATTCAAAGTACCCTATCAGCTAGTAGCTGGAGAGTAGGCTTATGCCCTAGGCCAACTGGAGTCTTTCTGCAGAGAATCTGCATGCCAATTCAGGTGAGTAAGAGAAGAATAACAATTACACACTGATAACAGAGAGAGATATATTCTGCCAGTGATGCTCAGACATATGGCAAAGGAATTTATGCTCTCTGGACAAGAGTTGTTCTAGATGTATTTCTGAATGAGGTTCTCAGAACTTTTAGGTTCCATCCAATAACCATCCTTAAAATCCTTTCTTCTTTAAATTGGTCAGAATCAGATTCAATTGTTTATAACCAAGAAGCCATAATTCTTACATTGTCTCAGTGCTTTCCAGTGTGTGGCACCTGGACCAGAAGCATTAACGTCATCCAAGACTTGTTTGAAATGCAGGTTTCGAGGTCCCCATTCCATATATCCTGAATCAAAAACTGTGGGGATGGGGATCTACCAATGTGTGTTTTTTTTTTTGTGGGTACCGGGGGGTCGACCTCAGGACCTCACGCGCCAACAGGCGCCCGTGCCGCTGAGCGATATCACTGGCCCCTTTTCCATATGTGGGATCCGGGAGTCGAACTCGGGCCCTCGCGCTTGCAAGGCAGGCGCTTATGCCACTGAACCATCTCACCGGCCCCCAATGTGTGTTTTTAAAAGTCCTCTAGGTGACTCTGATGTTGGGTGACATCTGAGAAGCATTGCACTGCCCCAGTAAAGGCCCTCCTCCTTGCAGCCTGGACCCTCCATCCTGACTAGCACATTTGTCCCTGACCAGCATCCTGCTAATGGGGCGGACCCCTGGGGCCTCATGCTGCTGTCCCTGGGAAACATCTCCATGCCCATTTAACCCAGTGTTGGAATCTCAGTACATCTCAGCACAAGGTACTTATTTGTTCAGCTGATAAACCAAAAACAAAATGATCTCCCTGCCCTTCCTCTCTACATCCCATACCTCTGTGTGCTCTAGAAAGCATCCCTTCATACCTGAAGCTTGTCATGACTAATCCTGTAATGTGAAAGCAATTAACACCTTCGAGTCACCTAGCCATATACACTTTTCCAGATGCTCCCACCCACATTATGTCATTTATTTTTCACAACAATGTGGTGAGGTATTACTCTTCTTCCATCAGATGAGGAGAGAGTCAAAGACATTAGGATCCCTGCTCACATCAAATAGCCAACATTCTGATGCAGCAAAAATCCTAATGCATTTATTCTGACTTTAGAGACCCTATTTCTAAGCTTTATTTCACTTTCGATTCAGCATTTTTGATGCATATATATGCCAATGCACATATGGTAGCTACAACATTAAGTTTTTTGACCTTTCAACTTTATGCATTCTTCAGATCCTATGGCAGAATTAATCAACCTGAGAGACTGACAGTAGACGTTTTCAGAATTCTACCTGGAACCAATAAGAAATGGGGAAATTCCCTTCCTGTGGGCCATTTTTTAGAGTCAGATATATTTAATCTAAATGAAAAATTACTCAATGATTCTTTATGAACATAGCCAGATGATACTGAATAGAGCATGCTAGCATGTGGGATAAATCCAGGAAATATGGGGAATTGGCCCTAGGTTTGACCCTCAGCCCTGCTACCCCTGCTGCATGACATTTCAAAGGGCATCGAACTTCTAATACTCTTGTCTATGGCAAGAAGTTAACAACATACATCCTACTAAGGTAACTTTGGAATTGTGAAGTAAGGTAATATATTGAAGCAGTTACCATGATAAGCTATTATCAGATTAACAGTTTATTCTAAAATGAAGTTTTATCTTTTTATTACCTGTTCCAAAATTTTCTTGGGCTCATAATAAAATCTTACAGAATAAATCACTTTCGCTGTCAGTTCATAGGGAACTGTAGGAAGTTAGTTAATCAATACTTTCATGGCTCGTTTCTTCCCCTGGTGAGGGTTTTTTTAAGCCTTTCACAGAAATAATTTTTGTCTAGTAATTGTTCATTTCCATGTCTTCATCCTTCATTAGATTAGAAGCTTCTTGAGGGCAGAGCTGCATTCTAGTTCACAGTGTCTTCCAAGGAGTAGATTCTCAATAGGTATTTATTGAATCAGTCAGTCAATCCATGGGTGAGTAGTTGAATAAATATGGACAGCCTTTCAATTCGAGAATATCATTTCAGGCCCACATTTCCAAAAGAAGATGCAGGTTCTAATTCCAACTCAGCTGACCATGTCCACCTGAGAGTTCTGCACTTAATTTCACTCCAGGGGCTGAGCAGGAGTCAATATTTGGGCTCAGTACTTAGATTTTAAAAGCTCAGATAAAAGGAAGTGTGTAATGGAAGGCTAACAAAAATATAGACTATTTTTTGTTCTTTTAGATAGACAACCTAAAATCTTTTCTGGATTAAGAGAGACAGCAAAGACACATTCTTAGACTCCATTAAAATGCCTAAAATTGCTTTTATTGAAAGGCGGGGAAGGGAGTTGGTCTAATGCTAATTACTTAATGTGGTAGGATTTTATTTTATTTTTCTTATTTTATGTCAAAAAGGTAAAACAGGGGCCGGTGAGATGGCTCAGCGGCGTAAACGCTTGCCTGGCAAGCGCGAGGGCCCGAATTCGACTCCCGGATCCCACATACGAAAAAGGGGCCGGTGATATCGCTCAGCGGCACAGGCGCCTGTTGGTGCGCAAGGTCCTGAGGTCGACCCCCCGGTACCCACAAAAAAAAAAAAAGGTAAAACAGAATTTCATAACACAATAATAGGTGAATAACAAGAGTTAATACATTGCACATTGTCATCTCCAAAGTAGTTACTCCAAGTAGAAGAGATGGACATAAAAAGCTCTGCAACTGATATTAGAAAGAACCTTCCTTTTCAATGAACTTAGAGACACTAGTAGTATAACTGTCTTGGTTACTTTTCTGTCTTAGCTGAGACAAAATAAGCAACACCCAAAATTAAGGAAGGAAAGGTTTATTTATCTCACAGTTTGTGGAGGTTTCAATCCGTAATCAGTTGGCTCCAAGGCAGGGTGGCGCGGCACAGGGGCAACACTTCAAGGTGGCAGAAGACAGCAAAAGCAACAAGAGCAAAAATGGGGGGAGAGCGAGCCTCTTTTCCTCCCTTATAGTGTAAGCAGGCTACCCGCTCTCGCCCTGGGGCGGGGGTAGCACTCACATCATCTCCATGCCCTCCTCTTGCACAGGCTCAGGATGTTTACAAAGTGAGGACCCTGACCCCCTGCTGAGTCACTTAGTTAAACTTCTCAAGTTGACACAATGAACAACATCCTAGAGAGGTAAGGGCATGTCCTCTACACCCTAGGGGGTAGAACTGCTGAGTTACTTAGGCTTCTGGACTTCTCAAGTTGACACAATGTATCAACCATTACAATACCGACTTGCATTTTTCTCCCTTTTCCCTTCCTTCCTTTCCTCTTCCCTCATCCTAGTTCCTTTTTCGTTTTAAATAATTTCTTCCCATTTTGCAATGTGTAGTATACATTTTAGACCTTATTTATTCTTTCAATTTCTCACACCAGGGAGACAATACAATGTTTATGCATGTGAGTCTGATTTATTTCACTTGTGAGTATGGTCTCAAGTTGCATCCATTTACCTATAAAAGTCTCAAGTTTATCCTTCTTTATGGCTGAATAGTACTCCATTGTATAAAAATGTGATAGGATTTTATTTTATTTTATTTATTTATTTTTTTGTGTGTGTGGGTACCGGGGGTCGACCTCAGGACCTCGTGCACCAGCAGGCGCCCGTGCCGCTGAGCGATATCACCGGCCCTTTTTTTGTATGTGGGTTCTGGGAGTCGAACTCGGGCCCTCGCGCTTGCCAGGCAGGCACGTACGCCGCTGAGCCATCTCACTGGCCCTGTGGTAGGATTTTAAAAGAAACTGCTGAAGCTTATTATTGTGCTTATCATCAGAATATTGTTGAGGACATTTGTTATTGTATCAGATAGTATGTCTTTGTGTACCAGCAATGATGTTGCTTCCACTGAGCACTCGACTTGATCTTATTCCATGGACGCCATTTTTATTTTTATCCATGTGATCCTGACAGTCAGAAAGGTTAGAGCCACCTTGGCTCCATACCCCAACAAGTGATTATGTCAGGGCATGCATGTGAACCAACCTCCTCACTTGCCCTATCTGGCTTCCCTACCCTTAAATTCCCTGTACATCTTTCAACTTCTTATTCTGTGCCCCTTGTTTAATATATTTACCATTTCAAGCTACACTAAAATTCCTTCTGAAGTGCGCAGCACCAAACTAAATCAATGACTCATAAAAGAAGGAACCTAAGTCCATGTGTGGCCTGTGCGGTGCTCTCTGAGATGCCTCCATGGACGGCATGTGAGGGTCCTACAGCCCATCGGCCACAGTCGTCGGGCACTCCTCCCCCATGCCCTCTGCTGCCGGTTGGCACACAGAGGTGGCAGGATGCGAGCACCTGGGATTCGTTAAGGGTAGTCCCAGGTTCGGAGTGGGCCTTTCCTTCCGCCTCACCCGTTACTCATCTTTCAGCGTCTGTTCCCCATTTCCCCCGGTATTCATCTCCCCAAGGTGACAAGCATCTCCTGACTCCTCAGGCTAATGCTGTCCCCCCCTATAGTACAGATAATAGGAAGTTCTCTCTTGGTCTTTTCCTATTCCATTAACTGAATTCCCCAAGTTCTGGGACTTGGCTTTATTCATACCTAGTTCTAATCACAAAGTAGATATTCAATAGCTGATTGTTGAATGAATGGAGGAGTAAATAAGAGAATGTATAAATGTCATAGCTGACATTTATTGTTATTTTTGCTTGGTTTTGTTTTGTTTTGTTTTTTGAGATGCAGTCTGTCTGTGTAGTTCAGGCTGGCCTTGAACTCACTAAATAGCCCAGGCTGGCCTCAAACTCATAGCGATCCTCCTGCCTCAGCCTCCCAAATGCTGGATTACAGGTATGTGTCACCATACCTGGTTCCATTTAATGTTAATTTTTAAAATCAAGCAAACAACAATAAGTAATCAAACATGTCTCTCTCATTTATAGAAAATTATCTAGAAAAGATGCAAATTACTTATAATTTTATCCTATTTTCGAAAGGGAAGAAACAAAATCAAAATAAAAATTTATATGTCAATTAGCTATATCTTGTTACTTTATGAATATTAAACAGTAGCTGTTCTGATAAATTTTATACTATTATTAAATATTAACTATGCTGTTAATATTAACCACAATATTTAATTTAACCATATTTATTTATTTATACTTTAATTCCACAAAAAATTTGGGATGGCTTATAGGAAATGCATATATGAAATAGTTGCATTTTTAAAAAGTACATAAATAATAATAATTGACAACATATATCAAAACAAAATAGGAATAATAGACAAAAAATAGAATATGTATGTATAGCTCATAAATTCTCATACAGTATAGTTCAAAATAGAAATATAGCTTTGAACTTTCTAATAGCTAATGTTAAAACAGGGAAAATGATTTGGAAGATAATTTTTCTTGGTTTGGGGATGAGAGGATGTTACCATTCATTTTTTAGTGACTTAATTCTAAAGTGAGATTTTATGTTAGATTTAATATAGGGAATACTGAGAGAAATATGGGGGGCATCAACAGTAGTAGGGCAGCAAATGTAGTAATGGATTTTAGATGTCTTTTTCTGTAATTTCCAACAGAAGAGGCCAAAGGCATAATATATAAAGGAGGAGGGTAGAGGGCACACACGTTTCCACGGGATCATCGTGCTGTTATCTTCAGTACTTGACATAGGACTTAAATTGTCCCTATCTTATTCTTTTGTCCTTTTTCTGTTTCAGTCTTCCCATTCTCCAATTCTTAGTCAGCATTCTAAAATGGAAGCACCTGTAATAAAACTGAATGAGAAACTTCAGAACCGTTGAGAATTTACTTTTTAAACAAGCAAATTTTAGTACTCATTTCCTAGAAATCATAGAAGATGTCAATCTCTCTCTCTTTTGCCAAATAAAAAGGGAAGTTGCTTCTAATTTTAAATGTTAATTTAAGTAACTGCTTAAATGCAGATCTTTATCTTTTATAGTGTTCCGCACATAAATAATTCTGTTTCTTTCTCCAATCTCTTCCCTTTTCCTACATTTATGGATGGCTGACATCAACCCAGCCAGGAGACTGCAGGGATAGAAAGGGGTCTGGGAGAGCTCTCTTGAGTCTTCAAAAATGAAAAGAGAGTGCCATAGCCTTGGAATCTGTGACAAATATCAGCAGCCATATAAATAAATGACTTAGACAGACTTGTTCAAACAAGTGTGATTTTTCAAAGGAGGATAACCAGGTCAGAGCTGACAAATGGTTTAGATATGAGTCATCTTAAAACTGAAGAAAATATAAAATAATAATTCCATACCTTCTAAACTTTTGTCATTAAAAACTTAGGGCAATATTGTGTTTTAGGAACGAAGGAAGACTTGGGCTTCTCATGGAAAGGGTACAAGTGAGTTACAAAATTCCAGGAAGAGACCAAGGAATGCGAAACAGAAAAGGTTGTTAATTGTTCATTCTTCAACTATTTTTGCTGATCCTAACAAGCCAGTGTCTCATCCTATGGGCTTAATGGGTGTGTGTGTGTGCAAGGAGCTGCGGCTGTGAATTGTTGTCTGTCCTCATGGAAGAACCGGTTAAGAGGAAGGATTAGGAGGAAGAGCAGGAGGAGGCTGGCAGGATCGACCGGGGAGCTGCTGCGGGTGTGGGGAGAATGCAGAGCACATGGGTGGGTGTGGGGGCCGGAACAATGCAAACACTCAGCCTGGAAGTTCAGCAGAGGGAATAAGCAGAAATGAGAATACAGGCATTTTTCTGCTTTGTGGAATTGCTAATGAGAATACAGCTAGATGTTTACATTAAGCATTAAAAACAAGTCATGGGCCGGTGAGATGGCTCAGCGGCGTAAGCGCCTGTCTTGCAAGCGCAAGGGCCCGAGTTCGACTCCCGGATCCCACATACGAAAAAGGGGCCGGTGATATCGCTCAGCGGCACGGGTGCCTGTTGGCACGCGAGGTCCTGAGGTCGTCCCCCCGGTACCCACAAAAAAAAAAAAAAAAAAAAAAAAAAAAAAAAAAAAAAACAAGTCATGTCCAGTAGGAGCTCATGGGCATGATCCCCCCTCCGCTCTCACCCATGCATGGAACACGCCCATCCCCAGAGACGCAACTCAGGAGGCATCAGGGAGCTCTGCCAAGTGACCCTTGAAAGGCTGCAGTGTTCAGTTGATTTGTGGGTGAAATTTTTTCTCTGGACAGAAACGTAAGATTGAAGTTGAGGTTAGCTTGGAGAACTGATAGAATAAGTGCTCATAAATGTGTTTATCTTTAGTGCACTGGGATAGTTAAAAACTTAGTTGGATAGAGAATCAGTAAAATTTTAGAGGATGGTCCTATGACTTCTCCAAAACTGGGTTACTTGGGGAGTTTACTTTGTAGGGTTTCAGGATAAGAATTTAAATTTCACAGCAGCATTCTCACAGACCAATCCCTTGCAGGTCAGTCTCGACTGGACTCCTTCAGGAATTCACGCCAACGAAACCATGATGTTTTTCAGTTTCCTAGGCTTACTCTCCCATGCACGTACTATGCTCTCTTAAACATAACTGATGATAAATGGCTGTTTTCAGAATCTTCTTTAGTATGGGATTTTTTTTCTTAAGATACTTTAATTCCTAGTTTTCATGGATAGGTTTTTGTTTGTATAATTTTTATTTTCAACACCATATGTTCTGGAGAGATTTTTAGCCTCAGAATAAAATTCTTCATAGTTCTCATAAATAATTACTATGACAATAGCTCTCTCTTTTAGCAGTGAACATGTATAGCCTTTAAAAAATGTTCGGGGCTGGAGATTTAGCTCAGTGGCACAACGCCTGCCTGGCAAGCATGAGGTCCTGAGTTTGATTCCCAGTACCAAAAAATAAATAAATAAATAATGTTCAGTAGTAAGACTTCAGGCTCCATTTCTCAATCTGAAAGTGTAGGTCCATGGGTGTATTCTCAGACCTGTATATATGGTGTGTGCACACATTCTGTACTTTAGAAGCTACTGTATACCTCAACTTTAACATACTTTGGAAAGGGTCAATTGATATTTATGCCATTTTCTTTGGATTCCCACCTATCAGAGTAAAGTAATCCGTGGTAAATGAAGGTGAAATATCAGAACATCAGGTGAAACCCTGCCTGCCTCTCTCTCTTACTGGATTTCATTTAGGAGTGAGTAATCACAGAGACTCAAAACCCATGTCTTGAAACTAGTTCTGTGCAGTGGCCCATTTGGCAGTGGGGTAGGGAAGGGGGGTGAATCAGGTTTAGCATGATATCTGTAAATTCACCGGTCTTTGCATGGAATTAACCTCAGCATCAAAGAAATGAGCTCCTGTCAGGAGCTTCTAGATTGGCCACTGTAGTCTAAGGAGTTTTTTAAAATAGGAAAATATAAGAAATAGAATTTGTCAAAATTAATATTCTTGATCAGATATTATTAAACACACAACATACACAAAGCACAAAAACCACAGATCCATATATTGTCTCTCAAACCTTTTATCCATCTTTGATACTTACATAGAGCTATTAGACAGTATATTTTAAAGCTGTTGTGATAAATGCATTTGTATTTGAGAAAAGTAGTGGAGTGAGGAGGGAGCTAAGAAATAGCATCATTTCAGTTTATAACTTGATGTGCTTGGCAAAGAAATCATGATTCAGAGTAAGTGTTTTGGAGAGAGTAACTCAGAAATCAACACACTGCTATGTGGATATTTTACTGTTAGTGTTAAATATCACAAGTGTTTCAAGTTGCATTAGTGAAACTTTTTAATTTTTATACCACAAGTCATAAGAGAGAATTTGCCAAATTAAGCTGTGAAAAGGGAGACTTTTCTGCAATAGAAGCAGGAATTTGCTGGGGCCTTAAAAGCTAATTAACAAATTTGGGACAAGCTTTTACTTAAAGATTAGCATCGATGTGCTCCTAAGGTAGAGTCCTACGATATCAGTCATGCTCTTTTTTAACAAAAATAGATTCTAACAATGTAAGCAGAATAGGTATTAATTGACTGTCTTTGGTAACTGCCAGACTCTCCATGAGCGCAGAGGATCAGGCCTGGAAATTGTGGCTGGGAATGAGGGCTAAATCACAGTGCAGAACTTTCCCAGTGGGGTCTTTTCCTGTCTGGTCCCAATGGGTACTTCTGATTTGGGCTGTGGAAGCTTTCATTAGATCCTATGCTTCCAAACAGGGTTTTTCCTCTGGGAGCGGAATGCACAGAGCAGCTATTTTGACCTACACTCTGGCATGAATATTCTAACTGACGGAGAGGCTCCATGCAGGCATCTCAACCCTGCACTGAGGAAGAAAGGGGGCGACAAGTGCAATTCTGACTTCAGCTTTGAGAAAGTGCAGATTCATAAGGAGGGGAAATTCTTATGATTAGGGAAAGTGGTTGGCAAGCAAAAGGACGTTAAATTTCTATCACACTTATCAAATCCAAACTCTAATCTGTAGGGCTAACCTAACCCGGTAAACTCCTGGCTGTCAGGCAAAAGGAAAGTCAAGTTCAACTATGGTCTGGGAAGTTATCAGAGCTTTTAGTTATCAGCTTACTCTAAGCTACTTGTTTTAAACTTTCTCTTATATCTGGATTTAAATTTTTTATATAAGGTAGTAATGTGACATTATTAGTTATTCATACTACTAACTTAATAGTTACCTTTTTATTTATGAATCAGGATTGGATACAAGGGTTTTCTTTTTTTTCCCACTATTATCCACTACAATGTCACACCTGTTGACAGTATGATTGCCTGGGCAGTGCCTTGGATGAAATAGTAACACCCTAGAAAAGTGGTTCTCAACTTTAATGAGTCTTAGAATCATCTGAAAAATTCTTTAAAATACAGGTAGAAGAGTTACCACATGACCTAGAAATTCTATTTCTAGGTATATACCCCAGAGTATTGAAACACATTTGCACAAAAACTCATACAAAAATTTATGTAGCATTATTTATAATGGCTAAAAACTGTTAACAACTTAAATGCTGATCAATTGTGAGTAGATAAACAATAGAGGAACATAAGTTCAAGTCCCTGACTTAAAAAGTGGCTGGACATGTACCTCAGTGATAGAATGCCCCTGGGTTCAATCCCTGGTATTAAAAAAAAAAGGAACATCCAAGCAATAAGATGATTCAGCCATGTCTTAGTTACTGTTCTCATTGCTGAGGCAAAATAACTGATACCCAAAGGTAGAAGGGGGAAGGTTTACATAGCTCATGGTTTGTAGGGGTTTAGTCCATAATCAGCTGGTTCTAAGGCAGAGTGGCACATGACAGATAGGCAACAGTCCATGGCGGCAGAAAACAGCACAAGCAACAAAGGAGAGAGACAAGCCTCTTTCTGTCCCTTATATTGTATACAGTCTACTGGGATCAATCCAATCAGTGGACTGATCCAGCAATCAGCCACTCTTAACACCAGCCCCCTTAATCCTAGCATTGTGCTATGAATCAATCACACACTCTAGATTCAGCCACCTCCATAAAAACTCTATGACTGCATGAGGCTTCGGGGAAACGTCTAGATACAAATCATAACAAGCCATAACAAGGAATTGTAGCAGCGCCATGGCCCCAGCAGAATGCTCAGACCCGCAGGCTGGTCCCTGACAAATTCCACAATTGTGTATCCCATGCCTTGGCTCATCCACCACTAACTTGGAGCTGGTTCTGCATTGTTTCCCCTCTGATTGGGACAGCAGAAATGTCAGCCAAACAATGGACCTGATCTTGGACAAGGAAGAAGTCTGAAATAGGGAATTCAACATGGCTGACTAGGGGAGTCACAGAGAAGCTGAAGAAAAATCCACTGAGAAGGAATGATCTGGAAGATCCAATATGGCTGAGTAGAAGAGGAACCATGTTGGAGAGACTCAGAAAGCATCAACAAGAAGTAGAGAGCGGGGCTGGTGAGATGGCTCAGCGGCTTAAGTGCCTGCCCGGCAAGCGCGAGGGCCTGAGTTCGACTCCCCGAACCCACATACGAGAAAAGGGCCAGTGATATCGCTCAGCGGCACGGGTGCCTGCTGGCGTGCAAGGTCCTGAGGTTGACCCCCCAGTACCCACAAAAAATAAATAAATAAATAAAGAAGCAGAGAGGAAGAGTACCTATCATAAAAGGAAAGAGACGTAAGAGATAGATTAACCAAACACAATGAGGTGACCATGTCTAAATTCTGAGTTGAGGAGTCCAACCCAAAGATCACCATTCAGAGACCCCCATAGAACATTCCACAAGGAACAGAGGCACGGGGGGACTAGGAAAATCAACAGCAGTTGGAACCTACAAAGAAAATGTGGGATAGTGCTCCCAGAGTGGCTTTCCACAGTAAAAAGTTGGTGAATGACATTGGTCCAGTACCTGCCACCACAATTATAAAATAAGAGCTGATGGGCAGCAAGCTGTAGGGAAGGGCTCAGCCCCAAATCAAAATCAAGGAGGGAAACTACAAAGATGAGAGTGGAAATCAATGAAATTGAGACTAAAAAAACTGTAAAAAAAAAAAAATCAAATGGAAGAGCTGGTTCTTTGAAAAAATAAATAAAATAGATAAGCCTTTAGCCAGATTCACCAAAAGAATGAGAGAAAAGACTTACATCAATGCAATTAGAAATGAAAAAGGTGAAATCACAACACTGTCAAAATCCAGAAGATAGTAACTGCTTCAAAAAATTATAAGCCAACAAATCAGCAAATTTTGAAGAAATGGATAGATTCCTAGACACATACAAACAACCAAAACTAACCCAAGAAGACATAAATATGCTTAACAACCCATAACAAGCAATAAAATTGACACATTAATAAAGCATCTAACTAAAAACAACTAAAAAACGCCCAAGATCTGATGGATTCACTGCTGAATTCTACAAAATTGTTAAGGATGTTATGTCACCATTAGTCCTCAAGTTCTTCAAAGAAATTGAAAGAAATGGAGAGCTCTCAAATTCATTTATGAAAGCCAGTCACCCTGATCTCAAAATCAGATAAAGACCCAACTGAAAAAGAGAGTTATAGGCCAATCTCTTTAATGAACATAGATGTAAAAATCCTCAATAAGCAATTAACAATTAGAATGCAGCACATTATCAAAAAGATGGTACATCATGATCAAGTAGGTTTCATCCCAGAGATGCAAGGATGGTTCAATGTATGTAAAAGGCTTTCAACAAAATCCAACACCCTTTCATGATAAAAACCCTAAAGAAAATAGGTATAGGAGGACCATAACTGACTATGATGAAGGCTATTTATGACAAATCATAGTGAATATCATACTAAGTGGGGAAGAACTAAAAGCATTCCCCCTAAAATCAGGAACAAGACAAGGATGTCTACTATCAACTCATCTATTCAACATAGTACTTGAAACATTAGCCAGAGCAATTAGGCAAGAGAAAGAAATGAAAGGGATACATGTAGGAAAGAAAGAATTTGAATAATCATTATTTGTAGGCGACAAGATATCCTACATAGAAGACCCAAAGAACTCCACCAAAAAACTCTTAGAATTAATAATTTAGCAATGTTAGCAACTTTAGCAAAGTAGCAGGGTACAAGATCAACACACAAAAATCATTAGTGTTTTTGTACACCAAACAATGAACAGGATGAGAAGGCAATTATGAAAATAATACAATTCACAGTAGCTTTAAGAAAAATGAAATGCTTAGGAATCAACCTAACCAAGGAAGTGAAAGACCTCTACAATGAAAACTACAGTATTCTGAAGAAGTAGATTGAAGAGGACATCAGAAAATGGAAAGATGTCCCCTGCTCCTGGATAGGCAGAACCAATATTGTCAAAATGGCCATACTTCCAAAACTGTTATATGGATTTAATGTGGTCCCAATCAAAATACTTTACAGATCTAGAGAAAACAATCCTAAAATTTATATGGAGCCAGAAGAGACTCAGAATAGTAAGAGCAATTTTGGGCAATCAGAGCAAAGAAGGCAGCATACCAATACCTGATTTCAAGCTATACTACCAAGCAATAGTGATTAAAAAAAAGGCATGATACTGGAACAAAAACAGACACATGGATCAATGGAACAGAACTAGGATACAGAAACCTCCTCAGACATAGTCAGCTATTTGATCTTTGACAAAGGGGCCAAAAGCATCTGTTGGAGGAAAGACAGTGTGTTCAACAAGTGGTGTTGGGAAAACTGGGTATCTGTTTGCAGAATGAAACTGGACCCTTATCTCTCTCCATAAACTAAGTTAAAATCAACGTGGGTCAAAGATCTAAACATAAAAACAGAAACAGAAACATAGCCTTCTGGAAGATAAAGATAAGTAAAACCCTTGAAGACATGGGTGTCTTCAAGAAAGGATTTTCTAATCAAAACCTCAATCACACAAGAAATAGCAGCAAGAATCAACAAATGGGATTATATCAGACTAAAAAGTTTCTGTACAACCAAAGCATCAGTCAGTAGAATGAGGAACAACTTACAGAATGGGAAAAAAATTTTGCCAGCTATTCCTTAGACAGAGGACTAATATCTAGAATATACAAAGAACTCAAAAAAATTAAACCACCTAAAATGAAAGACTCAGTCAAGAAATGGGCAAGAGAAGTGGACACTTCACAGAGGAAAAAATACAAATGGTCAACAAATTTATGAACGATGTTCAACATCTCTGGCTGTTAGAGAAATGCAGATTAAAACAACACTAAGAGTTCATCTTACTCCGGAAAGAATGGCAATCATTAGGAAATCAAACAATAACAAATTCTGGTGTGGCTGTGGTGAAAAAAAACTATTCCTGAATTGTTGGTGGGATTGTAAACTAGTACAACCATTATGGAAATCAGTATGGAGAGTTCTCAAAGAACTGAAGTTAGAAATTCAATATGACCCAGCTATCCCCCTGCTAGGTATTTTTCCCAATGAGCTTAAGTCATCACGCTACAGTGATACGTGCATACCAATGTTTATAGCAGCAGAATTCATAATAGCTAAATCCTGGAAGCCACCTGTATACCCATTGACAGACAATTAGATGAAGAAAATGTGGTATCTATATATAATGGAGTACTACTCTGGTATAAAGAATGACACATTTGGGATGTTTGTAAGAAAATGGATGCACCTGGAAAATATAATGTTGGGTGAAATAAACCAGATACACAGCTTAAATACCATATGGTATCTCTCATATGAGTGAGGGAAAGTACACACAAAGACAAAGGTAAATGATGGATAGAAAGGGACAAGGGTTCGGATCACTCACAGTAGGGAAGTGGTCCAAGGGAACAAGGGGAAAAGTGAGGAGGAGGGGAAGGGAAAATGAGAGGAGTAAAGATGTATGTAGAGAAACCTAATAACCCCAATTAATGTAAACACTATATGTAATTACATGAGCTAAGACAAAGAATACCCACAATACTAAAAAGGGGATAGGGGAACTGGAGGAGGAGGGGGGGAAGGAGAGGAAGGGAAGGGGATTAAAAATTTTAAGAAACATGCTATAAAATGTATATGTAACTGTTGCCGAAGACAATTATAAACTACATGAACTGCCAACGTGTACAAATAAAAAAAATATATAAAAAAGACTTGTGACAGAACTATGCCCCCCCCAAATAAAAAAGGAATTGTAGCTCTTAAACCAGGCACAGTAGCACAGCTCTATAATCCCAGCTACTGGGGAGATTGAGGCAGGAGGTTCACTTGAGACCAGCAATTTGGGACCAGCTTGTTCAAAATAGCAAGATGGTCTGTTAAAAAAAAGAAATTCTAATTTTTATTATGACACAGATGAGCATTAAACACTATGTTAAGTGAAAAAAGCTAGAAACAAAAAATCTACCTATTGCATGACTCCACTGATATACATGTCCAGAATACAGGTAAATCCACAGAAATAAAAATAGATTACTCATTGCCATTGACTCCTGGGAGTACAAAAGATAAGCAGTACCTGCTAATGGGAACAGATTTCTTTTGTGTGTTGCTAAAAATGTTCTAGAATTGCACAGTAGTGATAGTTGCATGACTTTGTGAAAATACCAAAAATTACTGAGTTGCACAACTCATGTATCAACATTTTATCTCAAAAGAAAAAGGAAAAAAATGAAGCTAAATCCCAGCATTTTCCCACCAAGGAATGTAAGTGTGGATCTGGGATGGAAGGTGTAGGCATGTATTTTTATTTGGATGCAGCTGGCCTGTGAACCACACTGTGAGAAACCCTGCATGTCGTCCCTACACATATAAATCTCCTGCGCGGTAGCATTGCAGAAGTATTTATCCAAATCCAAAGTTCGTCATTTTGTCTTAGAAAATTTTCATAAAAATGGTACAAAATCCTCTCAGGAGAGTCTTTAGAATATGATACATGAAAAAACACACCATGGCTTTCTCTCACATCCTGGCCGTAAAATCAGTGGACTTAATGGTCTTTAGTAATATGTTATTTGTGTTTTTTTACTCTTTAACTGCTTGCATTCTAGGTAAACTGCACCTAACCCAAGTCTCTTAGAGACTAAAATACTCTACTTTGAATTATTTAAATTTGTTAATTGAGCACAGTTTCACCATCAGACAGGCTTATGCATTGGGTCAATATACTAAAGATCCAATCACTACCCTCTAATGCTTTGCCATTGGTGCAATGTTTCTTTATGTTGGCTACACATTGAAATCAACTTGATATCATTTACACGTACTAAATCCTGGGTCTGACCAACAGAAAGCCTGATTTTATTGATCTGGAGTGCAGACAGGACTTTTACATTTTCCTCAGACCATTTTAATGGCCATTGAACTGTGGAATCATTGCCATAAGGAGGAGATGAGCCATACAGAAGTGATACAGCATATCGTGCCAAGTGGTATGATGAGAGTAGTCAAAAATTACCATGGAAACTCAAGACAAACCACTCTATCCAGGCTGGAGGCAGGGAATGCTTAGAAAGCCTTCCTGTGTGCAGCGATATCTGGGTTTAGTATTAAATAATAGGGAGGAGTTGTCCAAGTAAGATGGGATGAGAGTGAGAGTGATCCAGGCAGAGGAAGCGGCATGCAGAGAGGCAAGGAAAGTTGAAATAGCCTGAAAGCTACTAGAGGGAAGCTTTGTGAATTAAAAACCCCACAGGCATATCATATATTGTAGCTCGCTACCGCCATCAAAGTGTCCTCAAAAATGGGTGTGAATTTACAGCGCTGGGACTCTCCAGCCATGGCATCTCCTTGCTGCCGTCCACTTAAGGCAGGCAACAATTACCTTACTGCTCTGTGTTATGGACTCGCACAATACGAGCAAAGCTGCCTGTGTTGGCTTTTCAGTATGGCTACTAGCTGGTGAAATTAATCCTAGTTCTGTAATGTGTTTCAAACCTGTCTTCTCAAATCAATCTCAGAGATACTCTTCCAGAAATGCCTGGCCCGTGGTCCTAGGTAAAGATTCTCTATTGTCTTTAAGCCAAGTAGCCACTGAAAGCAGGAAGAGCGTGAAATAGGCCAGTACTAAGAAGCAAACTAACACTGGCTCTCCTCATACTTCTTTCTTATCCCTAAAAGAACTTGGGGGCTGGGTATTTTATTATTAGTTACTGTTGATCTTTCACTAGGCCTAATTTACTAATTACACTTTATCATAGGTATGTATATATGTACGGGGAAAAACATGGTATATATAGAATTTGTACTATATGTCATTTCAGGCATCTGCTGGGAGTGCTGAAACATATTTCCATGGATGAGGGAGGGGCCTACTGTGTATAGTATAAATTGAGTAATGGCTTATTAGATCTTTTCATAAAGAAGTTGGTCTTTCCTTGTTTTCCCACCACAAATGCTATAAAATAAACCACAGGGAAATTTAGCAGCTGTTGTAGAGTCATCAGGAACAGGCACAAAGACATTTAGGCTCTGCTCCAAGCACAAATGAATATTCCTTTGTCTATAAGGTACTTTTACCCCAACAGGGAGCCTTAGTCTCCATTTTCTAGGATCCTTTTATCCTCCTTTGTTTTCACAAAGTACAGTATTTTAAACCATGAGCAGGCACACACAACCACATCCCTCTAATATTTTAAAATTAGCATTTCATCTTTATACTCTATTCAGATTTGTGTTATTTCTAAATGTTCCTGTTTTGAGCAGATAATGCTGTGAATTTGGTGTGTAGGACTGAATGAATTCTAATTTCTCTCAAAACCTTTCATGTACACCTACAATATTTCATTCATATTACTGTTCTAAGTAAGTCATTCTTTAAAACTCTTTTGCTCTGCAAACCCAAAATGAAAACAAGTAATATTTGACAAAAAGGTCAATAACGTAAGTCATATGGATTTTAAAATGTCATCCCCTCCTTCTTATTTGCTCACCCCTTGTTTTAACAACATGCAGTTTCTATACTCTATAACAGAAAAATGCATATGCATGTTATTTCTTTTAGGTTGGCATTTTTTTGTTTTTACAAAAATATGATCTTCTATATGTATCATTTTCCAAATATACATATCACCTGTTGCCCTAATCAATAAGTCATGGAAATATTTGTAACTTATTACTTTAAATGATGTGCTCTTAAACTAGTGAAGTTTATATCAAGGATTATTTTAATCTAATTATATTTTTAATGTAAAAATGTCTGGACTTTTTTGTTTTTGTCTTCATTTTTTTATTTAGTTTTTTTTTTTTTTTTTTTTGGGTACCGGGGGGTCGACCTCAGGACCTCGCGCGCCAACAGGCACCCGTGCCGCTGAGCGATATCACCGGCCCCTTTTTCGTATGTGGGATCCGGGAGTTGAACTCGGGCCCTCGCGCTTGCAAGGCAGGCGCTTACTCCGCTGAGCCATCTCACCGGCCCTTGTTTTGTTTCTTGAGGCAGGGTCTCACTAATGTAGTTCAGGCTGGCCTGAACTCAAGGTGATCCTCCTGCCTCAGTCTCCCAAATGCTGGGATCACAGGTGTGCACCACCACACTGGTAAAAATATTTGGACTTTTAAGCCCTGAATCCCATCTTCCCATGCCCTGTGATCCCCATCTGGCTAACAAACCATTTTGCAAATTCCTATTCCCATACACTATTCCACTATAAACACACACACACACACACACACACACACACACACACACACACAATGCACTGAGTTCAGAGAGTCAGAAAGCTCATAGTAATGTTGAGTGATGACATTAGATGGGCCAGCTCTCAACTTTCCTGAAATGTTAACAGGTGGCTTTCCCAAGCTTGTTTGAGGTGGTTCCAGGCTGTCCCTAACAGAGGTAAATAGAAGGTTCTGTGACCAGTGCAGAACGTCCTGGTGTTGATGGAGAAACTCATCTAAGGAACAGACCCTTTTTTAGGAAATCAAAAAAGTCTCACCCGCTTGCCTTCATCCAAAGTTCACAAGAAATTGGAGAACTCACCTTTCTAAGGATCTCATGAATTTCTGTTAAAGACCTGAGAGATTGTTTTGGACCCCACTCTCAGACTGAGCAACTAGATTTTCATGGGTTTGTGGTCTTACATCCATTTTACCAACGTCGAAACTGAGGGCTTTCCCAGGCATCCTGAGGAAGTCTTAAACCCCAGCTCAGATGTCCTTGGCATCTGCAATTTAATTATAAAGATAAAGGGAATTTGGGCAATCAAGTCCCACTTCATGTGGTCCTGGGGTCCACTGGTATTTGATGACCCTTTCCTAGTGGGTGACTATGTCCTTGGTGGCAGCATGACTGTAGATGTCATAAAAGCTCTAAGATACAAGACAGTACCAGAGACTGTGGAACAGAAGGGCTAAATAAATACAGCCAATTATGAATCTTTCCATACAATTTAATCATAAAGATAACCAAATATCTCACAAACTCTATTGGCCACCCTCATAAGAAAATAGAATTTAGACACAAGTCAGTAACCAGTAAACTCTGGTGTTTTCCTGGGCCACTTTTGAATCAATCCTCCTGGTTTTTTGTTTCCCTAAGTACCAAGAACTTGCTATTGAGACTCCGGGGACAACATCCTGGGTTTAGAAGGGTTCTGCCTTAGAAAAATAATCAGGAAATACTGAAAACCGCTTGTTCTTATTGGAACAAAGGGGCTTTCACACCCTCCTGGGTGCACTGATGAGCCTGTCTGTTGTGCTCTTTCGAGTTTAGATTGCCTGTGGGTCTCAGGAAAGAGAAAGGCTAGAAAGAGTTAAAAAGCTTTCCTTAAGGCCTCATTCATTCAGTTCTCAAATATTCATTCAGTTACTCTGATATTTATGGGATGCACATGGTGGGATAGAATAGTAAACTAAATAGACAAAATCTCTGCCCTTGTGATGCCTACATTCTGGTAGGGCAAGAGAGGATAAGTGAATAAACTAGTAAGTACATAAAATATCAGATGATGGAAAGGACTTTAAAAATGTGAAAGGGTTTTTTTCTACAGAGTGGTCAAGAAGGCCTCACTGGGAAGTCCATGTCAGCAGATCAGGGCGCTCTGGGATGACCTACAGCAGGACACGACCCCCGAGGCTCTTCCCGAGTCCAGCTCCCTGCAGATGAAGAACTCTGATAAATGGCTGTCATCCTGAGGTGCTGTCACTGCAGGCTCACAAGCTGTGCCCAATCCCACCAGGCCCCTGAGGCACCACGAATGACACCTAACTTCAGGGTTAAACTATGTCAGCACTGCAGAGAGATACTTGCCCTTGGTGCTAGGCCTGAAGGTAGGATTTCCAGAGGGAGAAGAAGCCAGCCCACAAAATTCAGCAAAACACCAAATTACTTTCCAAGGACAATGACCCTGTCTTTCAGTTCTCCATTGCAAGAGGGCAATCCTGGCAAACCTGGCCCTTCCTTCGCGGTGCTTCTCACTGTGTTCTATTGATTTTGCTTGTCTGATTACTTGCTAACAACAATGCAGTGATAGTAATCTTATTGTACAAGTGTCTCTCCCACATTCTACATGGGTAAAGTCCATCTTTTCAAGTTTGTGGGTACAGCTAATGTTGACAGAGCCTGGGGCTATTTGAAAACATGCCTTTTTCCTCTGCCATCTGCCCAGTCTTTGTCAGAAAGAGTCCTGCTTTTGTTTGCCAAGTGCCAGGTTCATCCATTTGCCCTTGGGATCATCTAAAATTCTCCACCATGTTACATTATTGGCCAGCACTTGTTAATATGTACTTGCATGTTCTCTCTCCATTTATTTTACCAATTCAATTCCCCACATTTAAGGTTATTTTACTAATGAACCTCCCTTTCTCATCATATGCACTAAAGGCTGCTAAGCTATATAGAACAAATGTCCCCTGAGCTAACCAATAAATTTCTATTCTCAAGCCTTGTTGGATTCTTCCCTTACTTCTAAAAAGCCATTGTGAATTTGCAGGACTTCTGTTCTTAGGAAGACTGGTCCCTGAACCTCCATTTTCTCTGCGATCTCTATCATCACCTTGAGGATCCTTATGTATTCCAAAGAGGTCATAAGATTTTCCCCAGTGCTTGTCTACAATCATGTTTCAGAGGTTTTATTAAAATTGGTGAAAGGCTTTCTGTTCCAATGGTGCCCACACACAAAAGAGTCATTATTGATTTGACCTTTAGTTGCCAACTGACCAATTTGTTCTCTGATGATGGAAACCATGGGCATTTCCAGTGTCCAGTCCTTATGCCACCTAGGCAATTGAGAATGCCCTCAGCTATGTATGCACCTCCACCTAGCAGCAAGGTCCTAATCATGCAGCACACTCAGGAAAAGAAGCGAGAACAAACTAAAGGAAGACCAGACTTATTTTCCCCACCCTCACCTTTTGAAAACTGGTTTGTTTTTCCAAGGACATGACCAAGGTTGAAAGATATGCTTCACCTAGAAAACTAGCAGTTATGCTTTCCCTTGAAACATTAACAATAATATCAACAATTCCTTTCCTAACCACTAGAAAGTAAAATGATAGAGGAAATAATACAACCTTTAGTTTTGATTGAGAGAGGTACCGGAATTGCTCAGTGTCCCATGAAATCCAGTTGAAAGGATCCTGTTGAAATGTGCCAGCTGGAGGAAGTATTATTTATAAAAGCAACAAGCAATGTTCACTAAGGAAGCAGAAATAATGTGGAAAAATTTTGTTTCAAAACTCCCATTCTAATGCTTTCTTCACTGGGTGTTCATGTAAATTAAATGTGTTTTGTTTAGTGTTTCCAGTATTCCCCATATATTTCATTGAGGGGAGATCTTTCTGATCTTTTTTTTTTTTTTTTTTGTGGGTACCGGGGGGTCGACCTCAGGACCTTGCGCGCCAACAGGCACCCGTGCCACTGAGCGATATCACCGGCCCCTTTTTCGTATGTGGGATCCGGGAGTCGAACTCGGGCCCTCGCGCTTGCAAGGCAGGCGCTTAAGCCGCTGAGCCATCTCACCGGCCCTTTTCTGATCTTTTTGCACATGGAATTTCACTGACCCAAGAATGGAAATACTGCAGTGCAGATTTTGGATACCATTTAATTTAGACACTGCCTTCCTGATCAAGATGAAATCCAAGTCTATATTTAAATATCCATTGCAATTCGTGGTAGGTGGGTGTCCCAAGGGCTCTCTAGAACCCAAGAGCACCATATTACACCTTCACCTCCTCTCCTCCTGACCCATGTGAAGATACTGTCCTCCAGGCAGGGTCACTCTTAGAAAACAATATCCAGGAAGTCACAGTGTTACTTATGAAATAGCCCATTTTCACCACCTGTATTAGGATAAATGAGGTTGTGTTGATGCCAGATCTTTTAACCCAAACTTTTTTTCCAAACAAAAAATAAAAGTTTCTTTTTTATTAAATGTTTTTAATATGAGAGAACAAGTTTGTTCATGTTCAAGCATATGAGCTGATGTTTAAGATAATCTGGATACCTTGATGTAAAACTCCGTATCAGAAATGTTAGGCTCTTTGATGAGAGTTTGATACTTTCAGAAAACTAAAAATTAGTGTTACTTCATCAAGTGTTTGCTTGAAGAGCCACATGAAGGATTCAACAGTCACTCAGAAAGGAGTCAGTAATAGCATTCACATATTTTTTATCTATTAAAACCCATCCCAAATTTATAATTGATATAAAAGCAAGCCACCCACAACACAATCTGTTTGGAAACATGGTCTAGATGAGAATGAGTACTATTCTCAGAATATCAAGAATACAACTATTGAAATAAAATGTGCAGCTGAAACTCAGAGCAGAAACATAAACGGTAATTTCCCGATCAGTCATAAATGTGACTCACAGGATCCTCAGAAGCCATCTGGTCCAAAGTCCACCTGAGACTGGGGCCTCGAGGCAGCTCCCCTGTATCTGAAGGATGGCCAGCCGCTCACCACAGGGCATGTCTGTTCACTAAGGCTCACAGCCTTCCCGCACAGCATGGGGCGTGGCAGCTGTCCTCTGGACATGACACTTGGCTTCCTGAGGGATGGTGCAGCCCTCAGGAGATTCTGGGAAGGCCTCCTGGTGGGGGCCTTCAACAAATCCAAAAGCATAAGGTCTTCTTGCATTTAGAACCAATAAACACTTCCACATATAATTCTTTTTAAGGAGAACTAAAGTTTTCTTACTAGTTAAATACAAGATGAGCTATTATGGAGTATTCTTATTTAAGGTTCATAAGATAAACTCACCCCCTTGTTAGAATTAAAAGAAAAAGGTATTGTATATGTAATCCATCAAATGCAGCACTTGGCGAAATTGGAAAACTACTGTCATGAATGAATGTAAACAGCTAGTATGCCTTGTTCTCGGAACTTCACCAATCTTGTGAGTTGATTTTTCGTTTTCAAATCACTGCTTTTTCCTCTTTGTAATTATAAATGGGTGTTAGTTTAGCTTTATCATTTTCAGTTTAATCTACTGAGGATTATTTGCTTAGTTGCTGAGGGTTGTTGGGTTAAAGATTATTGGGATATTTGGTTGATGAATTTTAACATTACAATACTGTTGATGTGTATCTTTCAAATAACTAGTTATTAAGACAGGTACATATTCAGGTTTAAATAGGCATCGTTCATGTCAGTAGTGCTAAGGAAGATGTACACAAGTCCCATCTGCGCCCTCCTCTACCAAGTGGCTAACAGCCGAAACCTTGTTGGTGAGGTGTGCTGGCTGAATCTCTGCAAATTAAGGGTCAACATACTATCAATACAGGTGTGCTAAAATACTAAGTTTTGGTAAAAGAAGTAATGAATCTTTTAGATGCATTAGAAGCTTTGATTTGTCTCTTTTTCCCATGACAGAAGTGGGCCACAAGAGGGAAGGAAGAAGGAAGGAAGGAAGAAAGGAAGGAAGGCAGGCAGGCAGGCAGGGAAGGAGAGAAGAACCAAAGCTTTAAAACACAACATAACCTACAATGTGTTAAATAAAAAGAGTCTCTTACTAGGGAAAATAGTCAAATTGCCAAAGAAACCACTTTAGCATCAGGGAAACTAAATGGGTGAAGATCTTACCTTGCAAGCCAGTCCTACCTTGGACTTTCACACACCCGTACTCCACACTTCCAAACCAACAATAGAATGAGCAGTCTGTTTGTTTTATGAGCATTTCAAGATTTTAGTAGGATTTGACTTCAAATAATCTGAAATGTTTTCTTCTAGAGACAATGGTCTCTAGTTATTCTGAGGTTTAAACGCCGTCATCCTGGCTGAGGTAAGGCTCATAGCAATCTTGAATTCTATTTTGTGATGACCTTAGAAATAACTCCCTTTTACTGGTGAACAAGAATGAAGATTATTTCTCGAGTTTATTTACGTCCAATATCCTGATGGTGACTTGGTGATAACTTTAATACTTTATTAAAAAAAGAATCATGTTTTGACTTGTGTGCCTTCCTATCGGTAACTTGAAATCAAATATTAGCACGCTCACTTTTTAAATATGACATACTAAGACAATATAGAAATGCTGAACGAAGCATGACTAGTGCTGTGAATTAGTTATGTCACCACAATTTGTTTCTTTGGGTTCTAAGACGTGCGTCAGGTGTGAAAGAGAGACCGACGTGGGGCTGGGCAGGCTTTACAAAGCAGGAAATCCCACAACACAGTGAAAATTCCCAAAGTATGGAGCCTTTTTCAGACCAGTCTGCTTGTTCTTCATTTCTTCTAGGAGAGTTAAAAGAGTAACGGTTTCTCTGCAGGCACCAAACGCAACCCATTTGGTCTGTCAAGATGTTGCCTCCTGGCTTTCTTATAGCATCTGCTTTTATTGGGCTCCACACGTCATTCATTGTGTTCTTTGGGAGTGAAACGTTGAAAGTAAAAGAACTAATTTCAGTTTAGAAGATTAGTTTATTTTTGTCATTCCAGTGGTGAATGATTAGCCTGAAGTCTTAGATATGTCTGGCATTTTAAAAACCTTTTGATTTAGATTGGCAAGGTTTGCTGTGTACAATGTCTTTAAATACAGAACCTTGTGTTCTTAAATATTTAATCAGTATACAAGAATTAGGTGTGGTCTGCAGAAGAAGTCCTTGTGCTGGCTCCTGTCATTAACAGTCTCCCCTGCCCAGACACAGCTGTGTAGTGTGCAAGGGCTGTCTTAAAGTAATGGACCCGCATATAAATGTCAAAACAATAAAGGTGCTCTTTCCTCCAGCATGATCTTCTGTTGGATAGTAACTTCCTGCTCCTCTGGAGGAGTCCCAACAGTTCCCGGATAGAAAAGTAGGAGGTGTATATCTGAACTCTCCCCATACAAAATCCTTGACCAAGGTCAACAAGTCAGCAATTTCCCTTCTGTTTATTTAAGAACTTAATTTTTCAATCTCTACCAATTTTTTTCAAGAAATTAAAGCATCTCTCACTTTCTATACATGTCACCTGGAAAAAAGGTCCGACCTCTCTTGAGTAATTAGAAATCATTGTGGAAAAGAATTTACACCCCAGAAGCATGGTGAGTCATGCCACTTATTTTTTCTATTATTAACAGGAATGGCTAATGAGTCAGTGTTTTGATCCATTTGGAATCAGTACCACTTAACATTCTCTCCCTGCCTAAAAACTGTCCTTGAGAGTTGTATAAGGAATAAGAGAAAGGTTCACCTAAGGGAACTTCTGGAATGTTCTAGCACATTTGAACCACCTATTATTCTACTAAAATGTTGACAGACAAAGGAGAACCCAGCAGAAATAGTTTTTTTGTAATTATTTTTTACCCATTTTTTTAATAAATACCTACCAATCATTTAATAAATACCTAGTGATTATCTAGTGTGTGCTAGGCTCCATACACTTCCAATGATGAACAATATAAAGACTGTCCCTGCCCTTTGACATTTTCAGACTGGTAAACTAAAATAATAATAGTAATAATAATAAATATAAAGATATAGGGAGAGAACAGAGGAAGGAGATGAAAAAATAATTAAGATGTGTTATGAGGGCCGGTGATATAGCTCAGTGGCATAAGCGCCTGCCTGGCAAGCGCGAGGTCCTGAGTTCAGTTCCTGGTACCCACATGAAGGAAAAAAAAAATGTGTTATGTACATGTACCAACTCCCCATGGGGAATATAATCATTATGTGCTGCAAGCATGTATTAATAAAAATAATTATTTTAAAGAAAAGAAAAAGAAGTCACAGATAAATTAGAGCAAAATGTACATAGAAGTACAGGTGAGAGAGATCATGAAGCAGGGATATCATAGTCATTTCTTCAAAAAGGAGCATAGAATAAAAATGTATCCAAGAATAAGGTTAGAGATGGTAGGCATTGCCAAGAGCAGCTGGTAGCTATTGAGTGGTTTTAGGTATCATCAGATTTATTATAGAAATAACAAACTGGCAGCCATGAAAAGTAATCTGGAGAAGATGGACCAAGGATGCTTACGGCAGCAACCTGGGTGGAAGGCGATGGTGGTCTCTCTTGGACAGTGGCCTTGGGGAGGAGAAAGTAAGTGGCATAGGTGGGGCAGTGAGAGACGGCAGCTGTGCTGAGGGAGGATGGGAGAACTCAGGGTGCTTTAAAAGCTTGGGCGAGGAGTGGAAGGTGGTACCACTCGCTGGGAGGGAAATGTGAGCAGCAGGTCGAGGGGACAGTATTAACATGATTTTGAACACATTGTCTTTGACTTGCTTGTGAAACCTCTCAAGTGGCCATTGTAAGGGATAAATTGAAAACACAGGCATGAAGTTGAAAAGTGATAACAAAGTTGGAAAAATTTAAAATATGAGTCAACAAGTAGAAAATTTAGATATCACTTTTAATAGGATTGTTTTGTAGTAGTTAACTTTATAAACAGCTTTGGAAATCGCCTTTCGCAAAGGAGAAAACGCACTCTCCCACCTTTGTCTTTTGAACATCTGTGACAGCACTATAATTTATAACGAGTTTGTTTATCATTGACATCATTGCTGGTCTCTAAAGAGAAAGACAGCAAAGAACAAAGGAAATTGCTATAGGAGGAGCTAGACGTGGAACAGCCGCAATGTTAATGTGTTTTTAGTATAAAAACATGAAATACTTCCAATTTCATAAAATATTTGCAATCAAAATCAGATTCATGAAGAAATACAAGATTTTACTGGGTTTTTATTTTTTAAAAGTTTACTTCTCGGTTTAATAATTTCCAAAACCAGTGCTTCTGTTTCTTGGTTGACTTATTGTCTTAGTCACTTTTCTTGTTGCTGAGGCAAAATACTCACCACCCACAAGTTAAGAGAGGACAGGTTTATTTAGCTCACGGTCTGTAGAGGTTTCAGTCCATAATTGGCTGGCTCCAAGGCAGGGTGGCACATGGAAGAGAGGCATCACAGAGGAAAAGCAGTTCATGGCAGGTAGAAGGTAACAAAGCAACAAGGGACGACCACAGCTTCTTCTGTCACTTATATCTTATCCGGGCTACTTAGAGTGGGTAGCACTCACACCCTTAATCCTAGTGCCCTTGAGCCTAGCACTGAATCAATCCCAGTGTCACACACTCTAGATCCAGCTACCTCTGAAAAAGCCCCGCCTATGACCGAATGAGGCTTTGGGAGACATCTAAACACAAGCCATAACCATGACAGAGGCAATATCATTTCCCCTCCTGCAGCTCCCATGGCTGTTGAGGCACAACAACAAAGACACAAGAGGAGGATTTGACAAGTGATGTAACGTGCTGGTGGTTTGACTAGCTTCACGAAGAAAAAAAAGGAAATGTGTTTTCCTTTTGATAAAGTACCCATTTTCCCAAAATTTTGCATTGTGAAATGAAAAATAAAATGTGAATTCATATTTCTCATTTACTCTTTATTCATTACAAATTGTCACTGTCGTAATACAACCTATATAGCCACGGGGACAACATGGGGCAAGGCTCACATGCAGAAGACACACATGCTAAAGGTACACAAGGACGCTTCTTGCATTCTCCAGAACATCAATGACTCAATAACTTTTCTTGTCGATTTTCAGTCAAGAGTTTAATGGATACAATCTTGTCCCGACCAGGCCTTTGAGGTCAGTAATGAAGATGAACTCCGGCACTGATTTGCATTCTTTCGGGTAGAGAGTGCAGAGGAGGAGCGATTGCCCTGGGCGCGAGTCTGCAGGGCTGCCATAGCCAGGTGGCAGACGGGGCGCTGAAGAAAACGAACTTCTTTCGCAGTGATGCGGGATCCACGGCCCAGACCAAGGTGCTCTTCCTGCGGAGGCGTCTCCTCGGCGCCCTGACTTGCAGCTGCGTGCTCCCGGGCTCTTCCCACTCTACACGCCTAGGGCTGGTGTCCTCAAGTGCGCCTCTGACAAAGACACCCCTTGGATTGGGCTACAGCCCACACTCAAGCTCTCATTTTAACTTTAGCACTGCTTTATAAACTGAATGTCCAAGTATGGTAACACTGCGAGGTGCTGAGAGTTAGGACATCAATGTATGGATGTATAGGGCCACACGATGTGGCCCCTAATAATCCTATTTGCCTGCAATTCGCAGCAGAGGAGTAAGAACACCTCTAGAGTTTGGAGGCAAAGGAAAATAGGCACTGTTTCTGGACGCCCTCACAACTGTGTAATCCAAAGGGACTAACACAGCAGCAACAGCGAGCTGTTCTTCATGGAAAAGTAAAACCTTACATCTCCCTGTATTTCGAATGCTTAGCGATAGCTTAAGGTTGTGTCTTGGCAACCCATGGAAACCACAGCTGAGCATCTTTAATAGGCACTGTTTTCAGTAAACTCAAATAGTGAGCTTGGCCAAGAGGCAAAACCACCAGGACTGGCAAATTGTTGACAGTTAATTTTGAGAGAGACCGTTTCCAAATTTGTACGAGCTATAGCTGGTTCGTTTTGTTTTAAATAGGAGCTTTCTAAATCCATTTGACAATTTGGGAGATAAGTCCTAACAACAAAATACCATTTTCCCTTTTTAAAATGTCAATTATTTATTTCTATCCTAAAGTTTTATATTTATGCTATCAAAAAATAAATGCTATGTTTTGCAGTTCATAAGAGTTTAACACTACTTATAATAAAATATTAAGTAAATTTAAGAACATATCTGTAGTTACCATTCAAATAAATTTTGTGTGCGTTTGTTTGTTTTTGAGACAGGGTCTCTCTGTGTAGTTCAGGCTGCTCTCAAATTCATCATGTAGCAGGCCGGTGAGATGGCTCAGCAGCGTAAGCGCCTGCCTTGCAAGCGCGAGGGCCCGAGTTCGATTCCCGGATTCCACATACGAAAAAAGGGCCGGTGATATTGCTCAGTGGCAGGGGCGCCTGCTGGCGCGCAAGGTCCTGAGGTCGACCCCCCGGTACCCACAAAAAAAAAAAATTCATCATGTAGCATAGGCTGGCCTCAAACTCATGGGTGATCCTCCTGCCTCAGCCTCCCAAGTGTTGGGATTATAGGTGTGCACCACCACACCCAGCCCAAATTGTGTTTTAAAATCTTCAAAACATTGTGTGTGTGCATGTGTGTATGTCCAACCACTGAATAGCAAACCATTGTACATGTTAGGCATTTTTATAGTCTGAGCTTTCTCATGTAACTTTCTTCCCATCGAACTTCAGCACTTATATATTGTTTCTTTATTCCTACCTGATTATTAAAAAATAATGGTAAAATTCCAATAAGGAAATTATTTATTGGGGTATTAGTTATTGATTATGACATACTTCTCTTTGGGAATCTTGAAAATGAAAATGTAAATACTTAAAAGTATTTCCTCAAGGTGTATTTCAAATATTACAGCATTCTTATAGAAACTATGTCTTTGACATTTTTGCTCAGTCAGTGGCACTTGTCAAATTTTAAGTTTCCTATTTTTCTGAAGATTTAACTTCACTACAAAGGGATATTCAGTCGGTTAAAGTAGGCATTATCAAATGAGTAGAAACCGATTCTATCCATCCCAAGAGTAGAGCCCTTAGCTGGTTCCAAGGTGAAGAAGTAGCGTGATGCCAGCAACACTGACCCAGGGCTTCCTGAAATTTTAGAAGACATATTCTACATAGGAAATTCCTTGCAAGCTGCCATATAGACATTGAAATGTTGGGTAATAAATAACCTCTTTACTACATAACAAACCTTAAATACATAGACCAGACTGAAAGCAAATTCTCAGATTCCAAACGTAAAGTGTAACTCAGACTGAGAATGCTGAGCTGGCCCGAAGCCAAGCAACTCAAGGGAAATCAAGAACTGGTTACTGATTAATTTTGGGGGTCTTGGAAGACATGGGGAAGGGAAACTAACCACAAGGCCCTGGGAGCAGAGAACTGGAAATAAACTTTATGCACAAATGTGGTGTTAGTATAGCCAGTTGCATTAAATGAAACAAAAAATGTTGGGATAATTTGAAGGGAGTTTTTATCTACACAGACCCATGTGTTGAAATATAATCAACTATAAGAAATTGAAAATCTAGGCCTGCTCTGTTCCAGGACAGAAGGCCTGAATTCATATGATGTACAAGTGTATATATCCCCAAGCTGAGACATAAAAAGTTTATCAAAGACCTGTGCTAACAGAATGAAACCCAGGAAAGAAGGGTTTTTGCCATTCTGCAAGACAAGAGATTTTACCGTCCTTGAACTTTTCAAAAATGTCAAGGTTGTGAAAGAAAATAAAAGGTTGAGTCTGCTCCATGTGAAAGGACACTAAATAAATATGACAATGATATACAGCGCATGATCCTTGAGATAATGGATTCAAAGAAAGGAAAAAAATTATGAGAGCTATTTTCAGAGTCATTGAGGAAATCAGATTGAGGACTGGATATTGGATGATATCCTTGTGTCAGCCTGAATTTCTTGGATGTGATAATGACATTGTGACTATACATAAGATTCTTATTTTTATAAGATGCTTGCTGAAGTACTTCAGACTTGAATGCTGGGAGATCTGGCACATATGTGAGACACAGAAAGCAAAATGTTAACAGTTGCTGAATTTAAGTGAAGAGTGTGAGGGTGGTCATTGTACTATTCTTTCAACTTTCTGGTCACTTTAAAATTTATCAAAATAAAGACTTGTTTATAGATTAAGCCAAGATGAAATTATTATTTTAGATAATATGAACATAAAAAATCATGGACACTGAAAATTGATTTAAATTAAAGAATTATAAATATCCTTGAAACATTTGGGTTAAGATGCAAAAATACTGATTAATTTTAGATTTTGTTCAGGTAAACATGTATAAAGATGTAAGGGTTATCATAAAAATGTAGGAAATAGGGGTTGTAACTTCCAAAGTAGTAAAGAGAGAAAAAACAAAAGAATTTTGAATGAAAAACTGAAATAAACTCCCCATTGCTCTAGTTTAGGGACTAAAAATTCAAATAGATGCAAAATGTAAAATAACATGACAGAAATAAGTCCAATACAAATCACAATAACAATCTAAAACACATTTCTGTACTGTGAATCTGATATACACTTTCAGCAAAATAGCATAGAATGAGTAAAAATAAAAGAAGTATAAATAAATACAGGGCAAAGATAAAACCAGAATTAACATAATATGAAGCAAAATAGAACTTAAGGCAAGAAATTTTAATAATGATATAAAAAGACACTGCATGACAATAAAAAAATAAACCTACCATAAAGAGCTTAACACTCATGAATACTATTTCACCATGGCCAAAAGTGTGTGTGTGAACGGATGGAATTTCAAGGAAAAGGGCAGTATTACAGCAAGATATTTCAATTCACTTCTTTCAGAAACAATGGATAGATAAATCAGCAAAAATACGCTAGAAAGGGGCCGGTGAGATGGCTCAGCGGCTTAAGCGCCTGCCCGGCAAGCGCGAGGGCCCGAGTTCGACTCCCGGATCCCACATACGAAAAAGGGGTCGGTGATATCGCTCAGCGGCACGGGCGCCAACGCGAGGTCCTGAGGTCGACCCCCCGGTACCCACAAAAAAAAAAAAAAATGCTAGAAAGAGTACAGAATATTTTAAAAGCACAATTGAGAACATTTTCTTAATACGTAAGATCCTGCATCCATAAATTGGCAAAAATATATCTTTTGCAAGTATCATTAAAACATTTTCAAAAACTATTACTCAACTTCAAAGTCTTGACACATTTCAAAGATTCAGCATTATGTAGAGCACAATCTTTCAGCAAAATGGAATTATATCAAATTCATCAATAAAAAGATAGTTATAATTACATTTAAAAACAAAATACACACACTCACTGCTGATTAATATGAACTTAAAAACTGTAATTCACATTATGAAATACTTATAACAGCATATAATAAGAATTAAACAGATAACTTCAAAGGTAAATCATAACCTTGACTCTATTTTTAATTAAGGTTATAATTTTCCTTCAAAGTACCAATGTCCAATTTTGAAATGCTTCATAAAAATAACATAGTAAATTCAAATAAAAACAATGGCATAATGGATGAAATAGAAAAAACATCATGACCTCCTTCCTACAAATCAATTTTTTAAAAAGACAAAATAATAGCAAAACAATCAAAGATATGAAAAAGCAAAATTTACAAGAAGAATAGATAGCCAATAAAATACAAATATATCTTAATCTCACTGGTAATCAGGAAAACTGAGACTAATGTAATAAAGTACAATTTCATACTGACCCAACTGGATAAAATAGAGAAGGGACAAATATAAAGATTATAAAGATGTGAAAAATAGAAAGCCTAACAGCAGGTTGATAAGAGTTTATATTTGCACAGTTGCTCTTGGGCCATCAGGCAAGGCTGCTGTAGGTATAGACGCATATGTCCCACACTCTTCCAGTTCCATGGCCAGATTCAACAGTCCTCTCTTCTCTTAAGGGGAAATGATCCAAGACACTCAGTGGATGCTTGAAGCCAAAACTTATAGATACTATGTTTTTTTCCTATGCATATATACTTATGTTAAAGTTTAATTCACAAATTAACTACAGTAAAAGATTAACACCAACTAATAATAAAGTAGAACAAACATAACAATACACTCTAATAAAATTGCCACTATCACTGCTCTTGCACTTTGGGGACATTATTAGGTAAAATAAAGATTGCTTGAACACAAACACCACAATACCATAATAGTCCACCTAGTAACTGCACTGTCTCAGGGAGAAAAATCAGTTTGAAAAATGAACCTGGGAAGTGGAACAAAGCAGATTTCAAACCTATTAGTAAATATATATGTATTTACAATGTGAATATATGTATATTACATATAGCATATATATTATATAATGATAACTTGTACAGCCGCTGAATGAAATCACCAAAACTCAAACCATATGTTTACATCCTGTTCATATCTAGCTAAAAACCAAAGAAAAGTAAACAAAAATACCTTGGAGCCTAGGTATCTCTGAATTACCTTAATTGTGCCAGCAAGGCCTATCTAATCTTGAAGCTCTGTGGGCTGTTTTGGTCCTTGACCTCGTAATAGTTGAAATTGTAGTCAAAATAGCTAACCTTTCAAAGTACCTATTTTCAAGCCAAAGAAAGGAGTCATTCTGCAGGTTGATGTGATCTGAGAGAAAAAAAATTATGGCCACATTAAAAGGGTTGGCCCCTTCTTGATAGGTCATCTTCTTCAGCTTCCCCCATGTGGCTCTTACTCAGAAAACGCAGCACGGACCAAAGCTCAGGCGTTAAAGAACTCAGAGTCCCGTCCTCCCGTCTCACATCCCAGACCTGCCTTGTTCTCCCTCACCGATGGCTCAACAGCCGATTAGAAGATAATTAGCTCTGCCATACCATAACATTTATACCTCTGCCCCAGCACTCTTCCATTTGCATCAATTTCTTTAAATTTTATTAGAATTATTTTATAAGTTCAATACTTTCAAAACTATTTAGGCTTCTATTTCACTGTCCTAGTATCCAGTATCAGACACATTAGTTGTTAATAAATCCTTACTCACTTGAACTTCCTTGAATTATTTCTTCTGATCTCTCCATAGTATATCCTAAATTGTGCTTAATTATAAAATTACAGACTTTCTGAGGGCAAGATAATTTCATCTTTTTGCATACCCTCCTTATACAGTTGCCAATCCCTTGAGGGTTCTTTTTGCTCAATTCATATGAAAATCATGAATCGGCCAAAGTGCAGCACTGCTAGCAATCCTGGTGTCACTGGATGACACCATATAATGCTGAATGCTACCAGTTCGTACAGCTGGCTGCTGGTCACTGCCACTGCCAGCTGCAGCCACCTGGCACAGCATGTGCTGGATACTGCAGGTCGACTCTGTGGGGAGCTGATCTCTGCCACTGATGTTCATTGGCCACTGGGCTCTGGAGCACTTCGGGTCTAATAGCCCCTAGTATTTATTGCTCTTACTTTTGAGACAACTATCCTGTTCACATTACTCAAGATAAGAAACGTGGGTGGATTTACAGGACTTTCAGAGCCCACACTACCTGAGAAATGATCACAAGCAGGTTTACAGGGCCACAAAAGCAAGTCTTTGTTTTCATATGGCCTGTCCTGCAGTACAGGTGCATCAGTACACTGGAGGAAGCCCTCCTAGACTAACGAGATGTGGGTGGGGAGTGCTGCTTATATGGCAACTGCAGGCCTGTGACTGATCCAAGTGAGTGCAGGGCCCCAGGGCGGCCACAGGTGCCACGGCAGCCATTCAGTGAGGGCAAAGAGCTGAAACCAAGGGATGTTCTGGAAAGTTAGCTTCGGGGGCTTGGGGAAGTTAACCTTGGAGCGAAATACCTCCCTTCCTGATCTCAGTCACACCAGGGTACCTCCTTCCTCTTCAAGGAGGCAGCAGCGGTAGCAGGAAGAGGGGAGGAGCACCTCGGCTGTACTCATGTTGAAGCGGACTGGAAGAGAGTGGCTGCTAGATAACAACGAAGGATATCAAAGCAAGTTGTCCCAGTCCATTGGGAGGGTAGCACAAAAGGGAAGTGAGAGGGAGGGCCACGACAGCTGCCAGCGGCGAAGCCATGAGCCCCTCTAGCAGCACTAGAAAAAAAAAAAGAAAAGAAAACGGGAGAGGCAGGTTCTTGTCTGTCTCAATACTACATGAAACCATACAAATAACAATTGCTTCATGCTATTGGAATGGTTGCTTAAGTAAAAAAATATTTTTATATCTACAATGCAGAGAGCTCCAAACCGGTACATTTTGCAGATGACCTATTGTTTGTGCTCCTAGAACTAATAAAAAAAGTTAATTTTATAGCTATACAAGATCAAATCACTGCAGTTGGCAATAAAATGTTTGAGTAAGCCACATAAAAACAATGAAGTTGGCCAGATGTGGTGGTGCACATCTGTAATCCCAGCTACTCAAAAGGCTGAGACAGGAAGATCACAAGTTAGAGCCCAGTCCGGGAAATGTAGCCAGAGAAAAGGGCTGGGCTCTAATGAAACTTCTCAATTTCTAAATAAGAGAGAACTTGAAAATTTCTTTTGTCATACAACAAAAATGCACACAATTTATACTATGTATCCATAATTAAGAGACAATTAATTAGACATCAGGTCATGAAAATGGAAACCATAATAATAAAGGGCAGTGGACTATACCACCCCCTAACATGCAAGTTTGACTTATGAATTATTTTGCGCTGAAAGTAATTTGGAAAAAGCTTTCCCCCAGTTATGGCTTATATCTAGATGTCCCCTCAAAGCCTCATGCACACATAGGTGGGGCTTTCCCCAGATGGCTGGATCTAGGGTATGAGACGCAGGGTGTGTGGTACTAAATTAGTCCACTAATTGGAATTAGCATAGTTCTGGGTGTGGCTGAATGGATTTACTGCAGACAGAAGCCCCACCCTGGGTGTGGCTGGTACCAACCAATAGGCTTGCAGCCTGGATAGCATAAAAGGGAAAGGAAGGCTAGCTTGCTGCTGCTGCTGCTGCTATTTATTCACTACTTTGCTGCTTTCCTGCTTTCTGCCTGCCATGCCATGAATTATTTCTCCTCTGAGATGCCCCTCTGCCTGCCACCCTGCCTTGGAGCCAACCAACTATGGACTGAAACCTCTACAAACTGTGAACTGAAATAAATATTTCCTCCCTTAACTTCAGGTGTAGGGTACTTTGTCTCAGCAACAAGAAAAATAACCAGAATCCAGGTACCTAAGGAATCTACATAAATTCTACCGACCAGGCTTTTTCTTCTACCAGGTCCCCCAGCAACAGTTACCTTCAGTACCCTGTAGGATTGGCTCCAGAACCTTCAGTGGACAAACTCTACGGATGTTCAAGTCCTTTCTATAAAATGGTGTGATATTTGCATATAACCTCCTGTATATTTTAAATCAACTCCAGATTACTTATAATACCTCACTCAAGTAAATGCTATATAAATATTATATGATATCACGTAACTACTATGTAAACTTCATTGTTTAGTGAGTAGTGTCAAGAAAAAATGTCTACATTCAGCACAGATACTTTTCTTTGCAAAATATTTTTGATCTGAGGTTGGCTGACTCCGCTGATGCAGAATGCACAGGTCTGGACACCTGATTGCATTGACCTTACCCCAGTTTGCTACCCTAGGAACTTGACCTCCTTTTCCTTTGTCTTGTCACTTCTCCAGAAAATTTATTGTTCTTTTTTCAAGAGGGTATATAGTTAACAGACTATATACCCTCAGATTCTAACCATCCCTTTGAGGTCCTCATCCCTGAGTACTCCCATATGTAAGTATGACACACATGCTAATAAACTCCTGTTTTCTCTTCTTATTCTATATTTTGTCAATCTAATTTATCGGGCCACAGGCAATGAACCTAAGCTAAGTGCAGGAGAAGAAAATGAAAATTTTACCTCACAGAACTAGAGAAAACATTCCTAAAATTCATTTGGAACCAGAAGAGATAATAGCAAAAGCAATTCTGGGCAACAAAGGCAAAGCAGGAGGCATCACAAGCCCTGACTTGAAATTATACTACAAAGCTACTGTGATAAAATCAGCATGGTACTGGAGAAAAAAAAAATAGACCTGAGGATCAGTGGAACAGATTAGAAGATGCAGACACAACTCCAAACACACTCAGCCACCTTATCTTTGACAAAGGGGCCAAACATGTTCACCGGAAGAAAGATAGCCTCTTTAATAAATGGTGCTGGAAAAACTGGCTTTCCGCGTGCCGAAGACTAAAACTAGACCCATGTCTAACACCATGCAGTAAACCAAAGTAAAAATGGATCAAAGATCTAAATATTAAAACAGAAACACTAAATCTACTGGAAGAGAAAGTAGGTAGAAATCTTGAAGATACAGGTGTAGGCAGAGACTTCATGAACAAAACCCAAACTGCACGGGAGACACTTCAAAGAATCAACAGCTGTGATCTCATCTTCTTAAAAAGCTTTTTCACATCAGAAGAAATCACCAACAGAGTGAAAAGACAACCACAGAGTGGGAAAAAATTTTAGCCAACTGTCCCTCGGACAAAGGACTTCTATCTAGAGCATAGAAAGAACTGAAAAAAATCAGACCCCCCCAAATTCAAAGACCCAATCTAAAAATGGGCATCTGAGATGAATATGCACTTCTCAGATGAAGAAATACAAATAGCAAATAAATATATGAAAAAATGTTCAACATCATTGATCATTTGAGAAATGCAAATTCAAACAACACTGAGATTCCATCTCAACCCAGAAAGAATGGCTATCATCAAGAAATCAACCAATAACAAATGTTGGAGGAGCTGTGAGGAAAAAGGAACCCTTCTCCACTGTTGGTGGGAGTGTAGACTGGTGCAGCCACTGTGGAAATCAGTGTGGAGACTCCTCAAAAAACTAGGATTGGAGGTCCCATTTGACCCAGCTATTCCCCTTCTGGATATTTTCCTAGAAGAATTAAAAACGTCATACCACAGCAATATACATGCACCCATGTTTATAGCAGCATAATTTGTAATAGCTAAATCTTGGAAACAACCCAAATGGCCATCAACCAGAGGCTGGATAAAAAAGATGTGGTATTTTTATACAATGGAGTACTACTCAGTTATAAAGGAGGATAAACTTGAGACTTTTTATAGGTAAATGGATGCAACGTGACACCATACTCATAAGTGAAATAAATCAGACTCACATGCGTAAACATTGTATTGTCTCCCTAGTGTAATTATTTGAAAGAGTAAATAAGATACAAAATGTACAATAGATATTGTGAACTGGTAAGAAACTGTTCAAAAGGAAAAGGAAACTGGGATGGGGGAAAGGAGAAAAGAAGGAAGGGAAAAGCAAAAAAAAAAAGATATATATATATATATATATATATATATATATACTCAAGATAGTTAAGATAGTTATACTACTAATTTCTATTAGTTCATTGAAAAGAAAGATTTGTGCTTATATTGATCAATTTTTCATGCCTATATCTTGTAATCTGAGCACCTACTTTGAAGATAACAGTATGCAACATATTAACCACTGTTACTCTCCTAATATCTTGTTTTGAAATTTTGTATCTTTTTTATTGTCTTTTCTCTTTAAAATAAAAAAAAGAAAATGAAAAATTTTCCTTCCCTATAACAAAAAACAAAACTTAATATCAGTTATAATAGTGCTTAAACAAACTCTACAAAGCATACGAATTCCGTTTTTTACTATTACGTGTTGTAATCATAGTATCTTTGTAGGCAAGAATTTCAAATTCGAACAAAAAATGCAAAATCCTCACCAGGAGAATTTTTAAAGGGAGCAAATGTTGTGTGTAGTGAGTAATCTGGGCAAAGTCAGTTTCTTCTCTGAGGGTCAGCTGCTAATTAGTTACTCCACTCTCCAATGAAGGGTAACACAGCTGTGGGCACCTCAATCCTGTAAAAACATTATCTTCTAATGAGTGAAGAAAATGTGATTGTGCAGTCATAAAAGAGGAAATGTATTGTTAAATGTGATAATAACTGTGAGGGTCCAATGTGCAGACATCATTCACGATGCAGAGAAAAATAGATTTAAATTATTGGTGAATTTGATATAAGAAAGTTAAAACCACGTAGTTCTAAAAAAATGTCTTTTTTCTTCAGTCAAAATCTTCCATCTGTTTCAGAAAGCACCTGCAATTTAAAGGAAGCTTTTTAAATAATGATCATGCCTTAATGTGCTATTTAAGCTAACAGGCATGATGAAAACATAATTTAAATTTTTGCTTTCTATTTGGCCCTATTGTATGTAGTAGATGTACACATATTGTATCTCATTCCACAAGACATTCAGAAGGATTCTTCAGTAGATGGTGTATTTGTTGAAACTGAAACTTTAAGAAGAAAATTGGTCTGGCTTGCACATTAGGTAATCGTCCATATGGCTTAGCAGTCAACCCAGAATTTGCAGTTTCTCAAATTCACTGTGATATTTCTTCCTCTGGAGTTTTCTCTCAGCACATGCTTTTGCCCAGTTCCTAAGACTAAATCCCCAATCAGTGTTCTGAGTCAAGTCTTCCATGAGACTGAACACAAATTTTTCTTCCTTTGAATGCTGAATCTTTCCTACAATCCTCCTCAAACAATACCATGGGTATAGTGAATGTGATGAGGTCTCTTGCACTTTATTAGATTGTAAATACTTGTGCACAGGAATTATGCTTTGAGGGTGCACAAGAGCCTCACTGGAAAATGGCCTTATTGATACAGGAATGATATCAGACCTCCAAATGGTATAAGGGAAATATTATAACTCCCAACCTGTTAGATGTCAGATACACCGAGTTTGTGTTCCCCAAAATCGAAGAATGAATTCTAAGGAACAATAGAAGTTAAGAGTAGGAAATATTTATTGAGGGGGAGAGATACAGCTCCTAAGAGACAGGAGGGGCCCTGAGTGGGTTGCCAATGAGCCCATTTCACACAGGAAGTTTTATAGAGCAAAATCACGAGGTGGGTTCAATGTGGGTCAAAGCTATGATCAACCAATAAGATTACAAGTACAGCCACTTAGGTAATACTGATCCATTGGGGAAGCAGGTCACATAGCAAGTGTACACGGAAAGAACAAAGAACTTTCAAGAAGGGATGGGTCCAAGGGTGTTGATCACCCACTGAGGTGACTGATGTCTCTCTAGACTTTATTAGACCAGGTGTTACACTTCCCTTATCCCTTGGGGATGCATGTAGGCCTGGTCATTCCATCTTCATATTAAGGCCTGGTGTTCAACAGATGCGCCTCCGGCCACAGTTGTACTGTGTTTTCATCTTTTGTACTGACTCTCTCGAGGGCCCAGCCCTGTCTGACTGCGTATAATATTTCTACCTAACTCAGTTGTCTATGATATTACTACTTACAAAACAAATTCTCACTATATCACACTAGTAAGAATTAGGCCAGATTCCATACCAGAGGTTCTGAATGAGAATTCTTCTTTAGTCTTCGTTACACAAATATGCATTACATTTCCAAGTCTCACCCTCGTAGAGGTATACAGCCCTTCTGATTCACCTCTTTGGCTCCTTCTATTTCCCCAAACTTTACCTCCATTTATAGCTCTGGGAGAACTGGAGGGCTCGTCTTTTTTACACTTGGTTGTCCCTACGGTACCCAGCACATCGTCACACATTCAATCAATGTGCATCGTGTATTGACAAGGTCAGGACAGTTACAGATAGTGGACTGCTGCTGTTTCACTGACTAAAAGTTATGGCGATGGTTATTTAGATACTGAAAACTGGAAGGTGTGATTGAAGACTTTCAGCTGGCAATACTGAGAAAATACCTTTTAGTCTTCAACAATTTTATTTTCAAAATACATTTGATTCATAATAGCAAACAAGAATGGCCCCAGGAAATAAAAGCCACATTTGACAGTGGTTATTTTCATAAGGCAGACTATGACCAAAATATTTTTCTGGGGATTAGTGGACAGCTTGTGAGGAATGTCCACAACCTGCCCACGTGCTCTCTTACACTTCCTTCTCTTGAGTCCACTGTGACTGGTTTTATGACTGAGATTTGTTCTGCACTTTACTTGCTGATTTCCCATCATCCATGTTCTCTATACTGAAAAGAGTCAAAAATAAAGCAAGGATAAGGTCAAAAGCCCTAAAAATGTTTATGTCAGATGCCTTTTTCTCCCATTCCCATATCCATTGTTTCTGTGTACCCCACACTCTATAACCCAACACTGCGAAAGCAGCACCCAGTTTGTAGCACTGTCTCAGGGTTATAACCAGAATGTGTATGGCACAAAGGCCTGTTGCTAAGTGACTCAGCCTCGAGCACTTCAACACCAGGGGACTTTGCTAGTTAGGACAAAATCCCCTCCCAGAGATGAACAATGCCAGGAAGAAGCTCAATG
Source organism: Erethizon dorsatum (assembly GCA_028451465.1). Taxonomy (NCBI): domain Eukaryota; kingdom Metazoa; phylum Chordata; class Mammalia; order Rodentia; family Erethizontidae; genus Erethizon; species Erethizon dorsatum. Next base: position 79,622,662 of record CM051838.1, on the reverse strand, counting down.
GGAAGGGGTTGTTCTCCTTAGGCAAATATTTCTCATCCAAACCTGGAATTTTCAGACATTTCAGGCTCGCAGTTCTTCCTCTGTCTGGGAGGAATTTGCTCTTCATTCCACTGAAGAGCTGAGCCTAACAATTTACAACGAACAGTCCATAGTTCTTGGAATCTGAAGGTATTAATAAGGCTGTCTATCACCTGCGCTTACAATGAAAACTTAGACACCAGCTGACTGTGAAATTATAGTACAACTCCATAATGGAAAGTTACAGGGAGATTCAAAGTCATGTTCTCATAGAACATGTAATAACAGGGAGAAATGCTTGTCACACAATTTTAGATGAAAAGAATGAAGCAAAGCCACATTGCTAGTGTGCTTCTAATGCTATAAACATATCAGAATGTACATGATACTGTCAAACAGAAAGGGAGTATTACATAGGGTCCTTAACTTGAAATTCTCAAATAATTATGTAAGAAGTTAAATGTGTAGTGTTGAAAGAGAAAAAAGAGGAAGAAGTTTGATATTGATCAGCTAAAGTATTTTGGTTATCATATACCTAGGAAGAAAATATGACAAAATTTTAGCAATAGCAATTTCTTGGGAAGATTCAAGGTAATTTATATTTCTTCCCTTAATTTTCTGTTTTCAGAGTTTTACAAGAAATATATGCAAACTTTTAGAATAAGAAAATAGTCATTAGTTTTGAAAATGATATATTTGATTTTTCCCCATCCCCTCTCCTCCCTTCAATCAAAATATATCACATACAAGTACAAATTTCCTATAACGAATATGATTGTTATTGTATATCTAAAATGTACCAATAAACTTATTTAATGAAAAAAAGAAGAGGCAAAAAACAATAAAAAAAAGAAAATGATATATTTGAATATCATCATGAAAAGGAAATTATGGAGAAAAGAAATAGCAAAGATGACTACACCCCATGATGCAGCAGGTGGTGAGAAAACTGCATTTCTTTCGGCTTCGTTTCCTTGTTGAGTGAATGGAGGTTCTATGTCTCACCAAACTAAGATTATATAGGTTGCAAAATATATTTGCCATCATTTTATCTACTGTACAAATAAGTTTTTATTAAATTCTAGCAATATTTCATTATAAAACACATTCTTATTTTAGGGATGTGAAAAATGTGTCATAGGCTCAAAACCTGGTGCTTCATAAAATTTCATGAGGATCAAATAATCTACGCAAAATCCTTAGAAGAGAATATGACAATAAATATTTAACAAACCTGAGCCGTTACTACAGACTTAAGATGGCTAATAGGAGCTCTGAGATGAAAGTCGGCCTTTGAATTGAGAAGTCTGAGGAGGGCACGTGGACCGCTGAGGGTGTGGGTGAAAGTGGCCGAGCGCTCGGGAGGAGCAGCTGCAGCCACGAAGGAGCCGGAAGGCCCTACCCTCACCAGCCACCTATGAGGGCGCAGCAGAAAACACAGCAGTTTTAGAGAGCAATGTTACGTAGGGTTCTTACACTTAAAAAATCTCAAATAATCAGGTAAGGAATTCAACATATAGACGTAACAGAGAAAAAGTGGAGGAAAGTTTGAGGTATGGCTGAAGTACTGCAGTCAGCACTTGCCACTAATATCCAATGAGTAACCAATCACAGGACAAAGAGAGCCCTGTGGTTGCCAGGGTGGAGCGGAGATAAAAAAGATAAAAAGAGCTACAAAGAAAAAGCACACTGAACAGTCTCTTTTCTTAGGCACGTTCTTAGGCATACTAATAAACAATAAATATATAACTTCAAGAATGAGTGTGATTTACAGGCCTGTAATAATATGTATAAATTCCAATAGAATAGTATAAAGATAAATGCAAAGAAAGGAGACATGCTAAAAAGTATTTATATTACATTGTTTCACATTTCCTGAGCTATAATAAGGCTATAGAAAATTAAAGCTTTTTCAAGCACTTTGTGTAGAAGACCCATTGTGACTGAATGCATTCATCATGATCTTGGCATAGGAAGAGTAAAGGGTTAAAGAGAAAGAATTAAAAGCATTAAAAAGTAATATGTTTCATCATATTGGTCAATTAAGGGATAAATGTTTTTATTTACTGAGGTCTAAAGTCCCCACCAAATGCTTACCATTTGTGTTCTTACGTTAGATGAATTCAAAAGCCTTGGCAAAGGCTCCAGCTAGGAAAAGAGACAAAGAATGCTGACGAAGTGGGAGAACCCTGGCAGAGCAAGTCACCCCAAACCTTCTCGGGTTTTGTATAGAAACAAGACCTGGTCTGGCAATCGTCCTGAAAAATGAAAAACTCTGTGGTGCCAGGAACCACATCAGATCAAAGAAAGGCAAAAAGCGACGGTTGGCACGAAGATATTCCTTCCATTTTTTAATGTGCCCTCAGGAGAAAAGTCAGTTTTCAAGTGCAGAGCAATAGCCACAGTGGGGTTTGAAACAGACTTCAAGCTTATGGTAAATTCTGAGGCTCGAGAGAACACAGCTCATCATTTTGGAGTTCATTACATTCGGGAAGAGATGGGCTCTTCAGATTGACCCACCAAGTTCCCAAAAAGCCTAATTTCTTTCTCTCAGGAAAGATTCACCAAAGTGCATCAGATACAGTAGACTCAAAAGGAATGGCTGTAACTCAGCACTTTGCATGGGGTTCATCTGCAAAGCGTTTTTTGTTTTTTTTTTTCAAATGAGCATTTGCGCTTGCCAATTTTTAAAATTTGTTTATTTTGGTTTTTAGGATAGAATCTTTCAGGTTTTCATAAAACAATGGACTTTTTTGAATCCTAGAGTGAAAGGGACCTCGATCACCTCCTAGTCTCACATTGCTCCTCATAATCAATCCCCCGAGGAGGAAAGGCAAGTTGAGGTCCTGGAGAAGAGAGGCCTCTCTGTGTCATCTGAGCTACTTCTTAATGTAGCCCCGGCCTTGACTGCATGTCGTAGAATGCAAGCTGCTTGACCTGCATGTGTAGTTGGATTCCACTTTCAACTGGCAATAAAGCCTGGTAGCCTGGTCCCTGTCCCCAGTGGATCATCAGGAAGCAGGCTTGGGTATCAGCAGTTGTGACCTTTGTATCAGAGGGTACAGCTCTTTTCTAGAGGCCAGGCCGGGTGTGAAAATGAGCTTGGTGAAGCTGGGGTGAAAACCCAACGGGGCAAGCACAGTTATGAATGTTGACTGACACTTGGCTTCAATGAGGAGATGAGGGAGTAAGGAGGAGCCGAGGCTGTGGTAACACAGAGCAGGAAGGCTCTGTTTCAAAATGGCAGCCACCAGGCAGTTTCTGCTGATTTTTATCTAAGGAATGTGGGGCTTACGGACAGCTCCTCTGAATTTTCAAGCAGAGTTGGCTTTCTGGGCATGTGGCCCATACAATGGCCCAGGGCGTCGACTTTGAAGGTCCCACACTTGGTTTGATTCTCTACCATCCCATCTTGAAATTCCTAATAATTTTTAAACAAGAGTGGCTGGGGTTTTTTTTATTTTGCCCTGGATTCCAAAAATGATATTATCTGTCATATTTTTAAGAGCAGTTGTATTGCACAATTGTGAAAGTTCACTAACTAATTTAAAATTTTAAAAGGAGTGAATGTAAGCTAGCTGATCGAGGAGTGGTGGGCAGATTTCAACATCGTAGGGTCATCTCAGTGACCACTCCAGATCTTAGAACTTGGGACTGTGGTATCTTAGATGATGTAAACTGGTCATTGCCCTTATTTTTCAGATGAGGCAACACTCAAAAGAAATGAAAATAGAAATAGAGGCTGTCATTTACAGCTCCTAATATATGGGGCCTGTTGTGATCAGCTTTTTCCAGACGTGCTGCCCACAGCCACAAATGGAAGGAATCCGAGTTTCGTGGCATTTGTGATTGTGTGCACGTTCTGCTTCATTAATTTATTTTCCTGTGTTTTAGCCAAGAAAACGTCTTTTATCTTTTGCTGAATGCGCACCCCCCAAGGATTTTAAGCCATTGCTGATTTTATTATCATTTACACAGTAATTATCCGAGCACTATCATTAGGCACAGCCAAGAGTTAGTACGCGTCCCGGGCTGAGTCTGCCACGGGAAATGTTACCAGATCCCACCGGAAGACCGTGGGCTTCTCGATGGCAATTTCTTTCCTTACCCCTTTCGCCATGCCACCTTGTTTGAAGATACTCTATGTGATTTACGAGGGGAAATGTACCTCAACAAATACATATCCCATGTTCTGACTATTTAAATTCTTTTTTGTTTTCTCAGTGTGTCAGAGTTCTTACTCAGTGGCAGGCTTCACTAGCATATTACAAAGACTTCTTCCTGGCTTAGTGGACATTATATAGACAGCCTGCTTTTATGGATTTTAATCTGTCTTGGACCTAATCCTAGCACAAGAAATGAAATAAACATCATCTCTCCTTAAGAGATCCCAGCATACAGTTTTCGGCCCTTATGTTCCTATGTCTGCATCTTTCTCTTTGCTCTGTTCCATGGCATGCTATGAGCTAAGAGAACTGGCGAGCCATTCGTACACGAAAATGTGCTTTGGCAGATTCTGGATGAGGCATTGAATACATTTTTAATGGTGAAATTTCACACCTCAACCAACCACTTAGTCATTTTATCCTTGTGTTCCTCAAAATCTGACCTTCCGAGTAGACTAGAATTTCTAATAGGACAATAGGATTTAAAGAAAATTTAGTTGAAAGATATTGTAATGGAGAAGACAGGTGTTTTAAAAGAAAGACGGTAACAAAGAGAGAGGTCGACTTGGTGGAGATGGGAAAGGGAACTGGAGATGAGGGAGTGGGAAGGAAGGCAGGGAAAGAGGGAAAAATGATCTAGATGTGATAAGGATATACCCCAATACCCATCCATGATAAATACATTCGTTATGTATTGCAAACATACACTAATAAAAATGAATACATTTGACAGAGACTACAAAGAAAGTATCAAAAACAAGCAAATAATTTGTGCCTTGAATAGAATAGAGTCCCATTTAATTTGAGCAATATTTCTTTGAAATGCTCACTCCTGCCTTGGACGAGTATTTGTACCTGCCCAGGCCACTCTGTACAATCCAGTGGATCACGTCCAGGCTAAACTGGATATCCCTCTAGCAGATACAAAGGTTGAGGAGGAAGGGCTATGTGGCAGACGAGCGAGATGTTTTGAGGACACAGCAGGATGTGGAAGGTGTGGCTGCTCTTTGTGTATTCATGGTGGCAGTCTGCCGGGTACCCTGGCCAACAGTGCCCTGTGTTTGCTATTTTGTTGTTCCGTACCATTTGGTGCCAGCAATATTCTGGCAGCTGACATGTCAGCAGGTGCCCCTAAAATACCAAGTCACCCTAGGAAGACAGGAGGAGGAAATTATGTTTGCAGTCACCTAGGGCTTTGTGCCACCACTTCACAGGACATTGGCTTTTGTTATTTGTTTATTATTTTTTAAACCAAAGGGTGCCACCCTTCTCTTTGTGGTTCTTTGAAGACAGCAAGATTCCATTGCCATTCTCTGTTCTTAGGAAGGATCATGTGTGAAAGAAAAAATAGCCCTGAGAAAATGAGAGGGAGCTGGACTGACTTGAAAAGGCCACATTTGGAATAAAACAATTCAATACCATTGTCCAAGCAAAACAAGAAAGATAAAGCTTTCATTTTGGGAAATGGCTTCTAACTCCTGACAAAACTAGGTGAAATACGAAGGCCTCCTTGAAGCGTCCAGGTGCCTTTTCTCTAGAACGCTTGATGTTCACATTCAGACCTTGATAAAGATGTGCTCTGGATGCAGCCACAATAAGCAAACCCGAGTCACTGTTAACTCGACCAGCAGACTCTTCTTATTCACCCACAGACTTCCGCCTTGTGAAAATACTGCGCTCTAAAATAAGAGTGCCCTGCATGCACATCTGAGATAAGCAGTGATTTTCACCTAGGAGGAAATGGCTTCAGATTGAAACAGTTTCACCCACCTGGGTTCTACTCCAACTCCATACCTATTTCAAGACACGGGTCTCTGGAATCACATCATTTTTCAGTCAAAACCTAATCTATAAAAGGGTAATATTTTTTCCCTCTAGGTTTCTTTAGATGATTGTTCTGAGAGAAGAAATGCTTCACATCAAATGAATTTACCCATTATAAACCGTATCCAAGAAATCGTACTGGATTTTCTAGTGAGAAATGCCCTTACTGTGTCATATGGAAAACTTTCTTAACTTAGAATCTTAGTGGCCACTTCTGTCAAGGAGTTTAGCTATGAACCAAATAGAGGGTGATAGCTAGAGAGAGATGCAGGGTGGAGAAGGCGGCTTCTTTATTAATCGGTTTTTAAGAAAGAAAAGTCTTAAGCATAATTATTGTTAAGAATGAGGCTGGAGGGGGGCAGTCTGAGGATATGGGGAAGAGATGAGAAGGGAAGAGAGGAGGGAGAAAATGGGACTCAGAGCAAGGAAGGGCAATTGGAAAGGCGATCCACAAGCAGACAGAAGGCACCTCTTCCCCTGGGACAGCCAAGGAAAGAGGGATGGAGGGATGCCAGGCAAGCGATTCTGTGGACTCTGGGACTCCTATCTGAGCTGTTTACCTGCGTGACTGCGTTTTCTCTGTGTGGTGGATGACAGGTCACGTGTGAAATGTGAAGATGATGAGCGCTCATTAGTTTAGAAGACTTGTAAATAGTGGTGAGGGCTCCAGCTGCAGCCACTGTGGGAAAGGAGAGGCTCAGAAAGATTGCTGGGCCATGTTGGGGTTCATTTGGGATTGGAGAACAAGACTGTACAGTGTCATTAAATTGCAAGATGGGAAGGATTTTTTTTTGTGTGTGTGTGCTGGGAATTGAACTCAGGACCTTGTGCTTGCCAGGCAGGTGCTGTACTGCTGAGCTATATCCCTGGCCCCCTAGAATGACTTTTGCAAAGATCTCACCAGCATCATTGCTGGCCCTGGGGCGGGGGTGGGGAGTTGCTAAGGATCAAGAGAAGCAAGTTGGCTGAGTGGCCATAGGATGATGGAGGAAAACGGTAAATGACACTAATTGTGTTGAAGTGACACAAAGGACAAGGAAACCATTCATAACAGACTTAACTGAGCTCAGGGAGGTGGCATTTGAGATCCGTTGTACAATCCTCTTAGTCAACAAGTAAGAAAATTGAGGCTCAGGGTGTGCAGTTGGCCACTGATTTTTCTATTATGTCATCCAGCAAATCATTATAATGTATGTGCAAGTTTCTCCTGTGAACTGCGTAGTAAGTTCAGATATCATGGCTGAGTGGGGTCTTAGATCATAGACAGAAACAATCATGTACAGTGAAAGGAACCAAAGCTATAAAGTTTATTTTAACATACAAAAACTATGCTGAGACAAGAGGGACATATGTATTATATATACTAACTATACAAAAGGTTTCCATGTACCTCGCTGTACCCAGGAAGTAAACTATCATTCTTGTAAATCATAAATTCATCCTGAAATTAATATTTTAGCTACTTTTGTAGAATGTAACCTTTATAAAAATCAGAAGTTTGCCTTTCCTACAATGATAACCCCAGAACCTAGAAGGCGGCCTAGGGAAGTAGGCATTTAATAACAAAGTGGTATTTGTTGAATGAATGAATGAATGAATGAATGAATGAATGAATAAATACATGAAGTAAAGCTGAATCTTCCCTTTGGCCTCCAGGCACCTAAAATTTAAAATTGGATTTATTTGTTAGCCATGCACCCACGAAAACCCTAATCTTCCCTTGTATTACTCAGTCAGTTAAATCAGTGGGGTGAAAGTTCTATTTCTATCTTGGAAAACAGTTTGATATTTTTCCCCACTCAGCATTCCCACTTGGTGCAGACCTTCACTGTTTCTCAACTAGATTATTGCATTGGTCCTGTATTTAGCTTCTTCGACCCAAGTAAATCTCCCCAACCCCTCCATTGGCCCAGTGTTATTTCCAAACGTCGATTCACTGGCTGAAAACATGAACTATCACTGGGTTTGATGTCAAAAGCCTGTAACCCCAGCTACTTATTCCTGAGGCTGAGGCAGGAGGATTATGAGGCAGGAGGACAGCTTGTGAGACTTAGCAAGATTCTGTCTCAAAATAAAAATTAGAAAAGATCTGGGGCTGGAGTACAGTGATAGAGCACTTGTCTAGCATGCACACGGCCCTGAGGTTCCTTCTCCAGCACAGAAAAAAATAAAAAAGTGTCCATTATTTTCTATAGAATACTTTCCTTGATGCTGCCTGTAACCATTCATACAATCTAATCCTTGCTTTACTTTGGATTTCATCATTTTCTTCTTGCAATTTTGCCATCACGTATTGATCTATATTTTCTAACTCCACACCTTCCCTCACGCTGCTTCCTTTGTTAAAATATACTCACTTCCTAGCCCACCTCATAGAATTGTAATTATTCTTCACATTTTTCTATATTATTAATTTATCTTCCAAGGAGCTTCTTTCCTGGAAGTTTGTACAGTGAATATTCAGTTATATTTTCTCTGGGGACAGTATGTTTAAAAATTTTTATTTCTAAAAAAATAGAACAATATTTGTGATATAAGGTTAAGAGAAAGTAGCACATTTCAATTAATATTCAAATCCAATGTTATAGTAGACATAAAGTATAAACAGATAAGATGTTTGACTTTCTTATAGCTAAAAAAATTCAAAATAACTATATGATATCATTTGGCAGCTTTCTGATTGGAAAAATATAAAAGTTTTACTTAAAAAGAAACAGGATAGATTTGGATATAGGCACTCATAAATATCCATTCAGTAGAATGTAAGTTGGTATATCATTTGTGAAAGGGAATTTAATTAACACGCATCAAACTTTTAGATGCAGTTATAAATGAGTGGTTATAAAAGTGTTTCTTCTGTGGACCCGTCTGTTTCTAACTATTTAGCTCTTCCCACCAATTTTGTTTTTCTGTCATTAGAAATTGAGATTCATAGGGGATGAGGATGTAGTTCAGTGACAGAGCACTTCCCTAGCACTTGCCTAGCATGCACAAGCCCCCAGGTCTCATCCCCAACACTGCACAAAGAAAGAAAAAGAGGGAGAAAGAAAGAAAGAAACAAAGAAACAGAGAAAGAAGAAATAGAAAGAAAGAAAAAGAAAGAGAGGGAAAGGCAGAGAAAGAGAAAAGAAAGGAAGAAAGATGAGATTCAGACAGAAGCAGAAGTGGGATACTAATGGGGATAGTTGCTTTGGCAAATAAATCTTGTCCACTTGGTTATGGGCCATGAATTTGTTTCTTCTTGACAATGTGGTTCATGTACCTGGAAAAGGAAAGGAAAGGGAAGGGAAGGAAAGGGGAGGGGAGGGGAAGGGAGGAGAGGAGAGGAGAGGAGAAGGGAAGGGAAGGGAAGGGAAGGAAAGTGAAGAGAAGAGAAAAGAGAAGAGGAGAAGAGAAGAGGAGAGGAGAGGAGAGGAGAGGAGAGAAGAGAAAGAAGAGAAGAGAAGAGAATAGGAAAGGAAAGGAAAAAAGAAAAGAAGGTCCATTAAGGGTTAAAGTGAACAAATTATGCACAGTCAGAATTTGGACCTCTGCTCAGGAAACGTGGCTGGTGCATGCTGTCCATGCCCTGATGCTTACATATTGGCCACGTATGAGAAGCTCTGAAGATCTGGTTGGGAAACTGAAGATGTTTCTTTCGCAGTATGTTAATCAGTAGTAGCACCAAAGAGTAGCTTGGAGAATAAAATCCCTCATCCCTCAAACCACCTCCAATAAAATCATAAGCTGTGGCCCCATACCCTGCTGTACTCTTTCACGTGGATCATTTTGCTCCAAAAGCTTCTCATCTAGAAATTCTGAAGCCGTTAGTGATGCCCTTCAGGACGTGAGTTTGACATCGTTAACAGGATCACCCCGGGAACATCTAATCATAGGCAATAAAAGGAGACTGAGGAAGTTCTGACTCATTTGATTGTGTTTTGTTTTTAACTCCCAACTTTTTCTTAGGAAGAATGTATATATATATTTTAATTGGTTTCCTTTAATAAGCCACTTTTACTTTTTTCTATTTTAAGTGAATTTTCTTTTTCTATATGTTGATGGTTAAACTGCTAGATAGCTACGATTTTCCTATCTTTGCTGCTTCTAAGAATGAGCTGATTCTTTCTATGGTTACGGTCTATGAAATCCTCCCGTGTTCTCCTAGAGTTGATCCTGTAGTAAACTCTTAACATGACCACAAACTCTCAGTCCTTTTGTTTTCACGACAACTGGAATGCAGATGGGTTTAGCCATTATTCAACTTCAGAATGGATTCTGAACTCCCTACTTCCCTGGGTCTATTTCCATTTCTGTACTTTCCTTGTCTTGGTCCCCGTTTACCTCACATCCTTTGGCTATCCAATTACTGACCTCGTTTCTTTGAGTCTTCATCCTTTCTTCCTGGAAAGCCTGGGTTGCTCTCCTTTCTGAAGCTGGTCTGGCACAGCATTTAAGATCTCAGACTTGGAGCCAGGCTTCTGCAATCAAAATCTACCCCTATAACTTGCTAAGTATGACCTCTTCCCCAAATGCTGCAATTCCCATGACCAATCTTCCATGTCTTGGTTTCCTCAACTATAAAATCAGGATGCTACTAAGAGTCTACACCATAGAAAAGTTAATGAGTTCTGATAAGTTCATATATGTACAGTACCGAGAACAAGATCTGCAATAGAATGTACTATGCTAGCATTGACTCTCATTATTACTTCAAAGACAGGAGTTCATTCTCAGAAGAAAGGGCAGCATGTGTTATTTAAATCTGAATAACTCTAGTTATGTAAATTTTACATGGAAGTAGAACATATAATAGAAACAGTTCTCCCCACTCTGAGATAAAGTCTTCTATGTAAACATTAGAAGTTCTTGGCTACATCTTACCTTGACTTCAGTTGAAATTAGTAAGTGCAGATTGTCTCATCCTGCCTCGGTTCTATAGCCAGGATTCCTATCTACAGATGCATCTCCACAGCTCTCCTAGCTGCCAACCATAACCCACCACCCATAAGCCACTGAGGCTGCACGCTGATTGCATCTCACCTTTCCAATCCATTCAAGAGAACTTCTGGAAGGTGGCTTCAGGAATACCAGAATGTAGCTTGTCCAGAGTTGCCTTTCCAGGATGTGGGAGTGATTTCATTGGCCCTGAGACAACTTTCCCCAGTGGCCTGAAAGTATCTAAAAATTATCATATTAATTCTCTTGGCCTTAGCCTTCCATAGTTTGTAAAAATCAAAATGTTGCCAAGTGAGTATTTTATATGTGACTGGGGTTAAAGACTCCTAAAACCTATAAAAAGATGGAGAATGATACAAGGTGAAGAGAGTAGAGACAAATCTTCAACTTCTCTGTAGCATCTTTTCTTAAAGCTTGTCCTGTTTCCTAAACTGACTCAGGACAGACGGCTCAGAATTTCAGGCTGAGAAGAATTCTTCCTGAGGAAGAATCTCTCGAGATAGGACTGACAGAGTCCAAATAAGACCTTCCAAGTCTTGAATGAAAACAAGATCACTTGAGTTTATCCTATGTGCTGGACTTCTGTACTGACCTAGATCCCCAGCTAGAGAATGACAACAAAAGGATAAAACAGGCTTAGCTGCCTGTTCTGATAACATCTTCTACTGAACTATAAAGCAGCAGTTTATAGCTTTAAGGCTGGTTATAAAATAAGAAGCCTTTGCGGATTATAGTTTGGGATCATTGCTGCTGGTTCAATCTGCCATTTCTTTACATGTCGTTTCATGATCACACCTAATCCCCTTCATTCTGGCAGGTGTAGAGCTATCAGGCACATTGCACACAGTTGGGCATGGGTACCCAGCTAGGGTGAAGTAAGGATTAAAATCCAATTGCACTCTATTTGCCTAACAGAGCACCTCAACTCAGGAAAGGATTCCCTTTAGAAAAAAAGATTTTTTTTTTTGTGGGTACCAGGGGTCGACCTCAGGACCTCCTGTGCCAGCAGGTGCCCGTGCCTCTGAGCAATATCACTGGCCCTTTTTTCGTATGTGGGTTCCGGGAGTCGAACTTGGGCCCTCACGCTTGCCAGGCAGGTGCTTACACTGCTGAGCCATCTCACCGGCCCAAAGATATTTTTAAAAAATTCTTGCAAAGGTATTCTGATGGCCAGTGCACATGGATGCATCCACCTTAATGGATTGTCTTTCACTAATTCCTGCAAAGGTGCTCCATGGGATGCAACAGAAATCTCGGTGAACATTTTTAGCTGGCCAGAATTCTTGATCCCCTTATTTATAATGAGGAGATTCTCCATTAAAATCCACTCAGTGGAAGCATAGCCCACCATTACAAGCTAAGCAGCCAGATAACTTTCTAGCTTTCCCTGCACCTGGGGAAAAGAATACAGCCAGTTAGATACTCGCTCTCTGGACTGTGAATTGGAAGTTTGAGATGCACAGATATGAGCAGGGATAATCCTTGGAGCAGCAGCAAATTCTACTTTCCAAGCAGTAGATCAGGGGTAGCAGGAGCTACAGGATGCGTCTATCTCCTGGGCCCACAGTGAAGGCTTCTGGAGCTGGATTGCCTGAGACACTAGACCAGTTCCAAGAAAAGGACCTACTGGTTATTTTGTCTGCTACAAATCTCTCTTCTTTGGGTCTGTATTGCAACCTCATTCTCTGTTTTTATATCATTCTCTAAGTTTTTCAGCAGTAAAAAAAAATCGTTACATTGGCCTCTGTGATTTATAACTAAGAAACCTGAGCAGGGATTAGAAAATGTTCTTAGAAACATCAGATAGAAATCAGATAGGAATATTCACTGTTGTAGCATCATGAAAACAGACACATCTACTTTTTCTGAGCCAACATTCACCAAGCTTTGGGTCCAGTCCTTTCCCACCACCTCAGGAATCTTAGATTATCAACTATTCAATTCTTTCTTGTCTATTTAAACTCCTACTTTGATCTAGAGCCTTTCGGTCAGTATTCCAACATGATTACATCCAGTTAAACAAAATGGTTTTCCTTGAGCCCACACATCTGTCTAGCTATTGCTATACTTCTGGGTTTCCCAACTGGTTGCCAGAGTACAGTGTGTTCCAGGGATGGGTTCTGGATATGCTGTGATATTCTGAGGGTTGTAAATATTTATAGTAATAAAAAATTAAACCAGTTTTATAACCATTGAGAACTTCACAGTTGAAATTACATTTAAACATTAGTTTTATGATTCCTTCTCTAAATCCTGAAGTTGGTAATCTTTGTTTTGGGCTCAAAATGCTTTGCATGACACCCAGTCCCAGAGTGCAAACACCTCCTCCTCCTCTCAACTTTTTCCTTCATTTATTCCAGTGAAACTGATTTAATTAAGGTTTTTTAAATCATCTTTTGCATACGTATGTAATATAGTACTTGCTTTAGCATTTGATTTAATTTACTCTTATTTCACAACTTTTCTCTTTGAGCATAGAGAATGTTTGATTATTACCTTGTTTCTATCATGATGGGCAGGAGAGAAGGCAGGGCTTGCTCTTGAGAGTGGCACCTGCTCAGCCTTGTGGAGAGGTCTCCGCAGTATTTTCTCACATGGGGGAGGTGCCAGCTGTAACAGGGAAGACGCAGTCACATCGATGAGCTCTCGTGCTCAAGATAGTCCCAGAGCCACAAACTTCTGTGGCATCCATCCAGATGTTTCCATTTTAGGGTCCCAGGTTGTCCCACTTGCCTTAGCTGAGACCTCAGTCATCTTAAAGCCTCAGCAATCCTAACTATAAAATTCTGATTTGGCTCTTCTTTGTGGTTTTCTGCCATTGTGGGAGAGAGGGTCACTTTATAAGCTACTGAAGATGGCTCAGTGATTCTCATGCTTGGTTCTAAACTGTTTGTTAAAATTTTCCCATAATTTTTCTCTAGGGTTAACCTCACCAAGCTGATTTCATTATATTTGCAAATGTTATTATTTCATTACCTCCCAAAACTCCAAGTCTACACCAGTCTAGGTATTCACTTTCTACTAGAATATTCTCCCAAGTTACCACCAGTAAAAGTTTCAGCAAATAGATTATGTCCTAGTCCTTGAGGCAATCTATGCCCCATATGCTACTATCTAGAATGGGGTGCTCTATATCCTTAAAAACATTATTTTCTATATATGTAATAATGTGAAAAATGTTAGAATTCTTTGCTTTCTCAAACACATACTCATTTCTCAACCAGGCACACTTACAGTGTTGTCCATGCTTCCTGTTTTCATTTGCTCGTCAGCCAATTTTTTGTAAATTTTATGATTTTTAGTTGATAACATTACAAATGCACAATGATCAAAGTATCAAAATCACATGCAATGACTATTCTCTTTCCCACCCTTTTAGGAAGTGAGATCTACTAGAAGGAAGTTAGGTCACTAGGGGTATTCCCTTGAAGGAGAAATTGGGACTCTGGGACTCTCTCTCTCGCTCTCCCGCCCCATCTGTCTGTCTGCCTCTCTGTCTCTCTCTCTCCCTCCCCCCACCTCCATAAGTCCATGAAGTAACAGCTTTGTGCCCCCACACACTCCACACCCTGAGGTTTTTGCCTCATCACAGGACCCAAAACAACAGAACCGTGTGACGATGGTCTGAAACCTCTGAAAAGATGATCCAAAGTAAAGTTTTCTTCTTTTTAGATTCATTGTCCACATATTTTTGTCATAGCAACAGAAAGCTGATTAAAACATCCCTCTTATTGTTTTTAACATCACCTACAGCACTCCTGTCTCTCTGCAGACTCTCCTCTCATTCTCTCAGTTAGATGCCCGCTGCTTTCTCCCTGACTCTGTGCTTCTCATTTCTCCTTCCCTTGCAAGCCTATACACAAACTGTTTACTCTGCTTTCCTGTTCTGTCATTCCTTGACCTAACTAATGTCTCTGTATTGTCAGCTTTCCCACTGCTTAACATAATACCTGACACCCATAATTTAAAAGAAGAGAGATTTATTTAGCTCATGGTTTCAGGGGATTCAGTCCATGGTTACTTGGCTCCAAGACAGAAACATGATGGTGGAAAAGCATGGTGCAGCAAAGCTGCTTAATTCATGGTGTTCAGAAAGCAGAGCAGGGGAGCACACCAGAGAGGAATGGGCAAAGCGCCATACACTATCCAAGGTCATATCTCTATGACCCAGCCAGACACCAAGAAGTGTGCTCCACCAATCACCTGGGAAGCTCCCAGGCCAATCAAGTGGACACAATCAACTTTACCACCACAGCTTCTTATCTCTCAATCCTCCATCTATGAAAATCTTTCCCAACTTCCTTAATGAGCTTACACCTTTAGTATAAACTCTCAAGATGCCATATGTCACTGAATGATCATTGTCAGAGCTGTGTGTGTATGTGGTCATTTTAAGTGTGTTTCCATAGCAGCTCTAAACACTGTGAAGGAACTATGATTGGCTCACTTATTTCTGTATTTCTGGGTTGTTAATTCTGGAAAGCCAATGTTTCCTGTATCATTGGATGAAGCATTTTCCCACTCATGGTGCCAACTTATGAAGGACACAGACAAGGAGAAAGGCCTAGTCCCTCTTCAAACTCACAATCACCACTCTAAAGCTAGAAAAATAAAAGGAGCAACGTTATAACCATTATAACCAACGTTATAACCATACTATACTCAGATTCACCACCCTACTCTATTTCTCTGAAATGTTCTACCATATTTTCCATTTTTTATTTCTGTGGCTTCTTATGACTTCCCCCAGATCATGTACCAATTTACTAAATCTCTTCTCTGCTGTATGTATTCTATAGTTCTATATCTATTTTCTATTCTGTATACACATATCTTTCAATTGTCATACTTTTCATTTTCAAATTTTTACTAGGTTCTTTTTCATACCTTTTTTTATAATATCTTTCAAAAATGTATTTGAACATCAAAATCCTCTCAGATTAGTCTATTACTAATATTTACTGGGTATGAATTCTTCTCTTTGTTGTGTAGGCCTAATTCCTCTCATAGCAGTGAATTAACTTGTAATTTCTGACTTCAGAGTGTGTGTTTATCTGCAGCAAGAATTACTTTCCATGGGAACAGTTTTCAGTTCCAAGTTTGACTCTCCTAAAACCTTTTACATTCCATTGCTTCCTGACTAGTTTTTTAATTTTTAGCTCGTGGTTTCTGTACTACAATGTAAATGAAAATCCATCCCCATCCTACATTCTTGCAAGGTCTCTGAGTTGGTGAGCTAAATATTAAGTCCTTGCTCCAACTAAAATGCTTTCTAGATCAAAGTTACACACAAGAAGAGTACCGCATATCCCTGTTTCAACTCTTTGCCGTGAAGAAGGGCTGCACGGCACTCCCACTCCTGGCTGATCATTCCAGCTTCCAACCCTGGGGTCTGTGTCTGATCGTGAGACCTCTCGGGCTGCTGCATTTCCAATCCTGTTCACGATTATGTGCTCTGAGCTCCTACTGCATTTTTATTACCAAAATGTTTCATTTTTGTGCTTTGGTGTGTGCTTCTTGTATTTTTCAATTTGCAATGTATTTTTCTACATTACCACATGATTGGTATGAAGAAGATAATTCCCCAAATCAACCCAATCTGTCATCTTAACCAAAAGTTTGCACTGACATTTTTAAGAAATATGCTAACTCTTATGTACACAAAAGCTTAGAAATCATATGTGAAAGTTTAAGAATCACTGCATTATGGAATCCAATATTTTTTAATCATTCCCCCTTACCTACCACTCCACATAGATAAAGCAATCACTTCACTTCAATTTTCCTTCCTAGATATACTTGTCCTCCCACTGCCTCCCAATTTACTTGTACCATTAAAATGCTTTCATATCTCAAGTCCTTGCATTTACAACTTCTCCCTTACAGTTCCACCCACCTCATAACACCCGATTGATTTATCTATGGCATATCTCTGTCCAAGTCTAAAATTCTTCCATTTCCCAGACTTCTTAGCACCACACAAATGATCATCATGACCCAGCCTCTATCCCTCTGGTTTTTATCTCTATGTCTATACCTCATGTGATTTCCTATCTAGAAAATGCTGTTTCCCAACCTCGGTCATATTGGAATAACTTCCTCCTTGAACCTCTCTTTTACTAACCTGCCAGTTTATTCATATTTCACTCTCAGGAGCTGTCTCCTCTAGGAAACCTTCCTTAAGCAATGCTAAGGGTCTTGCCTTTCTACTCCCAGAACACTATATGGATCTTGTTATAAACATCACATTAAAAATATATTTGCCTTTCTCATAAGAAAAAAGTTTCCAAAGGAAAGGGATTATGCTTTATCTTTGCTTTGTTTACCCAGCATGCGGCTTACAGCCTGACACATAGTTACATATTCAATATTTGCTGAACCAAAGTAAATTATTAAGAATCTCAGAAAAGCCAACTCTTCTCAGTGAGCTGTATAGGCTGAATTCTTCTCTCTTAAAATTGTATTTGCTTTGGAAAGTTTAACTGCCTAAGAAAAACATGCAAATCTTAGGTTAAAGTTTTTAAACTGGTTATATGCTTGGGAAAAGATAAGTGTTAGAAATGTTCAAGTCTTTAAATGCTCATTTGGATCTCCCATGCTAAATAATACTTCTAGAAGTATTCTCGGTAGCTAATTTCTAGGCTCTTACTCATTTACACTACAACAGAAGATAGCAGTAAAAATCCTACCAGAAAATAGTGTTACTGAGAAAAATAACGAAGATAAAACTAAATAGAATTTTGTTTCCTTAAAAATACGTATGGTGTGATGTCAGTTTTGGATAAAAAGAATAAACAGAACCAATATGAATAATCAAAGATTGGTCAGTAACTATATTTCCCATAAAGCCTTTTTGAATAACAAATCAAAGCTCCTCCTTTTCAAATGTTATTATAGAATACTTCAAAATCTCTTAAGATTTCTACCCATACCCCACGACACACAAAAATTTGGCTAGACAAGATCCTCCAGATATTTATGCCACAAAAATGTGTGTGTGTGTTTGTGTGTATGTGTGTAAATATAGACAAGCATTACCAAGAGTTTAAGGCATTTAGGAAGCATGGGTTACTTTTTGAAAACATCTTGGGTTACTTTTAAAATAAGAAAAATAAACTACAATTTTAAAGCATGAAGAAAAGTTTTTCTTGAAATATTATTTTCCTTTTCTCTGTTCTTCACCTCACTCTGAACATTTCAGTCTCAACACATTTAATCAGCATAGGTTAATTCATCCATGTGTAAACCCTAAGGTGGTTAAAACAAATTCCATCTGGCATTTGGAGAAAGCAAGCATCAGGGCACTTGCTTCAGACTACTTCGTTGTTGATGGAGGTAGGAAAAGGACTTAGAATTTTCCTGCTAAATTTCTTTGAGGCTTATGAAAGTCATTAAAAGAACTTTGAACAATGCAGTGAGTGTGAAAACAGGTATGGGAATTTTTCTTAAGCTACGTCGACCTATAAGGAGTTTAAAGGCAGTTGTGGGTATGAAATAAGAAAAACAAGGACTAAAGTATTTTTCTGTCAGAGAGGGAGGGAATGCTGGAGCTTTCAGTGACTTGGAGCGGTTTGGAACTTTAATGTCTATTTCTTCATGTTTACACTAAGAAAAAAGGCTGATATACTCCATAAATTCCTTAACTGTACTGCCATAGTTAAGATTTCCAAAGCCCAGGGTTCCCCTTGCTTCAACCAAACCCTTTCTTTCTAATGATGAATTTGTTCATGTCCAGAAAAATGGTGGACATGTTACATGGACCAAGTGCCCATAAATCTGCCACCTGTAACTTTCTGGAGTTGTTCTTACTTCCGCTGGCACACACTCAGGTATGCCTGGGAGCAGTGACCTGAGCAGACACACACACGTCTGAAGGACAGGCACACACACTTTGTGATGGCACCTGGATCTTGTCCACAGACACTCATTCAGTTCACTTTTACAAAACTAACCAGAAAGCTTGAAAAGCGTAATGAAGTCCCAGATCCAAACTGCCCTCAAATTTTGGTTGAGAAGTAGAGAGAAGCCTAAGCATATGCATTTTAGAAGCTCCGCAGTGGATCTGATATGTAGATCTCAAGCTATAGAATGAGACGAGGCTTTATTATTTTTCTTTTGAAAAAGCAGATGAAAGGAAGAGGTCATCACTGAGCCTTAACTTGTTTAATAGTAATCTCCAAGTCCATTGTTTTCTAATGACCACTTTTACCTGTTTCTTAGGCTAATGCATTGGGTAATTTCCGCTTAATGACCCAGGCCTTGTTCTGTCAGTTTTACATTTCAAAAGAAAAAAAAAAAAAGAATTCTAAGCCATAGTGACAGTAGTGTAGACCTTTCCTTTGTAAGAATGAGGCAGACTCTAGGTCAGACATATAAAGAAAATTAACTTAGAAATTTGTGATTAAAAAACCACCCTACCACCATGAAACTACTAGAAAAAAGTACAGGAGAAACACTTCAATACATTGATATAGGAAATGATTGTTTTGATTGGACCCTAAAAGAATATTCAACAAAAACAAGAATAGAGATGAGATTTGCTATGATTTGGATCATTTGTCCCCCTAGCATTCACCTTATGAGGCTGAGTCTTCAGTGGGCTGACGTGGGGAAGTAGCGTGACCTGCAAAAGCAGGGCCCTAGAAGGAGTGTTTTAGAGCATTGGAGAGGTAGTTGAAGGGATCCACATGGTTTTCATGGGACCCTCAATTAGTTCCCGTGAGAGAGTTTTTATAAACCAACGGGCCTGGACACTCCTCAGGCTCTCTGGGTTCCCTTCTTGTAATGTGGTCGCTCCCTCTTGCACACACTCACACCATTATGATGCCATCCATCATGAAATCCTCGGTGGAATCGAGCTGATGCTGGCATTGTGCCATTAAAACTCCAGGACTGTGAGCTAAATCAACCTTTTATTTTTATCAATATCTCACTCTCAGTTACTAAGTTACAGTAACAAAAAAAGACTAATAAAGGATTGTATCAAAATGAGAAATTTCTGCATAGCAAACAATAGAGTGAATAGAAGGGGAAAAGGAGAAAATATATGCAAACTATTCATTAGACAAGGGACTAATATTCCGACTATCCTCCCCTCATCAGCCCACTGAGGACTAAGCCTCTAGCGCATGAATGCTTGGGGGACAAATGACATCCAAATCATAGCAGATCTCACTTCTCTATTCTTGTTTTTGTTGAATGTTCCTTCAGGGTCTTATCAAGGAGCTAAATAAAATAATAGCAAAGCAATGATAATAACAGTAATAATATAATATTAAAAGAAGTAAATTATCTGAATAGAAGTTTCTCAAAATAAGATATACAAATGACCAACAACTATAAGGAAATACTAAACATCACTAATCATTGGAGAAATACAAATCAAAATCATAATGAGATATTATTTTACCTCATTTAGAATGGTATAATCACAAAAAACAAAAAATAAGAAATTCTGGCAAGGATGCGAAAGAAGGGGAAATCTTACACATTATTGATGTAAACAGCTATTCTGGGGGCGGGGGAGAAACCTAGAAGTAGAACCACTATATGACCCAGTAATTTCACTCTTGGACATATATACAAAAGACACGAAATCATTATATCCAAGAGATATTGACATCTTCATGGTCGCTGCATGCCTACTCACAATAGCTAAAATGTGGACTCATCAAAGTGTCTATTAACAAATGAATGGATAAAGAAATCATGATAAGTACATACAACAAAATATTTTTCATCCAGAAAGAAAGAACTGGAGGACATTATGCTAAGTGAAAAGAAGCAGGCACAGAAAGACAAGCACCGCATGTTCTCATAAATATATGGAAGTTAAAACACTTGTTTTCCTAGAAGTAGAAAGAATAGTGATTACTATAGAAGTAAGGAAGAACAGAGGGTAAATGAGAGAGAGGAAGGTTGGATAATGAGCATCAAAATACAGTTACAAAAGAGAAATAAATTCCAATATTCTGTAGCACAGTAGGATGGGTACAATCCACAACATGTTAGTATATTTAATAAAGAACTAGAAGAGAGAAGTTTAAAAGTTCCAGCACAAAGAAATGATAAGTAGTCAAGGAGATGGGAATGCTAATTACCCTGACTTGATCATTACACATTGTATATATGTATCAAATTCATCATACTGTCTGCCATAAAAATGTATAATTTTTATGCATCAATAAAATATTACCCTACCAGAATCAGATAATATCTGAGATGGCTTCTAGAGCCCTTTACCACTTTGGGACCAATTTGCTTGATTCCCAACAAAAACAAAAAGTGAATATTTTAGGGACATGAGAATAATTTTGTTAAGTAAAAGATGAAAAGTTTCAATTCATCTAGAAAAGGCAAATATTGTAATTATTGGCTGCCATGCACAATATTTCAAGAAATGTCTTCTACCCTATAACCAAGAGGTGAATCAACCTAAAGCCCAGTCAATAGATAAATGAATAAACAAAATGCTGTGTGTGTGCACGTGTCTGTGTGCGTGTACCTGTATAATGGAATATCACTCAGCTTTGGAAAAAAAGGAAATTATAACACACATACTACCTGGATGAACCTTGAGGTTATCATGCTAAATGAAATGGCAGTCACAAAAAAATAAATATCGTACGCTTGTACTTACTTGAGGTACCTAAAGAAGTCAAATTTGTAGAAACTGAAAGTAGAATTATAGTTGCCAGGAGCCGGAAGGAGGGGGACAAAGGAAGCTTTACTTAATGGGCACAGAGTCTCTGTCTTGCAAGATGAGAGAGATCTGGAAATTGGTGGCCCGACAATGTGTCTGTGTCTAACACCATGGAACTGTACACCGATACAGGCTTAGGAGTGTGAACTCTATGCTGTGCCCTCCAGTCGAACAATCAAATGCACCGGGGACTCAGAGTAATTGACATTGTCAGTTTAGATAAGTATCTGTAGGACTGAAGTAGAGCAAACCAAAGTCAGTTTCAGCTGTGACAGATGATATTGGAGCAAAAATTAAGGAGCATGTTATTCATCTACTTATCCTTCTGAATAGTTCAAAGGTATTTATTTGTTGTGCTTCTCCTGAGGTTTAGTTTCCGAGAAGTTTTACTGGCCCTGATTAGCCTCGCTCTTATCTGGAGAGGATCAGATTCGGTCCTGGGTGCCCTGCGGTTGCATGGGACCGGACATTTCCATATCTGGGTGGTCTCCTGCCAGGCTAATGTTGTCCCCACTGTTACAAAGGATGACTCGGAAGTTCAAATCCATAGCAGAACTGATTGAATATGGCTTCCGTGGATTTTCCAGGTCAGGACCAAAACAGGTACCTCACCATTTGTCTCGGTTGAGAAATCTTCATCCTGTTATTGATGAACAACTCATATGATTATCTCTAAATCTTCCAGTCGCAGACGCTGGGAAATTCTAACACAACCAGTCTCTCGCAAGAGATGAGGCAAATGGTTTTCAGCCAAGTCCGTGGGTTCTCCTCCCTGCCTGTTATCCTCGCATATCTGAGAGGAGGGTGTATCGATGGGAGCACGTGTAGAGGCCTACCTGTCAGGACTTCAAGATCTATTCACAGTTCCCGACTTGGGAGTTCAGATTCATGTCCTATCATTCCAGTGCTTGATTCGTAGTGGAATTAGAGAAAATACCTTCTACAGAGTGAATTAATGAGAGCCAGAGCCCTTGTTAACGCACCGAGTACAACACTTCCAAGGAATAATCGGCATTGGAGAACTTGTGTTCTAGCCAGGACATTTGTTTAGACCTGTTAATATATTCAATCTGAAATTTGGTAATAATACCTCCACAGCAGAAGTTCCCATCACCGCCACACCTTTCCTTCCTTCTCTGGCTCTTCACATGCCGAATCATTGTATTTTCATGTGTTGCAATCCCACCCGGCATGCCTATAACCCAAGTCACAAGCGACATCAGACACTGAAAGTAACCTTTGTTCTAAAAACTATCAAATAATAGCTATACATAAATCGCAATATTCTTGGTATCCCAATTGTGAAATGTCACTTCATGACATGAACAAGAAGGCATCTAAATATTGGAGAAAAATAAAACAGAGAGAAAGAGAGGGAACTCAAGGTGCAGCTGGTATGCTGGATATGAGTATTTGGGTTGCAAATATTACTTTTAATATTCAGACCTTTTCCTCGACTGTTAAACTACTTTCACCACGCAAGGCCGATATCTTTTAGTACAGACATTTGCATTTGTAGCAAACCACTGCTATTTTTTCCATCACCTTTATTTTTGTTTATTTATTTTTCTTTTTAAGAGAAGAGTATCTCAAGATGTTGCCAAGGCTGGTCCCAAATTCCTGAGCTCAAGCAATCCTCCACCTCAGTCTTCCAAGAAGCTAGGACTACAGGTGTGTGCCATGTCACCTGGCCTTTCCATCCCCTTTAAAGGTAGCCCAGTGGTCAAGGAAAGGAGCTTCAGGAAAGCTGAAGGGAGAGATTAGTTAATCATTACCAGATTGTAAGATTTGAGCTAACAGAAGCAAGGGGTGATTTTGTTTCAGCACTGGGAATACGACTTTCTTATCAAATAAACACCAACTACAATGTCACCAATACTAGATAAAATGTTACCTATCACCTAAGTCATCTTCAACACACATTTATAAAATAACATAACTGTGATCTTAATTAAGGTCAAAGTAGGCAAACAATGTATGTTTGCAAGGAGTCCCCCAAAGTGACTGTCATGTGGTTCGTGGGCAAATGAATTTCAAGGTAGTGTAGCTTTGATAATTGGGTAGTAGCTATAGTTTCCAAGACCGTATATTCATAATTTATTTCAAAATTGATTCTTTTCTTTGCTTTGCACCTATAGCATTCTGAAGAACTTGGTTTTTCTACCTAAAGGAGAAGAGAATTTTAGTGACACTTGCTGCCTCCTCTCAGCCTTTTTGCAACACAGTGCTCCCTTTATTATGGTGCACAGCTGAGAAGGGACTGAGAGAAAAAGACATCAAGAGAAGAAAACTTCCAAAGTAGCCATAATTGAATTGTTGAACACTGTCTGAGGTTCTTGATAAAAGTGCTTGATCTCAGTACATGCGGATTATATGCCATTAGTTCTGTGCCTCGACAATGCTTCACGGTTGTTACTTCCCCATGGAAGAAAATACCTGCTTTATCAAATTATTCTCACTACTCAGTTTGACATCCAAGCAACTATTCCCTTTCAACCAAAAGTCAAAATGTAAACCTGCATTTTGAGCTGGCAGCCAAGTTTGATGCTTTCATCTCCCATAATTTCTCCACATGCATTTAAATGTCCTCAGTCAAATTAACTATTAAACATTTCTCACAATGAGCCTAATGAGAAATTTTAGATTTTCTTTGGGGAAAAGTTGAGAATCTTGCTCCCATGAAACTACTTTTGCTTACAGATATACACTAAATTAAAGCAACTAAGAAATTAAAGAATTGACAAATTACTTAT
Source organism: Erethizon dorsatum (assembly GCA_028451465.1). Classification (NCBI taxonomy): domain Eukaryota; kingdom Metazoa; phylum Chordata; class Mammalia; order Rodentia; family Erethizontidae; genus Erethizon; species Erethizon dorsatum. The sequence continues at coordinate 79,598,261 of CM051838.1, read as the reverse complement.
TTAATTGAAGCTAGATAGCGTTCAGCTTTCATGTTACTATAAAGCCATCTGCTCAGATGATTCATTACCAAGAATCAATTACTATCCAGAAGTTCTACTTAAAAAGAATCAAGATTCTAAAATAACATGTGTAGCACTATTAACTAATATCACATCACCCAGCAATTTTCAAAACACCCCCACACATTCTTGCCTTTACAGGAAATACATTTTTACACAAGATCAAGCCAATCTCACTTCAAGTCTCAATATTTCTGCTATAAAATAGTTTCAGCTCTGTAATAAGAAAGCAGCATTTTTTGTTTCTGAAGGTAGCATTTTTAAATATTTCATTTCATGGGGAAAATGCATATCAAAGAAATTTCCTACTTCACTGCTTTCTCTAATTTCTCTTGTTCAATATATAGCACTATGTCATGCTCTATGAGCATCATTTCTTCTCTTCTGATAGTTTTCTTTTTCTCTACTTGCACTTCTTTATCACTGTGAAGTTAATTTGAGGTCAGTTCTTACACTCACAGAATCTTAAGCCCTGTTATTTCACTGATTTCAGGGCAGAGTAGGTTTTGTGAAGAACATTTATTGGGAAGATTAATTCAGTTAGGTAGTCTTTGCTATACCAAAAAGCCCTAACATTGATTAAGCACTGTCGTGCTTAGGATCTCAGTTTTCCAGTCCTTGCACACATGCCTTGGTTTATGATTCAAGATAATTCACAGATGGCTAGTAGCTGCTGATTTCCTTCTAGAGGACAGTCCCAGTCACGTTCATAGGAAGTGTTGGGCATACAGAAAAATAAGATATGCCCAATTAGAAAGTCATTGCCAGAAAAAGGTCTTCATTATTTTTGTAATCATGGTGGAAGAGTTTAACAACACTAACTTTCACAAAGTAGGTGTGGGAATTCTTTTTCACTATTTGGGTATTCCATCCCTTCCAGTTTCTGATCTTTTCCACCCACATCCCATTGTGTGGCTGTTTGTTAATGATACCAATGCCTGGAGAGGCAGGGCTGAGAAACTGAGATTACTTCATATACAGCTTTGGCCCTTTGGGCTTTCTCTGTCTCCAGGGAAAATTGGATTGGAAAACACCTTTCTCCCAGGCTCTGTTAGGTGTGTCGGCGGCACTTCTTTCTGTTCTCAGGGTGTGATTTGAGATTGTAAGACCAGAATGTAGACATGGCTATAGCAGGCACTGCTTACATTTTCTGTTGACATGACTTCCTGCAACATTAGGTTAGGTCTTTGCTGAGCTTAACCAGGAATATGGAAACTTATTATTCTCCTATAATCTTTATTTCTCAAAAATCCTAATTGTCAGTATGATTAATGTTTGCTGGGTAAGAAAGATGAAGAAGTTTTACACAAAGAAAAGAAGCAAGCAAAGCCCCCTTACTCTCAGAAGAAAAATTGCCATTAGAATACTGCATATTGCATAATGCTCTATGAAAGCAAGTTTGGTGGTAGACATCGATCCAGTCTCCCTCTCTGTCTCTGTCTGTCTGTCTGTCTGTCTGTCTCTCTCACTGGGAATCAAACCCAAGAACTTCTTCGTGAGCTAGGGAAGTGCCATACCTCTGAGCTGCATCTCCAGCCCCCAGCTCATTTCTTTCAAGTTATCTTCAATTGCCTAGACGCATTCTACCAGGTGTAGCCCCAGTGAGCATCAGAGACGACCTCTAGTCAGAGGCCATGGTTCAGTGAGTGGAAATATCCCAGAATTTTAAACAGAGCTGGCAGCTGTCTTTGAAACTCTTCTAATAATAGTTCCTTGCTTATTCCTGATTCTCATTGACTTGGTATAATGTAAGCCATTCAGCAATATGATACGGATAAATATTTCCTTTTCAAAACATTGCACAAATACATGATTTCCTCTCTCTTTCCACCATGTAGGAAAAGTAAGAGGAAAGCAAGTTAATAGGAATTTACCTCCAAGCAGTAAAACCTTCCTATCCATTGGGCAATCACCGAGGAGAGTCTCTAGTTACCAAGGAGACCATAACAGACTCCATTAGATTCAAGTACAACACTCGGGTTGCCTGGCAAACGAATGCCAAAAAAGCAAAGGAAAATATTATCATAGTTTAAATCATTTGATGTCTATGACTAATAAAAAACATGTTGGCAAATTGAATTTTACAAACTGCCCAAAGGATTTGGTTAAAGCTCTGAATTAATAGCATACAGCAGTTCCGTCTGGAGACTAGGAAAAAAAGGCAACAATATTAAACTATTAATATTGCTCCTTCATTTCTTTCTTGAATAACTGAAAGGTCCCAATAGAAATTTCAGACAACCAATCAAGGTCTTTTATTTAATTTTTAACTTAAATTTAACTTTATACTCCCCTTTCCCTATAGCTAAATAAAGAACTAAGGGGGCCCATAGGCTTTCTATCTGATTTCTTATGAGTACTAAAATTATCTTTAAGGTGTCCCTGACAAGTTACCAACACTAGAGGCTTCGAGGGCTGAGCATGGGGTGGTGTCAAGCCAGGTGGAAAGAACTGCGGTTGAGTCAAACTTCCAAATACCTCCTGACCTAGGTCCCAGAGGTGACCGTGGCCCTGCCTGTAGCGTTCACCCAGTCTCTGCTCGATCATTGCCAGAGCAAGAGGTCTTTGCCAGGACCCATCCTATCTTGATATGAATGAATCTCTGACTGCTGGAGGGTGCTTTCTCCTGGAGTGCCAAAACCTGCCTCCTCAAGATTTCTACCCATTGTTCTTGCGGTATCAATAGAACAATACGTTTTCACTCAACTTGCCCTCCTCCTGAATAGTCCCTTATATAATTATCACGACTGCCCTGTGTACCGTCTTCGTCAAACCAAATAAATAGATCATAGGGCAAAAATGCAAATATTACAACAATAAGAAGAGAAAGAGCACATAATTAGTAATTAAGAAAGACAAAAAGGTGGTCTGGAAATTATATTTTTTAAGAAGTTAAAATTTCTTAAAGGAAATGTTGAGAGCCTAGGGTAGTTCAGAATGCACGCTTAGCTCTAGGTTCAATCTCTGGCTCCAACACACACACAAACACACACACACACACACACACACACACAAGTTGAATCTTATTAACTGACATTAAGAGGCACTGTGTTTGCAACGTAGAGTCCTGTACTCCGTTATCATCCCATCAAAATAGAAGCATAGACTAAGAAACTTATAGAGGCCATGCCAACACTCAGTGATAGACCAGCAATTCTCACCATCCGCACAGCTGTGACTAGATCCAAGAACGTGAATACCACTATTATGAAATAAGAAAGGAAGGCATTGTAAGGAAAGTAAACCTCAATTCTTTCTCCCCTGATATCTTAGTGTGAAAAATTTCAAGCATACAGAAAGGTGAAGTAATTTTATAGTGAACATCATATAGTCAAACAACTAGTTCTATGATTAACATTTTGCTGCCTTCAGTGTGTCTCATATCTATTCCTTTCTCTATCTGTGTATCAGTCTGGCCTATTTTTATTATTTTTATTTTTTTTAAATTTTTTATTTTTTGGTACTGGGAATTGAACTCAGAGCCTTGCGCTTGCCAAGCAGGTGCTGTGTGGCTCAGCTACATCCCTGGCCCTGACCTACTTTTTAAAGCACTTCTGTGTAACTTGGGTTCATCAGCGTACCTAACCTTCAGCACTTCAATTTGCATATCATTATCAGGGGTTTTGTTTTGGTTTCGGTTTTTGGTTTTTTTGGGGGAGGAGTTGATACATTTTTTAGTTCACACTCCCTTCTGAATTCTTCTTGTGATATGTTCCTTCATTTCTTTCGCTTTCTTAATTTTTATTTCTATATGCTTCCTCCCATTTTCTGTCCTCAAAGTCCTAAGTAGTAAAAGAAAAGTGTAAAAATCTGAATGTGGAACAGTATTAAAATAGCATCAGACACCAGGCGTGGTGGCACATGCCTATAATCCCAGCACTGGGGAGGCTGAAGCAGGAGGATTGCCATGAGTTCAAGGCCAGCCTGGACTACATAGCAAGGCCCTGTTCCAAAAAATAAATAAATAGGGGCCAGTGAGATAGCTCAGTGGCATAAGTGCCTGCCTGGCAAGCGCGAGGTCCTGAGTTCGACTTCCGGTACCCACATAAAATAAATAAATAAATAAAATTAATTAATTACTCAATTAAATAAAACAAAATAGCATCAGAAAAGTCACTGATGACCACCCAGAGCTACTGGTCTGGGATGGGCAAGATCCTCAGGAACAAGCTGACTCAAACCATCTCACAAAAGAGGAAGATTTGGATTAACAGGACAATTTCATAATTCACCATGAGAAACACAGTTATCAAATGCCGAGACACATTTCCTGATTGCTCAGTCTCTACTTGAACTAATTTACATGGCTGCCCAAATTATGAAGGCTTTTAGTGAGTGGAGACTAGGATGAAGGAAATGTGAAGGCTTTAGGTCTGGAGGCAGAGGTCTTATCAATCTTGATGTTTCAGAACCAGCCAGGAGAGAGCCTGACACCCGGGGAATTCTAACTAGCGCTGCAGAAGAACCGCTGTGAAGGACAGGAACCTGGGCTGCGGTCAGGGCATTTCTCACCTGGATCGCGCAGGTTGGGCCCTCCAGCCCCCTGGAAAGTTGCTTGACTGCCATTCTTTTGAATGACACATTCCCTTTTAGCCATGTTTATCATCCTGTGTTAGATCTAGAAGACAATCTTTCTCTCCCCTGCCCCTCACCTGCTGGGGATGGAACCCAGGGCCTCACGCGCATGCTCTGCAAATGCCCCTAGCCCATCAACCTTCTTTAAAATGGTAGGTCTATGCTATCTAATCTCATCTTTGATGAAATGATTTTATTGGTTTCCCCTCAAAGAAGAGAGTAATTCTCTGGCCCCAGAGTACACAGAGGCCTCAGGAGAATAAGCACTTCCCTAGTGAGCAAAACCCATTTCTTGCCCTGTCTCAAGAGTCGAATCTGGCAAGCAGTGTCTGTCACTCATTCTCTGGGCTTCATAATTACAAGCCCACAAAGACTTGGCAAGGTGAGCTCTCCGGTGGGAAGGCAGTGACCCAAAAGCAACACAAAAGTACAAATGCAGCACTTGTCACAGTAGACAGCTTCTCCAACATTGCGGAGGAATCCAATTTTGACAAATCAAATCCCCTTTGAAATCCATGAAAGGAGCTTTCTATAAAGTCTCAAGGTGAATCTTTTGGTTATGTAACAACTGCCTAATGTTGTTCTCCAAATGTTTAGATTTAAAATAAGACTATTTTTATAGCAAGGTTTTCCTGTCCTCTACTCCTTAAGAACAAATCTTACTCTAGAGCACCGTCCTTATATAGCTACCATAATAAATATCTTTAAACATCATCACTTCATGGTAACATCATGCACTTTAGAGTTTGATTGCAAGTAATATCCAAATATGGGAGGGTAACTCAGAATTAAGGCTTTACTTTGCATGAGTCTACCTATAGACTAGAAAAACAACCACAAAAACCTAATGCTTTTAGGCGGTAGCACTTCACTGATAAATGCCAGCTGACAACTAGAGTTTCTTTCTAATTGCCTCTATTATAAATGGACAAACCATAGGGTTCAGATTCAGATTAAAAACCTTTGCAGAGGCTAGAAGATCCTATGATATAGGGAGTGGGTTTTTGTTGCTGGGGATTAAAACGTTCTGAGGACACACACACTGTCACAGACTCACGAGAACTCCATCTAGACAAATGGGACAGTTCCTCTGAGATGTTCGTTCAGCCATCATTAATCCCTTTTATTCCTTTGATGCAAGTGTCTCTAGTAATGGAAACTTTTTTTTTTTTTTTTTAAAGAAACTAAAGCACAAAAAGAAAGTGAAAAAGCTACAAATTGATTTGGCGACCACAAAGCAAGAGGCTGCCATCGCAGTGCTGGAACTCAATGAGAAGATAAAGACGCTCTGTGAGAGAGCGCCAGCCCCTAGAGGTCAGTGTTACCATGTGACAGCCGCACTGGACCCTCACCCTGGGTGAATGGCGTAGTTCTACTGGCAACGAAGCAAGATGTGAGACCAGTGCCTGCTGGCCTGGCCTGACCCCCGTTAGGGATGAATGGAGACAGCATGTGAACTGCCAGCTGCAGCCTGGATTCCCTTTCACCTTAGAGGGGCAGAGAACAAGTAAGTGCATTCGGGAGAAGTGTCTGAAGACGAAGGGCTGGACTGAAATAGATTTGGGAAGTGGCACTGGACCAGCTGGGTGACAATGAGGGAAGGACAGAGCCTAAGAAGGAAGGCCTGACATTTTGAGGGATGGGGCTCTTGAGTAGAGTCAGGAGCTCATTCAAAAGTGCAGACTGGGGTGCCCCATACTCCGCTCTTGAATGCACCCTATATCTACCTCTAATAGATCCTTCCTATGTCTCTTACAAAAAAAAAAAAAAAAAAAAAAAAAAAAAACAAGCTGGTAAGCTGGTGGGCACAAGGAAGAAATGGGATTCTTACCAAGGGATGAGTGAACCAGAAACCAAGCAGGGTAGTTCAGAAAAATTTAGTAGCTATATTGGTTTTGAGTTTTTAAAAAATACTTCTTTTACTAAGAGGCTTTAAATATACTTTGGGGAGAAATCCCTCGGATTGTCATCCTCAGCAGTAATACAAGTTAGCATTTAATACTGTGTGCCAGGCATTTTGCTAAGCATTCCGTGTATGCTTAGTTCTCAAAGCAAGCTCTCTAAGGTAAGTGCATTTATGGAATCTATAAGAATAAACAGAGACTTAGAGATGTTCATTAGTTTGCCTGAGTTCGAAATGAGCACATACATAACATAGTCCAGCTAGTCCACAGCCAGAGCAGTGACTCACCCTGCATCAACTATTTCCCCAGCTTTAACAGACTAGGGACTTTCTCTCTTCCATGTAGCAGCAATAGCAACCTTATTTCTGTCCGGTGACCTCCTGCAAAGCTCTGGCTCCCCTGGATAAATGTCTTTCTTTGATGTGTGCCACTATCGCAAAGCCCAGAATATGCCATTGTTCCTACTCTGGCTTCCTTTATTACTCATATGTAGTTCTGGAAAAAGAGGAGCCACTTGGAAACAAATGGAGGAGGAAGAAGTAGGCGAAGTAGAAGTGGTGGCTTCAGAAAGGGGGACACACCCAGCATAGTGACTAAATGGTAAAGCTTTTATTATGAATTTGATTTTCATTTTCAGTTTTGAATAGAGCTTTCCCTGGGCTCAAATGGCATGTACCACTGTCACCTTGAAGCATGCACTGAAGGTCAGACTTTTTCTCTTTCAACAAAGTAACATTAAAACAGTTTACAAATTTGTTTTTAGCACCATGAAAGCTAAGCAAGTGAAGTCCACTGGAGATTATTAAGAAATTATTATCCTTTTAAAGGTTTTTAAGGCACCATAGCCAGATTTCAATTGATTGCATAAGAAGCTGACAATGATCCTAGAACACACTGGAGAAAGTTCTCAAACTCACCTGACAGAAGCTTAAAAATTCTCTACTGTGTTAAACCTACTGTGAAAAAATAGTATTGCAAGGTATCTAATTATAATTGCTTTCATTTTTGTCAAAAACAGATCACTTACTGTCCAATGACAACTTGGTCTCAGATATTTTGACAGGTCAAAATTTAAATGTTACTAAGGTTCCAGAACATTAATGGATTAGAGGAGACAGAAAAAGTAATAAATTCCATCTTTCTTTCTTTGCCCTTTTTTCTCTATAATTTTGTTTAAAAAAAAAAAAAAACTACCAGTAAGAGGGGAAAAAGTTGGGTGTACTTATGCACAGAAAAAGTGAAATTTAAATATAAAATCATTCTAAGGTCTGTTATGGGTCAAAACAATGACCCCACTTTTAGACAAATACATTGCTTCTCTTATACAAGGAGAAACTGAGTTACTGAATCAACTGTGCTCAAGTGTCTTAAATCAAATACTTGAGTATATGTACATTCTTAGTCTTCTGCCAGCCCCATGCAGCCTCAACCTGAATTCAGTAGTCATGGAGACTGTCAAGGTCACTCTGGTCCCAAAGTAATATTAGTTGATATTTTTAGAGATGTTGGTCCCTTTGCCCTAACTCTCAATTCACTTCAAAATAAAGTCTGAAAAGATATCCAGTAAATTTAACACAATGGTCCTTATATAACCACAGAACAATTAGGGCTGACCCACCCACACACGTATTTCTGGACCTAAAACACCACCCTTCCTCTAGTTATCTTGTGTCCTTTGTTTGTGGTTCTCAGACCTAGTTTAAGGAGAAAGGGTAGTTGACGCATGTGAACAAATCAAGAAAGGGCATGCCGTTAGCCGTGGGGTCCAGTGGATTCAGGTCCTCATCAGCACACTGCCACCCGTGTGCTCTACTCTTTGCATGGAGACTCCCCTCTATTAAGCTAGATAGCAGAAGAGACTAGAACCATGATGATAAGTAGCTTTGGGCAGCAATTCTTAAAACCTCTTCTCCAGAGAAGAAAGCATTTTTTTTCCCAGCGGTTCTATTTAGAAAAGTATCAGAAAGAATATTGTCCAGCTTGGGTTTGGTATTCATCCCTGGATATGAACCAAGCCTTGTGACCGGGGATGGGGAACTATGATTGGACAAGCTTTGGTCATGTGTCTACCACTGGATGGCAGAGTAGAGGTGAGTAAGGGTGGGGACAGAGCATATTCTGAATGGCAGCTCCCACCATCCAGCACGGAGCTGGACTGGGAGAAAACCACTTCCTGAAAGAAAGTGATGTCCCATTACTGGAAAGAAGAAACTAACATCTCCGATGTATTCTCAACTAGTGGTCAAGTTAAAATATAAGGTAATACTTCATGAGTCACTCATTCCATGGGTAGATGTTTTGTCAATTATCAAAAGATCCTTATAATCCAAGATCTCTAGGGGTATAATTTTAGACCGTATAGTAGATGGATAGTGGACTGATTTGGAAAAAGAGCTCCCTTCCAGCCTCTCCAAGTGAAATCATTCCACTTTAAAGACCTGCCTTATCGCAACAATTAAGTGATATGTCATGTTACCTGGATTAACATGAAGCTACTTTTTGGTTATAGCAACAAATGGATACTTACAATCCTAACAAGCAAATTTATGAAATATTTCCAAATAAATTATCTTTTGCCCAAATGTGCGATTTTCCTTGTTTGGTTCATTTGCTAAGCAGTCTATAGGTTGGTATTCTGATCAGAGAGAGATTTCAGAATGCTAGGAATATCTTTAAGCATATTCATGTTCAAATTGAAAAGCTACCAAATTTATTTTTTGTTTTTTATATAAACAGAGTAAACTGTATTATTAGCAATGTGCTTAAATTACTTCCAAGGAAATAAAGGATTTATGTCCATGGAAAGTTCAGCTGAAAAGAAAAACATCTTTATTATAAAACTGGCACACCAGGAAACTTGCAGCCTGAGTGCTGTTTGTTGATTTTACTTTGTGCAAATAATCACAACCCAAAGTAGATTCCTTCTGTCATTTCCATTGCCTGCACCCGAAGTGCTTGCAGTTCTATTTACTGGCAGAATTCAGTGAAAATACCTATTATACTTCTTTTAGAAGTTTGGTAAATCTCAGCATACAGGGTTAAATTTTAAAGAAATCATTGCTTCCTTTGTATTAGGAGAACAAAGTCACTTTGCAAATTACCTTATTATACCTTATTGTTAGTGCAAGAGTAGTCACCTGATATGATGCAAGCGCCTATTTTTGATCACAATATAGATTTCAAGCTAATATACTTAAAGGAATACACCTTTTCTTTTTTCCTTAATATGCACAGCTACTTAATAAGGTATCTAGCCCTGATTTTCCAGTTCCCATTGACCTAGGAACACTCCCCAGGTTGTGCTGGTACACCCCAGGGCAGGCATAGCTAAGGCTCAATGTTAGAAGAGAGCCAGCTACAGTCTGGGGGAGAACTTGTACTAGGATAAATATGTCATTGATTTTTTTCAGTGACACAAGTCTGTTTTTAAACACTGGGCAACTTACCCATTAATTTTAGGAATCAGACTTGCTCTCTTTCATCAGAAAGTCAGGAGATACCTCTTTGCCAACATGCAAAAATAACTTTAAACAATGTTTTTAAAGTTTTTTTTTTTTTTAAATCATAATGTCCACCCCCGGTGCTCAGCCCAAATCTTCTAGCCCTTGTAGTATTTTTACCCTTCTTCATGCAAACTTCACAACCAAAGTTCCTGATGTGAGGAAACAGGGATTTGGGGACGATGAAAATGTCCTGTAATGAGAGATGGCCATGGTTGTACAGCATTGTTAATATAAACCACTTAAAAATGATTTATAGGGCCGGTGAGATCGCTCAGCGGCATAAGCGCCTGCCTGGCAAGCGCGAGGTCCTGAGTTCGACTTCCGGTACCTGCATATAAAAAATAATAATAATAGAATGATTTATATCCCAGTACAAAAAAAATGATTAACATAGTAAATTCTATAATGTGGGTTTTTATTTCAATTATAATGACTAACAACCCTACCAAAAGTATAAGTGTATTTTAAAGAAAGTACATTAGACCTAAAGAAAATGTTGACTTACCAGAACTGCAAACATTTAGTCAGAGGTCACATACACTAAACTTGCAGTGAGGCCGGACTTGAATACATGTCCATTTGCGAGTAGATTGCTTTTGAACGATGCCACCCTGTCCTTCTCTACCTCATCTCTTTAGAATACGCAATCACTTGACTGTCACCACTCACGTCATCAGACTACACAGCGCTTGGGCTGACGTTTAGTCATGAGCACAAGCAGGCCGCTCGCACCCCCTGTTAGTGCCGAGGGTGTCATTGCTGTGACAGAAAATGACAAGACTTTAAGGTAACAAAAGGAGATATCTCTCCTCACAGGAATCCTTATCCCACCATTAGCAGAAAATTCTTTTAAAGCACTATTACTGAATCCTCAGATAGAGAGCTACTCCCAGGCAGAATGATTTACATATAGACCAATAAGCAGCAGCAATGCATTACAGGGAAAAGGAAAAAGCACATGCCTGATAACTTCTAGGTGAACTCTCTAAATATGAGTTCCTGAGGAGTTTGAATGTTTGCTTCACAGAATTAACTTTTATTTATCTTTTTAATGTATAGGTCTTATTCAGAGATTTCCTAGCAGGTCATGTCTTCCATTGTGCATGGGGAATCTTTTTCTGAAATACATGTACTATATCCCAAGCCAACGCCTTCTCACTGATTTCAGAATTTCTCCTGAGGTTAAGCATCTGCTGCAGGAGTCCCCGAAGCTTAGGGTTTTGTTGCACAGAAGATACCAAGAAATGTTGCTTCTTCCACTATCTACACTGTGCCTTAATGCATTTATGATGCACAATTTTAAGGCATTTCTAGTTTTCAAGGGGACATTTCGGAGACCGTTAGGCCTCGAAAGCACTGAAGTAAAGGTAATCATTTATTAGAACTTTGTTGGTTGGAAGTGACAGAAACAAAAATGGAACTAGTTGAAACAGGAAGGAATTCATTAACTGCTGAGGCTGGAAAGGAGGCTGAGCTGCAGGGTTTCCAGCTGCTCGCTTGGCTCCTCTTTGTCTTTTGGCTCCGTCTGGGCGACAGGTTAGGAAAGGGTCCCTGGCTCACAGACTAGGTGGCCATCTGTTGTTTCTTCTCCCATCCCCGCAGTCTGTGGGACTGTCACTCAAGGTCTGCTCCCCTTTGGCCCAAGAGAAGGCTTGTGACTAGCAGAGCCAATCATATTTGTTTTTATCTTGGAAATTTGAATCTTGAGCTAACCTAAGAAAGACAGAAAAAGACCGCAGCTTTTAAATCCTGGAGGTCACCAGGCCCCTGAGGAAATCATGCATTAGGTTTTGGCACCTATTTACCTAAAGGCTGACTTTTTGATGTTTTCCTGTAATTGAAGTTTTTCTTTGATACTGAAAGCTACCTTACATCTTTCCCATACATTCTTATTTCCCCCGCTTAAGGTTGTCAACCCAAGAGCCTTAATTCATACCCACTGCCAGCGCACAGAACTGCTTTCTCAGCCTACATACAAATCTCAGAAAAGGCATCTGATTGACTTTACTTGTATCACATGCTTACCCTTTGGATCAATTGTTGTGGCCAAGGCAGTGCAGTATTATCGTAGACCCCACCCGGGCAGTGTGCCAGAGGTCAAGGGACAGTGAATGTTATCAGATAAAAGAAGATGGGAAAGCTTTCTAGAAAGAAGATGAAATGTACCTCCCGCTGGCTTCTATAATCTGCCTTAGTTAAATCTCATAAAAATGGAGAAGAGAGCCATTCATTATTTTATCAGGAAAAAACACACAAAATACCACTTTTTCTCCCTATCATTTTCCTACTGCATGTCTCGGCACTTCCTTTAGGATAGATCTGGAAATATATTTATTTTGCAATTAACAAAAGGTAAGAAGATCCATTCTGAAACTTTTGGTTGGTGTCCAGTATTTTCTAGCTACACCAGCTGTGGGAATTCAATGATGTCAAGGTCCTCTCCCTTTTTTGTTTGTAAAGCTAATTTTGGAATTACAGAGTTATCAGGAAATGGTGTTCCCTTCCTTCTGTCCATCGCTTAGGAATTTTTTTTTAAGTCTCTTGGCTTCTGTTTCCAGAGAGGTTGGATGAAAGGCCAAGCACCAGCTAAATGTCAGACAAGGCACGTGGGAATGGGAGCTTAATCAATGTCAGAAGTTTCCTGCTTAAACATGGACATTGCTATGATCACCAATATGTGTACTGTTCGGGAATGCTGTTAAATATTCCAGATGAGAGCCAAGGAGGAAGGTGGTTCCTTCCAGGATATTTGCAGAGCAGGCTTGGGCACTCCTTTGCTAAACATCAGCAGATGGGCTTTTATTTGTGAAGATCTGAACTGGAGGCTTTGGGGTTGCCAATAGTTGTCAGCCGGCTCTCAGTACTGGTGCAGCTGTCCCTGCTAGTAACCTCTGGTAGGCAAAGTGGAAGAAGTAAAGGGGCTCTCTCCTGCAGCTCCCCAGGAACCTTTCTGTATTTTATTAAGTGACTAAATGTTTCTGATAGGAGATTGAGGTTAGAGGTTAACTACATTGGTCATGTATATAAATTTGGAGGAAAGAGTGGATACTTTGGGGAAGGGCACGAGCTCATCAATCCAAATTTATAAAGAATGCACAGAACCAGATTCTGCTGAACAAATGGGAGGCATTTGTTTGAAGGCACAGAATTTATTTCTGGCCAATCTAACGTATTTATTAGAGATGTACCCATACACTTATTGTGGTAACCTGGAGGAGTGTTTGTTTTAAAATATACACTGACTTAGATCTGATTGCCCTACTGTGCTTTTAACTTTGTCAACCAAATAAAGCCACAATTTGGTATTTGCCAAAGAGCACATGACTAAGAAGAAATAAAGAAGAAATATAAGCCTGGGATTGCAGCTCAGTGGCTAGCATAGGTTAGGCCTGGGGTCTCATCCCCAGCACTGCAGGGAAGAAGGAAAAGAAGAAGATGGACAGGAAAAGGAAGAAGAGGAGAAGAAGGAGAGAAGGAAAGAGGAGGAGGAGAGGGGGAGGAGAGAGGGAAGGAGGAGGAGGAGAGGGAAGGAGGGAGGGAGAGGGGAGGATGAGGTGCAAGAGGAAGAAGAGGAAGGGAAAGGGGAGAGGAGGGAGGGAGAAGGAGTGGGAGGGCGAGGTGGAGGAGGAGAAGGCAGGATGAGGAAATGTAAGGGGAGAAACGCTGTTCCTTAGTTGCTTAGCATGGCAGTTTGAACCCAGATACGTGTGTGAACTCATTCTGACCAGACAGACGGAGCCTGAAAGACTGAAACTATTTCCACGCCGCTGCAGATGGTTTCCTTGATGCCAAAATCTGTGGCTGAGGTGTCATCCTGATTTTCCCGGAAGACCTGAAAGTCTGGCCACAGCAAGCCATCATCTCCATCTCGGCGCACCATTGGAGTCTGCTCCACAGATGTGCCAAATGTTATCAGGTAGTTCCTTTAGAAATGGCTCTCCAATCAAAACTGTTCCAGGTCGTTCTTGCCTGGAACAAAGAATTGGACAAGACAAGTCAAAAACGATGCCCAAAATTTACTGGAAAAGTGCAGGGTGAATGGATATGGGAGAAACAAGCTCTGCAGAGTGAACTTAGGCAGAACAAAGAGAACAAGAGGGTAAAAGCAAAAATAAAAGCACACGCCCTGTCTGAGAAAGGCAGATGTTCTTCTTTTACGCAGGCAGATCTCCTGGGAGCTGGAGAGAAGTTCTACATACGGGTCCTGGCGTTGCCCTGGGATTTTGTAATTGACAGGTCCTGCTCATTTTCCCCAGCCAGCTTTGCCACTCCCTATCTCAAAAAGATAAATTTCTGGGGCCAATGAGAGGATGTAAAAGATAGCAGAGAGATGCACATGTGCTTCAGAAATGGAAGAAAACAAGAATTGAGTCTTCAAAGGCAGAGCAAGTACTTATAAGGCAGATGAATAGTACAAAACTGACTAACCGAGTCCCATAGAATCCCTGCATTAACTAACTACTGGAAAAATTCTAAATTTATAAGAGAATAAGAGGGAAAATTTTTTTTATCGCACTGAGCTATCTATAATAGGATTCTGACTTCAAGTAAAAGTGTCATCCTCTTACGCTGATGAACGGTACGTTGACTTATTTGATAAATGGTCCCTTTCAGTCCCTTTCTCCCAGCTGATGAAAAAAACAATTTTGTTGCTTCTTCATGATGAATAGGTCCTCCTAACTCTGCATTAGTGTCCACTTCTACTCTTATCCCAGGTTACTAATGAGTTTCTATTAAAATTGGAAATAAGTTTCATTTCCAATATACTTTTATTTGTATAATGTATGCCACAACCTGACAAGATTCATTTTCATTTTGTTATATACAATATTTCATTAGTTCATACATAATTTTTATTTACTCTTTTTAAAAGATTAACTGGAATTTTATTTTAAATGTTTGTTTTTTAAGACGAGGTATAAAAACAAAAAGGAGACAAGGTATCACTAAGTAGTCCAGGCCTCCCTTAAACTCACCATATGGCGAGCCTCCAGCTTTTACCAATCCTCCTGCCTCAGCCTCCGGAGTGCTAGGGTTACAGGCATGCACCATCCTACCCAGCTTATCTGCAGCTTTAAAATGAGAACTCTTTTGAAAAACAATTTTTAACTAAGGAAAGTAGCACAGTCTGGTAATCCCAGCTACTCAGAAAAGTAAGGTGGGGAAATCATTTGAGGCAGTAGTTGGCGCTCATCCTGACCACATAGCAACACCTCATCTCAAAAGAAGGTAAATTATATTTTAAAAATATTATTTCTATTTCCAAGCTTTAATATATCATATATCTACAGCGATCATATTATTAAAACTAAAAAGCCACCACTTAACATGAGTTGTGCTGTGTAAATTTTATATTCATACTCAAAAATATGTGAAATGAGGACCATGTTCCAGAACTCTGCATATATTATCATTGTACTTGTAGTTCAGTTAGAACTCACAAAAGAGCGGAAATGCTGCTTTTATTTAGCTGATCTGATTCACGGATGTTAGTCTCTAAGTGTCTGGAGGCTGAAAAGCAAAGTTAGTAGAATGTAATTAACTCCGCAGATCCAAGAGAACCTCAAAGGCACTGAGGGAAACCCAGACCTGACTGAGAGTCAGTGCTTATCTTTTATTAATTATATCAGAAGAAAAGAAAATATTAGAACCAGACTTTGTATAATCCCTCTCTTGATTCTACAAACAAAATTTCAGATACAAGTGGCTAATCTTGTCTTTCTCATAGCTATAACTTTTCCATATGAGTTCCAAGAGTCAATAGCTGAAATCCCTTTTTTGAGGTTGCTTTTGATCTAAAGCCAAAGGGAAGTGATTTATTTAGCAGAGCTGTGGATTCTAAACAAAGATATATATATGGAAATATTGGCAAACAAAATTAAGTACCTTAATTTATTTGTCAATAGAACAATATCAAGATGCTAATGGTTCATTTCAGGACAAATTGCAAGGGAAACTTGTTTAAGGTTTTCCTTCTTTCCTTCCCCTCAAGCGTACACTGATGAACCCTCCTATTTATCGTATATACAATGACTTTAGTCCTTCGGAAACATTCCAAAAGAAAACTGATAAACTTACCAGATTTTTATTGCTTCAATTAGATCAGCTTTCCTTTTGGTTTAATTTAATCTATGACATAAATAAATAACCTTACCCAGTTTAAATGATCATTTTCACATGTAGATTTCCGTCTTAGTGAGTTTTTCTTTGTATATTTTCTGGAATTATTTCATGTATCCATTGTATAAACACTCACTGGTGCTTATTGAGAGCTAAACAAGAAAAAAGTCTTGATTTCACTTCAATTAAGAGAGAAGAAAAAATACACAAAGACAATAATGGAGAAATAAAATCTACACAAAATGAGTAAAAATCAAAATGTAATGGTAATAGCTCCTTCCACATGCAATTAGGAATTTCTTCCAAGGTCCCCCTTTGCTCTGTACCTGCAGGTTTCACACCTGCTTTCTACGTGGCTGCTTAACCCTTTACCCCCAAATCCCACCCTACTTCCTTTGTCTTCAGGCCCTTCTCCAAGGAAGCCATTTGTAACTACCTCCACCACCACTACCACCCCTCACCCTTGCTCTGGTCCTCCCCTGAGTTACGTGTTCATTACCTTGTGCACACCGCAGTCATAGCACCCCTTCTAACCTCGCTTTGCTTGCCTGTCTTCATCATGAGACTGTAGGTTCTTGAAGAGAAACAGAGATGTCTGTGCTTGTCACCTCAGCTCGACACAGGGCCTGATGTTTGATGGTCATGACAGAGTGGATGGATAGATATTGAATAAAACTTACTGGGATTATTTCTTGGTGTACTATTTCCTAATACATTTATTAATCGTGAAGTGTGGAGGGAGTTTGCTTATAAAATTTAAAATGACTTGAGTGGTAGACTCACCAGTGAGCCGAGTGTACTTTCGGATTGCCAGTGACGTCCATGGAATCACTGACTAGTACGATTTTGAGATCCCAGGTTGAAGAAGACTATCAATTAAATTTACGAGATTACTTTGAAATTTTAGTGATTCTTATATACTATATTGCAATATATTATTTTGAATTATATCTGACTAGATTATAGACGCCATACACATATATTTGGAGGGCTTAAATTCTAGTTCAGTGTTTAAATTAGAGCTCTGTCAGTAAATTGACCAGTGATGTAAAACTGAATTGAACAACACTAATTCCAAATCCTTTATATTCTGCTCTTCAAAGTGGGGAGACCTACTGTCTGGATTAGAGCCCTGGCCACCATTCGTAGACTTTGAGCCACTCTGACTCTGTCCGTGATGTGTACTACTTGCTAAACTCTGCCTGACCACCTCTAGCCCTGGCCCTCACCCACAGTTTTATGATTTTTTTTTTAATCCATTCTAGGTGACCTTTTTGTTCTAATTGCTTTCCCTGATTAATCAGTATGTCCCTAGATATATGTTTGCTTCCAGTTGGTTTAAGTAATATCCTGCCCAATTCTGGCACAGCCCTTAGCATTCTCTCCCATGTGGCCTGATGTCCCTACCAAGTTGTTCTGGTTATCACAGTTATCCAGAACTCTTAGAAATTTAACCTTAGTGATCTGGCTCAAGTTCATTATAATGTAGCTTATCTTCATTATCTAATTCCTGGTCCTTCACAAATGTTCTTGTTGGTTTTTTTTTTGTTTTGTTTTGTTTTGTTTTTTCTTTAACTATTTTAGTGCTTTATATTAAAGGCAGGTTGGTTATGCAGAAGGTCAGCTTTGGTAATGTCACTCTCATTGTCACAAATTCTTCAATGGCTTCTCATTGCCTGTGAAACAAACTTCATAAATTCAGCCTGATATTTAGGACCTTTCATGAATTGGCCTCAACATACCTTTCAAGATTCTTGAAACTTCCTTTCACATGTTCATATTCCATCCATTGCTTGCCTGACAATAGATGTGGTGGGAGCCCTCTGTGCTCCACTCCTGAAGGCTTGGTTTCACTTTGTTGGCATAATTCTAGATCTCAGTGGAAAATACAACTTTGCCCAGCAAAATAGCCATGCTTTTTTTCCCTAGATTTCTTTTTCACACTGCAAGACAAGTACTCGCTATGTGTATACTTCTCCCCAAATTTCCTTCTCCTTTTAACATATACCCAGTGGAAGGACATTATCTGTGGCTCCCTGAGATGACACAAATCAGCTCTCCTTTTTGCAATACCAAATCTGAATTCTTGCTTCCTGTCTTCCCCTGGGTTCTCTTGATTGCCTTTTGCCAGAGTAGAGAAAGAGTCCCCTTTCCCTTCAAGGTCTCCCACTAGTGTTCTAGACCTGTCCTTCTCACGTCCCCAGGTATGTCAGTTGTTTAACCTTTCTCATGTTAGTATCATGTATTCCTTTTTTCTAGTCATGCTCACTTTGTAACGACATGTTGGTATGTCATATCTCTTCAAAAGCTTTCTTTGACGTCTCATCACTCAGTCCCTTTATCCCACTCTTAATTTTAGAGTAAGGTAGACCGTGTAAAAAGATGATCTCCGTGGACTGTCTTCATTTCTTCACTTTCCTCCCATTTGCTAACTAACCCCACTGAGATGAAAATACTCAAGTGAAAGTGCTCTAATCAAAGTCCCCCAAAATCTTTGTGATGTCAGACCCAATGTAAACTTTTTGGTGTTCATCATACTTGAACTTATAGCATCATACAACATAAGGACCCCTTTCTTATCGACACATCTCTCTTCTTGGCCTCTGTCCAATCACACAGTTCAGACTTTCCTTCGTCCTCACTGGTTACTCCATCTCTATCTAACCTGCTGCATCCTCTTCTATAGAATTTGGAAATAACTTTAGCACCCAGTCTAGGTCTCTCTCTTCCGGATCTTCAGTGTTTCTCCCTTACGCACGTATGCATACTATTTTAACAGCATTCATCATCTTTTCATTTATCTTACCACTTCTTTGGCTATTTCTTCTTTATTCAACCATAAACTTTTTGAAGGCACATATTATATCTTTAGCACGTTTATACCCTCCCAAAATATGCAGTACTCTGGCACTGCATAAAGAAGGCTATCAATTAAATTTGGGTTTTCAGCAGAGTTGCTATTATTTCAGTAGAGTTGCTATTTCATTCCCAGAAATGGGAATGAAAGATGTACAAATCACTAAGCCTAAAACAAGCTAATTGCCTATTAAGAATATTGATTATGGTAATTATTTTAAAAAATTAACTTCAAGTTATTTATATAAATATTAAGTTGTACAATTATTTGATGCCTTTATATTTTTGGAACAGCAGAGATAGCCCCCAAATTAGATACTAAACATCATAGAAACATATTATCTCAAGTGAAAAGGTAGATAATCTTGTTAACCAGTGGGCTGTTGTTTATTGTTTTGTTACCATGTAATCCTGATTACATCAGAAAAATTAATTCTTGAATGGAACCAACAGAACAGAAATACTACAGGCAAAGTCATTCCTAAATCTATATAGAAGCTAGTTTAGTATCTAAGATCTTGACACTAGTTGAGATATAATTTAGCCAAATACTTTCAAACAATCTATGTGAATTCAAAATGTACTCTCATAATCCCATTAGGTCTGGAAATTCAGTTCAACAGTAGAGCTTATGTTTATTATGCACAAAGCCCTGGGTTCATTGTCAGCAACAGCAAAAAAAAAAAAAGTATATAGATTTCAGATACATCAATGATGTGGAAACTATTTTAAATTTTATCTTCGCTAGCTCAATAGACACTTGGCAAAGGGCAGTGCAGACTGATCTTCTACCAACACATTCTCGCCATTTGCCAGTTTTATAAATACATGGCATTGTTTTATATAATGTTCTAAAGAGAGCCCAAATAATTATGAATATATAAAAGTACTCAAAAATATTTATTATAGTTTGTCAAGTGTGCAAATAAAGATTTTATTTTATTTTTTTAAAGGCAAGATCCTGGTTAAATATAAACTCATAGCTCAGGGTTAGGAAGAGCTAGAGTAGGTTTATGTGAAAATAAAAGAACAGAGAAAATAATGCTGTCCATTGTTTAAAATGACAAAGAACTGGCAGGAATCCAAACTCCACAGGAGACAAGATTAATGTTAAGTATATCTGTCAACATCCTGTTTGAAAATCTTAGCCAGAATCAGAGGTAACTGAAAACATCCAAAGCTGGTTTCGCCCAAGAATGAGTCACATTCTCTATAGTACAGCTCCGTAAAACATCAGCAAAGGATGTTTGAAGTCAAACAGACCTTTGTGATCGCCTTGTCCAACTCCCAGGCTTTACAGATGAGAAAGCTGGGAGCCAGAAAACCTGGTCTCCGTTCTGCTGCACAGGGAAACTGCAGAAAATAATGAAGAGAATGTGCACCTGTGCAGAATTAGATTCACTTGCCAGTTCAATCACCCACGCTCTGGGCATCAATTTGCTCAATGTAATATGGGGATCTAAAAGCTGCTTTGCAGGGTGGCCTGGAAATTCAGAGCAATGTACCTAAAATATCTGGTGCACAGAAAATCAATAAATGGTATGTCTGATTGCCTAAACTGCTGGGGCTAGTGACAGAACACAGACAAACACTGCAATCCCAGTGTGCTCAGTATACCTTTAGAAACCTCCAGTCAATGGATCGCTTCCAAAAAAGGGGGCGGGGGAGGGGTTATTACACTATTCTATAAATACTTAGGCCTTTAATAACCTGGAAATATTAAATGAGTCAGTATTGTATAAAATGCCAAACGGAATTCAGTCATTTTTCTAGAACATCAACACTGAAAAGGATAGTTCAACACAGGGGTAGAAATCCAGTAACTTTGGAGAAATGCAGCTTACAAATACAGCTGAAGGAATCTTTCTGAACTGAATCTTCATACTTAACCATAAATATGCATGGGGATGGGGTATCAATGTTATGTGTGTGTCTGCCAAATTCAGTTTAATAATTATACCATGACTTATTTTTTAAATTTAGCAAGACTGAATTAGGTTTATGCAACACTTAAGACCAAAAAATCCAAACCTTCAAAGATCAGATGATTTATAGCGGAGAGGTAAAGAGATTATTTAAGCCTTTTTAGTTTGTAAAAGAGTAAGCAAAGCTAAAATATTTACTTGTGCTAATAAGTTATTCCATTGTATGCGTGTATGACACGGAAATACGGGCTCTACCACTTACGAGATACGCTTAATGAATCACAGGCAATCTGACTGCGCAGATATTTTAATCCTGTCTTAATTCTAGTTCATGAGTATGGACATAGTCATTGACCGTGGCATGTTAAATAAGGATGGACAATTTAAGTTTCTACAACCAGGCATCTGTTCTACTGAATACTTTCTTGGGATAGTCCCTTTGAAAAGTAATATGAATCTCGGTCAGCCAGGAGTTGTCTATAACTAGAATCTCCTAGTTACTACTTGGATCGTTTCCAGGTACCTGAAGTTGCTAGTGTGGAAATGGCAATGTGGATGGCTGAGAAGGGTAAGAGGCACATGAGATTTTAGAACCAGAAAGATCTTTACAAGGTCACAATTAGCCCATGGGTTGCATTCAGCCAATCAAAATATTTTAAGTGTTCCTTAAAGAATTGACCTATGCTGTATGTTAGATATGTTACAATAGTTTCAACCACTTAACAATCATTCGATTTCTTTTTTTTTTTTTTTTTGTGGGTACCGGGGGGTCGACCTCAGGACCTCGCGCGCCAACAGGCACCCGTGCCGCTGAGCGATATCACCGGCCCCTTTTCCGTATGTGGGATCCGGGAGTTGAACTCGGGCCCTCGTGCTTGCAAGGCAGGCGCTTACGCCGCTGAGCCATCTCACCGGCCCTCGATTTCATATTGCACACAAGATTGTCAACTTCTTTTGGAAAGCTGGACGATCTGGAAACCCTGTTTGTGGATTCTTACCAGCAAACTTTGGTTAGAACTGATCAGTGGCCACTCCCTTTAATGCAACGAATTCTCTCTAGTTATGTAAGTAATTCTGTCTAATTATGGCACATCTCCCATAATTCCCAATTGAGTTACCTAGGCCAGCTCTACAAACTGACCTTTCCTGTAGAATCCTGATCAGATTCAAGCCCATATTTTAGAGCAGAGAAAAACCAAAACCCAAAGAGATCAAAAGACTGAAGCTAGCTCCAGAATCCAGATTGCTCTCAACTATGACTTTTCTCATTTGAGAAAGATTTAATGAGCATTTATTAGCTACTTCCTGAGATGAATAAGCACAAAAATACAATCTACAGCAATATTTATAAGAAATGAAATACTTAGGTAAAAAGTAGTGCAACTTCGGAAAAATATTACTAATTATTAGTGGCTCCTTAGCTCAATTTTAGACTATACACATATTCTTAAAGGAGGATTAATTATTATCAGGCAATCAGCTTTGTATCATTCGGGGGTTTTGTTTGTATGTTCACTGTTGCAGTCCTGGGATCAAACCCAGGGCCCCACGAATGCTACACAAGCACTCTACTACCGAGCTACATCCCTGGCCAGATTTTGTATGATTTTTAAAAAGACCTTTAAGTTGGGTTTGTTTGGTTCCCGAAGATTATCATACATAGGAGTCATTTGGGGCTGAATGAAATTTAAGTTTCTAGAGCTGTCTTAAGGAGGTTCTGACTTAGTATGTCTATGTTGAGATGCAGGAATTTGCGTTTTTTTTTTTTTTTTTTTTTTTTTGTGGGTACCGGGGGGTCGACCTCAGGACCTCGCGCGCCAACAGGCACCCATGCTGCTGAGTGATATCACCGGCCCCTTTTTCGTATGTGGGATCCGGGAGTCGAACTCGGGCCCTCGCGCTTGCAAGGCAGGCGCTTACGCCGCTGAGCCATCTCACCGGCCCAGGAATTTGCGTTTTTAATTAAGATGATTCATTACTTTTAAACATCAGAGAAAAAAGTTACTTTCATTTCTTCAGTTCTGACCTCATGTTCCACACTTTAAACTTGGTATTCTCTTCTCCTTTTTTTACAGAACACAAGTTTTCTGCTTGCAGTTCTTGATTCTTTTCTTTTTTGTTTCTGTGTTCTATGCTTGCTGTTTATTAAATAAAAACTGAAAGAAGATATAAGGAAATGTAGACTGCCTGGTACAGTTTTAATTATACATCCCTAAATGTATCTGCCCAATCAGAACGTTTTCACCATGGTGCTAGTACACAATATCTATTTACTCTACAAACTTCATGCCTCTTTCTAAAGAATGCTTACTTTGAGTTGAAAAATATTTCCTTTATGAACCAAATCTACCAGAAATTTTTGCAGCTTTAGTTTGAAATTTTGGTCCACTTGTTTTTTGTTTCTTTCCTAAAGCTTGTGTTCTTAGAATATTTTATATTTCCTTGTCTGTACCTTTTAAACACTCTTACTATAACACACAAGTAAAATAAATACTGTAACACAGATCCCTCACATTTGAGCATATTTGAGTCCATTTTATTGAACTAGATCTCATGCTCTACTGTATCAGGATCCATTCAAATATACTAGAAGAAAATTTAAAAGAAAAGTCTATATTCTGTTTTTTTAAAACTTAAACATCAAAAAGATTCACTTCTTGTAGGACAGAGGTTGCCAAAAAGTGATATATTATTTGTACACAACACTACATCAGAAAAAATAAAAGAGGGAGAAAACTTCACTAAAACATCGAGTTTGATTCTCATTAAGATAGTTCTAAAGTACTTTTAATAGAGCAATGTTCAATTTAAAGCAGGCATATTTAATCAGTCTACTCCTAATAAAAAGGTAAGGACTGGGAGGTTGTTTAATATTATTTAATGAAAAAGACCCTTGTGTATATATGAAATAACACAGTTTTGGACCAAAAGTATATCTAGTATTTTCATTTTTCAGTTTTCCTCTTAGAAATTAGCCTTTAAAGAATTTTGTCATTTCTTTTTTCCTTTCAAAATTTTTCGTAGCATGGGTATTCTGCTTTACAAAATAACTTTAAAAAAAATAATTTGAAAATGAAAAGATTTAACATACCTTCAATTTATAATGAATTTTACTTCAAAAGTAACTTTAATAATACTAGAATGCAAGTTAATGTGCTGTGGAAGGAATTAGTGGACAAGATTCTCTACAGTAAGTAAGATTGTCCCTGGTATTAAATGAGAAGCTTAAGTACGAGGTAATATAAAATAATGGCTTGAAAGAGTTAAATTCAGTTGTCTGATTAGCATAGGATCTTAGGAACTTGATAGTTTGAAAATATGTTAACATATTTTTGATGGCCTGAAAGACACTATAATATGGTTCACATATGAGCTAATAGAGAAGAAGCACTGGTTTTGTTAATTGAGTCAAGTTTCCCTATTTAAGAGAAATTTTGTTTGTAGGTACAGTAATTAAAGAAAAGGCGGAACTCTGAAATTTACCTATGTTGAGCAGCAATAAGAAGTCCTGTTTTGTAAGTGTTGGGCATAAATGCAGCCCAGCAGGAAGTTTTCTGGCTCCAAGAAATGGGGGATGCAGAAGCAGTAGGCCCAGGGGAGCCCATTTTGGTTGCCCAGCGTGATGGGGCTGGAGAGGACACGCAGACAGACAGAGGTCACTCTGACCAAAATGGCTCCGGGGAAATCTATAGCAATACTATATTTTTGATGGACTTGTGCTTTCCTCAGTAACCCCTGTGGCTCTGAGGTACGTGGACATATCTAATGAGGACAGATGTCATAGAGAGCAGAAGTCCCTGATCTCAGTTTTGCTTTCTCTGTAGAGCCCTTCTGGAGTCGAAGGCAGTGGTATCAGCTAGAGAATGGGTTCCTTAGAGTCAATTTGCTGTTCAAGAAGAAAATTCCTCATTTATGAATGAGGAATGAGTCATGGACATGTTTTGAAATTCAGTTTCACCTATTATAGAATGCTGCTAATTTAAAACTCTGGAGTAAAAGGAATTATGTCTTTATTTCTGTTTTGCTTTTTTTTTTTCCTTCCTTACAAGGTAAGACATGGTGGGGTGGGGAGGGGAACGCTTTATTTCCAAGGAAATAAAAGTAATATTTTAATCCAGAAGTGAAAAGAGAACCCCAAAACAGCCAATCTAAACAGACATTTGCCTGTGGAGAGGAAGAGTTTGAAGAAAGTGTTGGGAAAGTTAGGGCAGCTTCTGAGGGAAAAGCAGGCCTAGTCCCAAGACTGTGACTGTGAGCCATGCCCTGCAGCCCCCGAGATAATGCACAGAATGTTTGCAGGAGGGAAAATGCTGGGAGGAAGCTGAGACACAAAGCCAGAGGGCCCGCTCTTGAATTTAACGAACATAAACACCGAGGCTCAAATTCCAGCCATAAATGTAAACGGCATCAAGAAAGAGCTGGGTTTAAAGACCTAGGCCTGATCTGTCTTCCAGGCTCAAGGAGTTTAGCGTCTCACACAGATTTAATCATCACTTATCGGAGACATTTTAACACTTACTGTGAATATCTAGTTCTCAGGGGAAAGAGTACAGACTGGAAAGAATCAGAAAACCTGAGATCTGAATCCCAGGTTCATTAACCCTGATATTTTGGTGGTGCCCCAGTTTCCTCATTGCTTGAAAAATGGAATAGCATTGTAAAATTGTATTGAAAGAAATACATGGCGGTTCCTGACACAAGTGTCCCTTCCTCTCCCCAGAGGTGTCTGTTCCTCTGCTTACAAAGCAGTTTGCAAGTTTCAGCTCACCCTGAAGGCAGACACGTATGTGAAATGGCAATATTTATTCTGCTCATTGTAAGAGCGCCAGTGAGGCCAGCACAGACTCCCAGGAGAGCATTAGCTTCCATCTTTGATAGGGTGTGGCAAGTTCACATTTCCGAAGAACACGTGGGATGGGACATGTGGATATCTTTGGAAAATACCATCTGCCACACATGGTTTGCTGCATAACCCAGTTTTGAAGGTCAAAACTTAGTATAGCCTGTTGGGTGTTTTCTTTGTAATAAATTCCATTTCTCCTTGGGCATACAGATGCTTGCAGAGGTGTAGGGCAAAGGCTTTTGTATTCAAAAAGAAAAAACATGAAATACACTGAATATTATTTCAACACCACCACAAATGCATGTATAATTAAGAAAAACTTGTCAAAGCTTCACAGCCATGTCCTTATGGACAGAATTGGTTGGCTTTCTGGAACAGACTTAAATTAACAAGTGAAGGGAATATAGCAAACTTTTCTGTTGAATTAGGTTTTCTTAATATTTTAATTTAAAAAATTACTGAATAGAATTGATATTTCTCTGTGCCTCAGATCTTACTTAATAGTCCCTGGTCCAAAAAGAAAAAACAAAATTAGAGGAAATTACTGCTGTGTTCAGAATAAAATTTCTTTCCCTAAGGAACACATAATTTGGTTAAACAAATGTTTAAGTCTGTCTAAGTTACTTTTTAAGCAGAAATATAAATTAGCCCAAACAATGGAACATGGCCTAAATTATAATCAGTTTTATTCCATATAATAAAAACTGAGCATTCTACTCAACATTAAATAAAAAAGAGGAATTCCTCGTCTCCATGGAACTTGTATAATAAAACTCATTCCATGTTGTGTCCTAAGATATTTCTGAAAGATTAGCTTTTTTTTTTTTTAAATTGTGACACTGCTAGGTATAGGTAATGTCATGGAAAATCATCCCTAAAGAATAATTACCAAAGACTCACGATTATTTTGATAAAGAGACAAGCCAAGGAAGGGATGACTAGGAAGTTATTAACAAACCTACCCGCCATTTCTCATTTGTATCTTTATTAATGATTAGGAAGGATTTTGTTGATGAAAACATATGAGACTGTGGGTTTTTTGAAAAAGTACTCAAGTCCCTACTGAATTTGACTGATCTGGAAAAGCAAATATAAAGAATCTGAAAATAGAGAAAATTAGAGAGTCATTAGTTTAGATATGAAAAGCAACCGTAATTAAAAATAAAAACAAAACTAATTAAATAATTATTGGAGGATTGGGAGAAAAAAAGTAGGTTGCCTTTGCACTGGCATCAGAGGAAACCTGAGGGAAGAGTGGCAAATCCAAGAAGTTTCTTTCCCGTTCCCAGTCAGGCCCTCGTCACCCTTCATCTGCTCCATTCCGCACATTTTTGATGGTTCATCACAAACCTCCGCGCTCTGGAGCGACTGCAGCCCTTCAGGCCTGTGCAGACTGACCTTAGCCCAGATCATCGGGGTGTCCTAGCTCCTGGGCCCCTGATTACGTTCCATTCTGTACTATTTCTAATTGTCTTGTTTATAAATATTGTCAAAACAACTCCTGAGTTCAGGAGCAGCCATTCCTAAATAGTTGGTCAACACAGAGAACAGATAATAACTTTGTTTTCTCAAGACGGAAACATGTCAGTTATAATGAGAAACAAATGGGAATATCAAAATGGTTAGGATGGAATCTGTAAACTTTTCTAAGGGTCCGTTCTTTTTCTAAGGGCCTTTGGGGAGTATTCTAGCACCTAGGCCCAAGTCTCAAGCAGCTGATAGTAACAAGGCACAATCCCCAGTCTTAATCAGGCAAAAGCAATCAAAAATCAGTCTTCCTTTACCTCCCTGCCCACATACCTCCTGCTCAGGGAGCTGCAGGCCAGGTGCTGTGCCACAGAGAAAGGTCTGGAAGTGATTATGTAAGGTGGTCCGGGAGCTGACAGTTTATTCCTCAGCACAATGAATACAGGATAGCAGTGAAAAACTGAAATATTCTGTCCAGTGGGTCATTGGATTTTTTTTTTTTTTTTTTTTTTTTTTGGTACTAGGGATTGAACCCAATGCCTTCACACTAGGCTACATCCCCACCCCTTTTATATATATATATGTATATACATATATATATTTATTTTGAAACAGAGTCTCTCTAAGTCCCTAAATTGCCCAGGGCTCAAACTTGTGATCCTCCTGTCTCAGCCTCCCACAGTGCTGGAGTTACAGGCATATGGCACCATGCCCAGCTTCATTGGATATCTTTTGAGATAGTATTTTTCAAAACATAATCCTGAGATCATCATAAAAATCACCTTGAATGAAGGATAAAAGTTTAGAGTCCTGGGCCTATCCCAGACCAGCTGAATTGAAATATCTGTGGTGGACCCCAGGAATTCACATAATTGAAAAGTTTTAACTGATACCCAGTATAAGTATAGTGTACAAACCAGCGTTTTAGATCATTGGGTCTTTTCAGGGCTTGACTGCATTTTATTAAGGATTTTAGATTGTTGTCACAGTGAAATTAGTCAGTTTTGCATACAGTTGTTCATCAAAGTATAAGTAACAAGAAATTTTAGATTCTGGCAATTCAGATTGTTGTTTGCTTTGAAAATTCAGGTGATTGGTCCACACAGGTTTGCTTTCATGAATGATGAGGAACGGCCAGGGTTGTATGGCCTCCTTGAGATGGGACCTAGGCAGCAGAGCTGAACATAATCCTCAGGACACCACTTCTTATACGCACACTTACCTGACTGGACCCTGCAGAAATGTACATTTTCTACCCCTGGTTGACAGCCTCCTGGGCACTGCAGTGAGGGAGGACCACGGGCCTCTGAAAAATCAGATGTTTCTGGAAACCTCTTCTGAATAATTACCTCCATTTAAAAATGTAATTACCTCCATTTAAAAATATAATTAAAAATATATATATAATTTAAACTGGGCGTGGTGATGCACAACTGTAACCGCAGTACTCAGGAGGCTGAGGCAGGAGGATCGTCATGAGTTTGAGGCCGGTCTGGGCTATGTAGTTCAAGGCCAGCCTGAATTATGTAGCGAGACCCTGTCTCAAAAAACAAAAAACAAAACAAATAAAATATAATTTAAGTTAGAAAAGCAGTAATTTTAATATGGCCAATGGCCACTCGCAGCCTCAGGGTGGGAAAGTTTATGACCCTTTCCAGTTCAACAAGGAGCTGTCAGCAAGATGTGCAGGAATGACTCCAGAACCTTATCTTTGTGTATGTTGCCATACCTTTGTTTTGTTTTTTTACTTTTTGAGACAGGGTCTCACTGTGTAGTTCAGGGTATCCTTACATATATGTTGATTAATATTATTTTTACCAAGAACATAGTATGTAACAAGTATTTCATAAATTATAATATTAACCAAAATTTAAGCAAGATAAAAATTATTCTTGACCCTATTCTAACAATATGTTGGTTTTTGTATATTAGCACTCTCTCTATATAAACATATCTATACACATACATGTTTCTATAATCAAAATACCATGCCTTGTATTCTATTTTAATAATACCTTTTAAATTTCAGTGCATGAGTATTCCAAATATGATGAATAAATTGAAATGTGTAAGAGTAATGGTAGAGGAATGTAAATCTTTCTTTTAACAACAATAACCAAATAATCTAGAAAGACCATAACAGCCAGAAGCTATAAAACAGTTTTTTCCATTCTTGGATCTAGGTCCTGACATTTGCAACACGCTTTAAAACAAAAACAAAAACAAAACAAGAAAAACTTCCTGCCCACATCCAGTTCATAAAGTACTCTTCACTTTACTTTCAAAACCATTCCTTACTTGGTCGTCACCCCCGGATTTCACATACCTCCTCTCTGTGTACAGCCATGAAACATCTTCCTTGGCAGTGAATGTCCAGTGATATCGCTGATGTTGAACGCTTCTTCAGCCAAGTATAAAATGTGGGTGAAATAAGTGCCCGCGAGGATTGCTGCCTGCAGGGTTGTTCCAAGGTGGCAGCCAGTTATTAGCATTACATTTGAATGAGTACATTTCATCCTAACAAAAAGTGGCTATTATAGGCAGAATAATAACCCCTCCTCCAAGTTGTTCTCATCCTAAAACCTGTCATCTGTGAATGTTACTTTACCAGGCAAAAGGGGACTTTACAGATGTGGGTAAGGCCAAGGATCCTAGACAGGGAGAATGCCCTAGATTACTGGGTGGGTCCTGAAAAGAGAGAGCCTCGCCCGGCTGTGGTCAGAGGGAGAGTGGGTAAGAACATGGGTCGCAGACATGCGGCGTTACTATGACGGAGCGAGAGGAAGCCTGAGTCCATGAAAGTGGTTACCCCTGGAAATGTGAGAGGTTCTCTTCAAAACTTCCAGAGCGCAGCCCTGCCAGCACCTTGATTGATTTTAACCTACAGAGATTGATCTATGCTGAGCTTCTGACTTACAGAGCTGTGAAATAATGAACTTGTGCTCTTTAAGCTGCTATTTATAGTAATTTGTTAGAGTAGCAATAGGAAGTAATACAGCAGCTATCTTGAACGGGCATGTATCCCATGGCCTAAATTCTCAGGATATGATCTGTTCAGATCTCATCTAACTGCTCAGAAGCTTATTTTAGCAGACACATTAAATGCTCACTGAATGTATGTGTGACCTGCTTTTCCCAGCCTCTGGGCAGTTATGTAGGGTCATACGATTTTTCTCTGGCCAAGGGACTATAAGCTTCCATCCATGCACCATGCCCCAAGCTGAGACAATGGAAAGCTACCTCCATCTCTTTTTGCAGCCCTCCATCTCTTTTTCAGACAGTGTCTCGCTAGATTGTCCAGGGAGGACTTGAACTTGTGATCTTCAAAGTTTTGCATTTTATTAAGAGGTATCTTGTTTTTCTGTATGGGTACTGCTAATATAGATAATATGCAATCATGTCAAGTTCACAATTTATGTGATAAAAATTGCTTTTTTTCTCAAAATATTTTATATTTAAGACATTTTTCAAGATCTTTATGAACTTTAGCAAAATAGCATATTATGAGCATCCAAAGATGCAACTGACAAGGACAAGTAAACTCAGAGTCTATGTTCCTTTCCTGAGAGAACTGGAATGCAAAAAAGTAAACCCAAAATAGTCTATTTTAAATAGAATAAAGGCTCACTATTTTCCATTTAATCATCCAAGGTGATAATAGCAGATCAACAAGAGCCAGAGATTATCAATTCCACTCTTTTATTTCATGGAAGATAAAATTGAGAGCTAGAGAAATTAAGTAATTTATTCCAAGTAGCTAATAGAGGAGAAAGATAATTCCTAAGGACAAATCTAAGTTCAGGTGGAAAACTGCTATCGTGTTAAGGGCATGTTAGAGTTACACAATCAAAAAAAAAAAATCATATCTTTAAAAAAACTTTTACTGTGATTAAGTATTCATAATACCAAATTTACCATCTGCGAGTGTGGCAATAAGTGCGTTCGCATTGTTGTGCAACCATCATGCTCTCTCCAGGCGACCGCTGCTGTACTTTCTGTGCCTGAGTTTGTCATTCCAGATACCTCCTGTAAGTAGAATCACACAATGTTCATCTTTTTGTGTTTGGCTGTTTCACTTTATATAATGTCAAGGTTCATCCATGTTTTAGTATGCATTACAATTGTGCTATAATTTTTTACAGCTGAATAATATTTCATTACGTGTATTATCACATTCTGTTTAGACCTTCATCTCTCAATGGGCATTAAGGTTGTTTCCACCTTTTGGCTGTTGTCAGTAGCACTGCTATAAATATTGGTGTACAAATATCTGTTAAAGTCCTTCATTTCGATTCTTTTGCGTTTATACCTGAAAATGGAATTGCTGGGTCATATGATAATTCTATGTTTATTTTTTTGAGGAAATGCTACACTGTTTTCACCAGAAACTATACCAGTTTACATCCCCACTAGCAATTTACAAGATTCCAAATTTCTGCATCCTTGCCAAAGTTTGGTATCTTTCAAGATTTTTGTATCATCAGATCCTACAACAGAGCTTGCTGTCTTTAATTTTAAAGTTCCACAATATTGGTATTTTTCGGGGATTTTCTTGTAGTTTTCTTTTGGTTATTTGTGGGTTTACTTTTCTTTCTTTCTTTCTTTCTTTTTTTCATTCTTTTTTTGTGTGTGTTTGTGTGTGTGTGCTATGTTTCTTTTTCTGGATGTGAAGTATTATCTCATTGTGGTTGAAAAAAATCAGTTGGGGTGGGACTGAACCTTGGGCCTTAACAGATGTGTGCTAAGCTATCACTGAGCTACATCTTTAATCCTGCCATTGTTTTTTTTTTTTTTAATATGATATCCTTTTTGAATTTGAAAATATCTGACTTGCCATTTATAAAAGCAATCATAACAATGAAAAAAGCCCTATCAATCCATAAATTAGGAGTCATTTTAATCCTTTTAAAGAGGCACAAATAAGAGAACACATGAATGTCGAGGCAATTTTTTTTCAGTTTTCTCTTTTAGAAAAAAGTGGTGTTTCACCTTGGTTAAAGCCTCAGATTTGAATTACAAATTTATTCCAAGTGATTTACATTTATTAATTCTTTCACATATCACAATTTTTAGCTATTACAATTCAGTATCAATTTCAGTTTTTTTTTTTCAGTACAGTACACCTTGTTTATGCAGTATTGTAATTTTTGCTGATTGTACTATACCGTACAGTACTGTAGTTTTATGTCCTGGTA
Source organism: Erethizon dorsatum (assembly GCA_028451465.1). NCBI lineage: Eukaryota > Metazoa > Chordata > Mammalia > Rodentia > Erethizontidae > Erethizon > Erethizon dorsatum. Next base: position 79,565,813 of record CM051838.1, on the reverse strand, counting down.
TACAATACAGTACTGCATGTAAGAGTTATGTAAATAAAAGCAAAGTCATCAAGTTGAAGTTTCCTTTGACCATTTCTTTGTTCTGAATATTGTAATGTACATATTTCATGCAATTCTTCATTTAGCAACCAATTCATTAATGACCCGTTTGCAGAGCCCTAGGTTAGTCATTAAACAAGGAAAGTGTACGAAAGGAAACTTCAGCTGTGCTTGTCACTGGTGGGATGTAAAATAGAGAAATCCATAGGAAACAGACTTCCAGTGTTAAACTAGTCATTTTTCAGAACTGAATAAATATGCAGGAGTTCAAATAGTTGTATGTCACACAATTTCCCCAAACATTCCCATTGTTTCCACTTTGCAATAAACATGAGCATTTCTTTTCCCATGCAGAGGCCATAAGAAAGGTGGCATTCATTAGTAAGGAGGGGACCGCTTGACTGTCCAGGTCACAGTAGTTCACATGACCCCATACACAGGACAGCAGCAGTGCTCTGCCAAAGTATAACCCACAGGGAATAGGCCTGGGAGGTTGTTTAGAAATGGCCGCTGTGAGAGAGAAACATGTTTCCTTTCCTGAAGCCTAAGTTAGCTAGAAAAAAGAGAGGCAGAATGTGAGCTTCCTGTAGCTTCCTGTATTGTGTAATTTTATTAGACATAAACAAACTTGCTCTGAATCACCTACATTAGTCAACTGAGATATTTACTTTTGTGTAAAATGTGACCTTCAAGCTATATATAGCACAAGAAGAACTTTTAAAATAGTTCTCCAAATGGCCCATCACATTCAGTCCCATCATCAGATCCTACAACAGAGCTTGCTGTCTTTAATTTTAAAGTTCCACAATATTAGTATGTAACTGGCACGGCAAAATGGAACTTTAAAAGTTTAATTTTTTTCCTTTGGAGTCAAGGGGCTTCCAAACTTCCTCAGGCCTGAGGCATAAATGTCTCCCCCACATCCCCTCTGCCCAGAGAAATGGGCAGAATTTGCAGGTCCTGGCCCTTGGAGGTCAAGCGTGTTTTGTTCCGTTAGGCAAGGGAGGGAGAGGTCTGGGTTTAGGAAGGGATGTAACTAACCTGAAAATGTCTGTTGTTCTAGTGTATTCCCTCCCACACTGTTCCTTATTATAAAAGACCCCAACAGACCTGTACTTGGTGAGATGGTAATTTGAGGCTCATGCGCTCATCTATCTCCTTGGAGCCATCTTTGAACAAATCCTTTTTACCCAAATACATAGCCTACTTTGATTTGGTCAGGGGTGAGCAAAGGAACCTGAACCTAAGTGGCTGGTAACAAATGCATGCCAACAAGTATTTGTGCATCACCCACTGAGAGCTGTAGAACTGCTCAAGCCGGGTATCACAGTCTCTATCTCCAGAGTTCTGTGTCCGAGGAGGCACAAAGATACAGACAAGAAAATGCTAACAATAATTCAGGGAGTTCTCTGATGGTTGAAAAGAGGCTGTGAGAAAACTCACTCCTGTTACTGCTGCTATGACGCTCTCAGGATTTTGGAGAAATTATCCTTTGCCTGTAGTCTAAGCTGACCTGTCATGCGCCCCTTCTGATAAAACGATCATCAGAAGTTAAAACAAGGGCCAGTGATATAGCCCAGCAGCATAAGCGCCTGCCTGGCAAACGCGAGGTCCTGAGTTCGGTTCCCGGTACCCACATTAAAAAAAAAAAGTTAAAACAATATATATAGTATTCCACCCAGGACCACCTGTTGGTTCATTCTATAACTTACATGAATTTATTGGTAAACATAGATCTACAGGAAAAATATTTTTTCCTTTAGGTTCACAGAGGGGACAACAACATACATTGAAATTGGGAAAGCAATAGTGAATGCTGAAATTCTTTGTCTTTTGTCTTGTTTTAAGCCCTTTCTGGAGCCCTTTAGCCACTTAACTCTTTTATAGATAAGTCCTATACTCAGTTACCTCCTCCCCTTCTCCTCAGAAACAAATCTGTTTGTCAGGTAACATCGAATGGGCAGTGCCCTTGGACTGCGCTTCTAACAGCCTCTATCAAAGGCACACGTTATGGGTTCTCATCAGTAGTACGCAATGGGTCAAGTAGCTGTTTTTCTCTTATCTCCACTGAGAACAGGTTTCTGGTTTTAGGGGGAAAAGTTGAACTTTACATCTTTGCTTAAATGTAATGTTTAGAGATGATACAAGAGAGATTTGGGGTTTTTTGTGTGTTTGTTTTTGTGTGTTTGTTTATTTGTTTGTTTGTTTTTTGAGACAGGGTCTCAGTATGTAGTTCAGGCTGGACTTGAATTCACTGTGTAGCCCAGGCTGGCCTTGAACTCACAGCAATCCTCCTGCCTCAGCCTCCTGAGTGCTGGGATTACAGGCGTGCACCACCATGCCCATCAATACCAGAGAGATCTGGAACTGAAAGTCTCCTAGGAAACCAAGATTTTGCCTTTACAGATGTCGCAGAACACGGGGAGCTTTTCGCTGTGAGAGATTTCTCAGCAGGGATCAGATCTCTTGCGATGAGAAGGTCATTGAAGCTGTCATATCCCAGACATCCAGGATTACTGGGACTTCCTGCGCTCTGTTTAGGCTTTTTGAAGGACCTGGGCTATTTCAGTCTTCGTCAGGGTGGAAGATGCGGGATTCGGCAGACCTCTCCCCCAAAGAGGTAGATGAGGTTCATTAGGAAACTGCTCTCAGCACCACAAGAAAGCTTCCTGAGTTTCCCAGCTTCTACTAATTTTTATGTCCCTCCCATTCCCCTCTTCTCTCCAACACTCAACACCACAAAAACAAGTTAAAGGACTTAAGTCCTCCAACAGATGAAAGCCCATCCTTAGAGAAAAGGGAATTGGAGGCATTCCTAGGGGAGAGAGAGGGAAGGAAAAAAAAAACAAAACAAAAAAAACTAAACCAATCCTTCTCAGTGTGAGTCTATAGACTTCAGAGACAGAAAGAGAAACAAAACCATGCCCAAAGGGCCTTATCCCCTCCTGACGGGCTTTGCCAAAATGTTTCCAGGTCCTGAACAAATAATTTGACAAAGCAAGTACAAAAGCTGGCAAGGTTTTACATTTATTAAAGGTAAGAAAAAAACATGCTCTGCAGTGTAAGAGTGGGCTGATTAAAAGTAGGGGAAATAAAAGCACACTCTGTAGGAAGACAGCAGATGACTGTGAAAGAAGTACAGTGGCCTAGAACTTAATGGTGGTCATCTTCTTACCCTCCACTACTCAGCCGGTGTCAGGTCTGGGCCGTCCCACCAAAAGCCTGCGGAGTTCTCGCGAGAGGAGCTGAAGACGGCATTCTCCAACCGGCCTGGGTGCAAGGCTGGGGCACCTGTCCTGCACATCCCTGAATGACAGGTCACGCCCACTTGCCTGGCCACTTTTCCATGCCCTGATCTTCTGCCTTAGTGCTGTCATCAAAAGTTGAACTGTTCAAAGGCTTTCCCACGTCACATCAGTCGTCAGCTGATATTGTTTACCACCAGCAGAGCAATTATTTTGTTTTATGTGTAATTTTCTAGAGACAGAGTGATTCTAGGAGAAGATTGGTGATTTTGGTTATGCAAACAATATGAATCTGAATTTCAACTCAACACATGTTAACTATGGCATGGTGGAGTAAATCTGCAAAAGTCAGTGTCATGATGCCCGTTTCACAGACCAAGAAACCAGAGTCCAGAGAAGCTCTGGGACCCACAAATCAGTAAGTGCCCTGGAGAGAATTCAAATACAGGTGCTGTAACTGGCATTGCAAAATGGAACTTTAAAAGCTAGATTCTTTTCTTTTAAAGATAAGCAACTTCTCCAAACTTTCTCCTACTGAGCCCATATTCAACACCCCCTCCTCTCCGCAGCCCAAAAGAAGTGAGAGAACAGGCAGGTGCCCATGACGCAGGCCTGGAGTCCAGTGTCCTTTCCACAGAAAAAGGAGAGAGTGAGCTGACGGCGGCTGAAAGTGATGCAGCAGGTGTGGAGAGCTGCATTAGCTCTCTGCGCTCCCTCTCCCCCTGAACTATTGGGCCCCTCCGTCTCTTTGGAGCCAGCTTTGAGTAAATCCTTTTTCCTTTTTCTTCAAATATATGGCCTAATTTGATTTGGTCAGGGGCCAGCAAAGGAACATGAGCCTTCAAACCTAAGTGGCCGGTAGCAATGTCATTTTATCACATGCTTTCAAAGTTGTGTCTTTACCTCCCTGGGGTTGGAATGGTCCACTTGTTCAGATTAACATCTGTGATAAACCTACATTTACCTCTTTACTGGTGGCCACCTTAGTAATTAAGTAGTTCTGTATCTTGAGGCATTCCTGACCACAAAAGAGAAAGAAAATGTCCTGAATACCCTGGAAAGAGATTTTCAGGTTCAGTTTTACCTATACTGCTGCTTTCTACTAGAAATGGAAAGTACATCAAATTTTCAAGGTCAGTTATCCTTAGTGGCTAATGTGGAGATCAGGTCTATTTGGGGAATTTTGAAACACATGGAAAGACTTTAGATTTTCTGGAGATAATAGTAAGGAGACTTAGACAAAAACTTCTCCTGGACATCTCAGGAGATCTTGAGTAGTAACCATGAATAGGCCTTTTAGATTGGGATCTGCTGTTCACTTCCTGAAAAACCAATAAAGAACAAAACACACAAATTGCCTGAAGACCAGACAGTCCCTCCAAGCAGTAGTTTATGCATAATAAGATGTGTGCTGGAGAGTGAAATGGGGTCAGTCACTTGGCAAGACCCAAACTTCTTGACTCCTTGACTTATCCCAGGTGGAAGTAGGTCAAAAATCAATCAAGAACAGGGTTGAGGGGACATAATACTTATGCCCAACTGTTTGAGTGTTTTGGCCTATACTACACGTTGTATTTGTATGAATGTGGACAAAAATGAGGTAGGAAACAGTGATTAAAAGGATTGGGGGAGGAGTAGAATTCTTATAGCCTGATAAATGTTCTAAAACCAAAATAAATGTTCCTTGGAAATTCAGCAGAAAGAACAAGCAGGAGAGAAGATTAATCTAGATAATGAATGTCATAGAGGAAACAAGTTTCACATTTTTTAGATCTGGAAAGCAGATTGGTTCAGCATGTTTGTTGTTGGAGAAGCTCACATCCTTGCTTAATAAATCTTGTTTCTCAGAGCCATTGACGGAAATTTCTTTTGCACTGTCTACCTCAAATAGTACAGGTGTACAAAATAACTCTTATCTGAAATTTAGGGGCAAAATGTGTCTCAGAATGCAGAATTTTTCAAATTTAAAAGGCAATATTGGCAGGGTCTGGAATAATTCTCCACCACCAAAATATTAATATGTATATTGAAAGGATGTATAAATACTATAAATAGCCTCTCATTAGTTCAGATAAGGTTTTGCTGCCAAGTGAATTCAGATCACATCAGGTCAGATTTTGCCACCAGATGAGCTATGAAAAACTTCTATTTTCCAGAGCATTAAGAATTCTGGAAATAGAACTATGGATTTATGAACTTGTACAAATGGAAACTTCTACTTGATCATTCTACAGATCAGAAGCATTAGTTGATTTATAGAAAAATGGAGATCTTTGAATTGGAGGAGGTGCCTGGAACTGTTTGCAGATAATAACAATAGTTAACATTTCTTGAAAAATTAGTATGTGCCAGACACTAATCTAAGATTTTTGACATGAACTAATCATCTTAAGTGCCTCACAGCATTGAGATACTTTACTAATGTATTGATAGCTCTACTGACAAAAGAAATGGACACAGAAAGTTTAAATAGCTCTATCAAGCTCACACAACAAGTGATTAGAAAGGCCTACATTTGAACACAATTTTATCCTTCCCATAAATGACAATGTTGTAATTTTATATCTATACAAGAAAAATGGTACTAATATATCAATATATTAGTGTTCTTCTTAATAACGAAAAATTAAAGGATGTGTTTTAAAGTTACTGTAATACTTCTCAAGACTCTTGTCTTTATCTTGGAATATCCTTTTGTGTTTTAGAACACCTATAATTTTTTATTCTGAAACTAAACCAATGAACAGACTGCTGACACAGACAAGCTTACCTTGAGTAACAAAAGAAGAATTGAACATTTACATTTTTCCTTAACTGTAGGGGCTAGTTTTAGTCATTATTTTATCCTCCAGGTCTAACTTAGAGTTTTGTGACGATACATGCACTATCATGGATGAATGAATGAAACCAAATCTCCAAAACCTCCCAAAATGCATGGGTCTCATTCAGAAATTCTGACTTGTTCATTCATTTACACTTTTTTCTTGGCTGATTACCAATCCATTAGAATTTTTCTTTAAATTGAACTCTGATGTTGGTTTGTTTTTATATGAATTTGTGGCATATCTGTAATGAGGAAGGAGATGGGAGGCTCACAGCTTTGCAGCTGACTGAATGTGTTATTTGAGCCGGTCTCTCCTGACTCGGGACCATGCTTCTCCACATGCATATGTACAATGCACCTATGCATATGCAATGTGTGATACTTCCAGATTGGACCAGGCTTTATTCCAGGAGCACTTGGAAAACGATGCTGCTTATCCAGTTTTACCACTCGAGATGCCTGACTGCCGGGTGCGATGCTTCCCCCTGGTTCCCATACCTATCTCTAACAACATCTAAAGGATGTCTGACTCAGAGCTATGTAAAGATAAAGAGACTGAGAATGTCTGAAACCACGCTACAGGACAAACAAGATACAGTTTTCTAAAGTTACCTTGAGAAAACTATGTAGTTCCAGTATTAACTTCCAATATTTATTAACTAAGGGCTGATGGCTAGGGAAAAACCCCTCTCTAACGCTATCCATATTTGGCCTCACTGCCATGGATTTACAGGAGTCACTGTTCTGTCCTGTAGCCTGCAGTGTCCCGGGTTCACATTGTGTGTGATGGAGTCACTCTCTTTTAGCAAAGCTTCTTTACTCAAAGCAGAATCTCAGTTCTCGCTATCCGCAGCTCTCCCTCAGAGCACAGAGCTTCTCACAGAGCTTCTGTAACAGATTCTACTTTGCTGCTCCGTAGGACAGTTCTAGGGCTTTAGACTCACTCTTTTCCCAGCATCCTTTGCAAAACTCCCAAATGATCACTCATTCCTGTAACTTCCCCTCTACTATGATGCTGCCTCCCCTCCTCTCTCTTCCCTTCCCCTCCCTGCCTATTCCCTTCTGTTCCCTCCTCTCTTTCTCCTGTACCACAGTGGCAAGTTGGACTATTTTGACAAGAGTGCAACTTGCAGGTGGGATAAGACCAGAGAAATGATTCCTTGTGGAGTAGAAGTCTCTTTCCTCTGTTACTTCTTAAGTCACACCATCATACTTCCTTTCTGGATGTTCTCTGGACCACACAGAGCTGTGTTTACACATTCAGAGCTACACATACACCTGCACGCCTATGCAGGCAGAGACGGCGAGTTGAGGGTTTAAGCCATTCTGCAGTAGACACCGGCTGGGTGGCTTCCAGTTCAATTTGGTTTTGTGGCATAACCCACCGATTGAGGGTTCTGTTCCCAAACCTGCCCCTCCCACATTTCAGATGTCAATCACAAGTCCCAGGTGGTTTTACCTATGCCTCTGAACAACTGGCTATAAACCAGGGTTGCCATAACCCTCTCTATTATGGCTTACATCTAGATGTTCCCCCAAAGCCTCTTGTGCTCATTGGTGGGCTTTGGGAGGGGATTGGATCATGGGAGCCCGATACTCATCAGCAGATTAACCCACTCACGAGTTTATAGCTAAATGTGAAGTTGGCAGTGGCTCACTGGGGATGTGGCCTGGAGGGGTCTGTACCTCCTTCTTACCTTCCTAGATCTCTCTCTGCCTCCCCACTGCCATGCCATGAAGGTACTTCTCCACCACGCTCTTGTGCCATCCCATCCTGCCTTGAATCCAGCTGACTGTGAGCTGAAACCTCCACAAACGATGAGCCAAACAAACCTTTCCTTCTTTAACTTGCGAGGGTTGAGTATTTTTGTCCCAACATTAAGAAAAGTAACTAAGACACTTTTCTTAGGTTCAATTACTTTGCTCGAGTGGTTCACAAACCTTAGGGAAATGATTACTCACACTTATCAGTTTATTAGTAAGGATATTACAAAGAGTACAGATGAAGAGATTAGGGTAAGCTAGGAGGGAAGGACACCGAGCTCCCGGGCCCTCTCCAGGCCGGCGTCCTCCAGGACTTCCACATGTTCGGCTTACAGAAGTTCTCCAAATGTCATCCTCCGGAATTGTGTAGGAACTTCACTGTATGGGAAATCTCATTAGACAAAAAAGGGTCCAAGCTAATGCTGATGGTTTGAGTGGGGAAACCCAGCAAGGCCTGTCTGTCCGGATTCCTCACATTCCTTCCTCCATGAGTAGGGTACAACCCCTTCTGAAGGGTGGGTAGGGTCTTACTAATATCAGCAAGGTAAGCAAGGAGTTTCTTTAAGACCAAGAGCTCCAAGTCAGGATTAGAGTTTTCAGTGATTTGTCTTAGGGAGAAAAATTCCAGTTTCTCTGTCCTGCCCGGGGTAGGGTACTACAAGTCAGAAAATGTGTACAAAAATTAAATATCTACGTATCACAACATCACAAAGCTTCAAGCTCACTTGTGCAATTTTTTGGCTTATCATCAATAAAGTTTATAATTTTCAGAGGCTAAACAAGCTAAAGCAGTGTTAACCAATTTATTTTTGTCCACCTTTAGTCCCTTTGGACTTCGTTTTCTAAGAAAGGACTGACAAGTATTTTCGGGGTCAAGTAACACTAGGGGGGATACTAAATAAGCTACTCACTCCAGATCACCCACCTAATGGAGAAGCAGAGCCATAATCACAGTCACGGCCTCTGGTTTAGCTCGACAAATACAGCACTGACTGTGTAAGCACTGTGGGAAATATAAATGCAGGGGGGACATAAGGAGCTTAAGTGCCAGCTCAAGAATAAATGACGCACTTCGTTATGTTAAGTATCAAAATAGTTCAAAATACATGCTCAGAAGTTCAAAATCCCTAACATAATCATATAACTCTACAATTTGGGAAAATTTTCATTGATTATATAAATGATTATTATTTGCACTGTTGAGGGCTGAACAAAGCCAAGCATGCTGCCATTGAGCTACAGCCACCAATCCAGCTTTTATTTTATAAACAGAGAGGCCGATACACGGGAAGCTGATTTGCCCGAAGCTTTAAGAAATCATTGTGTGTGGAGGGGTGTCCATGTGAGTGCAGCCCATGACCCCTTCCCCTGCTTCTCTTGGAAGCTGCTTTTCTCTTTTGTATTTCTTAATGTATGAATAATGGCTCATAATTCATTTTCTGACCTTTGGACACTATTAACTTGTTCAAGGGTCTATTTTAGAATATGTAAATAATATTTTAACTTAATGATGTGTATGGTAGTCATGTTAAAAATGCTGACATATCCACATTAAATATTGTTGAATACTAAGAAGTATATGCTACTAAAATATTTCTTCTTATATAATGATTTTTTTTTAAAGAGAAGGAAAAACAAAACAAATCAAAAAAGAACAAATTTTCAAAACAACATAATAGGAGGGTAACAATGGTTAATGCATTACGTATTGTTATCTTTAAGTTAGTTATTCAGGATACCAGATATTAGCATTCAATTGTCCAAACATTATTGGCACAAACCTTATTCTTCAATGAACTAAGTAAAATTGGTCGTGTATCTATCTTAACCATCTTATATATATATATATATACAATTTTTTTTTCCTTTCCCTTCCTTCTTTTCCCTATTCCCCTATTCCAGTCTCTCTTTCCTTTTGACCAGTTTCTTTTTGATTCATCATGTCTATTGTACATTTTGGATCTTATGTACTCTTTCAGTTTCTCACACTAGGGAGACAATATGATGCTTACACATGTGTGTCCGGTTTATTTCACTTATGAGTATTTTCTCGAGTTGCATCCATTTACCTATAAAAGTCTCCAGTTTATCCTTCTTTATGGCTGAATAGTACTCCATTGTATAAAAATACCACATCTTTCTTATCCATTCCTTAGTTGATGGGCATTTGGGTTGTTTCCAAGATCTGGCTATTACAAACTGTGAAGCTATAAACATGGGAGCACATAAATTGCTGTGGTACGATGTTTTTAATTCTTCTGGGAAGATACCCAGAAGGGGATTAGCTGGGTCAAATGGGACCTCCAACCCTAGGTTTTTGAGGAATCTCCACACTGACTTCCACAGTGGCTGTACCAGTCGACACTCCCACCAACAGTGAAGAAGCGTTCCTTTTTCCCCACAGCCCCTCCAGCATTTGTTATTAGTTGATTTCTTAATAATAGCCATTATTTCTGGGGTGAGATGGTATCTCAGTGTTGTTTTAATTTGCATCTCTCGAATGACTAGTGATGTTGCACATTTTTTTGTATATTTATTTGCCATTAGTATTTCTTCATCTGAGAAATGTATATTCATCTCAGATGCCCATTTTTGGAGTGGGTCTTTAAATTTGGGAGGTCTGATTTTTTTGAGTTCTTTGTATGTTCTCGATAGTAATCCTTTGTCTGAGGAACAGCTGGCAAACACTTTTTCCCACGTTGTGGGTTGTCTCTTCACTCTGTTGGTGGTTTCTCTTGCTGTGCAAAAGCTTTTTAATAAGATGAGATCCCAGTTGTTGATTCTTTGGGATAGTTCCCGTGCAGTTGAGGTTTTATTCATAAAGTCTTTGCCTACACCAATGTCTCCAAGGGTTTTACCTATCCTACCTTCCAGCAGATTTAATGTTTCTGTTTTAATATTTAGATCTCTGATCCATTTTGAATTTAGTTTAGTGCATGGTGAAAGATATGGGTCTAGTTTTAATCTTCAGCATGTGTAGAGCCAGTTTTTCCAGCACCATTTATTAAAGAGGCTATCTTTCTTCCAGCGAATGTGTTTGGCACCTTTGTCAAAGATAAGGTGGCTTAGTATGTCTGGGGTTGTTTCAGCATCTTCTAATCTGTTCCATTGATCTTCAGGTCTGTTTTTTTGCCAGTACCACACTGTTTTTATCACAGTAGCTTTATAGTATAATTTCAAGTCGGGGATTGTGATGCCCTCTGCCTTGCCTTTGTTGCTCAGAATTGCCTTTGCTATTCTAGGTCTCTTCTGATTCCAAATGAATTTTAGGATTGTTTTCTCTAATTCTGTGAGATATGCTGTTGGAATTTTGATTGGAATTGCATTAAATCTGTATAACATATATTGATTTTTTAAACTCTCTTCAAATGATATCAAAGTCTTTGAACCTAATTATTAGTTTTGTTTTTGTTTTTGTGTTTTGTTTTGTTTTGTTTTGAGACAGGTTCTCACTGTATAGCCCAGGTTGGCCTCAAACTCTTGGTGATCCCCTGCCTCAGCCTCCAGAGTGCTGGGATTACAGGTGTGCACCACCACACCCAACCGTTAGTTCTTTACCAAAAATTTAATTGTATATCCCCAATATCAACATGTCACAATGAATATCTTTTTAATCTTTGCCAAAACCAGTGAATTACATCTTAAGGTATTTTTTATTATGCTAGAATTTTGATATTGGTGTTATTTTCACTACATGCCTTGCATAAACTTGATTTTCACTATTTGCTTTACTTTAAGCTATCTTCTAGACAACAATTATTCAATTTATTAAAAATCTTACTAGGAAAATGCCTGCAATATATATAATATTCTCAGGCTCATGTAATAGACTCATATAATAATGGGGAGGGTCCTTTATTTGTTCACTTATTTGTCTTCCTGGTTTCTTTTCTGTCAGAATGTTACTGATATAAATTGCATTGCTTAAATGAATGACTGTGATAACCTTAAACATCAGTTGCGTAGCTCATCCCTTGATTCAGAGATGTTCTCGCAATCTAAATGGACTGATGAGATATGAGAGATAGCTGCTGTGGTTTATAGGAAAGATTTGCTACCTATTTTTCTTTGTGTAGTAAGTGCAGGGAGAGATTCTCTTTGACACCAGACTGAAAGAGGATTAGCCCTAGTAGACAGTAGCAGACAGACGTCTCCCAGAATAGTAGCGGGCTTCAGAAGCTGCTGATGCTGTGAAGAGCAGAGACAAAGAGAAGCCAAGTCTTTAGTTACACTGTTGAGGCCACTATTTCCAGTCTTACCTGAAGCCAGCACTATCTCTGAAGCCAGTGAATTCTCTTTTTTACTTAAGCCAGTCACACTTGCACTTTCAGATTGTTTGAAGAAAAATAGCACTGAATAATACTCTATTATTGGCATCTAGTGTAAAAAGAGTTTTGTTCATGATGGCAGACGGTATTAGTCACCTACATAGAAGCCACCATTCTTTTTTTTTTTTTTGTGTGGGTACCGGGGGGTCGACCTCAGGACCTCGCGCGCCAGCAGGCGCCCGTGCCTCTGAGCGATATCACCGGCCCCTTTTTTGTATGTGGGATCCGGGAGTCGAACTCGGGCCCTCGTGCTTGCAAGGCAGGCGCTTATGCTGCTGAGCCATCTCACCGGCCCCTGAAGCCACCATTCTTCATCCTTGTTTAATAGAACCTAATTTTATTCATAATCTAGGCAAATGATAGGTTTCAGGGATTTTCCCCATATACCCCAAGATGCTAGTGTCCATTAGTTTTAACCAATCACCTGTTTATTTCTTCCTTTGCAAGATTCCTTTAAGAATACAATATAGGGCCAGTGAGATGGCTCAGTTTGCCTGCCTGGCAAGCGCGAGGGCCCGAGTTCAACTCCTGGAACCCACATACAAAAAAAGGGAAGGTGATATCGCTCAGTGGCACGGGTGCCTGCTGGTGAGCAAGGTCCTGAGGTCGACCCCCGGTACCCACAAAAAAAAAAAAAAAGAATCCAATATAACCATGAAGGTATGCATAAAAGAGAGGGTAGGGGAGGAGAAGTAGAGAACGAAAGAATTCTTTCATGAATATTATGGAAGGTTTCCCAATTCTTAAAAAGGGGAGGCAAGACAGGACTTCCTTTCTCTTGCAACTTTTAGACAATGCCCTGTGAAAAATGCAGTCACATTGAAAATGAAAGGGAGAACTAAGAGAACCCAAGAAAAAACAGCTGGCTTACCTGAGGCACAAAATGAAGTGGTTCCGGGATTACCCAGACTTTCCCTGTGTGCAATCACAAACTCCCACTGTCTGCACTGCTGATGTATGTCCTCTTGTTTGAGGCTAAGTTACCCTGACTGATATACCCTCCAACAATATTGATTGTTTGAGGCTAATCCCGCTTCAAATAATCAATGTATGAGACTGATTAAAGCCAATTTGATTCCCAAAGAGAAACAAATACCTGCACAATGTTAGGCATGTTTTGTGTCATTTTAAGGTGAGATTTAAGTGGTTTCAAGAATTGAGGTGACCAATTAGCACATATGTAGATTATATTTAAGTAGTTCATATTCTTTAAGTCAGAGACAAAAGGGGAAGTTGGCCTGCTGACAACGAATGTGTGCCCTACGTCTTTGTTTGTTCAGGTGGTTAGAACCAGAAGACACTGGGAGGGTCATCTTGGAAAGTGGCCAGGACAAATGCCCATACTCTTAATGGCAACATTACTGCCAATTCCTAAGACTTTTAGTATTTGCTAGATCAGAAATTAGTAACAGATGCAAGCAAAAAGAAGCATGACACCGCCCTATACTTTTAAAGTCAGGAATATTCCACGCACAACCGCGAAGTGCTGCGGGTGACACCTGGGTCAGCTGGAGATGCTAACGGCACAACGCCTTTGTGGACCTGTGTGGACACCGGACAGCAAAGGAAATTGGGGTGTTCCCGGCCACTTAGGTTCACACACTTGGGTTCATCTGCTCACCACTGGCCAAATCAAAGGAGGCCATGTGTTTGGGGGAAAGGAAAAGGACTTATTCAAAGGTAGCTCTGGGAAGATAGAGTGGCCTATTTGCCTTAAATCACCAGCTCTCCTTGTGCAGGTTTGTTGGGTCTTTTACAACAAGGAACCTTGTAAGAGGAAAATATAATGGGAAAATAGACATTTTAGGCCAGTTCTATCCCTTCCTGGACCCAGATCTCTCCCTCCCTTGCCTAAGGGAATAAAATTGGGCTTGACCCCCTCCTTCCCTTGCATATTCTGTCCATTCCTCTAGGTGTAGGAGAAATGGTGGAGTCATCTATGCCCTAGGCCGGAGGAAGTTTGGAAGCCTCTGGACTCCAAAAGAGAAAGCTCTTCTAACTTTTTACACTCCATTTTGCCATGTCCAGTACAATTCCCCCCTTGCCTATTTCAACCCTCAGTCTCGAGGGCCTTGAGGTGTCACATCATCTGGCCGGCTGTCTCATGTTAGGTTGGAGCAAGGTCCCATCAAAGGTAGCCGGAGCACAAACAAAGGGAAGCCAGATGCTTGAGCCTGAAAAAGTTATCACTAAAAATTGTGAAGTCAAATACAAAAGAAAGCGAAAGTCAGGCGATATCTAATCACTACACCTGCTAGAAGGGCTTTTTTACTTTCAGGCAACAGTGTGTAAGGAATCTCTTTCATAACCCCTGCAGCTGTACTTATGTTGGTAGGGGTGACACATAGGTGGCTCTCTAATGCTCACCACTTTACTCCCTTATCTCTGAAGGCACTGTCCCTTGGGGCGGAGGTGGCTTTCCCCAGTGTTGGTCAGTCAGAACTTGTCCCATGTTAGAGGGAATGTGACAGGATTAGAGTTCGTGTCATAACCCCTTCTTGCCAGATTTAAGCCATGTCAGAGATTTAAAAAGAGTGGCGCTTAGGCTGAGTTTACCTAGAGTCCACTGTCAGGTTTAATCCTGTCTTATTTTGTCGTCAGCACCCTAAAACAGTAGAACTTTGACAAATAGTTACGAAGCTTACAATCAAACATAAAAGAAGCCAAGAAGAGCAAAAGCACATCCAGTCTCTACAGTAGACTTGAAACATAGTGAACACGTTAATTAAAAAAAAAAAAAAAAATTCTGTGAAGTAAGCTCAGTTCGCCCAAAAGGTACTCTAACGAATGGCGCTAGGGGCAAAGAGCAGCAGAGACCGCCAGGCTTGTGTAAAGGCACCATGGCGTGGAATTTATTGTGCCTGGGTGCAGGCAGGAAGGAGGTGAAAAGACCTTCTGTAGGGAACAAAGAGAATTGGGCCCCTTTTATAGGGATGGAAAGAAGGCAGGCGACATTAGGCAGGAAGATTTTAATAAACATCTGTGAAAGTTCTCTGGCTGTCTTACACCTCAGTAGGCAAAGTCCTCGAAGTGTCCAGTGTAAATTTTCAGGTGGCTCCAGATGTCCCCACTGTCCCAGGACCTGCAAGATTCCTCTTCCTACTTGACCTCCTGTCTTATCTTATCTGGTGGCTACGGATGACAGCCTGGTGCAAAGCTGAGTTCCCTGCTGAGAACAGCACCTCTGCCGGCAAGCAGGTTGGGGGCTGGGAGAGTCAGGTCGGTTTGGAGCCTTACAGGTACATCAGGCAAAATACTTGAGTCTCCCCTTTTCCTAAACCAATGTGAATTACCATTTAGGAGAAAGTACACACTTTTCTAATGCTAAGACCAAGAACTACAGTTTGCTACAGTAACATTTTTAGGACTTCATAGGTACGCACACAGAATTGTAAACAATTCTGGATACAGGGTGTAAAAATTAAAGTCTACTTTATCAATTAAGAACATCCATTTTTGAGCAAGCATTGTCTCTTACTGACCAAGAGGAACACAGCTTTTGCTAATTATATGACTATAAGCAACACACAGGTAACAATTGAACGAAAAATTAACTACTTTTATAGCATATTAAGACAACAATCATGCTGATTGCATTATACCAGAAAAATTATATTTTTAAAAATAAGGAAAATCATATAATAGTAATTTCTAGCCAAAATTGTAAAACAAAGCTTCAAACAGTAAATATGAACTTTATGACTAAGTAAATATGAACTTTATGACTTAATTTCTCTAAAAATTTAATCCTAACAAGACAGTAGAAAACATAAATTATTCTGACAAATTTAAAATGTCTTTTCTTCAAAGTTCTGCTATAAATTGTACTAAGAACAGATTAATATCCTAAACTTTATTGTTTTATACAAAGATACTAACATTATTCCTGTGTCACATTTTTAATTTTTAAAATATTTTTCTTAGAACATACCATCTCTAATTAGAAATATTTTACTCAAAAGTTATACTGTTAACGTATGCAATCAAATTACAACAGAAACTTTTATAAACATATGCTACTCACACATAGGAATCAGTCATTTTAAAAAGTATGTTATTAACTCATATGTGTGTCCCAAACTATGTCATATATAGATTTAAGTGCTTTAAATCTAAAAAAAAAGAAAAAAAATATAACATACTTGAGGTGGGAAAAGCCCAAAAATCTTTGTTTCTGAAACGTACAGTCCTTTTCTGTGAAAACAAAGTGATTTAAAAATTTAAAAACTCATTTTATGTACTTTTAAGCAAAGACTTGACACTAAAATAATAGTAGTCATCTATTACAGAGAACCAAGTGAGCCTTTTAGCATCTCTTGAAATTATTAGCATTAAGTCATATAAACAACCCATTAACAGACCAGATAAGTCACACAAAAGATTTTCTTAAAACTAACTGTTACTAGAATATTAAATGGGTTGTGCTAATATAAATTATCAATTTTAGGATGTTTTACAATGTACAGATATAACCCTCAATCATGGAGACCTATTATTTAAAGCTGATTTTTGATTTGACCCATAGTTTGACAAGTGTTCATTTTTAGATATTTATTGTCCTTCTAGAATAGCTATTCAAACTTATTAAAGGATTAGATATCTTTTGATGTTATAGACTCAAATAGATTTTAGGCAAAGAGTACAGAATTTATAGTTAGCAAATATTTGTAGTATTTTAATTTAATTATAAATAACTGGGTGTTTCATTTATATACCCATCTAATTTAAGTTTTAACAATTACCCCTACATATCCCACAAAATGTAAAACATCTGACAAACACAAGTTAATGTCCCCAATTATTTGTTGAGGAAAATAACTCTCAAAAGTTGTAGTCCATACCTGGAAATGACATCTACACATGCTACAACAGAATGCTATTTAAAAATCTTTGAAAGTTTTTCAGGGACTTTTGAATTTTAATATTTACATTGACTCCAATGAAGTTTTTAACCAAAATTTGTCACCCCAAAACAAACTGTCCTGGACAATACATGTGTCCATAAGTGAATCCACTTGGAAGACCATAAAAGGAAATTCACTAGTCATGGGCATTGAAAATGGCAAAGCTCAGAAGATCTAGAAAGATCCACAAACTACAGGGAGAAATATTCATCCTACTTTAGTGCCTTCTGACTTTGTCATTCTAAAGCTGTAGAAGTTTGTCACCCATGCAAAGACGGATCCAGCTCTTTCAGGAAATTATGAAGAATGACAGCATGGCTGGACAGTATTTACTCAATGCATGAGACAAAGCTGTCTATTCCTCCCAGTAGACTTAGTAAGAAAGCTCTCAAATAGCCTTTTATTAATGTCTGCTAAGCATGAATTTTAACTGCTCCTACGTCTCTACTATAATAAGCCTAGGGGATGTTTATTATCCATATCAACTTCTGTTCAATAGAATCATAAAGTAGAAACTGCCAGTCCTGGTAAAGCACTCTTGTTACGAAAGCAGTCCTGAAGGCACTCGGAACAAACCGATCCTGAAACTGACACAGCTACGACAGAAAAACCACCATAGGGAGGGTAAATATGTAGACCAGCGTCCTCACCTGCTACTCATGAAAAGCATGACTTATGGCTTTCCTTTGTTTTTTTTTTTTTTCTGTCATGGATTTAAAAGACATTTTTGCTATAAACCATTTAGCAAAATACTACCTCTTAGGATCCCTTCGACTAATACTAGAAGCAGCCTTCAACTGAATTATTGCTACATAACTGTTTCTGAGAAGCTAAATAATTTAAACATTTAAGTAAAAGAATACCCAGTCAGCACTGTATTAATATATGTGCCACATATTCACAATGTTCAACGGACCCTGGTTGCTAAGTTTAAGATCCTAACAAACTTGGGGCCGGTGAGATGGCTCAGTGGCATAAGCGCCTGCCCAGCAAGCACGAGGGCCCGAGTTCGACTCCCGGAATCCACATACGAAAAAAGGGCCGGTGATATTGCTCAGCGGCATGGGCGCCTGCTGGCGCGCGAAGTCCTGAGGTCGACCCCTGGTACCCACACACACACACACAAAAGATCCTAACAAACTCAAAAATTTTGATTATATCCCCTTTATGCTTTTCGGTCTCCCTTACAACTTTTATGAAACTAAAAATACTATTCCAAAAGTCAAAGAACTAAAATATAATTCTAATTGAGTAACATAGGCAAAATGCAGTTCTGAGGACATCTTTGTTACATCTTTTAAAACATTCCCTTAAGTGATGCAAACAAGAAGACACTTGGGTTTATGCTTTCTTTATTACTGAACGCTCTTGTTTTTAAATTAGTTTGGGACCATTTAAACAATATACAAACACAAATGTGCACATAGACATACCATGCAATATACACATTCGTGCCAACACACATAAAACAAAGACTTACAGTTATCGCTTGCCAGCTTTAAAAGTTACTTAAAAAGTTACTCTATTGGCACGATTTTCCATTTTACAGTCTTAAGCAATACTGCATCTTAAATGTGCATGTCTGAAGGTGGGATTCCTGGTTGTAGAGAGGTGAGAAATATGTATCTCAAAAGAGATTGCACACCTACCCTATTTAATCTGAGTTTGAATTTCCTGAAGCTTTTTTTTTTTGCTTTAATTTATTATAGGTCTTAGTCAATTTAAAAGCTCTTGACTCAGGTTTTAAGACATTTTCCACTGTTATATAATTTAGATATAGCTGATTAGAAGTTTACACATCTTATCCTGGCTCTATTGCTCAAGGCCTATAGAATGAAAAAAAGAAACCAGTTTAGGGACAACATTCCCACTGAGAAAAACACAAAACACAAAGCCAAGCTCTTCGTTTGCAATTTTTTTTTCTTCTCCTCCTCCTCCTCCTCCTCCTCCTCCTCCTCCTCCTTCTCTTCCTTCTCCTCCTTCTCCTCCTCCTCCTCCTTCTCCTCCTTCTCCTCCTCCTCCTCCTCCTTCTCCTCCTTCTCCTCCTCCTCCTTCTCCTCCTCCTCCTCTTTCTTCTTTTTTTCTTTTCTTTTTGGTTAAGGAATGGAAGTGGCAGTGTTGCTGGGTGCTCAGGCTCTTCTTGCCCTGTTCAGAGAACTGGACAAGACAAGCAAAAAAAAAAAAAGTGAAGGTTTTTGCATTTATTTATTTATTTATTTATTTTTTTTTTTTTTTTGTGGGTACCGGGGGGACGACCTCAGGACCTCGCGCGCCAACAGGCACCCGTGCCGCTGAGCGATATCACCGGCCCCTTTTTCGTATGTGGGTTCCGGGAGTCGAACTCAGGCCTTCGCGCTTGCAAGGCAGGCGCTTACGCCGCTGAGCCATCTCACCGGCCCGGTTTTTGCATTTATTAAAGATAAAGGTATTAAAGGTAAGAAGAGTAGGGAGAAAAGAAGGGAAAAGAGGGGCTCTGAAAAGAAGTGCTCTGCAGAGCGAGTGTGAGCAGTTAAAGTGGGAAAGAAGCGCGTCCTGCAGAGCACAGGCCTGGCTGGTGAAAGGCTCATGGCAGCCCTGAGCATAATGACCACCATCTTTTATACTCCCATTCTGACCTCAGATGTAGGCCATCTGTCTTAGTGACTTTTCTCATTGCTGAGACAAAATACCCGACACCCGAAGTTAAAGGGAGAAAGGTTTATTTAGCTCACAGCTTGTAGAGGTTTCAGTCCATCATCGGCTTGTTTTAAGGCAGGGTGGCACATGGCAGAGGGGCAACCATTCATGGCAGTGGTAGACAGCAAAAGCAACAAGAGAGGAGAGAGACAAGCCTCTTTCTGCCCCTTACATTGCATCCAGTCTACCGGGATTAGGGCGGTGCCAATCCAATCAGAGGACTGATCCAGCGATCGTCCACCCTTAATCCCAGCACCCTTAATCTCAGCACTGCATTACAAATCAATCACACAGTCTAGATTTAGCCACCTCCAAAAAAGCCTATGACCATATGAAGCTTTGAGGGGACATCTATACACCAACCATAACACCATCCTATCAAAAACCTGCTCGATCTTGTGCCAGAAGAATGGATGGCATCCTCTGACTCGTACCAGGAGCAGGGCTCAGGAGCTGTTGTGCGCATGTGCCGCAGCCATGATTGACAGGCCATGCCCTCTGGCCCAGCTGCTTTGCCATGCCCTAATCTCCTGTCTCAGCAGGAAACAAAAATCAATTTTCAGCAAACAAGTTATGACAATATTTTAAAGAACAACAAGGTTAAAATGAGGACTGTTAGCCAAGGACTGTTAGCCAAAATGAGGGAAATTTTAAACCCCAAGAAG
Organism: Erethizon dorsatum; assembly: GCA_028451465.1. Taxonomy (NCBI): domain Eukaryota; kingdom Metazoa; phylum Chordata; class Mammalia; order Rodentia; family Erethizontidae; genus Erethizon; species Erethizon dorsatum. The sequence continues at coordinate 79,545,368 of CM051838.1, read as the reverse complement.
AAACTCATCAACATTAGCCAAGTAGATGCCACGGACAGTGCACAGAAGGCCTTGCTTATACCTGCACTAGTCCAGAACAGGGCAAGGAAAGCAGATATGGATGTTATCCTGGCCAAAGTTACTCTCAAGAATCTTTTAAAAAACAGTTCCATGAAATTAATATGTGCTTTCAGTTATGCAAGCCATGCGGTATCACTATAAAATCATATTTCTCTAAGTCTTAGGTAACTAAAACTTTCCGAGAAGCTGCAAAGTAGCACACATGTGTTTGTTCCCGAGCAATTTACAACCAAGGCCCTCAAACACAGCACCAGCATTCTCTTAAAATCTCTTAACCCAAACTTTTTTGTCTACAAACAGTTCAAGAACCTTGAATTCTATGTTGGCTCACAAGGAAACATAAGAACAACTTGAAGCTGTAAATGGCTTATATAATTCTAGATGGTACAGAAACACTGCCCCCCATCCTAGAATAAAGGTGTGTGAGAATCCCAGCCCCATCTTTTCTATCAAAAGATATAAACAGCTGTGCTTCCATCTTAAACTCTGGTCCACCCTCAGCTGCTCTCCCCTTACACCAGAGTTATGGAAAATGTCTGCTCGGCTTAGTTTCCAGGAACACGACTGACCACCAAAGATAATTTATCAACAGCCAAGGACTTTAAGTTCCCCTACACTCTCTCTCTCCTTCCTTAGCGACCCTTCAGGCCCTCCTCTCGCTCTGCTTAAACTAGCCAATCAGGATAGATTGTGAACCTTCAAACCAGCCAATTGGGAGAAGGTCAGCTGCTTCTCATGCCTTAGGAAATAAGAGCAGTCTGCTGTTGCATCTCTGTGTGCCCCTGCTACCTCAAGCTGAAGTGTGTTTGTGCCCTTCTGCAGCAGCAAAACTTGCCTTGTCAAGATTTCTTGATGTCTGAAAGCTGTATTATCTGTACTGACAAACTGAGTCCTAGGCTGTATTCCCAACAGGTGGTTACAAGAAGGGAAAGATATAAGGAACAAAATCAAATGAAAGCATACCAAAGAAAACCAAAACAAATGAGTATTCCAAGTCAACAAATGCCTAGAAATATTTTTCTAACTCGGAATCTCCTCTCACACCGATCAGTGCTCTAAAGTGACCTGCAGTAGGTCCCAATGGCCACAAATGATGAAGGCCGTTCCCTCTCCCCACCACTCAGTGCCCCAAAATGACCAGCAATAAGTCCAGAATGGCCCCAAATAGTGAAGACCCTGTTACCTTGTAATGGGCAGGTATAGTTCAGGCTCTTGTGTATGAAGAGCAATGAAGGGCAAAGTGTACACCCAGTAACAAGAGGCAAGCAGCGACATGTATTGAAGATCACAGAAAGTCAGGCTTAGGGCAAATCCATGCCAAAAAAAAAAAAAAAAAAAAAAAAAAAAAAAATAAAATATATATATATATATATATACATATATATATATGGCACAGATAGGGAAATGGTGCCAGAGTGATGAAAAAGTAAAAGCACTGTGCACAGGTCATAGCACATAGAAACAGCAACAGACACAACCGATAAATCAGTCCTTTGGAATTTAAAGGCTATGCACCTCAGCCCGGGTATCTCCCCTGAATCGCTACAGGCGATTGACAGGATGCTGAGTCATCTTAGGGGCTCTTAACATGCATGCTTGTTCCAGAATTCCCTCTAATCTTAATCATAGTTATGAGATGTAGTACATATTTATGAAGCCATGATGAGGTTCGAAGTTCAGGAGATTCAACGCACATATGCTCTGTCCTGGAGCGCCAGAGAGCTCCTAAGTTTTTATTATTTTATTTTCTACTTTCTTAGGACAGTGAAAGGAGGAACAGCCACAAGATGCTGTTTAGAATTACAGGGGTAGAACGGAGTGAGTTCCTCAGCTCCATTGTTGCTGGTCGTACTAGTCCTTACCTCACCCACATGGCACTGCCGAATGAACTAAGAGCAGCTCCCAACTGGGGAGGCGATAGATCTCTGCAGTGCACTTCACCGTGGGGAACCAGGTAGTCCTCAGTGCCCCAAACAACTTTTCCTTTTACCCAAAAAAATGTTTATAGGAAACTATTGCCATGAACAGAAAGGAGGGAGGTTCCTGGGTGCAAGCGTCCCTGGCTGCTGCTGGAACGTCCCTGGAGCCCTGACCATGGGCTCAGCTGGCCACAAGGAGACAGTTTCCTCTTCCCAAGTGGCCACCTAGATACACATCTCTCGGGGCCAGGGACTTGTATCTCTATCTGGTCACCAAAACTGTTACCTACCACTTAGGTTCATAAGCTCAGGATCATCTGCTCTCCACTGGCCACGTTAAAGGAGGCCATATGTTTGGGTAAAAAGGAAAAAAGATTTATTCAAAGCTAGCTCTGTGAAGATAGAGGGGCTTATTGCCTCAAGTCACCACCTCTTCATGTATGGGTGTGTTGGCTCTTTTATAACAAGGAACAATGAGAGAGGGAGATACAATGGGAAAATAGACATTTTTAGGCTAGTTCTATCCCTTCCTGGACCCAGATTTCTCCCTCCCTTGCCTAGGGGTATAAAATTGGGCTTGATATTCCAGTGCCAGGATCTGCATATTTTGCCTATTCCTCTGGGTAGACGAGAAATGGGGGAGTCATTTATGCCCTAGGCCTGAAGAAATTTGGAAGCCACTTGACTGCAAAGGAAAAAAATAATCTAATTTTTAGAGTTCTATTTTGTACTTCCATTTACAGGGTTATGTGAGTAAAAAATTGCCTGCATGTTTCAGACCTGCTACAATTTAATGATTGTGGGAGTATTAGTCATGATAATAGAAACAAAATGTAAATATTTATTCTGCTTTGGCATGATTGCTGAACAAGTTCTTAGTAAAATGACATAAAGTAGGGGCTCTACGCATGTTTAATTTTTTCCCCACTTCCCCTTTCTCCAGACTCTCTTTTTCTCTCACAAGTATGGGGGAAGGGGTTATAGCAAAAAGTTAAAAATGAAATCACAGTTGTTGAAATTCTTCGATGACTGTAAAACTTATATTGTATTAGTCAGCTTATCCATTGCTGAGACACAATACATGATACCCAGAACTTAAAAGAAGAAAGGTTTATTTACTCATGGCTTCATTCCATGGTCATCCAGACCCAGACAAAGATATTATGGCGGAAGGGCCTGACAGAGTAAAGCTGCTCAGTTCTTGGTGGCAGGGATGCAGACTAGGGGAAGAATGCCAGAGAGGAACAGATGAGGGGCCATACAGAGTACCAAAGCTGCTCCTCCATTACCCTCCTGGGTACACCCAGAAATGTGCTTTAGAAATTGTTAGGCTTTTCTTAACCTAATGAAGTTGACATACCAGGATTAACAGTTATATATGCTGTTTTTATGATATTATTTATATAGGATACATCCCAAATATATACCACAAAAGTTCCCAGTATCAGTACAAAAGCATCTGCTAAGTATTTAGTCAGTCCCCTACATGAATTCTCTAAAGTGCCTTGGATGTGAGTCCAATCTGAAAATAACTCCTTCACCATTAGCTTTGATAATAGTCTCAAGAGATATAATTTACCTGATAAAGTAACTAATGGGAAAAATATCTATGAAAATTAGCATTTGTACTGAATAGTACAAGTTTTCCTGAAGAAAGAAAATCTTGCTTGAATTCTCTCTTTGCGAATTTCTCCATAACTTTTAAATTATCTTTTGTAATTTCAAGTTGAGATGAAATTACATCTTGAAATTGCAAAAAAAAGATAATAATAATAAATAAATAATTAAAATCAAGCTGATAAAATTGGAGTGCAATTTCACAGGGAGTAGGCAGGGAACTTGATGTCATCGAGAATGGCAATTTTATGCTGCCAATTTAACTTAGCATAGGCACCCTTGACCCTTACCTTATCCCTGAGTCCATTTTCTTATTATTATGAAATTTAATAAGCTAGATGCACAAAAAAGTGGAAGAAATAGTTGATAAAAATAAAGTTAGATATGCTGGGGTGTATTAGAGGTAAGGTTGATATACAGTGTTTGTTTCTGTGAGCTATTCCTCACATATGTGTAAGAGCCTTCCCACTTTGACATATTTAACCCACTTCAAATCTGCTATATTGCTTCTCACACACGTAAACCACTTTCATGTGTCCTTCTCTATAACCTACTTTTCTCTTTATCCCTTCTGAATTGCACCCTTAGATCCCAACAATAATGTGCAGGTACTCAGGTGTACCACTACCAACTCATTTGTGTCATCTAAATGACCCCCACCAGCTTGTTAGTTCCTTGTGGCTATATATTATATTTTCATAAAGTGGTGAAAATTGAGGAAGAAATGTAGTCTTTGAAAAAGTTCTTGATAACATACTACCCCATGGAAATTGAGAATATAATTTATATATTCAACTCTCTTTTGTGGTGCTGGGGTTGAACCTAGGGCCTGTGTGTGTTAGGCAAGGAGTGTACCACTGAGCTACACCTCCAGGCCCTCACAACATAATTTTTTGAATGAGAATTATAAGGACATAGAGGTGAAGAGAACAGAAGCTGCAGGAGCATATTATGTGGCCTCACAGGGATGGAGAAAATCAGACAAAGTTAATTATTTAGAAGTCTGAATCAATAGGACTTTCTGATAATATAGTCAGGAGGAGTATGGGGGTGTGTCTCAGTGGTAGAGTAAATTTACCATGCAGAAGCTCTGAGTTCAGTCTCCAGCATGAATAAAAAAAAAAAAAAAAAAAAAAAAAAAGATGGATAGAAAAGTGTAGGGCTAAAGAAGAAATCTAAAATAACCCCCAGCTTTTGACTTTACCAAGTGGATGCATGGCCATGCTCTCTTCCTTGACTGGGAAATATTGGTAGAAGATCAATTGTGGAAATTAGATAATGAGTTCAGTTTGGGACATATATACATGAAGTTCTAAGAGATCTGAATATAGGGGTCCGGGCTCCAGAGCTCTGCTCAGATCTAGATTGTAAATTTTATCCTTTATACCAATAGATTGCAGGAAAGGCCGCAGGAGTGAAAAATCACCTATATAGAGAAAGACCAAAGTTGAAGACCAGGAGTATAAGGATACCATGCTGTAATTGCTCTGAGAAATATACAAAATAAGACTAAAGGAGTAGCCAGAAAACTGGAGGGAAAACGTTGTCTTATTACAGAAGTCAAAACAAATGTGTTCTGAGGGCACTGCGAACAAGTGCAATGGTTTAGAGGTCAAATAAGATGAGCTGGAAGCAAGTGCGTAGGGTTAGTGGCACTGGTAACTTCACAAGGCCGTATATCAAAGTAATTAACACCAAACTTGATTGCAATCGGTTGACATGAGAAAAATCGAGGAAATGGAATCAGAAAGTATAGGCAATTCATCCAAAAGATGTAAAAAGTGATATAGGCCAGGTGTGGTGGTGGCGCATGCCTGTAAACCCAGCAATAGGGAGGCTGAGGCAGGAGGACTGCACAAGTTCAAGGCCAGCCTGGACTATGTAGTGAGCTCAAGGCCAGCCTGAACTACATAGTCTCAAAAAACTGAAAGGGGGGGGTGTGATACAGGAGCTGAAGAGGCATTGAGTAGTGAATGAATTATACATTCTTTTAAAGGTGGCAGCAATTGACTATATTTAATGTTAATTGCTTTGAGCCATTAGTAAGGTTAATATGTACAAGGAATACTCCCATACCATGGCTTAACATTCCAGAAGAGGCAGGACTGTCTGAAATTCAGACCTCCCTGGACTTTTTTTTTTTTTTTTTCTTTGCAATGCTGGGATTGAACCTGGGGCCTTGCACATACTAGGCAAGTGCTCTACCACTAAGCTACATCCCCAGCCTCCTTGGATATTTTAAAACCTTCTGTTGCCCTTAGTTGGAATCCACGGCCACCTTTCACCTAAATGCGTTCTCTGGGTCTCCTGTAATGGATGATATATTTTTCTCATACTGAGATATTTATTAGTCTTCTTTATATTGATTACCTACTGCAGCTATGACCAATTATCATAAGCTTAGTAACTGAAAACACCCACCACAAATTTATTTTACAGTTCTGGAGGTCAAATATCCAAAATAAGCAGCAAAGGGTTAAAGCAGAGGTGTCAATGAGTTGTATTCTTTTTAGCAGGTTTAGGCAAAAATGTTTGCATTTTCCAGCTTCTACAGGCCATGTACATTTCATGGCCCATAATCTTGATATAGCAGTGATGTAGGGATGATATAGGACCTCCAAATAACCCAAATAATGTAAAGAAAATGGAATTCTCAACATGCTAGTGTTTGCTGAGGGAAAGAAAACTTCTGTTTAAGAAGGACAGGAGGGGTTCCGTGTGGGTGGCCCAGGGAACCCACTTCTGAAGGGATTTTTATAGAGTAAAACCATGAGGGGAGGCAGGTGTAAGGTAGGGCAAAGCTACAGTTAACTAATAAGATTACAAGTATAGTCACTTAGGTAACATTGATCCAGTGGAAAATCACAAGGTGGGTGTGAGGTGGGACAAAACTATGTAACCAATAAGGTTATAAGTATAATTGCTTAGGTAATATTGATTACATGGGGATCAAAGAGGGAAGCAAGTCATGCAGCTAGCAGGCATGGACAGAACAAGGACTTTCCTGGAAGGAAGGGATGAGGAGATTTTGGTCTCCCACCCAAGGTGATTGATACCTATTTAGAGTATCAATCACTGCTGTTCATCCCTAGTGGAAGAATGTGGGTGTAGTCAATTCTCTTTGTCTTGAAGAAAGACCTTCAACAAATGCACCTCCAGCCACAGTTATCTTCTACATTGACCTCTCAAAGGCCCAGTCCTGTCTGACTGCCTATAGTATTTCCAAATAATTTAGCTCTCTATAATAATCCCTTTCTCTGTTTTCAAGTCTCATCTGTAGAATCTTCAGGTGTTTCTGGCTCTGGCGTCCTGCCTCTTTCTCAAACCTTGTTATTTACTTTGCATCTACCCAGGTAATTCAGGGTGATGTTTTCATCTCAAGATCCCTAGTTTCATTGTATCCCTAATTTAATTTCCATCTCAAGATCCCTAATTCATTTGTCACATACTGGCAGGTTTGGGGAATATCTTTGGAGCTGTTCCTCTGAATAACTCTGTGGGAGACTTTGAGGGGAGATCATTATTCTGCCAACCACGCTTCCTACTTTCAAAGTACTCTGAAAAACTTGCTGAGAATCATGGATGGAACCTTTAGAGCTGCCTGTGCTTCATATTTTATATCAGTAGAAATCTCAGCAACTAATTTCAGCAGTGTCATCCTCAAGTGATGGGAATATTCAACACTCGAGAGAATTTGTTCTAACAGTTATGTGAAGATGCCACTTAGCTGGCATGAGTAGCAGTTGATTTCATTATTTTTAGTGTTCAGGAAAAATAAGTCAACAACCTAAATTTCTTTGTGATCCTTCAGCTGTTATATTATTTTTTATAGTTTATTATGTGTTGTGCACAAATTTTTCTTTTAACTCTAGCCAAGAGGCACTGCCTCCAGACCTGGTACCACATCTAGGGGGCAGTAAAGTTCAGTGACACATTCTGTCATCCCAGGCCTAATAAAGAGAAAGAAAATGAGGGCTGGGGTAAGGTTCAAGGGAGAGAAGGGCTGCACGCCATGAGGGGTAGCTGCACACATCACTCAAACTTGTGCACACAAAGATGACTGGAGCCCATAGTCACAGTATCTGTCAGCTAAATCAGCTAATCAAAATGACCTGCGCCCCACTCCACAGACTGTTTCTCTGTATAGTTGGAACAAGCAAAATCCTGCTAGACAACAATGGTAAATCTTTATCCTATCATTCTCGGAAAAAAAAAAACTCACTAATTTTCATTGTCTTTATCAAAGAAGAGCCCCAACTACACTATTATGACTATGACATCATTTTATTTCCAACCCCACATGACCCCAGAAATGATTGCCTCTTTTGTTGTTGCTTTGCTTTCGCAGCATGGAGGTTGAACCTCACCCTGAACTACTTTATCCCAGCCCTTTTTTTACTTTTTATTTTGAGTCAGGGTCTTGCCCAGTTGTCCAGACGTGGCTTGAACTTGTAATCCTTCTACCTCAACTTCCAGCAGTGCTGGGATTAAAGGTGTGCCCCACTACACCAGGCTGGCACCTTCTGAAAATGAATGCCGACAAACGAACTAAATATTAAGCCTTCCTCATTTCGTGATGCTGAAGCCCATAAAACCCATCTGCACCACTCAGAAAATCAGACAAAAGTCTAACGCTTGACTTCTAATCCAAAAGATGAACTCATCTTAACTTAACTGACTGAGTCCTACTGATTCCTTTCCCTGATAAGCACAGAAACAGGCCTTCATCTGTGTCTCCTTTTTTCCCCTTTCACACAATCTCCTCCCTCTCTACCTTCCTGGCATTTCCTGACCTTCCCATGAAGGCCCTTTTTAATCTTCTGGCCAGACTATCGATCATAGTGTTTCATCTTTATTCTCTGAATGGGCCAGACGGCCAGTGCACATAAGGGCACTTTAGGTCCTGCTCATTGGAAGAAATGAGACAGGTTCCAAAAACCTTTGCTTCTTTTTAGATTGACTACTTCTTGGCATAAGGAACATTATCAGGCTAATGGTATTGGTGTCTTCTCAACCATGATGAAAAAGCCCCTTCTGTAAAACATCTTGATGTGACCTGAGACCCTAAAGTGGGTGGGAAGAGGCCCCGCTCTAACCCTATGTGTTAGCTCTAAACATTTCACCTTGCTGGTAAAGAGGCAAAATAAAATAAAACATTGTCCTCTGTCCTCAGGGCAATGTCTGGCCATGGATTTTTCCCCACTCTGCCCCCATGGACCAGCTTAGAGAGGTTGTAAGTTTACCCTCTTCCTTCTGAAGGACGTAGTTTGGATCTGAAGTTCCAAGTTCCCCAGAGGGATATGTGGTAAAGGCACGGTCCCTGGCATTGTGCTGTTGGGAGGTGGTGGAAACTTTGACAGATCGGCCTAGAGGAGCTCTTTGGCTCGCTGGGGGTGTACGCTTGAAGGGTATTGTGCAATCCCCTTGCCCCATTTCCTGGCCATAAGGTGAATGGCTTTGCTTTTTCACATGCTTCTCCCCTGATGTGTGCACCCCACTTCACTCTACCTGACCAGAGGCCTAAAAGTAGCCAGGCCAACTGATCATAAACTATGACTTACAACCTTTCTCTCACCACCTTCCTTTTACTCTTCTTCCTCCTTCTCCTCCTTTTCCTACTCCTCTTCTGCTTCCTCTATCTTCTGTGCTAGGGCTTGAACCCAAGGCCTTGCACGCATTAAGCACATGCTAAACCACTGAGCTATACCTCCCAGCCCAAACTTGTTTTCTTTATAAGCTACTTATCTCAGGCATTTTGTTATAGGATTGGAAAACTGACTAAGAGCCCACCTCCACCATGGACCAGTGCAGAGAAATTTTTAATTTACTCTTCTCCCGCTAAGGTTTTGATAATTTCAGTCCATGAAATAAACTGACAAAAGACACATTAATAAAGAAAAAAACCCAAATTTATTAACACGCAGAAACACAGGAGCCATACTCAAAGTATGAGATCCAAAGGGGGTTAGACAGTTGAAGCTCACGTAGAATTACACGAAGGTATAGGGCTTGGGCTTCCCTTTATACGAGTGGGAAGAGGGTGTGGCCAGCTATGGGAGGCTGAGGAGACAAGCACACATGAGCAAGGCTTGTTGTGTTATGCAAGTGAAGTCTCCCAGGTAAAAGCCACCTGTGGTCATCTCAGTCCGGGCTGTGTGTCAGACCCCAGTCAGTTCTTCCTGTGAAGATCTATCCTGGACAGGAAGGAGGACATCAGATACAAAAGTCTGTTTACACTGCTGGCTGTTTGCTTCACTAAGGTACATTTCCTTTTTCATATGTTTCTTTTACAAAAGGGCAGCCTTCCGGAGTTGCTGACACTGTCTGTAGTTTCTCAGAACAGCCTTCTTGAGATATGCCAAAGAAACACACTGCAGGCTGGCACACTTCAAGGTCCCACACCAGTGTGCATGATCTTCGAGACATCGTCACTTGGCATTCCACACAGCCGTAACTCCTCCCCACACCAGTGCCAAGGTAGCCTCGCATCTTCCTGTGATAACGTTCTTATCTCCCGAGGCACAGCAGCCGACTTCGGCAAGCTGAGCATGAGCTGTGGCTACGGGTCTTCAGAGGGGGTTCTCTTCCTCCCTGTGTCTTCTGTAGAAGCTGGGGAAGAGTTGCTGTGCTTCCACCAAAGGAGCGATCCTCCTTTCCTCTCTTCTGGCTCGTCCTCTTGTTCCCACACACCGCTTGCTCACGGGAAGGGAAAGAGAGACTCTTCTCCAGATCTGCTTGCAAGGAAATGGATCCATTCATCCACTAAAACAGAAACGGAAGCAAAAGCAAAACAAAGCCTCCAACACTCATCATTCTCTCTGGATGTTCTGGAGATAATTCAGCCAAGTTAGAACCGGCAGGATGTTGCTGGCATGTCAGCTAATTAAAGGAGGGGAGGGGCTGCGAGGACCATGGATGTATTTCGTCAGCTAGTAACATTTACAGGGAAGCCTTGCCAAGCAGCCAGGGAGAGGCACAAAGAACAGAAGAGATGCGATCTCTCTCCTCCCACTTCAGGTACTGCAGGTTGTCAAGAAGAGGCTTGCTTGGATGATTTCTGGCCTACCCTTTAGGATTAGACAAGAGCTTGGTTTACCATGCCTCTTATAAACCAGCAGAAATTTAATTATAAAAAGTTGGCTGGGCTGGTGAGATGGCTCAGTGGCATAAGCGCGTGCCTGGCAAGTACGAGGTCCTGAGTTCGACTCCCAGTACCCACATACAAAAAAAGTGCCGGTGATATCGCTCAGCAGCATGGGTGCCTGCTGGCGCACGAGGTCCTGAGGTCGACCCCCGGTACCCACAAAAAAAAAAAAAAAGTTGGCTGATCATCAGAATTATTTGGGGAGCTTTGTAAAAATGTAGATTCCATGGCATTCCTCTAGATTCATTCAGAATTTCAAGGGTGAGGCCTTGGGTTCTTTATATTGGCAAAGATTTCCAGGTACCAGGTTGGAGGAATCATTTATAAGGGTTAGAGAATCTAAATCATGGATTTGGAAGAGGTCTAAAAGATCTACTCAAACTTTTGTCTTTTCTGTCAAAAAAGAAAAAAATAAACTGAGAGATGCCACATGTATTTTATACAATCACAACCGTATTATTATTGTTGTTAATATTATTAAATGCAGTAGTAAAAATAAATATGACTGTAAGCCTCAAATCAGACCTGACTCTCCCAGCCCCCAACCTGCCTGCCAGCAGGAGCGCTCCTCTCAGCAGGGAGCTCAGCTCAGCACCGCAGCGGTCATCGGCAAGCTCAGGATGTCATAAAGAAGATAAGATAGGACGAGGAATTTTGCAGGTCACAGGACATTTGGAGACATCTGAGGACACCTGGGGACACCTGAAAATTTACACCAGACACTTCAAGGACTTTGCCCACTGAGGTGCAAGACAGGCAGAGAATTTTGATCACAGATGTTTATTAAAATCTGCTCACCTAATGTCCCCTGCCTTCTTTCCATCCCTATAAAAGGGGCCCACTTCTCTTTGTTCCCTGAAGATAGTATTTTTGCCTTCTGTCTGCCTGCACCCAGGCACAATAAATTCCACACCATGTTGCCTTCACACAAGCCTGGTGGCCTGGGCTGGTTGTCCCCACCCCGCGCCTTGTGTTATGATGACCAGGAAGAAAATCTAATGACAACGCCAATTGAAAACTTTGGACTGGCTCTTTCTATGGTGATTTTGTATCATATATGTACTTACCTTTCAGACAGTTATTCACTTGACAAGTGAGTACCATATTCTAAGAACTCTTTTAAACACAAGGGTTAAAATAGTGAACAAGAAAGTGAAGAAACTGCCCCCATGGAGGGTGCACCATAGTGGATGGGAGAGAGTACGGACAGATGAGAATACAGGGTGGTCAGAGACAGTATGTCAGTAAAATCAAAGCAAGGATCGGGATTCCAGGTGTCAGCAAGGAGCTTCAGGTTGCAACTGTAGGTAGGATGATGTCTTAGTCACTTTCCTTGTTGCTGGGACAAATCACCTGACACCCGCAACTTAAATGAGGAGAGGTTCGTTTCGGCGCACGTGTCAGAGGTTTCAGGCCTTGCACGGCAGTGGCATGGTGGAAGGGCTGAGGAAAGCTATGTCATAGTGGCTGGGAAGCGGAGAGAGAGATAACTTTCCAGTTATGACCCAGTGACCCTCCATTTCCAACCAGACTCCACCTCCTAAAAACACATCAGCTACGCTGCCCTCCATGATTCAATCACCTCCCAAAAGTCCCGCCTATGAGCACATGAGGATTTGGGGGGACATTATTGATCTAAACCCTAACAGAGGTACAGGAAAGTCTTCAGTGTGTGAAGGTGACATTGGAGAGCGAAGACCAGAAGGCGCTGAGGCCATGTGCACATCAGAGATACAACGCCTAGCAACGGAAATAGCAAACGCAAAGCCTCGAAGGCAGGAAGTGCCCTGTCTGTTAGGTGTAGCAATGAGAATGGTGGAAATGTGGTAGATTAAATGCTGTGTTTACTCTAGAGAGGAAGAATAAGAGATGTATCAGCAAGGTAAGTGGTACCCAGGCCACCTAGGGCCTTTAAGGTTATCATAGGTTTTTGGGTTTTCAGTATAATGAGATAAAGAGTCATTGAAGGGTTTTAGCCAAATGTGTCAAGACCTAAATTATATTTTAATGGGACCTGTCTGTGTAGAGTTGAAACAAGGCCAACATAGCAGAAACAAGTTGAACATGTATGAAGCTATTGTAATATTTCAACTCTATATGCTGGGAATTAGCAGTTAAATAAATGACAAATAGACACTAAAGCAATTATATGCTTCAGAATATATAGAAGAAGGAAGATGAGAATCTGCAGTTCCCTCGGTCTGTTTAGCTCCGCACATCTCAGTGAGAACACCAAACTGTCACATCAGTGACAATAGCAGTTAAAAACAAGTGTTTTTATTCTACATGTTCCCTAGCTAATAAGCAAGCCCTCAAAGCACCCATGTCCACCAGATCTCCACTCTGATGCCAGAGTCTGAATGCTGGTGTCCCCTAAAATTCAACTGCTGAAATCTGATCCCCAATGTGTTGCTATTCAAAGATGAAAGCTTGGGTCGGTGAGATGGCTCAGAGGCATAAGTGCCTGCCTGGCAAGGGCGAGGTCCTGAGTTCGACTCCCGGTACCCACATACGAAAACAGGGCCGGTGATATCGCTCAGGGGCACAGGTGCCTGCTGGCGCATGAGGTCCTGAGTTCGACCCCCGGTACCCACAAAAAAAAAAAAAAAAAAGAAAAACAAAGATGGAAGCTGGGCATAGTGGCTCACGCCTATAATCCCAGCATTCCAGAGGCTGAGGCAGGAGGCTCGCTGTGAGTTCGAGGCCAGCCTGAACTACATAGCAAGACCCTGTCTCAAAAAAAAAAAAAAAATGAGCCTTTAGAAGGTGGGTAGCTCACGAGGGCTCTGGCTCATGAATGTTTCATTGCCCTTATAAAAGAAGCTTGAGGGAGTCAACAGCTTTTACCATGTGAGGACGAGGGAAGTACCATTCACAAGGAATGGGACCTCACCACACAGTGACCCTGCTGCCACCTTGATCTTGGAATTCTCAGCCTAGATTTTCTCTTGTTTATAGACTACCGAGAGTATATACTGCAACCTGTAACACACAGGTATTGTACCTGTTTATTTTTAAGTTACCAAACTTATTTGCCAGTCAAATCTGTTCTTATAGTGCTGCTTGTTTTTCCCCAAATCAAAAAACACACGCCAACTTCAAATGTACTGTAAATGTTCACAACATTGTGAAAGGAAGTTGAAATGCCTTTTAAATCAGTCTTTTGGCACTGTAGAGACTGGTATTTTTCCTTACTTTTTTTTTGGTGGGACTGAAGATTGAACCCAGGGCCTTGTGCAAAAGTAGGCAAACATCCTAACACTGAGTTACCTTAAAATTTTTATTTTGGACAGGGTCTCACTAAGGTGTGCAGGCTGGTCTTGAACTTGTGATCCTCCTGCCTCAGCCTCTCAATTAGCTGGTATTACAGGCATGCACCATCATGCCTGGTCAAGACTGACCTTCTTAAACAAATAAAAATACTAAAGAGGGAGAATGCAGAAAACTTTAAGACATAGTAGTAATCTGAGTTTCAAGTCATAAACTGTTTATATGACAAGAATTCATCAAAAACATGAATCATTTATTTCAGAGAATTGTTCTTTCTAAATTGTCCATTGAGAAGGGTAGATAACTAGGTTTGTGTGTTTTTATTTTTTGTTCAAATGAGAATATATTTTATTTATTTATTTATTTATTTATTTATGTTTGTTTGTTTTTCTGTTTTTTGTTTTCTGAGACAGGGTCTCACTATGTAGTGCAGGCTGGCCTTGAACTCAATATGTAGCTCCAGGCTGGCCTTGAACTCATGGCGATCCTCCTGCCTCAGCCTCCCAACCATTGGGATTACAGGCATGCATCATAATGATGTGTCAGACTACAAACCCAAGTATGACAAGAGAGGAAACTAGACCCTTTGGTAGTTGGTGACAAACATACACAGCTTTTGAAATCAACATGAAGTGAGTCAGAGTGCAGAGGAGCATTTGTGCAGAGGAGGCTGATACAGTTGTTTAGGCCAAACAGTAATCCTGGGTGGCTCTGGTAGAGCGAGGTGTGTAATCACCTCACCAGGAAAAGTCTTTCTTGTAGAGTAAATACTTGGCAGGCTTGGTCATCTGCTTGAAAGGCAGAGAGAAAAGTAAACTTTCACAAGTAAGTATCCGGCAGAGGTGTTTGTCTAAGCTAATCATAAATGTCCTTTAGGGTCTAACGTAGGGCCGCCTTCCCTGGCCCCACAGTGGAGCTGTGACTGTACAAGCCAACATCACATCTTATTTATTCTGTGTGCAGAGTCCCATCGTTAATTACTGGACAAATGAATGAACAAAAAGACAACTAGGGTGGATACTCACTCTCCAACATCTGACTGGAAGCAGCGTGCTTCCCAGGGTTAGAGGTATTTGATTCAGAGACGAGGTCGGTGCTTCGCTGCATTTCTCTGTTCAGTGAATGCTTTCGGGTGGCAGCAGTACAGGAATCTACAGGGGCACAAACTTCTTTAGGAAAAAATTATTAGAAAATCTGAAAAAGTCTTCAGCCATTCACTGGCTCAACATTCAACACTGTGCCATTATTTAGAGAAAACTCAACTTCCTGGGTTCCTGAAGCAATGTTCTCACATGTTCTAGGTCTCCTGCCCTGATATGACACCCCATGTAACTTCTCTGATTCAGAACACGAGTACGCAGTCATCTCCCTGTCCGTGCATCATATCTTCCCACCTGTCATTTACTTCTGTAACAGCTTGCACCTGCAGAGATAACTAAATGTACATTTGGGGCTAAAGATAAGCTTAGTGGTACGGTGTTTGCCTAGCGTTCTCAAGGTCCCGAGTTCAATCCCTTGCTTGCAGGTGCAAGCAGATTTTACCCGCTGATTACAATTTGGCAGCCAGTGCCTGAAAGCGAGCTACTTGATTAGAGAATCATCATAGAAATGTTAACGAGTTCCTGTACTGAGTGGCATGCAAGACTAGATTATCCCCAAAATACATTCCAACTCTCAGGCTTTGAGCTATCCCTTAAACTATAATTTCTTCTTCTGTAACCTATTTTGTTATTATTAGGTATTTTTTATCAAACTTTTTGTGGCACTTTGCTAAGAGCATGAAGGTTTTGAGGTTGTAAAGAAATGGAAGCTGGAAGTGGCCAGAGGCAATGTCACCATTTCTTCTGGACCACTGGTCTTTCAAGGCTGCTGCACAAAGAGAACACAGCCTGGCCCAGCTGCAAATGGAAGTCACCCTACTTTCTACATTTTTCTGACTGTCCCCAATTTCTACCACGTGTCTCTTGTCTCCTTCTTGCTATGACCCTAAACCTCATTCGTACCCATTCTGGGGCTTGTGGATGCCAGACAAATGCTCTTCCACTGAGCTACATCCCCAGGCTCCTAACATCTATTTTTGTGTGTGTGTGTGTGGGTACCGGGGGTCGAACTCAGGACCTCACGCGCCAGCAGGTGCCCGTGCCGCTGAGCAATATCACCGGCTTTTTCTTCGTATGTGGGTACCAGGAGTCGAACTCAGGACCTCGCGCTTGCCAGGCAGGCGCTTATGCCGCTGAACTATCTCACTGGCCCCTAACGTCTATTTTAAGTGCAGGAAGAAAGGAGAAAATAATCAAAAACTGTGTATGCTTATAAAAGCCTCTGCAAAAATGCCAAGTTCATGCTTTGCCTGGCTGACTAGGTTTTCCTCTCTCTCAAAGACTGAAGGGTGCTTCTTGTGGATGTCTCTGGGTCCCGTGGAGTCTTTGGTGTGGGATCAAACATGGGTTTACCTGGCCAGATGGCAGAACCTCCATGATCCAGCAGGTGTGGCTCTGGCGAGATTATCTGTCTGCCCCCAAAAGTCTACAGAAGACTGCAGATATTTGAGACGTGGTGCATGGGAGCTGTCAGGACACTGGGGCAAATGCCCCTCCCTGTTACAGATGAGGGAGGCCTGATGAAGAAAGAGCAGAACGATTGTTAGTGGTAGAGTCAAGAAAACTCACTGGGACAATTCCTAATATACATACGGAATGGGAGACACCCAGAGTGCCCATGTTGTTGAAGAGTTCAAAACCCTTTTATTATATGCAATGTGTTTAGAAATAAAATTATATTATATGTGTTAAAAGATCACTTGATAGTAAAATAGTGTTGTATGAGAAATTTCCTTTTTGGTGTACATACCCCTTAGCTTGCCTCCTAATTGGTATTCTCATGTAGAAAAATGCAGGGGGAAGCAAAGATCTCCTGCCATCTCTCCTTTCTTTCAGCTTCATGTTCCTTCTCTACTACTTTTCAATTGTCTTCTCCCTGTGCTATGGACTGAATTATTCCTTCCCCAAATTCATAGGTTGAAGCCCTGAACCTTGGTGTTATGGCCCTCAGAGATGAGGCTCGTGGAAGGTACTGTAATTAGGAATTAGGGCTAGATGAGGTCATGAGGATGGAGCCCTCATGATGAAATGAGTGCCCTAAAATGAAGAGACACCAGAGAGCTTTCAATCCCCTTTCTCTCATCACGTGAGGACACAGAGAGAAGGCTGGGGCCATCTATAAAGAAGAACCTGAACCAGAACCCAAATATCCTGACAGTGTGATTAGGGATTTCCTTCCTCCAGAACTGTTAGAAACAGATGTCATTTGTCTAAGCCAGGGGTCCTCCAACCCCTGGGCCATGGATCAGTACCAGTTCTTGGTCTGTTAGGAAGCAGGCTGGAAGCAAGAGGCAAGCAGGTGGCAAGCGAGTAGAGCTTCCTCTGTGTTTGTAGTCCTTCCTCATCACTTGCGTTACCACCTGAGCTCTACCTCCTGTCAGATCAGCAGTGACATTCGATTCTCATAGCAGTGCAAATCCTTCTGGGAACTGGGCATGCAAGGGATCTAGGATGCCTTCCAGGAAACTACTCTCTGGTGCCAGAAAACTCGGGCACCACTGGCTCTAAGAAACCCAGTGTGATTTTCTGTAGTATTCCAAGCGGACTAATATACGCTGCTTCTTCTTTTATTTTCTTTCTACTTTCTCCCTCTACTTCTATGTTTGAGACAGAAAATGTGTCTATATAATTGCTCATGTAAGGCTTTTCTGCTGCAGTTTTTTGCCCCCATTCATTAGAACAAGTTAAAGTTATCAGTTTTCTACCTACATTGCCTTATTGAGAGAGAGAGAGAAAGAGAGAGAGAGAGAGAGAGACCAGTTTGGTTAAAGAGAGTAGCACAAAACTATTTTTTTTCATCGTGCATGTCTGTTGAGGGAAAATTCTTGTGAAAGGAGAAGAGAGGCTGGGGAGAAGAAGATTGAAGGAGAGATATAAGAAAGAAGAAGCTGACAGATGCGCACACTCAAGAGGAGTGGCTCCTGAGACCCCCACTCATCCCTGAGGCCCACCTTCCCATCCTGTCCACTATTCTTCTCCTTGGCTTCTTCCCACTCCCACTTGTGGCACTTTTCATTTCTTTATTTCTGCTCCTGTTGAAACTTAGTCCAGTCCATAAGAACCCATTCTGCCAAAATAGATGTCCATGCTTCCACCTTCTGTAACCTTCTAGGGCCACAGAAAATTGACCTCTGGTTGAAAATCAGTGTTCTCATTTGTGCAAGTTAACTAGATCTGTGCATCTACAAGTAACATGTTTACCTAAGCGTCAGTGTGTGCTCATCTGAAAAGAAATATCACCCAGCACCATCCAATTGAAATGGAATGAGTGCTACAAATGCAAGCCACATATTTTACATTTTCTAGTAGCTACTTTTTTTAAAAAAATAAGAATATGTGAATGAAAAAAATCGCAACAATATATTTTATTTAACACAATATATCAAAATATTATCATTTAATACATAAATAATAGAAAATTTTAATGAGAAATTTCACCTTTTTAAAAACTTAATCTTCCAAATCAACAATTTACAGCATGTTTCCTTTCAGACGAGGCACATTCAACTGCTTATTGGCCACGTGGGGCTGCCGTACTAGACAGTGGAGCTCTTGCCAGATGAAAGCAAAGGTGAGGAGGCCCTGGCCTATCTGCAGAGGAGGCTGGCCTCTTGCCCTCTGCACTTTCTCTCCTGGGCTGGAAAGCACATGCTTATTGCAGATAGAGTGATCTAAATGCTCCTTTGAAGGTTTGAGAATTCTTTTTCATGGCTCTTTATCTTAAAGTCACTCAAACTGTTACCTGGGTTCTGAAGTATTGTACTCTTTCCAGGAGGTTTTCTAGGGTCTTGTTGTCCTGAACAAAGAATTGGACAGGAAATGAAGTAGTGAAGTTTTACATTTGTTAGAGGCTTTAAAGGTAGGAAGAGGAGTATGCTCTGTGAAGTGAGTGTGAGCCAATTCAAGGTAGGAAAAAATATACTCTGCAGCGTGCAGAGCAGCCCAGTGAGAACGCTCACAAGGTTAGTGGCTGCCATCTTTTGTCTCCCGTTTGGATGTCAGATCTAGGCCATCCTGTCAAAAACCTGTCTGATCTTGTGCCAGAAGAATTTAGCATTCTCTGCTTGGGACCAGGCACAGGGCTTGGAAGTGGTTCTGCGCATGTGTCCTGGAGCTCTGTGATTGACAGGTCATGCCCACTTGTCTAGCCACTTTGCCATGCCCTAATCTCCTGCTTCAAAACCACCATCTTCTTAAATACGAACATTAGAATTTCAAATAATAGGAACAAAAAAGATTCCATGTAGATGCTTAAAATTTAGTAATTGTTAACAATAATTTCTAACAGCACAGAATGGCCTAATCTCTCCTCTCAACACTGTTTGTTTGTTTGTTTGTTTGTTGAGACAGGGTCTCACTATGTAGTTTTGGCTGGCTGTGAAGTCACTATGTAGTCCAGGCTGGCCTCGAATTCATGGTGATCCTCCTCCCAAGTGCTGGGATGACAGGGGTGCACCACCTTGCCTGGCTATGCTCTTAATACTCTTCTGAAACCAAAAAGATCCTGTACATTGGGCAACTTGATGATCAAAATTTCTTCCTGTGACCCCTGAGAAAGTGATGACAGCCAATCAGTCTTGCCAAGAAAATAATAGGTGATGCCTTGCCTGCAGCCATAACTAAGCAAAGCTGCCTCATCTTTAGATGTGTGGTACACAACAGCAGCAGGCTTTATATCCTGGCCTGACAGGAGTTCATTCCTTAGGTGCAGCTATGAGGATTGTTTTCACTGGGGACTGAGTAAATATTGGACCTTCAGTTACAGCAATCACATGACCAGACCATGTGTCAGGTTCATTCATACATTATTTGGCTCCATTATTCCTAAAATGATACCCAAGTCCTTGACTTCCTCTTCTACTTATACCTAAGTATTCCTTTTATATAATGTGGAGAAATTTGTTGATGAAATTTTCAAGAAAAGAGTGAAAGAGAAGGGCAGTGCTGCTAAGGTCTAGTAATGTAAGGTTTACTTCGTGGAGCTAAATTTTTGGATGAGCTACTGAAGTTTGTTTTCAAGGACTCCCTGCTGTCAATCACTATCTCTTGTCTCTTTGTTGGAGCTTCCCTCTCTCCTTCCTTATTCGATCTTTATCCTTATCTAAGGGATTAGGTGACAGCAATTGACAAAGTATAAGCTTTTATGTCCAGGAGAAATTTGAAATTTTGTTTGAAAATGCTGAAAGCCTAAAAGAACGTAAAAGAACTGAATCTCTATGGGAGATACCATGCAAATACAGTAGTTTCCTGGATCACTTCAAGTTACACCCCTCCCAATTCTACAAGTGATTTGGATTGAGAAACTCATCTTTTCTATCATTTTTATGATACGGTTTTTTTCTCAATTAAATAAAAATTTCATTCAAAGCATATTTTCACTTGATGGTAGTTCTTGTGAAAGGTTCTGACGATGGCTGTTGTTGTAGGTTAATTTTCAAGGTCAACTCATTCCCATAGCTAATTGAAAGTTAAATAAGTACAAATGTTTAGAAAAAAAAGAGTTGGCAAAGGCTGAATCTCTTCACTCTCAAGAGGCTTCCAAGTTCTTTGAGAAGCATCATAATATTTCCCCTCACTGGGTCTAGATTCCCTTCTCAGTATATTTAACCAGATGATGTAACATCTCCGCTTTCTTTTTAGAACGTGAGAAACGAACCTTTTTCATCTTCCCTCTCTTTAAGTTCTGAGAACTCCAATTAGAACTGCTCAGATTTTCCTTTTCTTGTTTGCTTCAGCAGCTGACTTGCTGGAAGAGTGCTGTGAAGATCTCCTACCTGTGGAAGAAGGTGATAGGAAAATCGGCTTGATTATGGAGCTGTCAACACAGCTTTCCCTTCAGACTGAGAAGATCATTCAGCTGGAAGAAGCTTTGGAAGAAAAGGAAAGGAAGATTCAGCAGCTGGAAGCTAAGCGGAGTTGCCATCTTTCCCAAGAGGTTGAGGACCCTCCAAAATGCTTAGAAGAAGCCCCAATTTTCTCTACTAGCATTATTCCTGTGGTCTCTAGTGAGATTTGTGACAATATCCAGTCAGAAAACAATAAAAGTGTATTGAATCATTAAAGAAGTGTCTAGAACACACATAGTCTTTCAAGAAGCTCCAGGGGCACAATTGGTTAGCACGCGGTACTTACACACAAGTAGTCTTTCAAGTTCAAGTTCATGGGTTTGAATTTCTATAATGTTCACATTAGAAGGAAACAAAAGAAAGGGAAGCATTCAGAAGCCAACACTGAATGTTTCCCCGTAGACGGAAGTAGTCACGTAACCACACAGATGCAGAATATCGTTTGTAAACATTCCTGACTGGTGGCAGAGGGAGAGGGAGGAACAGAAAACTAGACAGTGACATAATTTCGCATGATAATCTTAGCAAAGTTCTGTCACACTGAAGGGAGGCCTGGCACCAATCCTGTGTTGGTGTGCAACCTGTGGTGAACGGAAAGCGGTCGTGGAGGGCCAGCTTCAGCCTCAGGAATGTACGTGCAGTACTGAAGAGTTGAATCTTTGCCAACAGAGTAAACGGCTATAAGGTCTCTCCTTTTATGTCCCCTGGAGTTTATTTCTTTATGGCATGCATTTTATAACCTTAGCAAGGGTAGAAATGAGGTAAAACTAAAGCAGTAATAATAATAAAAAAAGAAGAATGGATGAATCAGAGCCACAGTCCTTTGGGAAAACTGTCCTGGGATAGCATCTCCCTGGGAAAACACACAGCACTGATTTTTCCCTCAGGACTAAGACCAAGAACAAAGCAAAATACACTGTTCTGTTATGATTGTGCCATGTAGCTGTGAGCAGCAAAAAATAATGGCAAGAAAAATGGAGAATGAGGAAAGGAAATCTATCTTGTAATTAACGAACTAGAATGAATCATATATTTTTCTCCCACCTATCTCTCACATGAACTGTTTCCCTGCCAAAGGGAACAACTAGGCACTAACTGTTAGGAAGAATTTGATACTTGGTACAGTGGTGTAATGTTACTCAGGCAGACTGCTCTAGATCTTTCGTGACTGTACCGCTATTTCTCAATTTAATTCAACCCATTGAACAAATATTCATCCAGACTATTCTATCATCCAGGCCCAATAATAAATAAAATGAGTGTTAGAAATTTAGCGAACATGAGAATCACAACTTTCATCACCCAGTTCATAGACACAGGAGCGTCTCCTTAAAAGTAAGCCTGATTACAATGAGGAGGGAAATGGAAGAGGAAAAGTGAGTGAGCTCAGGCTAAACCTTATCAGCATTGCTTTCATGGAGGTTCTCAAATCCACCGAGCAAGAGTGATCAGTATTTCTGAATTTTTGATACTATACCTTTCAATATCTTTCTTGCTGAAAATTTTGTTAAAGTCATGTCTATTTATAGCCTTCACAGCTCTATATTTTTTAAACTACCAATAAATACTGAATTTTTCAAAAAAGAGTGATCAGTAAGAATGTATATTCCTGGCCTCTGTTTTAGGGCCCAGAAAATACAGTTTAACAAATACACGTGATATGTATGCCAGGAACTGCATTTGAAGACAGGGTGAAGGACTTCAAGCGGAGCTCGCATGCTGTTGCTCCCAGACCGCTGGACAATCCTCAGAAGGAGGGATGCTCCTTACAAACTGGGGTGAGTCCTTTATCCGATTTAACTCTGCAAAATCTGACTACGGCTCCTGACTACCTACCAGACAGGGTTTCCAAACTTGAATTTAAAAAAAATAGGAAGTAGTTGGAGTTTTGGATTCACATATGATAGATTTGTGACTCTTGAGGTTTACTACAAAACAAACAAAATAAAACTAACTGGGACCTTCTACTACTTTCTGTTTTTATTTATGTATTTTTATTTATTTATTTATGTATTTTTGTGGGTACTGGGGGTCGACTTCAGGACCTCACGCACCAGCAGGCGCCCCTGCCGCTGAGCGATATCACCGGCCCTTTCTTTTCCTATGTGGGTACCGGGAGTCGAACTCAGCCCCTCGCGCTTGCCAGGCAGGCGCTTATGCCGCTGAGGCATCTCACTGGACCCTACTTTCTGTTTTTAAAAGAGCTAGAATCTTCTCAAATTTGTACAGAACCTCAGTTTCATATGTAATGGCTGCAAACATGTACAGGTGTCTTTCAATATAAAAAATGAGACTAATTTTCAACTCACTGAGCATGAACACATACTCCAGAAAAGCACTTTTTTACCTTTTCCTTGACTCTATTTCAGCCTACAAAGAATCCATTTCCACAACCTTTCTCTCTAGTCCCCCATCTCACTTCTCTAAACCCCATTATCTCCTTGGTCAAACTTCACGATCTTCACTAGCCCCAACGAGATGCCTCAGTTTCAGTTTGAGGTTCCGCTCACTGCTCTTGACGCTATCGTGCGGGGTTCACATTTCTTCACTGTGTACTTCTGGGGGAAAGCTTTAAAATTTTCCCTCTTGTTAAGAGTGAACCTTTTCGAAGACAAACTACAATCTCCACAATTTCAGTATGCTATCATGCTAACCAAGTTTGCAAATCTTTATTCAACCAAGGATTATCTTAATACCATGCAATATTGGGGGTGATATAGAGGGAAGGTAGGGAGAGTGGGGAAAAAATCTCATCACATCCCACAGACAGATGTCACCTGCTAGATCAATTTCCTGGAATGTCTTGGTTAGCCCTCACTCTGAAAACAGCCTTACAGTGGAGATAAAGTAATAGGCAATTAATAATTAATTGGGCCTGTCACCCCTAAACATCCATCGACCAGCCACTGAAGAAGAAAGCATCAAGGATCATATTACTCCGTAAAACCATATTTACAAGAATTGTCTTGATTCAGGTCCACATTTGAAGAAGATTTGGTCCGAAGGTGAACAGGCTAGGCTTTAATAGTGGTTCTTTAGTGACAAGAATTCTTTAGGTATCCAGGGCTTACAAGGGAGGGAGGGAGGTATGGTCTTTGAGCAATTTCTAAGTGGAAAGGTTCCCAGCTGAACCTTTATGCTATTTTATGCCCCTAAAAGTTCATTTCCACTTTCTATCACCCTTCTAGGGAATTAAGTAGTAAGCTTCACTTTGTGCTAGACATCCGTTCTGACAAACTAAAAATCTGACTATAGCCTACACTGTAAGCCTGAAGTTCATTTATTCAGGGGCCAGTGAGTGCCTGCCTTGCAAGCGGGAGGTCCTGAGTTCAACTCCTGGTACTCACATAAAAAAAAAAAAAAAGTTCATTTATTCAGGAGCAAGTTGGGTTATTGAAACAATCCACTGACCTTTAAAATATTTACTGTAACTATTACAAGGCAATTAATAAACACATGACTCAATTTTTCAATTAAAATTTAGCAGATATAACCAGGTAATACATGTGATTTAAAAAATAACCAGAAGTCCAGGGATAAAATACTTTACAAGTAAGTCATACCATTTCCTAACATTCTAAAGACATTTATAGAATATACACAGAGTTTTAATTGTATGTTTACATCACTAACTTTTTTCTGGGAGTTAAATTTAGCATGTGATATGTCCAATTACTTTAAGCGAATGTCAGATTTAATAATTGTTTCATTATTGCATGTGTGTGCTCCCAAATACTTTCATTGGAAGCCAAAATTATGGCAATAAACTTTAAAGATTAGCAGAAAATCAAGTCATTGGTGGAGGTAGCTCAGAAATGTGAATGAGGTTTTCTGAGCTTCAGTTCAGCAAAAGCAAAGAAACTACAGAACAACAGTTCTGTTTAAATGCATTTCTGGAAAAGAAATAATCTAATCAAATTTTAATGATCTCTTTCAGTTCTCTGTGCTTATGCCATAATCCAATCACATTCTTCATTTTTGCTTTAATGAAATGCAGAAATGTCAGTGAAAGTTGCAGGCTTACATAAAAATAATATTTATTTGACAATTACCAAGTATAGAGACTAAAGACAAAACTATTCCAAAAGATATTAGAAAATGTGTCTTAAAAGACTTGGAAAACCAAATGTTCGGGATTTTAGAAGTCTGACTGTAATAATTTTAAAAATTAGGGCTAGTGATGTAGCTTAGTGGCAGGGTATGTACCTAACACGTATGAGACCTTAGGTTCAATCCCTAGTGTGCGCTTGAATGAACACACACACACACAAAGATGGAAAAGAAAAAGAAATAAAAAATGGACAAAAACTAAAAATAAGATGAATTATAAAGAATAAATAATAATTATTATAATTTCCCTCTGGCTTTACAATAAAATTTTTTATTGAGATTTCCCAGATGTAAGAGAGTGTTTTGCTAATAGCAGAGAATAAAGGTCAAGTAGGAAATAACCTTTTTTAAAATAAAATAACAAGTACACTAGGACAGAGTTCACAGCAAATGATAGGGCTGGCCACAGTTTCCCCAGACCTAATGAAATTAGGATTTTATGGTAAAATGAAACAAAAATAGTTCTTATTCCCAGCTTTCCAAAGAAATCATTCCCAAAGCCACATATCCAATAGCATTTTCAATAGCATAAACCTGTGCTATGAATTGACTCTCATTGCCTGCCCTTTCCATCTATAAGACTCACATTTTTGTTTGTTCGTTTGTTTGTTTGTTTAACGAAAATGACCCTTAGTGCTCAATTCCCGTAATACCCAACCCTTCTGTTCCTGGATGGAAAGTTACATAATATGTGGTCTGATAACTCTTGACTCTATTTTCTTAAATGTCGCAAATAACATTTAGCGGCATTATATTTTTTGATATCACCTTTTTCATTGAATGACGATATCACAGGCGATGGATCCCAGCAGAATGAGAGAAAAAGATCTAGTCCAGCACCAGCTCTTTGTCTTGTGTGGCCCAGCGAATAACAGTGAGGTACACTTTAAAAAAAGAAAAAAATGCTAAGATTGTTGATTCTAGCTACAGTTACTTTCATATTCAATTTAGCCAAAACAGATGCAATTAAGTTTCTTAATTTAGCATGCATAGCAGTAATGCTTTAAATCTGAACAGCAAAGTTGAAAATTTAGCCTCTGTTTGTTCTGATAACCCTGCAAGGTGTGTGTTTCCCAGTTACAGGTGGGAAAGCTGGCTTGTAAAGGTAGGTTCTCAGAGTGCAGGAGTCACAAACCAGCTATGGGTCAAATCCAGCTGTCACTTGTTTTTGTACGGCTCAACAGATTAGAATGTTTTTTTCTTTTTTTAATGGTTGTACAAAAAAAAATCAAACGTAATGTTTGTGACACAAAATGATACGGAATTTACAATTCACTGTCCAGGGCCAGTGAGATGGCTCAGCTGCGTAAGTGCCTGCCTGGCAAGTGCGAGGGCCCAAGTTCGACTCCCGGAACCCACATACGAAGAAAGGGCCGGTGATATCGCTCAGCGGCACGGGCGCCTGCTGGTGCGTGAGGTCCTAGGTCGACCCCCGGTACCCACAAAATAAATAAATAAAACAAAATAAAATTCACTGTCCGTAAGTTAAATTTTATTGAAATACAACCATGTTCATTTGTTCAGATATTGTCTCTGGCCTGTTTCTTGCTCTGATAGCAGGACTGAGTAGTTGTGACAGAAATCTATAGCCAGTGATTCTGGAATATTTGTTATTTGGCCCTTTAGAGAAAAAGTTTGCTGACCCTCATTCTAGAGCAATGACCTGGTTTTCTCTTAGTCATACAGCTAATAAGTTTCTGAAGTAGATGGAAGTCTAATGTTCTTATCCCAACTCGACTGCTCCTTGTGTACAGAGTTCAGACTCATTTACACAGATTTATTCTCAACATGGCACCATAAGAAAAATATGGTACCCAGGGGATCCCAAATCCCACTAAATTTTGACTAAAATAATAATAATAATAATAAGCTCGGATATCTTTTATTATCCTACAGCAGAATGCTTTTTCAGTTACTGGTACACTTTTGTCCCTGTGTTCATCTCATTCAAGTCCCACATTAAAAGCTAGCCTGCTCTGGGCTCCCCAGCCCAGGGACCAGGACCTTTGCGGGAAAGGGAGTGGAGAGGGTGACCAGAAGATACTGTCTTTCCATGGTTTTGTTCTGAAGCATAAATCAATTGAGGGAAGAAGGATTGAGAATCTTCCTCTGAGAGGAAAACAAAGAGACAGGGAAGGATGTATCTACCCATTCCTGCTCCCTGACATGGTTTTAAAGACATAGGCTCTCAGAGGGACTGGTCATATGGGACACCACACATGTTGGGTTCTGAGGCCAGCACAGCAGGATCATCCAAGAATCCCATATTCCATGTGGCTTGGATGTGGCCAAGCAGAAAACATGTGACAATCAAGTTGCATGGGAAGACAAGGGACTCCAAAAATTCAGTCTCATCAGATGACAGAGAAGTTGCTCAAACTAAGAACTCTGGAATAAGATCAGGGAAATGAAAAACTCAGAATGACAGACTGAAGCTCCTGTCTCCCTGACAGAATGAGGGCTCAGTTTCAAAATTCAGAAATTTTGTCAAAAATAAAGAAAAGAAAAGGAATTCATGCAGACTTCACTCACTGTGATTCACGTGAGCCATGCTATTAAAAGTTCATATGTAAAATGAAAATCACAAAGGTGTTACGCCTCCACCCAAAAATTCTTGTAGGATCTAGCCTTCCCTTGAGTTCTTCTCTCTACGACATTGAGGAAAATGTGGCAATATATTTTTATGTTTCATAAATCTACCACGTTGGTGAGTCAACACTTTAGCCACCATTCTCACCCTGAACCACTGCAGCTTAGAGAAAGCTATCATCTCTTGCCATGTTGGGACCGCCCACTTCCTACCCTGACATATCTGCCATCCTACCTCTAACTCCCCTAAGCATGGGCAACAAAGAGGGTGGTATTAATAAAACTTTATTAAGCAAGATGGGGTACAAAAACTCACACAGCTAGTTCAATTTACCACAGGCATACATGTAAGATCTAAAGTTCTTGCTTTGTTCCCAGCAGATACTAGCTCAGCTACTACGTATTCTTAGCATTTCGCAGATATCATATTCATTCCCCAGAGGAACAACAGATCTTCCTTTCCCCTGACCATTTTGAAGCCCAGGATGATTAATGGTAACAAGGTTCTTTTCCTCCTGAAGAAAACTCCACTCGACCCCTACGATGTGGTTTTACCTCACAGATTCCAGTCCTTAAGTCCTAGAACCTAGGTTATTTGAGATTAAAAACATCTTCTGTGGCACCAACAATCCTATCAGTACCTTACATAGGAGCAAAGGTGCTTGCTGTACACTACTTTATGGACCTCCAAGTAGCTTCATGTGTGCATCCTCATTCGGATACATGGCATCTTTACCCTCAAGAAGTGGGTATTTGCATTCCCAAATTAAATGATCCTTTTGGGGCTCTTCTTATATAAAGTAAGACTTCTCCAAAGATGAATTAAAATTTTAACTTTAGAAATCCAGTTGCTAATAACTTATATAGGAGTACTTGTGCTAAAATAGTCTCATTCTCTGCCATACCACCATTAACCAAAGACGACAAAGAACAGTACCACTATAAATTGAAGCAGAAAGCTTTGAACCACACTGTCAACTTGGGTAAAATTACCCAGTTTTAAGTAATAGATTAGTAACCAGAGTATATCCACCCTCATTCACTCAACAAATATTTACTTAGCATATATTATAAACTTGTACAGACTATATGTTCTATCCGTTATGTAGATGTCTAGATTTAGAAAGGATTTCTGTGTAGAATAACAGTTTCTTTTTACCACTGCAGAGGTGTTTGCTGTGCCTTCTAGATTTGTTAACTAGTACCTTAAAGAAATGGCTCCTAAAAAGAAAACAGGAGAGAGGTTTTCCTTTTATAAATACGTATGCTAGAATCAGCTTGTGGAATTTTTTTTAACCCTGCATAGTACAGACATTCTAGAGAGGATGGGGCAAGTGACCTTCAGAGAGCAAGGGCATATACAACTGTAGTGGGCTGATACTCAGGCACCTGGAGGAAGGCCTAGGAATGGAGAAGCGCTGTGAGTCCCTTCCTTCTCCACCTGATCCCCAGCGCAGCAAAGATGCCAAGAATTTAAATTAATCTGATTATCCCCCCAGGAGTTACCCAATCCTGCTATTTTGCCATAGAAACTTAAATTCTCTTTATGAGGTTCTCTAGATGACTTGCTATTACAAACTTTAACAAATTGAAATAGTGAAGATAGAAAAATTTTTCTTCTTGCTTGCTGTTTGGTCCACAATTTTAATACAGAGATGTTAGCATTCCCGTGAGTCAGGGATGCAGGCTGTGGAAGGTCTATCTTTAATGGAGAGAGTTATTTCATCCATTAAACTACACTGGTGGAGCCCTGAGACCGAATCAAATATTGAATAGCCTCTGGAGTGATGTCTAATTTGAGAGAGTACATTCCCATCTGCTACATTTTCAGTCAGAACTGGATAACTCGCTGCTTATTAAAATAAAAGAATTAGATGAAG
Source organism: Erethizon dorsatum (assembly GCA_028451465.1). Lineage (NCBI taxonomy): Eukaryota > Metazoa > Chordata > Mammalia > Rodentia > Erethizontidae > Erethizon > Erethizon dorsatum. The sequence goes on along the minus strand of CM051838.1, from coordinate 79,515,833 downwards.
AAAACATGTGTGTCTATACTTAAATTTCTTTTCTTTAGTAATTAATATTGGCAACATCTAGACCCTCACTAGGGTTAAACCTTACCAGGTTGGAATACTTCTGATTTTCTACCCCAGAAAATTGCATGGAAAATCTAAGTGTTTTAAGGCCCAACACGCAAACATCCTATTTAGTAAATTCTCTCCAGGAATATGTGTTTGGATGAAATGAAAAGTGCTGTCACTAAGTGAAAAATAGACATGAATCATTTTTTTCTTGGTACTACTGTTGTAGTTGGCATTCAACATGTTTGGATACATTACTTTTTTTTCAGATGGGTCTTAAGTAGGCGCAATGAACTATGATGGTTGAAAACTGAGCAAGGAGCTGCCAATCTAAACTTCTTTAGCCCTCCACCAAGATAAAGGAAAGAGAAATTTAAATGTTTGTGTTATTTTCAACTAACAATAATGAGAGTGAGGTTTGTTATAAAATGTGTCTGATGGAATTTTTTCTAGAATGCGTTTGATTAGAATTTGCCCTAGAGTAGGATAACTGAGGAAAGAACATCCACTCTGTCTTACACATAGAAGGGCTCACACATGCTCCTTCCTTTGATTTTACTCCTAGTGCTGGGGATTTAACTGAGGGCCTTTGCGTACTAACACAAGCTCTACCACAGGGCTAAGTCACCCTCTGCCTTCTTCTTTCTTTTCTGATGACAGAAGTCATGTTGGAATAAAGAAGCATCACAGTAGTTTATCAAATAAGTAACTTAGTTTTCTTCCCTGTCAGAGAGCACTTTATAAACTCTACATTCCATTTCTTTGAAAGAGTTCATCAGGATCACAGTAGATTGGGTAATAAAATTGTGATAGTAGTCTTTTCACCTTAAAAATAATCCGCACATGATTAAAAAAACTCACTAAAACTGTATTAGAAAATGTGCAATACTTTCCCATCTCTGACAGTAGCTTTTATTTTATTTTATTTATTTATTTATGTGGGTACCGGGGGTTGAACTCAGGACCTCGTGCGCCACCAGGAGCCCGTGCCGCTGAGCGATATCACGGCCCTTTTTTCGTATGTGGGTTCCGGGAGTCGAACTCGGGCCCTCGCACTTGTCAGGTAGGCGCTTACGCTGCTGAGCCATCTCACAGGCTCTGACAGTAGATTTTAATATCTAGAGTGACCACTAAAAAAGCCATATAAAGAAATATACTAAAAATGATGTAGACAAATCCACACTGAATTCTAAGAAGTATTCAACCCAGGTAAAGTCAGTGAAAAGAAAAAAAAAAAAAAAAAAGACAGAACAAATAGAAAATAAGAAATAGAATAGCAAAACTAGACCCTACTAAAGAAGTGGTTTCATATAAATATAAGAGGCCTGAACATCAGGGGCTAAGCGAATACGGGCGCTGAGAGCACAGCTCAGTGGTACGGAGCTGGCCTACATGTGTGAAGCCTTGGGTTTTATCCCCACCACTGCAAAAACAAACAAACAAACAAAAAACCTGAACAACTGTGTAAATCTAAATTTGATAATTTACATGAAATAGACCAATTCCTTAAAAAGCACGAACTATCAAAATTCCGTCAAAAATGAAACCGATTACTTAAATGTTCCTCTAAATAATAAAAGGAAACTGAATTAATGGTTAAATCTCAAAAAAGAAATCTTCAGGCCCAGTGGTTTTGCCAGAAAACACTAGTGAGCATTTAAAGAAAAACGAACCGCAATGCAGGACCGTGATAGTCAGCGTTCTCCAGAGAAACAGAACTAGTAAAAGAGATGTATCCGGCCGGTGAGATGGCTCAGTGGCATACGTGCTTGCCTGGCAAGCGCAAGGTCCTGAGTTCGGTTCCTGGTTCCCACATAAGGAAAAAGAAAAAAAAAAAAAAAAAGAGATATGTATCCTATCATATGGAAACTGCACATTTGACATACAGGGGAGGTGTAGGAATTTCTTTCAAGAAATTAGCTTGTAAGAGTATGGCAGCGGGCCAGTGTAAAATCTACAAAGCAGGCCAGCAGGCTTCATTCCCAGGGAGGAAGCGAGGCTGCATTTCATGTTCAAAGGTCGTCTGTTAACAGAATTCCCCCTCCTTCCCTGGGAATGAGATGACATCCACCAATATTATAAAGGGCAACCTGTTTTACTTAATGTTTTATATGTTAAAGTTATCTATAAAGTAGCACTTAAAATAAGCACTTAATGTTTGATCAAATATCTAGGTATCATGGCTTAATATGAAATTAAAGCCAAGGAAGGAATACATTAGAATTAATTTTACAAAGCTAGTTCTATCCCAATATCAAAACCAGACAAAGAAAACTAAAGCCAATATAACTCAAAAATTCCTTAAGAAAATATTATCATATATGATTCAGCAATAATGAAAATAAGCACATATCATGGCCAAGTGCAGTTTATTCCAAGGATGCAAGAGTTGTACAATATTCAAAATTCAATTAATGTAATGTACCATATTGACAAGCTCAAGAAGAAAAATCAAATGGCGATATCGATTGATTCAGGAAAAACTTCTGACCAAAGTCAATATCCTTTCCTGACTAAAGCTGTCAGAGAAATCGTGATAGAGAGAAACTCAATCAGCTTACTCTCTAATGAAGAACTTATTCTCAAGCTGGGGATGTAGCTTAGTGGTAGAGCACTTGCCTAGCATTTGTGAGGCCCTCAGTTTGATCCCAAGCACTGAAGAAAATAAAATAAGAACTTACTCTCTTAATGGAGAGTACCTACAGAAAACTTACAGGTAATATCACACTCAGCGATGAGAGACCAAATGCTTTCTTCCTAAAATTGGGAACGACACAAGGTTGTCCAGTTTCACCACTCTTGTTCACCATAGTACTGGAAGTTACAGCCAATGCATCAAAACAAGAAAAAGAAATAAAGACATGGAAAATAAATAAAATTGTCCCTGCTTGAAAGTTTGTAGAAAATCCCAAATATCTGCCAAAAAGATTCCTAGGACAAAAGATAAATTCACAAGGTCACAAGTACAAGATAAAAATTTAAAAATTAATTATATTTATATAGTAGCAATACTATATAGTAGTAAAAACACCAAAATGAGGGAAAATACATTATTATTAATCATCCCTCATGGCCCTCAGTACTGGGAATCAAATCCATGGCCTGCAGCACGCAAGGCAAGCACTCTACACTGTGCTGTATCACCAGCTCTTTACCACCACTTTTTAAACATAATTCTTAGTTGTAAATATATCAAAACATGTACAAGACTTGTATGCCAAAAATCACAAAATGCTAGTGGAAGAAATCAAAGAAGTTCTGAATAAATGCCAGGACACACTGTATTCATGGATTAGAGGGCTTGATATAGAGATGTCAATAGGTTTAACACTGTTCCTAGCAGATCTCAGTAAGATTGTGTATATTATTTTAAAATGTATTTGTAAACAGAAAGTAACTAGAATGCCAGATATTTTGGGAATATTTGAATTAATAATGGATAATAAGTTTCCAAAATTAATAAGTAGCAAAACACAGATCCAGGAATTGTACTGTGTAGAGTAAAGTAACACCAAAATAAATGAATAAATAACCTCTACAAACTTATGCATATCATATTCAAACTGAAAAAAACAGATACAAACAACTTCTTAAATGAAGCCAGAGAATAAAAACACCTTATCCGTAGAACAGCAAGGATAAAAACAATATTGCACTTCTCATCAAAACAACATGCAAGGAAGGAAAGAGTAGAATGAAATATTTAAAATACTGAATGAAAAACAGCACCAATCTAGAATTCTATATCAACAAAGTTATTCTTCAAAAGCCAGTGACAGGCCAGGCATGGTGGCTCATGCTTGTAATCCCAGCACTCAGGAGACTAAGGCAAGAGGATTACCATGAGTTCAAAGCCAGCCTGAACTACACAGCGAGACCCTGTCTCAACAAAACAAAACCAAGCAAAGCAAAACAAAACAAAACAGAAGTGAATGACAACTTCCTCAGAAATGAAAAACTATAGGTGAAAAACAGATCACTAGGTGTCAGGTATAAGGGTCAGGGAAAATAAAAGTTGTGGGTATAAAAGGGCAAAATGAAGCCCTTTGTGGTGATGAAAAAGTTCTGTACCTTGACAATATCCCAGGTGTAATTTTATACATGGTATGATCAAAAACTACAGTGAATGTTTAAATTTTTAAAAGTGTGTTATAGTAAAAGATGCATTACCATTAATCTCTGTCAAAATACTCCCCCTGGCTTCAAACACACTCATCCCATCATTTTCGACAATGTGTCTGTTACTGTAATTTTTTTTAATTTAAACATTCACCACATTTCTCAATCACCCTTGTCTGTAGCCCAGTGGCTCTCCCTATCATGTATCCGTGGCTTGCTCTAGAAGTTTGAGAAATTTTGCTTGCCTTTGCCCACAGTTTCAAATGCATCTAAAACTGAAGAGACCGTCCTGCCCTCTCCTGCCTTGATCTCTCTCCACTCCTGCTGGCTGTGGCATCAGGGCAGCATGTGGGCAGGGGCTATTTCCCTGAGAATTACTTAAAATCCTGGTTATGTTTCTCTGTTTTCTAAAATGCACGCTCAGAAAGAGTTCCATAATATTCACATTCCCCTCGATTTGGCCACAAGAGAAGCTGGTTCTACAAGGATGTTTCTTAATATTTTTGTCTGCTACTAAGCCAGCACCATTTGATTTTAAGAACCCAGACTAGGTAGGGCATGATGAAAAAGGCCTGTAATTCCAGGTACTCAACTGGGGAGGCTGAGGCAAATGAAAAAGGATTGCAGGTGTAGCTCAGTGGTAGAACACCCTGGATTGATCCTTGGCACCTTAAAAATAAGTGGACTATATTACCTTTGTTTTTCTGGTCCTATACCAGCTTCCTTTCCTCCGGGCAATGTGCAGCTTATGTCTAATTTATGTGGGTTGAAGGGACATATTTTAGGATAAACAAGTAAATAGAGGAGATTTCAAGAGCTTGGCAAGAAGGACAAACTACTGGCATTGTATGTGTGTGCCTGTGCGTGCATGGGTGTATGTGTGTGGGTGGTGAGGAGGGCAATTTACACCACTTCTGTAAAGTGCTGTGTCCCAGTGTCCCGTGAAAGGTGCACAGAGCAACGCTCCCAAGACGCCATCCATCCCATAGCATGCAGTGCTCTGGCTGGTGGGCTGCAGCTATCCATGCTGCACGCAACTTGCCTTTCAGTGATAATACAATCTTGGGTGGCTCTTAACACTCAAGAATCTCTTTGAAAATACTTAATTGTGTGAATATTTTCATGTTTCTAAAAGAAAAAAGGAAGAAACACATGTCAGGAAAAAAAGGAGAGGGTAGAGGACCTTCAGCAGAAACCCTTAGGGAAACGGACCATTTGTAACCCCTTATTTTAACTTTATCTTGACAATAAACTTTCCTTTCCCCTTCCTCTGTGTGCCCTCCAACTTCCTAGTACCTTTCACTGTGCTGAAACTCTGTCGCCACGTGGACCCTTTGTGATGTCTTTCCCGATGGAAACACAAAGGTCCTTCTCAAACTCAGGCTATGGACTTATTTGATCCTAATCAGCCATGTACAAAGTCACTTCACATCCTGGGTGCACAGAGTACTACAGATAACTAATGTGAATTCCCTGTAAAACTCCAACCCTCGGTCAGAAGCTTTCAAGCACAAGAAAATCCTTTGTGTGAACAGGAAACTGATTTGCGTACTTACTGTTAACTAGACAAACAACTTGTAAGTGAATTGCATTTGTTCTCTCTGCAGCTCTATTTGTATAAAGAGGCTTAACTGGAAGATTAAGTAAAATTCTATCTTAAAATATTGTGCTATAAACCATACACCTGCCCAGAGTTCAAAGGACTATCATCTTATTACAGGTTGTATAAGCATCAGGAAAGTTTTACATGAAAAAATAATTCACAGTAACAAACCTGGACATCTAAGGTGAAACCTGTATGCAAGTTCAAGGTTTCTTGAGCCCTCAAAGTAAAAAGAAAAAGCTGGATTTATCTGCTTCCAAAAGGAAGGCCAGTCAGACTGATGATGTGCAGCTCTTCAGAAACTTCCAAAGTCCTCTGGGGGCGGGGAACTGAGGACCTCTAAAAGGCAAGAAAATCGTAAGTCATTTTTGGATTCTAGGCTAAAAGCTGACTTAGGATTTTGCTAAATTCCAGCAATAATGCTCCTGAAAGAATGCTGCTTCCTAGCCTAGATGATGATGATCCTTTATTTTCCATTAAAGATTGTAGGCTGAGAGAAGCTGAAGTAGATAGGAAGTATAAAAGTTTTAGAGAAGGAACAACAGGCTTCATGCTTTTATCCAGGCTGAAACATCCTGGGAAACTACCCACACATATGATAATATTAATACAACTTAGGCATGTAGTGGGTGTAGTAGGGAGAGGCCCATTCATCTAGGTGTTAAGAAAATTACTGCTGTTTTTATTACTACCTGCAGTTTTCAAATTAATGACCTAATGCTGCACAAGATGAATAGACCACCTCTTAGAGGATGGCTGGATTTATTTTTTTAATCCAAAGAAGGAAATGCTCTTGCTGGGTTCTGTCCCTCTCCTGAAACTGCTCTGGGCACCCTGCCAAGGATTGCTCACCAGGCCCATATTCTATTTTGATCTCATCCAATCATTTTGCCTTATGCTCTTACTTCTTGCCTCACCTCTATCTTGAATGTACACCTGCATTTTAGGTAAAAGAGGCAACCTGCATTCCCTGGCTGCCTGCTGAAAGAGAGAAAAGTAAGCTTGGGTAGATGTAGGAATCAGTTGTCGGCTTTGTCTTTAACACACATGGGTCCATAAAAATCCACTAAAGCTGAGACATGACTGTGCACTCAAGGGGCTCCAGGGTGCTTGTGTTTCTCTCTGATGAAGCACATGGTCTCTGGGAACTTGAGCTGTTTCTTGGGCTCCTGCCTGTGTGGTATGCAGAGAGGTGGGCCATGCACAGGCACCGTGCCAAAATCTCCCCTCTCCCAGGGGGAATTCGTGGACTGCCCAGTGGCAGCCTTCAATCTCTGGTGCCTTGCAGAACAAGGACCCAATCTTCTGGTAAATTAGGCTCTTTTTATTTCACTGAAAGAATTATTTTTTATTGGTTCACTTTCCAGAGAAACTTTCTCTATAAAAGGTCTAAGAGGAAAATGGCAAAGTGATAAGCAACAATTCAGCCTCTCTGCGATTCGGAACCCAGACACTGGAAAATAAAAGCTCTAACATTTAAGCCTCTTAGTGGTTTCTTGTGCATTGTAGTAGAAGTTTCAAACTACCCAAACTCAGAAACGCATTCATTATTCAGCCTGTCTCTCAAGCTCTCCTTTTCAAATGCCTGTTTTGCTTCTGGGTAACTAATACATTTCATTTTATAAATTCAGCAAAAATCTCCTTAAAATGAACTTTATGGAGTTTAGCTCAGGTAGGTGAAATCAGGAAAGCTACATGGAATGCCACCTGTTGGAGTTTTCTTTGCTTTTTTTTTTTTTTTTTTTTTTTTTTTTAACATAAGAAACTGCACTGTGCGGGCTGCTCTCCAGGAGGAAACCTTTATAGGCCTTTATGATGCCCTCTCTCTCTCTCATTTCCTGTTCTTTTAGTAGGCAGTAGAGCACCCATGTTCAAATTCTCAAAATGCACTACTTCCTACTTGTGTAACCTTGGGGAGAGTTCATTTAGCCTCTCAAACCTTGGTTTCTGGCTTAGTACCATGCCAAACCCAGTCTTATCTGGTCATCCTTTCTGGGTTTTCCCTGCAAGTCAGAAGCTATTTCCACCTAAACTGAAAAAGACAAAACATTGCCACTCAACTAGCAAAGAATTGATGGTGTTTCTTGACCTACCCTTTACACGATTTCCTATTTCCTGCTGCAGCTGCTGAAATCAAAGGATTCACTGACTTGAACAGTTGCTATTGACTCATTTCTCATCTTCCTATGATGCTTACAATACTTATTATAGAAAGGGAGAAAAAGAGAAAGAAGTAGATAAAAAGTTATGATGAAAACTTAAATGTTTGTTGTATGAATGAAGGAACCCTACTTACTGGAAACTTGAGAGGATACAACTTTTTAAACGCTGAAATAAGTATGCCTAGACTCCAAATGTGTTATTCAGCAAAGCACTTTGCAACACAGAGTAACACATCCCTATGACCAACTGACTTCACTGAGAAGATCCAGTGTTTTAAAGAATTTTTCCTTGGCCGTTAGCATTCCCTTTCAACTCTGCTCTATGATGAACCCAGAAGAGCCTGGACTTTCAAGTTGAAGGAAGGTCGAATTGTCTTATCTGAGACACTCATCAGGTGCTTCCTGAATGCCATGTGTCAAAAGCTATTTTTATGCAGGTCCAGAAGTCTTTTGTTGCTACAACGAAAAAGAGTAGATCAAAAGCCCAGATATCAAATGAGTTCGAAAACACTCAAGGTTAAAAACTAATAATAACAGTAGGTGTCTTAAACGGTCATAGTAAGGATTCAATGAGATCATGTGTTACACACTCGGCTCAGAGCCTAGCGAGCTCATAGCAAATGTTAATAATTCTTATTTTTACCGAAGTGTAAAATAGCATCTTGAAATTTCAGAGACTATCAGTAAGCTAAAAATATGCAGCTATGCTTATAAATATGTACTAATGGCAAGTGTCTTCCTTAAATATCTCATCGGCCTGTACCATCTGTCTGGGTAGGGATTCTAGAAGTGAGTCCGGACTGAGGGAAGTGGATGCCAGGAGTGACTAGGGGAGTGCGCTTCAGGAAAACCTGAAAAGGGTGGAGGAAAGGAAGATGTGGGAAGGGACAGGCAGAGTGAGGATGTGGTCTCAGCCTAAGTCTGTCCTTGCCTTGATCCACAGGGAGACTCGAGTTTAGATAACACCACGGTGCTCTTTCCCCTGGAGTTAGGAACTGGCCTTCTAGTATCCTATATGCCTTCCTCACTTGCTGTCAGTTGTACCCACCTACATGCCACGTGAAATTTGGGGGCATAATCTTTAGGGCAAGGCAGTCTTCATTCACCTGAATTTTTTCCTCAGTCAATTAGAGCAGCCATGACAAAACATCATGGATTATGTGCCTTACAGATCAGAAATTTATTTTCTCACAATTCCAGAGGAAGGAAGCCCCAGATCTAAAGCTAGTGGTGATGCTTTCTGGTAAAGGCCTACATGCTAGCTTGCAGATGGCTGCCTTCTTGCTGCACCTTCAAAACTAGAGAAGGAAAAAAATATATTTTTCTCTCTTTATTTAAGGTCACGGTCTATTGGATTGGGGCCCCACCTTTATGATCTCATTTAACGTTAATTACCTCCTGAAGTCTATATATGCAGACACAGTCAAAGTGAGGGTCAGGGCTTTAAAATACAAATTTTGGGGAGAAACAATTCAGACCATAGCCAAAGGTATCCTGTGATCCTTTTGTGGCCAACATGCACAGCAGCTGAGGCATGGGTTCAACAGCAAGTGTGGTAGATTGTTTGCAAAATGGTGCCAGTCACTCTCCTATCTGCTTTCACAGCCCTTTAATAGGATGCTGCAAGTCTTTCCATACCCTGTGTATCTGGATGGCTTTATGAATTATTTTGACCAACAAAATGCACTTGAAATGACATTGTGCCAGTTCTAATCCTGTAGCTCAACTAGCCCAGGGTGCTTCTATCTGCTCTCTTGGATGTCTCAATAAAGGGGATCTAGACAAAAGTACAGAGTTGATGCCTATCCTCAGCCGTGCTAAAGCAATAATTCCTACAACAACAGTTCAAATTGTTTTCTTAAAGGAGCTTCTTTAAGGAGTAATTGGTTCCATGATTTTCAAAATAATATATAAAAACTTAATCTGTCACAGTGGGACACATTCTCCTCAGTAAATATTGAATCTAACCCCTGGTCTAGTTCAATTCTATCTAGCCTCATAGATACATAGCTAGATTTAAAATCAGCTTTGGTCTAATGACATTGCTCTTACCTCAGTCATGAAAGAAATCCATGCATTTTACTCAAAGAAAGAATTTCAGGGTTTGAGGGCTGCTTTCCCTCCATTTTTTTATTTGTGTAATTTGGCAAATAACCCACCTGAATCAGTTTTCTTGTGTGTCAAATTATGAGCATAATAGTCCATAGCTATGATGAAAAATGTCAAGAGGTTCAAATATGAGTGTGAAAGTCTAGTAAAGTGAAAAATGTTACACAAATATGAGGGAATTTGAGGAGACCTAACCTGGATAGCCAGGAGTCCTTGCTGTGTAGAGGTCCCACAACTTCCCAAAATAAATCTAAGGTATGTTTTAAGAATTACGGGGCCTGTGAGATAGCTCAGCAGCATAAGCACCTGCCTGGCAAGCGCGAGGTCCTGAGTTCGACTCCCGGTACCCACATAAAGAAAAAGATAGGGCCAGTGATATCCCTCAGCGGCACAAGCACCTGCTGGCAAGCGAGAGGTCCTGAGTTCAACTCCTGGTACCCACATTAAAAAAAAAAAAAGAATTACATTCAAGGTTGGACATTTTGTGATTATATTTCCTAAAACCTGAGATTAGTGTGGTCCCTGAGTTCTCACACTGAGGTAAAGACATTTAACACGTGCCTTAGCCAGGGCCTCTGAATGACGTGAGTAGGAAAGAGCGCCTGGTGGCATATTTCAGAATAATTCTGACCTGACTGGAGACCATAGTTCTACCTTCCTCAATGGAGGGGATAATAAAAAAGGAAAAGTCCTGGATACATGTTAAATCCTAAACAAAAGAGTTGGCTTTCCAGTTCATATTGGTTAATTGGATATAAAGAATTATTCTGTGGAGAAAAAAAATCCCACTAAAATATCAGAAACCACATATGATATAAATAAGTAAATCTTAGCAGAATGGTGATTTTGAAAATGATGTCACTGAGCAGCATTCTAGAGGACAGATAGTAGTTCAGACTAAACTGAAAGTAAAACACAAGGCAGCTAAGGAAGGTGCAGACTCATACAGAATGAATACAAGGTCCAACAGAATTTCTTTCCCCAGTTGTGCTCCAAAGTAATCCAAAGAGCAGAAGCAGTGAGAACTAGGGGAAAGAGCAGAATGGAGATGGTTGTCGAGGTGATTAATTAGACATCAAAACATTTACCTCAGTGTCCACCCACATCCCTGCTGTCATAAAGGGAGTGCTTGCTTCTTAGACCGACAGATTTCTGCTTGACCTCCAGACTTAAGCCAGCGGACAGCTCTCTAATGTGGGTTTTGGACACGGGAAACTCTGACTTGCTGAGGTTGGAGAAGCAGAGCAGGGCTGAGAATAAGTCATGGTGACTGCAAAGGACCTGGACACCTGGCACTTCTGCTCCCAGACACAGGATCCCCCACCTCATACACACTGCAGAGCCAGAACTCCTGTAATAAGAGTCCGTTGTGTGTTATGTGCATGTGGGGTTAGGACCCCCATCCACAGCTAGGAACAGCCAGCCAGAATGTCTAAATATTTAGCAAAACCAACAGCAAATATATCATATATAGCAACAAAATAATAGTAACTATAAAGTTCTAAACTAAACAAGTAGAATTAACCCTTGGGGAAATGATAAAATCACAGCAAATAAAACTACAAAAAATAAGCACATGAAATTAAATAAAATTGAAAAGTATGCATAATTTCCTCAAACTGGTTTGAAGGGAAATGTGCTCAAATTGCAATGAAAAAATGGCAAGGAAGATCTCTGAAAAACAAAAAACAAAAGACAAAAACCATGATGGTTATCTACTGATGATCCACATAGCAAGATGCCTACAGTTGAAACAATCCCCTCAACAAAAATGGTGGAAAATGGAAAATAGGACTAAGTGATTATCCTACCATGTGGTTCTGACAGAGATGAAAACTTTGTGGGAAAACCTGAAGAATGTGAGGAAGAGATCTGGACGAATATTTGTTTAGAAATTAAAAAAAAAAAAAAAGAAATGGTGGAGAAAAAGTAATATACATAGTAATAGAATAAAATATATTTATCATATGCTCTGATGAAAATCCCTAAATTAAAAACAAAAGGAAAAAACAAACCCTACTAAGTTCATCTTGATGAAATTTTACAACCCCAACAATAAAAAGACTATCCTAAAACACTTGAGAGAGATAAAAGGTGCACAATAAGAAACAGAATCAGATTAAGATTGATAAAAAATAAAGGAACAGTATCATCAAAATTCTAAGAAAAAGATATTTTGAATCTAGAATACTATACCTAGCTTATCTAAAAGATAAAAACATATATTTATCTTTGGGGGAGTTATGTATTGCATTCTTACTCAGAAAATACCTTTTAAAAAAGGATTTTCTAAAAGAATATGTAAATATCATAATAAATACATTTCACTTTTATACATTGAGAGAACAGAACATGTAACAGTAAAAGACTATGAAATCTTAAAATCTCCATGGTATATTTACAAAACTCTTGATGTATTAGTACATACATATTCTCGCTACATTTTAAAATGCAGGGATTATTTCATTCACAGAGAATGTAAGAGACACGGCACCAGCAACAGGTTTTGTAAGAGCTAAGAGAAAGCAGTGGTAGCAGCAGGGATAGGAGGCTAGAGATTTTTATAATGAATAAAGACAAGCTCTAGTGACCGAATAACAGAAGTCAATAAAGCCAGGGATAAGCCAGTTTGGAGGGTGAAGAGCAGGATTTCATGTGTGTGCTGAAACTGAGGAATCCTTAAGTCATCCAGAAGGAGGTTGTACATGGGCTCTCAGACATTCATGCAGGCAGCGTAGAGGAGGTCCAGATTAGATACGTAACTCTGGGGTTACTTTAGTTCTAAGAGTAATTAACTGTGGGTCCAAAAGTAGATTTTGTCTTTAGTATCAACTGGGATCTGTTTGTAGCATTAGACTGGAGACACATGTTGAGAAGCGCAATGAGGCCAAGACAAGACAGAGTGGGAATGAGTCAGGACAAATAACGCGGGCCACGGGCATGGCTGAGAGGTGTGGTAACGGGCACGCGGTACATTGCTGACCATGTTATAAACAGAGATAAGTCACGATGAGGATGAGTTTGTCCCAAGACGGCATGTAGCATAAAAGAAAATCACGCAGCCAGGTATAATGGTGCACACCTGTAATCCCAGTACTTGGGAGCGTGAGGCAGGAGGACGGCCATTAATTTGAGGGTAGCCTGGGTTACATAGTAAGTTCAAGCCTAGCCTGAGCTACATACCAAAACCCTGTCTCAAGAAAAAAAAAAAAAAAAAAAAGAAAAAGAAAGGTGATTAAGTGAAATCCAGTGAATCATCAATACTTAAGAAACAGATTCTTGAAAAGACCACCCTTAGCACAAGTTCAGTAGGTTTTATCAGCCTGGATTTTAATCATTTTGCCTTTAAAACAAGAAATCACAAAGAGTTGCCTGAGTTGTACCTGTAAAGTAATGAGGAAATTTGAAAACTACAAATATCAATTGACATCAGTGCTTTATGACTAACCCCACAAAAATTTTAAGTGAAAAAATTATTAATAAATACGTGGACTTATTTTTCAGGGGTGTGGGGAGTTGGGGGTGCAGAGATCAAATTCATGAACCCAGGGCTATTCTTGCATGCTAAGCAAGTACCCTACCACTAAGCCACACCCTACACCAAATTTTTATTAATACAGCATTCCTGTTCATTGCCTTGTACATTTTATCCAAGTTTAAACCCATTAACTATAGTCCTGTACTAATTTCCAGAACAAATACTTTCTTTAGCAAGCCTCAGTATATTCCATTGATTTTTTTTTTTTTTTTCTGATCCACTAAGGACAGAAGTAGCCTACCATCCTTATTAAATTTTAATTACATTAAAAATGTGTATACTAATGCTGAGTTCTTAGAGATAAGATAGCCCAAAACCAGAAATGGGAGAAAACTTTCATAAACATCAAACATAAACCCAAACTGACCATTACATTATTGTATAGTTCTGTTTGCTTTTTGGTACTGGGAATTGAACCCAGGAGCTCTCTCACACTGAGACACGTCCCCAGTGCTATTCATTTGATGAGACAGGGTCTTGCTATGTTGCCCAGGCTGGCCTCACACTTGTGATCCTCCCGCCTTGGCCCTCTAAGTACCTGGGATTACAGGCATGTGCCAGTGCACCCAGCTACAATATTCTTGAATCTTAACATGTGACTCGTAAGTGAGGAAATATTTTGGTTGTGTAATGCTGTCATGTACTGGAAGGCTTTCGCCTGCAGTGTGTCGATAACTGCTTTGATACCTTGAGTTAGTTAAATGATTGTTGGCATGACCATTGATCCCCTGGGACTTCCCCAGTTTTAGCAAGGAAAGCACAGCATAGCAGGAAATCTCCAGGACAGTTGGTTTGTCACCTTATTTGTTGATATCTACAAACCTTAGTTTTGTCATTTGTACAGTGGGATGATTGGATTAGACAATCTGTAAAATACAAGTCAGCTCTAAAATTCTAGTGACAAATCAATTATGCATGCAAAAAGGTGGCTTTTTGGGTGAGACAACTTGTCCTGTAATGAAAGTTCAACTATTCGAATATAATGCCTCTGTTTTATAGCATGGTATATGTATTTCTATCAGGGGAAAGGAACACAAAAATTTACTATATGCCTAAGGCATAGGAGTATTAGATACTATATAGCATACTACTTTATTTTGTTTATTTTAGGGAGAAAAAACAATAAAAACAATGATAGAGAATTTCAAAACAAGATAATAGGAGATTAACAATGGTTAATATATTGCATATTGTTATCTTCAAAGTAGTTAGCATACTGCTTTAAATGCCCAGGAACCAATTCCACAAGATTACACGGGCGGGTCACACCCTCACCAACACATAGAGCAAAATTACCATTTTTCAGGGACCTATTAGCTAGAAGAAATTAGCTGAGACACAGAAGGGGCACCACACAGCCAGGAAGAGCTCCCCATTTTAAAGTTGAGAAGCTTCTACTTCTCAGTTCTGCACACCCTGGGCCCCGCCAACTCAGATCCCTTTCCTTTTATTCAGTGGCTACCAACAACAAAGGTCTTGAATAGAGATCAGCCTCCAGTTACAATGAAAGCAGGGCTTTGTAAAGCCATGAATACAACATGCAGTGACCTGGTTTGTATGGGGCTGGTCAAAATAAAAGGCACGCTTTCTCTAGCTGAGCCCAAGAGGTTGCTTATCTCGGGACTCCCGGTACTGAGTCACTCGGAAACGGGGCAGATCCAAAAGAGTGGATGTGGTCGTTTTTGATGCCCCTCTATTCCTGTGAACAATCGCCTTCATACAAATCTGTTTTTCTGAGGCATACAGTTCTCAGTAGGGCCGTTGGAGTTTTACTAGTATCATCTCTCTGGAAAGCATTTTACAGTACCAAAAGAAAACTGGCCTGTCCCTTTCCAATAAAAGTTATTAAATCTAAAAATGTTTTCTTTAGGAAAATAATAAAGAAAAAATATATAGGGCATTAAGAGGCTGGGGGTATAGCTCAGTGGTACAGTGTTGGCCTGGTATACACTAGGCCCTAGGCTCCATCCTCAGCAGATAGATGGATAAATAAATAAATAAATAGCATTAGGATCCCATGGTTCATGCCTCATAGCCACTGACTTGCTGAGGTAACTTAAAAACCAAGTCCAAAGTTCTTATCTGAACTTCTCCAACGGTAAAAGAAAGGATAGCCTATCTTCTCAAGGCACTGAATTATGGTTAAAATGTTCTGAATAGTGAACGTTCCCTTTAAAAAATGAGTGTTACATTCAGAAATGCATCTACGTAGTTGTAGGATGATAAGGATATAGTTTAAGGATATCTAGTAAATTAAAATTTTAATAAAAGAGAGATAACAAATAGCAATCTTTTATCAGATAACCAAATCCCAAACGGATTTAAATTTATATTTCTATCCTGCTTTCTTTTATCTTTCTTTTTTTAAAAAAAAAGTGCCTTTCTACATCTCACACAATAAACTCTTTAGACTGTTAACAATCAAGATCCACCGCCACTTATCCCATACAAGATTTCCAATCTTATGTCAAACCTCGCTCTGTAACCACTCTTCCAATCATCTCTTCCAAGTACTTATGAGTCTTTCCACCTCGTCCTCCTTGTACAGCCCCTTCCCCCGGGCTGTCCTTTCTACTTCTGTCTTCCTCAGAAAGTCCTGTTTTCCCTCCAGTCTTCAAGCCTTTTGATCTTTCTCAGGTGCTCCAAACCACACCGATTTCTCCTGTTCATCAATTCTTATAGTGTATATTGCTATAATCTCCCATTAGACACTTAACCTAATATGTTAGTTGCTCTTACACACATGTGTGTCTTACCTCCTCGACCGGATGCTTACAACCTTAAGAGCAGTGACATTTAGATCTTGCATTTCCCCTTACTGTTATTAAATTGAAAAGCACAATTTATACTGAGTTCTGGATTAGTTCACAAGAGTATGCCATGCCCTGGAGATTAGGAGACTGGCCCATTGCGTCTTTTGGATTTCATTCCTTGTTCCTGGCTTATCACCCTCTCCAAGGTGGGTTATGGAAATTCCAATTGTGAAAGGGACAGAAATGGAATGAAGGAGAAAGGAGGAGAAGGGGACATAAAAAGAATTAAGAGGTATTATGTACATGTACCAACTCCCAATGATGAATGTAATCATTATGTACTACAAACATGTACAAATAAAAATAAAATTAAAAATAAGCAATTCTAATTTCCCCCCACCTTTCTATCTTAAGATATTCTCTGAGCTACCTTATCTGATACTAGGTGGTAAGACTTCCATTTCCAAAGTGGTCCTTCCCTCTACACATGAAGAAAGAGGGCCGAGGAATCTGGACTGGCCTTGCTGGCTTTCCTCACTCAGCCTACTAACATCAGATCACACCATTGTGTCCAGGCGCATTTTGACATGGTTTCCATGCTTCTACCATGCTTGTGCAAGAAGATCTCTATAACCACCTCCTCAACCCCCTCAAGAAAGATTGCAGAGCTTCTGCAGAGATGAAGTTTCCTGGAGGGGAGGCTGCCTGGAGAGGGCATTGAGCCTCTCTCCATACCTTGCCCGGTGCATCTCTTCATCTGTAACGCCCTTTATAATAAAACAGCAAACATGTTTCCCTGGGTTCTGTGAGCTGCTCAAACAAATTTATCAAACCCAAGGAGTGCGTTATGAGTCAAGAGCATAGGTAAAATATTTATAATTAATCAGTCAGAAGCACAGGGAAAATAACCTGGGGGTTCAGTTGGCATCTGAGGTGAGGAGGGAGGGTAGGAGACTGAGCCCACAACCTGCGGGATCTGGTGTTACCTCCAGGTAGCCAGCGTCAGAACTGAACTGGATTAGAGATGCCCAGCTGGTGTCTAGTTGGCGATTGCTTGCTTGCTGCTGGGGAGAAATCTCCACACCTTTTGAGGTCACAGTTGTCTGCTGAGTTGATTGTTGTCATGTGAGGAGAAGGGGAAACATTTCTTTTTCCTATACAGTCTGAAACAATTTAAAGAAATAATAATTGATATGGGAAGTATAATAATAACTCCAGAGGATAATAGTAAATAATAGATAGATAATTGAACACCAAAAGGATTCCAAAATTTTGAAATTAGATACAACTGACAACCCACTTGTCCAAGGCCAAACAGAAATCAGGATAGAAAAGTGGTGATAAACCACTGGCTGAGGAGATGAACTACTTATCTACATAATCAAGTGGGCTGTAATTCTTATGCCAAACACTGATTCCGAGGTATTATTAATCTTTGTAGTGAATTGACATAGCTATTATTAAAGGATAATCGGACTGAGGGGCCTACTTGCAACCAAGTGAAAACTGAAGTTCCATTTCCTCTTTTGCTTTTCTTATTAAATTGATCTCCAAAAGAGACTGTTTTGGCAGAATAATTGAGTTTGTTTATTTAGAAAAAGGAGGAACACTTAGAATTGGCAAGCAGATGGTGTAATTTGCTCAATGACTATTGGCAAATTTTAGTTAAGATAAGAATATGTGAAGAATATAAAAGAAGCCAAGGGTTAGAAATGAGCCTCCCCACACCCCAGTAGGGGCTCGTTACAAGATACATTGTTAATCTAGAGCCACATAAGAATCTTAGATCTCTCTCTTTCTCTTCCTATATTTTTATTTTTATTTATTTATTTTTTTGTGGGTACCAGTGTTTGGCCTCAGGACCTCGCGCGTCAGCAGGCGCCTGTGCCGCTGAGCGATATCACCGGCCCCTTTTCGTATGTGGGTTCCGGGAGTTGAACTCGGGCCCTTGCGCTTGCTGGGCAGGCGCTTAAGCCACTGAACCATCTCACCGGCCCCCTCTTCCTATATTTTTAGCGTTTAATTTTCTACAAGACATGTAGAGCTGTACTATGAGGCAAAAGTAAATTTAATATCTAAGCTCAGCAGCACTAAGTGTAACAGAGTAACCACTGAGGAAAAATTTTTCAAGAAGAGAATTCGATGACTAATAGGAAGGAATCACCTTCATAAACCACATTTGATGTAATTTTTATAAAATCATTGGTCATGCTTATGAGAGAATAGACAGAAACTCTCTATTCATAGGACTCTAGAACAATTTTTCTGGTATGTTTCTACAATGTATTTCTGAAACTTTTCATGAAAGTTAGAATGTCCACAACCTCAGTCTAAAATTAGGTCAGCAATACCTGAACAAAAAATCCTATAAAAAAAAATAATACAGATGGCTTCAGGAACTTCATATTGTTCCATTCTATTGGTTGCCCTCTGAGGCTGAACTCTTCCCCACCCAGTATAAACTTATGGCCTGTCTTGTCAGTAGTGGTCTTTCCTGCATCCGCAATTCCTTACCATCTGTTTCATTTCTTTGTCTACCTTTCAATACCCAACTCTACACAATCCTTCTCTTCTTCTCTGAAAGAGAGCTATTACAGATGGTCTGGCCAGCGAGTGAATGGGTCACCTTACCAATCATTGCCCTCACTTTCTGGTTCATACTCCTTTCTCTCATCTCTTCATTCTTCCACTGCAATCCATGATCCTCACATTCCAAGCCAGTCCATGCTTTTCTCTGTTTTTGCAGTGACTTTTCCTTGTATTTTACTTGGATCAAAGTCATTTGACAGACTATCCTGCAAATTCTCTTTTCTTTCTCCACATATTTCTCTATTTATGTCCTTCCTCTCCCTACTTATCCCAGGTAAAGTATCAGATATCTTTCCTAAGTGAACCCTTCCTCTTACTCCTTGATTAATCCCCTCCCAACTCTTCATCAACCTGGCTCCACTAATCATTCCTCCGCTCCTATGTCTCTCACTGGCTATCGTCTCCTGATTTCTGCCAACAATTGTGTGTATTTCTTTCCAACCTCATATTTTATTAAAAAAAAAAAAAACTTTCAATCTGAATGATAAGGAAACATTTTAAATTTTATCCCCCAATTCATTTATGCTCTCTGACCTTTATTCTATTTCATTAGAAAGGCATGCTGTATTTATGCTTGAGGGATAAGGTCCTACAACATTAAACACAGGAAAGATTGAATTCTTGGGTTTTCTATTCAAGAAGTCTAAACTATTTTGAGATGAAACATGGAAATAAATAGGATATGGCAATAGATTTGGGAGAATATGTGAGAAAAAGCCACAGACTTGGATATAATATTTATGTAAGTATTTCTAACTTAAGTTTTATGTCCATAATGGTAAAATATGCATAAACTCAACAATGAAAAGATGAGTACATCTTTAAATGACAATGTCTTGATCACACACTACACAAAAGACATTATACAAATAGCCAAAAAGAACATGAAAAGATGCTCGAAATCATTAGTCATCAAGAAAATGCAAACTGAAACTGCATACCCACTTAGAATAAGTAAAATTACAGGATAAATAGGAACAAAAGGAGTAAAATGGGAGATAGATATTGGGAAGTAGGAAGAACATGTTCAAATGGGAAGGGGAACACAGTGGGCAAGGAAGGGAAAAGGGATTTAAAAAAAAAAAAGGGAATGGAAAGGAAAAATGGAGACAAAGCTTTTATAAATGGGGAGGTGTCTTAGTTACTTTTCTCATTGCCGAGACAAAATACACAATGTCCCAAATTAAGGAAGGTAAGGTTTACTTAGGTCACAGTTTGTGGAGGTTTCAGTACATATTCAGCTGGCTCCAAGGGCACGGTGGGGTGGCTGAGGGGCAACCGTTCATGGCGACAGAAGGCAGCAAAAACAACAAGAGCAAAAGGGGAGGAGCAAGCCTCTTTTCCTCCCTTATATTGTATGCAGGCTACCCACCCTAGAGGGGGTGTAGCACTCATACCCCCAATCCCAGCACTAGACAATGAACCAATCACAAACCCTAGATTCAGCCATCTCCAAAAAGCCTGCCCCCCATGATTGCTTGGGGCTTTGGGGGGACCTCGAGACACAAACTATAACAGGAGGGGAAGAAAGGTTGAAAGCAATGGAGGGGAATGGGAAAAAAAAAAGAGTTAAGACATATTACGTATAGGTACAAATTCCCTGTGATGAATGTGATCATTATGTATGGCAAATAGGTACTAATAAAAATTAAAAGGTGATGGACTAACTAATCTGACAGAGGAAATTTCAAGGCAGTTCAACGCACAGGCTTTGGTATGACCATTGCTGACTGCTTTTAGCCAGATCTACACTGAGAAAAAGGGGTAAAAAGCAGAACTGAAAGATGTGAAAATTTTACAGATTGGGTAGAAAGGATATATCTATAAAGTTGGGGGTAAGGACAATGTGGCTGCTGAAAAGATTAGACTTAAAAAGAAGCCAAGTACTTTGCATCAAGACAATAGGAAAGATGTCATGAGGCCACCTCAGGAAATGGGCAGACTCTACCCATTATAGGCTCAAGGGTTTAAAAGGGATTTGTCATCACTGTCACTCCTTCAAAAGACTTTTCTTTGAGAAGAGAGCCCCAGGCAACACTGTTCATTTAGGGAGATATACTAAGGAAGTATATCTCCAGGTTCAGCCATCTAGGCATGCAGAGGCTGCTGCAGCCATAGTCCAAGGGGTCCAAGCTACTGCTTGAGCTGGCTGCAGACTTTGGTGTCACCCATGTGGTGCTGGGTTTTCAGGTATGCAGAATGTAGGAGTTGTAGGGTCATGGAGGCTTCCACCTAGATTTTGGAGGAAGGCCTGGGAGGCCATACAATATACTCCTGAAAGGGTGATGCAAAAGAAGTTGTGAGAGTGAAGATGAAAGTACAGTGGAGATGGCAGGAAGTTGAAAATGTAAGGAATGTGGAATGTCTGCTCAGGAAGGGTGCAAGCAATGAGCAGGGCCTATCTAAGAAGAAGACCATGTAGGCTGCAATCAGCAAGGTCACAGGGGCAGAGCATCCCAAGGCCTTTGGAGTTAATATATCACCACAACCTGCTCCAGGTGCTAGACATGGAGCTACAGGACT
Source organism: Erethizon dorsatum (assembly GCA_028451465.1). Lineage (NCBI taxonomy): Eukaryota > Metazoa > Chordata > Mammalia > Rodentia > Erethizontidae > Erethizon > Erethizon dorsatum. The sequence goes on along the minus strand of CM051838.1, from coordinate 79,494,392 downwards.
TAACATTTGCCCTGCTGTGTTTCCATCTAGCTTTAGTCTCATTCCTTTCTTTCTTTTTATTCCCCACTTTTGGAAGGAATGTTTACTCTGTACCATTGTATGTTGCTAGTGTTTAACTTTCTTTTGGATTTTTACAGGGCTTCTCAGCTAAAAGTTTGCCTTGAATCTCAGAGGACATTTTGGGCTTGGACTTTTCAGCAATGCACAACTATTAAGATTTTGGCAACTCTTAGAGACAGACTAAATGCATTTTGCATAATTAGATGGACATGATCCTGACAACCAGCAGAAAAATGTTGTAGTTTAGATCTAAAATGTCCACCAAAAGTCTCATATAGTACTACTCAGCCATAAAGAAGGATAAACTTGAGACTTTTATAGGTAAATGGATGCAACTTGAGACCACACTCATAAGTGAAATAAATCAGACTCACATGTGTAAGCATCATATTATCTCCCTGATGTCAGAAAATGAAAGAGTAAATAAGGCCTAAAATGTACAATAGATATTGTGAAATGGGAAGAAATTATTCAAAAGGAAAAAGGAAGTAGGATGGGGGAAAGGCAAAGGAAGGGACAAGGGAGAAAAATGCAAGTCAGTTATACTATTAGTGTCTCTTAGTTCACAGAAAAGGAAGATCTATGCTAATATCAATGGGAGAATATTTTATGCCCATATCTTGAGTAACTACTTTAAAGATAACAATATGCAATATATTAACTATTGTTATTCTCATATTATTTTGCTATGAAATTTTGTTTTATCTTTTTTTCCATAAAATAGAAAAAAGTCTCCTGTATTCATAGGTAGAGCACGGGTCACTGGGGTGTTACCTGGAAGGCTCTATTTCTGTCTCTGGCTCTACTTTCTTTCTCTGCTTCCTGGCTGCCATAGGCTGAGCAGTCTTCCTCTGCTTTCCCCTTCTGCCGTGTTGTTTCTTCCTTGGAGGCAGCTAACAATGGACTGAATCCATCAAAATCATGAGCCAAAATAAACCTCTTCTCCTTTAAATTGTGAGTGTCCCAGCAACAGAAAAGTGACTAATACAATAGTACAATTGTACGTATTCTCAAAATTCACAAAAACTAACAACAGCTATCCATTTATTATGTGAAATTTATAATCTCTATTTTGAGTTAGACACTATCTCAAAACTATTTTTAAAAATGAAATATATGTTGTGTACATATGTTCATCAAAGATTGTTTATAGGTTTTACTTATAGAATATCATATGTCTAATGACTTATACCTTGTGCATACTTTACAAAGCTTGATACATTATTGATTTTAAGGAATAATCTTATCAACATGACTGTTTCAGCCTTCAGATAGGAGTCATTATATTCAGGAGCCTAACACTGCAGCATTTGAAAGCATCAATATCCAAGTCAAGGAGGGAGCATTTCTTCTTATAGTCATTAAGAGACTGGTAAGACATAAGGGATTTAAAAAAATAAGTAGATGTTGAGCTCTGGGATGGCCTGGCTGTGTGGATCTGTGCACTGTATTTCTAATGCTCTGTGTATACCTGATGCCCGCCTTTGAGGCATTCAGTAGGTGTTTGGGTAATAAATAAGCCAAAATGGTAAGGAAAAAATCAACAGAAATACTTGGAAAAGAGGAAAAGGAATAACCCCCAAAGTTAATGTAACCAACAAAATAAGACATATTATGTATCCTGTATTATGGATTTGTCATTACTGTCACTTCCCAAGTGTGTTATAGAAGGAAAAGTATGCTGGATCACAGGGGAGTACCAAATACTTTGGTTTAACTGTGCCTGAATAATTTAAAGTTATTATAGGCGCTCAGGACTGAGACAAGAATAGTAGGAAGGTCTGTAGTATTCCTATAAAGCTTCAAAGCTTCAGAAGCTACCGAGGTGACGATTTAGTTAGCTGTTATATTCACAGAAACATGTTGAGTCACCCATAAATTTTACTTCAATATTCTTTATGGCTATTATGGTACCAACAGAAGACAAATTTATTTTATTTTGCTTGGGGTCTATAAAGATCTCCAGTGCTGAAATGCACAGCCTTTGTTTTGCTATAGCCTAATTTTATCAGATTATCTCAAAGCGTATTACAAGTTTTGAGAAAAGTTTTCAGGGCAATAGCCTTTTAATTTAATTATCAAATAAAAGTCTCCTGTATTTAATATTTGGAGGAGTGGGGGAAGAAGGATGTCATTAAATCTGTCACTCTTAAAATCTTGTAGTAATATATTAAAAAGGAGAAAAGATGGAACAGAGTTCAACAAATGGGAATTAAAATAGCAGTAATAAGAAAAAAGATAAAGAAAATAATAAAAGATGATGACGGCCAAAAGAAAAACACGTGAAGTAGCCATGGAAATAAGATACAAACACAGCCAACATGGCTCCTCACATGGCTTCCTCATGTGGTCCGCAGGAGTTCAAAGCAGACAAGAAAAATAGGATTGCACATTCTATTTAATCCTCAGAATATTCAGATGAAGTTAATGTAATTATTTCTATTTTATGGATTATAGAACTGGAGTAAAGAGGTTGTTGAACACTTGAAGTCCTATCAGATTCCATTACCTGGTGTAACTTCTTCAGTCCGCCAGACTGTTTATATCGAGCTAAATAAGTACCAACAACAACCCAGGAGGAACTAATACAGTCCTGCTGTAACCAGTGATTCCACAAAGGCTGTAACGATGAGAAAGTAACTGTGTCTTTCACTTCTGAACAGATGTGTCACAGCGCAGGGACACTCCCTGAAGCATTTGAGTGCTGAGACCACAAAGGGCACAGGTGTCCGGGTTAGACAGCCAGTTGGGTCCCAGTCAGCTATGTGATCTTGGAATTGTCTGTGTATTCATTCACTAAGGATCACATGCATAGATTCACTCTGTGAGTATGTATCCAACAAGACATTCTTCTAGGTTCTGAAACACAGCAGTGAACAAAAGAAGCCAGGCCATCACAAAGCATACAACTCAGGGAAGGAAAAACATTATGCCTGTACTTTCTTCCTGTGTGAACTGGAAATAAAAAGTACCTTCCTTGTGGGGTTGTGCTAAAAAATTAAGTAAGTTAATATATACATTGCTTACCACAATATCAGGCACACAATAAGCATTCAATCAGTTATTATTGTTATTTTAAAATGAAAATCCTTCCCCCTGGCACAAATTGAGCTAAAATCAATATAGATGACAATGCCAGGACTTCGATACAGGGAAATGGGGTGGGGATGGAGAACATTTGTCCCCTGAAGTGTCAGGACTAATTTTCTGTCACATTTAATTGAGACCAGAGGTCTCTAATGTGAGCTGCTTGGCTATCAGTCATTTGAACTCTAATGGAAATGTCAGTCTGAATTGAGAGTCTTGTTTCCCTGCACACTTCGGAGTACAGAATAGTCCTGAGGCTTATTTTTGCCAACTACTGATAACTAAGTTCTCTTCAGAGAAAACAAGGGTATTACAGTAATCATTTTAAGTAATCCAAGCATAAGGGAGAGAGATTTTCTACAGTATATTTTGAAAGTCGGAGAGTTTTTTTCTTTTCTCCAGGAAGCTAGAGCTGCATCTACCTGCTTTATAAGCTTCAGCAGCTAACAGAAGCACACAGAACAATGATTCAATTGGCTAAGGATTTCCTAGCTATTCTGAGGACTTTTTAGACTCTACCAGTCATTGCTGCTAAAACAGAACAGTGTCAGGAGAGTACAGGAGCTGGCCCAAGTTCCAATAATCACTTTTCAGAAGATAAGAGGTAAAGACCAGCAAGAACTAAGCCGCGACTACAAAAAAGCTTAATAATCTGCCCAATCTCTCAGGTAATAAATGCCTCTCCCAGGTAGGGATCCCAATCTCTCCCTTCCATTGCAGACCTTGGAATTTTAAAATCTTTAGTTCTGGGCCGGTGAGATGGCTCAGCAGCACAAGCACCTGCCCAGCAAGCGCGAGGTCCTGAGTTCGACTCCCGGAACCTACATAAAGGAAAAAAAGGGCCGGTGATATCGCTCAGCGGCACTAGCGCTTGCTGGCAAGCACGAGGTCCTGAGGTCGACTCCCGGTACCCACAAAAAAAAAAAAATAAAAATAAAAAACAAAATCTTTAGTTTTAGTTGGTTAATTTCCGAGGATATTTTGATGTTGTTCACTTTTTTTTTTTTTGTGGGTACTGGGGGATCGACCTCAGGACCTCACGTGCCAGCAGGCACCCCTGCCGCTGAGCGATATCACCAGCCCTTTTTTCGTATGTGGGTTCTGGGAGTCGAACTCGGGCCCTTGCGCTTGCCAGGCAGGCGCTTACGCCGCTGAGCCATCTCATCGGCCCCTGTTGTTCACTTTTTAAAAATGGTTTCATTTCAAATCTATTCCTTTGAATTTTAAAAGGAAAGAAAGGTCCAGTGAGATGGCTCAGCGGCGTAAGCGCCCTGCATGTCAAGCGCGAGGTCCTGAGTTCAACTCCTGGAACCCACATATGAAAAAGGGGGCCTGCTGGCATGCAAGGTCCTCAGGTCGACCCCTGGTACCCACAAAAAAAAAAAAAAAAAAAAAGAAAGAAAAACAATCCCTTTTGTTTAGCTGTGTCTTAAATAATTATTTACTTATTGGTCTATCAGTGATCTAGGAGGAGTAAGACAGAATGGTAGTTATGGTTTTTTACAGGAGTTTCACTTAGGTTTCAATGTCTACAAAAAGATATAAAAAGACATAGAAATGAAGTGAAATCTAAAGAAGGACAATGAAGAAGGACACAAGGGAATTCTGCAGGAGACATTTTTCTGTCAAACCTAACTAATAATAAAAATCCAGGCTAAATTGTAATAGTTATCTGATCTCTCCACTCACAAGAATTCCCCTTAACCATCACACAAAATAATGTGGCTCTGACTTTACTGTCTCCTCAGAGCCTCAGGATAAAGCCAAGAGCTTCAGACAGTTTTCTCAGCCTGCAGACCAGTCCTTAAAAAGAGTTTACAAATGTTTGGCTGAGGTTTAGGGAAGCCTGCAGCCCTCCCTAATAAAAGGGGCTCCGAAGGAGTATTGTAACTGACTGCTTCTCTTTTGACTACACAAGAGCAGGTATTAGTTTCATGGCTGGAAATCAACATTACACTGATTTTCAACCTGTCTGTTTTCTGATTTCCATGGAGGTCGTCACAGGAGTCAGCTGGCTGAGCTGCCTAGGCTGACTCCATGACACTAACTGCATGAACCTGGAGCCAGATAGGCTGGTCTCTGGATGGAGACTTAAAAAAATGGATTTTTCTGTACATACGTGTGTGACAGCACTATCTACCTGTCTCTGTCAAGGTTCCTAAGAAATATTCCAGGGCTTTAACAAACTACAGAAGGCAAAGGAAGATAGTGAATCGGAAACCCTATGAGGTAGGCTTAATTTAAGCCATGACTCCGCCCACAAATGGAAATTATGAATAAACAATAGAAATTAAACACAAAGAACTATTATTTACTTGGGAAAAGTGCACTTGCGTATTTACCAAGAGTGAAAAATAGTGAGGTGATTTTTCCTGCTCAGTAGGAAGGCATCAGATTTTGCAGGGTGACCTTTAGAGGTCTGTAACATAGAAAGCAGCTACCAGCCTATGAAGAAAACAGACCTGAATCTCTGGTCACAGCACAGACTTGTCCAAAGACACGGAGGAGAACGCAGCTGATTTCTGCTCTGAGGCCAGGCAATTTACCCCTGGAGCAGAGCTGTAACTGTTGCACATGGAAGAGGCTCCATGGTGTCACGGGACTTGAGTTAGAATCCTGACCCTGTGGTCTTGGATGTGACACTTAGCTCTCCCAGCGTAAAATGAGATCACGTGATGTGAAAGGCCCTTGTGTGCCAGGTACCGCATAAGCCCAAATCAGAACTTGGGGTCTGGCTGTGCCTAGAAACTGAAAGATATACCAATTCCCAAATCTACTTCATGAGTTTATTTGAATACAAGTAAGAGGTTGATGAGTTATGAACTTGAGCAGTAAGGTAGATTGGGAAAGAAGGAAGAAAATAAGATTACAGATGGAAAGTATTTCCAATTTCCAGCTTGAAGATCACAGAGCAGGTGCTGAAGGCAGAGGCTGAAAAAAACCATTTTCCTCCAAATTTTGTGTGGATTGACTCACATATGTGAAAACATAAGAAGTTCTAAAAATCCTGGAGGAAACTGGGAAAGAGGAAAGAGGGTGTTGGGATATTCGGCAGCAAAGTTTGTAGAGGTGTAGAGGATTTAATCCAGGACAATTGAGAATTGGGATAAAAATGTTAACATGATTTTGGTCTCCCCAAACATGAGGGACCATTTACTCCTCACTGCAGTATAAGGATGTAAATATTATTCCTGTTTACTCTATTTCTAAGCTTCAGAAGGTTTAGGTAGATAGATGAAGTTAATGCTGTTAGCCATGTGTAGTAAGATTTGAACTAAAGTTGTAACAAAAAGCAAATGTTTTTTCCAGTAGCTTATACTGTCTTTAAGTATTAAATCCTATTTTGTTCACTTGCCTATTTACAGCTATAAAATTGTTAAATACAATGCTAGTCAGCTAAACTGAAAGGGATGCTCAGATTGTTTTAGAAAGAGATGAATTAATAAAAAAAGAGTTGAGCAGGGATTGGTTTTGCAAGCAATGGAGGCATAAAACATAAGAAGCTCAAGCTGGTGGCGCACAGCTGTAATACCAGCTACACAGGAGGCTGAGGTCGGAGGATGGCAAGTTTGAGGCCAGCGCAACTTAGTAAGACCTCATTTCAAAATTAAAAAAATAAATAAATAAAAAAGGCCAGGGATGTAGCCCCGTGGCAGAGTACTTCCTAGCATGCAGGAAGCCATGGGGTCCATCCCCAGTACTAAAAAAAAAAAAACAAAACAAAACAAAAAAAAAAAATCAGGAAGCACTAATCTTTTCATTTTCTTTATAAATACATTCTTTTTTTTTTTTTTTTTTTTTAAGGACAGGTCTATGTAGTGCAGGCTGGCCTTGGACTTGCTTATGTAGCCCAGGCTGGCCTCCAACTCATGATGATACTCCTGCCTCAGCCTCCCTAGTGCTGGGATTACAGGTGTGCACCACCACGCCTGGCTATAAAAACACATTCTTTTCTTAGACTTGGAAAAAAATACAACGAAACAAAAAACAAGAGCAGAAATATTGAGAGTCAGATCTGCTCTCCAAATATTCTTCCAAAGATCGTATTATTTAACCCTAATGTACTTGGGTTGCATGAACTTGGCTTACTTGTTGATTGCTTTGGCACTTCACATGGGAGATTTAAACCATTTTAGCCAATGTCTTAGAGTAACTCAGTAAGCAGCTCTCCACATGTGGTTTCAATTATTTTTAATGTGGTGACCTTGGGTTGTAAATAAAAACCTCAACAGGGTGAGATTCTCTAGCAGTTTTAGTTTTACCTCGTCATGTCTGCAGTATCTGTATTTCCTCATTTCTGACTGGAACCACACAAATTTTGCCTTTCTAACGATGAATTTCAGTCGTTTATCAAGAGCAGAGAGTGGTTTTCAGTTTGGAGGTGGAGTACATGTCGCATGGGGCCAGGATCACTTTTCCTGCAGGGTGAGGCCAGCTCTGCCCAGAGTAATCATTAAGCCTATTTGGTCTTAGGAAAAAATATAAATTGATTCAAAGTTACATTTACATTTATGCAGTTCTTCATACTTCTTTCAGATCCACTTTTGCAAAGTATTTTCATATCATTTTCTCACTTGATTTTCACTGATTTCTGTGATTTTGGAAGGTTAGATAAAACTGACCTCCTGTTACAGATGAGGAAACTTGACCCCTCCCCGAGAAAACTTAATTGATATGTTGAAGGTCTCAAGGCTAATCAATGGCAGAGGTATTGTGACTCCTTACTCTGTGCACTGATCCGCAAGTGTTCTGTTTACTTATTGCTGTGTAACAAACACTGCCAAACTTAATGCTCGTGAACTTAGAGAATCCGGAGTTTAGACAAGACCCAGTGAGGATGGCCTGTCCTTGATAGCCAAGGCCTCTGCTAAGAAGTATGGTTGGGGTGACTGAAGCGACTGGGTTGGAATCGTCAGTGGCTTCTTTACTTCCATGTCTGGTAGCTGAGCAAGGATGGCCAGACTGCTGAGCTGGACTCTGAATCAGGACTACTACATGTGGCCTCTCTGTGCAGCACGGCATCTGCATTCTGAGGAGCATTAGAGGAGTCCGTCCAGACTTCACCAAGGTCTGCAGGAGTTTATAAATTGCAACCCCAGGGAAGAGTTATTGGAATCCTTGCAAGTAAATTCCAATCTATCGCTTCCAATGCAACCCATGGCAAGAATAAAGAGACAAAGGTGTATCTGCAGTTGCGGGGAGCGAAGGGGGTCCTAAGTCTAGTCAAACAAAGGCTAACCAGAACAAAGGCCATGACCCAGGGCCGAGCATGGATTTTATTAATTTGTGAAGAGGGGAATGGCTTGGGTTGCGTGACTGTGAGAATGGTGGGAAGTACGCGAGTCCTGTGAGCTGGGCTAGGTAGGAGGCACAATGGCGCCTCTGCAATGTGCAGAGAGAGAGGTGTGCAGAAAGAGTACCGGATTCCGGTAACAGGCAGCCTCTAAGTTTGGAGGAATCTGTGTAACACCGATTGAGGAAGTGTCTTGTGGTTTGGGTTGGCTGCTTCCGCTCTGAAGTTGGCTGCTTCTATTATTTTATAAGAAACTTCTGGTGGTTAATTGAGTAACTGCATGCCTGGGGTAGACCCCAGTTACATCTCTTGTCTCAATATAATTCATTTTACTCTCAAAAGTGTTGTAGTTTGGATGATAAATTATATGACCACTATACAATTTTATATACATTTATATTACTTAAATGGCAATAAATAATTTTAAAAAATATTAGTCACAGTACAAGAGAAGAGATGGTTGGGTGGATGGGTGGATGAATGGATAGATAAATGGGTTAATGAGTAGTACAAGGTAGGTATATAGATGGGCGGATGGGTCTATGAATAAGTAGGTGACTGGTTTTACATATATATGTCAAAATAAGTAGATTAATCATTCAACTAACAACCAAGAAAAGGAGTACTAAATAGTGATAATGTGGTGTTGTAAGAATTAAAATTGGTTGTGATAATCTTGGGTGACATTAGCTACTTTTGAAGGAAAATCTTCTTGAAAGACATTAAAATTAAATCAAGATTTGAATGACCAGAAGGAGTAATTCATTCAGAGAGGGGAAAGGCATGAATGCTATTTGGGGAGACAAGTGCAAAGGCCACAAGCTAAGACTCAGTTAGCTTGTTTGAGTGACGTAATGCTTACATAGCTGAAGCATGTATCCATATAAGATGAAGTCTGAGAGGTAGGTCAGATCATTTAGGGCTTGGTAAACTAAAGTAACCAAGTTTGAACTACTTCCTAAATGTAATGTGAATCAATCAAAGAATTTTAAATGAGCATTAATATCTGACAAACATTTTTAAATCGGGGAAATATGAAGAATGAGTTGTGGAGAGGCAAGAGCAGAAGTTGACTGATCAAGTATGAGACTTTTGCAGTAGTCCTAGTGAGAGGGGATAATGTCTTAGGAGAGAATGATAGGAAGGTGAAGAGAAGTGTTTGGGTTAGGGAGGAGGAGGTTAGAAGACTCAAGGAGCCATGAAGGAAAATGTTGCCAAATGCGGTTGTGTGAAAATCAAATGAGTCATCAAATGGACCATAACAGGGTTAAAAGTTAAATAATGAACTAAGGGAAAATATAGGTAACATATATAACAAAGAATTGAAGTAAATTATATGCAGTGTATAAAAAAGGACTAAAATATATACAGTCTAGAAGTGTAGCTCAGTGGTAGAGTGCATGCTAAATATGTGCAAGGCTATGGGTTCAATTTTTAGCACCAAAATAAAATAAAGAAGTGATAAATTAATAAGAAAAATCAACCAAATAGAAAAATGTACAACAATATAAACCGATCATGTACAGAAAAAATACAAATGAAAATAACATAGACAAAAGCACTCAATACTGCCAATAAACAAACACAAAATAATAAGTCACTTTAGTCTTTCTGATTAGAAGAACTTAAATATATAAATTTAAAATATAATAAAAAGATGAAATATCAAGTTTAACTATTTTGTATTAGTTCAAGGGTACTAGTCTGAATATAAATTAATGTAGAAATTGGAGGGCAGGTTGTCTACACCTGTCAAATTCTTTAATTGACCAGAATTTTCCAGATATTTCTTCAAGATATATACTTTCAAATGTATATGATGGAGGTATATAAAAAGACATGCAGGGCCAGTGAGATGACTCAGCGGCACAGGCGCCTGCTGGCGCGTGAGGTCCTGAGGTCGATCCCCCAGTACCCACAAAAAAAAAAAAAAAAGACATGCATTGCAAAAGTATTTGTCAAGGCAAAAAATAAAGGCAAAACCATGTATTTGCCCATTTTTAGTGACATTCATATCATGAAATATAAAGGAAATGGGGTGAAGAATTTTAAAAACATTGGTATGCATATATCAACTTGGAACCATTCTGTGTTGTTTTCAGAAGAAAAAAATATCAAAACATAAAACTGCATGAGAAGTTGAGTTTTATTTATATGGGGAAACAAAAACTATATGTGAATGTAGATACATAGAATAACATCTGGAAAGCTATATGTTAAAATTTTAACAGCGGCCCAACAGGGAGGTTAGGAATTAGTTGGCTTTTGCTCAGGGAAAGGGTGAGGGTTGAAGGAGGATTTCTGGGTTTTAGTCTTTCCATCTCTACAGTGTTTGACTGTTCAGTAGCATATATTTATTTATAACTCAAGTAATTCTCTTAAAATGTTTTCATAGATTGTTTACCTTTTGAAATCTAAATACATTGGGTAATAAAATGTAAGAGTCCTGGCAATCATCGATACCTTAAAATTATGTCAACACTTACAAGAAGGTTTTAATGCTAAGGAGTTGTGAAACTTTTGGGAGAATTGAAACTTGGTACGTCTTTACTGAACAGGCTCGTAAGAGAGCAGTCTAACATAGAGGCTGGCCGAGTGGCCTTAAGGAAGTTGAAAGGACATGCCTCAAGAAAGGAAGTTCAGCAACTTAGTGTAGTAGGCTGAACAGAAAAGAAAAAAACCTTAGTGGGCAAAAGGTACAAGGCAAACCTTTAAGTCTCTAGCCTCTCTGGGTCTAATTTCCCTTATCTTTAAAATGAAGTATTGCCCAAAGCTATATATTTCAAACTCTTTCTGTAAGTACTGGTGGTAGAGGAGGACAGAACTGTTTTGAATTCTCAAAATAAAATCTCATGAAACTCTCGTTATTTAAAACTGATAAGAAGTGGCGTTCCTCAGGTAAAAGGAGGTTGAGGGTCAGAGCCCTGCCCATTGCGCTGCTCGGACAACTCTGCAGCCTTTGTCAAGATGCCCAGTGGGAAGCTGAGCCCATGCAGAGCGCGCCTTCAAAAATTCCAGTGTAGATAATTTCCAAAGTCTTTCCTGGTCTCAAAGTGCAGAATTCTCATTTGCAGATGTAATTTATGAAGTGTTAGCCAAAGAAAAGCCCCAGGGAGTGAGAAGTGAAACGTAGGTAGAATCTGGCTGAAGGATGTGGGGAAGAAGAAAGAGTAAGGAGTAGCATTTACTGTACTAACACCGTATGCAGGCACTGTGTTAGCCCTTTCAGTAGCTCTCTGTGTTTAATCCTCACAGCCACCTAGGGCCTGGAACACTGAGGCTTCTAGCCCTGATCTAGATTCCCAGCTGTTTTGAGTTCTATACAGATGAGGAAACCAGGAGATAAGGAGCTTGCCGTAGGTCACAGAGTAAAGTAAGTACCAAGTAGGAATTATAACTGATTTGCATAATTGGAAGGGTTGCACTGGGTAGGTCTGAAGCATAATTTCCCTCAGGGAGAAAGGGCTAAAGAGTGGGAATACGCCTTCCAAACAGTGTATTTGGAGAGCTAAGCCTGTCATATGCAAAACTAATTAAAGACAACTTAAGGCATCATGTAATTAACTGTTCAGCTATGTGATACATTCTATAATATGGTGGGATTTTGAATTATTTTTCAATGATGATAAATTTATACTACTCTTGTTCTACCTTGTCTGGCACAGCTAAGGTTGTGTTGAGTGGTCAAGCACCATAATGAGTATCCAGCACCCACAAGCACGGTACACTCTTACCCATGCACACCGCAATGATCACTCAGTACTGAGTAACCTAAGTCCCGACTTACGAACATTCAAGTTGCAAATTTTCACAGATATGAACAGACCTCGCGTTATGAACATTAGTAGCTAGAACAAATCACGGAACAAATCATGTCTGCTGGACATCGTCACGGTGGTGCTGCTGTGTGCTTACCGTACAGTGCAGTGGTGTACAGTAGTGCAGTGCTCAATCAGAGCTCAGGATGTCCGGAAGCAAGGGGAAAAGCAATGGTGGTGTGGAGAGGACTGCTAGGCAGCGCAAAACTATACACATTGTGTATTTGTGTCAAAGGTGTATAAGACTCACTTTGTTGGACTTACAAATGTGACTTATGAACGTTCTTCCAGAATGGAACTCCTTCATAAGTCAGGGACTTACTGTGCCTACCTTAGTAGCCAGGGTTTTTCCACATGTTAATCACAGTGCAAATAAGTTGTCCCTACAAGTAACTTACCATTGGAATTATTATTTATATTATTTACCAAGTAACCAATTCATAGAACAGTCAGGTAAGAGCTGAGTCCTCTTGAAAGAGGGCCCCAAAAATCTCCCTGACACAGGAAGCTTTAAAAAATGGTTTTCCCTTGTGGAATACAAATAAAATGCCTCCATCATTGATTAATGATCTCTAGCTGGGCATGGTGGTGGACGCCTGTAATCCCAGCATTTGGGAGGCTGAGACAGGAGGATTGCTATGAGTTTAAGGGCAGCCTGGGCTACAAAGTGAGTTCAAAGCTGGCCTGAACTACGTAGCAAGACCCTGTCTCAAAGCAAACAAACCAAAAAGAATTATTATAAATGTAGATATTTTAATACTCTCTTGAATTTAATTATGCCAGGTGAATAAGCTGTCTACCTATACATTATTCCAAAGTAGCCCAAGCCAAATATAAGGCTATAGGTTCTATCAAATATAACTGAGAGCATTTTGTCTTCTCATCTGGATGGTTACATAAGTTTTACACAACTACAAATGACTGATGCTAATGCTAAACCAGTATGCACATTTTTTTGAGTTAGCACAGTCTCCAATTTTAAGGCGAATAATATATTGGCATAGCCTCAGTCTAAATCACTTAATTCAACTATTGTTTGCATAAAAAGAAACTTAAAATGATACCAAAGGAATTAACCAATACTAATTCTATGACATCAAACATAATTTTAATATTGTCTAATATAAGGGGCATCAGCAATGTCATGGGAAGCAGCAGATATAGAAGTTGGATTTTATTTATTTATTTATTTATTTGGTACTAAGGATTGAGCCCAGGGCCTTGCACATGCTAGGCAAGGGCTCTACCACTGAGCTATAACCCCTAACCCTTCTCATTTTTTATTTTGAGACAGGGTCTTACAGCGTTGCCCAGTCTGGCTTAGAACATGAAATTCTCCTGTCTAAGGCTCCAGAGTAGCTGGGATCACAGGTATGTGCTACTGTGCCTGACTGAAATGATTTTTAATTCAAAACGGGGTAGGAATAGTGTTTATTCATATGTCCACTCCTCATGGCTAGTATGACCTGGTAAGTAATTAATGCTCAATAATAGTTGATTATATAAATAAGAGTTATAGGACTTTGCATGATTAACATAAAAACCACTTTTGTTTGAAGACAAACTTTGATTTTTTTAGTTTTAAATGTTAGCAGATTCTTGTCCATTTTACCAGAAGGCCTACCAGAGATTAAATTTCTATTTCCTTTGCTTAATGAGAGAAAATTAGAATGATCAAACATCCCCCTTTACTTTATGACTGGAGTCCTGGTATAATTATTAATGGTAGTCTTTCAAAATTTAAGGAACAAATTATATAAGAATCTAGCATCACTTCTCAGCCTTTTGGCTAAGATCAAGTGGAGAATCTAGCAAAATGCTATAACGTCTTTTTTTTTTTATGTGAGTACTGGGGGTCGAACTCAGGACCTTGCGCTTGCCGAGCAGGTGATTGTGCCGCTGATCTATCTCACCGGCCCATAACATCAGTTTTTAATCACCAAAGACCATACCCTGGGGACAGTGGTCCTCCCCTACATGAAAGAAGAATAGCTAAGAGTACCTTTCAATCACTCTGAAATCTTTTTAGAAGATAAAATATCTTTGTGTTACTAAAGGTGTTGTCCCTCAGAGCAGAGGTTGAATGTGGTTTCTCAGTGTGAATTCAAACTAAATGCCTCCTGAAGGAAAGAAGGAAGGTGTTTCCCTGGGTCTATAAGTGGACAAAGACCACAGGAGACCAACCTAGCCAATCAGGGGTCACTGAGGGGCTGAGGGGTGGAGAAAGCCAAGCAAGCCTCACGTCTAGAGGTTGGGCTCCCTCTAACCACCTCCTTGGCATAGGGAGGGTCTAGGTCAGTCTAGACCTATAGCCATCACAGCTGTGACAATACCTCTCTTGAAAGCAGTCACCAACAGTGACATTATGTGACAGCCACAAGCAATGGGAGTTGGGCAGATTCAGTTTCTCCTTAGTAAGATATGAAAGCCAGCTTTTAACTCTCCATTTCTCCCCTTATCTGTGTAAACCTCTAGTACTCTTTTTTTCTTTGCCTTTTTCTTTTCTCCTGGTAATGGGAATTGAACCCAGGGCTTCTCAAATGCTGGGCAAGATTTCTACCACTCAGCTACATCCCTAGCACTTTTTATTTTTTGGGACTATTACTAAGTTGCCCAGGGCAGCCTTGAACTTTAAGTGTAACCCACAATGACGTGGGTTATAGAGCTTAGAATTGTTTTCAAGAGTTCTGGAACTGAGGCATCTTCTCTACACAAAGAAGTATTGTTAGAACGGGTGCTAGAAGAATTTAAGACTAGATGCCAAAAGCCAACCAAACAGGGCCAATGAGAGTAAGTGTTCCTTTTTCACCTTTCACATTCAAAAAGAGAACTTTAGAAGAGCCATGAGACTCAAGGAAAAGAATATAAAGTATGGATAACAAAAAGCAAGAGCACCAAAAAATTACAGAAATGATGCATGTAAAGAAGATGGATAAAAACAAAGAAAGAAATGCAAAGTAAAGTTAAATAAGAAGATAAGGAAGATGAAAAGGACTGTAAAAAGTACCTCAAATAAGCCACGTGCTTGAGAAGACTACCAATACTACACTAAGATTTTAGAGGAAAATGCCCCACAACCAAAGGATAGCCATCGCATGTGAAAATATTTACATTGGAAGCATATAATGAATAAGAACCTAAGAATAAGATCCTAAAAGTAGAGCTAACTTTCCTTTTTTCTTTTAGGTACATAGTAAGCATTTATATAGCCCAATATTTACATTTATAGCTATGTAACAATGTGAGGTGACAAACAGAATCACCACACAGTTTACATTTTTTGATCACAAATTCAACAACTCCACTAATGGCACCTGGGAATTTTCCACTGCTTATAGATTGGACTCGCTTCTCCTTTCCTTGAAAAGTAAATTCATTGCTTTACAGAGAACTGGGAACTTCAAAGGTAAAACTACAGATCAAATCTCATCTCTTATCCTAGTTGAAAAGGGTTAGTTGCAGCCAATGAAGAAATACTTCTATTGTTAGCTATTGGGTAGTGGGGTGTCATTTTTAAAAACTGGTTTCACTGATAACTATGGAGCAAACGGTTTATGTTTTAATTTATCTGAGATTTGGTAAGCAGCTTCCCAGTTTTGAAACAGAAGCAGGTTCTTTGTAAAACTATTTCCAAGTCCTTATTCCCAAGTCCTTTTGATTTTGGAAATCAAAAACAGTCAGTGAGAACGTTTATAATTGATCTAATTAGCAAGTTGGATCCCTTTAGAATTGTTTAGAGTAACACTTAATCTAGAATGAATCATTTAATTAACAGCCCAGCAAAAGAGCTTGTAGAATTTCACTCTCCTCACTATTCCCTACCCCCAATCCTATGAATTGACTGGTTTGTTGAATAGAGTTACGAAACTTACTTGCAAGAACTAAACAAACTCAAACACATAAAGGACATGTTTAGCATCCGGTCAGGTATGAAAAAAGTAACCCTTGTATCATAGAACAGAAGACAAAAAAGAATAATTGTGAACTAACCCAAGTAAACAGGACATGCTGTCATATCAATTTAAAATCAAACACAAGGCTCTGGCAATCGGAATCAGGAAAGAAAATAAGGAAAAACTTCCTTTAGCCAATACTTGAAAAGAATGCCAGCCCTGGTGGAGGCACGTCAAGGGAATTTAGTGGGGCCTCATTCTATGGATTTTCATTTCTATTTCCCACCTTGTCAAGGCTTCACTCTGAGATAAATAAGAATACTTTTTAAAGTTTTAAAAATTTATTACAGTAAAAGATACATTGCCATTAGTCACCTTCAACTTGCTCCCCTTCACTTCGAACATATGCATCCCATCTTTCCTGCCACTTTCTGAAGCAGTTCTGGAAGTCCTCTTTCATGAATGCCTTTTTTCTTTACTATTGATCTATGTTTGCAATACATCATTACATTCATCTTGAGGAATCAGTATGTATACATGTGGCATGTTGATCATTTTGCTTGCTCTTTGCTTCCTCCTTTTCTTCCCCCTTCCCCGGATCCCCTTCCCATCTCTACAAATTCAACCTCCCTGTTTCCTACTATCTTTTATTTTTTTATTTTTTTTGTGTGTACTGGGGGTCAAACTCAGGACCTCGCGCGCCAGCAGGCGCCCATGCCACTAAGCGATATCACCGGCCTTTTTTTCGTATGTGGGTACCAGGAGTCAAACTCAGGACCTCGCGCTTGCCAGGCAGGCGCTTATGCTGCTGAGCTATCTCACTGGCCCTCCTACTATCTTTTATTTATGAACAAAAGCACTTTCACTCATTCAACAAATACATCTTGATAGATACACGGAATCCTGTTGATAGTACACTTTATTCAATGTCTTTCTTGTCAAAAAACTAGAGAAAAAAAATACTTTTGCTTGCCTCAAATTAGCAAAATATAGGGAGAGAATCTTTCACAAGACAAAAATCCAGTTCTAGTTCATGATTACTATTAAATACGTAACCAAGAGTAAGTTAGTCTCTTGGTTTTCTCATTCTTAAAGTGGCATATAAACAACCACCCCATGTATGGTCAAATATAAGCTCTAATAAAATTATAAGTGACGATAAATATTGGGTAATTTGCCATGTGAAGGCTGTGTTGGGCTCTTAAATCTCAGGATGACAAGGCCAGGCGTGGTGGCACATGACTGTAATTCCAGCACTTGGGAAGCTGAGGCAGGAGGATTTCCATGAGTTTGAGGCTAGCCTGTGCTACACAGTGAGTTCAAGGCCAGCCTGAACTACACGGCAAGACTCTGTCTCAAAAAAAAAAAAATCTCACCATGACTGATGTCAGAGAAAGATTTGTTATAGAAAGGGATGGTTGGTAATTCCATCTCCCTATTGCCTTAACTGCTCACATTTTCAGAAGCTAGAATGTAGGTTATAGAACATGAAGTACTTAGAATATTTACGGAAGTATGCATTCAATCTTCCTTATTTGCAAGCAAATTAATTTGAAATCTAGATTCTATACACGTATACAGAACATGAATTGACACCTTGCCTAGAAGAAGTTAATCTGAGAATATATTTTCTCCTTTGTGTCACTTTCTTCCTTCTACCCAAAAGATACCCCACTCTCAACCAGAGAACCAAGTTTTGCATACGACTCAGCTTGGGCCCGTCATAATGCTTCCTCCCTTCCCTCGAGAGTGATGGGCACACAGCGTGAGCCCGACCTGTTTTGTCAAAGCATCAGAAGCGATACCACCATGAGTCTGGAGCTTTTGGTGGCCATGTTCATACCAAGTAGAGAAAGCTGGTCTCAGGAATTGAACAACACTCTGTTTTCTAGCAGAGATGAGAGAAAGGGCATCCTAATGCAATCTGAACTTCTCATTCTAATCTTCTGGAGACTTCTCAAGGCATGTTTCTCACATCTTCTTTCAGTTCTATAATTCTTTCCATGTAAGCTAATTTGGATGGGTTTCTATCATCAGTGCAACGAATGATCCACAGAAAACAGTAGGGATACATTTTCTTTGCTGCTACCTTAGTGCTTGCTATAAGAATACTAGGGACTGGGAACATGGCCAGAACTCTTTTTTAGGGACATTCAATGCCACAACCTCTAGCTTTGGTGTTGAGGGGTAGATGGTGAATTGTGGACAGGATAGGGGTGGCAAAAGAAGAATGAGCCTGGGGTCTCAGGCTTAAGTCTGCGAGATTCCCAAATCTACACCATACTGTCCTTTAAGCCAAAATGAAGGTACAGGAAGCATAAACACAAAATTAATCCTGGCACTGTAGCCAATGAAGTGTTTTTTTGTTTTGTTTTGTATTTTTACTTTGGGCCACTCATACAACATTTCCAGGGCTGGTTTTTATCTATAAAGTAAAAGTCTCAGATTACAAAGTACCGTAATTCTTAAAGCTTTCATGAAAATTTAACCTCAGCAAAAAGTAACGGTGAGAAGCTATATAAAGGAGTGGATAGGAAGAAATTTAGATGAAAATAATCTATTAAGATTATGATTATTTTTAATAATAAAAACCCCAAGTAAAATATATAGCATTACTATATACCAAGTAAATGCAATACATGCTAACTCATTTAATTTTCACAGATATTTTTATTGTTTTCATTCTAAAATTGAAGAAAACTAGGGCTAGAGAAGTCTAGTAAACTTGACAGTGCTACACTATTGGCACGCCAGAAACAGCAACCCTATCGCAAAAGCCATGTTTTTAATAACTATGCTACATCTGTTGTTAAGTGCACCTACTCCTCTGCCTGGCTTGAAGTAGAAATTCAATAAGTGCTTATTACATGTTACCAGATGAATATAAAGTGAGCATTGTGAAAGCACTGATCTCAACAGGTGCTTATTTTTCAATCGTGGTGGTAGTAGTGGCGATACCAGCACATGGAACAAGAGAATCTCTATTGGGGATGTTTTACATCCATACTCCCAAATGTACACTCCAAAATGTATACTCTGGTTTGCATTCTTGGAGCATTATACACAAAGATTAAGTACATTTTGTTGAAAGTAAGACGATCCTTGTGTGATTTCCTTGCAAACTGGATTATACTAAGTAGACTGGATTTTGACAAGCAGTCCCACCTCATGCTAATGAGAAAAATCATAGGAAATAAGTTGTTGAAGAAAAAGAAGAATGGAGAATTAGAAGAATATGCTCACCGAAAATATTCATTTGTTTTCTTTTTCATTTGTTAAATGAAGGCAATATTTCCAAGAAACTAAATAAAAATAGTCCTTTCCATCATAACTTTCTTAGCCCCCACAGACTGACAGGAATGGCTTGTTAACTGGAGTAGATCACTTGGATAATATCTTTATAATAGGATTTATTGAAGCATGTGCGTTAAACCGGGCATGGTGGCACATGCCTGTAATCCCAGCCCTCAGGAGGCTGAGGCAGGAATGCCATGAATTCGAGGCCAGCCTGGGCCTCACAGTGAGTTCAAGGTCAGCCTAAACTGCATAGTGAGACCCTGTCAAAAAAAAGTTTTTCTTTAAGAAGAAAAAAATATGTGTTAAGTAAATTATAATTTAGATCAAAACAAAATATAATATAGAAATATAATAAAAATAGAAATATAATATAGAAATATAGAAATATAATTTAGAACAAAAGAAACCTCACTGTCCCTTTAAACAAGTTTTTCCTACATTAGCTCTATTGTAAAGAATTATGTCACCATAATTCAGTAGTTTAACAAAACTACTCCTTCATTGGAATGCTGAGATCAAGTTTATTAATCTGTACCAGCTGAACTTCTCTAAGCAATGGAAAAGACCATTGTAATTGTTATCTACCACGTTGTTGTACAAAACAGCTGAAGCTTGGCAACTTGCACTTTCATTGTCCAGTGGCTTGAAGGGTGTAAGGATCAAAATGGCTTAAAGGTTAATTCAGCTCCAGTGATGACGATTGCCAGGATCCAGAAACTTTGGATTATAAGAACTACCAATAATTCTCACGTGATCAGAACAATAGCTGTGGAAAAAAACTATTAGATCATTGCCTGCACCGATCCCCCTGCCGGTTCTAGAAAAGCAATTAAGCGTTGCTTGCTCAGGTAAGGCTTCTCTGTGCGCAGAGGGAAAGCTGAACTCCTGTGGGGCAGCCAGGTCAGCAGTCGGGAGAGACGATGGGGCCCTGCCCGTCCGGCCTGCCCGCGTCATCCACACAGGGGAACCTGCTGAAGATGAGTGCTGGGGGGAGCCCATTAGTGCGCTCCACACGGGTTTTAAACGACGCAGGAGGACTGTTTATTTGTAAATCTTTTCTCTTGCAGAACGCAGCTGTAGACCAATAACTCGTCAAGCCTTGAAAAGACAGAAACACTCCACAGAGGAGAATGTCGACGTCATTCAGCCCAAGGAAAGCATTGCTAATTTCAGTACAGACCATTCTCCAATTGCAGCAAGACACAGGCCTATGTTTTTCCTTCTCAGATGCATTATTTGCGCATACTGAGAGACTGCATTGGATATAATGCTCTAAATGGAAATACAGATTATTTCTATTTTTAAGATTTTACTAGAGGTTTGAGGGAGTCTCATAGTGAGGATAATTTTAATGTCAAAAAGAGGCTGTACAAGTCAAAAAATAAGGGTTTGGAGTGACTAAGAGGATTTACCCTCAGAAAATTAATTAATAAAACCTGAATTGAAAAGGTGACTTTCTCTGCTCCTCCATACAGCTTGGACAGATAAGACTAATCCAGAGATGTCAGACTGGAAATAAATATCGGACCTTGGACCCCAAATTATGTGAGTTTAAGATCATTCTGCATTTTGTTTCAAATCTTGCAGTAGAAATCTATGGGAAAAACCTTTGGATTTTATTTTTAATGTGTAGACAATGTTTTAAAAAATATTCAAATATTACTATAGTCATACATAGCCTACAAACTAATTGAGGGCTGGAATCAGACACTGGTTTTTGGAACACAGCCCGTAGCCATCGCAGGAGCCAGGATCTGAGGATCCCTGCTTACTGTTATTCACACATTTAAACAGTCCTTGTCCTCACATGTGTGAGCAATATATCACAGAGATATTGGGATGTCATTTCTGGGATTAGATTATAAAAGACTGCCATTTCTATTCTCTCTCTCTCTGTCTCTCTCTCTCTCTCTCTCTCTCCTTCTCCCCCTCTGTCTCTCTCTCTCTCTGTCTCCCCCCCTTCCCCAAAGCAATGTGCTATACAGAGGTCCACATGGCCAGAACCTGGCAGCCTACTAACAGCCAACGAGAAGCTAAGGCCTAACAAGGCCATGTGACCGGAGAGCACTTGAAGCCCACTCGCTAACCCCAGTCACACCTTCACATAACTGTGGCCTTAGTCAACAGCTTGACAGCCCCCTCTCATGAGACCTCGATTGGAACCACTCAGCTAGGCTGCTTCTGGACTCCAAAATAAATTGCTGTTTTAGGGTAACTTTGTTATTCAGCAACAAACATAAATAGCTGATCAGTAGTCCAACTGGATTGCCAATATTCCTCAGTTTCCTTGGTCTGAATATTTCTGTCCAGCTAACCTTGGACCAAAACACTTCCTGGCATCCTGGGAAAGACAGCATGAGCTTTTCTAGTTTGATGACTTCGAATTTCATTTGAAGTTGAGCAGTGCTCATCTAGTTTGTTTTAGTTTGGCCCTCCTCCTATCTGAGCTACCTGAGATGCCCCCAATTTCATGTGCATGTGTTCACTCACTCAACACTTACTTAATGAATTCCACTGCTTTATGTACTGGGACGACAGCAATGAACAAAACTGATAAAGCCCGTGCCCTCGTGGCAGTTACCTTTATCCTACGCTCCTGATAAGCTGTACTTCCTGAAGCTGTATTTCCTGGACTACGGTATTATTCTTTTGACCTCTTCGACTAGTTTTGGATCCTCATGTGAGCTCTTGTTTATGGGGACCCAACACCAGCTAGCCTTTTTAATGGAAGTCTGAGACATTCTTATAATTTACAGCAACCTTTAACAATTAGTTGTAATCATTTGGTCCATAATCAAGACAACTGGATAACACTATGGTCTTGGTTATAAAAACAGGGGCACATAAAAGAAAAGCATTAATCCATTCAATAGAAGGAGGTATTTGCTATATATCTTATTCAGTTTTTCTGTTGCTATAATAGAATGTCTGAGACTGGGTAATTTACAAAGAAAGGGCTTACAGATCTAGAAGCAAAGGCTCGCTAGACTGCATCTGGTGAGGGCTTCATGCTGCTTCGACTTAGAGGAAGTGTAAACAGCACACGCAAGAGAGTGAGCTTGAGGGACACACTTGCTTTATAACAACCCACCCTCAAACCAGATATGGAGGCACATGCTTGAATCTCAGGTACTCAGGGTGCTGATATGGAGAATTATGAGTTGAAGGGCAGCCTGACAACATAGTGAGACCCCATCTCAAAACAAAAAACAAAACAGAATAAAAGAACCCACTCCCCTCTGATGGTGACTACTCCAGTTCTGTGAAAGCAAGAAGTCATTCATAAAAGAAAGGCACTAATCTATTCATGAAGGCTCCCCTCTAGCCCCACCTCCCAACACTATGGCATTGGGAAATTAAATTTCCAACACATGAATTGAGGGAATATGCTCAAACCATAGCACTACACATACCTTGCTACCTAATGAACTCTTCCATGGCATATAACAGTGGTCCTCATACCAGAAAGTTTTAATATATCACATTTTATCAGCTAATAGATATACTTGAGTAACATTTCCTGCCCAGCATCCAACTAGGCCATGAGATCAGTAAGATACAACCAATTTACTTTTTAAAAATTGGAAAAATAAAAATTGTCTAAAGTACATGTACAATCATATTTCCATGCCTCAGCCACCTCAGCTCATCTTTATTCTAGCATAAATTCTGCATTGCAAAAAGTACATATTTTCTAGGTCACTGAACAGCCAGAAAATAAATATATTATCAAAACAAAAGTTACAAAAGAGTATTTCCTGATTCTGCCTCTAGTCAGCCTCCTCTTTAAGTCAGTTCTTCAGTCAGTTCTTCTCTTTAAGTATGGGGATTCTATAGCACCTCCTCTTTTGTATTCCACAAACTAGTCTTCTTAGTGAATACTGGTTAGCACTCTTCTTCTGCCCATACAGTGATGTTTCTTCCTATGATGGACATCAAAGGCAGCAGCCACCATCAATGCCTTTAAAGGTATAATGGCTTATGTTGAGAGCACAGCATCCTGGGTCAAGGCCACCATCAACTGAAACCTCCACTTACATTCCTGGCGAGGCCACCAAAACTGTTACGTAGTTATACCAAGGATTAGTCTAGGTATTAGGGATTAATTTGAGGGGGCAGCCAGAATGTCATCTCTTTTCTTTAGTTTTTGATCCAAAATGGAGCTGAACATATTTCAACTAGAGAAATAAAACAAAATAAGAAGTATATCTGGTCCTATAATATGTGACAAATGGATTAGATGACCAATTCTGCATTTTCTTTTCAAAAAGACCATCTGTAATGTGTATGCCATGTTGGCCTGAAATTTGGCTTTTCTAAAACTAGACTTTCTAGGCTCAGATCATTTATATTCATATATATACATACATATGTATTCATGTATATTATATTCATGTACATATATTCATTTTAATATAATGAAGTAATAAATATATGTGGTAGCAGAGAAAAATATAAAAATAAATCTTGAAGAAGTAATGAGAAATTGCAAAGCTTTTATGTTATTTTAGAGTGAAGGAAAAGGTACTTTTTTTGGTATTGGGGATCAAACCCAGGGTCTTATGCATGCTAGGCAAATGATTTACCACTGAACTACATTCCCAATTGGAAAGGGTAATTTTTGCTTTCTTCCTTATACGTTTCAACCCTACATGATTTTCTGTAACAAAGAGATTTTGCATTAGTTTTTAAAAAAGAAGGAAGAAAAAGAAGATAACTGCCCAGCCTAAATGTGCCTTTGTCCCTTTCCTTTGGAAGAATACTGCACTAACTAGCCTACTGCAAACTAGTTTACTTAAACTCCACTTAAACAAGTGATGACACTGTATTTCCATGTCTTGGATGACACACACTTAGGTGCCAGGAATGATCATGCAGACTATTTTCTTGTTCTTATACATTAACAAGTGCTACAAACAAGTGACACTTTCATTAGTCCTTTTTTAATCAGTGGAAGGTGACAGTCACTGTTAGAATATAATGAGAAAAGTGTGGCTTTAATCCTGATTTTCTAAAAAGAAAGAGCTAGAATGCCAGAATGGATGATGATAAGTGGAAAGCAATATTCAAATGCAACAAATATCTTCCCCAGAAAGTGGAATTCTGCATGGGCATTTCTGTGAGTAAAGATCTATATACTGTATTGTTTTTCAGAACACTTTCATTTTTATATAGTGTCCCCATCTTTGAACCCATGGGTTCAGAATACAGCCTCATGGTTAACTAGTTTAATCTCTCTGGCTCCAAATAGAAAGGGAAACATGGACTCATTGAATGACTCTGGAAGGAGAAAAAAAATCTGTACATGCAGGCATGTTCTATGTAAATGTAAATAATAGGATAAAAAAAGCAGAGAATGTATAGGATTATTTCAGTGGTATCCAGACATTGAAGAATGCCAATCTGCAATTAGATGATTAGCACAAGAGCCAGTGGTAACAAGCAATGTGTTTTTATTCCAAACATCTCTGCTACAAATTACTGTTAAAAGCTTCTCCCTACATTTTCTCTTTGTCTTTCGGCGTGTGGTGATGATTTAAGGTAATTATACAGAACTGAAGAATGCTGCATGTTATTTCATGCAAGCCATTTAGTAACTATGCCAGGCAACTATAGAGAAAACCCTTTTAACTATATAATAGAATAGCTTGCACTACCCAGCTGCATTCTCTCTGGTTAACCTTCATCTATTGATTCATTCCTGAAGCTCCCGCTCTGTCCAGGTTGTGCTTTGCCAGCTGCCAAGGGCTGAACTGCCTCTCAGCAAATGCTCTGCAGCTCGAGGCACCACCATGCAGGGACATTCTCTCCGGTCTCTCCATGCTGGGTGCAAAGAGTTTAGCTGCAATTGCTGCTTGGATCCACCTGGTTCTTGTTAGCAACACTTCAAAGATTCTGCTCGTCCCAGATTCTCTGAAGAATGTGAAAAGTATAAGTATTGATGATTCAGCTCACACTAAGGAATAAACTAAATAGATCTTCCTTAGCTAATTTAAGCAAATGTATGCATACATACATATAGTAGCAAATGTATACATACATATATAGCAAATGTATACATACATATAGTCAGGGTAAGGAATGAACAATGTGGAGTTATTCTTTCTCAGAGTTCAAATTTTTCCTCATAAGAGAATGGTGACTCATTTAGCTACATGTAGCTAAGAATAATGTAACCACTGTGGTCTTTCTTCCATCTTTTTTCATCATCCTGGTTTACAGGTTATCTGCTGATAATCCTGTTTTTATGTAGTTCCACTACTACCTTAGTATACATCAGAGCTGTTCTTTCCTTTAGCAAGTCTGACATGCTAATTAGCACTGTGTAGTCAGTATCTTTGATAGTAACTGCTCAAAATTCAATTTCCAAATATACATGATGAATTGTATTTATTGTTGCAGCTATTGTTGTTTCTAATTTGTCATGAACTAAATCCTGAGACATAGGAAGACACTCTTCTTTCCCAAGTCCACTAAAAATACTTGTTTCTGTGATGACACTTCCCCCATCCTGTGTCCTAGCTTCCGACGGTATGAGAATGACTGACTTCCAGACTGAATGCTCCTGTGGAGAAGAAACCGGACCCTGCTGTGCAGAAACTGGATCACCTTATCCAGTGTTTTCTCCTGCTACGGATACTAGAAGCCCAGTGGTTAAGACCACAGATACGTGTACTACCACTCTCAGGTGTGAAAGAAATCGTGATGTTTTGTATACCCTTCATGAGATTTGGAAGTACGATCAGTGATAAAAAGTATAAGTGGAACTTTTAGATCAATATTTTTAAAATATCTTATCTGAAATTTGCACTCTGAGAGTTCATGAGATTACATACAATATTTCACATT
This sequence comes from Erethizon dorsatum, assembly GCA_028451465.1. Taxonomy (NCBI): domain Eukaryota; kingdom Metazoa; phylum Chordata; class Mammalia; order Rodentia; family Erethizontidae; genus Erethizon; species Erethizon dorsatum. Next base: position 79,468,095 of record CM051838.1, on the reverse strand, counting down.
ATAGAGAACTGTGGGTTTTCTGTATTCCAAAAATTTTCAGTACTTTTCTCTTTCTCAAGAGCCTTGTGCATGCTAAGCATGCACTCTACCACTGAGTTACACCCTGGCCTTTTCTTGTTCTTACAACAGTTGGTTGGTAGCAATACCTGATCCCAAGTTAAAGAGACATTCCAACACGCCTGTCTTACTCCATCTCACCTTCAGCAACGACTCTCCCCAGCGGGGGTCTTTTCTGACCCTCTGTCTTGGCTAATGCCTCCTCTAAAACACTCAGTCCTGAACCTAGAGCGTCTGTTTTGAACTCCTATTCATTCACCCCACATGTATTATTAGATAGCAACAATATTTTCAGATGCTTAAAGACAGGAAAAACATATGCAATTTTGTAAATATCTAGTAAGTTATATATTACCCATTAAAACCACATAGGCTTTTTTTTTCTTTTCGAAAGGGAGAGCTGAAATTACTTTATGCCAATCGGGTAACATACTTACTGTCTCAGGATTACTAAAATATTCCACTGCTTTATTTTTTCTTTCCTCTTGTGGTGGTGGGGATCAAAGCCAGGGCTCAGGCATGCTAGGCAAGTGCTCTATCACGGAGTTATACCCTGACCCTACACTGGCTTTTGATGGCATCAGCAGAAATCCCTGAGGCATGAATGTAGATGGGAATTAAATTTAAAATGTTCATCATGTAATTGACCTTGGCTGTAGGCATAGTGACAAAGATCTGCTATTAAAAGCAGTAAAATATTTTTAAATATCTGCTCACTTGCTAAAGCATGATGCTTATTCTTACCACAACCAGGACTGTGCTATGATATTTGAACTCTTCATGATTATGAACTATTAGTTACAATCTGGATTTGTATCACAATGGAAGAAATAATGACCTCAGGAACTTACCTTTGTTTAGTTAAATCTAGTTTGCTTCACATATCAAATCTTTTGAATCATGGAATCACAGGTCGCCACTGGGGTCACCACTCTAGCCCAGCAACAAAATAGTCCTTGCCTCCATGCCTTGCATTCCATCCCAACTAAAAATGCCCTTATCTATTCCCTCCTTTCCTTTTACTTGGCTGTCATAAAAGGCTTCTAAATGTGATTCCATCTTTTCCCATCTTTTATTTCTCTCCTCCTTCTTGACTATATTCATTGCTACTCAATGAATGAATCAAAAATTTCAGTACATCTCTATTGACATCTTAAGTACAAAATTCCTTCTCATGGTATTTGAGCCCGCTAAACACAACTGCAACCTGCATCCTAGGCCCTAACTTCCATGGCGCCTAACAAAATGCTTGTGTTAGTCACAATGTACTACCTCCTACTCTTAGTCAGACAGTTGCACTTAATGCTCTGGACTCCATGGGTTTAAATCTTACCCCTGCCACTTACTAGTTCTATAACTAAGCAGCCTCCTTTAGATTCTAAAACTTCATCTCCTCATTGGCAAAATTGAGATAACTAAAAAAGCCTGTTGTTATTTCAAATGCTTTTCAGTTTCTTGCCTCTCAAATGTGCTCATTCTCTTTCTCTGGGCTGAATACTCGCCATTCTCTTTCAATCACTCTAGAGCAGTGGTTCTACAAATGTTGTTTCTGAAAAGACAGGATCAGAATCATCTGAGAATGAACTAAAAAATCAAATTTGGAGGCTCAACCCGACAGCTGTTGAATCAAAAATATTAAGTATTGCTACCTGTAATTCGTATCAGCTTTTGCAAGTCATTCAGGTAATTCTGATGCACAAGAGTCATCTCAAATACTACAACATAAAATTATTCCTGCTCTCGTTCCCCTCTCAGAACACTGTGTGCCATCCTTAGCACTTACCTTTCTACTTTGTCTTATTGGTATGTGTACTCTCAATTATTTCCCCCCTCTTACCCTTACTAAATCATTAACACTTTGCAAGAAAGAACTTCACTTAGTAATTTTCAAATAGGAAGCAGGGCTGACAAATATTTGAATCAAAGAATCTGTGGGTCTCAAGGCATTAGAAACTAAATAAAGAACTAGAGATGGAAAAGTTTATTTTTAATATTGATTAAAACTTTCATTCTGGAAAATTTAGCAGCAACATGGATCGACTGATTCAAGTCCTTAACCGAAAGCAGAGTTTCAAGAAACGCGAAGATGGGGCCAGTGAGATAGCTCAGTGGCATAAGTGCCTGCCTGGCAAGGGCGAGGTCCTGAGTTCAACTCCCGATACCCACATACGAAAAAAGGGCCGGTGATATCACTCAGTGGCACGGGTGCCTGCTGGCAAGCAAGGTCCTGAGTTCGACCCGTGGTACCCATGAAAAAAAAAAAAGAAAAAGAAAAAAGAGGGGCCGGTGAGATGGCTCAGCGGCTTAAGCGCCTGCCCGGCAAGCGCGAGGGCCCGAGTTCGACTCCCGGATCCCACATACGAAAAAGGGGCCGGTGATATCGCTCAGCGGCACGGGCACCTCCTGGCGTGTGAGGTCCTGAGGTTGACACCCGGTACCCACAAAAAAAAAAAAAAAGAAAAAAAGAAAAAAGAAATTCAAAGATGCTGAATCTACATCCTTACAGTCATCTCTTCATTTTTTGATACTGTATCATGAGAAATTTTTTAAACATAACTGTAAATACATAATGATGGATGTAGAATGTAATAAAATAAATACATAAGGTTAATTGTTCTATGAAAGGATTTCCTATTTCATCTGCTTACAAAAGGTATATACAAGGTTATTTGTGTTTCCTTTGCTTAAATAAGTTTCAAGTTGGAAATGAAGTCAAGCTTGACTCATTAAATTGAAAATCCAATAAAAACAACACTTAGTTTCTGCTCTTCCTCAGTGCATGAAGTTTGTCAAATACAAAAAGAATATCATGAATACCAGTTTTTAAACATCATTTAGTACTAATAACTGCTTATTATTAGTACTAATAAGCAATTTTTTAAAGTAGAAGAAAGGAGCTAGTAACTATCCAGGCTTTGTCAGATCATATGTGAACCATGCATATATATATATATATATATATATATATATATATATATATGAAATAATTGTGAACAAAAACTACTTTTTGATTAACTGCATACTGATATCATCCAACTTATAGTTGAGCACAAGTCATATTTTCAAGAAGTGTACAAGTTAGTGTGACTTTGCAATGATGTCAACTATTGTCATTGGATTTCTCTTGATCTAGTGGCTTGGTTCTACAACCTACTTTATTTGAAGGTAACCTTAACATCTCCACAACTTTAACAAATTGGCACAGAGCCTGAACTCACAGATAATCAAAAACTACAATACCACCCTGTTCTTAGCATATCTATTAGAAAATGTTGATTTTTCCCCCCTTTGGCAGAGATTCATGTGCTGCAGCCATATCAGAAAAGGCAATGGCTTATGAAGCAAAACACAGTTAAAGGTGATTTTAAGATCCTCCAGTTTTCTTAACTTTTTCACATCCTAGTATCTACTTGTTTTCTTCACTGAGATAAAACATAACCATCTAAGTGACAGAATGCTGAAGAGGCAGTTGCCTAATAGATAAAAGTCCAAGGAATGTAACTTCTGAAAGGTACTTTGTTTCCTACAAAAGCCCTCAGCTTTGAGGATTACTTCTAGAAAGATGTGGAAACAGCCTCTTGTAGAAATCCTAAAAGACATCCAAAATGCTTTGGGAAAACTCTACTTGCTGTGGCTGGTTAAGATGACAGCAGAGATTTCAGGGACATCTGTACCTGAGTCACAGAATGAGTAATCCGTGCACAGAACTCCATTCACCTGCCGGTAAAATTATTCTAGATTCTCCATGGTAGGTGGGCTCAGTATTAAAAAAAAAAAAAAGAAGAAGATGATCATCATTGTGAAATAAAAAGAGTTTTCTTTTGGAAAGGGCTCTAGAGAAAATGCAAGCATGATTGCAGAAATCAAAGATTATTAAAGCAAGCAGGCATGAACCTTGAAAACATATGTTAAATGATGTGAGTCAAGCCTGACACAAAAGGACAATTATTGTAGGATTTCATTTGTCTGAGGCCTAGAATGAACATATTCATAGAGACAGAAAGTACAATAGAAATTATCAGGGGCTAAGGAAGGAGTAGAATGGGAAATCATTCTTACTGGGTAGAGTTTCTGTTTGTTATCACAGAAGCTAGAAATGGATAGCACAAAAATATAAATGCACTTAATGCCACTTAACTGTGAACTTTCAAAAGATTAACAGGGTAAGCTTTATGTTATGTACGTGTTACCCGAATTAAAAGACGCACATCATGAAAACAAACAAAAACAGCAAGTAGAGAAATTCTGTGATGGAAAGTTACTGATGCTATGCAGCACAACCCTGAAGAAGAGACAAAAAGACTCTTCAGAAGAACTAATAAAACAATATTACATAGAGGAAAACAGAAGATCAAATAATAAAACAGAAGGCCAGGCAGTGCTGAGCAGTGACATTTCTGAGAGGAGAGGTGCTGGTAAGTAGAAGTGGTTATATTGTCCCGTCCATTCACAGTGCTTTTATGGAAAACGTGCTCTGCAGATGACCATCCTTTCTATGAAGAACAAGGTAAAAGTGCCCACTACTAAGAAACAGTGGGCTGGAAAGGATAACTGAATCTTTACCACAAATTTCAGAGATACTAAGTGAACCACAGAGGGTAAAGTCAAATTTAAAGCACAATAGACAGAAAGGAGAGGACAAAAAGAGAAAATCTGGCCCTATAAGGTAAGGCCCAGCCCTTGGGATCCTGTGAGTTTTCAACTCAGAGATCTCTAAAAACATTTTAAATACTCAGTATCCAGTAGTAAGAAGTGAACAGTGAGTATTCCAGGATCACAGCAAAGGATCCAATTTTGTTAGTGACTCTAAGGAATCCTCCACTATAGCTCTGCTTCAGAGATGACCCCCAACCTGCAGCAACAGTATCTGCAGGGGACAGGCTGCAAATGCACAGACCCAGGCCCCACCCAGAAATCCCAGGGGTTGGGAAGGTGTCCCCATTTTTAACAAACCTTCTAGAAGACCCTGGTGCTAGCTAAAGTCTGAGAGGCCCCAGTTAGGTGAGACTAGTAGAGAGGTAGTTAGGAAGGACTGCAGGTGGTTATCCAGGCTGCACTGGCTCTAGGGAGAACACAGGTAGGCCTCTTGCCGGAGGCAGAGCTGGGGAAGGGAGGAACAGCCCTGAAGCCCAGCGGGGAGGATATTATTCTCCTTTTCAGGAGAGAGCCTTCTGTGACTCGGGAACTGCTTGTCTGTTGCCCGTGTTAGTAAGCCAGTACGGAGAGAGGTTCTGCTCAGGAGACAGTGGGAAGATTCTTCCCGCTTTCAGAGTGTGGAGTTTCCACCCCCTTCCTCCACAAGTCTTCTTAGTGGGACCATAGCCACAACATATGAGTTGATTTCTTTGAATCTTTCAGAATTTATATTCATACATCATCACTGTCAAGAAGACCTTTCAAGTTAGCCCTATCTGACAGCTCTATCCAAGTATTTCTATAAGAAAATGGTTCAGTTGGAGATTAAGGGAGAGTTGTTAAAAGTGTTTTCTTTTTCATCTTCCTGAAACTGTCCTTGTTCTTCTTTCTGTGAAGGAATATCCAAGAACAAAGACCATGTGTAAACTGGCAATAAAACTCTGTCCGTATTTACATTAGGGTTACAAAAACCCCCAACCTTATGATGCTACCAAATACTGCTATTTTTTTAATCTATGTGCATACATTTCTTTTATAATATTGTCACCGTTAATATTAACATTTTTCCTTTATTTAAAAAGCATTATCAGTTTTCTTTGGCTAATTAGTTCTATATCTATAAGCCCATCCTCCCACCTGCCTTTTTCTTGTCTAGGTATATAGGCAACAGGCAGAAGGTACAGGGTCCAGTGTCTTTCTTCATTCAGTACCTGCTTCCCAAACCATTACTTCCCAACCTCCCAGACTGTGGTTTTATCACTTATCTGATAGCTCACATCAGTTTCCAACTTGGCATTGGCATTACTTCTCTAGTCTTAGCCTCTTGCTATAGTTTGCCCTGCTGAGTTATGTCTACTTCTAGAAGCCCCAAGTAACAACTGCACAGCATCCAGCAAATAGCCCATCAAGGTAGCACTTACGTCACTCTTTCCAAAGAGAACAAGGCAAATGGAACCATATTTAGTTATCAGACTTAAAAAGTGGTTAAATACAGGTTTCACATATATTTTAAGTAATGCTTCCTGCCAAAATAAACACACACATTCATTCTATGCTAGTACTTGCTAATGCCTGAACTGAATATGACCTACACCAGCCACCTACCCAAGAACCAGTGATTGCTGAATTTATTCCTAATGGGAAAGACAGTGCATAAAACTCTAATTAGAATTCTTAAGGTTTAGATGACTATAGAGCCAATAAAATTTAGAAAGGAGAAAACATTTCTAAAACTTTATAGAAAGCAACATTGTTTTTAGAAGTCATAAAAATGGGCCGGTGATATGGCTCAGCGGCATAAGCACCTGCCTGGCAAGCGCAAGGTCCTGAGTTCGACTCCTGGTACCCACATAAAAAAAAAAAGTCATGAAAATATGCGTTGACTCTTAAAGAGTAGGCGTTTCAAAGAAACAAAGTAGCCTGAATAAAGAGGATTAGCTGATGAGCCAAATGGAAAATTTAGTACATTTTGCCTTCCTTCCTATTCTATTTTAATTAAACCTTCCTGGAATCTATGTTTGTGGAAGAACTAAAAGTTGTATTTGCAACAGGGATATTTTTTTCTGTCCCCATTACTGAGGATAGGAGTCAATACTCTAGCTCCATAAATCACTAACAGTATCAAAGTTTGTGAGAACTGTTCAACTCAATACTAATAATAATGACAGAAAAACAGTACCAATGACTGGGAAATGTTAGATGAACTGCAGTAACCAAAGAAATACAAATCAGATCCATACACACAGTCAAATTTTATTCATGTTCACACAAAATCAAGTATACTCCAGAAGTGCTCCTAAGAAGTGTTCCTTTGATAGTGACTCTAGGATCCAAGCTCCTTGCATATTGTAGATACACCATTACCAAGACTGTTGCTATAGAGATAGAAAGAAGGAAATTTGGAAAAGCATCATCTTGGCCCACAAATGCCACTTCTCCCTCACATTTCATTGACCAGAGTCACACGACTAAACTAACAGCAAGGTAGGTTGTAAGGTATGGAAGAGCCTCAAGAAAATTCAGTGAGTTCTAAGAGACTTTCTCACAAGTAGTAATGCTTTCTTGATAAGTGTTACCTGTATTCCAAGCACTGCACAAATTAATTAATGTATGTTACCTCAAATCTTCAAAACAACCTTAAAAAAATAAAAACCTTTCAACATGAGTTGTTAATTTCATTATAAATAAGTAAAGCAAAGCTCACAAAATAACTCATTTATATATAATTATCTGATTCTTACAGAAAACTTCAAAGGCATGTATAATTCCAACTTGCAATTTAAGCTCATAAACATAATCCAAATGGCAAAAATGGGATTTAAACTGTAAAAGCAGCCCATCTGCTTGCTTTTCCACATGCTGTGTACCCAGTACTGTACTAGCTCTGGGGATACAAGAAGCAAGAAAAAATATGGAGAGGGCAAAAGAAAGAGGCCTACTTCTTCATTCAAGATCTACTTCTCAAATCACTCAGTAAACCATATTACTTCTCAACCTCCTGAACTATGGTCTTATCACTTCTCTAACCCTCCAGTGTCTCACAGCTGGACCAGGGATAGAAAAAATAATGTTTCCAAAGAAAAAAACAAACAAGTAGGCACTTGATCAGAGTTAGGTTTTCCGTGAAGCTAACTGAGCTTAAAGTCTAGAATCTACAGGCATTTTCCAGAAGGCTGTGAATTAAACCCCACTGATGTAAATAGAGAATATTATATTTCTTTAAAATATGCAAAAACCAAGACCATTTCAATAGCACTTGGTTAAGATCACTGTCTCTTTCCACTCCTACCCCCTGACTGCCTATTACCCTTTAGTATTGGTAGTGGTAAACTGTAGGCACATTAAGTTCCCACTAAGGGGAAATTGAATAAGAGCATACATTTAGTTTGGCTCTAGTGAGATACACTTATGTGATTCACAGTCTGTCACTTGTGTGAGTAAAGCTATTGCTAGCAAATCTTGTGTAAGGAATGGCTGTCAGGAGTCACCCTGCTGTCCACCGTGCTGACTTGCTCGGCATCATGACTGTGCAGAACAAGGGCGTGCGCTGTGATATGAACATGTCCATGGCATCCAGCCACAGAAATATGTTGGTGAAGATGGAAACAGAGGGAGTCATATGCTCATCTGTGGAAAATTCTCCCAATCATCAGATGTATAAAACTGCAAGCAAATGATACACTTTCCATAAACGTGTAGTCAAAGTAGTTCTGTTTCTGTCAGGAATAAACTCAACAACATAGCATGTGAAATTAGAAACCCAACATAATTTTGTATGGCAATGGCATGAAACCAGATAGCATACATACATCCAAAAATACTACGAGAACAGTACTTAACTTCATGAATTTAAGTTAATTGGTGGTGTTTGTCAGCCCATTTAAATTTGTATGTATGCAATTTCTTTTTCTAGAAATATATCACCATCATACCACTTTCTATTCTCTTCCTTTAAGAATCAACCAGGATCCACCCTTGTGCTGGTACACACTGGTAGGTAAAATGCCCTTCTCCAGTGAGTATAACATTTGAAAACCATTTTTAAAAAAAGATACAATAGAGGATCTAGATGCCAATAACATGGTTAGTTCCCATGCTGGCCCTTTCAAAGCAAAATAAGTTTTTGATGTTTTAAATTATTCATTGAAGGAGATAAGTATTTAATCAGCAAAGACATGGGGATTTGAAATAACACTGTCAAAGGTAAAGAACAGAGTCTCCAGATTGTTAGTAGTTATATCTCCATTCAGATTACATTATCAGTCATGGGTACTACCCAACATTAAAGGACGCCTGTGGCTCAGCTAGGTCCTTGGGTAAAAGCACTTTTATAAAAGTAAGAAATGTCCCTCTGATCCACTTCACCTAAAATGAAACAATCTCAACTCTCTAGGGAGAATTAGAATTTCTAACTGGCATGAAGTAAAATCACCCTCTTGTTGATGGATATACAATAATTTAATCACAAGGTATAAAAAGAAATTGGATAGTGCCCCCCCAAAAGATGCTAATTATTTGAAATTTAATAAATAATGTTAATGTTTATGCTCAATAAATTGCTGGTGGGGTTTTTTTCTTTATAAAAATGTTGCTATTATAGTTGACACTTTGAAAAGTTCTCCTTGGAAAAACAGAAATAGCACTTCTCATATTGAATGCTTTTAGCATGAAGAGGAAAATGAGACCAAAATAAGATACTATGCTTATCACTTTTTATCAGACTAACTTAAAACATGTTACAGAGTTTAACTCAGTAATCCTTAAATTCTAGATAATTCTGAAATAGTACCATTGTACCTTAGCTGGGCCACTTGTGGTTCAGGGAAATAAACCAATTTGTTGAAGATAAGTAATAAAGTATAAAAATAAAAGAAAGTGGGGAGGAATGTAGAAATTAGAATCCTGAGCACAAATTCCCAGACTAATTCAGTCCAGGAAGAAAATATACTATTCTGTTTCTTATGAAATACACTAAGGGATTGTTTTCAATAAAGTAATATAATTCCATAGTCAGGGCCGTGGGGAGGATGGCGGCTGGTACCGGGAGCTGCACCCAGTGCCTCGTGAATCTTGTGCATGCTAGGCAAATGCACTACCACACTTTTTTATTTCTGTTTTGGGACTGGTTCTTGCTAAGTTGCCTAAACTAACCTCAAACTTGTGATCATCTTACCTCAGCCTCCTAAGTAGCTTGGCTCACAGACAGAATTTAATGATCAACCTGAGAGTCATTTAAGTGAATCTAATTCTATTCCAGTGGCTTTACATATATCAGACAATTTTGAAGAATTTGATTCACAAAGTGCAGAATCACAAATCAATGGAGAATGTGTTTTTGGTAGAAAATCCTTTTCATATAAAGATAGTACCTCCTCCAAACTTGACTTCCCCAAAATTCTGAAGAATCAGAAAAAATAACATGGACATTTTTAAACCTGAGGTGGGGGAGGTTAACGATCATCTAGTTACTTGTTCAACTTACTTGTTCTATAGACCTTAGATGTCTGAATAACTTGTCAAAAATAGTCATTTAGTTAGCAGCAGAGCTGGGGGCCTGAAACTAGAGCTCTTTATCCTTTCTACTACAGGATCGTCACATACCACCACTGCTTTTTCCCAATCTTCTGCCACTCCCAAAAGAAAATAAATCTTCAGTGGATGGTGACACTGAAAATTTGTTCAAGATTATGTTATTTAGAATTCCTAAGAGTTTAAAAAAAAATTTTTTTTAAATGTTCTTAGGGCCAGCGATATAGCTCAGCGGCACAGTGCCTACCTGGCAAGCACAAGGTCCTGAGTTTGATTCCTGGTACAAAAGAAAAAAAAAATCTTCTTAAACAGGATAAAACCAATAGTCTCAAAAGACAGGCAATGGGAATGTTATTTGACTTTTAAGTTTGAGAATGGTGACAGCAAAGTGGTAAAAGAGAAAAGTAAAAGAAAGAAGAAACTATATAGAACTATATACTCAGTAACCCTATTGTGAGCCATACACTGGATGTGGAGGAAAAGGAAATGAAAAGCTTTGAAATACAGCTGTTCCACTCCCTACTCTTTCCATTTAAACCCAATTATTTTTCCAGCAGCATCCAACACATGTGAGGTGACATGTGGAAACAGGGTGAGCTCATGAACCCACGGGAATAGAGTCCAGCATTCCCAGCACAGCACCCTGAAAGTTTGGCCACGCCTAACCTTCACCTCCATGGATAGTAAATGTGGAAGAAGCCCTACTGATGGAAAAACCCATGTCAGAGAAAAAAAAAAGAAAGGCAAAAAATAACACAGACACCTGACTGCCATGCATTAATAATGAAAGCAGATAAAAATTCAGGATCTAAAACCAGTCTAACTGGAAAATGTCTTTATTCATCAGATGATAACAAGGAACTCTTCTGGAAAAATGGAAGATAATGGTACCCAAAACTCATAATTATTAAAGGTTAATTGAAAATGTATACCATGGGATATGAGAATATAGAGAAAGGAGCAGCTAATTCTGTAGGTCTTGATATTTTAGCAAAAGAAATTTCCCATCTGAAGTTGGGGCATGACAAAGCTAGCAAGCATCATGCAATGGAAAGAAAGCTTCTTCTCTTATTCCGTGTTTGTGTATTTCTACTGCTGCAGTATTAACACTTTAAATTGAATATTTAAATAACAATCGTGATGTGAACTACTTGATTGGGAAAGCTAGGCTTGGTGGATGACCCTAAGTGAGGTGATTACTGCACTGTTCTAGATTTGGTTTTTCGAGATAACCTTCTTTTCCTGTTCATATTGTTCAACTTGCTTGTTATCTACATTTGTATTACACAAAGGATAGATGTTTAAGGTTTCAAGTGCTGTTTTTAGTTCCCTTGCCAATTTTTACTTGTTAAAACCTGAGAAGCTTCCATAAATTTTCATGTCAACCAGCTTTTCCACAAGGGTGAATCTTGGTGTTTCTCTTACCCTATCTTCATACCCAACATATTCAGATCACAGCATGCAACACCAGGTGAATATATTCTCCATTTTAATCAGATATGCTCCACCTAACCTGAAATCTATTTTCCTATTAATTGCAACAAAGATTTGAAGACGCTCCATTCTCAGATCCTATCTTCATAACCAGTTTTCATGTTTTAAATCTTAATACTCATCCAAAGTCACAGAACGTAATTGGAAAAAGTTAATGACAGTTTTCTTGTGCTCAGATGTGTTAGGTTTTCTTGCCCAAATACTCTTCCAAAACCATTTTCCAATTAATGGACTCAACAAATCTTTTTACACTTTCCATCTCAACAGTTGTACTAGGCCAAAACAAGCAAGAGGCCACAACAAATCCGTATAAAGCCACATACGGGGAATCACAACTCCCACTTTTTATCCAAAAGATTAGCGTTCACCCAATACTTAAAGCTGTCTGTGATGAAGCATAACTCTTCCCAAGTCAGCCTTTTACCTTTGCCCGTATTTGTTTCCTCCTCTGTCTTTGCACTCTTTATTCTCCTTTCTTAGAAGCAGATGTTGGTTCCCCTTGGAGGATTCATCGCTGTTCTCGGGAGTGTGCGTGTTGCTTCTTCTCTAAGAAAGTCTGAACTGTCACGCATGTCTCAGTATGAAGAAGTTCACATATGGCTACCTTGTCTTAGAATAGATCTTCACCTCCTCTGCCTTTTATCATAGTGCTCCACTTTTATTCTCCTGACTCATGGTTTAATTTTCTTCCACTGTGTTTCAGTCCTGTATTTCCTGGTTCTCTTATTTCCTCAGTTTTTTTAGAGCTTTACGTGCTTCCACCCCCCTCACCCCTATTCCCCAGATCCTCCACACTCTGCTCAACTTAGATTGCATTTAGTTCACACTTGTCTGGCTCTTGCCTCTGGCAAGAAGATAAACAGAGCACATTCTCCGACTTCCCCTAAGCTTCATTTCTCTTTCCTCCCAGGACTGGAATCTGAAATGGAATCCTCATACTCCATGACTCCTTGTAACTGCTTTAGTTGACAAAACGGTTAGTCACACATTTCCCTGCCAAAGAAACAGATGCCTCTTCTGGAAATTTCCCCATTGCACTTCATTCACCTTTGTTTTAGAAGGTTTAGACCCATTTAAACTTAGGAGTGGGAGAGGTCTTGGGAACCTTCATCTGTGTAAGACAGCCTTCTCATTCATTTTGTGAACTATAATGATTAAGAGCACCGATTTCACCATTCACTGGCCTGGCCAGGTGCCCCTGTTATGTGGGAGGAGCCTGTGCCTTTCTCTCAAAACCTCTTCTCTGTTATTCTTAATTATTTGTGTGGTTGTCTGCTTAACATCTGAATTCTTAACACCGGTACCTACCATCACCCTTCAATTTGCCACTTGTCACTCAAAATATGTATAGCAGGCAGTAGTTTTCACAATCACTACGCCAAAAATTCAGCAGTATATGGAGAGCAGCAGAGGCAAATGAGAATGACAATGCACTTGTAGGCAGGCGCTCTGAATGCAGATGGGGTGCCGGTCTACAGGGACCGCCAGGCAGTCTGTGGAAAGCAAATGAAGCTTGGGCTGCAGAGTCACTGTGGAAGATTATAAACATCCTTGTTCATGCCAGAACCTCCTGGGCAACAGAACCACAGGAGACCTCTCAGTGGAAAAGGCTGCTTGGTTTCAGCTCTAATAACCTGAACACGTGCAGCCAATTAGCCCCAGGCTATAGGCTCCAAGGCTTGCTTTTTGTCACCTTGCAACAGGAGTGATTTTCTCCTGTGGTCTATTGCAACCCTACACTGCTGGTCCTCCATGCTCTCCCCTTCTTCAGGAAATATCAAGTCTCTCTTCTCCTGACCCAAATTATACCACATTAAACAATTTTTCTACTGATCATTTAGCAACTTTTGTAGCTTCTTTTTTTTTTTTCTTATGTGGGTACCGGGGGTCGAACTCAGGACCTTGCACTTGCCAGCAGGCACTTGTGCCTCTGAGTGACATCACCAGGCCCTGTAGCTTCTTATAAATGCTTTTTTGTGTGTGCTTGTTATTAGGTTATGGAGATCAGAAATAGAAAAAGTAATAAGAATCCTAGGACAAAAAAGAACTAAATTCTAATCCTGACTCTGCTACTGTATGGCATTTATCTTGGGTTAGTCACATTTCTGGTTCTCTTTCTTCAGCTGTTGAACAAGGAAGCCATCTGCTTCAGGGTTTGATTTTTCTTTGACTTTTACCTAGGGTAGACACTTTAGCACAGAATTTTAAAAACTGGGGTTACGGTCTTTTATATAGACATAAAATCAGCTTTTAATGGAATGCAATGTATAAGAGAATATTGCACAGAACAGAAGTATTGCTCTACAAATTTTGTGGCCATATATGTACCTATGAATTGAGTGTTAACATATTTTTTGTTGTGGATAGAAGTAAAAGGGTTTTTTAAATTCTACCCTCCAAATACAGAGAGAAGGAAAGCAAGTTAGTGGTTGTGTAGGGATGGGACTAGCAATGGGAAGTGACTGTAAATGCACCTGAATTTTCTGGGTTATGGAAATGCCCCAAAATTATATTGTGCTGGAGGTTGTATAAATCCATAAATATACTAAAATTCATAAAATTGTGCATTTAAAATAGGAGAGTTTATGATATGTATATTATATCTAAATAGACCTACTTAAAAATATAATAAAAGGCTTCTCTAGAAGGCCATTGATTAGCTTCACAGCATCTACGATCCTTCCAAAATTATATCATAAACTTTTTTCTAGGGAGTGGTACTATAGCTTTCTGAAAGGGACTCAAGACCCACAAAATTTTAAGAACCATTCATCAGTCAGTTTCCTATTAGCACTAAAATTCTGTGACTCTAAAACTTTAAATTTTATTTTATTTCATCAAAATTATTAATAAGTAATTTTGCTTCCCAAGTATTGCAAGAGTATTTATCTAACATCTGAGTGGTCTGAACCATATGTAATGAAATACTTTAACAGGAAATAATTGTGTAAATTTGCAGTCTTATTTTTTAAATCATGGCCATGTTTACAATTCATTTGCCAATGTCATCTTGCAATGATATCTGTGCCTCTAATTTTTTTTCTCATCTTGATGATCCAAAATTCTAGAGGTGGTAGAGCTCACATATCTTGCACAATCATTTCACTGGTATACAAACCTTTTGGTAGCAAAAATAAAGAAGAATCAGGAGCTCCCTGATTGCCAGCTCCTGAGCTGAGAGAAGGCTCGAGCCTACAGGAGTGATTGACAGTGGGGCACCCTCAAGGCACCCAGGGAGAAACACACCAGTGGAGTGGAGCACTGCATGCTGTGGGCTGCAGCAGCTGGTGAGTGACTCTATTACAAATGTCCCCAGGAGACAGTGATTGAGTGAATGCCATTTTGGGGTGGGATAGCTGAACCCAGGATTTGGAATAGGCAGGGTTGGCTCCATCTTGGGGCTAGCAGTGTCTGGGTGAGGCACAACCTTGAGAGATGCCCAGGGTTAAGGAGCTGAGATCAAGCTAGCAAGAAACACCCCGTGTTGTGGGCTGCAAATATTGGGTCATAGGCCCGAAGTCAGAGACCAGGGTCAGCCTGAATTCCTGTGGAACTGAACCAGCACCCCGCCCTGTTCCTGCAGCAGGCTGGTTGAGATCGTATAACATCGCACCCTAACCCCACGCAGGCTCGCTGGGCTCATGCAATATGAACCTGGGCTCTGTCTGCCTCCTTTGTCTACCAGAGGCGGCAGAGACACGCTCTGAAGTAGACACCACCACAAAACTGTAGAAATTAACCACAGGCTTGAAATCGTAGAGAAAACTTTCTAACTCTGTTTGTTTTTTGTTTGTATATATATTTTCTTATAAGTGTGAACATTGTTTTTAGTTTTTCGGTTTTGCTTAGTTCTTGTTTATGTTTCTTCCTTCTTTGTGTCCCTCCTGTCTCTTCACCGGTCTCAAAAAACTTACATGATCTTCCTTTGCCCTCAACCTCCTTCTAACCTCTTTCTCTTCTTCTGTTTATCTATTCTTTTCATCCAATCCCTTTTAAATTTTCTCACCAGAGGGAAAAATCACTCTATTGAAAGGATACTTGATGTGTATAAGTTTCTGGTTTGTTTTTATATTTTGTTACATAACTATAAACCTTGTTTTAATGTGGGTACCAGGGGTCAAACTCAGGACCTCGCGCTTGCCAGCAGGCACTTGTGCCACTGAGCTATATCACCGGCAGTCTTTTTTCCTTTTTATGTGGGTACCAGGAGCCGAACTCAGGACCTTGCACTTGCCAGGCAGGTGCTTATGCCGCTGAACCATCTCACCAGCCCAAGGTGACAAATTAATGGCTACCACAGTTTGTCATTTTCTAGGCTATCCTAGACCCTACTGTTATTATTGATTGTACTACTTTAGCCAATGTGACATAATTGTTCGAATGAGTTGTTCTTCCTTATATTACAAGACCAAGGTTATCTGAGGGTCATAAACAATACTAAAGACCAATACCAAAGAACCAGGGGCTAGGCCAAATACACAGCAACTCCCTAAAAAATTGAAGAGGAAGGAACTTGTAACAGACTCAAAAGCCAAAATCCATCTACACCTAGAAGACATCTCTGAAAAGTAGTCACTTCCTAAGGCGTCCTTGATACTTGTAATAAAGCTACCTACCATAAGCAATTTACAAGCATCAATGTAGAAAATGAATTTTTAAAAAAATAGAAAATGAGAAGACACAGAACCAAGGCAAACTCAGGGGGCAGTGAAGTGGATGACATCAAAAGCCACCCACCTTAACTTTCCAAAATGGTAACAGCAGAAATAAAAAAGCAGATGAATGAGGTTCTAGAGAAAAACAAATCAAAAATAGTATCTCAGATAACTAAAGAATTGATGGCCATAATAAAAGACATGGTTAGTGAATCTAGAGTAGATACAAATAAAAAAAGAATAGAGCAGCTTAGGAAAGTGGAAACTATGAATGTGCAACATAGGAAATAAGTGGAATCCATGACTCAGATTGAAAGAGATACCTAGGAGTTTAAAAATTCTTTTGAAAGTATATGCAGCAGAATCAACAAATGTGAGGAAAGAATATCAGATCTAGAAGACAGGTTTGAAGTTACTGATCATCAAGTGGTAGATTTCTTAAAAATAGCAAGGGGCCATGAAAAATCAATCCAACAGGTGCTAGATGATCCAAAGAAGAATAAAATAAGGTTGATCAGAATCAATGAAAAATCTGGAGATAGCACAAATGACATAAAAACCTGGTTACAGAAGGAATGGCAGAAAAATTCCCAGCCATAAAAAAAAAAAAAAGAATTTGACATATAGATAAGTGATGCATACAGAACTCAAATTGGCCATGATCAAAAAAATCTACACCAACACATATAATAGTCAAGATTTTAGAACTTCAACACAAGAAGAGAATATTACCAGTTCTTAGAGAAAAGAAACAAATCACCTATACAGGGAAACCCATCCGAATAACAGAAGACTTCTCAACACAAACCCTTAAGTCAAGGAGAGCTTGGAGTGAAATATTTCAAACACTAAAGAAAATCATCCCCAACCCAGGTTGATGTACCCCAGAAAATTATCTTTCAGAGTTGATGGAGAAATAAGATGTTTCTTTCCATGAAAAGGAACACCTGAAGTATTTCATGACCACAAAACCAGCAATCCAAAATGTTCTGAGGGATATTCAAGGAAGAGATCATGAAAACTACAATTATATGAACCCCAGTAGAATGTATCCACCAGGCAAGCAATTAAACAAAAGGGGAAAAAAGGAAACCAACAACAAGAAAACAATATGACAAAGATAGGTTAATACATATCAGTTATAACCATCAATGTAAATGGTCTCAATTCACCAATCAAAAGTAAAAGTCTGGCAGAATGGATCAAGAAATAATATCTTAACAATATGCTGCATACAAGAAACACTTTTAACTCAAAAAGAAAGTCAAAGGATGGAAAACAATATTCCATGCAACAAGGATGCAGAAAAAAGGGAGGGGGAGCTACTCTATTTGCAGACAAAGTGAATTTCAAGCCAAGACTTATCAAGAGAGACAAAGAACATCAATGTATACTTATTAAGGGACCAGAGGAAGAGATAACAATCCAAAATACATATCCACCAAATACCAGTACACTCATCTATGTAAAACAAGTAATAATGGACATGAAAAATCAGATAAGCACCAATGCAATTATAATGGGGGATCTCAATGCCCCACTGTCACAAATAGACAAATGAACCAGACAAAAAATCAACAAAGTAATATCAGAACTGAAACAAATCTTTGAACAAACTAATTTAGTAGATATCTACAGAGTGTTCCACCCAACAACATCAGAGTGTACATTCTTCTCAGCTGCACATGGGACTTTCTCCAAAACAGACCACATAATAAGTCATAGGACATGGTTCAGTAAATGTAAAAGGATTAAAATGCCCATGCATGATATCAGACCACAGTCCAATAAAATTGGAAATCAATGGCAAAAGAAACCACAAAAACTTCATAAACACATGGGAATTAAATAACACCCTCCTGAACAACCAATGGGTCACAGGCAAAATTGAAGAAAAAATTAGACAGTTTCTACAATTAAATGATAACGCCAATACAGTATCCTGGAACTTATGGGATGCAATGAAAGCAGTCCTATGTGGGAAACTTATACTTGTGAATACCCACATCAGAAAAACAGAGCAAGTGCAAATAAACAACTTAATGTGGAACCTCAAGCTTCTAGAAAAAGAAGAGCAACTTAAGCCCAAAGCTCATATGAGGGAGGGAATTAAAAAGATCAGAGAATAAATTAGTGCAACTGAGACTTAGAAAACCACCAATGAATTAATGAATTGAAGAGTTGGTTCCTTGAAAGATTAAATAAAATTGACAAACCTTTGACCTACCTTACCTAAATAAGGAAAGAAAAGACTAAATACCATGCAATTAGGAGTGAGAAGGGTTAAATCACAACAGATCCTGCAGAAATCAAGATCATCAATATCTACTTTGACAATCTGTGTTATAATGGAAAGTATAGATGAAATGGACAGATTACTATATACATATCAAGTACCAAAGCTGAATCAAGAAGATAGAAAAATTCTAAATAAACCAATTATCAGTCAATGAATTGAAAATGTAATTAAGACATACCAACAAACAAAAGCCCAGATCCTGATGAATCTTACAAGAAATTTATAGAAGATCTAATGTCACTACTCCTCAAACTCTTTAATGAAATTGAAAGGGAAGCAATACTCCCAAACTCATTCCTGGAACCAAGTGTTATCCTGATAACAAAACCAGAGAAGGATCCAACCAAAAAAGAGAACAACACACCAATCTCCCTGATGAACATAGATGCAAAAATCCTCAATAAGATACTGGCAAACAGAATGCATCAAATCATCAAGTAGATTATATACCATGACTAAGTAAGATTCATCCCAGGGATGCAGGGATGGTTCAACATATGCAAATCAATAAATGTAATGCACTATATTAACAGAACCACATGATCATCTCAATAGACACAGAAAAAACATCTGACAAAGTCAAACACCCATTCATGATAAAAAAAAAAAACCCTACAGAAAATTGGAATAGATGGTCTTTATCTCAATCTGATAAAAGCTATATATGACAAACAAACAGCCAACATCATACTAAATAATCAAAAACTGAAAGCTTTTACTCTAAAATCAGGAATAAGACAAGGATTTCCACTATCACCACTCCTACTCAAAATAGTTCTGGAAACATTAGCCAAAGCAATTAGACAAGAGAAAGAAATAAAAGGAATATACATAGGAAAGGAAGAAGTTAAATTATCATTATTTGTGTATGACACAGTACTCCACAGAGAAGACCCAAAAACTCCACCAAGTTTCTAGATTTAATAACCAAATTCAGTGGCATAATTGGATATGAAGTCAATGCCCAAAATCAATACCATTCCTGTACAAAGTGTACAATGGTTTGTACACAAATAATGAACTTACTTAGAGGGAAATGAGGGAAACCACACCTTTCACAATAGCATGAAAAAAATGAAATACTTAGGGATCAATCTAATGAAGGAAGTGAAACACTTTTACATTGAAAACTACAGTACTCTGAAAAAGAAGATCTAAGAGAATATCAGAAAATGGAAAGATATCTCATTATTGAGTAAGAAAAACAATATACTGAAAATGACCATACTTCCAAAATTGTTATACAGATTTAAAGCACTCCAATCAAAATGCCAACAGCACACCTCATGGGATTAGAGAAAACAATCCTAAATTTCATTTGGAACCAGAAGAGACCTAGAATAGTAAAAGCAATTCTGGGCAACAAAGGTAAGGCAGAGAGCATCACAATCCCTGAGTTGAAACTGTACTACAAAGCTGCCATGATAAAAACAGCATAGTACTGGCAAAAATACCAGATCCAATGATCAGTGGAACCGAATAGAAGATGCAGAAACAACTTCATACACTCTCTCAGCTTATCTTTGACAAAATGACCAAACACCTTCACTGGAAGAAGATAAATCATGCTGGGAAAAATGGCTTTCCTCATATCAAAGATTAAACCTAGCCCCATATCTCTCCATGCACTAAACTAAAATTGAATTGGATCAAAGATCTAAATATTAAAACAGAAACATTAAATCTGCTGGAAGATAGAATAGGTAGAACTCTTGAAGGCATAAGTGTAGGTGAACAGTTTATGAATGAAACCCTGATTGCATAGAAATATTACAAAGAATCAACAACTGGGATCTCATCACCTCACAAAGCTTTTGCTCAGCAAAAGAAACCACCAAGGGTGAAGAGACAACACACAGACTGGGAAAAAATTTTTGTCAGCTGTTCCTCAGACTAAGGACTAATATCTAGAATATATAAAGAGCACAAAAAATCAGACTCCCCAAATTTAAAGACCCAATCCAAAAATGGGAATCTGTAATGAATAGACACTTCTCAGATGAAGAAGTACAAACAGCAAAGAAATATATGAAAAAATGTTCAACATCACTGATCATTTGAGAGATGCAAATTAAACAACACTGAGATTCCATCTCATTCCAGAAAGAATGGCTATCATCAAGAAATCAATGAATAACAAATGCTGATAAGGCTGTGGGCAAAAAGGAACCTTCTCCACTGTTGGTGGGAGTGTAGACTGGTGCAACCATTGTGGAAATGAGTGTGGAGATTCCTCAAAAAATTAAAACTAGAGGTTCCATTTGACCCAGTTTTTCACATTCTTGGTATCTTCCCAAAAGAATTAAAATCATCATACCAGAGTTGTATATGCACACCCATGTTTATAGCAGCACAATTTGTAATAGCTAAATCTTAGAAATAGCTCAAATGCCCATCATGGATGGATGGATAAAGATCTGTTTTTTTAATACATGGAGTATTACTCTGCCATAAAGAAGGGTAAACTTGAGACATTTCTAGGTAAGTGGATGCACCGTGAGACCATATTCTTAAGTGAAATAAATCAAACACACATTTAAATATTATATTGTTTCTTCAGTGCAAGAAACTGAAAATGAAATAAGGATCAGAATGTGTAATAAGTATTGGGAAATAGGAAGAAAATGTTCAAATAAGAAGGGAAACAAAGGAGGGAAGGGGGAATGGAAGTGACGGAAGAGAAAATAAAAGAATAGAAGCAAAAAATAGAAACAATTCTTTTGTAAATAAGGAGGGCAAGAGGGCTTGAAGGGAGGGGATGGATTTGGGGAAAAAAGCAGAAACGAGATATATTATGTACAGGTATAAATTACATATGATGAATATGATTATTATGTATATCTAAAATGTACCAATAAAATTAATTTTTAAAAAAAGTAAAATTGTTGGAAATTTTTAAAAAAGTAAAAGAATCAAGTGTAGAACAATGTTTTCAGAATCTGGGGAGGGTTTGATGGAAAAGTGGGGGAAGACAGTTAATGTGTGCAGGAGTGCAGCTGGATAGGAAGATTAGCTTTTAATTTCCTATATAATACAGCAGGATGTGGATGACAACAATTAGATACTGCAAGACAACAAGTAGGGAGAGCTTTGAATGTTAATGACACAAATAAATAATAAATATTTGACTGATGGGTAAGGTAATTACTATGATCTTATCATTACACATTGTTATACATTGAAATATCACTGCACCCTATAAATATGTACAGTAATTATGTGTCTTAAAAATGAATTTATATATTAAGAAAAAAGATATAAAGTAACCTCTTTGAAAACATTATTATATCTATTTAAATAGAAATACTGGGGTGTTTTTGTTTTCAGACAGAGTCTCACTGTGTAGTCCAGGCTGGCCTTGAACTCACAAGGTATCCCAGCAATCCTCCTGCCTCAGCCTTCCAAGTGCCGGGATTACAGGTGTGTGCCACCATGCCCAGCCTAATACCAGGAGTTTTTAAGCAAATTGGCAATTTGGAGATAGGAAAAGGCATTTCTGGTAAGAGGGTTATTTACATGACAAGCTATGTTGAGTTGTGTGTGGGCAATGAACTATTAGCCAACCACACAAGATTATGAATTCTTTGATGATGTCTTGGTTACTTTCCTATCGTTGCTGAGACAAAATACCCAACACACAAAATTAAGAAAGGAAAGGTTTATTTAGCTTACAGTTTGTGGAGGTTTCAGTCCATAATCAGCTGGCTCCAAGGCAGAGTGGCACATGGTACAGGGGCAATAGTTCATGGCAGCAGAAAACAGCAAAAGCAGCAAGAGCAAAAAGGGAGGAGGGAACACGAGACAGAGCAAGCCTCTTTCCCGCCCTTATATTACATGCAGGCTACCTGCCCCAGGGCGGGTGTAGCACTCACGCCCATAATCCCAGCATTAGACCATGAATCAGTCATAAACTCTAGGATCCAGCCTCCATGACTGCATGTGGCTTTGGGGGGACATCTAGACACAAACTATAACAGATGGCAAGGAACATATTTAATTTATCTAACAGTGTTAAAAAAGAAGGCTGTACCTGGCACAGTCTCCTCGGTGCCCCAGACCCGGGGACCAGGGCAGCAGGCTCCTCCAGGTAATGTGGATACCCAGAAGCTGTCCCCTCTTCCTTTCCTCGACCTTAACCACAGCAGTGTGGGGCCTACAGCCACCCCTGCCTTGCTCAATAAAACCTGCACCGGCAAAAAAAAAAGAAGGCTGTATATACTGGTAAGTATTTGTTAAATTGCAATATGTGTATGTCTTCAAAATGTTTGGTAATGAACAAAAGACTGGATACAATCTACATGTCCATCAAGAGGGTACTGGTTAAATAGTTTTTTAAAATAGTTTTATTAGTGGGGTATACTTATATATGCTTTTATAAAATGATCTCCAAAATATACTATTAATCAGAAAAGTAAGGTGTAGAATATTCTTTTTTTTTTTTTTTTTTTGTGGGTACCAGGGGTCGACCTCAGGACCTCATGCGCCAGCAGGTGCCTGTGCCACTGAGCAATATCACCGGCCCTTTTTTCATATGTGGGTATGGGGAGTCGAACTCAGGACCTCACACTTGCCAGGCAGGCACTTATGTCGCTGAGCTATCTCACCGGCCCCAGGTGTAGAATATTCTTATTTATGTAAAATATAAATGCAGAAATTTTACATATAACATCTTTTGAAGAATACAGATTTTTTTATTATTGGTTCTAGGGTATGTAAATTCAGTTTGTTTTCAATGCTATTATTGTTGCTAATAGGGATTATGACTGTTATAGATGGGAAGAATTGCTTTCACTCTATGCATACATTTTTTATTCTTTTGAAAATTTTAATTTATAATTTCATTAATTTTTCAATTAAAATATTTTAAAAATAATATTATAGAAAGCAACTCAGTATGATTCTGCATTCACCTCTTTCAAATACCTTATCCCACTTAATATAAAGAAAAAATCCTCCTATGGATAAAGAAACTGAAGCCCAGGACCACAAGTGACTTACACAAGGTCATACAGCTAGATAATAAATAGCATATCTAATACTTGATCCAAATCCTTGGACTTCTGTCCATTGTTACTTTTTTCACAGCTCTATGGACCAAGTGCATGTGGATATAAAACCATAGTAGATATTAACACAGTTTAACCTTGTGCTTAGGTATGTTGCTTTTGCTATAATTGAGGCCAAACTTAAAAGAACCTCATAATATTTTCCATAAGCCTCCTGCTCCTTAGGTCCTAACTTCTTTATATACCAAGCTTTTGTTTTGACTCTAATAGTAGGGGTTGCTTCTTGTTGCAATAGTAGAGGCTGCAATTCTTGTTTCTGGTTTATACATTACTGTTATTCCCACAGCTATGATAAGCTCCTGAATTCCTAACCTGCCAACTTGGATCTCCTCCGCTATACTCATCATTCCCCTGCAGTAGCCTTCATTCTGTGCTTTTTCACTGAACTCTTAATTTCTACCTAACTCCATTTCCTTTTTTCCCCCAGATATTATGTTATCTCCTCTTTATTCTCTACAACTGCCCATTCTCCCACCCACTCTAAACCCTTCAAAATTCTCAGAGGCAGGAGGATTGAAAGTTCAAGCACAGCCTGGGTAACTTAGCAACTTATAAGACCCTGTTTCAAAATAAAAATAAAATAAAAAGGACTATGGATGTATATCAAAGCTAAGGCCCTAGGTTCACTCCCAAGCACTAGGGAAAAAACACACACATGTACACCTCAAAATAATGGATCTCTGCTAAGAGGATAGTACCTTCCAGTGAGCTTGACTTTCCTTTTCTACAGTAAACTGAAAATTTCCCCCAAAGTTATAAAACCCTAGGCTTTAATCTCAAAGAGTAAACATCTTTTTCAAAAAGTCTCTTTGTGCTGTAATAGAATTTACACACACACGCACAAACACACACACACACATGCACAAACTATCTGGTGCCTATTTACCTTAATTATTGTGATGACTGCTTGTGGCTATGCCAGAGAATATATTCCAGGTTCAAATTCTATTTATAAATGTCTGTTCTGAGGATTGTCAGACACCTGTCCTACTTAGCAGTTGGAATATTTAAGAATCGTAGTGTTTTAAAATAGCAGATAAGCCAGCCATGATATTTTAAACAGGGAGAGTAGACAATATAAAAGCCTGTGTTTCCAATTCTTTCAATGCTATCTTAATAGAAGAGTATTTGAATCCAAGATATAAAAGCCTGACTCCAAGTAAAGTCACATGGAGAGAAAAGTAAATTTAGCTGAATATAAATGAGAAGATAAATTTCTTCACAACCTCTCCCCTTCTATACTTTGATTGCAGTTGCAAGAATTAAGTAATAATGGGTCTAGGTCTGGTAAAAACCCCAGTGGAATGGAGAAGCACAATTTTGAGAAACTCTTAGGTGCCAATGAGTGCTTCCTGGTGGAAGAACTCTTTAGAGATTCTAGACTTTGTCCAATCTAGTTCACTTTTTTTACAGAGCAGGAAACTGAGGCTCAGAGAGTTAAAGTGAAAGGCTTGATTTGGATTGTAAATAATTTTATAGACAGCTGAATTAGGTAGAAATATTGTAGGCAGTCAGACAGGGATAGGCCCTCAAAAGAGCCAGTGCAGAAGATGGGATATATCACAATTGTCGGGGAGAAAAAGACACATGGTTTGAGGACCAGACCTCAAGACAAAAGATGAAATGAATGCACCCACATACTTCCCTAAGGATAAACAACAGTGACTGATATTCTAAATAGGTATCAATCACCTTGAGAAAGCCAGGAAGAACCCCTGACCCAAGCCCTCCAGGAAAAGCCCCTGTTCTGTTTCATGCCCACTTGCTACATGACTTTTATTTATGTATTTATTTATTGGTACCAGGAATAGAGTGATCCCTATTTAATCAATATTACCTGAACAATTATGCTCATAATTTTATTATTGACCATAGTTTTGCCCCACCTCATGCCCACCTTGTGATTTCCCATTTTTCCCCACCTTGGACCTGCCTCACCTCATGGGTTTGCTCTATAAAAATCCCTTGAAAAGGCAGGGTCCTCAGCAACCCACTTGGAACCCCTTCTGTCTCTCTCTCTCAGACAGAAGCTTTCTTTCCCAATAAATATATTCTGCTCTTAACCTCTGTTGTTCCTAGAATTCGTTCTTTGATTTTAGAGAACACGAACTAGTACCAGACACCTAGCGGGTTGGGAGTTTCTTTCCCTTGTATCATTTGGAGGTCCCACTGAGATCACTGGATGGAGGGAAGAGTTTGCTTTTATTTTATAGATTTCGGATTGTGACTCATTTAGGTAACCAAAATTTTTTATGCCTCAAATTTTGTTACATCTTTGCCCATTGGTTATGATTGCTTATGCTTCGTCTCATATGGTTTTGTTAAAATAATGATAAATTTCAATTGATAACATGGGAAGTTATAAGATTATGATGTTTCTTCGATGGGGCATTTTGTTCTTGTTTTGTTTTTGTATATGCTTAGTTTGGACTTAGTTACTAAATTAACTAGTGTTCCCTGTTTGACTTGTTTGGCTGCTGTGGTTTGTTATCTTAGATAGCAGAGCTAGGGAAAAGTAGTATTTAAAGTTCCCCTAGTGGATTTTGACATAAAATGCTATAAAATGGTCTTTTTTTAATGAAATCTAGCTCATATTTTTAAAATATACATGCCTATTAAGAAGCCATGGGACTCTTTCCACCAGTTAAAAGACGCTAGGTCAGTGGCTGTTCTTAAGACTTGGAGGACAGGTTTCACTGGAACAGAATGGCCCTGATCCTCCTCTACACTCTAGAGGAAATGTTGAGCCTGCTCTGCCTCAGCTCTCCTTTCAGGTCTGCTCTTCCACTGTGAGGAAGCAATTTTGGCTTTTTTTGTGTGTGTGTGGGTACCGGGGTCGACCTCAGGACCTCGCGCGCCAGCAGGCTCCCGTGCTGCTGAGCGATATCACCGGCCCTTTTTTCGTATGTGGGATCTGGGAGTCGAACTTGGGCCCTCGCGCTTGCCAGGCAGGTGCTTATGCCGCTGAGCCGTCTCACCGGGCCAATCTTAGCTCTTGAGATTCACCATTCTCACATTTCCAGGCTGAGACTAATGACTCATGGGCAAGTTGTTTCAATAACTTACCATGAGCATGAGAAGAAAAGACTTTCTTTCTCTGATCTGCCTTCTGATCTTTTCCTGACACCTGTACTTTCCTTTTTTGGAGGCATGTAAGATTAGAGAGAAAAGCACTCTAAACTGTCCCAACCTTTTCCTCCTACCCAACAACTAAGTTAAGCCCATAGAAAATGAGCATTTTCTAATGCTGGAGACAGGGAAGTCACCTTAGATGAGGCACACATACTGCATCTCTGGGTCAGATGAGACATCGGAATTTTGCCTGTCCAGGAGAACACGCATAAAAGCCACGTCCCAGCTTAGTGTTCTGGGCAGCAGTCTTCCTTGGGAGACCTAACCTGAGACCCTGTGGAAAGAACTGACTTCTGGGTGAAACCAGAAAGAGCTATTTCCAAAGCACCACGCTTAAAGGGCCCAAACACATTCACCCTATGGGAGGATCTCCAACCTTTTCTCTCCCCTCCTAGGTCTAGCTATCACTTATGCACATAAGAAAAACTACTTTGATAATAAGTTGTGGACTTTGAAACCTTTACTGCAAGCTTATAAAGTGCTAAGTAATGATTTTGCTCAGGCTTTTACCTATACCTTGTAGAATTTTGACAAACAGTGGTTATTCTGCCAGCTAGTTAAAAGCTCTTAGAGCGGCTGCCACTCTTAAAGCAGAGGACAGGTTTCCCAGCATGTTCTGGTGAATCCCCACTGAAGCCAATGGCCATTGGAGTGTTGACCAGACGGACAGCTGGATTCCTTTCTGGAGCTAGATCTCTGGGTGCATGGTCTAATAGAAACTGAGAGCAACTGAAGTGTCATAGCCAGGGCTGCGCTCTGGCAGATACCCAAAAGTTCCTTAGTGAAAACTGGCTCCCAACTGCAGAAAAACCTCTGCTTATCTATCATACTTATCTCTGTCTGCTAGGAAACTAGAAATTCCCCTTAAGCATTTGAGTTCACTTTAAAACCACTTCGTCCTTAGACTGCCCCTTCAAAAATCAGGCGGAGGCATCTTGCAACAACTGTTTGCCTTTCACGGCTGCTATCAGGGAAATGATTTACATTTGTGCCTGACATATGCTAAGAGTAAGAGATTTTAGTCAGACTTTTTCTTTCATGTGTGCATAGAAGATTAATAAATGTTCCTTCACTAACATGTAAATTGTGATTGCTAGATGGTAAATATAAGTTTAACCTGTGAGCTTCAAAGATATAAAAATTTAAATAAAGCGTAGCCTGGTCTTGCTGCTAGGAAAGGTTGCCTATGTGTTTAGATGGATAACACAAGTGTCTTGGAGACTTTTTTGCCCTAGGGCGCAGGGTGGGATTCCTCAAGTCAACTGTTGCTTCTATCTATCTCTAGACGTGATCTCTTTTACAGGCTGAGAAGCACTCCAACTACTTCCAACTCACTTTTTGGTATGTGCCCTCTTTCAAAGAACAAAAAACAATAGTTTAATGCAGAAATGCTCCTTCTTTAAACATTACTGTCACAGTTGAGACCAGTTGTAATTTGTGCTTATAAAAGCACCTACAGGAGTAAATACACGAGCTCCCTGGAAAGATGAAATTGTGCACCAGTGTGAGGATGGATAGGCTGGTCATATTTTGTCTTATGGTCTCTCTCCAGATGGCATCCACCTGCCCTGGAGTGGAATTGACTCAAGGGACACCATGAGGGTATAGAAATTAAAGGGATGCCCAGTTCTTTTTATATTTCTTTTCCTGGAGAGCTCAATGTCAAAATTTCTTACTCCTTTGGAATGTATTCCTAAGCACATGGAGTTTTGACTCTCACATATTAAAAAAAAAAGTTTAACCTCTCGAGCCAAAATGAAATGCAAAGAAAAGTATTAATTATGATGCTCTTTTACAACCAGAAGGAGACTGGAGCAGGAGACATTTTCAGGTATGTATTGTTGAAGGTCTAAGAAGGACAAAAGTCAAGCCCTCTGATTATTTTAAGTTGTCAACTATTTATCAGGAGAAAGATGAAAACCCCTCTTCCTTCTTTGATCATTTATGAGATGCATTGGTAAAACCCATCCCTAACTCCTGATTCAATAGAAGGACGGATTATTCTTAAAGATAAGTTTATTGCCCAGTCAGCCTCAGATATTAGAAAAAAGCTACAAAAGATGACTTTTTCTCCAGATAGCTCACATGATACTTTAGTAAAAACTACCTCCTTAGTAGTATTCTATTTTCGAGAGTGGGAGGAAGCCAAGGAGAGAAAACAAAGAAACCAAAAGGCAGGTGCTTTTGTCACAGCCTTATAAAGAACAGATCCTAAGTCTGATTCTCAGGGCTCCAAGAAGAGCTCAGTGGCTGAACTCACCTGCTGCTACTGTGGAAATCCAGGCCACAGAGGGATTAAGAGGGATTGCACTAAGAGGCCTCCATGCCATGCCCTGATGGCAAAGTTGGCCACTGGAAGCAAGACTGCACTCTGAGGTGGAGGCCCTGGAGCTCAGATTCATCTTCCCACCTGGTCTTTAAGACTGAAGGGCCCCAGAGCACTCTGCTTTCTCCCTCTGGCGGGACTGTCATCGCCACCTGTCATCTCCATGGAAGAGCCCCGAGTAATCATGATTATAGAGGAAAAATACGAGCCTATTATTGGACATTGGCACATGTCTCTTAGTCCTTCCTTTCAACCCTGGCCTTCCTTCTAGCCATCATACCTCAATAAAAAGTCACCAAAGAAAAGATAACACTTAAGCCTGGGATGACTTTCTCTTTACTCATTATTCATTTTAGTTATGCCTAAAAGCCCAGTTCCCCTGCTGGGGAGAGATATTTTATCCCATCTAAATATAATATATATAGCTAGGTTGCCAGCTAATCAAGATGATGCTGAGACTGGTTTTACAAATACAATGCATATTGTTATCTATGTACAATAACTTAAGAGTTTTTCATTGGTTAAAATAATGTGTTGTTATAATCTGGTTCTCATAAGTTATCAAAATTTTGGAGATAATTATAGCTAAAACTGGAGGGACTTATGACAAAATATCAGACTCCGTCAGTAGAGGGGTCTAAGAGCCAATGGGTTACAACTGCTATTCCAGTCCCTTAAGAACAGTTTCCAGACTTACCTGTCCACTCTAGTGCTCATGCTTTGATTATACCTGCTCTAATTTCTTGAAAATTTATTCTTTCCTAGAAGCTGCCAAACCCCAAGTGATCATACAGATAAAACCAATGACAAATGTGCTTGATTTCTTTTACCAGGATCCACCAGATCGACCTTGTGGAGAGAGGGTTATATGATACATACCGAGGCCTTAACTATACCCCCAGGCCTTAAAGGACACTGCAGCTTGTGGAGGACAATCAGGATGTCTCCCCTTGAAAGAAGAGCATTTGGCTCCATTTTGGCTAAACCTGGCCCTATTTCCATGAATGGATATGTACAGAGCTGGCTAGGATATTTCTTTATCCCCTCAATTGGCTTTAAGCAATGCAAATGGGTCCGGCCAAGATGCTGATGTGTAGTCTTTAAAGCAATGTGACCAGTCAGTGATGCCTCAACTATAGCTCCCACGTAGTATGTGTGAGCTAGGCCAGGCTGCTGTTGGCTGAGACTGAGGCTTGAGAAAGAATCTATGACATATTAGGCACGAAGATTACACATCAGAGCTGAAGCACCAACCCCTAAACCGGAGATAATTAATCTATGATATGCAGATTACTCTTTCTGCATCTCTCTCTCTCTCTCTCTCTCTGTGTGTCTCTCTCTCTCTTTGCATATTGCAGAGATGCTTTCAGGCCTCCTACCTAGCCCAACTCACAGCACTCATATACTTTCTGCCTTTCTCTCAGTCACTCATCCCTGAGCCACTCCCCTCTTCATGAATTAATAAAACCCGGGTTCAGCCCTAGGTCAAGGCCTTTGTTTGGGTTAGCCATTGTTCTGACTGGACTTAGGACCCCTTTGGCTCCCCACAACTATAAATATGCCTTGATGTCTTTATTCTCACCATGGGTTGCACTGGAAGTGGTAGATTGGAATTAACTTATTGGAATTCCAATAAATTTTCCATGGTATTACAAATATAAACTGCACCGGACGGTGAGGTCCAGGAAGGGCTTCCTATAGCAGCTGGTCTCTCTCTTCTAAATAAAAAAGTAAAACTAATGAAACAAGCTGTCCTCTAAAATCAGATGGCATTAGACATTCTAACAGCAGCACAGGTGAGTACTTGTGCAATTGTAAAAGCTGAATGTTGTGTGTACATTCCTAATCCTTCTGCTAATATCTCAATGGCTGTTCAAGATATTAGACAACAAATTAATAACATGTCAGACTCTAAAATTCCCTGGACTTTCTCCTTATCTTCTTTATGGAAAACTATTACTGGTTTTTCTTGGTGAAAACCTTTGTTCACTGTATTCATAATTATCCTGTTGATCTTATTATTTGGCCCATGCATACTTAATTGTTCCTTTGGCTATGTCCCCTCCAGATTTAAAGTTATATGCCTACCTAAGATGAGAATGCCTGGGGTTTACTCAGGGCCTTTAAATAGAGACTCTGAAGAGTATCTCTGATTGCCCATCACAACTATGACTCTCTTCAGCCTGAAGAAGCCAGATAGGTCATCACCCACTGCACCATCACGGCAGTTCTGGGTACTTCTTCAGAGGGGGGAATATTGTAGACAGCTAAGTTAGGTAGAAATATTGTAGGCAGTCAGACAGGGATAGGCCCTCAAAGGAGCCAGTGCAGAAGATGGGATATATCACAATTGTGGGGGAGAAAAAGACACATGGTTTGAGGACCAGACCTCAAGACAAAAGATGAAATGAATGCACCCACATACTTCCCTAAGGATAAACAACAGTGAATGATATTCTAAATAGGTATCAATCACCTTGAGAAAGCCAGGAAGAACCCCTGACCCAAGCCCTCCAGGAAAAGCCCCTGTTCTGTTTCATGCCCACTTGCTACATGACTTGCTTTCCCACTTGATCCCGATTTAATCAATATTACTTCAGCAATTATGCTCATAATTTTATTGGTTGACCATAGTTTTGTCCCACCTCATGCCCACCTTGTGATTTCCCATTTTTCCCTACCTTGGACCTGCCTCACCTTGTGGTTTTGCTCTATAAAAAATCCTTGAAAAGGCAGGGTCCTCAGCAACCCACTTGGGATCCCTTCTGTCTCTCTCTCAGACAAAAGCTTTCTTTCCCCAATAAATATATTCTGCTTTTAGCCTCCATTGTTCCTGGAATTCATTCTTTGATTTTAGAGAACATGAACTAGTACCAGACACCTAACAGTTTGGGAGTTTGTGTTCCCTATATTATTTTCAAATGAATCATAATAGTAAGTTTCAAAATAGTATAACTTGTATTTCTGAAAGAGCCCCAAGTAAGAGTATAAAGCATAATTGACCTAGATGTGTCTGGTAACCCATCTTCTTTTAGCAGATACTGGTTTAGTAATAGGCATGTGACTAGTATCAGTCAAAAAATACGATGACAATTTCCATGGAGAAAGATTTTTAGAATGAATTTTGATTCCTAGTAAAAAAAGAGAAACAGTAAGGAGTACTATATCTTCTCTAGCTGTACATGCAATAGTTTGAGGATGCAATCTCTGGAGCTACAACCTCCTATGTACTGCAACCTTCTGTGACAAACCTTAGAATGAAAATCAAGGAACCAAAATGGCAGAGTAGTGATCAACAGCAAAATACAGCCTCTCTGAGACCTGAATCCAGACACCTGGAAAAATAACTTGGCAAAGAGAAAACAAGAAGTAGGTCTTTGGGAACTGGGAGGGAACTGAAAGGAAAACTAGAAACAACAGAAAAGCTGGAGAAATGGAAAAAATGGAGAGAAAAGAATGAAGCAGTCTGAAAGCTCACTGGGACTCCTGGGGAGGGGAACTTGTCTCCACAGACACAGGATAAGCCCCCGGGCTTTGGAGTCCCAGGGAGAAACTATGGAACTGGCCAGTCTTTCTAGTTCAAATAAAAGCCCGTGGCTATTGTAAACTGCAAAACAGCATAGGGTTTTACTCAGAAAGTGACTCCTTCTGCACAGCATGCTAGAGTTGAAGAAGAAATCTAGTGCAGTGTCCACCATTTTCCCAAAGAATGCTTAATCAGGCACTATTTAAGGAAGGGGTTATTTAAGACAGAGCCACAGAACAAGTACAAAACAACTTCACTTCAAGGCTCCTAGTGTTATTTGCCCACAGTGACTGGGTGAGAGACAGTCACAGAGATAATGCAGAAAAAACCTAGACCCCTTGAGAAATTTAAGCATGGTCTGGGAAGGATATCGGGCCCTTCCCTAAATGGTGAGAAGTCAGGCTTGACATGTGTAGCTTTCAGAAATGGCTGGGTCTGAAAGTCCTGGAATTAAGTACAGTGGTGTGCTTAAAACTTGTCCTGCTGACTACAATCAGCAAAGATCAGAGGTCTGATTGCTTTCCCCATTTAGCAACATGAGCAAGAATATACTTTGGCTTGGATAGTTGCACAGCCTGAGGTAAACAGGGAGAGGGCCCTTTGAAACAGTGTGATACCTCACAAACCCACAGGCTGTAAAGGTAGGCAAAGAAAACCATGACTTGCTGGATTCCAAAACTGTGGATCCTGGAAAGAAACCACTCATTCAAAAATACAGAAGAATTTTATTGACTCACTTCTTTCTTTCTTTTTCCTCCTTCTTCATTGTTTTTTGGGGGCTTGGGGTTTTTCTTTTTTCTTTTTTTCCTTTTAGTTTCTTCTTTTTAAATTCTTATTATTTCTTTTATTCTCTTTTTCTTCTTTGTATTTTTCTACCATGTTTATCTAATTTTATTAATTTACTTTTACTTGTTGATTTGATCCTTTACCTCACTTTTCTCTACTCTTTCTCATCTTCCATTGCTTAATTTTTGAAGTTTTCACCTTTCATTCTCCTGTTACCCACCACCTCTATATTTACTAGTACAGTAATACATCAGTTCAGCAATATCTCTGCTTGCAAAACTTTCTTTTTTTTTCATAAGCTGATACCGGGAGTTGAACTCAGGACCTTGCGCTTGCCAGGCAGGTGCTTATGTCGCTGAGCTATATCACCAGCCCTGCAAAACTTTCAATTCTCAGATGAAAGTGTCTCACAAAATTTTGCTTTTGTTCACAAACTCCACATCAGATGACAAATACAACCACAGCTATCTTCCCCACACAAATACAAATGCAGCCATCTTCCCCCAAAATTGTAAAACAAATTAAGTTCGTGAACCAAGATACAAATGTATAAATATTAAATTATTAATCTTTGGGTAGTTAGGTAACTCTATGCTAATACTGTTAAAACCTTTTCTATTATTAGTGGAGGTATAGTTGCATTTAATAGACATTTACTGTATGTAAATATTTGGTTTGTCTTAGTATTTCTACTATAATTATTGATCTCTTTTCAGTGGGTAAGGGTGGTACATTATTGGTTTATACTATGTTAATATCCAGTTTGTCCAACACTATTATTATTGCTGATTTACTTATTATTGCCAGGGTGGCATACATATTACTATATATTCTCTATATATAGTAATATATATATACTATATACACTATACATATTATCAGATCATATTGCAATGAAACTAGAAATCAATGGCAAGTATAGCCCACAGAAATTATACAAATGCAGAGAAATTAAACAATACTCTGAAACTGCTTTCTATAACCAAGCAGTAATGCTGGTAAAATATACCAGAACCTATGGCACACGAAGAAAGCAGTCCTGAGAGGGAAGCTTATAGCTGTGAATGCCCACACCAGAAAAGTGGAGCAACTTCAAGTAAATAACATAACGATGCATCTCAAGTCCCCAGAAAAACAAGAACAATCCAAATGCACAGATAGTACAAGGAAGGAAATTATGAAGATCAGAGCAAAAATTAATGAAGTCGACACTAGAAAAAGATACAAAGAATCAAGGAATGAAGAGCTGTTTTTTTGAATAAATAAAATATACAAACCTTTAGGCAAACTTGCCCCCCCCAAAAAGACCCAAATCAATACAATCAGAAATGAACAAGGAGAAATCACAACTGATACTGCCCAAATCCAGAAGATTATTAGTAACTACTTTGAGATCTTATACTCCAATAAATTGGAGAATCCAGAAGAAATGGATAGATTTCTAGATACATATGAATTACCAAAACTGAACCAAGAAAATATAAAAGATCCTGAGTAATCCAATAAGAGGCAATAAAACTGAAAAAGTTAAAAAAAAAAAAAGCTACCAACTAAGAAAAGCCCAGGTTTCAATGGATTCACCACCAAATTCTACAAGAAGTTCAGGGAAGACCTAATGCCAACACTCTTCAAACTCTTTCATGAAATTGAAAGGAAAGGAGTACTCCTAAAGTCATTTTGGAAGCCAGCAATGCCCTGATTCCAAAATCAGAAAAGGACCCAACCCAGCATTACCCTCATTCCAAAACTGGAAAAGGGCTCAAGAAAAAAGAGAATTACCAGCAAGTTTCTTTAATGAACACAGACACAAAAATTCTCAACAAGACACTGGCAGACAGAATGCAACAAATCATCAAAAAATCATACATCATGACCAAGTAGACTTCATCCCAGGAAGCATAGATAGTTCAACATATGCCAACCAATAAATGCAATACATCAAATAGAAGCAGGGACAAATATCATACTAACAGATGGAGAAAAAGCCTCTGACAAAATGCAGCATCCATTCATGAAAAATAAAAAAACTCTGAAGAGAATAGGTATAGAAGGACCTTCCCTTCATACAATAAAAGTCATTATAATAAACCAATAAGCAACATCATATTAAATGGGGAGAAGTTGAGAGCCTTCCCTCTAAACCAGGAACAAGGCAATGATGCTCACTATCACCACTCTTGTTCAACATAGTACTCAAAATATTAGCCAGAGCAATCAGACAAGAGAAAGAAATAAAAGAGATATGTATAGGAAAGAAAGATGTCAAATTATCATTATTTGCAGATGACATGATCCTCTATACAGAAGAACCAAAGAAGTCCACCAAGACTAGAATTCCTAATCAAAGTCAGTAGCATAGCAGGATACAAAATCAAAACACAAAAATCTATAGCATTCCTGTTCAGCAATAATGAATTCACTAAGAAATAAATTAGGAAAACAATACCATTCTCAATAGCATCAAGAAAAATTAATTACTTAGAAATTAACCTATCCAAGGAAGTGAAAGACATCTACAATAAAAACCGTAGTACTCTGAAAAAGGAGTTAAAAGAGGACATGAGCAAATAGAAAGATATCCCCTGTTTCTGAATAGGCAAAACCAATATTGTCAAAATGGCCATGCTTCCAAAACTGTTACAGAGATTTAAAGTAATGCCAATCAAAATACCAGTAGCATTCCTCGCAGAACTGGAGAAAACAATGCTAAAACACATATGGATTTAAACAAAGACCAAGAATAGTAAAAGCACCCTGGGCAACAAGAACAAAGCAGGTGGCATCACAATTCTAGATATCAATTTATATTATAAAGCTACAGTGATTAAAACACCATAGTATTGGGGGAAGAAACCAGATATGTGGATTAGTAGAGTAAAATAGAGGCTGCAGAAACTACTCCAGGTATATTCAGCCATCTAATCTTTGATAAAAGAGTCCAAAAACATATGCTAGAGAAAATACAGCCTCTAACAAATGGTGCTGAGAAAACTGGCTGTACACATGCAGAAGATTGAATCTAGACCCATATCTCTCACTGTACTAAACTAAAATGAAAATGGTCAAAGATCTAAATGTTAAAACAGAAACAACATACTGGAAGATAGAATAGTAAAAGTCTTAAAGACATAAGTGTAGGAAAGGACTTTCTGAACAGAATCCCAGCTGCAGAGAAATATACCAAGAATCAGTGAATGGGATCATATCAAATTAAATCATTGCTGCACAGCAAAGAAAACAAGCAAAAGAGTGAAGAGACAATGTACAGAGGGAAAAGAATTCTGACACCTATTCCTCAGACAGAGGACTAATATCTAGAGTATATAAAGAACTCAAAAAAATTAAACTTCTCAAAATAAAAGACCCAACCAAAAACTGGGCAACAGAAATAAAGGCACTTCTCAGAAGGAGAAATACAAATGGCCAGTTAATACATGAAAAAATGTTGACCATCCCTCATCATTCAAGAAATGCATATTAAAACAACACTGAGATTCCACCTTACGCTGTAAAGAATAGCCCGTCATCATGAAATCAAATAAGATTAAATGCTAAATAGACTGCAGGGAAAAAGGAGTCCTTCTACATTGTTGGTGGGAATGTAAACTAGTACAATCACTATGGAAATCAGTGTGGCAATTTCTCAAAATACTAAAACTAGAAATCCTATTCAAGTCAGTTACTCCCTTTCTAGATACCCTTCCACAAGTTAAAGACATCATATGATAGTGATACATGCGTACCTGTGTTTATTGCAGCACAACTCATAATAACTAAATCTTTGAAGTAGCTTATATGTCCATCAACTGATGAGTGGATGAAGAAAATGTGGTACTTATACATGGTGGAGTACTACTCTGCCATAAATAAGGATAAACTTGAGTCATTTGCAGAAAAATTGATACACCTTGAGACCATAACGTTAAGTGAAATAAAGCAGACACACATCTTTAAATATTGCATGGCTTCTCTTATACCAGAAATCCAAAATATAAATAAGAAAAAAATAAAAATAGGAAATAGGAAGATAGACCTTTTGGAAAATTGAAGGGAACCAAGAGATGGAGGGAGTGAGGAGGGAGGGTAGAGGAAGGGGATGGAAAAAAGAATTAAAATGTAAATATATATGTATATGTACCAACTCCTCAGGAGAACTGTAATCACTGCACTGCAAAACATACCAATAAAAATAAAAATTAAAAAAGAATGAAAATCAACCCACTGCAGATGGTACAAGGGAAAAATGCAAAGAGCATTTGTCACTGATGACACTGTTGAATTGCTGCACCCAACTAGAAATAATTATTTTTAGACTTTTTGTAAGTTTATTAAAAGTCACAAAAAAAGAAATACTGATAAATATTATGTGATTTATCATCAAATACATTCCTGTCTTTTATAGGACCAAACAAATCAAGCCTGACAACATGATACATTTGTATTAGACAGTAAGCTATTTAAAAATCAAGGATTGTGGCTATGGGTTTTTTTCTATTTGAAAAAATAGAAACCAGCACAGTCTAGAAAAAAAATGCTTGTTGTTTTGGAAATACAAATGGCAGAGACACTGAGATAATATGTTGCACAGTTTTTTAAAAAATTAAGGAATTTTCATACTTCAGAATCTATCACAGAAAATGTAAATAAAATCACTCAAAGATTCCTAGCAGCATTATTTACAATAGCCCCAAACTGGAAACAACTCAGATTTACTTCATTTGGTTAATAACTAAACAAAATGATAGAATATTCATAAAGTGAAATACAACTTAGAATAAAAAGGAATGATATTAATTATGTTACAATATAGATGAAATTTTATGCCAAATGACAGAAGACAGATACAAAAGACTACATATAATGTGTAGTTTAATTTATATCAATTGTGCAGAATAGGAAAATATAGAGGCAAGAAAAGACTAGTGACTGGTTGGGGTTGGAAGTACAAATGGGGATGGGATGGGGTGTTCCTTTGCACAGAATAGGCTCAAGGGAATTTCGGGCATTGACTAAAATATTTTCAAACTGAATTATGGCAAATCTTACAATTTTATAAATTTATTTAAAAAATGAACCAAGCACTTTCAGTGGAAAATATTTATGGCATGTAAACTATATCTCAGTGTTAGATATAAAAATGTGTTGACCTATTGAAATATATTAAGTCATCCAATTAAGGATTTGATCAGACAACCCTCTGCCCAGTACCATACCAGAGGGTATAAAAATGTGAAGATATTTACTTCAGGTGGGGTAAGAGACACTGTTCTGACCAAAAAAAAAAAAAAAAAAATTACAGTGAAATCCAAAGTGAATGAAGCAGAGAAAAAGAATACTAAAACTCAAAGCAAGAAGCAATCCAGAGCTGGGATTTAGAGAAGACATTCTGAAGATGTAGAATTTCACCTGGGCTTGGAAAAAAGGAAGAATCTGGGGCAAAACTACAAACTGTTTTTGCATATCCTTACACTGGAAAAAAGTTACCGAAGGAAAATGAATAGTGTCAAGGGTTAGGTTAAGTGTTTTAGTTTGTGTTTAGAGAGGGCTATTTACCTTATTTAATT
Source organism: Erethizon dorsatum (assembly GCA_028451465.1). Taxonomy (NCBI): domain Eukaryota; kingdom Metazoa; phylum Chordata; class Mammalia; order Rodentia; family Erethizontidae; genus Erethizon; species Erethizon dorsatum. Next base: position 79,429,026 of record CM051838.1, on the reverse strand, counting down.
TAGGTTTTAACATTTTTTTAATATAAGTTGTTAAAGATACTGATGCCAACATCCAAATTTTCCACCTAAAATCTATTAATTTTCTATAGAATAAGAATAATCTTGAGCAGGGTGTAGCTCCATAGGGAGCACATGCATAGGCTGAGACCTTGAGTTCGATCCCCAGCCACCTCCCCCACCCCAGAAAAAAGAATAATCCCTTTCAGACATTGTTTTTCTTTAACTTAAACATGAATCCGATTAACTCTTGTTGTACAGATTAAAATCACTTACATATTTCTGTTTAATTACTTAATTACATTTTTAAATTATAACTTTAATAGATTTTATTTTTTGCAAGCATTTCAAGTGTTTGCACAGGCACAATTACAAACCAAACAAATGAAGCCTTCTTCAGCTCCTAAATAACTCCTTTATGTGTAATAAAATATATCTATAAAATGTGAATCATACCAATTTTGCATTGCTGTATCTTGTAATCTGAGCAACCACTTTGAAGATAACAATACACAATATATTGTTAATTTCCTATTATCTTGTTTTGAAATTTTGTATCATTATTTTTGTTTTTTTCTCCTTAAAATAATAAAAAAGTGAATCATAATCTTTAAAAATTCCCACATTTGTTTTAATAATTTTAAAAATTATATACATATTATTAAAAAAATTATTGAGATTTTTAAAAATACTTTTCTCCCCAAGTCACATATCTAAACCAAATGCATATTTCAAGTGGAAATCACATGTGTACTCTCTCATTAAGAAGGAAATACAGGGCCAGTGAGATAGCTCAGTGGTATAAGTGCCTGCCTGGCAAGCGTGAGGTCCTGAGTTCGACTCCTAGTACCCGCATACGAAAAAAGGGCCGGTGATATCGCTCAGCAGCACGGGTGCCTGCTGGCATGTGAGGTCCTGAGTTCAACCCCCGGTACACATACACACACACACACAAAAAAAAAAAAAAAAAAAAAAAGAAGAAATACACACATTTCCCCAGTGAGCATGTAAAATATTCTTACACAAAAGCGGAAGGGCTGTGAATATTTCTCAGTGGTAGAGCACCTGCCCAGCAAGCAGTAGGCTCTGGGCTTCATCCCCAACACCACCAAAAAATACAATAAAAGTATAAGTACCATGGGTTTATTTCATTGTATCATATACAGTCATAAACCTTCCTGAGTGTCAATATATTTACTTAATTAATGAAGATTTATATCTTATGTAAACTACATCAGTTACTAAATCGAAGTCCTAGTATCTTGATAGTTATTTTATTGTTCAGAAATTTAAAACTACAGAGCGAGGCTTGAGATTTACACGTCCATGATTCTGCTAGGATTACAAAATGGACTGCATCTTTTTTTTTATATAAACTGTGTCAACAAGCACACGCAGCTTGCAAAACAATTTTAATCACCTAACTGGGGTACCTAACATTCTGAATCTTCACTCTGATTGCAATTAACTTCTTTCAGGCTTTGAATTTGCCCCATTTGCTTCTTTACTGCCTGATAGGATTCTGCAAACTTTTCATATTCTTTTAGTCCTGATTGGATCTTGCATGACTCTCATACTTTGGTCTGGCTCTAGACATAACCTGTAATCCTTTTAATGACACACTTCACTTTGCAGAGGATCTGGCCCCCAGCATCCTCTTTCAACAGCATTTTCTTGACAAGAAACTGGTGACAAAGAAGACTGTGAGGTCATAACAATGAGACCTAGGTCATGGAAAGTTCAACATGGAAGTCAATGAACAGTGTTGGAAGGGTCAGAATGGCAGTCAGGCATGGAACAGCTCAAAGGGGATTGAGACATCAATGACTGGGTAAAGTGATACCAGTTGCCCGAAAGGGGATGAGTAGAGAAGACAGTAGTTATGGTAGCTCTGCTCAAAACGGGAAGGTAAAACACAGGGTAACATCATGTCTACACATGGAAAATGTTCAGGGAAGTCAACATGTGCAAAGTTAGGGAGTAAAAGATTGCAAAGTGAAGGAGCATAAAGTTCACTTATATAAATGCATTAAAGTTGGTGGTAAAGGTAAGGAAAGCTCAGATCCCAGAGCTGCAGCCATCTAGTAGAGAAAATCTCACGGCAAAAAATCCCTCTTTAACTAACATTCTGGTCAATCCAGGGATATAAAGCACCAGTCCAGCCACTCTTTTGTTGCAAGCAAAAACTTACACATCAAAAATTCCAGTTGAAGCTGGACATGGTGGCGTACACCTGTAATCCCAGCACTCAGGAGGCTGAGGCAGGAGGACTGCCAGGAGTTCAAGGCCAGCCTGAGCTACAGGCCCAGCCTGGACTACACAGTGAAAGCCTGTCTCAAAAACACTAAAAAAGTTTCCATTTGATAACAAGAACAGAAATAATACAGTCCCTTTGGGTATGTGGATATGAATAGTGTCCTTGTTAATATGTGGGCAATCAACCAAAAATGCAAAATGTTAGTTTCCTGCTTTTTGAAAATGTTAATGTTTTGTTGTAGAACTTATACGTTACACAAGACCTTCAACTAATCCAACATCACTCATTTATTACATAAATAACTTTTTACAAAGCCTTTATGTGACATAAAAATGCACTGATACAACAAAATGAAGATAGAGTTGTTAATTGGATAACAGTAGTATGAATAATTCAATAGAAGCAAGGAATTTTAGTACCCATGCATTGACGCATTTTCAAAGCTGGAAGATCTTTGTCTGTTGTCTGTAAAATCTCTCAAGTTATACTGGACAAAATCCACCCAGCAATGGAATGAACATTTAGCATTTTAATCTTAGATAATAAATTGGTTAAGAATTTGGTGACAGTTTACTAAATAATTTGCATTTACTTGCTCACTACAACTGGACTATGGCAAAAAACAAATCTATCTGCCTTAAATTAAATGTGATACCTTTGCTGACAAAGAAGGATCATGTAATTTAAAAGCAAGTATAAATATAAGCTGGTTAGCACTAAATCTTTTTCACCATTTGAGTTCTCTCCTTTATGAGTGGATTCAGCATTTTTAAAAAAAGAGTAAAAAACTTCATTTTTCTCCAGCTTCTTTTCCAAAAGCATATGATTAAATCATGACCATGTTTCTAACTGTGAATGTTGCACATAAAGTATAATATTTACCAGTTGAGAGTATACAGCTCACAAATACTGAGAATTATAGAAACAAAAACAGCTAATCAGTCCTCAAGATGGCGGATGAGTAAGAAGCAGGCAGCGAAACTCTCTCTAAAAGTTACCATTGGAACACGGGAATATAGCGACCCGGAAAGCGCAGGATGGGGGGAGATGCCTCCCCGAAACCCAGAAAAGTTCTGAAGCGCAATCTGGGACCCCCGGCACCAGTGACGGGTGACTTCCAACAAAGAAGAAGGAAAGAAGGAGCAGACCGCGCGTGCGCACCTTCTACTATCCCGGGAGTTGCAGCGCCGTGGAGGCTCAATTCTACGGACACACGGTGGCAGCTGGCACCCAGGGAGCCCCCACGGAGGATCCTGAGACAGCGGCGGGGCAGGGGAGCGGTGGTGAACGGCGCTGACCGGCGGTGAGTGTCTCTCAGCCACAGCTGCCCCGCGCCAGAGAGAGACCGGCCGGGCGCCATTGTGGGGGGTGTGGCGAAACTCAGAGTGGCTCGAAAACTGCTCTGGGAACTTGTGCTCCGGACAGGGCAGCACGGGGCCTCTCAGGCCCATGAAAGTGTGCTGAGGTCAGCAGGCGAACGAGACTGGACTCTCAGCCACACCTGTCCCACGCCAGAGAGAGACTGGCCCGGCGCCATTGTGGGGAGCGTGGCGAAAAACCAGAGCGGCGGGAACCAGTGCAGGGAACCCGCGCTCCGGACAGCATGCTGAGCCTCTCAGGCCCAGGGATCGTGAAAGGGCGCTGAGAGCGGAGGCGAGCTAGACTGGTCTCTGCCTGAAAGTACGCGCCTCTGCTCACAGCCCGCCAGAGGGCGCTCCTGGCTTACTGGGACGGACCTGCACAGAACAGGACTCTGTCACCACAAGGTACCTGCCTACAACAGAGTCAACACCTGGAACTGATTCTTTTTATTTTTTTTATTTTTATTTTTATTTTTATTTTTTTTTTTCTCACTGATTTGTTTTTTGTTCTGGCGAAGGGTTTTTTTGTTTTTGTTTTGTTTTGTTTTGTTTTTTGGTGGGGTTTTATTTTTGATCTGTCTGTTTTATTGTTTTTATCTTCGTTTTTGTTTCTGTATGTGTATTTGCTCTTTCCTTCATTATTCTCTCTGGTTTTTTATATGAGTGTAAACAGCGCCTCTAAATTCTTTGTGATTGTGGTTGTGATCTGTTCTTCCTTTTATCCCTTCCTTCTCTTTTTACCACCTGTCCTCTGCACTAGTGTCCCAATTTTAGTGGGATCCCTCTTGGTCCTCTAACTTTACATCTAATTCCTTCCTCTTCTCCCAATACTCTATTTCCTCCTTAACTCATTTTAAATTTAAACTCCTCAGGGAAAAATTGACATACATAGAACTTGTATACTGCATATAATTTTTCTGGTGTGTTTTAGATTTTGTTATATAACCACAACTCTATACAGCTAAAAGTGGTAAATAACTGGTTAGCTCAGTCTGTCATTTTCTAGGCTGTGTTTGATGCTTTAGTTAACATTATAGCCAAATGTGAAATAATTGTTCTAAACATCTTTCCTTCCTGATATTTTGTGATTGAGATTGACTAAGGGACACAGAAAATACAGTGGCACAGTACCAAAGAATCAAGGACTGGGCCAAACAGGTAGCAACTTCGCATACCCAACGAATTGAAGAAGTAGGATCTGGCAGAAAGCTCAAAACCTAAAAGCAAGCTCCACTTGGAAGATACTGCAGAGAAGTAGTCATCTTCTAAAGATCTTAAACACTAGCAATAAAGTAACCTACTATAGGTAATTTGCAAACATCACCCCAGGAATTAAAGAAAGAAAAAATGAGACGACACTTAAACAAGATGCAACCCCACACATCCAATTCACCAAAGGCAAACCTAGGGAGCAACGAGGTGGGACAATCCGAAAGCCACCCACCTGGCCTATCTGAAGTGGTAACAACAAAGCAACTGAATGAGGTTCTGGAAAAAATTAAAACAGAAATAATCTCACAGATAACTGCAGAGATAATGTCTACAATGAAGACCATGCTTAAGGACACTATAGCTGATACAGACAAAAAAATAGATGAACTTAAGAAAACTATAGAAACCATGAATGCTCAGCATAGGAAAGAAATGGAATCCATAAGGCAGATTCAAGCAGATATCCAAGAGATAAAAAATTCCATTGAAAGTATTTGTAGCAGAATAAGCCAATGCGAGGACAGGATCTCAGATATAGAAGACAGGCTTGCAATTAGTGATCATGAAATGGAAAAATTCTTAAAAATAGCAAGGGACCATGAAAAATCAATTCAGCAGCTGCTAGATGACTCAAAGATAAACAACTTAAGAATAATTGGAATAAATGAAAAAGCAGGAGATAGCATCAACGACATTAAAACCTTGTTCAAAGACATAATCAGGGAGAACTTTCCTGGAAGAGAAAAGGAATTTGACACCCCTATAAGTGAAGCTTTTAGAACACCAACTAGACATGATCAAAAAAAAACTTCAGCCAGACATATCATAGTCAAGATCCCAGAAATTCAACAGAAGGGCAGAATCTTAAAAGCTGTTAGGGAGAAGAGACAAATCACCTATGAAGGAAAACCCATCAGAATCACAGCTGACTTTTCAGCACAAACCCTCAATTCAAGAAGAGCTTGGAATGATGTATTGCAAGCTCTAAAGGAAAATAATTTTCAGCCCAGATTGATATACCCTGCAAAACTATCTTTCAAAATTGATGGAGAAATAAAATACTTTCATGACAAAGAACATCTGAGAAAATTTATGACCACCAAACCAGCACTCCAAAATGTTCTGAAGGACATTCTAGAAAGAGATAGGAACCCCAACAGAAGGAATCCACCAGGCAGGGCAAAAAATTAAATAGCCGGAAAGCGGAAAAACAAAGAGTGGGAACCAACAACAGGAAAATATCATGACAAGTCAATACATATCAGTTTTAACCATCAATGTTAACGGTCTCAATTCACCAATCAAAAGGCACAGACTGGCGAAATGGATCAAGAAGCAAGATCCAACAATATGCTGTATACAAGAAACACATTTAATTCAGAAAGAAATTCATAGACTGAAAGTCAAAGGATGGAAAACAATACTCCATGCCACAGGAACCCAGAAAAAAGCAGGGGTAGCTATTCTTTTTGCAGACAAAGTGAACTTCAAGCCAAGAAGGATTCAGAGAGATAAAGACGGTCATTACATCCTTGTAAAGGGAACAATCCAAGAGGAAGAGATAACGATCATAAATATATATGCGTCAAATACCAATGCACCCAGCTATATAAAACAAGTACTAAAGGACATGAAAAATCAAATAAGCACTAATACAATTATATTGGGAGATCTCAATACTCCACTGTCACAAAAAGATAGATCAACTGGACAGAAAATCAATAATGAAATAGTAGAACTGAACCAAACTTTTGAACAAATGGACTTAGTAGATGTCTACAGAGTGTTCCATCCCACAACATCAGAATACACATTTTTCTCAGCTGCACATGGGACGTTCTCCAAAATAGACCACATACTAGCTCATAAAACCTGCTTAAGTAAATGCAAAGGAATTGAAATTATCCCATGCATATTATCAGACCATAGTGCAATGAAATTGGAAATCAATGGCAAAAGATCCCACAAAAACTCCCTAAACACATGGAAATTAAACAGCATCCTCCTGAACAACCAATGGGTCACAGATGAAATTAAAGAAGAAATTAGTCACTTTCTACAACTGAATGATAATGACAGTACAACATACCGGAACTTATGGGATACAATGAAAGCAGTCCTAAGAGGGAAATTTATAGCATTAAATACTTATATCAGGAAAATAGAGCAAGCGCAAATAAACAACTTAAGGGTGAACCTCGAGCTTCTAGAAAAAGAAGAGCAGGTTAAGCCAAAAGCCTGTACAAGGGAGGAAATTATAAAGATCAGAGCAGAAATTAACGTATTGGAGAATAAAAAAACAATACAAAGAATCAATGAAGCAAAAAGTTGGTTCTTTGAAAGAATAAATAAGATTGACAAACCCTTATCCAACCTTACTAAAAAAAGAAAAGAAAAGACTCAAATCCATGCAATTGAAAATGAAAAGGGTGATATCACGACGGACCCTGCAGAAATCCAGAAGATCATCTATACCTATTTTGAAAAATTTATATTCTACTAAGATGGAAAATGCAGAAGAAATGGACAGATTCCTAGATTCGTATGAATTACCAAAGCTAAATCAAGAAGATTTAAAAATCCTAAATAAACCAATATCAGCCAATGAAATTGAAGATGTAATTAAAAACCTCCCAACAAAGAAAAGTCCAGGCCCTGATGGATTCACTGCCGAATTCTACAAGAAATTTAGAGAAGACCTAACGCCCCTACTTCTCAAACTTTTCAATGAAATTGAAAGGGAAGCAATACTCCCAAATTCATTCCTGGAAGCAAGCATTACCCTGATACCAAAACCAGAGAAGGACCCAACTAAGAAAGAGAACTACAGGCCAATCTCCCTAATGAACATAGATGCAAAAATCCTTAATAAGATACTGGCAAACAGAATCCAACAAATCATCAAGAAGATTATACACCATGACCAAGTTGGATTCATCCCAGGGATGCAGGGATGGTTCAACATACGTAAATCAATAAATGTAATACAGCATATTAACAGAACCAAAGACAAAAATCACATGATCATCTCAATAGATGCAGAAAAAGCTTTTGACAAAGTCCAGCACCTTTTCATGATAAAAACCCTACAGAAAATTGGAATAGAGGGTCTTTATCTCAATCTGGTAAAAGCTATCTATGACAAACCAACAGCCAATATTATACTAAATGGCCAAAAACTGAAAGCCTTCCCTCTAAAATCAGGAACAAGACAAGGATGTCCACTGTCCCCACTCTTATTCAACATAGTTCTGGAAACTTTAGCCAGAGCAATTAGACAAGAGAAAGAAATAAAAGGAATAATGATTGGAAAGGAAGAAGTTAAATTATCATTATTTGCAGATGACATGATACTCTACACAGAAGACCCCAAAAACTCCACTAAAAAACTGCTAGATTTAATAAACAAATTCAGTAGTGTAGCTGGATACAAGGTCAATACTCAAAAGTCAATAGCCTTCCTGTACACAAATAACAAACTTACTGAAAGAGAAATTAGGGAAACAATACCTTTCACACTAACATCCAAAAAAATGAAATACCTAGGAATCAACCTCACGAAGGATGTAAAAGACCTCTATACTGAAAACTACAGTACTCTGAAAAAGGAGATTGAAGAGGATATCAGAAAATGGAAAGATATCCCTTGCTCCTGGATAGGAAGAACCAATATAGTGAAAATGGCCATACTTCCAAAATTGTTATACAGATTTAATGCAATTCCAATCAAAATTCCAACAGCATATCTCACAGAATTAGAGAAAACAATCCTAAAATTCATTTGGAATCAGAAGAGACCTAGAATAGCAAAGGCAATTCTGGGCAACAAAGGCAAGGCAGGGGGCATCACAATCCCCGACTTGAAATTATACTATAAAGCTACTGTGATAAAAAGTGTGGTACTGGCAAAAAAACAGACCTGAAGATCAATGGAACAGATTAGAAGATGCTGAAACAACCCCAGACATACTAAGCCACCTTATCTTTGACAAAGGTGCCAAACACATTCGCTGGAAGAAAGATAGCCTCTTTAATAAATGGTGCTGGAAAAACTGGCTCTACACATGCCGAAGATTAAAACTAGATCCATATCTTTCACCATGCACTAAACTAAATTCAAAATGGATCAGAGATCTAAATATTAAAACAGAAACATTAAATCTGCTGGAAGGTAGGATAGGTAAAACCCTTGGAGACATTGGTGTAGGCAAAGACTTTATGAATAAAAACTCAACCGCACGGGAACTATCCCAAAGAATCAACAACTGGGATCTCATCTTATTAAAAAGCTTTTGCACAGCAAGAGAAACCACCAACAGAGTGAAGAGACAACCCACAATGTGGGAAAAAATGTTTGCCAGCTGTTCCTCAGACAAAGGATTACTATCGAGAACATATAAAGAACTCAAAAAAATCAGACCTCCCAAATTTAAAGACCCACTCCAAAAATGGGCATCTGAGATGAATACACATTTCTCAGATGAAGAAATACTAATGGCAAACAAATATACAAAAAAATGTGCAACATCACTAGTCATTCGAGAGATGCAAATTAAAACAACACTGAGATACCATCTCACCCCAGAAAGAATGGCTACTATTAAGAAATCAACTAATAACAAATGCTGGAGGGGCTGTGGGGAAAAAGGAACCTGTCTTCACTGTTGGTGGGAGTGTCGACTGGTACAGCCATTGTGGAAGTCAGTGTGGAGATTCCTCAGAAAACTAAGGTTGGAGGTCCCATTTGACCCAGCTATTCCCCTTGTGGGCATCTTCCCAGAAGAATTAAAAACATCGTACCACAGCGATATATGTGCACCCATGTTTATAGCAGCACAATTTGTAATAGCCAGATCTTGGAAACAACCCAAATGCCCATCAACTGAGGAATGGATAAGAAAGATGTGGTATTTTTATACAATGGAGTACTATTCAGCCATAAAGAAGGATAAACTGGAGACTTTTATAGGTAAATGGATGCAACTCGAGAAAATACTCATAAGTGAAATAAACCAGAAGCACATGTGTAAGCATCGTATTATCTCTCTAGTATGAGAAACTGAAAGAGTAAATAAGATCCAAAATGTACAATAGATATGGTGAATCAAAAAGAAACTGGTCAAAAGGAAAGAGAGACTGGAATAGGGAAAAGAAAGAAGGGAAAGGGAAAAAAAATTGTATATATATATATAAGATGGTTAAGATAGATACACTACCATTTTTACTTAGTTCATTGAAGAGTAAGTTTTGTGCCAATATGTCTGGACAATTGAATGCTAATGTCTGGTGTCCTGAATAACTAACTTAAAGATAGTAATACGTAATGTATTAACCATTGTTACCCTCCTATTATGTTGTTTTGAATATTTGTTCTTCTTTTGATTTGTTTTGTTTTTTCTTCTCTTTAAAAAAAAAAAACAGCTAATCAATGTCAGTTCAGGCATACTTTTGAACCATGTTTTGTGCACAAGTTTGAGTTTTCTGCTTACTCAACTTTCCTTGCTTGTCCACATTTCTCAAAATCACAAAGATTTTGCTTATTTTATTCATCATTGCTCAGTTTATAATTTCAAGCTAAACGTGATTCAGAATGTCATCAACTATTAGCCCTCCACAGCCTTTACTTATCTAAAGGCTACTTGTCCCTAGCATTTATATCAGTAAGCTAAAGTCAAGCAAGTACGATCCTACATTCCCATGATTTCCTCGGAATAATGAGGACAACTGTTGGGTAATCAGTCCGAAGTACTTGCTTTTGTATATAAAGCAGGTGCTCCTTAAATTACAGATTTTCCTTTCCTTATCTGTATGTATTTAGCAGCTGATGAAACTATACTCCATCTTCTGAACAATTTGGCATTTTCTTTGTGAAATTGTAAAATCAATATAAATCAGAGGAGAGTTAAGAAAATGGCAACAAAAATCCTTAGGCAAATTCAAAGAATTGTTAGGTTTTGATGCATGATTCTGATTTAGGTCAACTTTTAGATAACAGCTTTTATTTGAGGGTTAAAGAGAAATCCATATGAACTGATGATGTGATTTGGGTGTAATCTACAAAAATTAAAACTGCTATAAATGATGTTAAATTTATTAACAATACAACATACATAGCAACATCTATGATGGACAAAGGATGAATGCGCTACGGCTAAAACTAACCAAGACATATTTTGTGAAAGATAGGCAGACTGCCCCCTTGAGATGTTTCAATGCCTGTGTGGCAGCTGGTGGAGAAAGGTCAGTGTTAGCTGCACCATCAGTCAATGGTACAGAGGCAGAGTAAGTGGGCCGGGGAGGTGGGGGAGAGGATAGTAAGAATAAGAGTGGCTTCTGAGAAGGCAAATTAATGGTTTCTGAACAAAAAAACAACACTGTGGGCTACAAGAATGGTTAATGTCCAAATTTTGCATTATGATAAGATATAGCTCAGCTTTGTCATTACAGTTTCTAATAGTCTGAATAAAGATTCTTACAATGCCAAATTTCTTCTCTACAAGTTTAAGCATTGGCAAATGTTATGGTTTATGTCTAGATGTCACCCCAAAGCCTCACGCAGTGACGGGGGGGTGGGCTTTTCAAAGGTGGATGAATCTAGAGTTTGTGATTGATTCATGATCCAATGCCAGGATTAAGGATGTGAGTGCTACACTCACCCTAGGGCAGGTGGCCTGAATACAACATAAGAGACAGAAAGAGACTTGTCCTCTCTCTCTCTGGTTGCTTTTGATGTCTTCCACCATCATAAACTGTTGCCCCTCTTCCATGTGCCACCCTGCCTTGGATCCAGGGGATTATTAAAACCTCTACAATCTGTGAGCTAAATAAACCTTTTCACCTTTAACATTGGGTATCAGGTATTTTGTCTCAGCAATGAAAGAAAAGTTAACTAAGACAGTAAATTCAGAGGATATACTAATAGGCTTACAAAGCAAATACACACACGTGCACACACACACACACATACACACTCACAAATACATGCAGGCAAATATTATTTTAGTAATAAATTTGCAGATTTTCTCATAACTTATTCTATGTGTAACTTTGTGTTAACTACCAGTTCTATATTGAAATTATCATCAAATATAAATTAATCATATTCAGTCCAAACATTCATTTCAGAGAGATGATATTCACACTTACTATTTTTGTTCTTGTTATTAACTATGTTAAACCCATGGAGCATATCACCAACTTCATCATAAAGGTGCATTGTTGTGGGTGTATAATGCCCACATTTATTCTTTAGAATATTTCTATTGATGAATTATTAGTTTTAATTTTATGAGTTTTATTTTAATTTTATGAGTAAACAATGAGTACTTAACAGGAAAAGAATATCAAAAAATAAAATACTGAATTTTTAATATTTATTGAGTGTTTGTAAAAAAAGCATCCAAATTTTCAACATCGACTGTTTTTTGGTGTACAAAGTATAAAAAATAATAACAGAAATAAATTCCGATATGAACTCCAATAAAATTACCAATAGAACTCTACAAAAAAAATCTTCACTTTAATTGTTACACCTAAGCCAGTGTTCACAGATGACAACAGCATGTTCCATTCACACATGCTGCTTAAACTAACAGCACATGTGTTTTGCTTTTCTGGCCCTTTTGTAGAATATACTTGACATCTCACTGGTCTTACTGTTCTGTCAGGAGGTTCTTACTATATTATGCAGTGTGTAGTTAACAGGAACATAAAATATCAATAAAATAAAGTATTAAATTCTTAATATGTATTGTGCATTAGAATAAACATCAACATTTCCACACCAGCTGTGTACTTGCTTACAAAACCTAAAAGATAACATCAGACATAAATTCCTATATGAACTACAATGAAAATATCAATAGAACTCTGCAACAAAAATAATCTTTGCTTCAATTGTCACACCCAAGGCAGTCTTCACACATGACAACTGCATGTTCCATGTACACATCTCATGTGACAGCACATGTACTTACTTTCCTTTCATGTATGGCAGGCCATTTTTGTCACCTATATTGTCTTCTTGTTTTGTCAGGGGCTTCCTACTATATTGTACAATGTGCACTTAGCAGGAAAATAAGATACCAATAAAACAAAATATCAATTATGTGATGAGTGCTAGAATAGGCATCAACATTTTCACATCAGCTGTTTACTTGCTTACAAACCTAAAAGATAACATCAGAAATAAAATCCCATATGAACTATAATTAAATACAAACAAAAGTCTACCACAGAAATAATCTTTTCTTCAACTGTCACACCCAAGACCATCTTCACACGTGAAAGATGTATGTTCCAAACACAAGTATTGCTTACAGTGATAGTACATATTTTTTGTTTTCCTGTCCTTTTTTGTAGGGCACAGTTGACATCTTTTTGGTTTTCCTGTTGTTGTAGGTCTTTGTGATGCTGTACCTGCCTATTCACCTGTCAGCTCACCAGTGTGCCCATCATTTTTTTACATAGTTCCCTGGGCAGAAACATTTTGTTTTTCCTTGCTGTAAATGATCTCTGAGTTCTGGTCTTAATCCTCTTAAGAAAATTTCTCCATACTATTTTGTTCTTGTTATTTTCTTTGTAAGCTATCAAACTATTTATGCCACACATGTTTAGGATCAAGTAAAACACAACCATTGGCCAATGCTTGGTGTTTTGAGTGACATCATAGTTGCTGCATAACTCATCAACAACATCTACTCTGCCTGTGGTTTTCTTGTAGAAAGCTACCATCTCAGGCTTTCATTCTGTTGAGGTTTCCCTATCGATTATTTCCATCGTGGTGCAATGTTGACATCAGCAGTACCAGTTTGTTTTTCTTTGCCACATATGAGAAGGATGTTATAACTTACTGAAATCCAAAGATCATAGTATACAATTCTCTGTTTTGAAATTGCAACATTTCATTTGGAACTTCTACTTTGTTCCTGTGTACAGGTCAACTTGTGCTCTGTTAGCAAATGTAACATCAATTGAAAACTGGTAAACCAATTGTCAAATATCACATTCTGATTAGCTTGGGAAATGGGAGCAATAAGTCTGTTCACAACATCATTCAGTTTATTACTATATGAATAAGGACCTGGTGGCTGAGTTCCAGGGTAAATTTCCAAATTGAAAGCATAAAAAGTCTTCACATCTATAAAGGCATAAATTTTTCTGCCATATTTTGAAGGGTTTTTTTTTGGCATATACTGCCTGAAGCTACAGCAACCATGAAATTCTACAAGATGTTCATCAATAGTCATGTATTCAGATGGTGTGTAAATTGTTTAACAATTACCCACAAATCTCTGAAACAATGAGCAGATAGCAGCCAGATTATCAGTTCTTTTTCTTTCTTGGCTGGTAGTTTTGTCATCAAACCTCAGGCAATTTTGAAGGAAACCAAATCTCCTCCATGTCATTGTTATTCTACAAACCGCAAGCCCACAACTATCACTTTTCCATAAGTCTTTTACATTCCTGCAATTACCATGAGAAAGCCCTTCTAAGTACAGCAGACCTATGAATGCTTTCAGTTCAGCTAATGAGGTATCATAATAAAAACACTTTGAGTGTGTCTATTGGTGCATAATGTTTTACTTGTATTTCAGCATTTGTGTATTTCACATCTTGTAGCATTTCATCTGTTAGAGTTTCAACTTTGAATGGCAGAGCTGGCATTCTGTCCAATAGGTTTCACCCCCGCCAAGATCCCCACTATATTTTCAGACCTAGTTCTAACATTGGATCATTCCATCTGGTTGTGTGACTATTTTGTACCATTTTAACTAATCAAATATGTACACACATTGCTATTTTCTTTGTCATCTGAATCAAGGAGGTCTGCATTCCCTCTGTCTGTATTGGTCAATCCTTGCTCCATTTCACTGTCATATGAACTTTGGCTCATATGGCCAATGTCAGTCATTATCATCTTCATCATCTATGCATGAGCAATCTGATGATTCACTTTCGACCTACTCCAAAACTTGCAAATCTGGTTTTACATGTGCCAATGTTCTGAATTGGGCTACTTCTACCAGAAAAATCAAAAGAGAACATTTTTTAAAACAAACCCTAAACATACAGAATTTAACAATGAGCATTTCATGTGTAAAATTCACCTGTTGCTGCTTTGGAGCTCCTGTACACAATTTGCTGTTTGTTTGCCAAGTGAGTTAATGCACAAACGTGTTTTTGCTTTCCCCAGGTGCAGCTACTGTGAGTCACATCCACATTTCATCATGGCAAAATACATGTTTACATAACAGAAGAGTGGTGTGGGTATATTTTACCTCCCGTAATGCTTGGGTAAACATATGCAAAACCTGTTAGACAGGGTGCTATATGAGTAAATGATATAGGGGGATAAAACTCCCAACCTGCTAGGTGTGTGGTATGAGTTCATGCTCTCTAAAATCACAGAATGAATTCTAGGAACAATGGCAGTTAAGAGCAGAATATATTTATTGGGAAAGAAAGCTTCTGTCTGAGAGAGAGACAGGAGTCCCAAGTGGGTTGCTGAGGACCCTGCCTTTTCAAGGAATTTTTATAGAGCAAAACCATGAGGTGAGGCAAGTCCAAGGTGGGGAAAAATGGGAAATCACAAGGTGCGCATAAGGTGGGACACAAGTATGGTCAACCAATAAGATTATAAGCATACTTGATCAGGTAATATTGATTAAACAGGGGTCAAATGGGAAGCAAGTCATGTAGCAAGTGGGCATGAAACAGAATAGGGGCTCTTCCTGGAGGGGGTGGGCCAGTGGCTCTTCCTGGTTTTCCCAAGGTGATTGATACTTATTTAGAATATCAATCACTGTTGTTTATCCGTAGGAGAATTATGTGGGTGCATTCATTTCATCTTTTGTCTTGAGGTCTGGCCCTCAAGAGATGTGTTTGTGTCTCTTCCATAGTTGCAATGCATCCCATCTTCTGCACTGGCTCTTTTAAGGGTCTATCCCTGTCTGATTGCCTACAATATTTCTACCTAACTTAGCTATCTATAACAATATCCACATTCTATTATGGTAAAATACATGTTTACATAACAGAAGAGTGGTGTGGGTATATTTTACCCCCTGTAATGCTCAAGTAAGCATACATAAAACCTGTTAGATGGAGCATTATGTGAGTAAAAAACCAGTTTCACACTTTTGCACACATACGCACACCTTGCCATTTGTCATATCAAGTGGGTAAACACAAAGATTGCTTCCTGTATCCCTAGGCACAGCTACAGAGATGCACAACTGTCTATTACAGTAAAGTACAAATTTACAGTAGAAAAGTATGAGATGGGTTGTTGTAACCCAACATTATGCCTTATGGGCAACAAATATCTGCTTCAAATCCCTACTATGATTGTCCCACAAATGCCATCATTTCTAAGATTGTTTATTTTTAAAGCAAAACCCAAGAATATTTACACAAATTAAGTATATCAAATAAATATTTTTAAAGGCTGTTTAAATTATAATTTTAAAATATTGTTATTTAGAGGAAAAATCCCAGAGATCTTTTAGTCTAATCCTCTTCATGGTACAGGTGAGAGACAGTGATGCATATTAAATCCCTGGGTGCCCAAGATCACACTACAAATTAAGGTCAAGGCAGAAATTGAACCTAAGTCTCCTAATTCTTGGTCCATCTTCCTTCTTGCTACCTTACAACTTACCAGAAAAATAAATAAAAAATTTCATGTTAAGATATTGGAAGAAATGCTTCAATGATAAAATTTTATTCTGGAATTTTATTCTGCTCAGTGTGAGTGGAATTTAATCAAAATTAGAACACAAAAAATAGTCAGAAAGCATATAGTTACCATATGTTGATCATGTGTTTGTAAATTTAGGAAAACTCTAGGATTTAGTTGCCCTGATAAGTTATATTTAAAGAAATATGGGCTAGGCATGGTGATGCACACCTACAATCCCAGCTACTGAGGACGTTGGGGTAGGAGGATCACAAGTTTGAGGCCAACCTGGGTAACTCAGACCCTGCCTCAAAATAAAATATACAAAAGTAGGGCTGGGAATCTAACTCAGTAGTAGAGCACTTGCCAGCATGTACAAGGCTCTCAGTAATACAGAAAAAGAAGAGAAAAATAAAGTTGTTCTGGAAGATTTTTTCAAGCAACAACAGAAAACATAGGATCAATTTTGTTTTCATTGTAGGGGTAGCAGAATTCATAGAAATTCATTAATTGCCTTATTTTGTGTTCCTAGTGAAAGAAGATGGCCAACTTTCAAGAATTTGCATAAGCCACCTAAAGAATTGTTGATTCTTTTTAGTTGTTTCCTTTTCTCATGTCCAAGAGAATTAAGAAACTACTTAAGCATATTTGTACCCAAGGCCCAGATCACAACTGATTGTAATGATGTTTGTCCTGTAATTTTCAGACTTGATTAAACTAACTGATGGAATGAACGTGTGTTGTAGTTGATACTTTTCTAACCTTGATCAAGAAAACTGTAATCGTTGGGCATGGTGGCAAACATCTGAAATCCCAGCACTTCGGAGGCCAACACAAGAGAATAGTTGTAAGTTCAAGGCCAACCTGGGCTACACAAGCGAGTTCAAGACCAACCTGCATTACATAGCGAGACCCTGTCTCAAAAAAGAAAAGAAAAGAAAACTATAATTATAGTTCTACACAAATACTTACTATGTGCCATGAAGAATCTTTGTCCTACATCTGACCTATAAAATGGTTTAGAAATTATAGTTTAACTGGATGCCTTGTTATGATGAAGTATATATCTAGTTGGTAATCTAAGTTTTACATAACAAAAGTAAAAATGTAAGACACCAATATTTTACTTTTTTGAGCTTTCCTTAGAATTACTTACATCTGGTGTAAGTATGAAATTTTCAAGTAATGCTTACTACAGGGATTTAAAAAAATAAGAAAAGGTGCTGTACTTTTTCACAGAAAAGTACTTACATAATTTTAAATAGATGCAATACATATAATTTTATTTTCAAATGTAGCCAAAACCAAGATATCTTACTTAATTTTTTCACTCTTTATTATCTTTCATACCGTTAAATTTTTTCTAATAGTGAGGGTTTGGATTTAATTTTCATTTTTTACCTTTGACAGAGATAGAACAATCCAATGGGGTCCGTAATATGTGATTAACTTCAGTTGACAACCAAGCACCAGTTTCTAAGCAAATGTTTTGCATTTTTAAGGATAGATTTGTTTCTACTGAAATTGTGTATGCTGTTGAAGGCTCAGGACCGTCAACTCTGATTACAGGCTGAAGTACGATCAGTTCCTTCTCCTAGTCCTTTGTTTTGATTGTACCTCCTGAGCAGCGAATTCACTTTACTATCCTTTCCACCATTCCTTTATTGAATGATTTGCAGGTTGATGGTGGCATGTGGGAGAAATAATGATTTACTTCTTTCATATGGAAGTTCAAATGCAGCTATATGTAATTGTCATGTAATTCTTTATGAGAACTGAATTATTTGGTCATACCCAGCTACAGAGAAGCTAAGAAAAATACCAATATCATTTAGCATTGATTTTGGGCAACCACCACGTGACCAGATGAATTCCACAGGTTTATTAATATAGACTAAGTAGAAAATAGATTTGGAATAACAACAAGAAGTTACTGTAATACTTCATTCCCTACCATTTTTCTTTTTGAGACAGGGTCTCACTATTTAGCCCAGGCTGGTGATGAACTTGCTATCCTCCTGCCTCAGTCTCCCTAGTGCTGAAATTTTAGGTATATACCACCATGCCCTGCCACTTAGCACATTTGAATATTGTTATTAGTAATCAAATCAGTTGTACTTGGATTAATCTCATTTTGAGCCTCACCCCTACTAACATTATTCATAGTTTTCAACTATTCCATTATAGTAGATGCAGAGAAAATAAACTGGGATCAAAGACACTATAGGAGGAAAAAGTAAAGTATCTAAGCATCAGCTTACAATAAGACATGCTCATAGTGCATGTTAGAAATGAAGAAAAAATGTCTGGGTTTCAATATAGGGAAATCTCTTATTTAAATTAATTTATGTTAGTTATTAAGTGCTTGCCTCTAAAGTTTTAGAGACTTGCTGCAGTTTCTCAGACTAATTTGAAGTGTTAAAGAAACAGGGCTCAGTCACAAACTTAGTTCTGCTTAGGAATTCTAAACCACAGCCAGTTCATTATCTCACCAAAACATTTTAAGGTGCTTCACAAAAGATGTATAAATACTTACCAATTGTAATGCAATCTGTAGTTCCAAGATAAGGATTGAAAGCAGAAGGAAACTAGTGAGTCATTACGACTACAGTATTAGCTTCTATTTTTGATAAGAGTATAAGGGAATTTGGCCTGCTTTCATTTCTAGCTGCTTCCTATGTGAATATGCACAAAGAATGTAGGTGTGGTTAATAAAACAGAAGAAGCTATTTTAACATTTTTTCATAATATTTTTCATGTACTTTATGTATTCATTCACTACAGTGTGATTTTCAAATAATTATACAATACTTTTTTTTAATTTAAAAAGACAGCTTCCTATTTTTGCTAAAATAAATTCCAATTTGGCATCCTCTAAACTCCTACCTATATGCATTCCATGTAGTATGATTTAAAAATTATCTTTCAGTATTTAAACATTTTTCTTTTCCTTTCTGGACAGGATTATTGGGCATATGGTTACTAACATGTCCAAGTTTCTGGACTTTGTGTAGCACTTCAGAAAAAGTGTATAAGGAGATATCTGTTTTTCTTCTTCAAAATTCTAAGCTTTTCTGACTTACAGTATCCTGGAAAAGAATCAGACTCTGATCCGCATCCTTCTCGTGGCCTGTAGGCTCATTTGCTACTACTGACATATTGGCATTCCTGGCTTTTGTTACACTTTGATTTAACTTTCTGGGTCCTTCACGAACAACACAAAAACCTGAAGGAAAGCCTTGAACAAGATGACTAGTAGTCAGAATGGCAAACATGTATCTGGGATTTCCAATGGGGATGTCTTGCAATAATTTAAATTTAATTTTAAAATGCAGATCTCTATTATCATGTAGCAAATAAACCTGACAATAAGGGTTACCAGAAGGAAGTTACAGTAGCATACTGTTAAATTTTAAACTTAGTGGTCAATGTTTTTTCTTTGATGGTAATACCAGTTTCACCAGCTAAAATTTATCAAGTATTTACTATGAATGGTATTATAGCTTATAGGTAGATGTCCCCCCAACACCTCATGTGGTCATAGGTGGGGTTTTTCAGATGTGGCTGGATCTAGGGTGTGTGATGCTGGGATTAAAGGTGTGATTCTGGGATTAAGGGCATGTGATTACTCAATTAGTACACCATTAGTTTAGAACTATGAATGGGAACACTGCAGATGACTGTATGAATTAGCTAAATGTTGCATAACAACCCACCCTTATAACAATCATCTATTATTTTTCACAAGTCTTTGAGTTGACTGGACAGTTCTGTTTGTCTAAACTAGGCTTGGATAATTTCAGCTGGACTTCTTATCTCTTTGGTCAGCTTGTGGGTCAGCTAGTACTGGCTATTAGGTTGGCTTTGGCTGGGTTTATATAGCTCTTTCCTTATCCCTCCAGCAAACCAAGCATGAACTCAGGGAAAGAATGTGTAAATGAAAAGTGTATATGTGTGCAATGATTTGGACATGAATATACCCCAAGTCTCCATATTGAACTACAGGCTTGGTCCTAGCCTGTAGCACTACTGGGAGATAGTGAAACCTTTAGGAGACAGGATCTACAAGAATGAATTTAGGTCATGGGAGTTATTCCCTCAGTGGAATATTAGGAACCTAGACCTTCCTTCCTCTTTGTCTCTCTTTTGCTTCCCAGCCAACATGAGGTGAGGAACTTCCTCTGTAATGTGCTCCCACCATGATGTACTGTCTCATTAAAGACCCAAAAGCAATGGACCAACTGACTATAGACTAAAACCTCTAAAACTTTGGACCAAAATAAACCTTTTAGCTTTTTAAATTGATCACTTCACACACTTTGTTTTTGTAATGAAAAGCTGACTAGCACCATATGCCAGGATTCTTGTGTTCTAAGTCTTGAAATTCATGCTTTGTCACTTTTGCCAAGTCCCAAGACCAGACCAGATTCAAGCTATATTCAAGGGACATTAAGCTTCACTTCTTGGGAAGAGCTCCAAAGTCAAATTGTGAACAGAAAGTCATTTATAAGAAGGGGAGTGAAGACTTAGAGCCAGTTATACGATCTACCAACTATAACATCCTAGTGATAGGGTTCCATGACTCATAATTGTTATTGTATAGCACATTTTTCATTTGTCTTATGTTTCCTCAATTGGGTTTCTAATATTTGTAACTGTCAGAATCCTGACTATGTTTTCATGGAATCTGAGAATAGCAGGGACATCATCTTACACTCACAGAGAATGCCGTAAGAAGAAACCAGACCTATGACGTGGTGGTTCAAGGACACTGGATGGGGGGAAATGAGTGTGCTAAAACCTAGTCAAGAAAACAAAAGTCAAGTATGTCAATTGGAGGAAATTTAATTCAAAGCTTCCTTTACAAAAGTGAAACAAGGGTGAAATTAGCGAAGGGGGCATCAGTTGATGAAAAACAAGAAGGGTTAGTTGCTGAAAAGCAAGAAGGGTGATAACCCAAGAATAGAAACTTCCAGCACTCTGGGTGGGGGCTCTCAAGCCTGTACCTACCCATGTGCTGACGAAGGCACTACTGCAGTCTGCTCTAGTCCGCTGATGAGGTACCAGCCCAGCCAGGGATGGAACTCTGCCAATACTGTTACCTCAGCAAATGCCATCTTTCCTGCCCAAGACAGTCCGAAATCGAAGGTAATAGGTAACTCTCTTCTTCCAGCCTTCTGCTTTCCAGTACCTGGCCAGTGACTTTCAGCGGCCCTATTCAGAAGCCTGCTGGCAAGGAGTCTGGGAACCATAACTTGAAGACTTCCAGCCCTGAATAATATTAACAGAGCAAAGAAAGGAAGGAGCAGGGCTGAAAGCAGACAGGGAAGTAACTGGTACGAAGATGGTGGCAACAGACTTTAAGTCACTTGGAGGGTTGTTAAAATGTCCTACGGCCAAGGTAAAGTAAAAAGAAGCTGAGCAACCTCCTGTTAAGAAAACTTGCAGGGTTGGACAAGGAGTGAGTTAATAGTACTTTGTACCAGGAGGAGACCAGGGGGCCTATTCCTCAACATGTGGACCATACAATGTCCCTCAAAATCTAATAAAACCCTAGAGTGGGAAAGAACATCTGAAAATGACAAATTGACTTTTTCCTCTATCAAGTAAAAGGAAACTTGGAGATTAAATTTTATTTGGAGAAACCAAAGTACGTAACATTTCTTACAATCAGAGCACTCAAGTTATACACCATGCAGAATGGTGGATTTCAAGGATGGCTCAGAATTTCATACAGCGTGAGATGGAAAAGAAAATCTAGGGAGCTGGGCATGGTGGTGTTCGCCTATAATCCCAGCACTTGGGAGGCTGAGGCAGGAGGATAACTGTGAGTTCATGGCCAGCATGGGCTATGAAGTGAGTTCAAGGCCAGCCTGAACTACATAGTGAAACCTGTCTCAAGACAAAAAAAAAAAAAAAAAAAAGGAGAGAGAGAGAAAAGAAAATCTAGGGATTTTAATGATGTGCTCAAGAGTTGCATAATTGTTATGCAACCAGGTATACTGATTTTTGCTTTACTCTTCCCATTGGATCATATTACCACTACAAATTTTGTTGCTGAATGCTTCAACGTGTTTGTGTTAGGATCTCTTATTTTGTTAGCAGTGATTTTTGGCAGCTTATCTATTCATTTTTTTTTTTCGAGATAGGGTATGGCCATGTAGTTCAGGCTGGCCTTGAAATATGTTGCCCAAGCTGGCCTTGAACTTGTAGCAATCCTCCTGCCTCAGCCTGCCAAGTGCTGGGACTACAAGCATATGCTACCATGCCTGGCTTGGCAGTTTATTTTTTAATTGTGTAATTAATACATGCATATATTCTTATCACAACAATTTAAAAAGGACACATTTGACTAAAACATGAAAATGGAAAGTCCCCCTTTGCCATCTCCTCCAATAATTAAGATCTTCCTCAGAGGAACCAGAGTTAGGAGCTGAGGCTGTTAAGGAACAAGAACCTTGAACTTGTACCTTTTTCGAAACTTGGCCAATTGGAACCCCAAGGGAGATAAAAGTCTACAAAACCGTCAAAGGAGTGAAATGGGTTTTATAACTTGTTTGTTTTGCACTTACTGGATGTCCTTTTAGGGCAGACTGCTCCTTTGATATGAAAATCTTGAATAGACTTTAATAACATAAATATTGATATGATACCTCATCTGTATACAAGATGAGATGGTAAGCTGCCAAGAAAGTTTTACATGGAGATTAACAACATAGAAAGCAGCCTATCTATAAGCTAAGTGTTCTTACTGTATTACTGGTTATTATTTACTCTGAGAAAAAAAATAGTGTTTATGTGTTTGACTTCAAATCTCCCTGTCCTAAAAAAAGGCACTTGTTCCTGTGGGTAGGAGTGTGGGGTTTTTTTGCAGATTTTGCAACTGGAGACTGGGAACTGAGCTCTAAGAAGCTGGAAGAGCTGTTTTCTTTAGAGTCAAGAAACATGGCAATGCTGCCTTGAGGCCCACAAGATAGGTGACGGCCTTTTAAACACAGTTACAATTTATACAAGTATATACCAAAAAAAAAAAAAAATCTTTAGAAGGACCTACACCAATTTGTACCCAGAGATACATGACTATCTCTGAAATAGGATTAAGAGTGCTTACAATTATTTTTGTTCTTTTGCTTTGGAGTATTTTCAATTTTTTCTGTGGTACACATGTATTAGTTGTGTGTGTGTGTGTGTCTTGTGGTGCTTCCAGCGCTAGTTGTATGATTTCTTAAATAATTAAAATCGTGCCAGGGATGGGGATGTAGCTTAGTGCCTCAGTGGTAGAGCACTTGCCTAGCATGCGCAAGGGCCTGGGTTTGACCCCCAACACTGCAAAAAAGAAAAAGAAAAAATCCCAAAGGAGAGAAATAAAAGAATGTATATTACATTTTACATTGGATCAATGTCTGCTTGGCTTTTGCTTTTTCGTTTTTAAAGAGCATGTGCAAACATTCTTTATTTTTTAATATCATAAATTAAAATATAATTTCTACTCATTTGTGATCTGATTACGAGTAGCTACAGCATTTGGTGATAATTTACTAAGTATGTTTTGATCAGCAGTACTGGTGCTTGATTTCTCTGTGCTTAGGAATAAAATGATAGGGCTGTGACTGGAGAAACTGTCCTAGGTTCTCTATTGACACACAGTCTGTGGCCCTTCAGCTTTCTGGAATTTTGCATAGTTACAGGAAGAAAAAAGAAATCCTGTATGTCTTCTGTTTGCTCTAGGAAGAACATATATCCACAGAATCCTAAAGCTGAACCTTCTTGTTTAAGTACATATAAGGTGGCCGAATATCTAGATTCACAAGAACAGTTCTCAATTTTAGATATTGTCAAGCCATTTCTCTTGAAAAATAAAGTTTAAAAACAGACTTTATACTATAAATGAGTAAGCTGTATGATACATAAAATATATCGCAATAAAGCTTTTTTTTTTGTGGGTACTGGGGGGTCGACCTCAGGACCTCGCGCGCCAGCAGGCCCCCATGCCGCTAAGCGATATCACCGGCCCCTTTTTCGTATGTGGGATCCGGGAGTCGAACTCGGGCCCTCGCGCTTGCCGGGCAGGCGCTTATGCCGCTGAGCTATCTCACCGGCCCTAAAATTTTTTTTTAAAAAAGAGGGGGATAGACCATGTAGGTGACAATGTAGAAAAATAAAGAAAATATAGTGCTCTGAAATCTATATTTGTGAATAAATTAATAAATGAATGATAGCCTGAATATAGAAAGACGTTCAAACATGCTGCTTTTTTTTCCAGTGGTGAGAGTTGAACCCAGTGCCCCATGCATGCTAGCTCAACACTCTGCCACTGGGCTACATTCTTAGGCTTTCAAGCTCTTTTGTTCTGTTTCTTAAATAAGCACAGAGTAGGTACTTATTTAACCTAAGATTAAGATGTAAAAAATCTGATGAAGCCCAAACCTTGAACACTAGCAATGTATGAAGTAGACTGTATGTACTGTAAAACCACAATTGATTTGTAACAGTGCCATGAATATCAAGATGAAAAAATCAGAAAAGAATCAGATTTCTAGAGATACAAATATATATAGATCAAGTTATGATGGCAAATGTTATGATCTAAGAATGGTATATACGGGAGCTATCTTGCAAGATGACCTCCCAAAAATTTCTTCAGCCTACTATTTATATGCTATGTAATTCCCTCCCACATTATATTATAATTAGTCTGTGTGACCCATAGAATATGGCAAAAGTAATGATTTGTCACTCCCAAGGCTAAGTCATAAAAAACAGGATAGCTTCTACTCCATTCCCCCTCCCTCTCAGGCAATTTGCTGTAGGGGAAGCAAGCAGCCCTATGGAGAGGCCCTGTAATAAGAAAATGGGACCTCCTGCTAACACCCATGTGAGTGAGCTTAGAAGCAGAGCCCTCAATTCAGTCAAGCCTTCAAAAGGCTGAGGCCCCATCTAACAACTGAAACGCAACTTCACGAGAGACCCTGAGCTAGAATCACCCAGAAAGCCACTCCTAGATTCCTGATCATCAGACACCTTGTGCAGTAATAAATATTTGTAGTGTTAGGCAACTAACTTATAGGGTAATTTTTTCCGTAGCTATAGATAAGTAACATTACAGATATTCTGAGGAAACATAGGAGTTAGGAAATTCTGTAAGACCTAGTTTGTCTTGGGCTTTCCATCTTATTAATTCCTTTCTCTTCAAGTTTTCAACATGTTTGACTAGAAGATTTTACTCTCTTATGGGAATGCATTTCTAACTGGATAATGAAAGTCCATAGAAAATTGTGTTAGCAACATGATTTTGCATTTATGTAAATCTAGATGAGAAGAGTTAACAAATTTTAAGAACTTTCTCCACCATAGAATTTTCTTTTTTTTTGTCCTGATTTTGATGATAGATATCCAGTTAAGTCAAACTAGAGTGCTTTTGGAGGATGGTATCTCCTTTGTAGATACATAGCTCAAAAACATGAGAAGGCATTGTATTACAGGGTCAGATAAAATAAATTCATTCTTAGAAAACACTATTCTCATTAAGGAAAGAGCTAAAAAGAATTTTCTTTCTTTTACTGGTTTAAAAATGTCAATTTGTTGCAATATCTCTAATTGAAAATGGGTGTGATGAGTGATGAGAATAAGATGGTGAATACAGGTTGCCTTCCCAACCCCTCCTTTCCTTCTGAACAGCTCCTCCCCATCACTTCTGTGGCTTATGGGATCGAGGAGTATTAGCCCTTAGCCCCAGTTGATTGTCAGGTGGAATGTGCACTAATCCTGAAAATATGGGATGCTGAGTACATGAGGAGGTGAGAAAGGACTGGGATTGATTTTGTTTTCCTCAGGATGGCTGGATCTATGAAGTGTAAACTTGGGTGCTGTCTACGACCACATTTCACTCATATAGTAAGAAACAGAGGAAGACTGTTGGGTGAAAGGGAGAGAATGAGTCAGAAGTCAGAGACAAATGCACACAGGATTCAAGAGATCACTTCCTATTTCGTCCTTGTGTGAAGGTTCCTGAAGACCCCCAAGTTCCAACATATTTCTCACTTTTTTTTTTCACTTTAAGGAGATTTCTGTTTTATCTAGTACGGGAATAATTTGTGATAAACTCTAAAGAAACTGGGAAATATTTAACTATATGATTATTCATCACAGCACTGAAAACTAAACAAAGAATTAGTATAACCTTTACGTGCTCAAAATAATCATGCTGTAGGAGAATATGAAGCTAGGATTACATGTGTAGGACGAACATTAGTAAAAAATCAAGTTCGGAAAAGTTATATCCTGTATGATCCCATTTATGTTTTTAGTTATATATAGGCATACAAAAATGATGACAACATATAAACCTAAATGTCAATAGTGATCCTTTCTGAATGGTAGAATTGCAAAAATGTTTTACTTCTTAAAAAAAAAAAAAAACTCTTATCAACAAGGAATTGTACTTATGTGGATTTTCACACCAAAATGAAAATTAAAATGATAGAATAATTGTTGGCGTACAAGTTAGCAAAACTGAAAGTTGTAAAAGTTAAAAAAGTGAGAACTCAGTGCTAGCCAGATAGCATGATGATTATGAGAATGTGAAATAAGAAAAAACCTCCTACAAGTGAATTATAGTTTGATTTTCACAGTTATATTGGATAGATGAATGATGGGCTGGTAATAAGTAATTCAATAAGTAAGATGTGGTTTACAAAATTTACTCATTCTCTGCAGTCGCTGGTTACCGTCTCAAATCTCTCTCATGCAGTAACTGCTTAATCCCAAGTGTAAATCCAACAGACAACAAACAGACCTTAGGGAGATGTTGTACGCTAAAACCTAACCACAGTGTGATTTACATTTAAAGCAGATGGTTGAAAAGGAGCAAAAAGAAAATACTCAATGGAAAAGGAGAAATTGATCAGACTATTTAAAACATTTTTGCAAAAAGATGATCTAATCTATGACTCCCTCAAATATATATATTTTTTAAATCAAGCTCCTTCTTTAAATACCTACTTGGCATCTCACTCTTTCTAACCTATTTTATACCAAACAACTTCAATCATAAGTTGGAGTTGGCAGTATTTCAGAAATGCTTTTCAACAGTACAAAAACCTTTTTTTGGAAACCAGGATTAGCTTAACATGAATATGGATATGTAAAAGTAGGAACTGAGTTATGCAATATTTATTCAAGCAGAATTCTTCCAATATTTTCTGGAAGAGAGGTACCTTTCAATAATGCCATTCTATGAACCAACAACTTAGAGAAAGTGGTTATGAGTGTTCACCTCTTTAAAAAATGTATTTTTAGCTATTAAAAATGCATAAATGTAAAAAGATAAATATCAGGTTTTCTATGTAGTGAGTGACTAATTTCAATAAAGTCACATATTTGAAAGTAAAATAAACTCAGGATTTTTATATGAAAGCTCTCTCCACTAGCTTTTGCCTATTTTTTAAAATCCTGACAAAATTACTGTACTTTGGTCTATAAACTTCTAACTTCTCTCCTGAAGCTCATGCCTCACAAGTTTGTCACTCTTCTAGAATGAACTGTGTCCCTGCACATTCATCTGCACAGGGAATCACCTGCATTACTGTCTTCATCTCTTCCCTGCCTACCACTCCCATCTTGCGCACCTTTAGTTTGATCTCTAACCTGATGGTGGAACTGAATTACATGTTCTTTTCACCCACTTATCATTATACATAGCCCTAAACACTTCTGTTTTTCTGAGTGCCGAGGAGCTGCACTTTCTTTTCCTCCTGACTCCTGAAATCTGACCGTTAAGTGAAATTCAGTCTATCCCTCATGGGCCATCTCTTCATAAAGTCTTCTTTTAGAAAAATCATTCACTCTCAAGATTTCAACTTCCACTCGATTCCTATATCTTAGTTCCAACTGTCAAACTTACCTTTAAGTTATGGCCTCATCTAGAATAGAACACATCGACTGGCCTTCCAAGTAGACTGTTGTCTTTCATCATTTAATTACTGAATTCTATCAATTGCTTTGCAGTCTGTCTCTCAAATCCATCTCATCCTTTCTTGTTGTAATTATTATTCTTATGTTATGGCTCTGTTAGCACATTGCTTTCTCCCAGGCCCTTGTCTGACATTGGGTCTCTTAAGACGTAGGATTGTATAATGGTAGTTTACTTGGGCAGTAATCCCAAGAAATATGACTGTGAGCCTGAGGGAATGGGAAAAAGAAGAAGAGAGAATGAGCTCAAATATGTCTTATGAAATTGGCTACCACTATGGGTAAGTGATGCTTCGTCTCACCAGGATCTTATAATGAGCCTTATGAAATCCATCTTAGAAAATACACCAGGGAGATGAAAAGTAAAATACTTATTTATAAGTTCTGTCTCCCACTGATTATAAACTACCCTACTGAAAATAACACACTGTATTGCTTGACTGTTCATGCATGAGTCTGTGCAATTCTGCTAGTCTCCACTATGACATTAGATATGCTCTGCAGAAAGTGATAAGCAAATGTTTTGAGCTTAGATGAGTGTAGTCCAGTTGTATCTACAAGATACTGCTCCAAACCTACTTTGGCAGCTACAAAAGCAAGACATGGCACAATGAGGTCTTGAGTAGATTATAAAATGCATATGCTATATCTCATTATTTAGTTTGCTGTATGTGTCTCTTCAATATGTCTTGGTGACATATATTTATTCAGCAGAATTAAAGCACTTGTTAAATAAACCTGTGAGTCAGTCATTCACGTTTAATTTTCTCATGATGTTAAAAGCTTACCTCTTTCCAGTTCTATTTTCCCAATAAATTGATTGACTTTACAGAATTTGTGCCATGTACAGTATTCACCTCTCTGGAATTATATCAACAATAACCAATATCCTTCTTCATCTCTGTCCCTAATATTAATGTCAAAGCATTCCCCCCAATCTTTATTAAAGATTGTATTTTGAATTGTTTTCCCATAATAGTGCCGTTATCTGATTTTCCTTAAGAGCATGGAAAATCTATGTAGGAAATCTGACCAGCTTAGCACCACATTCACTGGCTAAAGTAAGCTATGTAAGGTTGAGACATTAGAGTCATTAGCTCTCCCATTGCAGCAAACTGAGCTAAACTTACAGATGTGTTTTGAAATCTTCCACCCCTAGATGAAGACCTGATTGTTCCAGTAACTTATGGTTGATTTTCATTACATGTACTTATCTTTACATCCTACAGCTTAGATAAACATTTTTTGCCTTCTCTAATCTATTCCATCAACAGGGGTTGGAATTCCTATTAAGTACAAGTTAAATGACACTCAAACTATGCTTATGCCCTACTTGCAAATAATGTTTATTTTTAGAATGTTCTAAAAAAAGAAGGGGAACGCAAATTCATTTTATCCTGTGAGTACAAGGTTACATCTACAGAGTTTATCAAGCTCTTTTCTTTCTCATCAGGGCTTTTCAAATGCTAAAGACAAAGTTAGCAGAATACCTCCCCTCAAGGAAAATTTGAGAAGTTATTTTGACCTAAAATTAATGTCCTTAATGTTTTCAAACTCACTCAGAGAAAAGTTTGAGAATGTACTTATTCATTTAACAAATATTCATTAAGCATTCTATCTGAAAAGGGCATATAAGTTTTGCATCACTTAAAATAGTTTATTTTCCCACTTATACAAAATGAAAAATTTTCTCCACAAAACAGATAATTTGAAAGCCATAACAGCACCTGTTATCACATCACTCTAAGAAAAAATGTGAACCACCCATGGATGTATCCATTGTGTTTTTGGGGAAATCCTCTAAAAAATGCTTTCACGGGAACAAAATGGACTTTCAAAAAATTAAAGTCTTTATTCAGGAAGATTTCCCTTTTTTTATTCTTGATGGAATCCACTCAAATAATTGACACATATTATTTGCTAATAAAAATGTTTAGGAAGTTAAATATTACTTAAGGAATTCAGCCCCCCCACACTATACTATACTATAAAGCGAGAAACTCAGAATACTTACATTAACTCTTTCTGACCATAAGAGGTTGTTCAATAAAATAAACTATTTGAAGTGATGCAAAACTGTTTTACCACTGTAACCTTGAATACAGTTTCTTTGTGTTCACCTCAAGATGATAAACTTGGGTATTTAATTGGAAATAGAATTTGGTAGCATGAGCAAGGAGAGTATATACTATACCTTGGCTATTGAAAATCAGGCCTGTGGTATCATTTGGAGATGTATAAAGTATGACTGAAAACTACAATGAATGTTTAATCCCCCTCAGAATACTCCCTCACTTGGCACACATTTATCCCATCAGTCTTGCCACTTTCCGATGCCGTTCTGGAAGTCCTCTTGGTGTCTGTAGTTGCACTGTCTTGGCTGTCCTGATGTCCTGAGTCAATCTGAAATGTTTATCTTTCATGGTCGTTTTCACTTTGAGGAAGAGCAAGAAGTGGCACAGTGCCAGAGCCAGTGAATAATATGGATGAGGACACACCATGTTTTTAGGAGCTTGCCTTGTCGCACTCACCAGCATCATTCACTGCATTTTTGATCATGCTTCATAATGACAATCATGAAAGAGGACTTCTAGAACTGCTTCAGAAAATGATAACAATGGCGTAAGTGTATTCGAAGCAAGGGGAAGTATTTTGAGAGAGATTGATAGCAATGTGTCTTTTACTGTAATAAATTTTTAAACATTTAAACATTCAGTGTATATTTTTATCACACTTGGTATGGTAAAAATAGTGTCAAATTCTCTGCATTCCTTTGATTCACCTTGTCAGATGATAAAATTACAAAAATTTAAAGACATTAATCTGCTTTATTTTTTATTCTAGAATCAGGCAACACTTCATTACATAAACAGGATGATTTATCTCATGGGCTAAGCAAAGGACTTTGGTTTAAAAGCAGAAACAGGTATAAGAAAGCGGGCATTGGACTGGTCATTTCAAAGTTACTTTTCTATAAATCGCTGTCAGTAATATGGGCATTTTTACAATATTAATTCTATTGATCTATGAACATGGGAGATCCTTCTATCTTCTCTTCTTCAGTTGCTTTCTTCAGTTTTCTGTAATTTTCATTGTAGAAGATCTTCACCTCCATGGTTAGGTTTATTCCTAGGTTTTTGTTTTAGCTATTGTGAAAGAAAGTGTCCTCCTGATTTCTTTCTCAGTGGCTTCATTATAGGTATACAGAAAGCTATTGGTATTTGTATGTTGATTTTGTATCCTGGCACCTTGCTGAATTTCTTTATGAGAACTAAAAGTCTTCTGGTGGAGTTTTCAGGGTCTTCAAATACCCCGCAATTGGAATAATTTGATTTCTTCCTTTGCTACTTGCATCCCTTTTATTTCTTTCTCTTGCCTACTTAGTTATTGTAGCTAAAATGAAGTACAGTACTATATTAGACAGGAGTCGTGAGAGTGAACATCCTTGTCTCATTCCTGATTTTAGAGGAAAGTCTTTCAGTTTTCCCCCATTCAGCATGATGTTGGCTTTGGGTATGTTGTATGTAGACTTTATTATGTTAACGTAAGACACTTCTATACCTAGTTCCTTCAGGGCTTTTATGATGAAGAGAGTTGGGTTTTGTTGAAGGCTTTTTTTTTGCATCTATTGAGATGCAAAAACAATAGGGTTGTTGTCCTTGATTCCATTTATGTGGTAATGACATTTATTGATTTGTGTGTATTGAAATGTCTGCACATTCCTGGAATAAAAGCAACTTAATCATGATGTATGATCTTTGTAATGTGCTTTGAATTCTGTTTGCAAGAATTTTATGAATGAATTTTGCATCTATATTGAACTAGAAAAAATCCTAAAATTCACACAGAAACACAAAAGATCCAGAATAGCAAAAGAAATCCTTAATTTTTTAATTTTTATTTTGGTACTAAGGATCAAACCCAGGACCACTAAGTTACCTCACCAGCCCTTTTTATTTTCTACTTTGACACAAGGTGTCTCTAAGTTGCCCAGGTGGAACCGAATTTCCAATCCTCCTGCTCACCCTCCTTCAGTTGTGGGATTATGGGCCTGAGCCACTACACCTGGCTTGTTTTGTTTTTTTTTTTTTTATTTTTAGAAAAAAGGTCTTACTGTGTAGTCTGGGCTAGCCTCAAACTTACTATGCAGCTCAGGTGCCCAGTTTAATATGAATTTTTTTCTCCTTTTTATGGATAGTATCAAAAGGGACAGACTAATAAATCTATGAGAAAGACTGTCCCCCCTCCCCATCTTGCACCCTCACGTCAGGACTTAAAACAAGTATTTCCAATTCCCCTCAGAGTGAGAAGATGGTTCCTATCTCCATGTTTGTCAAACTAAATTCCTTTAGCCCTTAAGGAAATGAAACCAGCTTAAATGAAACCAGGTAAAGAAGAAGGAGATACTTTGAGCTGACTGAAAAAGAAGTAATAGGTCCAGCAGGAGGGGTCTGGACGGAGCAGATGGTGGTGCTGCTTATTGAAATGGGCAAGGCAGAGAAGCAGACTTGGAGATGCTGGAGAATCAAGAGTTGTGTGGCTAATTGATGCTTGTGATACCAGAATATAATATGGGCCCTGAGTCCCTGGCACTAGTTTATTTAGCTGAACTTCTGCTGTGTCCCAGTTCTCATTCTTCTCTGATATTACAAGAGAAAGATTTTGCTGGGCTCCCGTACTGGGCATCACATTTCCCTGCAGCAGCAGGACAATAGAAGGGACCAATAGGAACAAGCCAGTTAGGTATTACTTCTGGCCAGTCTTCCAAGTCCTGCTATCTGTATTTCCTAGAGTCCATGTAATCCTTTCACATCAAATCCTATGCACTGAGATTATGGATCATCAGATATGCAGATGTCAGGCATCCTCCTGACTTCTCTGACTTGCAGACATTTGACTTTGCCCCAGTGAGTTCTGAGAGGACCAGTTTTTTAAGTTGAGCACAGATTTTTGAAACTGTTCATCTGTTAGGTAGAGGAGCTATAGGGGAAATTGTCATTGTATGTAATACATGACACTAAAAATAATCATCAGACTCCTTAAGATCCCATTAGCAAGAAAACATATGTTAATTACCTTCAGTAGTTTTAAATATTGAAAACTCCTTTTTTCAGCTTTAAAATAAAATTATTAGTACACATTTACATTATATAATGATTACATTAATTGTGGGGAATTTGGCACATGTGTATAACATATCTCAATTCTTTTTCCACCTTCTTTTCCACCCATTTTTTTTAAGTTTTTTCTTTTTTTGTCAGCATCAGATTTATTTATCTTATGAGTCTTTATCAAGTTAATCATAAACACAGATTAACAGCCAGACTAATAGACAAAAACAGGTAAAACACATAGAACAATTATACTAAATCGAGGTACATTTTTAGAAACATTGGCCTTGCTGGATTACAATAACTTCTCTCTCTCTCTCTCTCTCTCT
The DNA here is from genome assembly GCA_028451465.1 of Erethizon dorsatum. NCBI lineage: Eukaryota > Metazoa > Chordata > Mammalia > Rodentia > Erethizontidae > Erethizon > Erethizon dorsatum. Next base: position 79,395,109 of record CM051838.1, on the reverse strand, counting down.
CTCTCTCTCTCTCTCTCTTCTATTGTCTTTTATTTTGTATTTTATTTACATATTGGGGTGTTCATATAAGAGAAATGATGTGATATTCAAGCCTGTGCATCTGATTTACTTCACTTAACATTGATGGTCTCAAGGTGCACCCATTTTCCCACAAATGACTCAAGTTTATAATTCTTTATGGCACAGTAGTATTCATTTGTTTATAACTGAATATTTATAATATAAATGTTTATATACATTTTCTTTAGCCATTCATTTGTTGATGGACATACAGGCTGTTCCAAGATTTAGCTATAATGAATTGTGCTGGTATAATTATGGATAGGTAGGTATCACTGTAATATGATGTCTTTGACTCTTTTGGGAAGATACCTAGGAGGGGAGTAATGGGGTGAAATAGAATTTCTAATTTTAGTTTTTTGAGGAATCTCCATACTGATTTCCATAGTGGTTGTACCAATTTACACACTCATCAACATGAAGAAGCATTTATTTTCTCCCACAGCCTCTCCAGCATTTGTTATTAGTTGATTTCTTGAATTGGTTCACTTCTTTCTGAAGTGAGAGATGGAATCTGTATTGTTTCAATTTGCATTTTTCAAATGGCCAGTAATGCTGAACATTTTTTCATATATTTATTTGCTGTTTGTATTTCTTCATCTGAGAAGTGTCTATTCATTTCAGATGGCCATTTTTGATTGGGTCTTTAAACTTGAGCGGTCTAATTTTTTTAGTTCTTTGTATATTCTAGACATTAGTCCTTTGAGGAGTAGCTGGCAAAAGTTTTTTCTCATTGTGTAGGTTGTCTCTTCACTGTTGGTGGTTTTGTAGCAGAAAATGCCCCCCCCAGCCAGTATACTTCAGTTTGTTTGTTGTCCAGGTAATAGTTCCTGTTCCAGGTCCGGTTTCTCCTGTCCCTTAGAAATGGCTGGTCACTTTGATGTATAGCTAGTCGTTATGATGCACATTGTATAAACCAATCCCCAATTAACAATCAATTTTGCCTCTGTACTTTCTGCTTGCTTATCCAATATAAGCCCTAGACCACCAGAGATCAGGGCTTGATATTCTGGGAATGATACCGATCAGTGCCCATCAACATAAATAAATCTGCTTCCAAATCCTGGGTGTCATTTCGGTGTTTCTGCTTGCCATTGCATATGGTGTGTCAGCCGTGAAGACCAATCGTGCTAACCTCTTTGGTCACCGGTTGTAGTCCTTGCAGGCAGAGCAAGGACCTCTCCAGGTCCTGATGGGAAGGCGTGCCCTCGAGATTTCTTGAGTCCCCTTGGAGGTCAGGAGGAGGATTCCTGGCTCCCTGCTCACATCAGACCCCAAAGGGAGGAGGATGCAATCTGTTTGTTTGCCTACCTGCCTTCCTGCTTCTAGTAAGATCCCCAGGGGCACCCCAGTTAATCAGTCAGTCCTGCTCAGTTCTAGCAGAAGAAGAGCTTGATTATCTCTTGTTAGTTAAAGCCACCCTCAAGATAAGGGGTTTGGAATGTTTAACCTCTGAGTGCCTGCTGAATGAATGTGTAAGTGGAATGGACAGCAGAAGCAATAGGCTGCTCTATCTGTGCACCAAGACTGGGAAGCACTGGTTGCTGATTGAGCCCTCACCTGTGGTTCTGTGGCGATAGACATATGGCATAACAGAGACCTTGCACCCTCCTTGGTTAAGTCACACCTAAGTCCCCACAAGGGGTGTGGCCAGATGGGCATCTGAATGGTCTCTCTCTGAGGAGCACCCATCCTTTCTCTGTTGCACCATCTTTCAAGGGTATACAGCATACACCATAGGGAGAAAGAATAGGAACTAATTAGTTAAAATCCACAGTAACTGACTGCAGGAAAAAGGGGCTTTTATTGAGTTAAAAATAAAACCAAACTACTCAAAGGAAAAAAAAAAGAAAAAAGAGGCCCATTCTTCCTGAGAATTCCACCTTGGCAGCCTCATTGGCTGCCAGAGTTGCTACCAACACCTGTAGCTTCACTCCCTGCTCCCGACTTATCTACTTCCAGCCAATTGAACTGGTTCCAGCTAGCCATTGCCTGCATTCAGCCACAGAGGCCCCCCTCCAGAGCCTCCTGCTTACACACCTATCCTGGTCAGATGGCATCATCGAACGTCCACCTGAGATGACTGTCAAAAATTCCTTGTGAGTTCCACATTTTGACAGAGGAAAAACTGGACTGTCAGCCCTGGCAAATGAGTTGCACCCTGTCAAGCCTGAATAGATAGGACAGACCAAACACTATCAAATTGGGCCCCCAAGAGCCTGTGGTCATTGCAAAAGTCAGGGGCAAACCTATGACTTTCCTGGTAGACAATGGTACAGAATTCTCTGCCTTTAAAAGTTCCCTCTGTCAAAAAGTTACCATTGGGCCGGTGATATAGCTCAGCGGCGTAAGCACCTGTCTGGCAAGCACAAGGTCCTGAGTTCAACTCCCAGTACCCACATATAAAAAAAAAGTTACCATCACTGGGGCAACTGGGACTCTTGCCTCTTGCCCCTTCTGTCAGGCACAAACTTACAGCCTGGGAGGACATCTTCACACCAAGCCAGTCAACCTGCCTCTCATTTAACCCTACACTTTAAACTTTGATTGTTTCCTGAGTAAAAGATGACACCTGTATCAGCCTGAGACAGATAACCACAATCTTGAAGTTCTAAAAACTCTCCTCCCAGAGGTATGAACTAAATACTTGCCTTCGGGCCTGGCCATCAACCGTGCCACCTCACCATAACTTCCACTGCTGTCAGATGTCATGTGAAGCATAAACAGGCATCCAGCCACACATCAGCCTGATAGACTGTTAATCACCTTGGGCAAGATCTCCATGCCATCAACAATGCAGCCATCACCTTGACCCACATGCCCTTTTCGGACTATTCTAGATTTAAAAGATGTCTTCCTCTGCTTGCAAGTTGCTTGCATAAGCCCCTTCAACTGGGAAAATCCAGAGATAAAAGGCCAGCTAACTTGGACTCAATTGCCATAAGGGGTTAAAAACTCTCCCACCTTGGCTCTGTACCTGTGTCCTGCATGACAAGACATTCATCAATCCCAAGCTGCTCAGCCAGCCACAACACCACCACTGCCAGTTCTGTCTCCTGTACCACAGCCTCCTGCTCTACTGTCAGCAACTCCTTCCAACTCTGAAGAATGCCACCGTATTTTAGATGGGGTCCAAGCCTGGTTAAAGTCAAAAGTCCCAGCCACTGTGGTTGATCCTGACGCTTGGATGAATATGGTCCTCCCCGGAGTGCATCCAAACTGGGACTGTAATGTGACAGAGGGCCATGAAGCCTTAGATCAGTACCACACTGCTCTCCTGGCAGACCTCAAAGAGGGAAGCAAGAAGCCAATAAACATGTCTAAAGTTACTGAAGTTACCCACTGGAGCCCCCACTAAAAAGAAATTCTGCCAAATCAGATCCTGTGAGATTGATGGACACTTTATCAAACACGAACTCCTGTACATGCCTGAGTGCCCTATAACTCTCCTGGGACGTGACCAGCCTCCCTCACACTCGGGTCCACTTTCCTGGACTTGATATTGACTCTGACTGTACCTCGGGAGGAAGAATAGCACCTACATCAGCCTGAAATGCCTGATAACCATAAGCCTGAAATTTTGAGACTCTTTTCCAGAAGTATGGTCAAAGGACTCACCCACAGGGCTTGCTATCAATCATGCCCCTTTGGTGATTGAGCTCTGTCCCAAGGCAACCCTCACCTGCATCAAACAGTACGCCTCTCCAGCCCATAAAGCTAGTTTAAGATCTCCAAGCTGCCAATGGCACCACGATTGCCCTCCATATACATTGCCTCAGCCTTCTGCCACCTACACCCTGCTGATACACCTACCTGAACCTAAAATATGCCTTCTTCTGCCTTTGATTGGTTCCTGTCAGCCAGCCCCTCTTCACAACTGACCTGGACCTAACCTCCCAGAGGTTCACAAACTTGTTCCCTCTTTAAAAAGCACTTCTGATTAATGACACTTCCAAGCTGCCTGCTGGAAAGACACAAAAGCTCTGCTAAAATATCTGGCAGAAACTGGTTACAAGAAAAAAACTCCACAAATTTCTTGGAGCTGTTGGCTTCTATATGCTTACTCAGACTGTCAGTCCCTGGGAGTGCCCAATGGCCTCTAAGGGCTGCCTCCCCTTTGCCTCCATGCTCTAACAGTCACTGCCCTTCTGATCAAGAAAGCTGACCAGCTCACCTTAGACTGAGACCTAACTGTCCAGGTGCCACGTGCTGTACTGGGATGAACTGGAAAAAACTGGACACCCTGACAGATGCTGAGGACATCCTGTTTACAGATGGAAGTAGCTCTGATAGGAATGAAGTCCAACAGGCTAGATATGCTGTGGACTTGGATATCACCGTGGATAAAACTATTTTTGCCAAAACTCTCTTGCAGGGATGATCTGCACAGTAAACTGCTGTTCAGACACCTGCCACCAATGATGCAGCACCAGACCTGCCCCCACCATATGTTCTGCAAGCTCAAGGGGCTGCACTGGCACCTGTACCCCTGCAGCCAGCTCAGGCTTCAGCATCTGTGTCACTGGCCCAGACCTCCCATTACAATAAAAGTTTGTAGGGTCCTGCTATAAAAAATCATCCCTGGATATGGCCTACCCTTGATCATTGGCAATGACAATGGGCCTGCATTTGCAGTAGAGGTAACTCAAAAACTAGACTAAATAAAAACTACATACAGCTTGTAACCAGTTAAAAGTCTAGCTATATCTGTAGACATTCCTGCACCCGTATAACCCAGGTGCACATTAACTACCTCTACAAGTTTCAGAAATCCAGCCTTAGATCCACTGAAAAATTTACCTGGACAGCTCCTTCAAGGCTCACTCTGAAGTGACAATGTGCGCTGACCAGTCCACAGACGGCTGAAGCCTGAGGACATCGTTCACAGGACTGCTCCATACCTATTCCCCTTGATCTTTGTGTCTTTTCAGGCTACTTACCCCAGTCCTTGCTTCCCCGCCTCCTGCTAGCTGTGTTTTTTTGCCTTAAAACTGTATAGATGTTTGCCCCAAGAAAATAGATCAATCAAACACTTGACCAAGATTTGATGAGCATCTAAGGCACAATGGACACTCTCCTAGATCAGATTAACTAGTTCACTACCTTGCCAGAGTAGTTACAGAGCAGACAGGCCTAAATTCTAGTTGGGCTTTGTCTCAGAAGATCATATGTGATATGCCCAGCAAAGATTTGCTGGGGAAATTAAAAGAGGGGGGAAATGCAGCAGAAAATACCCCCCCAGCCAGTATACTTCAGTTGGTTCATTGCCCAGGTAATAGTTCCTATTCCAGACCTGGGTATGCCTATCTCTTAGAAACAGTTTGTCACTTTGATGCATAGCTGGTCGTTATGATGCACATTGTATAAACCAATCCCCAATTGACAAGCCATTCTACCTCTGTACTTCCTGCTTGCTTATCCAATATAATCCCTAGACCACCAGAGATCAGGGCCTGATATTCTGGGAATGATCCCAATCAATGCCCATCAACGTAAATAAATCTACCTCCAAATCCTGGGTGTCATTTCAATGTTTCTGCTTGCTGTTGCAGTTTCCTTTGTTGTACAGAAGCTTTTTAATTTGATGTGATTCCATTCATTGATTTTTGGTATTATTTCTTGTGCGGTGGGGTTTCTGTTAGAAAGTCTTTGCCTATACCTACGTCTTCAAGATTTTTACCTATTTTGTCTTCCAGCAGGTTAAATGTTTCTGTTTTAATATTTAGATCTTTCCTGGCACCATATATTAAAAAGGATATCTTTCCTCCAGTGAAAGGATTTGGCCCCTTTGTAGCTAAATCTCCCTGGAGTTGTTTCTGAATCCTCTATTCTTTTCCACTGATTCACAAGTCTGTTATTTTTTTTTTCTTATACTGTTTTTAAGCACTATAGTTTTGTAGTATAACTTGAAGTCCAGAATTGTAATGCTCCTGCCTTGCCCTTGTTGCCCAGAATTACTTTTGATATTCTATATCTCCTCTGGCTCCATACAAATTTTAGGATTGCTTTCTCTGGTTCTGTGAGGAACGCTATTGGTATTTTGATTGGGACTGTGTTAAATCTGTATGTGAAAGTATGGCCATTTTGACTATATTGTTTCTGCCTCTCTGGTTCTGTGAGGAGTGCAATTGGTATTTTGATTGGGACTGTGTTAATTCTATATATGGGAGTATGGCCATTTTGGCTGTATTAGCTCTGCCTATCCAGGTATTAGAGACCCTTTTCACAATCAGTGTAAGTAATTGAGGATGCCTGTAGTGAGTCCCCAATCTCCTGCTTGGGTTATGGCATATGGCAGGAAAGAAAGAAAAGAGCAAGAGACAAAGTAGGTGGTGCAGCAGGGGTTTTGGGATGACCAGGTGCTCTCAGGGAAAAAAGGACCCAAATCTCCAGCTAGCCACTGTTTCATTAGCCAGTGCAGGGGAGGGAATAGGATGCTTTTCCTGGAACAGAGGAGAGGCAATGGTAGAATGGGCAAGTTTAACATCATAAAGGAAACAAGCCAAGATCCATCCATCTTCTGATCTTTATAATTTCCTTTCTCATATTAGTTTTGAATTTTGATTGTTCTTGTTTTTCTAGGACCTTGAGGTGTACCATTAGATTGCTTATTTGAGCTTGCTCTGATTTTTGATATGGGAATTCGCCACTATAAACATTTCTTAGGATTGCTTTCATTGTGCCCTACAGATTCCAGTATATCATACTGGCATTATTGTTTGAGTGTAGAAACTAATTTCTTCTTAATTTCATCTGTGACCCATTGACTATTCAAGAGGGTATTGCTTCATTTCTGCGTGTTTGCATAGTTTCTTTTGCCACTGATATCTAGTTTCACTGCACTAGAATCTGATTATATGCATGGGATAATTTTGATTCTTTTGCACTTACTTAAGCATGTTTTATGGGCTAAAATGTCGTCTATTTTGGAGAAATTCCCATGTGTTGCTGAAAAGAATGTGTACCCTGATATTGGATAGAACACTCTGTAGATGTCTATTTTTTTTAATGTGGGTACTGGGGTTCAAACTCAGGACCTTGTGCTCGCCAGCAGGCGCTTGTGCTGCTGAGTGATATCACTGGCCCCTTTTTCCTTTTTATGTGGATACTGGGAGTCGAACTCAGGACCTCGCGCTTGCCAGGCAGGCGCTTATGCTGCTGAGCTATATCACTGGCCCAACTCTAATGTTTCTTATTGATTTTCTATATGGATGATCTGTCCATTTGTGACAGTGGGATATTGAGGTTCCCCATTAAAACTGTACTGGTATTTATCTGATTTTTCATGCCTATTAGTTTTTGTTTTATGAAGTCTGGTGTGCTGGTATTTGGTATGTATGTTTATAATTGTTATCTCTTCCTATTGAAATGTTCCCTCAACCAATTTCTTGAGGTATTCCTTGGAAATACCTTGTTGCTGCATCAATTTTATTTTATTTATTTATTTATTTATTTATTTTTGTTTTTGAGGCAGGGTCTCACTATGTAGTTCAGGCTAGCTTTGAACTCACTTTGTAGCCCAAGCTGGCCTTGAACCAGTGATCCTCCCACCTCAGCCTGAGTGCTGGATCTGCATTAATTTTCAAGGAAAGTTGTGTGGAGTACATAAGTTGGGGTTGAAAGATATTATCCTTTAGGATTTGAAACACTTCACTCCAAGCCCTGCTTGCCTTTAAGGTTTGTGATGAGAAGTCTGCTGTAATTCTAATGGGTTTACCTTTGTATGTGACTCACTGCCTCTCTCTCACAGCTTTTAAGATTTTTGTTCCTGTAATAAATTACTGGCACTTTGATATAATGTGGTGTGGAGAGGTTCTTGTTTTGTTCATAGCTATTTGGTATTCTATAAGCCTCACTTACCTGTATGTTTATTTCTTTCCCTCTATTTGGGAAATTTTCTACTATCACTTCTGTGAAAAGGTTTTTTTTAGTGCCATTTGTGTTTTCTTCTGATTTTTCACTTCAGTCACTGTTAGATTTGTCTTCTTTGTGTCATCTAGCAGCTACTGGATCTATTTTTCATGTTTTCTTGTTGCTTTTTTTTTTTTTTTTTTGGTGGGTACCAGGGAGTCGACCTCAGGACCTCGCGCGCCAGCAGGCGCCCGTGCCACTGAGCGATATCACTGGCCCTTTTTTCGTATGTGGGTTCCGGGAGTCGAATTCGGGCCCTTGCGCTTGCCGGGCAAGCGCTTAAGCCGCTGAGCCATCTCACCGGCCCTCTTGTTGCTTTTAAGGTGTCTTTGAGAACTTGGTCTTTGAAAGCATCATTGTTTTCTAGTTCTGAAATTCTGTCCTCACACTGGTTGTTTCTGCTGCCCATAGTTCTAATATGATTTTCTGATCTCCTAGATTTCTGACTGATACCTTTTCATAGACTCCAATTCCTTTCTAAACTGGTCATTCGTGTTTTATTTAGCTCAGGTACCTTTTACTAGTATTGTCCGAAAGCTTCTGGACCATATTCTCTGTGACCCTGCTGAGTACATTTTTGGTGTGTTTTCAAACTTCCTCTGTTATCCTTTTGAGTAACTCAGGTGTGCATCTTATGCTATTATCTGCCTTGATTGGCTTCAGAGTAGTTGGGAGTTTTGGAAGGTATTTGGTTGCCTTGTCTTTTTATGTTTCTATTATTTTATGCTGAGGTTTGTGGATAAATATTTTGTTGCTAGTATAGAGATCTCTTAAATTAGTCACTTTTAAGTAATGTATCTTGGGCATAGCTAACTATAGTCCTTTGCATCTGCCCCTAGATCTGACCACCTTTATTAATTTGGGAGTGGAGGATACTGCATAATTAAGCCAACACCAAGTTCTCAGAAATGTACTATTGTGAATGTTACAAAGATGGCAATCTGAGTGTTGGCTTACACAGAAATAGCAACAGTTATGTGACCCTCATAATATCAGGCAAATCAGCTATAGTAGTATCATACAAAATAAATTGGATATTAAAATACCATAAGAACCAATCATGTACCACTCCTAACTATAGAAAAGATTTCCCCCATTATGGTTTAAACATTAAGAAAACTCATGCACTGACTCACAGCTAATATGTACTGAACGTGACAGCAATGTCTCTGATATCTGATGTTTTCTGGAATTTGATATTAATTTTATAATTAACCAAAGATTAATTAAGCTTTACAGTTATACTACTAAAGATATAGGGGAAGCTGGGTATGGCAGTGCATGCCTATAATCCCAGCACTTGGGAGGTTGAGGCAGGAGGATTACCATGAGTTTAAGGCCAGCCTGAGCTACATAAGTGAGTTCAAGGCCAGCCTGCAAGACATAGTGAGACCCTGGCTCAAAACAACAACAACAACAGCAACAACAAAGATATGGGGGATTGGAATATGGGAAGGCAAAAAGAAAAAGGTGAAACCTTAAAATATATGACAGGAGAAGGAGGAGAGAGTAGTGGTACAAAATCCTATTGGGGAGTAGAAGGATGTTTATAGAATTATGTAAAGGTAAGAGGAAAAAAACTGATGAGAAACTTAAAAGAAAACTAGGGAGAATCAAAAAGAAATTACATAGGAGTAAAAATGAGAGAAAAGTTAGTGGGAGAAAATTAAAAAGGAAAACAGGAAAAATAAAGAAAAGAAGAAGAAAAAGAGATTAGAAACAAGGAAAAGGGAGAAAGGAAATTTCCCCAAACCCCAATAAACAGGTGAAGAAGAAAGGAGGAAAGGAGAGAAGAAAAAAAGATAAAAATGAAAACCAAAAAAAAAAAATGCACAGACTCACACGCACAAAAAGAAAGAGAGAGAGAGAGAGAGAGAGAAAGACAGACAGAAAGAAAGAAAGAAAGAAAGAAAGAAAGAAAGAAAGAAAGAAAGAAAGAAAGAAAGAAAGAAAAGAAAAAGCAAGAGAAAGAAAAAAAGAAAGAAAAATTTATCTGTGATTCTGAACATGTGATTTTCTTCCACAATATATCATCTGGGCAAAGTGTCCAAGTCAACACATGTCCCTGCTCATGCTGGCAGATAAAGAAGGCAGACAAACCCCAGACCCAGTAGATTAGGGCAAGATTACCAATACCACAACTTTCAAATCCAGAGCAACTCAGGCTGAGCCTAACCTCTGGATGTGGAGGCAGAACCTATGTGCTTTAGCTCAAACACATCTGGGGGTCCCTGTCCAGTCCGCTCCTGACTAGGCTTTCTCCCGTGGCTGTCTCTCACCCAGTCATTGTGGGAATACAACACTGGGAGGCCTGAAATGAAGTCATACTGCAGCCACGTAAGTTCCGGTTTTGAACAGTCAACACTTCCCAGAACTCCGTAAGACCAAGCACTCTCTCCAGGATGTGACAGGAACTTGGAGAGCAGTCACTCTCCAGCTGCAGCTTTTTGAAGGACTCACGTCAGAGCAGAATCCTGTGCTCTCCCTGCAGATCACAGCTCCTGCGGGTTCGTTCCACTTTGCCTCTGTGGATTCAGTCTCCCTTTCCGGTGAGCCATGATCTTGGTGCTGGACTGAAAGTAGGGACTGTCCCTTCCCTTCTCCGCATTGTGTTCTATCACTTCAGTTTCTCTGTAGATTTTAATTTTCCTGTCAGATACTTTGTGGTTTCTGGGGATCTAATTCTCTTTTTCCTTCTCCAAGTTGTTATTTTTTAGTATCTGGTTCCCGAATCTCAGAGAGGCTATGTTGTTGTTGCTTACCACTCTGCCATTTTTTCCCCAGGCTCCTTTGTTTTAAGTAACATACCTGAAAGTTTGAAAAAGCCTACTTTTGCAAAATGGGCCTTAAAATTGGGAAGTATAAAGTTAGAGTCATTATGTATACTTGAATTGTACAGTTAACCACTGTGATAATTCAAGCTAATTGACTCCTTAACCCCTCAATTATCTTGGCAGTTTAAAAAAATTAGTGGTTCCTATCCTGAATTACCCAAGTAATTACAGTTGTAGACCTGACTATTGTCTTTTTATTGTAAATGATGTTCTAATTTAGATTGACACTCTTTTAGATGTTACTTGAGGGTTCAACTTCTCTCCTACAGATTTAAGAAAGAAGTCTTATAGAATCCTTTCTATTGTAACAGCTGCCAATAAATCAGGAACAAATTTTATACCCACAGAATTTAAAACTGTTTCCTATTCTCATATGCATAGTCATGATTCTAATTTCCTAGCTTGAAGTCACTTACTGAAATGGGGACATAAAGTGTTTTAAAAATAATTTAACAACTTATTTAATTGAAAACACTGAAATTATTTATAATAATCACATTTTCCAATGCTGCCAAACTAGTTTTTTTATATGCATTTTGCCAGATATTTGATCAGGACTCAGGAAGAATCTGAAGGGAGAATTGGAGCCCTGGGAAAGTGAAGTGATAGATCTCAATGCAGAAAAAGGAGTTGGCAACACAGGAAAAGGAGGTGCACTTTCTCCCTGACTCTCAGCTGGCAGCATGAGGCTTAAATCTACAGAGACACGGTAAGGGCAGGTGACTCCAGAGGCCTCCAAAGAGAAACACACCAGTGGAATGGAGCAGTGAAAGCTGTGAGCTACAACACCTGGTGAGTGACTCCAGCTCAAGCATCACCTAGAGAGTGTGCTTGGCCAGATGCCATTTTAGGGAGGGGCCAATTAAACCGGGGACTCAGAGCAGCCATGGGTTGGCTTCATCTCAGGGCTCCCAGTGACTGGGTGAGGCACAACCGTGGGAGACATCAGGATCAGGAAAACAAAGTTAGGCTGGCAAGAGACACCCAGAGTGTTGTAGGCTGAATAACTCAGGTTCCAATTCCATGATCAGAGGCCAGAATCAGCCTGAACTTCTGTGGAGTTGAAAGCACCAGAATTGGCACCCTGCCCTATTCCTACCGCAGGCTCACTGGGATTAGCCAATATGGATCTGGGCTCTGTTTGCCTCCTTTGTACGTCAGTGACAGTGGAGACACACTCTGAATTTGGACACCACCACAAAACTGTAGACCCCAGAAGATAACCACAGGCTTGAAACAACAGAGAAATCTCTTTTTTTTTTTTTTTTTGTGGGTACCAGGGGTCAACCTCAGGACCTCGTGCGCCAACAGGTGCCCATGCCACTGAGCGATATCACCGGCCCTTTTTCCATATGTGGGTTCCAGGAGTCGAACTCGGGCCCTCACGCTTGCCAGGCAGGTGCTTACGCCGCTGAGCCATCTCACTGGCCCAAAATCTCTCCTCTTTCCCTTTGCTTTTTTTCTTTTCTTGACTGTTTGTTTTTGTTTTTTCATGAATGTGAATACTCTTTGTAGTTTTTTTGTTTTGTTTGGATATTTTTTTCCTTCTATCTTTCCCCCCATCTTCTTCACCAGTTTCCCAAAGCTTCAGTCATCCTTTGTCCTTCAAACTTGCTTCTAATACGTTTTTCTTCTTTTATTTCTCTGGTTTTTCCACTTATCCCTGCTAAATTTTCTCCCTTGAGGGTAAAATAACTCTACTGAGGGGAAATTTACTGTACAGTATACCCCTGCAAAGTTGTACTTCAGAGTTAGTGGCCTCTCGTGGATTTTTCCTTAGAACATAACTCCTTAAAACCTAAAGTAATTATTCATGGAAACCCCCGCAATTTCACAGAAACCACAAATATCCTCTGCAATTGTTTTTTGGCAGGAGGTTTGCAAGTATCTAATCTGAGAGCATTATTCATTTCTTGCTGCTAATTGGCTGCTGCTCAGTAACACATCTCTGGCAGAGGCACCAGCGTTCCCACATCATCACAGGTTGCCACACCATGTGTAGCTATCTCAAAGGTTCTTGGTTCTGTTCTTCTTGAAGCCATAAGATCCCTAAGATGCTGACAAAATGCCCTGCACCTCCTAAGGCTTTATTAATACACTGTTTTATTGAATTAAATTATATAACTGCAAAAGACAGAGGATATTTAGGACTTAAACTATAAATATAAATATAAATATAAACATTTATAAGCATTTTTTACCACATCTGAAATTTGCAGTTTCTCACGATTCACAGGTGCACTAGGAAGGTAAAACCTTGTGAATTTTGGAGGTCCACTGTATATAACTTTGATTTGTTTTAGATTTTATGTATAACTATAAATCTTGCACCTTACCGAGTTTATCATTTCCTATGCTGTGGTAGATGCTATTGTTATTACTCATTGTACTACTTTGTCAAGGTGACATAGTTGTTGTGATCAGTTGTTCTTCCTTGTATGCCAATACCAAGACTGTCTGGGGGTACCAAAGAACTGGGTGCTAGGTCAAATAGGCAGCAACTTCTCAAGCCTAATAAATTGAAGAGGCAGGATCTTAGAACAGACTCAAAAGCCAAAACCCAGCTACACCTAGAAGACTTTTGTGAAAAGTTGTCATTTCCCAAGGAGGTCTCAATACTGGTAAAGTATTGAGTACTTACCTACTATAAGTAATTTACAAGCATCAATGCAGAGACAAATTTTAAAAAATAGAAAGATGCAACCCCCCACCTCCAACTCATCCGAGGCAAATCCGAGGGGCACTGAGGTGGAAGAAATCAAAAGCCATCCCAGATCAACTTTCTGAAATGGGAGCAGTAGAGTACCAAGGCAGATGAATGAGTCTTTAGAAAAAACAAATCAAAAATAATTTCTCAGATAACTAAAGAGGTGATGACCACAATGAAGGATCTGCTTGGCTGAATTTAGAGTAGATGCAGATAAACAAATAATGGAGCTTAGGAAAGTGATGGAAACAATGAAAGCCCAACATAGGAAAGACCTGGATTCCATGAAACAAATTCAAACAGATATCCAGGAGATTAAAAATTCTATTGAAAGTATACACAGCAGAGTCATCCAACGTGAGGACAGAATATCAGATTTAGAAGAGCAGTTTGCAGTTAGCAATCATCAAATGAAAGACTTCTTAAAAATAGCAAGGGACCATGAAAAATCAATCCAATAGCTGCTAGATGATCCAAAGAAGAATAACATTAGATTAATTGGAATCAATAAAAAATCTGGAGATAGCACAAAAGACATAAAAAAAATCTTTCCACAGTAGTGGCAGAAAACTTCCCAAGCATAGAAAAAGAACTTGACATACAGATAAGTGAGGCCTATAGAACTCCAATTAGCCATAATTAGAAAAAAACTACACCAAGGCATATAATAATCAAGATTTCAAAAATTCAACACAAGAACAGATTAAAAGATGTAAGAGAAAAGAAACAAATCACCTACAAAGCAAAGCCTATTAGAATCACAGCAGACTTCTTAACACAAACCCTTAAGTCAAGGAGAGCTTGGAGGGAAGTGTTTCAAGCCCTAAAAGAAAACCTCCAACCCACACTGATGGTACTCTGCAAAATTATCTTTCACAACTGAAGGAGAAATAAGATACTTCCATGATAAAGATCACCTGAAGAAATTCATGACCACCAAACAAGCACTCCAAAAAGTTCTGAAGTGTATTCTAGAAAAAGACAACAGTCAACAATTCCAAGAATCCCAATAGAAGGCCAGTGAGATAGCTCAGTGGCATAAGTGCCTGCCTGGCAAGCGCGAGGTCCCAAGTTCGACTCCCAGAACCCACATATGAAAAAAGGGCCTGTGACATCGCTCAGCGGCACTGGCGCCTGCTGGCGTGCGAGGTCCTGAGTTTGATCCCCAGTACCCCCTACCAAAAAAAAGAATCCCAATAGAAATATTACAAAGAATCAACAACTGGGATCTCATCTTATTAAAAAGCTTTTGCACAGCAAAAGGAACCACCATCAGAGGGAAGAGACAAACGAGTGTGGGAAAAAATTTTTATCAGCTACTCCTCAGACCAAGGACTAATATCTAGAATATATAAAGAACACAAAAAATCAGAACCCCCCAATTTAAAGACCCATTGCAAAAATGGGAATCTGAAATGAATAGATATTTCTCAGATAAAGTAATATAAAGAACAAATAAATATATGAAAAAATGTACATCACTGGTCATTCAAGAAATGCAAATTATGGGCAGGGGATATAGCTCAGTGGCACAAACACCTGCCTGGCAAGCACAAGATCCTGAGCTCGATTCCTGGTACCAAAAAAAAAAAAAAAAAAAAAGAATACTTAAGAAATGCAAATGATAGCAACAATGAGATTCCATCTTACTCCAGAAAGAATGGCTATCATCAAGAAATCAACCAATAATAATGCCGCTAAGGCTGTGGGGAAAAAGCAACCCTTCTCCATTGTTGGTGACACTGTTAATTGGTACAACCAATATGGATATCAGTATGGAAATTCCTCAAAAAACTACAACTAAAAGTTCCATTTAACCCAGCTATTCCCCTCCTAGGTATCTTCCTGAAAGAGTTAAAATCATCATACCACAGCAAAATATGCACATCCATGTTTATAGCAACACAGTTTATTTTAGCTAAATCTTGGAAACGGCCCCGATGCCCATTAACAAATGAATGGATAAAGAAAACGTGGGTTTTATATACCATGGAGTACTACTCTGTCATAAAGAATGATAAACTTCAGACATTTTTAGGTAAATGGATGCACCTTGAGACCAAACTTTTAAATGAAACAAATTGGACATGTATGTTTAAATATCAATTGTTTTTCTTGTGTGAGAAACCAAAAAGTTAAATAAGGACCAAAATGGATGATAAATATTGGGAAGTAGGAAGACAATGTTCAAATGGGAAGAGGAATAAGGGAGGGGAGAATGAGAAGGGAAGGAAGGGAAAAGGAGAAAAAAGAATAGAAGGAAAAAAATGGAAACAAAGCTTTTGTAGATATAAAGAGGAGACAAAAGGCTGAAGGGAGGGGAGGGGAATGGGAAAAAGAAAAGGGTAAGAATATATAAGGTACAGATAAAAATTCCCTATGATGAATGTGATTATTATGTATATCAAAAGTGTACCAATAAAATTAATTTAGAAATAAATAAAATGCACTTTTATAGGCTGGTGATACAGCTCAAGCTCAATGGTCGAGAACTTACCTTGCATGCACAAGGCACTGGGTTCAATACCCAGCACTGTTACAGTTGAATGGGCCATTAACAGTCCAGTTCTTGTGTACCATGAGGAAAGAACTGCCAAGCCCGCACCCAATAGTGCACAGTAAGTAACTACATTTATTGAAGATCACGGGAAAGGTAGTGGCAGCAACAGGAAATGGGAAAAAGGGGAGAAAAAGGGCCAATAACTCAGGCTTTCAGAATTTAAAGGTCAGACCTCTCTGGCTTTGGATGCTTCCCACTGAATTTCCCTGGGCACCAGTACTCTACTGTCTAGGGCATGGAGATCTCTGAGGCTTTTTTTTTTTTAATCTCTCTTAGGATAATGAAAGCAGAAATAACTGTTGGGTGCTGTTTACAGTTAAATGGAGGGAAAGGAGTGAATCTCTCACCTCTTTTGTTTTCTATCGTATTAGCACCACTTTTTTTTTTTTGCATCGGAAATCGAACTCATGACCTCACACTTGCCAGGCAGGCACTGTGCCACTGAGCTATATCTCTGGCCCTTGGTTTTTATTTTTGAGACAGGGTCTCACTATGTAGCCCAGGCTGGCCTTGAACCCTTGACCTCATGTGGATCCTCCTGCCTCAGCCTCCCTAGTGCTGAAAATGCAAAGGTGTGCCACTATGCCTGGCTTAGCACCACAATTTTTTTTTAATTCATTTTTATAAATAAAACACAGTATATAATTTTAGTAACTAGTAAATAATTATATTAATATATTTATATCATGTTTTATACTATTAAGACATTTATTGAAAAGTACAATAGCAATTACTAACACAAAAATGTAAGATTAATAAACATATTTATACTCCATTGCATATGTATAGAGAATATAGAGAATACCCAAAATATTTTTATCATAAGTAATTGTTTTCCCAAACAAAGTAAATTGGATATTTGTCTGGTGATTTCAGGCAGAAGGTAACATAGGTAGTTTATATGTTTCAAGAAGTCATATACCTCATACAAGCAAAAACCCTAGTATCCAAATTATAGGAGTCTATTTGAGGTGCTGTAACAAAGTAGCATAAACTAAGTTGTTTATGAACAATAGGATTTCATTCCTCACAGTCTGGTTACTGTAAGTCCCCTATCAGGGTGCCAGCATGGTCAAGTTCTGGTGAAAGTGCTCTTCTGGATTGCAGACAGTCAACTTTTCATGGCATCCTCACACGGTGGAAAGAGGTAGATAGCTGTCTGGTTTTTATAAAAGCACTAATCCCATTTATGAAGGCTACACCTTCCAAAGACCATACCTTCAAATACCATCACATGGAGATTTAGGTTTCTACACATGAAATTTGAAACATTCACACTATTGCACAAATCTCTTGACCCATCCTCAACTTATTAGGACTTTGCTCATCCCAGCTACAGAAACTCATCTTAAAATCCATGACATTATCAAAAAGCAAAAACCGTGATAGCTATTGACAAGATGCATTTTTTCCACTGACCCATAGTAGTCCCTTAAATGCTAAGCATTTATAAACAGATGATATGAGAGGATTATAAAAACAAAGATGTAACTTCTGTTTCTTCCCTGATGGGCAAGAAGTCATGTGAGATGAAGAGATGATATAGGTTTAAAATGAAAAACAAAGCTGGGCCTGGTGGTACATACCTGTAGACCCAGGACTTGAGAGGCTGCAGCAGGAGGATCGCTGTGAGTTCAAGACAGCCTAGGCTACATGGTGAGTTCAAGGCCAGCCTGAACTACATAGTAAGACCCTGTCTCAAAAAAACAAAACAAAACAAAACAAAACAAAAACACCTTGAATGATATATCCTTCATGGGAAGCAAGGAGAAATTTTGAAAAGGTAATAAGAGATCTTAGCAGAGGTTAAATTTCTTAAATTACTCAAATTATTAATTACTACAGTGAATTCTAGGTAAGGAAGAAATTCATTTGAAAAAATAAACATTTAATTGATTCTGAGCAAAAAGTGATGAGTCAGTAATTGATTAGTTATATGGGAAATGTTGATGCAGGAAGTAAGGAGAATGACTGAGATCTAGTGTATTAGTCTATGTTAAGAACTAAAAAATCACTATAATTTCCCATCTGCTACTGTGTCAATGTAGAAAGACTAGTTTTGAAATATCAATAATGAAGAGTACTGTGCTAAGAGCTTCCCCAGACTACCTCAATTATTCTCACAGCAACCTGTTTGGATCCTCTTGTTATCCCAGAGTTGGTATGAAGACTATTTTAAAGCAAAGACACTTGAGATTCAACAAATCCAGAAAAAGCCTTTCCAGAGCTTATCTTATCTAACTAAAGACAGAAAGTACTTGGAGTGAAGCGGCCATAAATCTGTCTAGGGGAATCTTACTGGCCAGAAGGCAGGCAAGCCCATTGGCACCTGCATAAACAAACTTACCACAAACTGTACCTTTCCTTTGTAAACCTAAACACTCATTTGCTTTTCCCATAGGAGCCTCCTCCACCTCCAATACAAATCCCCAATTTCAGCTATCTGGAGAGTCCCCTTTCTTTTCTGTTTTTTGTGGAAAAAAATCTTCTTTTCTTGCCAGTTTCTCTTTTGTCCATTTAAACCACAGATCCTCAAGAAACAAACCTAAGAAGGTAGAGGAAAGGTTTTTCCTCTCTAATAAACCCTGTGAGGTAAATAATCTCATCTTCATTACAGACATGGGAAAACTTAGACTCACAGAAGATAGGAAACTTGCCCAAGTTCACTGAACCAGCGAAGATTCAAATGCAGGGCTACACTGTAGCAGAGTCTATGCCAGTATCACTTCATTAAATTGTTCATAGAGGCTATAATAGCCATGAATATTGTCAAATCTCAAAAGATATTCTTCTGGGACTTCAGGTATAATTCAGTGGAAGGGTGTGTGCTTATTATGCACAAAGCCTGGATTTGATCCCCACCTCTGCCAAAAAGGAAAAAAAGAAAAAGAAAACAAGAAACTACCATATGCTTTCTTAATCCTGATTGTTTTGATATTTACTAGGAGGAACATTATTTGGGTCATTGCAAGTTTCACACAAATTATTTGGTAAAAAAACAACAATAAATAAAGCATTTAGCTTTTTAAAAATTTCCTTCACAAACCAGTTTCTAAGGTTAGTATGTTTAATTCACTGGAAAAAAAATTCCTTACATACAATTGAAAAACTGACTCAAGGTAAAAGAATCCAGCTTAAGTAAGATTTGTAGTTTGTCACATGTCAGTAATGAGGAAGTTGAGCAGACAATACACAAGATATAGGCCAACCAGAGGTCATGAACAACCAGGCATGCTCCAACTTCAAATAACAGGAGAAATGGCCCCATCAGCCCTCACTAGCCATCTCAAAGGAAGGGAGCTAGCCAGGATCCTAGAGAATGGATTGCAGCTCCCAGGAAGACCAGGGTTGTCAGGGGAGCCTGGGGATAGGAGAGAAAGGGAAATGAGTTGGGGCTATAAGGGAAGAAAGTTCCTGTGACAGACAAAGCAAGGCAAGAAGCTTGTAAAGCACTAGAGTAGGTAGTATCAGGGAGCTAACTGTGTTAAAGAAGCCAGTACAAATAGTACTACCTCCCTCCAGGAAAAAGAGTTGGGATGAACTAACATAGCTAGAGTCACAGGCCCTTTTTTTTTTTTGAGAAAGGGGTTTCACTGTGTTGCTCAGGTTGACCTTAAACTTGAGACCCTCCCACCTCAGTCTTCCAAGTATCTGGCATCACAGTTATGCGCAACCAAGCTTAGCAGTTCCAGTTCATTCTTATGCAAAAAAGATCAAGATACAGAAAATACGTAAAGTAGAATATCTCTCTCTCTCTCTCATCTGTCTTTTTTTTTTTTGTGGGTACCGGGGGGTAGACCTCAGGACCTCGCGCGCCAGCAGGCGCCTGTGCCGCTGAGCGATATCACTGGCCCTTTTTTTGTGTGTGGGTTCCGGGAGTCGAACTCGGGCCCTCACGCTTGCCAGGCAGGCGCGTGGGCGCTGAGCCATCTCACCGGCCCTCTCTCATATGTCTTTCTCTCTGGCAGTAATGAGGATTGAATCCAGGACCTCACATGTGCTAGGCAAGTGCACTAGTACTGACACCCCTTTTAATATTCTCTTTTGAGGCAGAGTCTTGCTAAGTTGCCCAGCCTGGCCTTGAATTTGCAGGCCTCCTGCCTCAATTTCCCAAGTGGATGGGATTTGCAGGCTTGTACCACCATACATGGCTATATTTGTTTTTAAAATTCTAAAAAATGGAACCTGGAGTTATAGTTCGGTGTTAGAGTGATTGCCTAGCATACACAAGGCCTGGGTTCTATCCCCAGCACTGCCCCTACCCTGTCAGAAATCTACAAAATGGCATACATTTCCCAAGAGTACACATGAATGTCCCTTTGTATATGTACATTAAAAAACTATTATATCATGGAAACAAACAAAGGTACCCAAATGAGAATAATCAGAGGCTATAACAAGGAAATCAGACATCATTACCTGTTTTTGGCAGATTCAAAGGCAGGCAGAGGAGTGGTGAAAAGAAGCTCTATCATAAAAAAGACAGATGGTTTCAGGTATGCTATAATTGGAAACTGTTGGTATGGGAAGCTAAATGAGGGCTAACTAGAAGTAAGTCATTGCACGTGATTGGTTTGGGTTTCTCTGGTTAGTCCTGAGTTGGAAGCTGACAGTCACTGACCAAGCTTTGACATCTCCAGACCAACTGCTTCAGAGCTAGTGGTTTGGCTGCTGTAGATTTGTACTAGGGTTCTGTTGACATACATGGTCTGCCCATTGTCCACTTACATATTTATGTTCCCAACATACAACAAAATTATATAAGTGATTACCCTTTGTAAGGGAGGAAGCTATATGGTCAACAAAGACAAATTTGTAACTTTTAAATTTTTTTACATGTATAATTTTGTAAAATTCTGATGCAAAATGGCAGAAGAGTGGCAGTTATTCATAATCCTCACAACACTTCAAGATAGGTCATATTCTTATTTTATAGTTGTAGAAACTGAGACACTAAGAAACTAACCTACCTAAGGGCACACAGTTGATAAACAGCAGACAGAACATAAGTGCAGGTATATGCATCTCATCCTAATCGTTACTTTTGCTCATGCTGCTACTCTTTACAGAAGTATAATTATGGCTAACACTAAAAGAGAGAATAGACATTTGCACTGCTTATGAAGGCTAGCAGAAGACACACTGGATTAGGACCGTATTGACATCTATCTATTGATATGGTATTAGTACTCAGCAATGGCTGCAGCCAGCTAGTCTGTAATCCCAACAACCTGGGAGGCTGAGGCAGGACTGCAAGTGAGACTCTATCTAAAACTAAAAGTAAAAAAGGGTTGGGATGTAGCTCAGTGTGAATGCCTTGTGTTCAGTCCCCAGTATCTTCCGTTGATACTGGGCGAGGGGGGTGGCTGCAGCCCTTTGCAAATTAACTTAACCAAAGTTATTGCAGTCCTGCCTGAACTATTACAAGTCTGATCTTTTGTACTTCCAGAGGGAAGCTTTGGCTTTTGAAATTATGGCATTTAAAATATTGTTATAACTGAGAAGGTACAGTAGCATGGAACTTCTGTGTATCTTTCAGAGAATTCCTTTTAGAGCACCGAATCTATTACCTCTATTACTGATGAAATGGTGTTAGCCAATTTCTCATCCAGGAGGTACTGCAGAATCCATAGCCCGCACTGGGTTACTATGTAAATCACTGAAGTAATTTTAGGGCAGAGAAATAGCAAAAGTATTTACAGGTATTAATCTGTTTTCTCTTGTGAATTTGACAGTTACCTAATGTAAAAGTTGCTTTAACAAATTCACAGGTCACCACAATCTGTGATTCCAATTAAAGATTTAAGGGAGTTTCAATACTGGTTTGCACTTCTTAAGCCAGAGGTAAGTATAAAACTTAGAAAAGTTTTATAAGGTCAAGATAATCAAAGTTAAGTTAGCTACATGAACATATGAAAAATAGTCAACTGGTTTAGAACATGTTTCAAATATGCAGGAAATGGGTCTGCGGTACCTCCTAGATAAGAAAAGGCACATTAAAATCATCTGGAGGGCTTAAAAATCAGTTTCAATGGCTTGCCCTCACCTTAAGAAATTTTGATATAATTGGTAGTGTGTCGACATTAGTATTTTTTAAAAGCCCACCAGGTGATTCTAATAGGCAGCCAGCATTGAAAAGCACTGCTGTGAGGCCTGTTGGCACACACCTGTAACCCTGACTACTCAGGAGACTGACGTGGGAAGATCAAAAGTTCAAGGCCAGCCTAAGTAACTTAGTGAGACTATCTCTAAATGAAATTTAAAAAGGGCTAGGGTTAGGACACTTGCCTAGCCTATGTGAAGCCCTGGTTTCAGTCCCTAGCTCCTACAGAAGAAAACAGAAAAGAAAAAGAAAGGAAAAATAGCGGGAGAAAAAGCACTGCTGTAGATTAAGATGATTAAAATGAAACTAATTTTATGATGCAATTGTTCAATCTGTTTGCTAGGATACTGTCCTTTAGGAAATCATTTTCCCCTATGGTATGAGGGCCTGGTGAGGCTAACTCTGCTCCTACCCACTCATCATTAGTCCAAGCGGTGTGCACAAACCCTTGAAATGATCAGTTCAGGCAGACATATGATTTGGGCAGAGCCTGATGAAGACCTCTCTCAGAAGTTCCTGCCAACAAATGGGAAGGAAATCCTCTTCCATGACTGTCAGGTGGAAAGGCAATATCAGGAATGGCTAATGATGTTTTTTTGGTGTTTTGCTTTTGTTTGTCTGCACAGAGGAATTGTTCACCAAAAGAAAAGTAATGCTAACATGCAAATAGAAACAGGCTGGCCATGATAGTTCTCTCTTCTAGTCCTAGCTACTCAGTGGGCAGAGGCAGGAGGATTACTTCAGGCTAGGAATACAAGACTAGCCTAGGGTGACATAGCAAGACACTGCCTCAAGGTAAAAAACAAACAACAAAAATAAAGAGAAATAGAGACTTTATTTTTATTTAGTAAGTATTTATTTATTCTATGTGTCAGTTAGAAATAGAAAACTGGTATTGAGCTCCTGGATCCTTCATTACAGTTTCTGTTAGATAGGAGTTCTGTGTGTGTGTGTGTGTGTGTGTGTGTGTGTTGTTGCTGTTGATCATGATTTTTTTTTTCCAGTACTGGGAATTGCAGGGACTGTTTAGCTCTATCTCCAACTCTTTAAATTTTTGAGTCAGGTCTTGCTAAGTTGCCCAGGCTAGCCTTGAACTTGCCATCCTCCTGCCTCAGCCTGCAGAGTAGCTGGAATTACAGGTGTGCATCAACATGCGCAGCGAGTTTCTGTTAGATGTTTTACAGAACCAGCATAAGCTATTTCACGCCAGCTTGAGGTGTTTCTGTTACTTGCAACCAAAAGTGTCCTGACTAATGTAATCAGGATTAAACATTTTCTTAACATCAGAACCAATTTTTGAAATCTAGGAACGGTTTGCTTTCCCCTCCTGTCTTCTAAATCATGGTTTAAACAGTTTTTATGAGCGTGAATTACAGCATACACAGAAAAGTGAGCGACACTTCACATGTAACCATCACCTTACCCATGAAATATAACTTCAACAGCGACTCAGAGACTGGCTTGCATCGTCTACCATGCACTAACCTGTCTGTACTCACCGAAGGTAATCATTGTCCTGACTTTTCTGGTAATCAGTGCCTTACATTTCCTTATCACTTTACCACTTAATGATGCATGCCTAGACACAAGAAATGTTTTGCCTGCTTTTGAATTTTACATGATGAGAATTATGTATATATGTAATGTTTGGCTTCTTATATTATGATGTTTGTAATTTATTCATGTTCTTGCATATAGCTATAGTTCATTCCTTTTCTTTCCTGTAGAATATTCTACTATATGAATGTGACTGTTGCTAGACATGGAAATTTTCCCCAGCTTTTGGCTATTATGAATAATACTGGTGTGGACATGCTTCTACATAACTATTGGTACACATGTGCAAGCATTTCTGCTGAGTACATACCTAGCAATAGAATAACAGACATAAAATACAATTATGGCCAATTTAATAAATACTGCCAAACTGGTTTCCTAAGTGGTCATAACAAGGTACATTTCGTCTAGCAATAGAAAAATGTTTTTTGCTGTATATCTTCATCAAAACTGTGCAGGTGTGTTGTGTAGCAGGTTTTCCTTTTGGTTTTAATCCAAATTAACATGGGTACTAGTGACATTAAGTATTTTTTATGTTTATTTTTCATGTGTATATCTGTTTTGTGAAGTGCCTGCCAAATCTTTTGCCTCTTTTTCCATTGTTTGTTCATTTCCATATTGATCTGCAGGGATATTTTCTGTGTATATGGATATAAACTTTTTACTACATGTATTTCAAAATATATTCTCCCAGTTTGTCTCGATGTTTCTCTTAATGGAATATTTTATGAACAGAAGGTCTAAATTTTAATGTCTAACAATTTTTTTCCTATTTAAGAATTCATTGTCTACCATGAGTTCATAAAATTCTTTTTTTGCTTATTTTGTTTTGAGACAGGGTCTCACTATGTAGTTCAGGCTAGCTTGAATTCACTATGTAGCTCACGCTGACCTTGAACTTGAAGCAATCCTCCTGCCTCAGCTTCCTGAGTGCTAGAATTACAGGCATGTACCACAATGCTTGGCAAAATTTTCCTTTATTATGTTCTGGAAGGTTTGCTATGACACTCACATTTAAATCTAATATCCAACTCAGA
Organism: Erethizon dorsatum; assembly: GCA_028451465.1. NCBI lineage: Eukaryota > Metazoa > Chordata > Mammalia > Rodentia > Erethizontidae > Erethizon > Erethizon dorsatum. The sequence continues at coordinate 79,370,340 of CM051838.1, read as the reverse complement.
TGATGTTTGTGTGTAATGTGAGGCAAGTAACACTTATTTTCCATGTGGAAATCCCATTGCAAAGTACCATATACTGAGAAGACCCTTCTTTCTCCACTATATTACTACAGTACGCTTTTTGTAAATCAAGTGCACGTGTATGGATGGCTTTCTAGGACCTTAAATCTACGAGATAGGTCTATTTTGTGCCAAAATGTTACAGTCTTAATCACAATGGCTTTATAATAAGTCAAGGTATCTGTTCAAACAAGTCCTTCCACCTTATTTTTCATGTGTATTTTTATTCATAGGCTTTTGCATTTCCATATATATATTTTAGAATCAGCCTGACTTTTGTCCCACTTCTCATCCCTCTTAGGCCTCTCCTAAAAAAACAATTGATAGGTATTTTTATTGGAATTATAGTGAATTAATTAATCAATTCAATAAGAATTAATTTGTATAATATTGTCTTCCAATCTATGCACATGGTATATCAATATTTCTTCTAAGCCTCCTTGAATGAAATTTTATAGTTTTCTGCGTGGAAACTTTGAACGTCTTTAGTTAGATCTATCCCATGATATTTTTAAATGGTGTTTTAAATGGTAACACCTAAAAATTATCTTCCTGATTTTTGCCGATATCTAGAAATGTAACTGATTTTTGCATATCAGTCTTGTATCCAGCAAATTACGAAGTCATTCGGGTTTTCTACAGATCACAGTGGCACTGATGAGCTGGAGGTGGGGCTCAGTGGCGGTGCTTGCCCGCTACGCCAAGGCCCCGAGTTCAGTCTCCTGTGTCCCACATACACCACGGCATCTTGTACAAGGACAGCTCTTTAAATTATTCATTTCAAGTAACATTTTTGTTTCTATTTTACATTATCAAGGACTTCTAACACAATGTTGAATAAAAGTAGTGATAGTAATCTCTCTTCCTATTTCAAAAGGAAGCCTGTAATGTTTAAGTATAAGGCTTGCTCTGAGTTATTTTCATAGATGCTTTACGTAAAAGAAGTTCCTTCTACTTGTAATTTATGGTATTTTAATCACAAATGTTGAACATCTTTTCTGTAACCATTGATATTATTACACACTTTTATCCTGTTAATGTGTTGTTATAGGGATTATCTTATTTCTCTTTTATTTATTTTTGTACTTTATTTATATATTCCTGTGCTGCTGGCATCAAACTCAGGGCCTTGTACATGCTAGGCCCTTAATTCATGAAATAAGCCCATTTTATTATGCATAATCCTTTGCATTAATATTTACATATTATGATATCCTATGAATATGCACAATTTTATGTTAATTAAAATCAATCAATAACATTTATATATTATCTATGAGTAACATTAACTTTTAATTCCTTTCTTATTTTCTGGTTGGGTTTAAGTATTAACATTATGCTGCAGGCCGGTGAGATGGCTCAGCGGCATAAGCGCCTGCCTAGCAAGCGCGAGGTCCTGAGTTCGACTCCCGGAACCCACATAAGGGAAAAAAAGGGTTGGTGATATCGCTCAGCAGCACAGGCACCTGATGGCAAGTGCGAGATCCTGAGGTCAACCCCCGGTACCCACAAAAAAAAAAAAAAAAGATTATGCTGGTCTCAGAAAACAAGTTGGGTAATGTTCTCTTTTTCCTTCTCTGAAAGATTCTGTGTAACATTCAAGTATTACATCTTTAAATGGATCTTGGACCTGGATTTTCCAGTCAGTGAATGTAGTATCTAAATATGTCCATTACGTCAAGTTTGCAAATCCTATTCAAATCTACTCTTGCTAATTACACACACGGGTGCACACACACACACACACACACACACACTTTAAAATCTGCTTGTTCTGCTACTAAGAGTTGTGATGAAATCTATTATGATTTTGGATTTGTTTGATTCTTCTTGTAGTTACACTGTTTCATGTGTTACATATTTTGACACTATATATATTAGATACTGTCAGGGGTCAGAAAACTGTACCTCCCAAAAGCTGTTGTTTTTTTGACATGCTGAGGAAATCTGATGAAAAAGAAAAGGATCTCTGTAGTTTCATCTGTGTTAAAGCCAGGCTGCAGAAAGGCATAAAATTTTCTCCCATGATGACCCGAAATCCCTTTATCTATCTCAGAAAAGAATGATTATTCACAAGCCCTCAAAACTGTTTACATGCCTCTCCTCCCAGCCTATAGAAAAAGCTATGTAAGTTTGGAGTGAAGCTGGACGGGAGAGGTACTCACGGTTCTGTGATCCTCTGACTCCTCTGGTATGCCAATAAACTTGTATGCCTTTTCTGCTATTTAAACTTTGTCAGTTTATTCCAGTGAAACTCCAGAGGGCACAAGAGAAATTTCTCTTTACCCCCTTACAGTACAAATATTTCATATTTTCATGGTGGAGTAATACTTTTTTTCCGGTGCTGAGGATTGAACCCAGGGGCTTCTTAGCTACATCTCTAGCTCTTTATTTCTTGTTTTGAGACAGGTTTTGCTGTTTCCCAAGTTGGCTCACACATGCAATCCTCCTGGCACGTCTTGAGTAGCTGGGATGACAGCTGTGCACTAGCATGCCCAGGTTAGTTAACAGTTTTATCATTATGAAGCATATATTTTATTTCTATAAATGTTTATTACCCTTAAGTTTATTTTACCTGCTATTTATATAATGACTATCATCCCTTTCGTTAATATAACATATTTTCATATCTTTTTTACTTTTAATCTTCTTTGCATCCTCATAGTTTAAATATCATGCATATAGGCTGAGAGCATGGGTTAAGGATGCACAAGGCTCTGGGTTCAATGCTCAGCACTCTGTAAATAATAAATAAATACATAAATACATGTCTGAATAGTTCAACATTGATTTTGTTGTCTATTTAAGTGTTTAGTTTTTTCACATTTAATGTAATTACTGATATATTTGTGTTTAAATTTACCATTTTATGAAGTCCTTTCTATTTATCTTATCTTTACTTTCTTGTTCTCTTTTCAACTAGAATTTTTATTGCCTTTTGCCCTATGAATTATCATGGAAGTTATATACACTTTTATGATACTTTTAATAATCTTCTTTTTAACTTATCAGAGTCTACTATTATTTAACAGATTCACTTTCTTCCCAGATAAGTCAAGGTCCTTAGAAAACTCTTTTAACTCCTTTCTGACTTGTATGTCATTTTTCTCAGGTATTTTAATTCTCACTGTACTTAAACTCAAAACATTATTACTCCTACTACTGGGGATTGAACTCAGGACCTTGCGCCTGCTAGGCAAGCACTTTACCACTGAGCCACATCCCCAGTGCTTTATTAAAATTTTATTTTGAGACAAGGTTTTACTATGATGCCCAGGCTGGGCTTGAACTTTCCATCCTCCTGCCTCAGCATCCCAAGTAGCTGGGATTACAGGTATGTGACACCACACCTGCACATTATTATTGCTTAATACTGTCAATACATTTGCCCCCAATATTTAGGTGCATTGTTCTTATTTCCTTTCTATGTCTTTGACCTTACAGCTGAGACTAGTTTATATTGTATGAGGGACACTTTTTGGTACTGCCCTTAGCTCAGCTTTGATAGTGATGAATTCTCTCAACTTGTTTCTGAAAATGTCATTTTAAAAGGATATTTTCATTGGGGATATAATAGCTTTTTTGTAGAGTATAACCTGATACAGTATTTGTCTGATAACTCCACCAAGTAAGGCTCCCATATATCTGTCTCTACTGTTTGCATTATTTATTATATTATATAGATATATACATATATATAAGGTGTGATCAAGACATGGTGAACATTTAAATTTTAAAAGTTTATACAGTAAAAGAGACATTGTCATTAATCTCTCTCAAAATACTCCCTCTAGCTTTGACCACACTTATCCCATTGTTTTTGCCACTTTCTGAAGAAGTTCTGGAAGTCTTGTGTCTTTGCAAAGTGTGATAAAAAATATGGTGAATGCTGCTGCCATGTGTCATCCAACAGAAAGGCAGGCTCCTAAAAACATTAGAGTGTGTTCTCATCCACCTTATTAACTAAATCTGGTACTGTGCAACTTTTGGCTCCTTCCCAAAGTCAAAATGACCATGAAAGGTAAATGATTTTGTTTGTTTGTTTTTGTTTTGTTGTTTTTTGAGACAGGGTCTCACTATATAGTTCAGGCTGACCTTGAACTATGTAGCCCAGGGTGACCCTGAACTCCTGTCTCAGACAATCCTCCTGTCTCAGCCTCCCCAGTGCTGGGATTACAGGTGTGCATCACCACACCCAGCAGAAAGGTAAACATTTTGAACTAATTCAGGACATCTAGGCAGCCATGACAGCACAACTAAAGACACTCATGAATGAGGACTTCCAGAATTGCTTCAGGAAGTGGCAAGAACAATGGAATAAGGGCGTTGGAAGCAAGGGGGAGTATTTTGAGAATGGCAGTGTGTTCTGTAATTATAATAAGTTTTAAAAAATTTAAACATTAACCATATGTGTATCTGTTGTCTTGCATTCTTATGCAAAATTGCTGTAGAAATGATTTGAGGCATAGGAGGGTGTTATATTCTCTAGAATAGTTTACGATTAATTAACCCAAGTCCCTGGGAGTACCAGAAATTCAGGGTCATTTCAAAACAGTTACAGAGGATAAAATGATTTAAAGCTGAATAGCAGTCTCTAAAAATACCTGTCTCCTTCGAGTTCTCCTCTTACTCTAAGCTGTGACTCTTAGGGTCCCAACATATACGGAAAAATAGCTCATCATGATCCCTGATGGATGGGTCCTGGACTCTATCTGAGCAGCTAAGTGCTTATTCCAGGCTAAAAATCATGGGCTTGGCGCTTTGTTTCTGTTCCCTGGGGGAAAAGCAGTTCCAACTGGCAAACCATTTCCCTAGTTCTCCACCTTCCCCAGATCCTGGCCTGGTAAGGCTTTTAGTAACTTTGAGATGGCCTCACATTTTTTTGTTTGTTCTTAAACAACTTTTAAAGTTGTTTAAAATCATTCTCAAAAGGAAAATTAAAATAGTCTAACACATCAATACTAAGTATATAACCAATACAGACCTAATTCTTATTCTATTTGAGACATTATGTTCACACAAACCTTAAGAAGAATCTCATGGATAAAAATATGACTTTTTCTGAGGAATATATTATAAATTTTTAAGTAAACCCTCTCCTAAAACTCGATGTAAGTTTTTATTGTAGGCAATATGTTCTAGAAGAGATATTAACAAAAGCTATCTGTGGCCTGTTAGTGTGTCAAATGAATCAGAGCTATTTGCTTCAAGGATCAACTATTCCCAAGAGAGACAGTGAGGGTGAACTTTTTCTAGAAAACTACTTAGGAAGAGTCATTTCTTTTTATTACATAATCCTGATACCCATATTCTATCTCCAAGAAGATGTGCAGCAATATAAGCTTAATTTCATTATAGTCACGAGAAAAGAAAAGCATGCTTGACAAGCAAGATGTCACCATTTTGAGAGAAATTCTGGGGAACTTGCTAAAGCACACTACTGTAGTCATTTGGTCCCGTTATCTACGTTAGAGACCAGCAATCTGTAAGTCCACAGGCCAAACTCAGCCTAAGGACTGGGTTTCTCTGCCCTGCAAGTTAGAAATGGTCTTTGTATTTTTCAAGGGTTGCAAAAAAAAAAAAAAAAAAAAAAAAAAAGCAGCACATGTGACAAAGACCATGTATTATCTACCTCTTCACAGAAAAATTTGAGGATTTCTGCTCTCTGTCATCTAGCCAGTGAAAGTTCTGAGATATTTTACTATACTTTCAAGCTAACAGGTGGCCTGCTACAGTTTTATTGAAGACAGAAGACTCCAGGTCAGAAACAAAGGACTGTATTACTGCTGCAGCAGTCTTTTGTACCAGTTGCTTATATCCCATTTTCTATAGGGCAATATGTAGAAAGCCAGGTGACATTTGCACGCACAGTAGTTGTTACAAGAGAGGAATCCTGAGCTCAGAGAACCTGAATCTTTTATAATGGGTAGTAAACACACCTTCTCTTTGTTCCACAGGGAGATAATATGTCAATCTTTTAGGACTATTTGCTATACAAACATTCAAGAAAAGACAACCTAGACCAGTGATGGCAAACCTTTTAGAGCTTTCAATGATGGAACAGCCCACTGTGGCATGCGTGCCATAGGTTCATCACTGACCTAGACTAAACATCAGTTAATGCCTGCTTGTAAGACATGCAGAAACACACAAGACTGGTGGAAATTGTCTCTGATAATCTAAATTTCTATCTGTAACTACTACCTTCAATACGTTATAAAAGCTCTATCATTCCAAAAGCTGAGCCCAGAAATACTTTCTGAGCCCAGAAAGTATTACTTTCAGTATTCTCCTAGAGAGGAGAAAACAACTACAGTTATCATTAAGATTCTAAAGGCTGGTTACAATCTTAATATTTTTTTTTTTTTTTTTTTTTTGTGGGTACCGGGGGGACGACCTCAGGACCTCACGCGCCAACAGGCACCTGTGCCGCTGAGCGATATCACTGGCCCCTTTTTCGTATGTGGGTTCTGGGAGTTGAATTCGGGCCCTCGCGCTTGCAAGGCAGGCGCTTATGCCGCTGAGCCATCTCACCGGCCCACAATCTTAATATTTAAAAATACTATTATTCAGCTATTTTAAAAAGTCTCACATTCAGAAGGATTTATTATGGAAAGGTCTCGTCAAATGATAACCTATTCTGTATACATGTTGTCAGTAACTTGCTGACCTCTACATTTTCTTTAGTGGAAGTATGATGTTATACTATGCTCTATTCAATCTTAATACCACAATCCAAATGGTTGTTTTATAGTTACCCTAGAATGTAATGCGAATGCATATTTTAGAGAAGAAATGTAAACACTCCAAGAACAGTTTTGATCTAGTAAGTATTATAGTTCTATTTGATTTCTGCAAGTATAACATGCTAAGCAGTTTTTTCACAACACTATTAGTGTTTTGCTGTTCATAAAAATTAAGAGTTTAGGGCCGGTGAGATGGCTCAGCGGCCTAAGCGCCTGCCTGGCAAGCGCAAAGTCCTGAGTTTGACTCCTGGTACCCACATAAAGGAAAAAAAGGGCCGGTGATATCACTCAGCGGCACAAGCTCTTGCTGGCAAGCGCGAGGTCCTGAGGTCGACTCCTGGCACCCACATAAAAAAAAAAAAAAAAAAAAAATTACAAGTTTAAAATAAAAGAAAAAATGTTTTTCAAGGCTATACACAAAGTTTTGTTAAGTAAACTGCTTTTATAAAAAACAACAAACTGGGCCGGTGAGATGGCTCAGCGGCTTAAGCGCCTGCCCAGCAAGCGCGAGGGCCCAAGTTCGACTCCCGGATCCCACATACGAAAAAGGGGCTGGTGATATCGCTCAGCGGCACGGGTGCCTGTTGGCGCGCGAGGTCCTGAGGTCGACCCCCCGGTACCCACAAAAAACAAAACAAAACAAAACAAAACAAAACAAAAAAACAACAAACTGTGTAAAATTAGGAATCTTTTAGAAAATCTACATCATCTTTTAATGTCAGATATGGGACAGTTAGCAGAATTCCCTCAGTCTATTTGAAATCTTTTTAACCCTAGAACCCGTAAATATGAGATCCAGTCTGAACTAGACTGGTGCTATCATATAGGCCTAAACCGAAAAACTAGGAAAGCAAGATTACTTTGGGAACAAGATAGAATTTCATGTCTCAAATTAAATACTATGGTAGCTTTAAGTTGCTAGCCTATGAACAAAAACTGTAGATAAGGTTTGATGATACACTAGCTAATTTTACTTAGTAATTTGTAAATAACATTACAACATACAGAAAGCAAGAAGATAAATTTTAAATTCTTGATTTGTTCAGTCTTTTATTCTCATTTTGGTTAAGTATAAGTCATTTTATCTGAGAAATAAGTATGAGCTAGATTCACATGGTCTATTTTTATATATTCAAATGCTAACTCATTTAGCATTTTGATAAAATCATATTTGAACTATTCCGTAAAAATGTCTACTATAGGTTCTAGCATAAACGTACTATGTAAAAAAAGTCCAGATAAATCAGTTTATTTTATTTCATTTACTGCAAGCCAATATTTAGCCATGGATAAACTGGTATAGAACAGTGGTGGTGAAACTATGGCAAGTGTGCTGCAGCTGGCTGTCTGTTCTCACTGAAAGCTGTAAAAGGTTCACCATCACTGGTATATAATTTCTTCCAGGCTTTAATACAGTATTTCAGGTAAAATGGACCAATAATCTGAAGGAAAGTTGAAGAGAAGGTTTTCTCTACCTTCAAGAACAATCACTATGTGTGATACTGCTCTTTACTAAAAAAATGTCCCACCCTATTGACTTTTAGCATGCTTAAAGGAGGAAAAAGAAGTTATTTAAATGTTGTATATATTTTTGTCTCAACAACTCAAACTCATCACTTTCACCAGTCCATAATGGTTCCTTCTAGGAATGCTCTTACAAACTTTAAAAAAAAGGGGAAGGTTGAGCTATTTGTGTAATGTATGTGTAATTATAAATCTACAAAATGAATAGTAACTCATGAAATAGGCTTCTAAAATTATCTACAACCTGAAAAATCACAAAGAATATTAAAACTTACGCACAAAAGTTATAAACCAAGTATGACAATTAACCACAAAAGGGAAAAATATAACACATAATATGCAAAAAAGTTTCTTTTATTTACAAGTTTTACAAATCACTAAGGGAAAAAAATGCAAGAACACAATAGAAAAATAAGCAAAGGATATTAATAGGCAGTTTCCTGAAAAAAGAAAAGCAGATGGAATCATATTCAATTTCACTCAAATAAATGTAAACAGTCTATTTTTCAACTATAAGAGCAGTAAAGATAAAATATTCTGATAATACACAATGTTAGCAAACAGCAGTCTATTTTTCAACTATAAGAGCAGTAAAGATAAAATATTCTGATAATACACAATGTTAGCAAACAGCAGTTACTAGAAATGTAAACTGAAATAACTTTTGGATGGCAAGTTTGTACCACCTATCAAAATTTCTAACACATGCACTGTTAACCATAATTCTATAGCTAGGAATTTACCCAATGAATTATTCTGAATCATTAATTCTATAACTAAGAATCTGTCTCAAAAATTACAAGATACTGTGAGCAGTATATATTTACTGCTTCATGCTGGTAATGACAAAAATGTGAAAATGATGTAAATACCCATCAATTTTAGTCTGCCTGGTAAAATAAATTATTTTATATAAAATCGACCCAATATTATTTAGCATGGAAAAGAACCATACATGATGATAGAGGGAAAAACATTTTGTGTTGTGATGCACTTATATATGTGAATAAGTCATTCACAAGTTTTTATATATAGAAGAACCAAACAAAAGAAACTGTCAACTAAGTAGCTAAAGCAGAATTTTGGGAGAGGAATTAGTAGACTTTGTTCTTCATTTTATAACTTTATGTCTAATTTAAATTTTACCATATATATTTGTACACATAAAACATACATACATATATATACTGAGAACTGATCCTAGGGCTTCTACCACTGAACTACACCTTCAGCCCTATAACATTTATTTTTAAAAATAGTTTTTCTGTGATACTGTCAAATAATATGAAACCACACAGACAATTGTTCATATGCCCTAATCATTCCACAATATGTATGATACAGAATTCACATCATCCATTGAAGTACCTTTTCAAAACAATCACTGAAAAAATATAGCTTTCCATCCTATCTTTCTAGGTGTTATCTTAAAATTAATTTAAAAATAAATTCCAATACCATAGTATAACTAGTTTGTTTTCCTCTCTCAAGAAACTGTTAGCAAATACTTGAACACATGGTAAAGAACCCTAAAACTAACATTATTCTTGATCAAACCACTTAGGAAAACAATGTGTCATTATCCATGGAAAGTAAACATATACATACCCTAAGAACTAGCAATACTTTCCTAAATACATATCCTATTGAAAACATATCCACAGTGGCACTTGTACAAATATGTTACCAGCAACAGTGTTCACAATAGCAAAAACAAAAGCTAATCTGGGGTTGGGGGAGCTGACAGTGTAGTTCAGTGGTAGAGTGTAAGGCCCTGGGTTTGCTCCTCAGTACTACAATAAATAAAAGCTAACCTGGAAACCATCAAATACATTAATAATAAAATGGTTATATTAATTTAGGTATGCATATCTATATATAAGATAGTGATATATCATGAAAGTATAGGCACTAAAACGAATACACAATATGAATTAATTGCATAAACTCATGCTGAAAAGAAGACACTAAAGAAACACACATTATGAATCCATTTATATTTCAGCATAAATACATAGTCAGTAAAATCAAGGAAATAACTATCATAAACTCCCCTGGAGTGGAGGAAAAGTGTGGTAGGGCACACTTGGAGGATTTGGGAGCCTGGCAATGTTGTATTTCAAGACCTAGCTATTGACTTACACAGGTGTTTGCTTTATAATTCTCATCAAAATGTATGTGTTTGTTCTAAAGGCTTCTTCATAAATACATTATGTATCATAATACAAAACAAAATAGGGAAGGTGATGTACCTCAGTGCTAGAGCATGTGCCTACCCTGGGTTTGTTCCCTAGTATCACAAAAAGAAAAACAAAACCAAACAACAAGAAAATAAATCTCTCTCTCACACACACACACACAACCCTTATGCCATTCTGCATTAAATCAGTAGTTCACACAAATTAACATCCTACAATTCAAAGGGATATACTAAGTTTCAAAGAGCCACCCTTAGGGTTACAGAATGCATTCTAAGGTTTGGGTATTTATAATCCAAAAATAAAGTACAGGGAGGCTAAATATGGAACTGTGTCCAAATCATCATGATAAAGATCAGTACCAGTCTCAAGAACAGATTTTATATTTAGATTAGAAGATGGAATTTCTAATTATTTTTCATTATTAGATCTTTAATATTTATTTCTAAATTAGATATAGGCCATTCCTTTCAAGGATATTACATTTCATGATAAATTTTCATAAATGCCCTTAAACAACCATTTTAATGTATCCTATCATCATTACTCACACATGCCTAGTCTGTACAGAAAGAGCTTTTTAAAAAAAGTACAAGCAGTGTGTTAAAAGGCTTAAAACCATGTACTTGGGAGGAAAAAAAAGCCTCCTCTAAATTTATGCTCCTCATCCAAACATATGGGGGAGAAAGAGGAGTTTAGAACTGTTATGCTACACACACACACACACACACACGCGCGCGCGCGCACGTGCACCATTCTGTAAAGGGAAGATTCCTGTGAAATGTTAGCTCTGAGTAGGTAAATTTTCAGTTCCATGTTCAACATAATTACCATTTTAATTCTAGTATTAAAATGTTTTACAGTGGCTTCATGATCTGTATATAATTCAAAACTCCTGTTTATGCATTCTATTTTGTCTTTGATTACAGGGAAAAAACTTTTAAAAAACGTTTTATATTGGGCTGGTGAGATGGCTCAGTGGCTTAAGCGCCTGCCCGGCAAGCGCGAGGGCCCGAGTTCGACTCCCGGAACCCACATACGAAAAAGGGGCCGGTGATATCGCTCAGCGGCACAGGCGCCTGCTGGCGCGCGAGGTCCTGAGGTCGACCCCCCGGTACCCACAAAAAAAAAAAAAAAAAAAACGTTTTATAACCCATTGAAACACAGGTTTCTGTTCGCTAGCAGGACTTATCATGCAGGGATTCCACAACTCTGAGTTTTGGCTGGCTGCAGTACGGCCGGGTAAAAAAACTTTATTTCCTGTCCAAGGCCCTAGGTCGTTCAGTCTCCAGCACTGTACCTGCTACTCCCTAAAACATTCTATCTTTCAACCTCCTATATGACACATAGAGCCAAATGTCTAACTTCTGACCTGTAAGATAAGTATGTGTGTTACTGTGCATACGTGCACACACGTGTGTGTGTATGTGTGTGGTGAGGAAGCTGACTGTTTTCCATTCTCCAGTTCCCCCTTCTTACTGACCGTAAAACAGCGACAAATGAAGGCTTCCATTTCCCATCCAGAGATGGGAACCTCCCGGTGAGAATGGAGAGCTGAGAGGCCAACTTCAGACAGATCATTTCGGAACTGCCATCTCTGTGAACTGTAAGTGCCTACCTTATTTAGTAAGCATTGAAATTTTAGGATACCAAAGCAAAAATAATTATCCTAAGAGAGAATAAAAAGAAAACCTTAAAATATGTACATATTGATTTTTATTCACACGATTTTGTGAAAACAAAGGTTCCTTTAAACATTATATTGAAGTCAAGAAATTACAAAGATTTTCTAAATAGGTGAATGCCGACACTATGATGAAAAAAAACTTAATGCAACTGACAAACTAAAGAAAGCCAATTAAGTTTCAAGTTTATGTCTGCAATACACATAATGTCCTTAAAATGGTAAGTAGAAGACACCGGAAAAAACTGGCTAAAAAACACTGTATTAATACCGATTCTTGGTGGCAGGCCACAGAGACCAACTCTGTTTAACTAAAAGAGTGAGTGAATTACATGCTAAAAGGAAGAACAGATGCAGAAAGGACAACGAAAGCAGTTCTGGAGGGGCTTGATAGCAGAGACAGCTGTGTAGTATTCTCTGAGTGCTGTCATGGGAAATAAACGGGCAGGTCCTAGAAACAGACTGTACTGGACAACGATGTAAGTAAAGTTTGCAGGGGAGTGCTCTGAGGAGGTGTAAGGAAGGAAGGGAAATAAGGAAGACAGGTTTGAGCAGAGGGAGAAGCACACCCATAATGAGGATGAAGCTGAAGCTTCGGCTGCTTCTACAAGGTGCTCTTTGCTGAGACGGCCCCTCAGAGTTGTGCAACACGGGGAGAAGGTCCTTTGTATTTACCTTTAACCAGTCAGTCCCTGGCTCATTTGGTCACAATCTGGATGAGGCAGGCAAGGTCTTCCAATACCATCCTTCTGAAACACACAGGTAATTCTCCACCCCACCAAAAAGAAAAGAAAAACAGAACCAAAAACCATTTGTTATGTTTTACCAAAACATGAATAGAAACAGACATCCCAGATATAGGAAATGGATACTGTAGACATCAGTGGGCAGTTCAGAATATATAAATATTTAAAATGGGGGCTTGCTATGTTGCCCAGGCTGGCCTCAAACTCCTGGCCTCAAGTGGTCTTTCTGCCTCAGCCTTTTAAGTAGCTGGGACCCCAGGTGTATACCACTGAGCCCAGCTAAGAAATTTTTTAAAGTGTAGCCTCACCTCTAGAAGTCAAAGATCTGAAAATGAAACCATCTTTTGCTAAGGAGATTGACAAAGACTAAGGAGGATAATACTCAGAATTAGTAAGGGAATGCAGGCACTCAAATACAATGCCAGTAGAAGGATAAACTGATACAACTTTTCTGAAAGCCCATTTCACAATGTATGCCAAGTTTTAAAACAGATGTACCCTGCAATTTTACTTCTAGGAATTTGTCCTAAGGAGCAATCAATTAAGAAGAAAGATATAATAGCTGGGTGTGGTGTTGCAGGACTGTAGTCCCAGCAGGCAGGAGGCTAAAGTAGAAAGAGCCTAGAAGCTTGGGACCAACGTGGGCGACACAGTGAGATCCTATCACAAAAAGCAAGATGGAAGGAGGAAGGGAAGGCAAAGATATTCAATGATATTATTTATTTTAAAAAGGAAGCGTGGCGGCACATGCCTATAATCCCAGCACTCAGGAGGCTGAGGCAAGAGGATTGCCACAGGTTTGACGCCAGCCCGGGCTACATACCGAGTTCAAGGCCAGCTTGAAGTACATAGTGAGACTCTGTGTCAAGAAAAAAAAAAAAATAAATGAATAAAAAAGAAAATAAAACAGGTAATAGATTGAGTAAATTAGGCTAGATCTAAATGATGCAATATCAGGAAAGCATTAGAAATCATGCAGTTGCGGGCTGTAGTTCAGAGGCAGGGCACTAGCCTAGCATGCTCAAGGTCTTGACTTCAATCCTAAGCAACAACCACAAAAAAAAAAAAAAGAAAAGAAAAATCACTAAGTTACAAGACACTGTTTTATATATGGAAAGATAGTCATGTTATTAGTTTTAAAACTCACAAAAATATAGTAAGTCATTTTGTAATACCAAAACCAAAAGGTAAATATTATTTTGAGGTGATAGCATTGTATTACTTCATTTTTTCTATTTAGAAAAACATTACAAATAATATCTACTTGACCTCCTATAAATATAAAATTCTTGACATGTATTCTACAATTTTATGTTTTCAAAGACTGGCTACAATAGAGGTGGACTTTTAATTAAAGTTGTTGTTTTAGCACTGGGGATTAAACCCAGGAGTGCTGAGCTACATCCCCAGCACGTGCTTGGTCGCTCACTTTTCTCTCTCCTTCTTTCTTTCCTTCCTTCATTCCTTTTGAGAAATAATCTTGCTAAATTGCCCAGAATGTCCTCCAATTTTCAAACCTGCTGCCTTACCTTCCCTAGTAGCTGGGATTATAAACCTGTGTCACTATGTTAACTAAAATATTTTAAATAACAAAAAACATTTGACTAATCAGAGGGTTTGACACTCCAGGACATATTATGGTATGGTAGCCCTTTGCTTTTTTGTCTATTTTGGGTGTTTTGGGGTGTGTGTGTGTGTGTGTGTGTGTGTGTGTGTGTGCGTGCGCATGTGCGCGCTGGGGATAGACTCCTGGGCTTCAGGGCCTTACAAATGCTAAGCAAGTCATCTACCACCGACCTATATCGCCAACCCCACTACTCCAGTTTCAAATAAAAACAATTACTTGAACTCTAAAAACCTGTCTTTACCTTTATAATCATTAGTTTGCTTTTTTAAACTATAATATTGAACCTAATAGTTTTGGCCCACATTAAAGGAAGATTAAATTACTTGGAAAACACCCAGAAGAAAGTAATAAAAATAATTACGTGCTTAGAAACTGGGTTCCATAATGACATGTAAAAGGAAATCATTTAGAAAATAAAACTGGAAATTACCTTACATTTTCTGGGTTACCATAATCACTGAATAGGAAAAAGAGCAAAAAACTTGAATTATTGTAATAATTTAGATTGGCCACTAGAAAGGGCTCTTCTTAAATAAGTACTAGAGTGATTATCACATATCCAGTGCTATGGCTGTAAAAACTTATAACCATTAGAATGTGTCACAAAAGAAAAAAATATCTTCGCCTTAAATACAAAAGCATCGAAAGAGGAGTAACTATTAATTAATTATCCCTCAAACAGGAGCTTGCTATGTAACCATTTAAGATCCTTTCCAGGGCTGTGGGTGTAGCTCTTGCCTAGAGGCCCTGGGTTCCACCTCTACCACTGCAAGATGGGGGGGCGGGGGAGACTGTATTTATGGTTTTTGGAATTTCAGGCATCTTTATGAAATTATAAAATTACAAAAGCATCTCAATTATACTTTTTGAAAGTAAAAAATGGATTACTAATTAAGGAATACAATAGATGTTAAAAATTGTATATTTTTATTAATAGTAAAGTATAGGTATGCAATTTAGAGAGTGCATTATATTATTTGTCTCCACAATGTGTGGGAGGAGGTAAGTAAACTAATTAAGATGTGCATGCATGTTTACGGTTTACAAGTGTCAGTGTCTGAGCTGTAAACCTTTTGTGTTTTGTTTTCTTGAAAGTATAGTGCAAATGTTTCTACAGCCATTGGTACCCCCAAAGCCTCATGCCATCTTCGGTGGGGCTTTTGGACAGTGATTGGATTATGAGGCATTATATCCAACTTGCTGTCGGGGGTAGGGCCTGGCTGGAAAGGAAGGTCACCGTGGGCATGACCCAGGCAGTTACATTTCCCTTCCTGGCTCCTCACTTGACTTTCTTCTTCTCCACAGTGAGCACCTCTCCTCTGCCCTGCCCCTGTGCCATGTTGTCTTCCCTTGGAGCCAGCCAACTGTGGACTGAAAACTACCAACAGCCAAAATAAAACTCTCCCACTTTAAATTGCAGGTCTTGGGTATTTTGTTCCAGCAATGAGGAAAGTGACCAAGACAGATTTTGGTACCAAGAGTGGGGCCATTGCTATGATGCCACCTGACCATGTGGTTGAGAAGCCTTTGGAATGGTTCACAGGAAGAGTCTGGAAAGGTTTAGAGATGCGGACAGAAGCAATTCTAAAATGCTGTAAGCCAGCCATAAGGAAAGATTCTCCCTGGAGCTCAGACCAGAACCTGGATAGAAATGCAGACAATAAATACCAAGCTCAGAGCTTTCAGTTGGGAACAAAGACTCTATTGGTAGTTAGACTCCAGGTCATGTGTTTTATGCTCTACCATAAAATTCATCTACATTTTGCTCATGTCCTGAGATTTTGTGAGAAATTAAGATTAAGGGTGGCAGACTTGGGTGGGTGATATAGCTCAGCGGCATAAGCGCCTGCCTTGCCAAGCGCGAGGTCCTGAGTTCGGTTCCCAGTACCCACATAAAGGGAAAAAAAAAAGGGTGGCAGACTAATTAATCTGGCAGAAAATATTTTGCAGCTGCCTAACATTCAGGCTACGGGATGGAACTACAAGGGGCTTTTAGCCACCTTTATACTGAAAATCAAGAGCAGAAACCCCATTTGAATAAAAGTTTTCAGCTTTGCCTGAAAAAAAGCACTCACAAAGATGGAGCACAGAAGAGCTTGGTTACTGAAAAGATTAGTATTAAAAAGAAGCTGAGGGGCTGGTGAGATGGCTCAGTGGCATAAGCGCCTGCCTGGCAAGCACAAGGTCCTGAGTTTGACTCCTGGTACCCACATAAAAGAAAAAAAGGGCTGGTGATATCGCTCAGTGGCACAAGCGCCTGCTGGCGCGCGAGGTCCTGAAGTCGACTCCCGGTACCTACATTAAAAAAAAAGAAAAAAGAAAAAAGAAGCTGAGAACTTTGGATCAGAACAATAGGAAAAATAGCTTAAGGGCATGTCAGATATCACCGAGGCCCCACCCTTTGCAGGTTCAAAATTGCAAAACTGAAAGACTACTTTCAGAAGAGTGCCCCAGGGCACTGTGCTCAAGAACACCAGCCTAGGGAATTTCTTCCCTGGAATCAGTTCACAGTGCTCAGCCATCCAGGCACTCAGAGACCTCTGCAGCCAAGATACAAGAAAGCCTAGCTACTATTCAAGCTGGCAGCAGAATGCAAGAATGCAGAATGCAAGAGTTACAGGGTCATGGAGGCTTCCACCCAGAGTTCAGAAGATCTGGGCGTCCAGGCAGTGTGCCCCTGCAAGGATAGTGTGTGAAGCTATGAGAGTAAAGCCAAAAGTGCAGCGGAGACCCCAGAAAGTTAAAGAAGACAGAAACATGGAACGTCTGAGGAAACCTGCAAGGAGTGAGCAAAGGCAGCCTAAGAGAGAAGCCATGAGAGCTACAACCACCAGTAATGCTGTAGGATCAAGGCCACTCCAGCTCTTTGGAGTTCGCATCTTGCCACAGGTTGTCCTGGGTGCTGGCATGAACTACAGGATTTAATGTTTTCCCTGCTGAATTTTGGTCTTGCTTTGGCCTCACTGATTTGTATGTCAGCAGTGTTTAACTTCTTTTTTGATATTTACAGGGGCTCACAGCTAAGAGTTTGCCTTCTCAGAGGAGACTTTTAGACTTGGACTTTTCAGCACTGCTGAAAGTTTTAAAACTTTGGCAACTCTGAGAGATGGACTAAATGCAATTTGCATAAAAAGATGTGCACAAGTCTTTTGGAGATTGGGTGGAATGTTGCAGTTTACCAAATGTCTGCCCAAATTGGATCACAGGTGGGGCTTTTGGATACTGATTGGATTACGGGGCATTACAGCTGACTTGCTGTTCGGAGGCAAGGCCTTGTTAGAAAAGGCAGGTCACTATGGCATGAGTCAGGTGGTTATATTTCCCTCCCCCCCTTCCCTTGACTCCCTGTTTCCTGTCCACCATGCCGTGTGCAACGCTTCTCTGCCATGTCTCTGTGCCATGTTGTCCTGCCTTGAAGCCAGACAACTGTGGAATAAAACCTCTATAAACAGCCAAAATAAACCTCTCCTCTTTTAGATTGCAGGTGTCAGATATTTTGTAACAGCAATGAGGAAAATGACTAAAACACAAGGAGCCAGTGAAAGGAAAAAAACAGATTTAAGAAATAAGAATCATCTTCAGTCTAGAATGTTGTTCGTCTCTCCAATAAGTGGCAATAACATACTGATACTAACAACTGCTTAAAAATCTGCAACAGAAAAAAGAAGTTTACATATTACTCTAAAAATCGCTTAAATATCTCTCAAAATCAAGCAAAAAGCAAAACAAAAAAAAATTTTTTTTAAATTAAAAACTAGCCAGGACACACACAATAAAGCTATGACTTAAAAGGTTAGCACTATTTCTTTCCTGAGTATTAAAAGGTTTAAATACTCATAATGTATACAAATAGTAGGCCGCCTCATGTGTCAGGCACTATTCTAAGAACCTTATGGATGATAATTCATGCAATTCTTATAACCCTACAAAGCAGCTACCATTTTTATCTTTTACTTTACAGATGAGGACACGGAAGCACAGAACTCACATTAGCCCAAAGTCACACAATTAATAAGTAATTAAGCTGAGATTCAAGTCTGGGCGGTCTGATGCTGGAGCCCACTAAGTTATTATGTAAAAGTACTTTATATATTAATATTTGATAACAATTTTGAACTTTGAAATGTGCAAATGTTCACAGTCTGTAGTTAAAGTATAAAAATAAACTAGTACAGCATGAAAATAACTTTCCAAAAAGAGAATTTAAGTTGGAAGAGATTTCCTTGACTAGCTTTACACATGTGTAGGTAGAAGTTGAGAATAAGAAAAAAACTTTAATCAAATAAAAACTATGTTTATTTTAAATGCATTTGTCATGAACCAACTTACAATTTGGATAAGGAAAAATTGAATTAGAAAAAAAGGGCTGTCTTTTTTAAAGGTACAATTTATGACCATAAATTTAAATATTGTAGAGAGAAAAAGCACAGTAAGGTTTTGATTCATGTTTAATACTATGACTTTAAAATCTTTGTAACAGCTTTAATTAAAGAAGCATGTGATTGGGACTTAGGAAAGAAAACAAAATTACGACATTTACCTTTGAGGGTAACTTTTTTCTTTTTTCCATGATAGGATAATCACTTTATTTCTCCAGGGAAAAACCACTGACTTAGTATGTGTGCTGAATGCCAGCTAGTAAAAATGTAAAGCCACAACTAAGTAGAATGTCAGCACAGCATGTATAACTAAAACTGTTAAACAACAACAGTGAAAACCAATACAAAACAAAAACAAAGACTGTTGATTTTAAAGGTTTTATGTGTATTTGTACTTCACATTTCCTTAGTAGATAGGAGGAGTTGTACTTCTACCCAAACTTATGTCTCCTTTTGGATATTTTAGCATTCATGAAATGAGGTGTTTGGGATAACAACGTAAGTCCCGTCTAGTCATAAAATCTGAATACAATCAATAAATACATAGTACCAAGTTCATCAATATATATTTTTCCAAAGGCTGGCCTTTTGGCAAAGGGAAAAATGAGGAAAGTAAGTGGGGTCCTGCATCTTGAAACTGACAATGAGTCTGTTCTTTTCCTGGTTGGTCTCTAAATTGCCACCCAGTAAATCTGACAACCAAATGACTATTAAGAGTTAACTGAGGGAGAACTCCTGATACTGTTTCCACAAGTTTCACAAGTATATTTTGATTATTTTTCCCATAACTTTTGTATCCACTTCCCTCACTCCTCTACCATTTTGTTAGCTGATATGTGCTGCTAAATTCAATACACATTCAATGCTCATCTTTCTCAGCCTCTTAGCCCAATTTAACATAGCTGATCCTACTTCCCAATCTCTTTTCATCTCTTGTGCCACTCCTTTCAAATGACCTTTACAGAACTTTAATCATTACATGTTAGAATTACTTTTTTACTTAATCAAGTTTTTCATTTGTAAAATGGGGTAATTCTTTGATTTTCTTCATTGTGTTGTTATGAGAATTAAGATTATGAAAGAGTTTAGCTTAGCCCACTATCTAGGATATAGTCTCTAGAAATGTTAGCTATACAGGGTGATCAAAACATACAGTGTATATTTAAATTTTTAGAGTAAAAATCCTTCCCCTTGCTTCAAACACACTTATCCTATTTTTCTTAACACTTCCTGAAGCAGTTCTAGAAGTTCTCTTTCATGAGGGTGTTTATGAGCTGTGATCAAAAATATAGTGAGTGCTACTGATGAGTGCCATCCAATGAAAGGCAGGCTCCTGAAAACATTAGTGTATCCTCATCCACCAGATCTGACACTGTGTAACCTATGGCTCTTCTCCAAAGTCAAAACAACCATGAAAGGTAAAGGTTTTGAATCAATTCAGAGCATTCACGCAACCAAAAGAGGACTTCGGAAAGCGGTAAGAAAAATGGGATAAGTGTGTTTGAAGCAAGGGGGGTATATTTTGAGGGGAATTAATGACAATGTTACCTTTCAATTTTTTTTAAAAAGATAAACATTCATTGTATTTTTTGACCACACCTCATACCATTATCACTATTATCACATGACTAGATTAGTAAAATTGTGTCCTGCCTTCCTTTGCTTACTCTTCCTTCTCCATCTTTCTAATATAGGCGAAGAGTTTAATAAATATGAATGTGACCACATGTAAGTATGTCTTCCTAGAAACTTATTAATGGACTTATGTGACTTTTAAAATAAAGACAGACTCAACTCTTATTACTCTTGCTGCTTAATCCTATGCTTTAACCAAATTGACTTCAAGCTCCTTAGATATGCCATGTTCACTCCATGAGGGCTTTTGTCCACAGTATTTTCCTTCTTTGAAACCCCTCACAAGTTACAGTTTAGTCTAAGTGTCCTTCAGAATTCTATTGGAAAGTTACTTTTTTCCTAAGTCTGGTCTCTATCTTGTATTCTCATTGGCTCATATTCTCTCTTAGAACTTCCCAGTTTGTACTAATGAGTGACTACTTACTATACATTTGTGTGTTTCCTCCAAAAGACTTCTCAGATTGAGCTCCTATTACTATTCTTCCCACCCAAACATACTCTTTCTACCTTCTCCATTTCAGAAAATAGTTAACACCATTTGTCCAGTTCTTAAAGCCAAAACCCTTGGATTCTTTATTTCACGCTCCATACCCATCAGTAAATTCTGCCTCTCCGGAACTTAACCACTTACTTCTTTCTTCCTCCTCTGTACTATTACCCCACTGTGGTCAAACCCAAACTACCATTCTCCGGACTGCTGCAATAGCTTTTAGCATATCTTGTTTCTTTCTTTGCCTCTACCACTTCCTTTCTTGCCTATGTACGACATGCAGTTAAATTCATCTTTCAAATACAAACATGTATTGTTTGCTGATAGGGACATGAAAAATACGTAGCTAGGTCATTTTGTCATGGAACTTGTTGGGAGCCTTTTTCTTACTGCGCCACCAACATGGCGCGGATAGCCAGCTTCCTATCAGCTGATCCGCATTTCTATGTTCCCTTATTAGGGAAGGTTCTGGGCAGCGGGCGGATCCTTGCGGTGGCGCCCAATGGGTGTGCTATTCGTGGCAGAAGGTGATTGGAGATGGATTCCTATATAGGAGTGTCCAGGGGAGAAGGAGGAGGAAGCTAAAGAAGCTAAGGAGGAAGCTAAAGAAGCTAAGAGGAAGCTAAGCTAGGTAGGCAGAAGCTAAGCTGAGAAGAAGAAGCTGGAAGAAGCTAGCTTAGCTTGAGAACCGGCTTGGGTGCGACTTCGGTCCCTGTACAGCGTTAATAAATTGTTAATAACAAGTTCCACTTTCGTGTGTTCCTTGCTGGCAGGGGTGCGCAACAGGAACTATCATACAGAGCACTTCCACAAACCTAGATGGTATAGCCTACTGCACACCTAGGCTACATGACATTGTCTATTGCTCCTAGGCCACAAACTTGTACAACATGGTACTATATTGAATGCTGTAGACAGGTCTAAAACAATTGTTTCTGTGTATCTAAACAGAAAAAATACAGGAAAAGAACTAGGGGATAGGATTCTTTCAACTTTATTAAGATCTTACGGGACCACCTTCCTGAAACAACATTCTGTGGCACACAACCTTGTCAGATCTGTCATTCCTCTGCTGAAACCCCAGCCACCTGCCATCTCGTATGGACTAAACTGTGTCACTCCAATATTTGTATGCTGATGTTCTAAACCTCTTCATGACTATCCTGGAGATAACCCTTTTAAGAAAGTGGCCTTAAATGAGGACTTATGGATACAGCCTTGATCCAACAGACCTGGTGACTTCATGAGAAAAGAAAAGAGCTAAAGCGCACTCTAATACGCAAGGAATCACTGAGGTGTCTGTCTGCAAGCCACAAAGAGTCCTCACCCGAACCAAATCATGCAAGCACCCTGATCTTGGGCTGTTCAGCCCTCAGAACTGTGAGAAGGTAAATTTCTCTAGTTTTAGCCACCAGGTCTATGAAAGCTTGGGCTGACAAGTAATTCCACTCCCAAAGTGAAAGGCAAAGTACTGAGGTCCAGTAGTCAATGAAGTCATACACATGCTGGTGTATCATGTCCCACACTCCCAAACTTTCTGACCTTAATGGCATTTGACCTTCCCATCCCTTAAGCAGCTCCAGCCAAAATGGCCTTCATGCAATTCTATGAATACGTCAGGCATCTTTGGTCTTTTGCACTTTCTCTGCTTGAAACACTCTTTTCCCAAATATTTGCATCATTCACTTCCTCACTGTAAAGGTACGTTCTCAATGATGCCATCCTAAGGAAAATTTTACCAACCCAATCTTACACGTGTGCCATTCCATTTCCATTAGCACTTCCTACTGGCCTATTAGCTATATATTTTACCTGTTTACCTTATCTGTTCTCTCACTGGAATGAGATTCGTTAAAGGATTGCCCCTTTTTTTTTTTTTTGTGGGTACCGGGGGGTCGACCTCAGGACCTCGCACGCCAACAGGCGCCCGTGCCGCTGAGCGATATCACCGGCCCCTTTTTCGTATGTGGGATCCGGGAGTCGAACTCGGGCCCTCGCGCTTGCCGGGCAGGCGCTTAAGCCGCTGAGCCATCTCACCGGCCCAGGATTGCCCCTTTTGCTGACGGCTATATCCTCAGTGAGTAGCTCATAGTGGGCGCTCAGCATTAGTTAATAGTGAATTCCAACAGTCACGAATTAGCTTTGGAGTGGAAAGGTACCACACAGACCAACTACTAGGGTGATAATTCCCTAGGAGAAAATCGCAGTGCATTAAGGGTCCACCTGATTCTTCTTGCTTCTTTTGATTTTCTGCTAATATTACAGCTTAAGAGGGGCTTTAGATAAGCCTGGCTACATTAACCAGGAACCGTTGGTTTCTATCTCCATTTTTAGAAAGAGCTGATAAGTTGTCAAGGTCAAATAAGATCATGGTTATGACAGTTTCTTTCTTTTCTTTTTTTTGGTTTGGAAAGCTGCCCTGGTTTTTATTCACAGTATTTTCAGTTTTGCAAACTCTGATCATGCTCCAAGTGTTCCGCAAAAGTAAAAAGTAATCGGAGGAAATCACTTCTTGTCAAGCAGTGTATTTACTTAGGGCCTCGGTCAGAATGTAAAAGTGGGTTCCGGTGCTAATGAGCTGGGAGACAATGACAGTTCCTTGCATTTTACATTAGAGAAAACAGGCCTGAAGAGCGGAGAGCACCTTTTTGTTCGCGTTAACACCGAGTTCTTTCTCCCGCGAAGCGCGCAGACTCGCCGGCACGGCACCCACCGGGGAGCCCCTCGGCTCACCGTGTTCTGCGGATACTAGGGTACAAGTCGTCCCCCGGCGACAGCAACCCGACTCCCTTCCCGCGTCACTCAGCACTTTCTAAACGGAGGTGTGGACGCGTTGACACGCCCCCCGCGCCGGGACCAGGCTCGCCTCGGCGTCCCGACCCCAGGCCGCCGGCGGCGCGGAGCACAGTCCGCCTCCCCCGGGCCTGGCCGCGAGCGCGGCGGAGGGCAGGCCAGGCCCGGGGCGCACCCCGCCGGCGCCTCCGGAAGCGCCCGCGGGCCCACGGGAAAGCGCCGGCATCGCCCGCGGGGACCGCCGGCCGGGTACCACACGCCTGAGGCGAAGCCGCGCAGTCGCCCTGCAGCATCTCGCGAGATCTCCCGGCCCAACCCAACTACTGCGAGTTCGGAATTAAAAAAAAGAAAGCGAGGAGAAACCCCGGACCGCCGCGGCGCTGCCACAGCCGCGGGCGCATCAGTGGTCGGCGTGCGCCCGCCGCCTCGCCGCACCGCCCGGGCGCGGGAAGGGGCTGCGGCTGTGGGCTCGCCGCTCGTCGCGGAGACGGAAGGGGCGCTGCGGCGCGGAGAGCGCTTCCCAGGCGGCCCGGCCGGGCCCGCGCGGCAGCTCGGACTCGGTGCCGCGGGCGGCTCGTGGAGACCCGCGCCGCGGAATCGGAGTCTGCGCGCCGCTGCGGGCCGCGGTGGGCGGGCGGAAGGGCGGAGGATCGGCCGGCCCCGCCTCCCGCGTGCTGCGGCGCGAGCTCCGCCGCGGCCCCGCGGAGCCTTTAAACCGCCGGCCCGCCCGCGCCGCGGCACTCGCGTGGCGCTCGGCAGCTGGAGGCTCTCGGGCCGGCGGGCGGGTGGGCGGGCGAGCGGGCGGCGGGAGAGCGACGCCCTCACCTGGCTTTGCCGCCGCGGCCACCCCCGGCGGCCCACGACGCCCGTGAGACTCCGCAGTCCGCCGATCGCCGCGCGGCGATGGAG
Source organism: Erethizon dorsatum (assembly GCA_028451465.1). NCBI lineage: Eukaryota > Metazoa > Chordata > Mammalia > Rodentia > Erethizontidae > Erethizon > Erethizon dorsatum. The sequence goes on along the minus strand of CM051838.1, from coordinate 79,345,552 downwards.
CCGGGGCCCACGGCGCCCTCCTCTGGCGGCCCGAGGCTGGCCGCGGTGGACCTGCCCGGCGCTGCGGTGCCCTCGGGGCCGGAGGATGCTGCGGCTGCGAGCCGGGACGGCGCCGCGGCGGCCGGGGACGGGCTGGGCAGACCCCTGGGGCCCACCCCGAGCCAGAGCCGCTTCCAGGTGGACCTGGTCTCCGAGAACGCCGGGCGGGCCGCCGCGGCGGCGGGCGCGGGCGCAGAGGCGGCGGGGAAGGAGACCCCCGCGGGCGGGAAGGCCAGCGGCGAGAGCGGCTCGGCCAAGGCCAGCGAGGAGGCCAAGGGCCGCTTCCGCGTGAACTTCGTGGACCCGGCTGCGTCCTCGTCGGCGGACGACAGCCTGTCGGACGCGGCGGGGGTCGGAGGCGACGGGCCCAACGTGAGCTTCCAGAACGGCGGGGACACCGTGCTGAGCGAGGGCAGCAGCCTGCACTCGGGCGGCGGCGGCAGCGGGCACCAGCAGCACTACTACTATGACACCCACACGAACACCTACTACCTGCGAACCTTCGGCCACAACACCATGGACGCCGTGCCCAGGATCGACCACTACCGGCACACGGCCGCGCAGCTAGGCGAGAAGCTGCTCCGGCCCAGCCTGGCGGAGCTCCACGACGAGCTGGAAAAGGTGAGGCCCCCCCCCACCCCCTTCATCCCTTGGTGCACGCCGACCGCGGGAGGTGGCTGCAGACTCCTGGCTGAGGTGGCAGGAGTGGAAGCGCCGACTGGCTGGCATCTCTGGATTCAGCTGTCAAGGGTGGAATTGCAGGGGAATGTAACTTAATCTGTTGAAAGTTTGCAGCGGGTTAGGCTGGTTACATGATACCGGAGAGGCTGCATTTAACAGCAGTCTTCATCTAGTTATGTATCATCATGTACACTGTCTTTCTCGCCCAAGCTTGACAGTTACCTCTCCGAGTTACTGTGTGTGTTTGCGGCCCCAGAGAAGGGTTGAGCTGGAGGTTTAGGTGAGGACCTCTCTCGGGAGAGGGTGGGGAGCACTTACCATCTGTGTCCTTTTTAGACTGTGCTGTACAGCTTATGTACACCCCTTAGGGATCCCATGGAGGAAAATCTTAATAGGGTGTGTTTATAGTCTGTGAATTATTAAAGCTCAACTTTTTGCAGTCTTGAATATGCAAAGGATTGTAGAAATCTTAAATCTTAGGACGCGCTGTTCCTGATCATGGCATAAATCCACTTTTTGTAAGGTAAATCTTTGAGAGAGGGCTATGTCAAGCGGGAAAATTGGTTTCTCAGTGGAGGAAGTCCCGAAAGACCTTCTGGGGTCTTTGCACATGCCGTTGGAGTTTGTGAACAGAAAACCATCTCCATATATACTCTTACTGACTTTAGTAATTCTGTTTTTTAATGGCCACAAAAGACATTTCTTCAGGGTTTAAAATCATTTTTTTTTAGATAAAATGGATGATTTTGATACTAGATTAATATTTAACTTTTTTGAGTTGGGATTACTTGAAGTCTGCCTTTACCAGTGTATAATGACCACATCGATGGAATTTTATGAATATAGAGTTGATACCACGGTTTGAAATGATTCTAGTGTGAAAAAGTTTAACTCTAGTAAGTATGTGATATTCTTTGATATGGTTATTTAATCTTGTCATTTCATACAAGACCATACTCCCAACATTTGATAAAGTAATGCTCACAGTTTGAGATAATTGCATAGGTCCCAACCCTTACAGCGTATTGATTGTTTAAAAGCCTGACATCATTTAGCTTTAGATAATACTACTCCTGTTGTTCCATTGTGGTATTTTGTCATATCAGAAGCAATTTATAAAATAGTTCTTTTATTCATTCTTCTGTAGGTTCTTTCAAATCTGTCCCCCACCCCCATCTTTCAAAACTCCAAGTCTTTCTGGACTAAAGTAAATATGGAGTTGGTGATTTCCTTTTTTTTTTGAGCATTTTCACTATTAAAATATTATAAAAAGATATCTCAGGTTTATTTCACCAAACCCAAGTAGTTTAGCAGTAAAGCAATTTGTATTCACCTGTAAATTTTAAAAAGATTTTAAGTTGAAGAATATTATATACCTCAGATGTACATGATGCCTAGCAAAGTTTCTATTATTTTAAATTGAGTCTGTAACAAAACACAAGATTTTAGGTTTACTTTATGTGTGTTTGCATTTGTGTTTTTGGGATTTTTTATTCAATTGGGAGCACCTAAAAAAACGGAACACATGTATTGTTACTTAGGTGATTGAGGCTAGTCACCCGATACCTCAACCTTAGATTCTCCAGCTTTCATAGTTAATTGGGAAGCATAGGAAAAAAGTGCAATATAAGTGAAAGGCCATGTTTAGCACCTGGAACTAATGTAGTTATTATTGGCTAGTGTAGTTATTATTTTGCTCTTATATTGGCCCTTCAAAAATTACAAAGTTAAATTCTAGGGTTTAAATTTTAGAATCTCTTAATTCCTATAATGTTAGATGAACACAGCATATGAAATATTAAATTGAGAGTTTTGTTTATGCAACAGGTAGTGTTGAATTTTTATTACGTATACTAGGCAAGCTATCCACTGCTGAGCTACTCTCTCAGCCTCTACTCAGTATTCTTAATGGCCACTGGAAAAGTTGATTGGATTAACTAAAAACCACATATTAAAGGTAATTTTGTTTAGATGGATTAAAGAAATAATTGTGATATTAGGACAAGTATGACTGTGCATCTGTGTTGAAGGAGGGCTAGGCAAGGGAAGGATGATAACAAGGGTTGGCTGGATCCCCAAAAATAGTTCTTTACCCTGTCTACATTGACTCCTACTTCTCTAAAATCTCTGCTGTTTCTAGCCTTTGGTGAATATATGATATTTATGATCATTTATGATAATTATATTTAGAATTTGTATAACGTTTAATTTTGACATGTACTTTATTTTGGTCACTAAGTGCTATGGATCTACTTCTGTGCTAGGAACTATGAAAAAACAAAAGAAGCAAAAGATAAGTGCGCTAGGAACTTGTTAGGTAAAAGGACTGTATTGTCTTCCACTTTTTCTTTCATTGCTCAGCACTGTGACCTTTTAAAAGCATTTTGCCTAAATATTGAGCTGGGGGGGTGGTAAATATCCCTATTGCATCTTGCTGTATTATCAGCTCTTCTAGGACCAAGATTCAGGAGTTCTCCACTTACCAAATATGTATTAGAGAGAGTGTCTTACACATTGGCCACATGGCCTTAGTGCTGCGGAATGAAGATGATGATGCAGTATCTCAGTTAATTTTCTTGTTGCCGAAACAAAATACCAGACACCTGAAGTTCAAGGAGGAAAGGTTTTTTTCAGATCAATTTGTAGAGGTTTTAGTCCATAGTCAGCTGGCTCCAAGGCAGGGCAGCACGTCAGAGGGGTGTCACAGAGGAGAAATCATCCATGGTGTGGCAGGCAAAAGGAAGCAAGCAGCAGCAGCAAGCCTGTCTTCTTTCTGTCCCTTTATATTCCACCCAGGCTACAAGCCTATTGATTGGTTTCACCCACACCCAGGGTGGGGCTTCCATTATCCACACCCTTAATCCCAGTATGGCTCCCTTAATCCACATTCACACACCCTAATCCAGCCACCTTCAAAACTCCCCACCTCTGAACACATGAGGCTTTGGGGGGACATCTAGATACAAGTCATAACATACAGTGATTAGCAAAACAAGTACTGCCTCTGCCTAGACAGATATTAACCAAATAGTTGGACAAATAACATGGTTGCATATATTCTGTAGAAAAGTTTTTTAGAGAGGATATAGAACCTAATTTCAGTTGGGTTTTGAAAAAGAGGTTATATTGATGCTGAGACCTGATGGATAAGTTAATAGAGTGAAATGATTTTCTAGGCCAAAGAAACAATTTATATAAGGTAGTGAGGTGAAAAAGAGTGGTATATGCATCAGAAAGAGGCCTATTTGTTTTGTAGTGAAAAGCTATTGAAGAATTGTGTGAGGGAACAACACAATCAATTTTGTAAAATCTCTGGCTGTTTAATGGAGAATGGATTGGCGGGGACAAGATTGGAAGCAAGAAGACTGAAGAAGCTATCATAGTAGTCTGGGTTAGAGATAATAAGGATTGGTGGCAGAATGGATTGGATGTGACTAAATTGGTTGTGGGAGTAAGAGAGAAGCTGAGACTTAGGTTTTGGACTTGACCAACCTAATAGATGTTGGTACTGTTGCCCAATGTGGGAAAATTGGAGGAGGAATAAGTGGATTGAGGTGGTGGTGAGAAAAATTTTTGAGTAGTCTGTAAAGTTATTGGAAATTTGGAAAGGGGAGGGCAAATTATGTCTGTGTGTCTGTCTATGGTACTTTAAAGTCATGGGCAAAATTGTTTAGAGAAAGTGGATAGGTAAAACAACAGTAAACAGGGTAGGGATTGAACCAAAAGAACAGCTAAGGGGGTGTTAGAGGTTGAGCTAGGAAGCTGAGAGGAAAGAGTTTTAAAAAAAGCAGAAACTTGAAGCTGATGCTGAAGATTTATTTTTTAAAATCACTCAATTTATTTCCATGCTGATAATAGGCACTTAATAAAGATTTGTTTACTGAACGTTACCAGGGTGGGAAGAGCCCATCACTTAACAAGGTCTTTAACATACTGAACAGTTACGGTGTTTCCTTTAACGCTGAGCAGCTGCTTTGGGTGGTGCTGATTCCTGCATAAGAAATTCCACAACTAACCAAGCAGAATTTAGTTCAAGTCCTTGAAGGTTACTTTAGAGAAACAAGAATGTTCACACCTGTTGTGGGGGTGTCTGGTAGTTTCCAGGATTGAGTAAAGGTGGGATCCTGACAAGAAATATTTGCATGTGGCAAAGTTAAATTTGTCCCATTTCGCAGTTTTGCCAGGCGCTGCATCTTTGCTGAATTCATGCTACAGGGTCGCTGAAGTCTGGCTTACCCAAAGTGCATTCCCTAAGTACACTACAACTGACAAAGATAAATTAGGGGATGTAATGTGGCAAATAGATTTGTAAACTGCTAATTGTAGTTGATGTTGTTTTATGTGCTTTTACATTCATAGTCGTCACATTACAGTTCTATGAGACTGGAACTTAAAGGACCAAAATTGAGTTTCTTGTTTCTCATGTTCTGAGTGTCTTTGATTTCAGTGATTTTTAATCGTATGTTTCACGTACATGTTTGGTAAGTCTACAGTATTAATCAAGTTGTTTCCATACTGAAAGGAAGTGAATGTGAGTTACAGTTATTCATCAAATTCTTATTGAACATCAGCTACAGCACTGTTTTAATTGTGGGGTTATAGGACCCAACAAAACAAAGTCTTTCTAGTTGTAGGTGGCGATAGATAGGTCAGATGTAGTACTGCGAAGAAATAGGGTCAGGAAAAGATGACTGGATGGAGGTGGCCGTGCTGTTTTAGAGGTGTTGAAGACCTTTCTGATACGGCAGCAGACTAGAAGAGAGTGAGGAGCCCCCCCCCGCAGTATCAGGATGAATGCCACACTGGAGGCTGAGCGACAGCAGACACCAGCACTCTGAGATGGGAGTGTGCTTGGTGTGATTGAGAGACGAGACAATCAAGACCGAAGTGATGAAGAGTGACAGGAGAGGAGACCGGAGGCTAGTGAGACCCCAGTAGTGGAGAACCTCCTAGGTTATACTACAGAACTGGGACTTTACTCTGGGTGACCTTAGGGAGGTATTGGAGGGGTTTGAGCATAGGATTGATGTGATCTGACTTAGGACTTAAAAAACAGGTGATTCCCACATGAAGAATATACTGCAAGGGGGCAGGGTTGGGAGCCAGGACACCAGTTGAAGTGGTTCACTTAAACTAAGAATGATTTTTACTAAGTTGCTGTGGTTGCTAAGAGTGTTTCAAAGTTAGAATTCTGGGAACTTGATATTTTGGACAAGGAGTGTGGCAATGGTTTTTCCCTTGTTTGGAATGGAGTTGACATTTATGCAGATAGGGGAGACTTGAAGAACAGATTTGGAATATGGGCTCAAATGGTTTGTATTCCACAAATTAGTCCTACACTGGGACAAACACTTCAAAGATTGCAACTACTACAATTTTCTTAAATTCTATTAGCAAAAGTTTTTGTGGAATAAAAATATACAGTTTTGTTCTTCACCATGTAAAGCAATGAATACTGGTAGTTTTTCAAAAAATACAGAGCCATGGGTTGATTCCACAAAGTGAAAGAGTGGGGGTGGACAACAGGAGTATAACATGAACCACATATATAGCTTAACACCTTCTAGTAGCCACATTTTAAAAAGGGCACTGGAGGTGTAGCTCCGTGGTAGGGTGCTTCCCTAGCACATAGGGAATGAGTTTCATTCCCAGGTGAAACTGATTTAAATAATGCATTTTGCTTGACATTGTATCTGAACATTTGTTGCAGATGAATGTTCTAATACTATACTAGTCCTGTGCAGCTATTAAATTTAAATTCAAATCGATACAGGGTCTTGCTGAGTTGCTAAATTGCCAAACTGGGCTCAAACTTGAAATCCTTCCTCCACCTCCCAGGAAGTGCCATCACATACAGCTTGAATCACTGTTTTAGGTGCTTACTATCCACATGTGGCTGGTGAATGCCACATCGGACAATGGAAACAGAACATTTCCATCACCACGAATCTATTAGATAGTGCTGTCAACAGAAGTGATGTCTAAATGAAATTGATCCTTCATTAATTCCTTTCTTCTTTTCTTTCACATTAGTCACCACTAGTTTAAAAACATTAAGTGGTCAGATTTTCTTTTAATTTTGCTTAGGCTTCTTCAAATAAAAGGCGTATAGAACTGTTATGTTCTCAATAAAGTGTTTGAATCAACAGAATTCATTTCTTTCCAAGAACAGATTTGTGTCTTTAATTTGTGTCTTATAAACTATTTCAGTTTTCCAATACACTTAGAAATCTGCATTTTGACTTTATATCTTTGGAGTATATGGGTTTCAAGAAAGTCTTTGAGTTACAATCTCCCTTTACAAGGTTGCGGTTTGCTTAAGGGCACATACACTAGCTAAGACATGGTGGGGTAGGATATTTTTGAAACCAGGTCTCTGTCTCCGTATCCTTTTCATCTGGACCAGTGATTCCAACATTTCTAAAACAATCCCTTTGGGATATCTAGAAGCTTTCCTGGTGACTCAGCCAGATTTGAGTACTGGTGTCCTAGACCATATTGAGAGTCTTAAACTTTGATTGTCCCTATGACAGTGGTACGTAATTGTTTTCTTTGTGCTGAATATCAACTTTCAGGTATTCTAGCATAGACAAGCAATAACTATTAAAATCTGACTGTAACTCTTAGATAACTGTGTACTGAATTAAGTTACTAATTATTAAGCATCTGCCACGGTCACAAGCTCCCTGTAGTCTGGGCACAATGATCTTGCAAACCAGGTAGGTTATAGATAGGCAGACTCAAAGATTAGTAGCAACTTGCTCAAGTCGTACAGCAATAAGTGGTTGATAATGGGTAGTAGTAGGAAAGATGAGATATTAAGAAAAAACACATTTGTTGCTCATTAAGTGGCCTATTAAAGTCCTATATAAAGTCAGACATACAAGTAATAACTGATTCATTTGACTCCTAATGAATTCTTGTTTTATAGAACTAAATGGTTTCAGGCACAAAGTTAGACTTTATTTTAAAAATTAAGCCTTATGATAAATAACTTTCCTAGGAAGAATTTTTCTTTGGAAATTAAAATGTGAATTTGCTGTTCATCTTTTTTTTAAATCATTACCTTGAATCTCACAATTTTAGTTTAAAATAAAAAGGTGAAAAAATTGGGTATTTAAAGCATTTGCAAAGATGTGCAAAGATTGCAGGATTTAAAGGGGAAATGTTTTCTGTCAAGAATAGTAAGGAATATCCTCAGTAATAATTTATTATAAATTTTTTATAAATAAAGTTTGGCTTTTAGGCTTGGAGAAAATTCTCTCACCTATTCTCCAGTTATTTGGCAAATTTGCTGATCAGAAAAAAAGCTGAGATCTAGTAATTAAGCAAAACACCAATATGTTTTTCATATCAAATGGCTTCACTACACTTGTACTTGGAGACTGTGTAGTTATTCTGTACTTTGTACATAATTATTAGGAAAGCGACTGTCTGATTTCCAGAACCATGGTGGACTAGAAGGGAGAAATGAATGCTGGCATAGGTGGATCCGAAAGAAATAGCATCTTGCAGAGACAGAAGATAAAATCATAAAAAGCAAAAGCAGAATTCTCAGAAAATACCATCTATCACCCTTTAGAGTACAGAAAAAGACAAGACCTGAGTTTTGATCATCATCACAGCTTCTTCATCTAGAAAAGTACAGAAGAATCAGTAAACAATATCTGTTTCAGAAAATTTGTCTCAAATTATCCTAGAATGTAAAATTTTAAGAGGCTGAGGATTAACCCTTCTTAAAAATAACACTTAGGGCATTGGTATACGTTGCACATTTAAAATGTTTATTACTATTTGATTATGAAGAGAAAGTAATACAGCAGGTTTACTAGGAGGTAACCTAAAAGACCTCAAACACCTAAAAGATAATTTCTACATTTTTAAAGTACGTCTGTTGTTGTGATGCTGGGGCTGGAACCCAGGACCTTGTGCATGCAAGTGCTTTCCCACTGAGTTACACCCATGGCTCCTTATGTACACTATACAATTTTATATCATGTTTTCCCTACCTAGCATTAAAGAGCTGATGATTAGTAAATAAGCAATCAGAATTTCCTATGTCACACAAATCTGTTTAGATGAATGCTTGTGTAATTCTCTTAAGTACATGTGCCATAATTTGCCTTTGTTCTCTTTATAGATTGTTTAACCCATTTACATTTACATAAACCTGTCAGTTTTGCATCAACCTGTCATCTTACTTTCTGTTTTATGTTTTTGATTTCTTTAATTGTCCTTTCCTGCCATCATTTGTACTGATCAAATATTTTTTACTACTCCCATTTTCATTCTCCTGATGATTTTCTAGTTACCTCCTTGCATTAGTATTTTTCTTTTAATGCTTTCTTTACTGAGTATTGAATTTCTTCAGCTAAAAATATGGGAAACATGAGCCTGGCATGGTGGTGCACATCTATAATCCCAGCACTTAGGAGGCTGAGGCAGGAGGATCACTGTGTTTGAGGCTAGCCTGGGCTACATAGTGAGTTCAAGGCTAGCCTGAACTATATAGTGAGAGCCTGTTTCAAAAAACAAGATGAAGGGCCGGTGAGATGGCTCAGCGGCGTAAGCGCCTGCCTTGCAAGCGCGAGGGCCCGAGTTCGACTCCCGGAACCCACATACGAAAAAGGGGCCGGTGATATCGCTCAGTGGCACGGGTGCCTGTTGGCGCGCGAGGTCCTGAGGTCGTCCCCCTGGTACCCACAAAAAAAAAAAAATAAAAATAAAAAAAAACAAGATGAAACAAATATGTGGGGATCTTGAAAGAGAATACTTGACATTTTTTCAGTGCCCTTGTTGTCAGTTGTATAAATAGGAAACCCTATAACACATTATTGTATTTTTGCCTTCAATAGTCCTCTGGTTTTAGAAATAACAGAGAGAGAGAGAGCGAGATAGAGAGAGAGTGTGTGTGTGTGTGTATGATATAAAGTATATATATAATTTCCACTGCTTCTCATTTCTTAAAGATCTGTGTTTCCATCTGATCCTGCTTGTACTCTTGTAATAGAGGTTAGCTACCAACAAATTCTCACTGTTTTTATCTCAACATGTCTATTTCACCTTAGGTTTGAAGGATAGTTTTGCTACTTAGGTGACAGGGTTTCTTCTTGTCACTCTTGAGTTCCAGTGTCTTCTGGCCTCCCTTGTTTTTGGTAAAAAGCCAGTCAACTACAGATGACATGTCATTTTTTTCTTACTGTTTCAAGATTTTATCATTACCTTTGGCTTTCAGCAGTTTGTGTCTAGGGGTGGTTTTTTGTGTGTCCTTTTTGGGTTTAGGTTTCTTGTATCTGTGTGTTAATACTTTTCACTGTTTCTGTCTCCTACTGTGTTTATTCTACTGTTAAATCCAGGTAGTGAATTTTTTCATTTCAGATAACTGTGATTTTTCTAAAAATGCTTTCTAATCTGGAACTTCTAATTTTTAAAATACAGCTTGCATTTCTCTGTTGAAACTCCTTTTCTGTGATTCATTGGTAATCATATTTGACTTTCAAACGTATATGCTACAGCTATTTCAAAATCTTTGTCTCCTAAATCCAACATCTGGGACTACTTGGAGTCAATTTTTAATGACCGCTTTTTCTTTCTTCAATATAAGTTACATTTTCCAGTTTATTTGCATGTCTTATAAGTTTTTTGGGTGGAACCTGGTTATATAAATAATATGTTGAGGTGACCTTGAGTTGTTTCTTTAAAACGTAGTTCTTTTTAGATTTACCTATTTGTTTTACCTATTTTTTTTTTAAAGGCTACCTAGGCTCAAACTGTAAACTGAGTCCCCCCTATACAAGCTGATATCTCTGTTCTGTTTTTCAGCTACTGTGTTAGTCTGGCCCTGAGCAAGGGAGTATCTTCCCTACATTTGTGCATCTTGACTAGCTGAGATTTGGGGAACAAGTCTTGCTATCATTCCAGTTTTTCTGGTAATTCCCGTTTAATTTCCAGTTCCTCTCCTGGTTTTGGACTCTGTTCTGATAAAGGTAGTAAGGCCATGTCAGCTATACAGAGATTGAGAAGGCATTCGGTAGCAAACTCAGTCTCACCAAGTGTAGGTACATGTATTGTGTTTCCTCTCTTGTCTTCACTGTTTTCCACTTGCCTTGGTCCTTTTCATGCATATATAGTTGAGCTGTCACCAGGGATTTAAATCTTGGTCATCCCACTTGACAATTGTGTGACCTTCAGAAAAGAGACTTGCCACCTCTGACTATTAGTTCCTTTATTGAAAGTAAGAAAGATAACATTGTTAGTAAAAAGTACCATTTATTCCTGTAAGAAGTACACATAATAACAAGTGCATGCCATTTATCAGGTATATACTAAATGTAGTTTTTGCTATCAAATGCTTTTCCATGCATATTGCTTTTTGTTATCACATGGTTTTCCATGCATATGGTTTGCCCATTTCTGAGGCTGCTGGTCACATACTTCTCTGTAGCCTTCTCAAACTTTTGATTCTTATTTTTAAAATCAAACAAGTTGAAATGTAGGTGACATAGTATGGTAGATTGACAACTGGTGGTCAACTTGTAACACCAAGCTAAACTGAATCATCATGGTGCTGGGTGTGGGGGGCCCACCTGAGGATTGTTGCCAACAGCATAAAAAGAACTGGAGAGGAAGAGGTGGTGCTGTTGATTCTCCTGCAGAAGCGGGTCATGCTGGTTTTCCTGTGATGAACTCAGCTCTTCTCATCATCAGAGGAGCTCGGGACCTCATTGTCGCTGAGGATGGCTGTGGTACTTTTCTTTTCTTTTCTTTTTTTTTTTGTACCGGGAATCAAACTCAGGACCTTGCACTTGCCAGGCAAGCACTGTGCCACTGAGCTCTATCCCTGGCCTGGCTGTGGTACTTTTCGGGAAAGCTCTCGTCCTTACTTGCTTCCTGGCTCCAGTGCAGATCCTTCAGCCTGCTGGTGCAGGTCCTTCATCCCACTGGCCCAGACTCTCTAGCTTCCACCACTGACCCTTGGGCCTTCCCAGAGCAGATCCGTGAAACAGACTTGCATGCGACATTATTGTGGGCCCTAGGCATCCAGCTGGACTCGTGGGGGTATTGTCCTGGGCTCTAGGTCTTCAGCTGGACTCATGCAGGACATTGCCATGGGATCCAGGCCCTCAGCTGGATTCTTTGGGTCTCTAGTGTATGGACAGATTTCCTGCATTCTTTTGTATTTGACTCTTTAGGTTACTACTGTAAAATAATCCTATAAATTATATGTCTAGTATTAAATTGTTTCCCTTGCAAACCCTGACTACAACACATAGTTACAGTAACAATACTGGAAGGTATAAGCTTTGTGGTAATTTGAGTTAAAATGTTTCAAGCTTGTAATTTGACATTAACAAATTGTATGGGATTTGAGCCAAAGCATTAATTATTTTTAATGTATTCTGTTGTAAGTCAGTCTTGAATGGTTAGTAAAGAACATGATGGGCTAGAGGTAGAGGACTGAATTCTTGGACTGCAATCAGCAGTTCTGACTTGGTTCATTGTAAAGTCACATGGTTACAACATCCACTTTTATCTGTGGTACTTGAGTTTTGAGCTTTGCATTAATGCCACTGGATATTAATAGAGCATTGTTAACCAGAACAGATTGGATTCCTGTAAAACAATACTTTGTTTGAAAGAGTAGTCTGTATGGGGGAGCATGACACTGAATACACCAATCACCGACAGCACGGATAGGAAATGTTGGTAGCTTTGGGATGATATAATTGGCTAGTACTTGATAAAAAAGAAATGTTCAAACAATTGTTAAACTACTCACCACTGTGGCATCTAAATTTGCAAATGTATGCACCTATTTTTAGTTGCTAAATCAGCTGTGTTTCAGGATATTAATTTAACACTTTGGCTTACAAACAATATGAGAAATTTTGATATTTAGGTATTATTAATATTTAGTTCAAAAGTTTAAGGATGTAAATAACTTTTTCGCTGAACTTTAACATTTTTTGTGTATACTTAGCTGCTTGCAAAAGCAACAAGTTTTTGTGTATTAAAAGTACCCTGAAAGAAAACTTTCTGCTCAAACTTTCTATTCTTTTGTCATTAACTGAGATTTAATTTGCTGCACTAATACTGGGCCCAGAAGTTTTGTTTCTTAGACCTGCAATCTAGTGTTACTGTAGGTAGTCCTGCTGTGCAAAGTGCATGTCATTTGCCACTAGGGAAATAGGGAAGAGAGGAATTTATCATTTATGAAGTAAACTTTTGATGCCAGAGAAGTTACAAAATATTTCTAGTAGTGTGACTACTAGACAAAATATTCCTAGTAGTGTGATACTGGTCTTTAAAGCCACAGTTCTTTGCACTAAACCCTATGACAGTGATGGTGAACCTTTGAGATCATTCAGTTGACACAGAGAGCCTGCTGTGGCACGCGTGCCATAGGTTCGCCACCACTGTCCTGTGACTTTATAATGGTGTGATTAATTCTTTATCAGTGCCATGCAGAAAGTTGTGTCATATCTGTATGTGAAAAGTCAGTACTTTTGTCTTACTCTTACACGGGTAATTTAAAACTCTGCCAGTGTTGAATTATAGGAAGCTATGTACTAGATTCTACGTTGATTATGATTTATAGTATTTACTTTTTCTATATTTGCTTAATATCTGTTTTTTAATTCAGAATGTGACAGTTGTTTATAGTAGTAGCTAAAGTTTATTGAACTCTTAATCTGTTAATGTCAGGCAGTGTGCTAAGTTTTTAACATATTTTCTCTCTTTGACAAATCTTTTTATTGTGGAATATAAAAGGAATATAAAGCATAAATGTGTAGTCCACGGTATCAAGTGGAAACCTGTGTAATCACCACCCAGACTGAGAAATAGAACATTGCTGTCACCCCAGAGGTATCTATGTACCACTTTCTAATTTCCTCATGAAATAGGCGCTGCCCTGACTTAATGGTGACCACTTTTTTGGATCTTAGTCTTGATTTTTTAAAAAATAGTTTTTGTCATTTTTATGTATTCCTGAAGACTATAGTGTAGTTTTTCCTGCTTTGAAACTTTGTATCAATGGAAGCATACAGTATATTTTTAATTTTTAATTGTCTCTCTCTTTTTTTTTTTTCCTCATATGGGGGTCTTGCTGTATTGCCAAGGCTGGTCTTGTACTCATGGGCTGAAGTTCCTGCCTCAGCTTCCTGAGTAGCTGGGACTAAAGATGCGTGCCAATAAGATAACAATCTGTCATCTTATTCACACCTAGTTTATGTCATGCATTTATGCTATATTTGTAATCTGTTTATTACTATTTCTCTTCTATTGTATGAATATACTATAGCTTTATTCCACAGTTATGGTTTTTTACATTGTTTCTGATTTGGATTCAAACAGTGTTAGTGTGAACATCTTTTATACAAGTATTGTATATGTTTAGGAATATACCTAGGAGTAGAATTACTGGGTTAAGGTTATGTATCTTTTCAACTTGATAACACCCAATATTTTTTCCTAAAATAGTTTACCAGTTGATACTTCCATCATCAATGCATGAGTTTTTTTTTTTTTTTTTTTTTTTTTTATTTTAAAGAGAAGAAAAAACAAAACAAATCAAAAGAAGAACAAATTTTCAAACAAACATAATAGGAGGGTAACAATGGTTAATACATTACGTATTACTATCTTTAAGTTAGTTATTCAGGACACCAGACATTAGCATTCAATTGTCCAAACATTATTGGCACAAACCTTACTCTTCAATGAACTAAGTAAAAATGGTAGTGTATCTATCTTAACCATCTTATATATATATATATATACAATTTTTTTCCCTTTCCCTTCTTTCTTTTCCCTATTAATGCATGAGTTTTTGCATTCTTTACAGTCATCCTCCTTTCCCACTTTGTCTTCTCAAACAATCTGGGCTAGATAATATTAGCCTTAATTTAGAGATGCAGAAACTAAGGGTCAGAAGAGTTAAATCATATAGCTAGTGAGTAGTAGAGGTGGAATTTGAACCTAGATTTGGAAGCTAACATGTTTTATTTCACTCTCCTATTTTCAGGACATTATTTAGAAAATAGAAATTGTCCAAAAAAGTTCAATGTATTTATTATATTTTTGATAAAAATGGCAGGAAAGGTCTGTGCTATTTCAAACTTTCCATTTTAATGCATATTATATTGGAGGAGTGGAGATGAGTGTACAGATTACAGAAAACCAGGTATTGTCCCTGAAGCATGATGATTAGAGAGTGTGGTATGTGCCATGAAGGAAGGAAAGGGGCCACTCATAAGAAATTGTGCGCTGAGTACCATGGGAAGGAGACTACTAAAGCTAAGATCTAAAGCAGTGGTGGCAAACCTATGGAACGCATGTGCTACGGCAGGCTGTTTGTTATCACTGAAAGCTCTAAAGTTTCCCCACCACTGCCCTAAAGGATAAAGAGCCAGGCATTTTTAAAGCGCATTACAGGCAGAGAAAATAGCAAGTGAAAAGTCCCTTAGGAGAAATTAGTTGAAAGCCAGTATTTCAGCAAAAAAAAAAGGAAAATTATATCAAATTAAATTTGTTAGAACTCTCAGTAATTTTCTAACTTAAAGGACAGGAATTTGAGGAGGCATAAAAATTTTCAGGAAAAATTAATAGAAATAGGAAAGTGGTCTGTGGTTGGAAAAATACAGGAACTTCACTTCTGTAGCAATTAAGGTAATGTTTATCTTTCCTTTCATCATGTTTAGTCTTACTATTTATGGTAACAAAACAGTGATGACAAATCCAAAAACTTCTGTGTAGATAATTTCACTTTTCAAGCCTTCTAGCAAAGGCATGGGTGAACAGTTGGGCAGGGGTCTGGAGGTTGCAATGGAAGAGTATATAATAAGGGAAGAAAGAACATAATATGACATAGAACATTGATTAATCATATGGCGAAGCTAGCTTGAGAAGCTAATAAGGATTTTTTGGGGAAAAGAAAAAAAAAACAAACCCCTACATACCATAGAAATGGACTGATTGGCTTTTTTTTTTTTTTTTTTTTTTTTTTTTTACCTGCCTTCTCTATTGCAGTAGCCTCCAAGGAAACTTCCAAAGTGAAATAATAACACAACTACTTTATGCTTAAACATTTTATATGTTTTTCTAGATGGATAGGCCAGACACTGTAGCAATTGTTTTTCCTCCTAGGTGGTACAGTGTAACCATTGGTGTTCAGTAGGACAAAGGATTTTTTTTTTTTTTTTTTTTTTTTTTTTTGGGTACCGGGGGGTCGACCTCAGGACCTCACGCGCCAACAGGCACCTGTGCCGCTGAGCGATATCACCGGCCCCTTTTTCGTATGTGGGTTCCGGGAGTCGAACTCGGGCCTTCGCGCTTGCAAGGCAGGCGCTTAAGCCGCTGAGCCGTCTCACCGGCCCTGGACAAAGGATTTTATAGATACTGTGTGTGGTGGTATCTAAAATCACTGAGTGAAAAATCTCCTGGGTGCCATCCAGCAGAGAACTTTTTCTGTCCTTTTTATGAGAACTGCCTAGCTTTTACAGATTTGAAAACAAAGGAATAAGGGAAACATGAAGCAAAATAAAGGGCAGAAATAGCTGGGAAGTTGGAAAGCTTGAGCAAGACCGTTCTTGAGTAGGGCAAATTGCCTATCTTTTGTCCCCTTGCCTAAAAAAGATACCAAAAGTAATTTACCTTAACTCACTGTAATATATGGAGTTCTGTCATTTACAGGATTATCTGCCCTGTTACATTATTAGCTTCATGATTTTAGGCATATTATTCTGTTTCTTCATTTGCAGTAATATCAGCTACCTCTCATAGATACACCAGTTGAAGGAAATAGGATGTGAAAGCACTTGGGGATATTTCTAACACATAGTAGGCTTTCAGTAAATGGTGGCTGTCATTAAAGTAAACTAACCAGATTATGAGAGTCTCACAGGTTATGAACTTTTAGGTCATCCCATAGGTACATATACTGTATTTGATAAGAAATGTCTTATTTCTTGCAGGCAGGAAGAAACTACTGTTTCTTCATGCTGTGTGGTATTACAGAGCATTAAAATCTGGTGTATATCAGAAGAAACATAAATCTATTTGGTTAGATTCTACACCAAGGTTTGCCTCACCCTCAATATGAAAAAGCCAAGTTGTTCCCCAGTATACAAGCTGATTCTTAGCCAGATTTGTCCTTAAGGACAAATGAGGGGGGGTTACCCCCACCCCTGTTAAATTTTCCAAGTATTTCTGTACTTACAGGAAATACTAAAGGATAAACTCAGAAACAGATGAGAATAGAGTGTATTTAACTAGGAAGGCAGCTTGTTGAACTTCTAAATAGGCTTTTCCATCTGTCTTTCCTTTAGCACAGATGTTATAATTTGGGATAGAATTTAAAACTTAAGTCCTGGAAAGGATTATTGTTTTGGTTTTATGTGTGATCTCTTAATATTGGACTTGTGACTATTTTGGTGGCTGTAGTTACCAAAAGTTTTTAGCATTTAGATAATATAGACTGCCAAAATGTTTTGAAACTGGGTAACCTGAATAGGGTAAACAATTTTATATCTGAAAATTTCTGTATTTTCTGCCGTACCTGCTACTCAGTACATAGAACCATCTTCTGAGTAAATACTGTTAAATGAATAAAAACTTCATAGTGGTGTATCTCCCATCCCTCCATTCTTTCTCTGTTCATGTTTCTTTTCTGTACTTTCAGTTATTTGGTAAGTTTGACTTACTATGTGAAAAGGTGCATCAGTTGGGATTGGGATTTAAGTTTTATTTCATAGATCAAAATGCAAGAAGTTCTTTTCAGTGCAATTCCGTAGTTTTCATTTTGCCAGGTAAGTGAACGTTTGGCTCATTTTGTGACAGCAGGACATCAGCAGCTAAATGCTTTCCAGTATTGTACATATAATTTTCTCTTACTGAAATACATAGGTTGGAATATCCAACCTTCTTCCTTTTCAGCTTTCTTCATCTTTAATAAATAATTGTACCAGTTTTTTTTTTTTTTGTAAATGAATACCTTATATGATCTTCCTATTAACTGTGTAAGTATATGTTTTAAGAATCATTTTCCAGAGGTGATACTAAAAATCATTTTTGTTCCCCTTAAATAAATGGGCCTTTACATAAAAGCAGACTTGCGTCTGGTCCATAAAACATCAAGATTTAACACTGTATGTATCTCAGAGACTCATTTGGAGGTACCAGAGGGGAAGGATCTCAGCTACAGGAAGTGTTCAGGGTGCTCACTGGTCCTGCCTTAGTCCTCAACAGGTGCTGCAGGAGAACGTGGCCTGGGTACTGAGTTTATGTGCAGTCCCAGAGAAGTTGCTGCCCTTGATCTCATGAAGTCAGCTGGTGGTGTAACCTTGTTTGTAATGAAAGTGGCCGGGAATAGAACAGCCAGGCCACCTAAGAATAAGGTTCTCACTAATTCTTTTGAAATACATAGTTATAAGTGAGTCACACTCTCACCTTCCAGATGTGATACTGGCCCTTGAATTCAGACTGTGGTCTTATAATCCAGTTGTATCAGTTTACTACCTAAGAGCTTGCAGCTTCAGCTGCTTTAAATGGCTGTCTTACAGCAATAATCTTTATTCAGAGGACCTCAAGCCCTCCACAGAAATGATATTGGTTAGCAGCGATTATCTCCATTTATATATGAGGAAACTGATTCTCGGAAGGAGCTGAAACTTGTAAAGTGGCATATTGTTGAAAAGTCAGGCAGCTTTCCATTGATTGGATTGAGCATTCAATTTCAGTAGAAGTTGCTTTGCACAATAGAAAATATCTTGATCTATAAAATAAAATTTCAATCCCAACTTGCCTTTCATCACTAACCTATGCTAAGAAAATAGCCACTCTAGTGATGCTTGATAAAATGGGTTAATCAGTATTTGTTTAATGAATGAGTGAAAAGATGTGGTTCTAGTTTATGCCCGGAAACTGCTTTTAGAAATCCAGAATCTTCAAATAATAAAAGAGCACCAAAAGTAATTTTGAACTTTTTATATATTAAATATAGTTAAGGGATTGAAGCATCTCTCTGTTAAAGAGTATTGATATTTGGGCATCCTTAAGTCTCCCTGGAGACAGTATTGTAACAGCCTGGAGAGACCTGAAGAGACGCTTTGGTACAGCTTTGCCCAGTTGTCCTTTAAAATACTAGTAAAAGAGAAATTCAGACATCCTCTTCCCAAATTTAAAAACAACAGCAGCAACAATAACAAAAAATACCCCCAAAATGTGTAGGTTATTGTCTTTGTATATTATGCCTACAATCACTGTCTAAAGATACTTTTACCAAGCCTTTAGCAGTTTACCTGAAAACAGAATAAATTTGTACTAAGCTTGAGTAGATTAGTAATAAACATTACCAGAAATGTTTCATTAATCTTTTCATTATACTAAGAAGTTCACTGTTTAAACAGTCTTGGTTTTACTTCACAGACTGAAAAACCCTTTGTCAGTCTACCCCGGAAAAAAATTACGTGATCAGGAAGAATTTTGATGGCTACACAAATCATCTTTCCTGGATACTACCACCCTTGTCCATGATAACATAAAGAACATTCTTCACATGAAAATGCTGGACTTAGTAATCGGGGTGTCCGAGGAAAAAGAACTGTACCATTTTAATGTAATGCATACGTAAAGCATTCAAGTTACCGCACTTAGAAGTGGGACATGCATGTCGGTGTGCACAGGTGAAGATCTGCACTGCCGACAGTGCTACGCATCGTGTTGCAGAGCTAGTTAAAACTGTAGTAAGGTTTTTCATTGTTACTTTAAAAAAAACTTGGATGATGTTTTATCCTAAAGCTTAATTTGTGTCCATTTTTTTAAAAATCTGGTTTCATTATTGGTTGTCCCTTTTTACTGAATAAATATCAGTATTTGGGGAGGGTCAGTAGCTTGATATTGTAATAATTTTTTTACTGAAAAGCGTTAAACTAAGTCAATGTGTTAAAAGGAGTGTTTTTTCTTAGGTAAGAAAGACCGTTAGTACTTAACAGACTAATTTGTAAATGAAAAGGTAAATTAATTTTCAGATATTGGAAACTGAAAAAAGATGGTGAATTTCTAAGACATATGCATCCAGAAATAAATCTAAAATACGTTTACATTGTATAACATTATAAAGGATTTAAATCTTGTCATCTTTCTGGCCAAATAATACATTTCGCCAGTTATAAGTGTTTGCTGAAATGTTCAGGAATTAAAAAATTATATCCAAAAAATAAAGACAATTTTTTTTCTCCTTTTCATTTAGGAAAAAAAGTCATTGATTTTAGCACATTGATCATTTCTTTTCTCTTTTGGTAAGGATTAGAATAGTAAACATACTGAAACATGCAAATGTTTACATATAGAGCTGAAACTTAGAGCGGTGGTCCGATCTTGAAATGAACCTAAGCAATAACTTGACTTGTTATGTGTAGCTGGCATTTAAAGATGCAGGTCTGGCAAGATAACCATAGAAAGAAAATACAGCATGAGAATGGAGATGAGTCTAGGATGATGGACCTGGTCTGTTCTAACTGTATTCTGGGTATACTATAGACATTATACTTTCTTGTAATACTTGGAAGTTATATAATATTTTAAAATCTTTGATAAAATAACTGAAGAGTGACTACAGTGAAAACTTAAAAACTTGTCTGTTTTAAAATTAACTGAATTAATAGGCGAACTTTTTGTTTGAGTAATGGAACTGAATAACTGAAATGATTAATTTGAATTAAGTCATCAATCCTTATAAGGAGTCTTTTTTTACTGTTTGCGAACATAATCGACTCTTAGTGGTGGAGGTCAAGCCACAGTGGGTTGCTCTTGTGATTGAGCTACACAGACTCCTGGTCACTTTTTAGAAAACTATTTTACACACTTGCAAGCTTAATGGTTCTTCTCTACAGTGTTCATACTAGATTCTAAGCAAAGAGAGAAATAACAATAGGCAGCCTGAAGTCAAAGAGAAGTTTGGAATATGGCATGTGTTTGCTTTGTGGTAACACAGAACTTTTTACAGTTCATTTATATTCAGAATTCACTTAAGGGCATAAAGCATCAAAATTGCTTTGAAAGATAAATTTGATTGGCTCTTCTGCATCATAGAATGTTCAAACTATAGCTGTGATTTTTCCTGTGCAGTCGAGGATATGGGTAGAGGAAGAACCATGAGGATAGTGTCAGGGACATCGTTATAGATCTGGAACAGCTCTTATTTTCCAAGTCGTTTCACTGCCCCTTTGTTGTTCTGCTTAAGACTGTGTTACTGGTATGGAAGTGTATCATATACCCAAAAATTAGAATAACCAAGAAAGAGAAGGTGGCGAACACAAAGCTAGGAAGTACAGAATTAGACATGCAGCTTTACCTAGGCAGGAAGCATTAATGTTGAAAATGGCTTGTGTCAATCAGTTCATGTTTGAATCCGAGGAAAAATTACAAAGGAAAATACCAAAAGCACCAAACAGCTGAATGCAAATAAAGAATGAGTGAAGAAGGAAGGGTGCTGTGAATGAATAGTAGGATTCATGGTAACTGTGCTCTTCTGGACTCTAAAGGGAAAACTGCATTGACTGGTGATGAGTTTTAAATTGTTAATGTTGAAATGTCAGATGTGAGAAGGGTGGCGAGTAGGTGATAGAAATTTGTGGCTAGAGAGACAGATCTGAATTGATTGACTTAGCTCGTCTACAGTTGGCAGATAATATTCACTGTGCACTCACCAAAATGTAAAATTTGCATTTATTAAGATGAGTTTACTGTCCCAATGAGATTTAAAGAAATCTCAGTAATTAAGGTTTCTTTCCTTTATTCCTTTGTATTTTCCTCAAGTAAAATACTCAAAAACATTTATGTATCACGTAGTTTTTTATTACTGACATGTAATACTCAAGGCAGGCTACTTGAGAAGAAAAGCTTACCTGGCTCACAGTTTTGGATGCTGAACAACAACAGTGGTGAAGGTTCTGGCAAGGGGCTTCCTCCTTGGCTGCGTCAGCCATGGCAGATTTCCGTGGTGGGAGCATGTGAGGGAGCTCGTGTCACACCACCCAGCAGGAACACGTGAGGCTCTGGAGAAGTCACCCAGGAGGCTAGTATTCTCTTTCTACCATAGCTCTTTCCATGATCTAGGGCACCGCTTTCTAGACCCCACCCTTTAAAGATTCCACACCTCCCAGTACGCAACCCTGGGGACCAGGCTCTCAATACGTGAACTTTTGTTGGGGAAAGAACTGTATCCAAACCACACCAATTGATTCTTCAAAATTGGAGTATGTCCTTCTGAACGTGGTTAAGTATATTCGATTGTGTTTGTTTTTATTAAGGCATTTTAAATAATTATTAAACATAATTCACATATCCTTTTCTAACCAGGAACCTTTTGAGGATGGTTTTGCAAATGGGGAAGAAAGTGCTCCAACCAGAGACGCCGTGGTCACATATACTGCAGAAAGTAAAGGAGTTGTGAAGTTCGGCTGGATCAAGGGTGTACTAGTATGTATATAGAGACTTATTTTGAGAGTTATAGCATTTTTGTTGATTATAAAACCTGCCTAATATACTCATCAGTTCTCAAGAGAACACACACACTCACACACACACACACACACACACACACACACACACACACCCGTTACAGCTGTTTTAGCCGAGCACTAGGGAAGACCCAATTATTAACTTCTCCTCTTCTGGCTTTTTATACTAATTCAGTAGCAGAGATATGATATGTTTATTAAGTGGACCAGATTGTCCTTGATTAAACTAAGGGAAATTTCACAAATAATTTTAAATTATTTTTTAAACAGGAAAAAGAACACAGGAAATTTATTACATACCTAAGGCATGAGAGTATTAGACATAATTTGAAAGAGTGAAAGTCTTAAAATATTTCTTGTACTTTTCTTATTGTATTGCTTCTGCTACTTCTGCTAGTTGGGATGAGCACATTTATTTATACACAGACACTTATATGTTACACTGTACTTAGCAATAAAGTCTACCTAAGCCCTTTTTGCAAATTGTTCAAAAAAGGAGTTAGATTTTAACATCTTCCCACCAGGTTGAACCACAGGTGGTGCATGCACGAATGTCCCATTGGTCGATGGATCTAATCACTTTTATCAGTCTTTTTACTAATAAAATTAATAAAAAGCCACCTGATGGGACAGTCATGTATGTACCACTGGGGGTTCAAGCCATCAGGCAGCAAGACATACAAATTATGGCTCCATCGTGAACATGTTAAAACTATATCTTCTGTAGATTTGCATTCTTTTTTTTCTTTCTTTCTTTTTTTTTTTTTTTTTTTTTTTTTTTTTTTAGATAGCGTCTCACTATGTAGTTGAAGCTGACCTCGAACTCACTGTGTAGCTCAGGCTGGCTTCAAACTTGTGGCAGTCCTCCTGCCTCAGCCTCCCAAGTGCTGGGATTACAGGTGTGCGCCACCACACCCAGCTAGACTTGCATTCTTATTTTTTGGCTGGTTTAGTGTTTATTGTTATGTTTGATTTCTCATCTGTGTCTTGGCCTGTTTTTCCTTCTTAGGTACGTTGTATGTTAAACATCTGGGGTGTGATGCTGTTTATTCGATTGTCATGGATTGTAGGTCAAGCTGGAATTGGTAAGTGAAGTTACATACTGCTTGATTTGAGTATAATGAGTAAGTGCAATAACTGGCTTTTTGAGGTCACCTTCATAAAACTCAAAACAGTTGTCATTCTGAGCGACATTTTCCTTTACTTAATCTAGAACTCAAAACAGTTGTCATTCTGAGCAACATTTTCCTTTACTTAATCTAGATTATTTTAATGCTACTTTTTCATAATTCTGATTTGATTTTTCAAAAATGGGATTAAAATTCGGTAACTTATAGTGTATCTTCAAAATACTTAGACAAGCCTGTTCTCTGTAGTGCAGGTTTGAATAGGAGTATGAGTGTTCTCAATTTCTCTTCTTTCTTCTTAAAGGTCTGTCAGTTGTTGTGATAGCGATGGCCACTGTTGTGACAACTATCACAGGATTGTCTACTTCAGCAATAGCTACTAATGGATTTGTGAGAGGAGGTAAATTCATTCTAGTATTAAATACATTGAGACTTCAATCTTATTTCTAATTTTTTGCTTTAATAGTATTGTTTATTATACAAGGTTCCTGGAGATTCTTGCAGTGACTGTAAGCCCCTTCCGTATCCTCTCTGTCTGATTCATGGATATATCCACCTCTAGCAAGGTTTATTTTTTTTAATTAGATTTTATTGGTACATTTTAGATATGCATAATAATCACATTCATCATAGAGAACTTGTACCTGTACACGATATAATGTTTCCTTTTTTCCCATCCCCCCACCTTCCTTTCAGCCCCTCCTCCCCTCCCCATTTACAAAGCTTCGTTTCCGTGTTTGCCTTCTTTTCGCAAGGTTTATTTTGGTATTAGGAAAAAGACGTATTTTCTACGGGGGAGAAATTAGAAATAGGTATAAAAGTAAAACACATCTTACCCTGAATTCATGATTGAAAATAACAAGTATAACTTAATGCATTTTATCCTGAAAGTACATTTTTCGTAGCTCTATCAAATAAAATGACCCGTGATAAGTGACTAACCCAGTAGCAACAAGCACCCCTCGTGCCTACCTTGTGTTTATCCATTCAAAAGAACCTGGGAACCTTGGAAAAATGATTGATTCCTGATCTAAGCAGTAAATGTATTTAGTCATCATTCCATATCCTAAAGTAAGGAAGATAACAAAGGCTACCAGATATGTCAAAAGAACCCAGCAGGCAATTTAAGGAACCCACGTACAGAAACTAACACTGGCTGAAGTTTGTATAATTTGAACAGTGCTAATAATAATGATAATAACCAATCTGGATAAAAATATATGATACACTAAATTCACAATAAAACATGTCAAAAATCATTTCTCATCTTTGAACAACACTAGGGAGCCATTTTATTATGAGAACTGATAAAGAATCTAGTGTTGGGTTAAACATTTCCTTAATGAAAAGTTTTCTTACTTAAAGGAAACCAAGAAATCATGAGAAATTTGTTCTTTAAGTGAAGGAAGAAAGAATTAGAATATACCAGCTTTGTATACTATTAACATGATAAAAGTATCGGTGAGGTATTGTTTCCCCATAAATTGAATCTGAGTCACATGTTTGTAGCTCCAGGTAGCATTTTTTAGAATGTATAGAGGGAGTTAAATGTCACTACAAGAGGATGACATCAAATTTTAGATTTGGGGACAGCAAGTTCCAGACTGGGAATCTCTATGAAACAGGGAATCCTTGTTCAGTAAAATTTCAAAGAGCAAAACAGATGGGAGAGGAAATTAAGGTCTAAAACAAACTAAAGTGACTTGATGTATTAAATGCGAATTTTGTTTGCTATTCTTAATCATAAACAATGCTTTATGGTGGTGTCAAGAATCCCTGGAATGGATCTCCAGCAGCCTGACCACTGAGGACTCGACTTGGGCTGCCTGCTGTGTAAGGGCTACCGGGAGAAGAATATAGTGGAGCTGGCATTGTTGACAGTAGGATCAGGGTGTCAAAGGGAAAAGAGTGATGCTGTGGGAATAGTAATATCTGGGGAACCCATCTAAACTTTCTATAAACTGAAAGTTGATTATTAAGGAAATTCATAAGGAAATAGTTTATATATGTATGTGTGTGTATATATATACATACATAAATTTATGTGTGTGTATACACATATACATGCATAAAATTTATTTATTTATTTATTTAGTGGTACTGAGGGTTGAACCTAGGGCCTTCACACTGAGCTACACCCCCAGCCCTTTTTTATTTTGAAGACAAGCTTTCACTAAGTTGCTGAGGTGCCCAGGCTGGGCTCAAGCTTGGAATCCCCTTACCTCCACCTTGAAGAGTCCCGGGATTACAGGTGGGTATCACCACACCTGGCTTTGTTAGTAATTTTAATTTGAAAGAGCCCTCTCCTTTTTTTTTTTTTTTTTTTGTGGGTACCGGGGGTCGACCTCAGGACCTCTTGCGCCAGGAGGCGCCAGTGCCGCTGAGCGATATCACCGGCCCCTTTTTCGTATGTGGGTTCCGGGAGTCGAACTCAGGCCCTTGCGTTGCCAGGCAGGCGCTTAAGCCGCTGAGCCATCTCACCGGCCCTGAAAGAGCCCTCTTTTAAACTTAGTGTTTTCTTGTTATGAATGAAAGAATTATTTTGAGTTAGTAATTGACAGTTTGCTTTTTCTTTATTCTTAACAGATTTATAACATTTATATTTATTAATATTAAATAATGTTCTCATTATGAAAAGTATGTTTCTAACTTTATGGAAATATATGAAATACATAGTTTTCCTACTGTTGTGTGTGTTTTTGCCATAGGAGAGATTTGATATTTTTAGCTAATTTTAATGTTAGCTTTAACAGTACATTTTACAGATTAAACAGAGTTGTAGTTGTTATTTCTTTAATGTGAATTAACTGCCAACTTGTAAACAAATGTAATAATATCTAATTATGAAGCCTAGGACAGATCAATATGGAAACATGTAGAGTTGCTGGAGACAAAAACAGTCAAAACATAGAAAATAAAAGATGTTCAGTTTTAGGCCTCATTAGATTTTAGTAATGAATTTGGGTTATAAACTGGCAGCAGGATAGAAAAATCATCCACTGAGTTTTCTTCCTCCTACAGGGTATGAATATTAATGCCAGTTAACTGATGGAGTTTGCCTTCATCTCTGGCCTAGTCCCTGCCTGAAAGATACATTCTTGCTATTTAAATTACTGTTGCCTGCTGAGTGCCCAGAGCTTTTTCCTGTTCTGCAAATCATACCAGTGTACCTGGGAGCTTGTTTTACAGTTTACATGAATCCCAGAACACTTCCTGGTGCCCCTCCGTAGTCATTTCCTCTCCCTCATCCTCCTTCCTCAAAAACCACTGATCTATTTTCTGTTCCTATAGTTTTGCCTTTTATTTATTTTTTAAAGAATGCTGTATAGAAATAGAATCATTTGCTATGTAGCCTTCTGAGTTTGGCTTCTTTCACTTCCTAGGATTCTTTTGCGATTCATCCACATGGTTGTGTGTATCACTGGATGATTCTGTGTTTTTGCTTGGCGGTATTCCATTGTGTGGACATGCCACAGTTTATCTATCCCTAGTTAAAGAATATGGGGGATTATTTCCAGTTTGGGAGTATTACAAATAAAATTGCTGCTAGCATAACAGTTTTTGCGTGAATGTAAGATTTTATATTATCCAGGTAATAACAAAGAAGGAATTGCTGGCTCAAACTGTTAAGCGTGTATGTAACTTTATAAGAAACTACTGAACAGATTTCTAACACCCGTGTGACTGTCATTTTGTGCTGCAACCAACAGTGCGTTTTAGTTTTTCCACACCTGTATTTTCAGTACTACTTAGTGTCTTCTTCTTCCTCCTCCTCTTCTTCCTCTTTTTTTCTTTCTTCATTCTGGTATGTGCATGGTAGCATCTCCTGGTGGTTTTTATTTGCACTTAAGTAATGGCTGAAGATACTGAGCAACTTGTCATGTGCTATATATAGTAAATGTCTGTTTAAGTCTTTGTAACTTTTGTACAGTAGGTAGTAGTAAGTATCCTAGGTCTGTTTCTTTCTTTTTTTTTTTCTTTGTGGGTACCGGGGGTCGACCTCAGGACCTCGTGCGCCAGCAGGCGCCCGTGCGGCTGAGCGATATCACCGGCCCCTTTTTCGTATGTGGGTTCCGGGAGTCGAACTCGGGCCCTTGCACTTGTCAGGCAGGCGCTTACACCACTGAGCGGTCTCACCGGCCCCTAGGTCTGTTTCTGTTCATGGCACTTTTAACACCAAACGAGTTTTACCTACACCAGCCACCAGCTCACCGAATCTCTGGATGCCCACTGGGTATTAGAATTTAGTTAAATTCTAATACTGGAGTTGGTGCAGACCCCACAAGTTAGGGACTCAGTCCCACAAGATTATCCCCACGTCAGGTGCTAATTGCTGAACACGTGCCTTCTGTACTTCTGACAGGATATACATGGCAGCTTCCCCAGGCCCTTTCCTCAGACTTGATAATATTCTAAAATACTTCTTCAAATTTAGGAAAACAGTTAACTTGCTGTACCATAGAAGATACAACTCAGAAACAACCAGATAGAAGAGATACCTAAGACACTTTCATGCCTTCTGCCTGCCATCCTTCTGGCAACTCTGTGTTCACTGTCTGGAAGGCCTCCTAACCATGGTTAGGGTAGTTATGGAGGTTTCTTTATATGGGGATGATGATCATCTGCCATTAGCGATTAGCTGCCACTCCAGCCCTGGTGTCCTG
This sequence comes from Erethizon dorsatum, assembly GCA_028451465.1. NCBI lineage: Eukaryota > Metazoa > Chordata > Mammalia > Rodentia > Erethizontidae > Erethizon > Erethizon dorsatum. Next base: position 79,317,520 of record CM051838.1, on the reverse strand, counting down.
TCCCCTCCTCTGAGGTCGGGGGAGGGCTGGAGATCCAACCCTCTAATCACACTGTGGTTCCTCCGACAATCAGTCTCCATCTTAAAGCTGTCCAGGGCACCACAGAGAGTCACCTTGTTAGCATAAACTCTGTGTGCTTGATAGGGGCTTACTATGACAAGACAACTTCCCTCATCTCACCCCTTTCTGGGAGTTCCTAGGGTTTTGGGAGTTGTGTTCCAGGAACCTGGCTAAAGACCAAATGTGTATTTCTTATAGCACAATATCCCAGAAAGGAAAAGATTTTTAGTATTTCACTTGAATTTATAATAGAATTGTAGTAAGAGCTTTATTTTTTCCAACATGCTTAAAATATTTAACTCTTACAACAAGGGTTAAGAGATAAGAGAGGCAGTCAATTTATTTTCTTTTTAGTTATGGGACTGAATAATATCTTGAGTCTGTCAAAAGAAAAAAATTGGGATAAAGATCTTAATTGGCATTTAAAATTTTTTTTTTGAATGGGCAACACTTCATTATGTAAAATAAAATAAGTGTTCCAATGAGTAGAGCAGAGGAAGTTGAAATTACAGACAAAGAAAAGCTGAAGGCAGCAGAAACAAAAAATACCAAGTGAGTTATTTTAAAGTTACTTTGAAAACAATAGAAAAATAACTGGTTGACATCAGGTTATTTCAGATTACTTTTCCTTGTATAAAGATCAAGTCAGAAGAAACTAGCCTTTTGGGAAATTTGGCTGTTATCTCCATTTTCCCTGGTTTCTTGAAAAGTCAGATAAACAGCTGAGTTTTGTTTTGATATCATGGAACTGTAGCATTTTGATTTTTATTCTGTTCTGTTGGGGCCCAATGTAGACCAAAGTATAATTAATCTCTTGTAATATTTTTTTTGACATGTCTTTTCACAGCTTTATTCCTCACCTGTTGTTTAAGGTTGCAAACCTTTCTCAGTCTCGGTTTACGTGTAAAATGAGGACTTTGGTCTGCTGATCTCTGAGATCACTTCAGTACAGTAGTAGGATTCTGTGAGGCCACACACATACCAACCATGGGGGAAGAACGTGGCTCTGCTGCTGGGTGGTGGTGAAATTTGCCTGTGTCTGTTTCATTTTGTAGGTGTTAGATGCTGGTCCTGACCAAGGGATTTATTTTTTCAAAAAGATGTATGGACTTAATTGCCTTGCTTAAAATACTGCATTTAACACTTAGTCCAGCTCTACAAATTTCTAGAAATTCCTTCTAGCTCATTTTGACTAGATACAGTTTTTAGTATATGTGCTGCTGAAGCAAGCACTAAATAACAGTTTTTTAAATGCTAGTTGTTGTCAAGGTTTATAGCTTGTTAAATCAACATTATTGAACTAAAATCCACATACAATGAAGGGCACAGATTTTAAGTTTACAATTCTATGACTTTTAATAAGCATATCTGCTTCAAAGTACAGAATATTTCCATCATACTAGAAAGTTCCTTCCCATTCCTTTGCAAAGTCCCTTATCTCTATCACAGGCTGGAATTTATAAGAAAAGGTACCCTGCCTCTCACCTTTTACTCTGTAATGTTTTGAGATTTACCCATGTTGTTGCATGTGTTTATAGTTTATTCATTTTTATTACTTTATGATTATACAACTTGTAATAGCAATAGTTTATTGATGGACATTTGATTTTTTTTTTTTTTTTTTAGTAGGCGGCCATTGTGAATAGAGACAAACACGTACAAGTCTGTAGTTGCGTGTTTTTATTTATTTTGGGAGAAATGAATAAGTCATTGATTGATTTTTGGGAGAATATGCAGGAAAGAGTTTGTAGATTTATATGATAGGTAAAGCATAAGAAATTGGCAACTTTTCCAAACTGGTTGCACCATTTTATATTCCTGTCAGCAGTATATGAAACTCAGTTTTTCTACATTTTTGCCAGTGTTACTCGTTTTTGCTTTCTATGTTTATTAGTACATGTCTGCAATACATGATGATTACATATTATATCTTTTTTAATTGTAACTATTCTTGAGGATATTGAATGCATCCTTACTGCATTTCCCTGATGATTAGTGGTAATGGACATGCTTTTATGTGCTTATTGGCCACTTGTCTGTCTTTCATGATGTAGTCATATCTTTTGTCAATCTTTAAATTGGTTTGGCTTTTTGTTACTGATTTATAGTAGTCTTTTATATGTTCTGGATAAAAATCTTGTGTTTAACATTTGCTTTCTGTATATTTTCCCCCATCTGTGGTTTGCGTTATCATTTTCTTAATCATGTCTTTCAGAGAACAGAATTTTATAATACTGATGAATCCCAGTTTCTCATATTTGCTTTTATGCTAGTACATTAGTTGTTCTGTGTTGAAATCTTTGGCTCTCCTAAAGTTGTGAAGATATTCTCATATATTTTCTTTAGTTCATATATTTTTGTCTATGAATAATTTTTTTTTTTTTTTATATAATGTGTGTCTCCATCCATAACCACTTGTTTCAGCACCATTCATTGAAACAACTGTCTGGTCTCCATTGAATTACTTTTTATGCTATTGTTGAAAAATCAGTTGTCAGATATTATCTGGACTTGTTGTTCATTGTTCTACATTTTTACTCAGTACCAGCGAGTACTAGTTGGTCTTTATTGCTTGGCTATATAGTAAGGCCTTGGTCTTCCAACTTTCTTCTTTTTCATAATTGCTTTGGTTTTTTCTTTGTCCTCTGCATTTCCATATAACTTTTTAAAATTAGTTATACATGTTTCTTCCAAAAATTAAAGAAAGATCCAACTTAAAGAAACCTTGGTGGGGCTCTGGGCTATCAATCTAAAAAATTTGGGAAGAGTGGTCGCTTATCTTCAATGATATACCTCTCTGTTAATTAGATCTTTTGTAACTTTAACTTTGTTTTGTAGTGTTTTTTGTGTGTGTGTGTGTGGGTACTGGGGGTCGACCTCAGGACCTCGCGCGCCAGCAGGCGCCCGTGCCGCTGAGCGATATCACCGGCCCCTTTTTTGTATGTGGGTTCTGGGAGTCGAACTCGGGCCCTCGCGCTTGCCGGGCAGGCGCTTAAGCCACTGAGCCATCTCACCGGCCCCATTTTGTAGTTTTAAGAGGTTGTGTATATATTTTGTTACATTTAAGTATAAGTACTTCATGTTATAAGTAGAAATTGTAAGTTTTATCTTCCCATTTTTTGCTTGCTTATATACAGAAACACAGTAGATTTGTATCATGGCTTTGTATTCTGTGACCTAGTGTGACAGTCACTGTGAATAGCTTTCACCTTTCCTCCCCCATTTCCTTGTTGAAGCTTTTTGTCTGTTAAGCTAGTTAAGACCCACAGTATAGTAGTGAGTAGAAGTGGTGACAGCAGTCATCCTTGCCATATTCCTGGTCCTAAGGGAAGTGAGTGCGTGCAGAATATCACTATACTGTTGGCTACAGGGATTTTGAAGACATCTTTTGTCAGCTTGAGAAAGGTTTGTTTGTGTTCTTTTTTGTTTTTGTTTTTTGGGGTTTTTGTTGTTGTTGTTGTTGAGTTTTGAGACAGGGTCTCCACTACCTCACTGTGTAGTTCAGGCTGGCCTTGAGCTCCAGGCAGTCCTCTTTCGTGAACCTCCCAAGTGCTGGGATTACAGGCATGTACCACCATGCCCCCAGATGGAGAAAGTTTTGTTTGTTTGTTGTGATACTGGGAATTGCACCCAGGACCTTTGCACTAAGCTACATCCTCAGCACCCCTTTTTTTTTTTTTTTTTTTTTTGAGACAGTCATTAAATTGCCCAGGCTGGGCTAGAACTTGTGATCTTTCTGTCTCAGCCTCCGAAGTTTTGTTTTAATTTCCTGAGAATATTTGGATTTTGTCCTGCTTTTTTTTTTTGGTAAACTTGTTGAGTTATATGAGTTTTCTTCTCTTATCCTGTAATCACAAACTATATGTTGTTTAAAAATCTAAAACCATCTAGCATTTGTGGGCTAATCCCCACTTGATCAGAGATGAACTTTGCTGAATTTTACTTGCTCACAGTTAAGGAATTTTGAGTCTTCAGATCCTAGTTTTGGTTTGAAACTTTCTGTTCTTTAGTTTTGTCTTGTTTCTGTGTCAGCATTTTGCTCATCTCCTAAGGGGAGTTGGCCAGTGTTCCTTCTTCGTGTAATATTGATCTTTTTCCTCATCAGTGAAGCTATCTGTGCCTGTCGGTTTTTTTTTTTCTATTCTTAATTTTAATGTTAATTTAAAAGTTATTTAAACAATTACAGTGAAAGAGGCTATCAACTAATTGTAAATCATAGCCATATTTGGATCCTGATTTTTTAAAGTTGTTTTAAAAAATAGGCAGATTCGGGCCGGTGAGACGGCTCAGCGGCTTAAGCGCCTGCCTTGCAAGCGCGAAGGCCCGAGTTCGACTCCCGGATCCCACATACGAAAAAGGGGCCGGTGATATCGCTCAGCGGCACGGGTGCCTGTTGGCGCGCGAGGTCCTGAGGTCGTCCCCCCGGTACCCACAAAAAAAAAAAAAAAAAAAAAAAAAAAAAATAGGCAGATTCTATTTCTTCTTATAGACACCAGTCATGTGAATATGTTCACTTTGTAAAAATTCAGCAAGCTGTACTTACAAGTGTACACTTACAATACAAAATTTACTTAATATGTATGTCACAAGCAGATTTAAACAGTGATGAAATATTTGATAACATTAAGTAATTGTTAATTAAAAGTGTGACAATGGTAATATTTTGTGTTTTTGTTTGTTTTGTCTTTTGATTTTTGTTTTTTGAGGCAGGGTCTTGCTTACGTAGTTCAGGCTGGCCTTGAATTCATTCTGTACCCCTGGCTGGCCTGGGACTCATAGCGATCCTCCTGCCTGAACCTCCCGGATGCTGGGACTACAAGCCTGTGCCACCACCCCCAGCTTGTTTGTTATTTGTAGTTAGGTTCTTAAAAGTAGTTACAGTGGTGCTTGGAGAATTCTTTCCAGGATTCTGGGTCACAGAATTTATTCCATGATTCCGGTTGTGACTAATTTCATTGTGAAGATATATTTAGTGATGATTATAGAGTTTTGTATGGGTGGAGTTATTACAAATTTCTTTGATAGCTATAGGATTACTAGTTTCCTTCCCTAGTCATGCTTTTGCCACATTTTGTTTTTCAAGGAATTTGTCCATTTCATCTAAGTTGCTAAATCATAGCAATAAAGTTACTTAGTATGTTATCGTCTTAATCTTTTAGTAAGATTTATAATTATATTCACTGCTTTAATTCCTAATTCGGTTCATTTGTTTTTGTTTTTCATTTGTTTTTGATAGTCTAGTTCATTGTTTTATCAGTTTGTTGGTTGGTTGGTTTTGTTTTGTTTTGATACACAATCTGGCTATGTAGTTCAGGCTAGCCTTGAACTCACTGTGTAGCCCAGGCTGGCCTCAAATTCGAGGATATCATCCTGCCTCAGCCTCCTGAGCACTGAGATTACAGCTGTGTACCACCATGCCTGGCTATTTGTATTTAAAAAAATTTTTTTTAGCTTTGCTGATTTAAAAAAAAAATTTTTTTTCTGAGTCAGTGGTTTTTATTTATGTTTTAGATTTTACTTAATTTTAGCTTCTTCAGGCAGAAGTTTAGATCTTTGCTTCTGTATCTTTTTCTTTTTTTTTTTAATTTTTTGTTTTTGTGGTAGTGATATAGGAGAAATATAACTCCCAACCTGCTGGCTGAGTTCGTTTCCCCTGAAATAAAAGAATGAATTCCAGAGGACAAAGGAGGTTGAGTAGGAAAGGTTTATTGGGGAATAGGAATAGCTCCTGAGAGACAAGAGGGATCCCAAGTGGGTTGCCACTGAGGCCCTTTGTCAGGGGTAATTTATATAGCAAAGTTGCAATGTGGGTACAGTGTGGGTCAAATTATAATCAACCTATAGGATCACAAATGTAGCCGCTTAGCAGGGCATGTAGCAAGGATATATGGTGGTCATCATTAACCTTGGGCTCATGTATGGCTTCTAAAACGGGAACATTTGGGGAAGGGTTGGGTCCAGGTGTTGTGGTCACCTACTGAGTGTCTGCGTATCTGGGCTTAATGGAGTGGGTGCTACTAAATTACATGCAAGTCTGGCCATTGTGACTTTATCTTGAGGCCTGGCCTCCTTCAGATGGACCTCTAGCCACTATTCTGATGTCTATTTTTCACTGACTTCCTTGAGAGCTCAGTCCCTCTCTGACTGTGTATTAATTTCTGTCTAACTTAGCTGCCTATAATAATTGTAAAGATTGAACTCAGGGGTTCACACATGCTAAGCAAATACTCTGCCACTGAGCTATACCCCTAGTCCTTTTTTTTAAATGTAAGCATTTAAACCTATAAATTTCATTGTCATGCTTGCTTTAAGTATATCCCACTAATTCTGATGTTTTACTTTCATTATCAATTCAATTAAATATTTTCTAACTTATTTTGGAAGTTATTCTTTAAAGTATGTTGCATTATTTACAGATATTTAAAGATATTACATGTGTCTAACATAATCTGTGTGATCAGTAATATTTACTGTATCATTTTAGTTCTTTGAAATTTATTGAGACTTTATGACTAATAATAATTTTTTAATTTTAAGCTCTTGACTAACATAGAGTTTTGGTTATTGATTTGGGATTTAGTAAGAGGTATACCTAATAAAAACAGAACCCAATAATATATTATTGTCACTGCATGTCATATCTGGTATCTGACTCATTTACAATCTCTACTTTGAGAAATTGGGGGTAGTTATAGCTACCCCCAATTATGAGACTGAGGGTTTTCCCCCATACTGACTTCTGTATTTGCTTGAGTAATAGATTTTTTTTTTTAAAAGGAAGTTTTTGTTTTCTGTTGGTGCCTTTTAATCGAGCAGTATTCTTTACTATACTCTTCAGCATTTTTAATAACAGGCCGATTTTCAAGATTTTAGCCTACACTTCTTGATTTACCATGGACAGGTACTCAGTCCCTTTTTGCCTTAATTTTCTCTATATAAAATGAAGATGAAGATAATAAACTTTTGAGGTTTGTAATTTTTAACAAAATAAAAATTTTAGTTACATATACAATAGTACCTCGATTCACAAATGCTTCTGTTTGGAAACAATTAGATTCTCAAACAAAAGTGTTCAACAAAAGTTTGCTTTTGTTTACAAACTCTACATCAGGTGACACACGACCGTGGAATTGTAAAACAAATTGTGAACTGAGGTGCCACTGTAGTTATTCATTCATTCATTCGTTTACTTCTGTGCTGCCAGTGGAAGTACCAGTCTTAGCTGGGCGTGGCTGCAGAGCTATAATCCCAGCACTGAGACACTGAGCCTGGAGAATCACAGATTTAAGCCCAGCCTGGGGCAGCTTTGCAGGTTAGTGAGATCCTATTTCAAAATTAAAAAATGAAAGTTGGGGATGTAGCTCAGTGCAAAAGTCCTGCATTCAATCCTGAGGACAACGTGAAAACAAAAAAAGAAAGCCACTCTTAAAATAGGTTGCCTCTATGAAGCAAGACTGGAAATGGGGGAGGCATAAAGCAGAGAACTTTTGCATTTAATCAGGAGTAAAAGTAGAGGAAGATGAGCAGATGTTTACATATTACCATCCATGCTTCACTCATTTCTTAAAAACAGAATACAAAAATTTTTTTAAAGAAACAACTGAATTTTAGGCATTAAGTTCTAGGTATCCCAATGTCTGGAAGAGTTTAAGATAATTTTGAAATGTCAAAATTACCATAACATAAAATCAAAACTTTAAAACATGTATAACCAATGAGTTCCTTGCTTTTAAATGTTGTTTAATTAGTGCATAATTCTTTGCTTTTACAGGTCTTATTAGTGATATTTTGTATTCTAAATTTTTTATTTTCGGGAGGATTTTTTTGTCTTTTTTTGTTGGGGGAGACAGGGTTTTGCTGTGGCCTTGAACTCCCTTTGTAGCCCAGGCTGACCTTGCACTCGGTGATCCTCCTGCCTCAGCCACCCCAGTGCTGGTGCTGGAATTACAGGTGTGTGCCACCACGTAAGGCTAAAGTTTCTATTTTCAGTGAAAACACAAGTGATTGATTGCAGTTAACCATTCTTTCTGACTTAATTTTTTATCTGTAAAGTTAGGATAAATAACGCTTGTCTTAATGCATTACTAGTGTTGAGAGTAAATGAAAAAATTCTTAGTTTAGAAAATGTGTGTTATATGTAGGCTGTGACAATTATAATATTCCAGGGATTTCTTATGATTAATTATAAGGTGATTTAATGTCTTCAGAAATAATTCCAAGATCTTTATTAGTTATTATATAAATTCATTGAAATCTTTAGTGTTCATAAATATTTTCTGGGGAAAATTTAAATTACTTTAATCTCAAAAAAATCAGGAGACTAATGTTAATGGTTAGATTCCACCCCCTTACCCTTTGGCAGTATTTGGGATTGAATCCAGGGATTCATGAGTGTTAGGCGAGCACTGTACCACTGAGCTATACACCAGCCCTTGATTTTTTTGAGTTTTTTGTTTTGAGATGTGTTCTTGTTAAATTGTCTGAGCTGGACTTAAACTTTTCATCCTCCTACCTCAGCCTTCACTGTATCTGGCATGAGCCACCAGACCCAGCAGAATATTTTTTTCTTTAGAATTCCTGTGATGAAATTAACTGGTAAAGGGCTGGTGAGATGGCTCAGCAGCTTAAGCGCCTGCCCGGCAAGCGCGAGGGCCCGAGTTCGACTCCCGGAACCCACATACGAAAAAGGGGCCGGTGATATCGCTCAGCGGCACGGGCGCCTGCTGGCGCGCGAGGTCCTGAGGTCGACCCCCCGGTACCCACCAGAAAAAAAAAAAAAACTGGTAAAATGAGTAAGGAAATTCTGGGTGGAGGGGTTTAAAGGATAGAATATTTTGAGAAAATTGGTAACAATCACAAAACCTATTACTGGTATTTCCAAAGTGAAGTTTTAAATGTTAGTACTTTATCAAACTGAAGGATTTTTTATTGTATATATCTTCTTTATATCAGATAAAACAGATATTTAGCTGTTTAATGGCATTTTACTATATACCTTTAAGGATTAAGCATTGCATTAGTATGTAGAAGTAGTAATATAACTTTATGTAGCTTTGGTATTATTGAAATTAAATTTTAAGACCTAGAGACCAGATTAAATTAGAAACTTAGAAGAGCTCTTGGAGACTTTGGAAAGCAGTATATTGGCTCCAAATCCTAACACTGGTTTTGTTGTTTTTTAGGTTAAAAAAGTCCTTGCTCTATGATGGTTTGTGTAACATCTTAGTTTACCTCGTCGTTTAGGTAGGATTTGCCGGAGCACAAATCCCATCGATTCGGAGCGCCGTTGTGTGCTTTTCTTTCCAGTTTGCTGCGAGACCCTTTCTTGTTCGCTGCGTGCTGCCGTGATGGTCACATCACTAGCGAATTGTTACAATATTTTAAATAACTGAAATCGACTCGACCGTGATTTTAAAAGTTAAAATACATTGGAAAGTGATCTTGATATCTATGAGTATGAAGAAGTAACTGTTTTAATGTAAGCTTTAAATGAGAAAATGGGGACTTAAATAGGGTAGTTTTACATTTGATAGGAGAATTCTCTGAATTTTAGCAACTACAAGTGAATGAAAAGTAAATTGTGAAGAATCCCTTTCGGGCGTTTCTTCCTGAAAGCGTACTCAGCCCCTTGCCTATTGACTTAAGTGCTGTGCGTACCGAAGGCATCTGCTTTGTGATATTTTTGGAGGTAAGAGGATTGCTTGGCATTTTAAATCTTAGCTTTTACATTTTTATTCTTTTTTTTTTCTTTTCTCTAGGAGGAGCATATTATTTAATATCTAGAAGTCTAGGGCCAGAGTTTGGTGGTGCCATTGGCCTAATCTTCGCGTTTGCCAATGCTGTCGCAGTTGCTATGTATGTGGTTGGATTTGCAGAAACTGTGGTGGAGTTGCTTAAGGTAATTCACCTTTTCTTTTAGTCCTGTTTTTCATTTGCCATAACTTTCTTGATAGTTTGTGTGCCACTCATGGTGTTAGGGGTTAGGAAACCAGTGATGTGATGACCTGGAAATTCATCCTTCAAGAAGTTTAGTGTGAGAAATAAACAAAGAAGAAAATGATCAAAAAATGCCAGCAGTGTAGGAGGCCTGCCTGGGTAACACAAAGAGGGGAACGGGAGGGTAGTTAATTACTCTTCAGGAATGCGGTAGCAGGAGAGCATCTAGGAAAGGTCTTCCAAGGAGAGGCACTCAGAGTAAGGGACAAATAGGAAAGGTATGGTATGAGGGGCACTAGAAAAGAAAGCAAAGGTCTGGGAAGAATAAGTATGGTGTATTAAGAAAAGCACAAATACTTCAGTGTGGTTCGGACATAAAATGGCAAGACAGTGAAGTCTAGAGAGAGGAAGAAAGGATCAAGTCAGGGAACGTTTTATTTGCAGTAAAGTTTGGGCTTTTAATTTGATTGGCTTTGGGGGCCATGACAAAATCAGATTTAGGGCCTAGTGAAATATTTGACCATGGAAGTATTGCAGCTGGAGATTGGGACCATTTAAAAGGTTATAGTTATCGCAGGAGCAGAGATGGTGGTGATATAGCGATGATATAGGACCTCCAAATAATACAAGGGAAATACATTTCCCAACCTGCTAGATGTCCAATGTGCTGAGTTCATGTTCTCTAAAACCAAAGAATGAATTCTAGCTGGAGGTTAAGAGTAGGAAGTATTTATTGCGAAAAAGAAAAGCTTCTGTCTAAGAGAGTCAGATGGGGTTCCAAATGGGTGGCCAGGGGCCGGGCTTCTCAAGGAAATTTTATAGAGCAAAACCTCAAGGTGAGGCAGGTCTAAGGTGGGACAGAACTATAATCAATCCATAAGATTACAAGTATAGTCACTTAGATAATATTGACCCAGTGGGAAATCACAGGATGGGTGTGAGGTGGGACAAGACTATGGTGAACCAATAAGGTTACAGCAAGTATAGTCACTTGGGTAATATTGATTAAATGGGAAAGCAAGTCTTGTAGCAGGCACACATGGGATAGACAGGGACTGTACTGGAAGGGGTGGGTTAGGGAGATTTGGCCCTCCATCCCAAGGTGATCACTCCTACTTAGAATATCACTGCTGTCCCTCCCTAGGGGAGGCGTATGTGTGAGTACTTCCCTTTTTCTTGAAGTTTCAGTGAATGCACCTCCAGCCACGGTTGTCTTCTGCATTGACCTCTTGAGGGCCTAGCCCTGTCTGACTGCCTATATTTTTACCTAACTTAGCTGTCTATAGAGTTTACTTTTGGATATGCTGATTTAAATAGATCTGCCAGAAGGCAGTTGAGAGCATGGATTGCTCTGAACAGAAGAGAACTCGTTTGAGAAGTCACTGGGATATGTGCAGTTAAATAGGATTCCTTCATTGTAAATGAGAAGAACCTCACGTGATACCTATAGCTGTTCACGTTAGGTTGTAACTGTTCAGATTCTTACAGAGTATTTAAGGTTTAGAAACATTTCATGGAAATTTTAATTTAGAGATATCTAACCAAATTTAAATCACATACTTAAAAGTAGATTTCATATGTAGAATATTGAGCCACACTTGTAATATTCTATTGTTGTCATGAACCATCAATCTACAACAACCAATAGATAATATATTTACACTGATTTTATATTTTTTTCTCCTGCTAGTAATTCTCGGGTATGATTATCCAAATGCTATAGGAAATGTCAGATTAAGTTATGTAAATTTCAAAACATACCCAATGAAAATTTTTTGCAAGGTAAAAAGTATGTATATTTCCTTTATAAAATCAAATACTAGCCTTGAGAATAAAAAAAATCTGAAAATGACTTTTCCTATTACATTGGTTAGATTATTAATTTAAATTATTAATACTTTTGTGCCTTTGGTTGGCAAGAATGTTTTTGAATCTGGGGTATTTTTCTCTAATCTTTAGAGTAAGCTCATTTCTCTGGAACTGAAGGAAATTTTTTCCTCCCTGCAGTTGACTTTCAAGAATTTTCCATAAAAGAAGCAACTTCATTAGGATCCTTATAGCCAGGTGTGGTGGTACATGGCTGTAATCCCAGCACTCAGGGGGCTGAGGCAGGAGGGTCACTGGGATTTCAAGTCCTGGACTATAGCGCGTCCCTGTCTCAAACAAACAACAACAAAAATTAGGTTCATTATAATATTTTTTAGTTTTTTCAGTTGCAATATGATATAGTTATCTGGGTTATCAAAAAATAAATTATGTTATAGTTTTTCTGCCTTTTATTGACCTTATTTGAGAAGTGGTAATTCATCCCCATCTGATTACTTTGTTGACCGAGATATCATAGTCTTTAATTTTAACCCACACGGGAACTTTTTTAAAAAGTTACTGATATTAACTAAAAATAATTTTGCTTCTCTAATGGGAACAGTGTGTTTTTGACAATAGCGTGAAGGTGTGTTCATCTCTTTTCCTCACGCAGCATGAAAAAGCATCAGAAGCAGAAGTGCAGTAATCACGTTGAATGCAAAATGTCACTCAAAAGAAAAACTTAACTAGCAATAGTGTTGTTTAATTGTTTTGATTGTTTTGCTTGTTAGCAGTTCTTTTTTTGATTTATTGAGTTTATACTAGATATACCAGTGTTATAACAATAATTAAATAATATATCTGACCTCAGATATATCAGGTAGATACTTGAATGACATCTCAGTAGTAATTCAGTTTTTCCCTTATATCTTCCATCATTTCATTTAGTAAGCATTTGTTCAACATCTACAGGCAAGGTGCTTTTGCTCATTATATTTATAATTCTCTTTTCTAGGAACATTCCATACTTATGATAGATGAAATCAATGATATCCGAATTATTGGAGCCATTACAGTGGTCATTCTTTTAGGTATCTCAGTAGCTGGAATGGAGTGGGAAGCAAAAGTAAGTCATGATAGGAATAGCTGTACATGTTTAATGTACAAACTTTTAAAGATTATCTGAGGACCACTCTAAACTGTGCATTATTTTCAGATTCTAGTGGTACCAGAGTGCCCATTTTCACAGCATTTTCTAAGGCTTCTGTTTTTATTTTGTTTTACATTGATTGATTGAGGTTGATTGGTTGGTTGATTTGCATGTGGGGGGAAGGGATTGAGCCTAAGGCCTCACACATACCAGGCAGACACTGCCTCTGAGCTATTTCTGCTTCTTCAGTTCCTCTAACTTCTGAACTTCTTACCTTTCCCACCCACCCTCCCACCTTGTTTATGTAGAAATACTCAGTTCAAAATATTAGCCAAAATTTAACATTTGGTTTTATAATTTATTTAAAAGTTCAGTTTAAAAATAAACTTGGGGCAATAACTAAAAGTACCCACAGGATGTTAAAGAAGCTATTCTTGCCTTTTGCTATTGGAATCTCAGAAGTCCTGACTTCCAAAGCAGATGCCATTGTGTGTGGGAAACATTGCTGAAGTAACGTTACACCTATAGGCAGCGTGCACAGAAATGCTTCCGTGTCTTTGAGGGTAGAGTAGGTTGCAGCACAACTCTAGTTTCTTAAGTGATCGTTATCCTCAGAGACGCTACTGAGGAACTCAGAAGTCCTAAGTTTCTTTATTTTTATTTTGTAGGTCTTAAAAAAGTCACATATACTTGTGTTATATGTGATATGATAATATTTACCAAAACCAAAAATTAGGGAAGTCTGCAAGAACAATATTTTTCCAGGCTTGTTATTTATTCTGAAGTGGTAGTACTATGAAATTGTCATTTACTTATATTGTGTGTGGGGGGGTGCTATGGATTGAATCCAAGGCCTCACACGCACAAGCACAGGCTGTAGCACTGAGCTATACCCAGCACCTCACTCACTCACACATTTAACAAATTATGTTTATTGAAAAGAACAGGATTTCATTTTACCTAGAACATGATTAGCATTTAAGTAGTTCTTGTTCCTGCAGATGGCATAGTTGTTAATTAGTAATCAGTTTTACTGAGAGTTTAAAATTGTTGAAAAACTTGTTCTCGTAGGTTGGTCTTTCCTTCCATCGCGTTGCTCCTTGACTTCCCTCCTCTAGTTGGTTTCTTTCCCTGCTGTTTCTTTTACTGTAGCAGTCAGACGTTCACCAGTGTGTTTAGACCTGGTATAAAACTTATTCGTGTTAAATATGTTCTCTGTGTCAAGATGATTATAAGATAGAGGTGGAGAATAATTATATAGGATGAAAAGCCTACAGTGTTTTATAAATTTTAGCACTTTAAGGTTTGTGGGAAGGTATGCACATCTCATTTCAGGAATCCATGACACGATCCCATTTTTATTGTCCACTTCTCCCAGTGTATCGAATATTTACATCTTTAAAAGAACTGTTTGTTCATTTAACCAGTTTTTTGAGCACCTACTTTGTCCTTGGCACTCTGAGGCACTGGAGGAAACAGATGAAACAAGTTAGAAATCTCTTCCCTCATGGAAATTACATTTTACTGGAACTGAAAAAAGGTATAGACACAAGACATTTCATTTTTAATTTTAATGTTTAAAATTACAGGCTCAGATTGTTCTTTTGGTGATTCTACTTCTTGCCATTGCTGATTTCGTCATAGGAACATTTATTCCATTGGAGAACAAGAGGCCCAAAGGTTTCTTTAGTTATAAATGTAAGTAAAAAAAAGGTCAAATACTTTTCAAAGGGTCCACATTGTGGCACTCTAATATTGAGTAAATTTAGTACATTTTAAGTGTTTTTAATGTAATCGAGTTTCATTTGGCGATTCACATTAATTCACAATTCAGTTTTTGTTCCGTTTATTACACTGTACAATAAGAGCAAAGGGACTTTTACTTTCATCTTTATTTTTCAGTATTAGCAATGAAGGGTGTTACAAGATAGAATGTAGAAAAATTCCTTTTGATCTCTACTACTTTGGGCAATTTGTAATTTTTGTTCTAAGATGGCTTTTTCATTTTTTTAGGTTAGTTCTGTGTCCTGTAATGATGTGAACACATTGTGAGAAATGTGCCTGTTAGGGGTTAGGTGACTTCATTGTTGTGCAAATATCATACAGTATATTTCGACAAGCCGAGACGGCTTCCACCTAACTAAGTGATCAGCCTTAAGGAAACTGTCACGTGTGCAGTATGGCATTGACCAAAACAGCATTATTTGGCACGTGAATATATTTAAATACAACGTTTTACTTACTTTTTTTTAGAACATATTCTTAGAACATAATATTTACATTGCTTGTGGGGATTTGGTACATGTACGTAATATGACTCAATTCCTTTTTTTATCCCCCTCTCTGTCCTTCACACCCTCCTTTCTACATCCATCTCTTGATACCCTTCCTTTATTTTGGGGGTTACACATTTGAGGAACATAATGTGTACATTCCTTGTGGGGAATTCATGTAACATCTTAAAAGTGTTTAAGACTATAAAAATAGCTAGAAGTTGCAATTTCTTGGTGTAATTGCAACTTAAATTTTTCTACATTTTAGGTTAATTAAGTGAAAATTTTTCTTAGTTTTCATCTTCAGTAACCCTCTTCATTTGCATCTAATTTTCACTACTAGTGAAATTTACTTATTATTTCCTAAAGTGTCCTATCAGTATACTTCCCATCCTTTTCGCACCTAATTGAGCAACTCTGAACCTATCTCTGTAAGATTAGTTGCTGTTGCATCAGAAAGGCTTGTCTTCATTTGGCTAAAATAAAATTTTTTAAACCCTAGAAGCAAAGGCCTACCTTCAATTCTATTGAGTATTTGTGACATTTCTTCTAAGTTATGAATGCTTTTTTCACTTTAATTTTTTAATATAAATTTTTGAACATGTTTACTTCTAAAAAAATGTTAAAATTATCATGGATGGTTTGTTCTAAAAATATTCCCAATAATTATACATTTCTTAGAACACGAATTCATTTAAAAATACCTGCAAATGCCTGCTAAGCCATGTTTTTCTTTTCTTCTCTTTTTTTTTTTTTTTTTTTTTTTTTTTTCAGATTCCTAATAACTTACAAAGATGTCACACAGTTCTGTAGTATACGAATCGCATACATTATATTCAAGTAGCATACCCGGGCTTATCTCAGTCTGAGGCTAGTGAATGTAAATATACTGCAGGATAGAACCTTTCTGGGTGGTTGATGTTGCTTGGCTCTTCTCTTACTCATCATGCTAGGGTGGTATTAGGAGAAAACAGGTCGTATCGATAAGCTTGGTGCAGTTCACGTGACCACCTAATAGTGATATGTATTGTATCCTCTTTACTTTTTCCTTTGTGATGTGAGAAATATCTTCTTTTGCCAAACACTGGTGCCTCTGCTGCTCTGGATCTAATTTCTTCTACTTTCTCAAAAGCAGTTCTTTTATGTTTTGATAATCTAGTTGTTTCCCTATAGCAAAATTTTTGCCTCTGAATTATAACCTTGCTCTAGTAATTCTTATTCTTAGAAATGCTGTCTCTTGTTTTTCACTCCCCTGTAGTTACTACCTCACTTTTTTAGTTCCAGATCATAGGCAAATTTCTCAAATCTTTACCTCTCACTTACTTTTTATTTCAAAACAGTCAAACCTGTGGAAAACTTGCAAAAAAAAAAAATACAGTAAACTTTATACCCTTCACCTACATTCACCAGTTGTGAACATTTACATATTCTTAGCTCTTTTCTACATTTGTTTTATTAATCAAGATAAACACTTTAGTTTGTATCTACTAAGGAAAAGAGTAATCCAGGAAATATAACTTTGGCCCAGTACCAATTGCTGATGTATCCTCTATATATGGATTTTCCCCAGATCTCTTTACAGCAATTTTTGTTTTTCCTGTCCAGCATCATGTATTGCATTCAGTTATCATGTTTTTTCAGTTTCCTTTTTTTAAAGCATTTTTTACATAATTTTCAATCTTTTTTTTCCCCCCACAATATTGACATTTGTCAAGAGTACAGTATAGGCCATTTGTGTTTTAGTTTTCTCCAGTTGGGTTTATCTGATCTTTTTTTTCAGTAGATTCAGGGTATTCATTTTTGTCAGGTGTCACCTGAATGATGCGTCCTCAGTGCATCACATCAGGAGGTTCGTACGCTGTTCGTTTTCTCCATTTCTGATGGTGTTTTTATTACTTTGTCATGGTGATACCTGGAAGATTTTGCCGTTGTGAAATCTGCACTTTCTTCTTTGTAACCAGAGGAATACTTTGAGACTATCCGTAGCTTACTCATAAAATTAGAACTAAATGAGTTTCTTCTTAACCACTCTTAACCTGCCTTCTATCGAAGTCATGACCACATGGTACTAGATTCAGCATGAAGTTTTTTCACCTCTGGCTCAGCAAAACTCCTTAGTTGTTCCTTATCCTTGAAATGCTTGTCTTATTTGGTGTCAGACACTCTTGGTGTTCCACTTAACTTATGGGTCACTATGTCTATTCTGCCTAGTACCCCTTAATTTTTTTCTGTCCTTTAATTGCAGACCTGTGCAGCATATGGTCCTGTCCTTCCAATTATGTTCTTTCATTTGGTAGTATATATTTGCGTTTCTCTAAATCACTGTTGAGAGAATGATATGCTTTGTTCTGAATCCCTTTTAAAGCCCAAACATATGTATACAGTACATCCAACCACTTATTTGATGTGTTTCCTATTTATTCCTCCTTAGGCTCTTCATCTCTGCAAGTAGAAGAAAGCGGGATCTCGGGGCTTCCTGTTTCCTAACCACCTCTTTTGCTATTTAGTCCTTGTCTTATCAGTATGATATTCCCCTACATATAGATTGAAGCCCTGCAGCAGCCTCCTAATTGGTCTCTCTGTTTCAAATGTTGACCCCTTCTGGCCATTGTCCACACATTAATCACATCTTGCCATTTGTCTGTTTCTGATCATACCCTGGCTTTCCATTTCATTTAGCATAAAATTTAAACTTTTGTGAAATTTTGCATAATCCATCTCCCTCTGGTGTCTCCAATCTTATTTTATTCTCCCTCTTACTACAAGAGCTTTACCTTCTTGTATTTCCTTATGAGCTAAGCCTTTTCCTACCTCCGAGCTATGCATGTTGTTTCTCATTCCTAGTATGTTCTTTCCTTGATCATCATATTGGTGGATCCTGTTCTGTAAAATGTTTGCCTAAATGTTATCTCCTTGGTTATATGACTTTAGCTTTCTGTAATTGAACCAAATTAGATTCTTTTTTTTTTTTATCACAACATCCTGTGTCAGTGCATTTATAACTGCTATTTATAACGACCTGTTTCTGTACCTATTTTGTAGACGCTCCCCATTCCATGAAGGCAGGGACCATGCTTGGCCTATTCATATTGTATCTCTGAGCACTGTGACATATTAACTAGCTTTAATACAGAACCTGGCACATGACACATACTCAAATATTAAAATGACAATGTTGTTGTATTGTCAGTACCTGTCTTTATAATAGATTTATATGGTAGAAACAACTGAAGCATTCATTATTGTTGAAATAGAAAGGATCTTTATTTAGAGTGCCCTAGCTAAAATTAGTTGACATAGGTCACCACTAAGACATAGATAAAAGACATGGACTAAAACCTATACAGATAGGACTTTAAGTTGGAAGCAATGGGAAAAAACTTCCTGGATTATTGTGTTTCTTTTGTTTATCTTCATTCTTATTTCATCTCTGAGACTGAGGGTTTATTCACACCTTGATTTACATTTGAGCTAGTGATAACAATAAACAATTTTAAATTTTTTGGCAGTGTATTAAAAAAAGTGGGATGTGACCCAGATTAGATCATCATTTTGATTATAAACCATTCACTCATACAAAAAACGAGAACACTAATACTTGAATTAGGAAAATATACAAGAATTTATCAGTTAATTGAACTGAAGTTGGGGATCATAGATACTAATTACTGTTGGCACATTATTATAGTCTAATCTGCTATCCATTAATTGCCAAAAATATTTTGTTCTCTAGATGAAATATTTAATGAGAACTTTGGACCTGATTTTCGAGATGAAGAGACTTTCTTTTCAGTATTTGCCATCTTTTTCCCTGCTGCAACTGGTATTCTAGCTGGAGCAAATATCTCAGGTGATCTTGCAGTAAGTATTATAAAGTACTACATTAAAAAAAATATATATATATAAGTACATTTAACATATATATGTATGTTTTTAACTGATGTATATGTGTGTGTGCGCGCGTGTATTTATTTATTTTTAAAGAGACTTAAAAAGTTGTCTTCTCTTCCAGGATCCTCAGTCAGCCATTCCCAAAGGAACACTCTTAGCCATTTTAATTACAACACTGGTTTACATAGGAATTGCAGTATCTGTAGGTAAATAGCCTTTCATTTCTTTGGCTCTCAAATATTTCATGGTGTACAAATATTTTCATGACATTTTCTAATTTTTATATTGAGAAACATTTCAATATAAATACATAGAGTTGATTATAATTTAAAAAACAGCTTTAAGAAAACTGGTAGTGACTTACAGACATTAAACCACCAAATCTTTTATTTTTATCTTCTCTAGGATTTATTATTGAAGTTAGAAAAATATGTGAAATCATATCTGTAAACTCTTAAATTTCACTGTTTAAAAAAATTTCATATTTGAAAGTGAATGAATTTTATTCATGGGTCTTTATAAATTTCTGAGTTTTTTTGTTTATCATGATCAGTTCTATCTTTATATAATAAAATCATTATCAAGGCTATTAAGCAATGCTTGCTTTTTTTTTTTTTTTTACAATGAAAACACTGATTTTAAATAGGACAAACTAAGTGGAATGAAAACTCATTCCCTAAAATCTTACTAAATTGAATGGAAATGATTTTAAAACCATTTTTCTTACATTCATGTAGCCATAGCGTTTAGAATTTAATAGGACTTACGTGCTCAACTATTCTCTACATCCCTATTTAGATGAGAGAATCAAAGCTCAGAGATTCTGCAACCGAAGATAATGGCGCTTGCTTAAAACAATTGTTTTCATGGCAAAAGGTTTTTTTCTTTAATAGAATTATTAAAGGCTATTTATAATCAATGTCATAGTTGGCTGAATTGACATTTAAAAAAGATTTTGGGGCCAGTGAGATGGCTCAGCGGCGTAAGCGCCTGCCTTGCAAGCGCGAGGGCCCGAGTTCAACTCCCGGAACCCACATACAAAAAAGGGGCCGGTGATATTGCTCAGTGGCATGGGCGCCTGCTGGCACGCAAGGTCCTGAGGTCGACCCCCCGGTACCCACAAAAAAAAAAAAAAAAAAAAGATTTTGAATTTTTTTTTATCATTAATGATACATAAATATCTGAAATTCATTTTGAAAACAGATAAATGTATATGTATATACGATTAGCAAAATTTGTTTCCCTAAACGTTTCTAGCATACATCATACATATGCTGGCTAGAAAAAATTTAGTTTTAAAGAATGATATAACTGATTATATTTCAATTTTTAAAGTAATTTGTTACTACAGGTAAACATTTTATATTTTTTTGACCCACTAAAATCGCTAGCTCCAGTTTATTTCATTCTGTCTATACTACCCCTTGAAGCAGTAGGATTAGCCTCTTCTCCCTGAGGTTCAGTAGACAGCTTATACTGCAGTTGTTATGTAACTAATTCAAAGCAAGAGAACCTTTTTCCCCCCAAAACAAAGGTACAGAATTTGAAATAGGAAGCATATGAAAGTATAACCACCTTAGTGGGGAGATGAGAGTTACAAGGCTCTGTTCTCTCCCCATCTCCTCTACTCCAATGATTTCAGAGATAAAAATGTGATTTTCAAATGGTACAGGAAGAAATTGAGTAAAGAACTATGTAGTCTAATCATTAAAATTTTCTTCATCTCTTAGCTTCCTGTTTATTGTCCAGTTCTTACTAAATGCCTGTAATTTTTATCTTTTATGATGAAATAATACCTGCTGAAGTGCTTCTGAAAGTATAAATATATAATCTAAGGAATGGTAATTACCATTAACTGGTAATTACCATTATTCAATTACCATATTGTATATTATTCTTGATAATAAAGTGTTTGTTTCAATGTAAATTTTAAATGTTATTATGTAAGTTCTCAATTTTACACAAAAGTAGGAAGCATTTTCTACCTTAAGTATCACCCAACTTTAAGAAACTTAGGAAAACTTATTAGTACATGGTAGTTGCTCTATCTGTTTTTTTTTTTTTTTTTTTTTTTTGTGGGTACCGAGGGTTGACCTCAGGACTTCGTGCGCCAGCAGGCACCTGTGCCGCTGAGCGATATCTCTGGCCCTTTTTTCGTATGTGGGTTCTGGGAGTCGAACTCAGGTCCTCGCACTTGCCAGGCAGGCGCTTATGCCGCTGAGCCATCTCAGCAGTCTTATTGTCTACATAATCATATTTGAGAAAAAGTCGATTTTACCTAAAGCCTCAAAGAAAGTCGATTTTATCTAAAGCCTCATCTTTAGCCATGTTTCAATTATAAAATATCTGGAGTATAGGGAAACATTTCTTCTATTTAGAACTCTTTGAACATTTTTTATATTTGCTTAAGGATATCTTAACCATGTAGGCTATGAAATAGTATTGCTAATGTACCACTTCCCGCAGTGATATTCATAAGGTTAAGTATTTATGTGTGAATATTAGTCTTTATAAAGTGTTTGATTTCATTATGTAAATATTGGAGACCATGATGCTTTCCAAATTCTGTTTAAGGCAAAGCTAATCTCAGCTGTAAATGCAGTGTATGCTGTTATGAGTATTTATGTAATATATAAATACTGCATAAATGAACATAGATATTAGCTGTATTATTCTCATTGCCCCTTATGCTTCAGGTTCTTGTGTTGTTCGGGATGCCACTGGGAACATTAATGACACCATTGTAACAAAACTCACAAACTGTACTTCTGCAGCCTGCAAATTAAACTTTGACTTTTCATCTTGTGAAAGCAGTCCTTGTTACTATGGCCTAATGAACAACTTTCAGGTAAGCTTCAAATTTCTATGATACAAATCTTGTGTACTTCTCTAGGGATTAGACTGCTGTCGGATTACTCAGAATGCAGCTGTGTATTAGAAGGCAAGACTGCTGTTACTTCATAGTGAGTATACATGTGTGCAGATAAGTGCACTGCATCAGAGAGCAGAGGGACATCTGAGAAGCGTCTTGCACATAGTCCTGTTGCTGTGGTCTGTTTCTGGATTCTGTGTTCTGTTCACTGAGCTTCGTGTCTCTCTTTTCATAGCATCGCACATTCTTGGTGGCAGTAGTTATGTAAGTCTTTAATTCAGCAGGAGGTTATATCTCCTACTTTATACTTTTCCTAAACTGTTCTTACTGTTTTAGTTTCTTTGCCTTACTTATAAAAGTCTAAAATAACCTTATTTTATGTACAAAACCCCTTTCTGAGATTTTGATTGAAATTGCATTGAACTTATGTCAGTTGAAGAGAATTGCAAGGTTGAATGTGTCAGCCCTCTCCATTTATTTGTATCTTCTTTGATTTCTTTCATCATTATAAGTATCACACATATTTTGCTAGATTTACACCTAAGTATTTCATTTTTACTGTGAGAAGTTCAAATCTATGTTAATTGACATGAGTTCAGCCTTCTAATTACTGCCATTTCCACAGTGGCTTTATATATAAATGTTCTTTTTTTTTTTTTTTTTAAAGTATTGATCAATCTCAGTAGTAATGTTTGTTAATTAGATACGGCCCATGTAAAGTCACGTGGTACCAAACCAGCAGTTTCCAGCCTTTTTGGCATCAGGGACCAATTTCTCAGAAGACAGTTTTTCCGTGGGGGTAGAAGTAGAGTTTGAGTTTTTTGTTTTTTTTTTTAATTATATGTTTGTGATACATAATGATTACATTCCCCATCCCAGCCTCAGATCATTAGGCATTAGGTTCTCATAAGGAAAGCAACCTAGATCCCTCACAGGCCCAATTCGTAGCAGGGTTCGTGCTTCTATGAGGATCCGAGTCTCTGCTCTGACAGGCAGAGCCGGGTGGGAATGAAGTTGAGGGCAGTAGCTGTAAATACCGACAGATCTTCGCTCGCCTGCCACCCGTGTCGTGCTGCTGTGTCGTCCAGTTCCTGATGGGCCACGGGCTGCCTGGGAATTGGAGATCTCTGCGCTAAACCACCATTTCACAGAATTTAATTCTGAGTAGATGCGTGAAAAGTTAGCGAACTTTTAAAGTATACGAACTGTGTAAAAATTAGTATTCTCAGATCTTGCAGTTCTGCTGTTTTGTACTGCTACTAAGATATTAGAAGTGAAATGAAAATTTAGTCTGTCAAATATATAACTTAGAAAAATTTAACTGAAAAAAGCTTATATAAGAGAATTTGAGAGCAGTTGGTCAAGTCCTGGGATGGTAGAAAGAAGAGTACAAAAACATAGATTGAGGAGATTACGACAAAACACTCTGTGGTAAATGAGTATGTGGTTCTGCTTATCCTGAGTAAGAAAAATTTTGCTTCCCATAATAAAGAAAATAATTCAGAATCTGAAAATACTGAGAATTCAATGTGTAGTGTAGAATAATGTAAATGTTACAAATTTTTAACTGAAAGCATTATTTTTATTTTCTATTGTATGGTTTCAATTGACTATACTTTTAGTAGTTACAAAAATTAGAACCAATTACGTAATAAAAGGCTTTGTTTTCTAGTCACAAGACTGGGCAACATTGTAGGAATGAAAGAAAGTATTCATGTGCAGCTAGTGATTCAAGCCAGTTCTGACATTGATATTGTGCATGAAAGGCGCAAATGCCTCTCTCTGCCCAGTGACTGAGAATGCCAGGCAGATTTCTGCATTGTTGCCTTAAAATACAAAAATGTGTTGTCTTTATCAAGTCTAGTATGGATGCACTGAAGCAAAGAGGAGTTTGTTATAGGTAAACTCCTTTTCAATTTAGGTAAATACGTTTTTTGAGCTGATAGAAGTGATAATTCAGAGCCAATAGAAGGGGAAAGTAATTTTTTGACATGAAAGCTACAGTGTTGTAATTACACAGTGATTCTTATGGTGTCAGTTTTGCCATAGTCCAGCAAAGTAGGATGTTTTGTATTCTCTGTTCCTCGTTATTTGGCTTAGTTTATCTCCAGCCTTGCATTTAATTTAACTTTGAGATCATACAGACAGGCATGGAATTTTGTATATATAACAAATTTGGTCTCATTTTTAATTGTTGCTTATTTTATCTGTCCTTTACAATGCCTTTCCTAAAGGTAGAGTTGGCGATGCTAGATAATCTAGCTTTAATTACAGTGAAAAATTGCAGTTATGAATAATGGATGGCATATAAGAAACTACTAAATTGTTATTGAAGGGTGGACAAGAAAATTATCTTTTCAAATTTTTTTCTCCCAAAGCTTCCCACAGAGGTTGATGCCAATGTTTCTTAAAACACTTAAGAACTGTCTTTTAAGTCTACTAGAAGATACAGAGAAAGATATTTTAAGTAAAATAAGGTGATTTTTGCACACATAAGATCAGACTTCTGCATCAGGGCCAAGAACTGTGCCCATAGCTAACTTTGCACCTTTTCGTAGTATTAAATTACAATCAAGTGTGTGACAGTCATTAACACCTGATTTTCTTAACTTGGAGGCCTCAGTTGGCATATTCTTAGTATGAATGAATCATAAATTCCCATTACTGAACTAATGAATGAGGTGATCGCATTCATTGCTGGGAAATTTATAGTGGATAGGTCAAGCTGACAGTATTTGAAGCTACCATTTAGCTCCTTCAGCTCAATTTTGTATTTTGAAAAATTTCAAAGATAAAAAAGGAACTCTGCAATGAATACCTATGAGGCTTTTTTTGTTTTTGTTTTTGCATTGCTGGGGATCAAACCGAGCAAGATGGGTGAACTCTGAACCACATAATCAGCCCTTTTTATTTTTTCAGTGACGATATAGTCAGCAAACTCTAGAATATGGGATCTCTAAAGGAGAAATCGCATAAAAGTAATAAATAAAATGAAAATGAAGTATGTACCTGTAGATTAAAAAAGACCTAACTGAAGAAACATCAACCAAATATAATGTAATCTTTTCTGGGGTCTTCATTTAAACAAACTTTTTCAAAAGATCAGGAAATTTGCCCACTCAATATGTAGTACTGTTATGGAATTATTAAGATTTTAAACTGGGACAGTGGCATTGTAGTTGCAGTTGTCAAGTCTTTTGCCTGGTAGAGATACTTACTGAAATATTTATGCATTAAATATTTTTTAAAAATAATGGGATTTTTAAAAAATAATGTGCAGATTGGCCCCAAGTTCATCATTGTTGAAACCTGGTGATGGATGGTTGGAAGTGTATTAGGCACTTTTTTCAACCCTTGTGTATATCTATAATTATATATATAATAATATTTTCTTAAGTAAGTGCTATTGGCAAATCTGTTTCAGAAATTTGTAATGCACTTTCTATTATATTGTTATCAAATTATCCCCAGTGTTAGTTGTCTTTATTAGAGTAATCAAGTTGTGACTACATAACAGTGTGTCCTTTTTCAAATTGTTTCTAAGACTTATTTTCCATGTTTGTCACTCTTATTTAAGGTAATGAGCATGGTGTCAGGATTTGCACCATTAATTTCTGCAGGTATCTTTTCAGCCACTCTTTCTTCAGCATTAGCATCTCTTGTGAGTGCTCCCAAAATATTTCAGGTAAGTATTTTCTTATTGTGGGCCTTTATTAGGGGGAAGTAAGGTAGTATTTTTCAATTTGAGAGTTGCTATTTTCAACTTGGTTGGAATTAGTATGAAACTCATGTGTATGCTATCTATGTGTGCAAGTATATCATCATTGGTATAAATTTTGTGTAAATGAATGGTATGTCTATACAAGTATTTGTGCCTTTATCTACTGTCAAGGTAGTCTTTGAGCTGGGCATGGTAGCATGTGCCTGTAATCCCAGCTAGTAAAGAGGCTGAGGCAGGAGGATTGCCAGTTCAAGACCAACCCAAGCAACTTAGCAATACACTGTCTCAAAATAAAATTTAAGAAAGAGTTGGGGATGTGGCTCATGTCTCCTACACTAAGCCCCAGGTTTAATCCTCAGCACTGATAGATAGATAGATAGATAGATAGATAGATAGACAGACAGACAGACAGACAGACAGACAGACATCTGTAAGTTGTCTTTTTAGAAATGATAATGGATTGTTAGAAGTGCAGTATAAGAGTAAAAATCAGAAGTAGTAAAGTATCAGAATTAACTTGGCACTAACATGGTTTATTTTTCAAATATTTGAATGCCTAATATGTGCTGTACATTGCTTTAACTGCCAAAGGGTACAGGGATAAATAGGATAAACGACATTTCTCTCTAATGAGTATTAAGCAGTTGATACTGATTAGGAGATATTTTTTATTACTAAAACAAATGAAATATTTATTCTTTAGCCTTGTTCTTAGTGTTATAGTCACTAAATAAAGTTGTAGAATAGAGTTTTAAAAACTTTATTCAGTAATATTTTTTTATGTAATTATCTGTTTTAAGTTTAGAATTTTGACTCAGTTTTCATAAGGTAGACCACACCTATGTCATAGTTACCAGTCTTCCAACTTACCTTTATTATACTTCTGTTTGTATGCCTGCTTCTCTGATCCTTTTGTCATAAATAGATAAATTTTAACATGGATGTGAGATAAGACAGATAAAAATTTAAGCAATATTTTAAACCAGCTACCATTCTAATGTTTGAATTTCCTTTACACTTCATAGGCGAAGCACTGTAAGATAAGGAAGAAAGAGGATGAGAATCAGAAATTTGGGTTCCATACCTGATTAAACTATTGTAAATTTGTATGTCTAATTTTGATATATTTCATTTTTATGTTTGCATTTTTTCATTAGGCTCTTTGTAAGGACAACATCTACCCAGCTTTCCAGATGTTTGCTAAAGGTTATGGAAAAAATAATGAACCTCTTCGTGGTTACATCTTAACATTCTTAATTGCACTTGGATTCATCTTAATTGGTTAGTTATACAAATGGTGTATTAATGCAGATTTTAATGCATTTACAGTAGTAGGTCTGAACATTAAATTACTAATGCTTGGTATAGTAAGTTGATTTCCTTCTAAGCAAAGAAATTAATGTATAAAATATTGCAAGTACTAGCATTCAATAAATATTTTCTAAATTTATTAGGATTGCTAAGTCCTCATCAGGGCTAAAAGGAACTCCTACATTTTTGTTCCTAAACCAAATGTCATAATGGCATAAGGGAAAAGATGCTAGTGTCCACCAGAAAGGTAATGCTTCCACTGATCTGCTTTTTGCCTTTTATTATAAGTGAGCCTGTTGGTCTTCCACTGCTAAAGAAGACATTGAAATTTTAAGAATTTATCATTCCTCTCAGATGAGTTAATATTGAAAGTCCAGTGATCCTATTAGTTATTGTGGTGCTATATGGAAATATGTAATGCAGTTGGGTATATATTTGATTCAGCTAATTTTGTAGAACAAGTTGGCAACATGCAGTGAGGTTTCCCATAATTCAACAGTTCTCTGTCTAGGTGTGCATCTTAGAGAAACTTGCATATATGCCCAAACTGCCAAATACAAGGATGGTTCTGGTATCATTACAGTAGTGCAAGATGGAAGCAACTTAAATAAGAAGAATGAAACTGCAGGGTAATGTACGACAGTGAGAAAAAAAAAAGAATAAACTTGGTTTTCACATAGCAATATTGGTGGATTTCAGATATAAATAAGATCAAATGAAGAAAAGATACAAACAGTATGGTATTAATTATGTCAATTGTAAAACTCCCCAAACAAGCCTGCGTAATTCAAGACTTCATATGTAAGATACGTGTGGACCGTAGATATATAAAATGTGACTGTAAGGAACATAACACGTTTAGAATAGTGAAGTATAAGGAGGTCTCAACCATGTACGTGAAGTTTGGTTCCTGAAAAGTACAGAGTCTGATGTTCATGGCAAAGTGTCAGTGTTCAATCTAGATGGTGGCTACAGGGCATTCACTACTGAATTATCTACAAGCTTGAGTATTTCATAACCCTAAAAGTGACCGTCTTTAAATTTGTCATGTTTCTTTTGCAGCTGAACTGAACGTTATTGCTCCAATTATCTCTAACTTCTTTCTTGCTTCGTATGCACTGATCAATTTTTCAGTATTCCATGCATCGCTTGCAAAATCTCCAGGTGATTTTCCATTTTTTAAAAAGTTTATAAATGTATTAATTTCTTTCATTTAAAAAAAAAAAAAACGACTTCCACACATTTGTAAAGTTGGTGTGTGTGGGGTCAGCTCATTAACACATTCCTGCCGGCTTGAACCACCGATGGTGCACACGGAGCTTCCCCATCAGGTAGCGTGAGCCGTGGTGGCGCAAGCTGCCCGCCAGCACAGTCGTACATGTACGCCATCGCGTATGTGTTAATCCTCGGTTTGCTTTTGTAAGTAAATCAAATTAGGTCTTCAAAGATTTCTTTATCACGAAATTCACTAATGTTTTCTTAAAGGATTTAATATATATTGAATTAATTTTTAGTTCTAACACTGTGAAAGAATTTAGTGTTTTTTAAGAACTCTTCTCTACTGTGTAGCTGATTCTCTTCGAGTTGTAAGAACATTATTGTGATAGTTAACCATTTAAAAAATGTGTTTTATTCTGAGAATAAAATCCAGAGCCTCACCCATATTAAGCATATGATCTGTCACTGAGCTTCAGCCTCAGCCTCCCAAAACATTTTAAAACAATGAGTTCTAATAAAAAGGAACTCTGTCAACTGAAATAATATATGGGGCTTTCGTTATAAACTGAGGCAAGAGTTAGAAATCAGGGAATGACTTCAAAGAACAAAGGTGGTGTTCCATCTGAGGATCTGTCTCAGAGCAGGAAAGTTAAAGTATGGAGACTTTGGGTACAAACATTTTCGCTTCAGTTTTTAATAAAATTTCATTGAAATGATTTTTTAAAATATTTTGACATATAGGACTACATACCAATGAAAATTTAAAAACATTTTGTCTTCAGCATTTTATTTTTTTTATTTTATTTTTTTGTGGGTACCGGGGGTCGACCTCAGGACCTCGCGTGCCAACAGGCACCCGTGCCGCTGAGCGATACCACCGGCCCCTTTTTCGTATGTGGGTTCCGGGAGTCGAACTCTGGCCCTCGCGCTTGCCAGGCAGGCGCTTACGCCGCTGAGCCATCTCACCGGCCCTGTCTTCAGCATTTTAAAAAAGTGCTCATATTCACTAAAAGGGAGGGTGTGTTACTATGGTGCACACTTAGATTTTCTGGCAAGTGAATGAATTTTTAATATTTTCATAAACAGTTTTATTTAAACTGGTTTATATATTTGTTAGGACATGGATATGCCTAATGCCAAAAGCAGAAAATAAAGCTGTACTACTACTGACTCAGTTTGAAACCTTTCTTCATTTTTATACCATCTCTAGGTTTTAGCATTCATTAGTTTGCTTTACAATTTTTTGTGAAGTTTATTGACTACAGGCATAATAAGTTACAATAATACAAAAAATAGATTTACCATGGTTAAAGCCATCAAAAACTGTAAGACTCCATTGTGATCAGGAACAGTCTTTGACTTCACAGTTACACTTGCTGCTTAAATTCCCCCGCGTGGCAGCCGTGCAGTCAGTTATTTCGCGCGTGCGTATGCGTGAAGGAGACGGCGAGTCTGAGTGACTTCTGTCTATTTGTTATTGTTAGGGTGGCGTCCTGCGTTCAAATACTACAACATGTGGGTGTCGCTTCTGGGTGCGGTTCTTTGCTGCGTGGTGATGTTTGTCATTAACTGGTGGGCTGCACTGCTAACATACGTGATTGTCCTCGGGCTGTATATTTACGTCACCTACAAAAAACCAGGTCAGTAACCTTCGCTGTTTAGTATTACAGACTAGAAAATGTCTAAAAGTTCTTTATTGTTTTTCATATGTAAGGATCATCTTTTGTGTATTTGAAAGGTACATTAGGTACAGTCTAAAATATTTCATTTACAAATACATGTATTTTTTTGTTTTTCAACAAAAAAAATTGAGTTTAATGAAATTACTTTGGCTTTTTATTACAGTGGGATTCCATTCTTATCCCTAAGTTAAATTTAACTAATCCTACTTGTAGAAAAATAAGTTAATATAATTACCATTCTGTTGGTAAAATCAATATATTTTAAAATTATTCTTTAGAAGAATGCAGGGCTGGTGATATAGCTCAGCGGCATAAGTGCCTGCCTGGCAAGCGTGAGGTCCTGAGTTCGGTTCCTGGTACCCACATAAAGAAAAAAAAAAAAGAATGCAGATTTACAGTATTGTAGTTGTCAGCCTAATAAGCATACACATTACCTATTTTGGTCCTAGAGAACTATAATAGGTAACATGAAAGTCACAAAATTCTAAAAAACGTGGTATATTTCCCACTAGGTTACTGTGTAGCAGGGAATATCGGACAAACATGTTTGAACTGAGAAATAATCAATTACTACGTGCCATATTGGGAATGGCCGGGCACAGTGTGTCTCCATGCAAGATGGTGATGCTTCAGTATGTTAGCATTGGTTCAGTTTACAAAAGAAAGATCTGACAAAAGTTGGGGAAGTTTGGGCCTAATAGGAATTAATTAGGAAGAGATTATAAGAGTAGTTAGAACATAGTAGTTTTAAACAGTTACAAAACATTTTTAATCTAGATAAGAAATAATGAGCTTTTGGATTAAAGGGGTGGCTGTTGAAATGAGATAGACAAAGAAACTTACAAGTCCATAAATTAACATGTGTAAAATCATCATTTGAGGTCTTTTTTATTCAATAAGAGATGAAATTTTCATGTTCAAATAACCTAAACAGGTAAGTACTATAAATAGCCCTTCTGACTTTTTACATTCAGATTTGTGGCTACACAAAATAGTAATTTTGAAATGTTTTATTTCTTGAAAGACTCCTGAGTTACGTGCACATGTCTTTTCTAAATTATATTCTTTTTGAACGTGGTCATCGTTGAGATGATTATAGTTTTAATGTCATGCTGTATACGTGTACTATTGAAAGAGTACTGTATTTTAGCAGTTGATGTTTGAATATGAAAGTATTGTTTACTTTCTCTGAGTCTTTAATTGGCTGTCATTGATAATTATCGTGCATGAATGTGGTCTTTCCACAGATGTGAACTGGGGATCCTCCACACAAGCCCTGACTTACCTGAATGCACTGCAACATTCAATTCGCCTTTCTGGAGTAGAAGACCACGTGAAAAACTTTAGGTAGGTGATAGGGCAACACGGAAACATTTTCTCTCAGCTGGTCAGTCAGTTCTTAAACTATTATTCAGTAACATTTTCATATGTTAGTTTTAAAGACTTCTTATTTGCAGACTTTGAAGTGATAGGTATCAAAGTAAAATTTTATTCTATTCTCTGTGGGCATTAATGTTTTTATATATATTAACTATATAAAAATTTTATAAAGGTTTTTTACATACTTTTTAATTTGACTGTTATTTGCTTCTTATCAGTAACTAACTGGAAACTAGTTGCAGTGATTTTTAAAAAAATCATTGCTTTGCAATAATGGGCATTTATACTATATTTTCTTCAATAAATAACTTCAAGTATACTTTATCTTTATAATAATCAGTCATCAATATAAAAATTGTTTAATGCATTGCTACTAATTGATGATATTCAGTTAATAAAGCACTACTGATACACATATTTCTCTAAAACCAGAAACATTGTGTACCTCTATATATTGTTATACATTATGTCATTATTTACACTTCGTTAAAAGCTAGGTTTGTTGCTGGGCGTGGTGTTGCACCCCTGTAATCCAGCACTCGGGAGGTTGGGGCAGGAGGATCACTGAGAGTTTGAGGCCAGCCTGGGCTACACAGTGAATTCAAGGCCAGCCTGCACTACGTAACGAGATCCTGTCTCAAAAAAAAAGCCCCAAAACCTAGTTTTGTCATTTTCAAAAAACTAATCATTAAGCAATAATTCTTGTATTGTTCAAATTAAGTCTGGTTGTGAACAAGTGACTCTCTTTAATCATGAATAACCACCTCTGCATAATAAACACAGCAGTCTGTTTCATATTTCTCAGTAAAGCAAAAGGGAAAATATTTAAAAAGTAGTATCTGGAGGGTGTAAATGCCAGAAAGCAATTACCGTACCAAATCTCTCCTAGTAAGAAAAGCGTGCATTTACTCTGCCTGTTGTCTTTTTGGACTCCTCCCACACATGCATAAACACATGCAGGCCCTTCCTTCTAGAATGAAGAGTTTCTAGAGAGCACAGCTTTGCAGTGAGAGAAGTGGGGAAAAGAAAAAGGAAGGAGAGCCCTGAAAGGGGAAAACCTCAATTTCAGCATATTTTGGATAGTTGAGGCCAAATATGACAGAAAAATAGAAATTACTATTAGGTAAAATTACGTGTCTCATAACTGTGGATATGAACAGGAGTCAAAGTTAATCTGCTGTCAATTAAAATCTGTTAATTTGGTTTATTATAATAATGGGAACATTTAAAGATTTTTAAATCTCAATTTGACTTTCTGATCTTTATCACAATTATAGATGAACATAGTATAAAGAAGGAAAGCCAGTCAACAAGACTTATTGTGAAAATCAGTACTTGCTTCACCCCGCATAGCCCTGTTTCTTTACACCATAAGCAATCACCTTCAACTCCAGCACACAGTTTTGTTTTTTGTAGTTTTTTAGTATTTACTTCATACTTACCATGCTTGTCTTGCTGCATTTTTTGAATTTTTAATTTTAGGCATTATCAGTTGATGTCTTTGATTTACCTGAGCTGAATACATACATGTTCTCACCTACCAGTTTTTTGTTGTTGTTGTTCTTATTTGGATTAGATCGTACTTGGTATTTACATTTTTTTGACTTTTTAAACATGATTCAGGTAGTAAATTATGATTGCTCTTTCATGGCTGCACAACTTTTTTGTTTTCCCTGAAGCTAGTAATTTTTTTCTGATTAACTATTTACCATTATCTTTGCCTTCATCAGATTTGCCAAGAGATTTTGTTTCCTTCACCTGTAGTTACTGTGACCTTCAACTTATTTTCTCAGTTTGCTGGTTCTTTAATTTGGGTTCTTGAATTCACCTGGTCTGAAGTGAAGTGTTCATTTGTAATCGTTGGCAAGGAGGACCTGCTCCAGGGAGTGGGCCTTGTTGGTTGGAAGTCTTTGATGTAGATTAAGAAGGCTTTGCTCCTTCTTTGAGGAATTTAAATCATTTTGAAGACTTCCTTTTTGATCTGATGAGATTGCCCGGGGATGGGTCTTTCAGCCCTCTTCTGTGCATGAAGTCCTCATATTGTTCTGAGAATCAGGTGGAGAATGGGTTTGGAGGATTCAGAGTTCTGTGTGTAAATGTTCTACTGCAGAGAACTTACTAGCCAGGCGTGGTGGCACATGCCTGCGATCCAGCACTCGGGAGGCTGAGGCAGGAGAACAGGTGAGAGTTCAAGGCCGGCCTGGTCCGCATAGCAAGCCCCTGTCTCAAAAACCAAAAAAAAAATAACTTGTATCTGCCCTTGTTTCTTGTGTTTTCCAGACTAGATAGTTTTCTTTAGCAAATAAGCCAAATGGGATTGGGGAGGAACAGGTACAGTGGCCTATCATGGTGATAGAGATGATTTGAGTCTATCTAGTTGCTTCTTACACAAACTTTAAACCAGTCTTCCTTATTTTAGTTTGTCCCTTTGTTCTTGCTGCTTCCAGAGGTACCTACTGCTACCAGCACCTAAGCATTTTAATGATTTTTACCTGTGAAATCAGAAAGCTTCATTTGGTTCCCATACTCATTTTGAATTCAGCTGTTTCCTGATTTGTCAGATCCTTTACAGTGTTTTTCTTTGCTATCTAACTTTAAAATATTTCAGTGTTACTTTCTCTTTATGCTTCATGTTTTCGTAGATTTCATGCTTTAATAAAACTCACTATAATGTGAAGTTTTTCAAGGACGGAATTAAAATCAAAAGCAAATATTTGCTCTATGATTGTTATTCAGTCATCTCTAATATATTTTGTACTATACTTTTGTTTGTGTGATAAAACTGTACCAAATTATGTCTTTGTAGTGAGTTTACTATTTAGCACAGATAGGGATAAGTTAACTTCCCACGGTAATAAGTCATATTATTTAGGGCATAGTCTAAATTATCATAACAGACTGAAAAATGCAGTAGCTCATATGAGAGATGGATGGCACGTAATAGTCCAGAGATGGATGGTTCATGGCAAGTAGGCAAATTTGCTGCTTTTGGTCTTTTGAGATTTGTATTACTTATGTCATCTCAGTTTGCCATTCTTTAGAAGGTGTTTTTGTCCATGTGGTCAAAGTCATCACAACACTCATCATCTTAATGAACAGGGATAGAAAGTATAAAAGAGGGGGCATCTTCCTTTATAAAGCACAGGACCTGGAAATAGGAACATCTTATGGGCTGTAAGATACAGGATCATGATTAGCCCCTAGAAAAGATAAGAAATGCACTGCATAGCTGGGGAGCCATGCAACCTGCTAAGGCTCAGAAAGGGAAGAGTCCATGATGGGGGGACAAAGAAAGCTAAATAGAGAGGACTGATGTCATGAAGTAGAAGTAATCAGGGTGATATCACCTGTAATTAGGAGAGAATTAACCTGTTTTGTATATGAAGGTGTGGCCATCCCCGCAGGAAATTTTACAAGCTGTGTGAAAGAACTAGGGTATTTATTACTTTAGGAGATGAAAAGTTACCTAGCATGGTAATTTCTTTGTATAGTTCTGCCAGAATCTTGGCATATTATATTACGTATTGTTTTAGAGGGACTAGTTGGCATGATTGTTCTGAAAGGTTTGTTTTTGCATTTCTCATATACCAAAGAGGCCTGCGTAAAAGTTACCTCCGGTGAGAATCTGATGCCCTGTGTCTTTAGAACAATTTCAGAAGGTTCTGGTGTTAATACTGTCATCAAGGAGAAACAGCTTAAAAGTCATGTCCTTGTTTCCAAAAACAAACTTTTCTAATTTTATTTTTTAATCTTAAATTAGGCCACAGTGTCTTGTTATGACAGGTTCTCCAAACTCACGCCCAGCTTTACTCCATCTTGTTCATGATTTCACAAAAAATGTTGGTTTGATGATCTGTGGCCATGTGCATATGGTAAGAATCAATTTTGTTTTCTGTACTTAAACATGTTATCTCTGTATATAACGTGATATGCAGGGCTTTCTAGATTGAATGTAATCTGCCACATAGATATTTTAGAGTAGTTTTCTTTAAAATATTTTGCGTCTAAACACTCTCAAGTTAGCATTTTTTAAAATTTTTGACATTTTTAGTTTTTATTATTATTCTAACCAGCAGTAAGAAAATAGTATAAAATTGTGGTAAATTTTCATCTAAAAGTATTTTGTTTTTGGCATTCTTGGATACTGGGAAAACTGCTGCCTTACCTGTTCTGCATAAGAAACTAGAATATTTGTCAGATTAATGTTTCTCCCAACCTCCATTGTTCATCTTATTTTGGTGCCAGAAATGTGCATTGTCTACTCCATGTCCCAGCTTGTACCAAAGTTGCTCTTCTACTTGTATAGTGGCAAAGTCACAGCTCTGTGTGTGTGTGAGTGTAAGTTGGCAGAGGGAGACACCGGCACATAACATCACCAGGACTGTGTGGAGTTTTCCACTTTGTCTCCAAGCTGATTAATTCAAGTTAGGGTCTTGAGCACAAGGTAAACAAATGAGGCGGTTTCCCTACCAAGAA
The DNA here is from genome assembly GCA_028451465.1 of Erethizon dorsatum. Classification (NCBI taxonomy): domain Eukaryota; kingdom Metazoa; phylum Chordata; class Mammalia; order Rodentia; family Erethizontidae; genus Erethizon; species Erethizon dorsatum. The sequence goes on along the minus strand of CM051838.1, from coordinate 79,281,744 downwards.
AGATAAATTGTATTTTCCTTATTTATGAAATAATCTTAAATATATTTTTAGATTTTGCTTTATATATTTATATAGAACACACATGTTGCTTACAACGATCACACGGGAACTTTGAATTAATAAAACTCATAAAGAAGGAATATATTACTGTATTAACCACTCTCTTTGATTTTCAGTGATATTCTTAAGTTACTGAGAACTAATAACTCAGACAGTTCAGCCAAACAAAAACAAACTGTATAAACTTATTTGGCTTTGTGTAATCTCCTCTCCATTTTTAATGATTCCTAAAGTCTGCCATTAATTTAGGATTGAAATGTTTTGTGTTAGTCTATGTTTCTCTTCTTCCTCCCTTTTGCTGGCACCTGCTATGCCTTAACTGTACCACCAACACTACCTTTTTGTAATTTTAAGTATTAGGTAGAATTAAATTAAAAGCGATTATTAACCTTCTCCTATTCCGTCATTTAGTCACCTTGTTTCAAACCAGCATAATAGAATGGCTTTTATAAATATGAAGTAGATTATCTTGCAGCTAAAGTTATTGTTCATATCTTTATTTAAAGGGCCCTAGAAGACAAGCAATGAAAGAGATGTCCATGGATCAAGCCAAATATCAGCGCTGGCTTATTAAAAACAAAATGAAGGCTTTTTATGCTCCTGTACATGCAGATGACTTGAGAGAAGGTGCACAGTACTTGATGCAGGTAAATGCACCGGCCTTTCAGGCATCTGTGTTCTAGGTCTGTGTAGCTTCTAGAAACTTCCTCATTCTAGATTTCATTCTTCACAATAATACAAATGGTAAATATTTTAAAATATCTTTAAACAGACTACTAAGATTACATGGTTTTGAATTAGAGAAACTAAAAATTTTGTGTTGGCTGACTGCAAAGAACTTAATTAAAAATTATCTTAGGCTATTTCTCTCCTCCTATAAATACCTACTCCCTGCTACACCCACTAGTTTTTTTGTAAGAATGTTAAATAATACCAGTCTTTAATTTAAAAAAAACTCTAGTCCCTCGTATTTCTTACTATTTATTTGCTAGTACTAAACTTAGATTTCTATTTCAGTTTTGTATATGGTATAGTAGCCAGAGTAGAGGATTTGGAATTGGTCCTGGGTTTAAATGCTAGCACGGCCACTTGCTTGTGATGGATTTGTACTGAGCTAGTCACTTAACTTCTCTGGCCTTCAGTCTCCTCCATCCTAAAGACTGTAGGGTAATAAATATGGTTAGATAGTATTCACCAGCTTATTTTTACAGGAATCCCTTTTTAAAAAAAAAACAGTGTAACCTCAGGCTATCTGTGTTGTGTGATTGTGAAGCCACTTTGTCAAAGTAGAGGTGAGAGGCTCAGAGTATTGTCTTCTGAGCCCTTTCTGTTGTGAGGGGAATAGTTGCTAAGTAAGACATTGTGGTAATGAAGCAGTGATAGACAATTAAGTAATTGGCATAGAAGAGAAGAAACAGAGCCACTCATAACAGGAAATTTAACATGTGACAGGGGGCATTGAAAGGATGGGCTGAATGATTGATTTATGCAGGTGGAAAAATAATAAAATAGATCCTTTAAGCATTTATACAAAAGTCACTTCTAGATGGATTAAAAGAACTAAATATAAAACACAATTTTTGAAAGTTTTAAGGGAAGTATATAAAATAATTTATAACCCAGAGAAGAATTTTTTTAAATGAAACACAGAGCTATGAAGAATAGATCAATAACTTTTTTAAAGTTTAAAATTTTGAACTTCTAATGAAAATGAAAAAGGAAGGCAAAGACCAAAGAAAAATGATAATTCTTTTCTTTTTTCTTGTGGGTACCGGGGGTCGACCTCACGACCTCGCGCGCCAGCAGGCACCCGTGCCGCTGAGCGGTATCATCGCCCTTTTTCGTATGTGGGTTCTGGGAGTCGAATTCAGGACCTTGCGCTTGCCAGGCAGGCGCTTACGCCGCTGAGCCATCTCACCGGCCCGAAAAATGATAATTCTAACATGTGATCAGCAAGAGAATGGTCCATAGCATATAAAAATATTAAAGGCAGTAAAAGGGAAGAAAAGTAAAATATATGAATTGAAGAGGAAAGCTAAATGACAAAAATTAAAACCACAATACAATTTTGTTCCATACTCATCAGATGACCAAATATTATGTATACAGAGTGTTGAAAATGGTGTAGATCAAGCAGAGATCTTTGAACTGCTGTGGTAATTTAGATTGTGTAACCACTGTGGATAGCAACCTGAGAGACTGAAGAACGAATATTCCGCAGCATTTCACTCTTAAACACGTACCATAAGAGAAGCTTCTGTACGTGTGAAGAAGGCTACATGAAGCATCATGGCAACATCAATTGTGACAGTGAAGAGAACTGGAAGTTACTGTAACAGCTGTAATTTAGAGAATTGAAAATTGTAGTATAATCACACAGTAGAATTTCACACAGTGGTGAAAAGGAACTGTATATAACATGGATAAACCTCAAAAGCAACAGTATAAGGAAAAAAAAGCAATTTTTAAAAAGTGTTCAAAAAATACGAAGATATAAACTTTTTTAATATATAAAAGTTTAAACAAGTATAGTGAATGTACCCCTAAATAATAGAATACATAGTAGAAAGTGGTCATAAATATGCATAGGGTGCTTTGTGTGTATTTCTAATGTTATTTTCTTACCTCAGCAGTGGGCACATAACTTTAGTACTTTATTCCTTTTTTGTACATAATATATTTAAATATTTCAGGTATAATGCTACCCTGATCATAAGGTTATTTCTAGTGGGTAGATCTTGCTTGCTTTTGTACAATTTATAGGAACATTTTGATAACCACTTTATATATAAAATACAGTTAATGAAGAAAATGAAACACTTTTTTTGAAGCAGTTCTTAAATTTCAGCTTCCATCAGAATCAACTGGTAGATTGTTAAACACAAATTTCAGGGCTCCGTCACCAAATGAGGCAGGTGGCTTGTGGGGAGACAGAAGAATTTGCCTTTCGAATAAAGTTCCGGAACACTGCTTGCTGCTGGTGACCCAGTTCTGGGACCACACCAGCGGGTTTCTGTAGTACAAACGATAATGTTGTAAAATTAGGAACAGTTGGAACCACCTAATCCATCCACCTACCAACATGCCCCAGTGCATTCTAAGTTTCAGCAGCGGGAGACAAAGTAGGATAAATGAAACAGTACCATCTATACTACACCTATAAGTCTGGCAAATGCAACCACTTTGTCAGGATGCCTGGGTGTTTGACTTTGTTCTAGTGGTAGAGCTGTCTGAGGAACTGTGTGAAATATCCTTACTATTAGGTACCAGTTGCCTCTGTAGAACTAATTGAAATTACAGCGTAAGTTGTCACTGAAATTTTCCTTTGTCTTTTGCAAACCCGTTACATGAAATGACTAATGCCTGTATATGTTTTTGTTGCTTGCAGTCTTTGTCAGAAAATGTTTGTGTATATTAATTTATTTCTATAGTGTCATACCTTTTATTTCTAGATGTGTTATTTTTAGATGATTCTGTTTTATTAGACCTTGCGCTCTTTTAATTTCTCTGTCCCTGCATTACTCTAGTTAATAATTGCAATCATCATAAGAATTTATCATTAAGCTAGCATTTGAACATCCAGCCTCCACAACAAAGAATATTCTTTTTTTTTTTTTTTTTTTTTTTTTTTTTTGTGGGTACCGGGGGGTCGACCTCAGGACCTCGCGCGCCAACAGGCGACCGTGCCGCTGAGCGATATCACCGGCCCCTTTTCCGTATGTGGGATCCGGGAGTCGAACTCGGGCCCTCGCGCTTGCAAGGCAGGCGCTTATGCCACTGAGCCATCTCACCGGCCCAGAATATTCTTTTTTTTGGTCTTTTTGAGTCAGGGTTTCACTGTGCAGTTCAGGCTGGCCTTGAACTCGCAGCCATCCTCCTGCCTCAGCCTCCTGAGTGCTGGGATTATAGGTGTGCACTACCATGCCGGGCCCTTAACTAATATTTTGTATGTGTTAATCGTAAGTAATATGTGATAAATGTAATATGTGTAATTTACAAGTAAATATACATGTATTAGATACTGAAGAGTTTTTGCTGATAAAGATATGTAACTTTAAAAGCTGTTTATTTGAAGGATTTTTATGTCATAAATTTATGATTTTGTTGAAAAGTGTATGTTTGAAGTTGTATTTGTCATATATTTAGGCTGCTGGTCTTGGTCGTATGAAACCAAACACACTTGTCCTTGGATTTAAGAAAGATTGGTTGCAAGCAGATATGAGGGATGTGGATATGTATATAAACTTATTTCAGTAAGTATCTCTTTGATTCAGTAATTTTGTTAGTTCAGAAAATGTTAACTTTGAAAATTTATGCCTGTTTGGAATGCTGTTTGTGATACAGCCTCCTAATAGAATCATAAGAATGAAAAGGAATTCTGCAAGGTTTTAAGTTGCTGATCTATTAAAATATTCTACCTGTGTCTGCACACATAGGTACTCGCCCACCCACACACACACACACACACACAGATATATGTACGTGTGTGTATGTTTGTATGTAAACACATGTAAGAGTGTGTGTGTGTTGGTATGTAAACACACATACATAAGAGTGTGTGTGTGTACACTAAATTAGTAAGCTCTGTAGCTCTCACTGAGCAGTGTTCTCAAATGTCAGACCCACCACCTTCCAAGCTGTGCCATTGTTAGATCTCACGCTTATGCAGACAAAGGTTGTTTCCGCCCTGATAACCTCAGAGGTTTAGTTTTGTTCCCTTCTCCTGTTAATTTTCTAGTCAGTCATTTGGGTCATTCATTAGATTATTTACATTTCAATTTACATGTTTGCTTTTCCTACCTTCTTGATGTGCTGCATTCTGAATTTACTGCTCACTTTTCAGTGGTAGTTTCTATGATCTTGGTCACACAACTTAGTTTTTGTTTTACGTCACTCTTCTTGTGGGTTATCTAGTGGGTTCTTTTTATTTTGTCATTTTGTCTTTGTGGCTTTACTCTAGGTTCATGGATTTTTGTTTGGATCTCTTTAATGTAATCCTAGTATTATAGGATTTGCATAACAAATGTATTTATCTCAATTAAATGAAGATAAAAATTACTCATCACTGTGATGTGCATGATTGAAGAGTTGTCTTTCTTATTATAGTCACCGATAAAATAGAATGGCTTTGTCCTTGTAAAGTGTTTCTTCATATACAAATAGTTGTCATTTTGAAAAAAGTATTTAACAGAATGGCTCTGAGTTTTGTTTTCTCTATGAATTTTGATCTGAGTACTTTTAACTCACTGGAGTTGTCTCTGTCACAAGAACTCTACTGTAGAGATAAAACAACGGTATTATTTGCCTGCCTCACATGCAATAGCTTATTTTCATAGGTGCTTTTGAAAAGTCTCTTTATGTTGATTACTACTATACAGTGTATGATGAACAACTAATTATTGTTTTTAATAAGATTAAAGCTCTGCTGATTTTGTGCTGTTACTGCTCTTTAGGTTTGCATTTATTACTTTTTTTATAATGAAAATCATATGGTAGCTTTCTAATTCTGTACTCTGTACTTTCTATATGTGTGGACAGGGAAAGGAAAACAATGGAAACAGATTAAATCAATTAGACCACAGGGTTGCTTTTTTTCTTTTAAGGCTAAGAACAGTGATACAGAGTAATTATAAAAAGTGAAATTCTTGCAAATAATTCTTCCCTACACCTGCACATTATTCTCCATTGCTTATAATGAGAGCACTAACAGGGCTCTCTCAACTCGGTTCTCTAGGGATTAAAATGAATGCTCCGAAAGTTAAGTATTGTATGTCAGATAGCAATTAAAGGACGGGTAAAATAATAAATGCTCTTTGGTTTTTAGAGCCATGGAAATGAATGGCAGTTTTAAAACAGGACACTACTCATTCTTTTACCTGTGACACTTCCCATAATGTTTTAGTTGGGATTCTGAATAATTTGTATGATTCACATTTAATATATATTTTGTTTTTGTTAATAGTATGTGAGTTTTGCAACCACAGTCCAATTTATATAGCTTACAGCACAAGAGTTTAGCTGTTTTGATCCAAAGTAATCTTTAGTACCTATTTTTTAAATGCTTATAGTTCTTTTTTCCCAAGTATTAATTAGATTTTTCAAGATACAGCTGAGAAACTTTAGCATGTCAATTAAATTTTTTTCCTACCAACTCTCTTTTGACTTTAATAGATGACAGGAGTGAGGTCTAATTGTCTCTCCATAATTTAAATGAAAAAAGATCTTTTACAGCCACGTTATAACCTAAACACATCCTTACATTTTCTCAGTGGGAGAAATAATTTGGTCATTTCGTTAGATTTTAACTTTTTGTTGTATATGTGGATATATATTATCTTTCAGTATGCCCGCAGGTGGCTATTACTTAATAATTAAAAATAATAATAGAAGATAAAAGTGAAGCCTGTTAACTCTTTAAAGACACCTTAAAGACTTATGATTTCCAGAAGTTTCTAGACTTTATAAATCTGATTTTTTTTTTTTTTTTTTTTTTTTTTTGTGGTGGTTTTTTTATTTATTTATTTTTTTTGTGGGTACCGGGGGGTCGACCTCAGGACCTCGCGCGCCAGCAGGCGCCCGTGCCGCTGAGCGATATCACCGGCCCCTTTTTCGTATGTGGGATCCGGGAGTCGAACTCGGGCCCTCGCGCTTGCCGGGCAGGCGCTTAAGCCGCTGAGCCATCTCACCGGCCCCATAAGTCTGATTTTTAGAGCTCTTTTTTTTTTTTTTTTTTTTTTTTTTTTTTTTGGTGGGTACCGGGGGTCGACCTCAGGACCTCACGCACCAGGAGGCGCCCGTGCCACTGAGCGATATCACCGGCCCTTTTTTTGTATGTGGGTTCCGGGAGTCGAACTCGGGTCCTCGCGTTTGCCAGGCAGGCGCTTACGCCGCTGAGCCATCTCACCGGCCCCTTTTAGAGCTCATGTCAAGGTTTTAATGTGTATAAAATTTCTGGAGTACCTTTTAAACCAGCATTACAAAAATTTGTTTAAATATTCTCTTTTCAGAAATTTCTTCATACTCTACAACCTGCTGTCATTTTCAATAGAATCCAGTTTTCTTTTTCTTCATATATTTCTCTTGGCTTTAAGATCATAAGCCTAAATATAAATGTAGTAGGGTCATTGTAAGTTGTATATCCATAATTTCACTTTTTAGGATAAAAATACCATTATTTCTTTAAATAGCCTCTGTAGGTAGAACGTCATTACGATCATGTTTTGCTTAATGATGAAGATACATCCTGAGAAATGTGTCACTAGGAGATTCCGTCGTGTGAACAATCATAGCATGTGCTTACACAGACCTCCGGGGAATAGCCTACTGCACACCTAGGCCGTATGAAATATGTGGTCAAATATGTAGTCTGTCAGTGACCAAAACACCTGGTGGCACATGATCATACCACAGCAATTTACACTGAAGTACTTCTCAGGGGTATTATAGAAGAAAACAAAGGTGTGGGATTTAAACTCAACGTTGTTCATATCTCACCAACTAACTTTTAAAACATACTAAAGAAAACAAACATTTAAAGCCGGAAGTAGTTTTAGAGATCACCTGTGATTGCCTTCATTTTATAAAGAAAATAAACAGAAATTTTTTTGACACCTCCCCACCCCCTTTCCTCATAGTGATGCCTTTGACATACAGTATGGAGTAGTGGTTATCCGCTTAAAAGAAGGTCTGGATATATCTCATCTTCAAGGACAAGGTAAGTTTTTTTGAAATAAGTTTTTATTTTAAAAATATAAATTACTTTGTTAGAAAATTCTGTATAATTCTCTTACGTTTTTCATTTAACTTTCATAATTATATCTGTTTGTGTCACAGATTCATTGTATAGCAGTTTGAGATCATACCTGTTTGAAATCCATCCAACTTTCTGTTTTCTCTTTGTATCAGCCTCGATGATGATTAGTGATTAGTAATAGAGAGAATGAAATTTAACTCACATTAAAAGCTTAAGAGAAATCACTTCTCGGCCTTTTGGCTAAGATCAAGTGTAAAAGCTTAAGAGAAGCAGATGTTAGTTATGCTTGTAAATTGGCTAAATTTGTAAAAACATGTACGTACAACAATAGTGTGAGGAAAAATTTGAAATGACTATTAGAACTAGATCATTATACATTTTCATGTTTATAAAAGTAGTGTTTTATAAGCTATTAATACTGATAAGATATTAATACTGATATTAATACTGACAAAGAATAAGCTTTGTTATAATTCCTGTGTGTGTAAGAAGACCCATTAAAAACAATTTGTCATTGAAAAATATTTATAGATTCATAGGAGGTTGTAGAAAATAGTACAAGTCCTGTGCACTCTTTATCTAGTATTCCCCATCCCCACGGCAACATCTTACACATCTATAACACTGTATCAAAGCTAGAAAATTCATATTGCAACAGTCCATGGATTTTATTCTGATTTTACCAATTTTACGTGTGTGTGTGTGTGTGTGTGTGTGTGTGTGTGTGTGTGGTTTTATGTCATTTATCATGTGATTTGTATAACCACCACCACTATGAAGATACAAACTGTCCCATCTCTACAAAGATTTCCCCTGTGGTCCCTCTTTATAGCCGTCATCAGATTCTTTCCCTGTCTCTCATTTTACTATGTAATTTTGTAATCTCAAGAATATTATATAGCTGGGCATGGTGGCATGCGCCTGTAATCCTAGCACTTGCAAAACTGAGGCAGGATTGCCATGAGTTTGAGGCCAGCCTGAGCTACGCAGTGAGACCCTGTCTCAAAGAACAAAAGCAAACAAAACAAAAATGTTACATAAACAATACAGTGTGTAACGTTTAAGTCATTGTTTAAAAGTGAAGGTTAATTACCTTAATACCAATTAAGGAATAATTGGTACTTCTAATTTTATTAAAACTATGGAAAGCACTCTATCCTCCAAGGATTTCCTGATAGCTTAAAAAAAAAAATGAAAATTTCCTGTTACTAATTAATCAAATTATCAGAATTATGTAAGTTTAAGTAGGCAACAGATATATAATTAACTTTTGTCATCTGTCATGTACTTAGACTGTTTTAGTCTTTCCTCTTTCTCTTTAAGAGTAGCATACAATTTTGAAAGAAACACTTTGAAATCTTTATCCTTGTAACAAAACTGTATGACTTGCTGAAAAGGCATTTTCGTATTCTGGAGTAGATCTTGGCAAAAGTACTACTTAAATTCTCCTGTTACAGCGCGGGTGAGATAGCTCAGCAGCATAAGTGCCTGCCTGGCAAGCGCGAGGTCCTGAGTTCGACTCCAGGTACCCACATAAAGGGAAAAAAGGGCCGGTGATATCACTCAGCGGCACAAGCGCGTGCTGGCAAGCACGAGGTCCTGAGTTTGACTCCCGGTACCTGCATAAAAAAAAATTCTGTTACAACAGTGATGTTTATGGTACCTGACTTAAACCTTTTTAAGTCTGCATAATTATAAGTAGTGTTCCCTTTCAGTCAAGTACCATGGTTTGGCTAATAAATTATATAGTTCCATCATTTACTGAGGTTTGAATGCAATTGAATTGTTAACATTTTCAAATCATTTACAGTCATGAAATATTTTTGAAAACATTCATCAATAAGATTTGGATACAGGAATATGATGGGCATTGGAATGAAAAGCATAGAGAACACAGGTGTTGGAGGGAGCCAGGAGGTCTGTTTTAAAAACCTCAGCCTTTTCTTTTAGTTTTGTAGCCTGGAAAGTTTAGTAACTTGCTGGCCCCAGTTTCTTTGTCTGTTAAAGCAGAGTTCACCTTACAGAGTTGTGGTAAAGATTAACGGGAGATCAGTCCTGATGAGCTCTTAGCTCCGCGCTGGCCAGGGGGCTCCCATAGTCTGTCTGTCTGTTTCTGTTCACACAAATAAGGGATAGGCATTATGAACAACAGAGCATCACATTCATATTATATGTCTTTATAATAAATATTTCATAGAAGTTAAACGTTCAACATTGTTCCAAAAAGGAATGAAACCGCTTAAAAATAAAGGGGTAATTCAACCATTTGCTTGATTGGAACTCTGTCTCAGGTTGTCTTCCTCTTACACGCCTGTGAACATTGGTCTTGTTTTACGTATTTTTTGTCCTTGTAATTAATTTTGAGAGTAGGGTTTGTTTCACATTCTATATATCAGTCTTTTGTTATCCAGAGTCTATTACATGAATTTCTCTTATGACTTACTTCCTAGCACCTAATTCAGATATCTTAGCCTCTTAGTTATGGCTGACGTATTTAAGTGAACTGTCATTTTAAACAGATTATCACAATTGTTTATGTAAGAAAAATCACGTATCACTTGGCTTTTAAATGTCACTTATTAAATCATGATGCCTTTGGGATAAAGTATGATTTTAGATGCTATTTTAAATACTTTCATGTCTACAGAAGAATTGTTATCATCACAAGAGAAATCTCCTGGCACCAAGGATGTGCTACTAAATGTGGAATATAGTAAAAAATCAGACTTGGATACTTCCAAACCATCTGATGAAAAGTCTGCTACACATAAAGGTAATTTTCATTCAAATAAGTAATTGTATTAATGGCAATATTTAAATTGTGGAAGATCATTTTTATTATATTATGTACGTTATAAAGTAGCCTCTTCTCAAACTTGACACTGCTCATTTCTAGTTGGTCGGGTAAAATTTGATACTCAACAATGGCTACAAAAGGACTGTTTTAAGGTATTAGAGTGGGTCATAGAACAGAAACCATGCCAATTATTTATTAACGTGGTCTTGTGTTTTTATACTTACTTTAAAGACAGATTAAATCTGAACTTCGAAAGAACATAATTTTAGAATAACAAATGCCATAATACTTGCAGAAAATTTCATCCACAAACCTGTATGTCATGTTTATGAGAAAGGAAAAGAGATGACTTCCAAATCTTACTCTCCCACCCTCACTCTCCTACCTCTGTTCAAACTAGTATCTCCATCTGTCCTGTTCCCAGCTGACGTGCAATAAGAAAGAAATCTGCACTGTAAATTATCAAACCATAGCATATTTTTTATTTCTATACAATTATTACCATTCTTTTTCTGAAATTGATAAATCATGTCTGTGCTATTTATCTCTTCTAGATTATTTGGAAGCATTGAAGATACTTTTTATTTCTTACATACCTTGTTGCTGAGAGGAGTTGTAGTTGAAAGTGTAATTGACACCATTTTTCTTTTCAGTTCTTTGCTGGCTTGATTATAATTCTTTTTCTGTTTACCTCAAACTCCATAAATTCATTCTGATAACAGCTGTTTATGTTTCCGCATGTATTTTAGTTCATGACATACATTCTTTCTTTTCCTCCTATTTTTTTTTCTTCTTTTGTTCGTTTATTTTCCTTATAATCGATCCTTTCTCTACAGAGTCTGTTAGGAACTAATGCATGAAGGCATGTTGGAAGAATTAATATGTATCAGGCAGCTACTCTGCTCCCATGTGTTAGCAGATGTTATCCATACATTAGCTTATTAACATGCGTCAAGTTTTGAAATTACTACTGTCATAGAATAGGATGCTGGGTCAGTACGTTTATTTGCTCATCTTTCTGTTGTAAAAATCTACATGCCTTTAATTTAATCTTTTTTTTTTTTTTTTTTTTTTTTTTTTTTGTGGGTACCGGGGGGTCGACCTCAGGACCTCGTACGCCAACAGGCACCCGTGCCACTGAGCGATATCACCGGCCCCTTTTTCGTATGTGGGATCCGGGAGTCGAACTCAGGCCCTCGCGCTTGCAAGGCAGGCGCTTACGCCGCTGAGCCATCTCACCGGCCCAATTTAATCATTTTTAAATGTCAAGATTTCTTTGACTTTTCTGAACTCATCTCATGAATACAGAATGTCTGTAGTTGTAATTTTTTTAAAAATTAGCAAAGGTAAATAATATCAGATATTTATTTTATGAGAATGGTAATATTCAGTACTATAAAATTAAATGTAATTGGTTATTTGCCGTAACATGCATAAAAATTAGCATTCAGATGTAGCATTAGCTTTATTTTTTGTTTGCTTTCTATTTCGTTTGTTCTCAAATCAGTATATATGCTGTAGAGAAGTTTGTTTGTCTTGGATTTTTTGTTTTGGGTTGTTTTGTTTTGTTTTGTTTTGGTTTTTTTTGTGGGTACCGGGGGTCGACCTCAGGACCTCGTGCACCAGCAGGTGCCCGTGCCGCTGAGCGATATCACCGGCCCCTTTTTCGTATGTGGGATCCGGGAGTCGAACTCGGGCCCTCGCGCTTGCAAGGCAGGCGCTTACGCCGCTGAGCCATCTCACCGGCCCTTGTTTTTTGTTTTTTGAGGAAGGGTCTGTAATAGTCCCAGGCTGGCCTCGAACTCACAGTGATCCTCCTGCTTTAGTGTCCCAGTTGCTGCAATTACAGGTGTGCACCAGCTCTGTAGAGAAGTTTAAACATGTAAAAAGTATTCAGAATTAGAAACATTCTTGTGTAGTTATTATGCAGTCACAGTATTTAGTTGTATCTGTCTTGGTTATTGAGGCATACGATATGCAAGGGGACAGAAAGAACACCCTTTGAATACATGCTTTATGACAAACCGTGAACTTGTTCCACCAGTGCTTACAATGTAACAACCTTAAGAGGTAGGTACTGCTAACCCTTTCTGCAGATGAAGATATCAAAGAGTTACCAGCTCAAGCTCACACAGCTAGGAAAGGGATGTGAAGTGGTGCTGGAATCCTAGGCGATTCCGCTGCAGTATACTCAGTCATCCAGCTCGGAGTATTATGTGCCTTAAAAAAACAAGTACAAGCTTACATTCAGAAAAAATCATGGGGTTAGGAAAACCATTAACTTTGGGGTAAGAAATGAATAATACTAAATATAAATGAACAAATATATGCATAAATATATGCATATATATTTATTGATTTATTTACACTTCTGTATAACTTGGCACTTATATAAAACAGAAGACTTCTGTCTCTGATAAAAATTCCTTAATATTTCAAGTGATTAACTTTTATAAATACCAGATATCCATCAAATATTTCTAAAGTTGCTTTTCAATCATTTGCACAGTGATATAGCAGCATGTTTAAAATTTATAATGTACAAAGTCAGTTTATTAAAGTTGTATTTCTGCTGTACAAGCTATAGTTTGACATTTCCTCAACTGATTTCAAGTATGAAAGTTTAAATTTATGTAGCTTTGAGTAATTCTACAAGAATAAAATTTCAGGGTGAATGTTAATCATTTACCCTGTAGTGTCTAAAATGTGTTTGCTTTTTTAAATCTTGAAAATCCAGTGTAGGAAATATTAACCTCCAGTCTTGATCATTTTTTCATGGACTGTTGCTTCATACTATGTTTTGTTATAAATGTGCTGATTTACATTTTCATTATTTTATAATGTAAAGGCAATTAACTTAATATTTTGTGTTTTTTAAACATAATCTAGATGAGGAAGAGGATGGCAAGACTCCAACTCAACCACTGTTGAAAAAAGGCAGGCATTTTCCATCATTTTATTTTAATCCTTCTTTCCATATTGTTGACACTTTAACTCCAATCTTATTATTTTCTTTTTCTACCTTAGTTTTTATTTCATGGTGAGGTGATGTTACAGTTATCTTTAAATGCAGATTAGAAGAATTACTAGTCCAAATAAAGAGTTACTTTTTCCTGAAGATAAGGTGATACATCCCAGAAAAATTCTTTTAAATCATCAATAGTTCTGAAATACTCAAATCCAGAAAGTTAGTATTAATTTTTTTTATTTTAAACTGCATGGTTTAGATAAGTAGGGACACTGAAATAGGTTTATTTATTTACAGTGTCACTTGCATTCTTTACCATCAGTTCTACCCAGCCAACTCCTCACTTTTGATACTAATATATTTTTCATTTCAAAAATTACGATATTTCTCACCGTCGTGCCGCGTTTGGGAGATACACAGTCATGTCAGCGTACATGGGTTGTATGAGAAGGAGAGAGAGGTGAGAGTTACGGAGCAGTGCGGTTTGGTAGCCATTATTTCATCACGCAGCACCATTTGTCATGTTTGCGTCATCCTGGCAGCATGAAAAGCAAATGATAGACATTTTGCAAGAGTGATCAGGTTTCCTTTTGTGGATTTCTTTTAAAATCTTAGTATAGGGGCCGGTGAGACGGCTCAGCGGCTTAAGCGCCTGCCTTGCAAGCGCGAAGGCCCGAGTTCGACTCCCGGAACCCACATACGAAAAAGGGGCCGGTGATATCGCTCAGTGGCACGGGCGCCTGCTGGCGCGCGAGGTCCTGAGGTCGTCCCCCCGGTACCCACAAAAAAAAAAAAAAAAAAAAAAAAATCTTAGTATAGGAATTTCATAAGTCATTTTGCTTGTTCACAGAACCAGTGCTGTTTTTTGTGTTTGTTTTTAATTCCTGGGAACGTGCATGGGAACTCCTTTGAGGTATTGTCCTTTGGACCTACAGTAGATGGGTGCCCTTCCAAGGAGTCCCACCATCTTTCTGTGGTTCCGAGAAAGATGTGGTTGTATGTCTTTAGAATTGGGCCACATACTGAGGGGACACAAGAAAAAGGACAGATAAAGACGAGGGAGTTTTTTCTCAGACCAGGGTTTCACGTGAAGATTGTACATGTGTTTGTATGTCTCCAACTTCCTTCTGTCATTTATGTTACAGATAATTTTTTACTTAAAAAATATATTTTGAGCTTTATATTACTGAGATACCAGATCAAAAAAGAAATACTTTTACAGAACAAGTATAAACTTGATTTATCCATTTAGCCTGAAATAGCTTTCCAGAAAACCAAAATCAAGCAGTCAAGTATAATTTTTTGATTGGTACTTGTGATTCTCTTTCATTTATCAGAATACTTCAGAATATTAGAAATTAGACAATAATTCAAGTGAATTTAGTTGTTGTGATATTTATCTTAGCTGTTTTAAAGTGTATTTAAACTATAAAAAAATTGCAAGCTTATGGATGCCATATACAACTGTATGCATTATGAACATACTTCAATCTATAAAGTAGGAAAATTATAAGAATTAAGCAAAAGAGACACAATATTTACTTTCCATATACATCTTATTTTTTCTGCTTAATCATTTAGGCTCCAAAGGCCCTATTGTACCTTTAAATGTAGCCGACCAAAAGCTCCTTGAAGCTAGTACACAGTTTCAGAAAAAACAAGGAAAGAATACTATTGACGTCTGGTGGCTTTTTGATGATGGAGGTAAGATCATTGATAAATTTTTAAAATAATTTAACATTTAGTGAAGACAGAGGAGCAGTACTAAGAGATGGCGTACACTTTTTGCTCGCCCTGTGCTCCGTTCAGGCTGCGCCGGCCTGCTCGAGCAGCAGAGTTAGCTCCGAGCCGCGCAGCCGTCGTGTCTGTCAGTGTCTCAGCACGGGAGCCGCCCGGGGCCTCCTTGGGCTTTGTCCCGTAACATTTACCTTAATGTTACACACCCTTTTGTAGATTGGCACTCAGTTTGGAATGATATTTGATGTTTCATCATAAGTAGTTTCAGGTTATGTATTTTTGGCAGAAATGTCGCAGAAGCAATGCTGTGCTCTTACGTCCGTGTTTCCCCGGGGTGACACATGGTGTTGATTTATTCCATCACTGAGAGAGTTAACTTTGACCCTTGAGTAAGGTGTTTTTCTACAAATTTACCCACTGAAAAGTTGCTTTTTCCTTCTCTTTGTAATTACAGATATGTGCGATTACTTCGAAGCTATGTAAAAGCTGTCTAAAGCTATATGTGATGATTTTCCAACCCCATCATTTCTTCCTCATTTATTAGTTAGCATTTACTGAAAGGAAGAGCTTTCTCTTTCTATTTGTATCAATGTGTGCTCATTGATTTGTATTTACTAACAGGATATAATTTGTTGCTATCATTAATGTTAAAGTTGTCCCATATTTAGCCAGCAGTGTCTTCCTTAGGCTGACTTCTGCGTGCATTTGTCGTGTCACAGTCATCTGTGGATTCCTTTCTGACGTAAGATGATATTCCAGCTCAGCTTTGTAGTTTTGTACTTTTGTACTTTGCCTACACTGGCCATGGAAAGGAGCCTTTACCCAAGGAGCTCTGGTTCCTTTGCTGGAGAATGAGATTTAGAAGTAAATAGCGATCAGGGCATTAGATATGCTTGTGGCTACTAGGGTATCAGTGCTCCCAGGCCTCTCGGTGGATGGAGCTGAGAGTGTTTATATGTGTTTATCTGTGTGCCTGTAGGTGCAGAGATTGAAAACCAACTCCAATCCAGCATCGTCTTTTTCATATTTCTCATTTCAGTGTGAAACCTGGCTCCCACTAGGGTCACTAAATATATTCATTTCATATCTTCAGTCCTTCTGTATGGGACTAATTTCCTGACTGCCAGGCTACTGTTTTGTATTACTGCTTTATTCAAAAAGCCATAACTGGGGCCGGTGAGATGGCTCAGCAGCATAAGCACCTGCCTGGCAAGTGCGAGGTCCTGAGTTCGACTCCCGGTACCCACATAAAGGAAAAAAAGGGCTGGTGATATCGCTCAGCAGCACAAATGCTTGCTGGCAAGCACGAGGCCCTGAGGTCGACTCCCAGTACCCACATTAAAAAAAAAAAAAAAAAGCCATAACCATTGAGGGCTTTCTCCTTGTTTAAGCCTGCTGTGCAATAGCTTTTTGACTGAATTAAGGAATGACAAAAGCATTTTGTTTTATACCAAGATGGAAATATGCCATTACCTGCCATTTATTCAACTATCTTGAATAAAAAGTTACTGGTTGAGAAATTAGCATTTAGTAAATGATTTGTTCTATTTTTAATTCAGGTTTGACATTATTGATACCCTATCTTCTGACTACCAAGAAAAAATGGAAAGAATGTAAGATCAGAGTATTCATTGGTGGAAAAATAAACAGAATAGACCATGACCGGAGAGCGTAAGTTTATTTTAAGTTGGGAGAGCATTAATCTAGTAGCACTTCATTATCACAATATAGATTCAATATAAAAACTAGACAGTCCAGAAAATATAAATCATTTTGTTTTGTCCTACACTGAAGTTAATAAAACTTCATTATCACCACCACCTCCCCTTTTGGAGACAAAGTCTCATTGTGTAGTCCAGGCTGGCCTTGAACTCACTATGGAGCCCAGGTTGGCCTAGAACTCATGGAGATCCTCCTCCCTCAGCCTCCCGAGTGCTGGGATTACAGGCATGTTTCACCATGCCCAGCCTCATTCTCTTTAATTTGATCTTCATATTTAAGTTATATATACTTAATTTTATTTATAGGTGATATTTATAACAGATTGACATTTAAGGTCTTTATTAAGCCCTTGTGGCTTTAAAGCAGGCTTTTTTTCCTTTTCATCAAAGGAGGAAGTACACCAAAAATAACATTCATGTAGAGCGTGCATGGCGTGGACTTTCAGGCGGCAGCCATGCAGGATGCTACTGTCTTCCCTCCTCTTCTTTCGTCTACACTGCCACAACTCTAGCTGTTTTCAGTGCTTCCGCCCTGCATTCTAGTCCCTTAACTTTGAGCTTTCCCTCCCAGTTTATGCGGGAAGCAAAGTGTAGGCCATCTGATTCCTCCACCAAAAATGACTTCTCCATGAGCTACTAGGGAAAGTGATTGTCATAACGTGGCAGTCAAGGCGCTTGACCGTCCGTCCACCCGCTCCTTTCTTTTCTTACCTCCCGTCGCTCCAGATGGGCCTGGACTTCAGAGTGCACTGCTGTGAGCACCCCAGACGTGCTGCGGCTTCGGGCTTTTACGGCTTTGCTAACTTCGTCAACTGGTAGTTCGTCACTTGCTCCCCCTTGCCACCCTTCTTTTTTTTTTTTTTTTTTTTTTTGTGGGTACCGGGGGGTCGACCTCAGGACCTCGCGCGCCAGCAGGCGCCCGTGCCACTGAGCGATATCACCGGCCCCTTTTTCGTATGTGGGTTCCGGGAGTTGAACTCGGGCCCTCGCGCTTGCCGGGCAGGCGCTTAAACCGCTGAGCCATCTCACCGGCCCGCCACCCTTCTTAAATAGTGTATTCTTTAAACCCCAGCTCATTTTTTCAGAACACAAGGCCCAATTTTTTTTATCTTGTCTCCTTCTCCCTCCTCCCACCCCTAATTGTTTGCTTTTATGTTTTGTTTTTTGTTTTTAGGGTTTTTTTTGTTGTTGTTTTTGTTTTTTTTGTTTTGAGACAGGGTCTCGCTATGCAGTTCAGGCTGGCCTTGAACTCACTGTGTAGCCCAGGCTGACCTCGAACTCAGAGCGATCCTCCTGCCTCAGCCTCCCAAGTGCTGGAATTATAGACATGCACCACCACGTCCGGCCCTAATTGTTTTCTTTCTGAATCACTGTACACTTGATGCCACACATGTCTTTCTGGCTTGTATTTATTTTCTTAAATTTGAGTTTTGTGGGCCCTATAATATTTAGCATGTTGTGCTGTAGGCTGTTAGGAGATAGATACTAAAATTCTTCTAGGTGTTTATTCATATTCAACAGTGACGTATCCAAAAAGTCTTAGTAATGCATTTAGTAGTTAAACCTGTAGCTCATCTGTTTTCTGATAAGCATTCTTCTTATGGAAAGAATAATCTGAAAATAATTTTAAAGCCATTTACTGGTTTTTCCTTAAATCTATATCCTTACCGATATAATTTAACTAAAGTTAGCTTTCAAAGCTAGTTGCCATTCAAATTTTATTATTAATGTCTTTCTCTGTCCACCCATTTATTGTTGGGTACAAAGGAGAGAATCACAGAAAGTAGAAGAATGTAACAGTGGCAGTCTTGAGCAATTTAGACATCTCTGTGAGTGAACAGTATGCATTAATTTACCTCATAGTGCTTTCCTGTCAGTCATGCTTTTGTTTATTTTGTTTTGTTTTTTGAGACAGGGTTTCACTATATAGCCCAGCCAGGCCTTGAACTTGCAGTGATTCTCCTGCCTCAGCCTCCTGAGTGTTGGGATTACAGGCGTGTGCCACCACATCCAGCCGTGACTTTCGAATTATATAGATTCAGCCCTATGTAGGGTAAAAATATTTATGTACGCCTTTCATGTATCTAAATGCTATTCATTCGTGTTGTAGGATGGCTACTTTGCTTAGCAAGTTCCGAATAGACTTCTCCGATATCATGGTCCTAGGAGATATCAATACCAAACCAAAGAAAGAAAAGTAAGTTGTTGGATAAATTCTGTACAGATTTTATGGATGGCCTACACAGATAATTGAGCTTAACAACTTGAGTATTTTTCCCCTGCTTTAATATGAAACCAACTGATAGTTGGCTCTCTAATAGTAGAGGTTAAAGTAAATGTCTTTGTTGTAGTAGGACTTTTGGATCCAGAAATTCTAAAATTTTTGCTGTCTGCTCTTTCCTCCCTTCACAATGTTCTCCTATATTTTCTTACATTACTTTCGTTTATTGGCACTTGAGTTGTGAAAGCTTCTGGTGTTTTGAGGAAACTACTTTGCGCGTACTAGGCGAGCACTCTACTACTGAGCTGTACCCCTAGCCCACGCAATTTGACTTGCTTTTCAAAAGGATCGTTTTGGTACTGTGCCGCACTTTACTTAGTTTGGGAAGAGGTGGCACAGGAGCAAAGGGGATCTGCATCAGTTTCAGTTTTATTATTGTCATTGCAGTTCTAAGTTTCTAAGTCCCATCAACTACAAATGACTGTTTTCTAAAGAAATTACCAAAGTGATGGCTACAGTTGCAGTGTGGAAGGGCACATAATAAACAAGAAGCACTAACTTTTCTGTAATTTAAGATTTTTCTCTTATGTAATTTAAAATAAAGTTAATTGTCAGTATTCTTTCTCTCAAGTATTGTAGCATTTGATGAAATGATTGAGCCATACAGACTTCATGAAGATGACAAAGAACAAGATATTGCAGATAAAATGAAAGAAGATGAACCATGGTGGATAACAGATAATGAGCTTGAACTTTATAAGACTAAGGTATTTCTATTTCCTTTTCATTAATCTTCCATGTGCTTTGGGAAAAAAAAAGAATTTCCAAAGACTGCAGTTTGATATGGGAGAAACCAGTTGTATAAATTAAATCAAATTTAAGTTGGGTTTATATGTGAATAATGGAAAACATCACTTCTTTTCTAAATAGAGAACAGATACATATTTTTATTATGCCAAAAAAATTTTTTTTTTTTTTTTGTCTATGTACTATTTTATGAACTATGCTAGCTGTTTGCTTGATGCTGGAGGTTGAAGCCAGGGCCTTGCACATGCTATTCATGCAGTCTACCACTGAGCTATGTCCTCAGCCCCAAATTATGCTAAATTCTCATTTTCAAGTAGTCTGGGAATGATTTTTATCTTGTTTTCATTTCAGACATACCGGCAGATCAGGTTAAATGAGTTATTAAAGGAACATTCGAGCACAGCAAATATTATTGTCATGTAAGTAGTATCTGTATTAAGATTTCCTTGGCTGTTCATTTTATGATGATGTACTATACTTTTAGTTTCTTTTCCAAATACTTATCTGTATAGCACTCATTAATGACTTAGTGATTTATAAAAAAGAAAAAAAAACAAACTTTGTTGAATATACTTTGCTTTAAGCATCTGGAAAAATCCCTTAAGTTAGGAGAAAAGAAAAATTAAAACCTTTTAAGTTTTATGAGTCTAAGCAATTTTTTATCATAATAGGTTATGCTGGATTTTTTTCTTTATCCTACTGTAGCCTAGTCATGAAGCATGTGTGGGATAGGCGCCCAGATAGCTTCTTTATCAAAATAACCGCATAAAGTTATTGAGAGGATTACACTGGAACAGCATTCCTGTGTGATCCCCTTTCCAGGTCTTTCCATGTAGACCACATGTCCTTGCACTGAATAGAAGTGCTGATGCCTGTTTTGGCTCTTCTTCTACTGAGGTAGGTTAACTAGAGATTACTTGAATCCAGATTTTTTCAGTTCTGACGCCTGTGTCCTTATATAGGTAAGGAAAGGCTCAGACCTTCAAAAACCATGTCAAGTAATGAATAAAGCATACCAAAAGATGGTTAGCTCAATTAACAAATACTTAACTGTTCCATTAAGTTTCAAATGTTGCTGTTGATGATCAAATACCTACACTGGAAGCTGTTAACACACAGAAATTTAGAGAAAAATCTCAGATTAACTGGTCTCTACTACACGCTCTATAAATAGAAGTTAAAACTCACAGAAAAGAGATAAAAAATAATAATATTTGAATATCATTTATCTTAAGTAGCTTCTGTTTTCCAAATTCTGATACAAATATCCCTTTGTCCTAAAAGAATTCCATCTAATCTTGTTGAAGAAGGGGAAGCTGGAAATTTAGGTGTAGGTGTGGTTTTTTGTATTACAGTTTATAGAAATACTTGTTTGCTATTCTTAGGAACAAATGTTTAAAATTTTTCTGTTTTAATCTGGAAACATGGGAATAATGACGTGAGAATATGGTAGTTCTCTTCTAAATGCAGAGTTCCCCTCTCTCAGAAGTATTCTGTAATTATAGTAATTTCTAGGATGGTTATTATGATTTAGTTTATAATTTTTGTCACATTTTCTTTTTCTTTTTCTCAACTTAAAATCATTGTTCAATGTCCTTTCTCTTTTCGATCCCAGGAGTCTCCCGGTTGCACGAAAGGGTGCTGTGTCTAGTGCTCTCTATATGGCATGGTTAGAAGCTCTGTCGAAGGACCTGCCACCAACCCTCCTGGTTCGTGGGAACCATCAGAGTGTCCTTACTTTCTATTCTTAAATGTTCTACACAGTAGACTGCCCTCCAGAATGGTACTTCAGTGCCTAATGAAGTGACTGAAATCTTCAATGACACATTAACATTACAATGGCAAACTGTGACTTTTCTTTCACTATTTCATTAATTTGGAAGCACACAGGAAAGTTGCTCCATTGATATGTGTATGGAGACTTCAGTTTTAGTCAATTCCATATTCAATTTTTATGAATGGTGATTCTCTCTTGTTGGACTGCCGTTCATGAAAGTAAAGTTTTCCTTTGCTACTTGAATAGCAATAAATGTGTGATTTTTTTGATTGATGAAAGGAGTACAAAAAGCCTTTAGCCTTGAGGTGCCTTCTGAAACTAACCAAATTTCATCCATGTATCCTGTTTTTATAAATTTGTAGAATGTCAAACTTTGCCTTCAGATATTTTATTTCTGGTCTCTTTCACCTTAAAATGGACCCTGCTTTTCCTCTTCGATTGACCAATTAGTGTTGAGTACTATATGTTTCCTATGTTTTGTAGAATTATATGTTAGATATAAAAAGTGAGAATTAGGGCGGACTAATGCAACATGGAAAAAAGGAGGGGAGGGGTAATCAAAAAGTGAACTGCAAGGTTAGGCTTGTATGAGTATATGTAAATGTAGAACTAGAAAAGAAAAGGTCCAAGTTACCTTTTTAAACTTCCATTTGGCTGTCGTTCTGTCTTTATTTTTTTGGAATAGTAGGAAGGTTGAAGATTTACCTGGTATTTCTATTTACTATGCTTAAAAATCACATGTCATTCTTTAAATTAAAATCAAGATCATTTGTATTTATTTTAAGAGATATTTATCCTAATTTGGAATTTTCCTGAAATCTGAGGGACTTTTAAGAAATGCTAACAGATTTTTCTGAAGGAAATTTAGACAAAACAATGTTATTTAATAGAATATTTAAATAAGCACTATGTGGAATTTCACTATACTGTACCATTCTTTATAAATCATTAAAATAATGTTTCATCAAATGGTTAAATGGACCACTGGTTTCTTAGTGAAATGTTTTTAGGCTTTATTCACTCAATTTTCAAATACACTTAGTCTTAATACACTCAGGTTTGAACAGATTATTCTGAACATTGAAATTTAATCCATTCTTAATACTTTAAAACTTTTGTGTTAAGGAAAACTGCCAGTTTGTGTGTTTGAAATGTCTGTTTTGACATCATAGTCTACTAGTACAATTTTGACAGTGCATATGTACTGTTACTAAAAGCTTTATATGCAATTATTAATGTGAAGTTTTTCATTTTTTTATTTAAGGATTTCCTAAAAACATTTCAAGGGATTTATGTCTACATATCTGTATGTGTATATGTAAACACAGATACAGATGTGTCTATGTAATGAAATTTATGTTGCTAGTATTTTGCTAAAAGTGACCATGGTTTGTTAATTTTTTTTATTTTTGTAAACGTGTTCAAAATCAGATCAATAGATTATAGGTTTCATGGAGAACAAAGGCAGTCCTTTGAAGGCCAGAGTGTAACTTCCACAACTATCATCTGTTACAAAATAGAAAGCATTTTATCTAAAATCCTTGTCAATGGTTCATTGATAGTTTCAGTGATGGAGAATTATACAGATTCTCATGCATCTTGATAGAAATCTATAAAAATTATTTTCAGTGTTGCAGTAGTTTTGCTGCATGAGTATAAATTGGAGATCTCATTTTAATTCAAAATACAAAGTGAAGTAACCAATTTTTCTAAATTTTTTCCTACATTATAACTCACAGCATTGTTCCATTTGTTATTACAAGTTTTGCAGTGTTTAGGGGGAAAGAGTAGAAATGTCATTCAGTAAACAATATCATTTGTGAATTTTTTAAATGGTTAATAGGGCATGGACTGAGTGCTGCTATCTTGAAATGTGCACAGGTACACTTCCTTTTTAATTTTTATTTAAGGTTTTGTTTTTTTTTTTTTCCATTCAGGAAAACATCATTGTTATCTGTACTACAGGAACCAAATGTTATGCATCGTACATGTGTGTGTAAAGTACATAAATATATCTAAATATACATAATGCAGGGAGGGTGATATTGTCTGTGAAATAATGTAAGAAACTTTTCACTTTTTTTTTTTGAAAATGCATTACTTTCACTTAACACTAGACACCAGGTCAAAAATTTTCAAGGTTGTTGTAGTGCTCTAAAAATTTCAACAATTTTTAAAGATGCTAGCTAGTGTTGAAGCTATTCATTCAACTTTATTTATGCTGAATTTTGATTATTTTAATGCCAAGTTTTTAATTCTAATCCTTGGTGACAACTTGGAAATAAGTAATTACATAATGGCATTTGAGTTCATTATTCCTATAGGCGAGAAAGTGAGAATGTTAGTGTTAAGCTGATTAACGGTTAATTAAATCAAATATTTATTTGTTATATTGTTTCCTTTGTATTTTAGGTTCCTATTACATTCTTTTTATATTGCTTTCTGACATTACATTTTTTTAAGTCTATGGAAATAATTTAAAGATTTGAGCTCTGGTGGATGATTATCTACTAAGTTTGAAAATGTAATATTTTGATAATACTGTACTATAACTGTCACACAAATGCTTTTTTTTAATGTTTTAACCTTGAGTATTGCAGTTGCTGCTTTGTACAGAGGTTACTGCAATAAAGCAAGTGGATTCATTAAAACTATTTAAAGTCTACTCTTGTATTTTAACCTGTTACAAGTCTAAGCCAGGTTTGTGTTTTTATTTCATTTACGTAACTATTCTTTCATGAATGTCCATATTTTTTAATGGTTTTATCTTAATATCCATGCCTTGGAAAAATTTGAAATTGTTCCCTATCCCTAAGCCTTTGGAATAATCACTCTTGATACTGACTGACGGAACTGTATAAGGTATAGCTCATTATGATGTTTTAAAAATAACTTCGTTTCTCTAATTCTGCTTCATTTGGGGACCAAATTCCTCTATGAATGAGGAAGCTAGAAGATTAAAAGGGATTCATGGTCCTTGAATTTAATCTGATTTGTTTTCTTCCTAAGATTTTCACTAAGCTGATTTACATTTTTTTGAAAACATTTTTCCTTTTTCATTTAAATCCTAGTAGGTGTGTTACAGAACAGTTATTTATCTGTCTCCTAAGAAAGCAGCTTGGAGCACTTCAGGGAGTTTCCCAAGGTCATGGTAAGTGAATGAAGATGTTGGCCCTAGAGCCCAGGTCTTTGATTTCTGGGCATTTCTCCATATTTATTCACTGAGGCCTGATCGCCTGATCTGTGCGTTAGACGGTTCAGAAAGACAAGTCTTTCCCAAGGCAGTCACCCTATATGCACAAGTTTGTGCTCAAGTAATGCAGATATGCAGATTACAGCTACAAATACAGATTGGCTACAGGTTGCCTTAATACATCTCAAACCAAATGCAAATGTCCATTATATGAGCTTTGCCTTTATTCTAAATAAGTTACTGTTCAGCCCAGTTTATTCACTTCCTTGGGAACCTAAAAGAATTCAGAGACAACAGGAACGTGACATTGCCAAATTTCCATCCAACAGATTTCAAAACAAATAGAGTTCATCTTTGAACAAGCAGGTTTTTGTTCTTATTCACTCTGGGAAGGAAGCAAAGAAATGCATTTGATATGCTTCCACTTTACGTATCAATCGGGTGCGTGCAGGGTCTGAAGACACAGGTGGTACTGTTTATTGGGTAAGCAAGGTGCGAGTCTCAGGATGTACTCGGGTCATAGGTGGGCGTTTCAGATAGTCTATGCAATGCGAGCATTGGAGCATCAGCCCATTTTCCCCTCTTTGAGTGTAACATTGAATTTTGAGTTATACCAAGCAAGACAGACGATTTTAGGGAAGATGTACCTCTGAATTTGTCACTTCTTACCAGATAGCTGCTGGCCTCCCAGATCAGGAACCTGTGCCCCGAAATAATCATGTCTAGTCCACACAGTTTTTTGTCTTGTTATTTGTATGTGAATACAAATTACCAATATAGTTATCTTGTAGCAAATGTAAAAATAAACTTACTTCTTCGACATGAAATAGAATCTGTGACTTGTGAATATTGGATGTTAAAATCTAACTCAGTACCTACCACAATTGCATTAAAATACTACTGAAAGCCAAGTTAGAGAAGTGTTGAGATTTTTTCCTGGAAGACTTAAGCACTTTGTAGGGTAACTATATTCCGCTCTGATATATGTAATAACAGATATAGCCAGAGGCATTTTAGAAGTTGGGCAGTATTCATATTTTATAATTACATAGGTGTAAAGACATGTAAGTTCTGAACATACTTGCTTTTTTACATTTTAAATAAAATTAAGCACCAACCATTCCAATTTTAAAGGAGGTAGTCATAGTTTGAAAAGGAGCAATCCACAGTTTTTCTCAATAACCTATAAGCCACAGGCTATTTATGTCTCCAAGTTTTGCTTAAATCACAAAGCCTCCTTGAATTCCTAAAACTTGTGACTAAGAAATTTAAAAGATAAAGACAGTTTAGGTATGGGGAGGAGACTGGTGAGATGGAAATTTAAGCTCCAAGAAGAGGTTCATTAATTATGAAAGATTCATCTTTTTATTATTAAAAGTTCCACAGTCATATTTCCTTTTGAGAAATGTGAAGAGTGGAAGTCACTTTTTTTTCCCTCTAACTTTTGAAAACTCTTGACCCAGTTAACATTTCTCACTATTTACATGGTCCCAGTCTCAGAACTGTGAGCCATGTCTTCCCTGTAGTCCATTTTGCTATAGTTTTTCCATCAGTAAAGATAATCCTTTGTTTACTTTCCATGCACCTGTGAGTTTAGCATTGTTGACTAAATTTCACACTTGGGCTTTTTCAGAAATTTGATAAGGACCCGCAGGTGTGTTATGTATTGAAACACTGGAACAGTGGTTTTTAAACTTGAGTGTACATCAGAATCAACTGGATGGCTTATTAAAACACTTTAGGGTTGTTGTAGGCCAGTGGTAGAAGACAGTATGTGTGGGGCCAATTTTATTCCTGCCACATAAACATCTCTGTCCTGAGTGAAAGTCGTCTTTACGTATCCTTCTTTTCAATAGAACTCTCCCTTCTTTGGGATTGTTTGTGTCCTTTTTTTCCAGGTGCACCTGAATTTCTCTTTCCTTACACCACCTAGGAATTAGATCACCTCCTGTCTTGGTCCGTTTCTTGTTGCTGAGACACAGTACCCAACACAAACAGCGTAAAGGAGAAGAGATTTATTTAGGTTCAAAGTTCCAAGGTCTCAGTCCATGACCAGCCAGCTAGCTCGAGTAGATGGCATGATGGAAGAGGCTGGCGGACGAGGCTGTCACATCATGGTGGCCAGGGAGCAGTGAAGGAAGGAGCTGGGGAGGGAGATGCCCTTCCAGGGCACAGAGGCCACTGACCCATTTCTGGCCAGACCCCCACCTCCCGACAGCACATTCAGCTATGGATTCATAGTAGAGTATAGCACCCCCATCATCCAATCGCCTTCCAAAAGCCCAACTTCTGATCACGAGTCTTGGGGGACATTACAGATCCAAACCATGATACCCCATTTCCAAAGTGCTCAGTATTTTTGTGTTTTAGTGTAGTTGGGTTTTTGTCAATGGTAGAAACAGAACCCAAAGCAGGCGAACAGAAAAAGGAAGTTCAGGAACCCACCTCAGTTCAGGGACTCAAGATTGCAAAAGCAAGGACTACTTAGAACAATGTCATTAGGATTCCGTGTGTACCTTTCCTTCTTTCTGGTTTGCCTCTTCCAGCTTGGCTTGATTCCTAAAACGGACTGTCACCACGCAGCATGCTTGGACTGTCACCACACAGCATGCTTGACAGCTTCTGACAGAAACCATGCTCAGTCCCGGGGCATAGCAATGCTTAGTAGAAAGATGATGTGACACAATGCGCTTCGGCAGAAAAGACGGGAAGAGCGCCAGTGGGTGTAGCTTAGGAAATGTGAGCCCTGTGCTTCAGTCATGGTTGGGCACGAGTCCTGTGCCCACTTGACAAGCAGTGGATTCTTCATAAAAAAGATTTTATTGAAAAGAAAGGCTGGGAAGAATAAACCAGTAGATGCCGTGACTATTACCCCGTGATTGCTTTAAAAATGGTGGTCCATGGGCAGCTGAATGTGAGAACACCTAATTCATCTGCATTTTTGGAGTCTGGTTATAGGGATCAGAATGTTTAGGAAGGTCAACCTAAGATGTGGCTCTCGTCCAGCATTGTATGAAAGGCCAAATGATGCATTTGTCCCTGTTGTACATGACAACTTTGTCAGATTCCTCTGTGTGCCAGACATGTACCTTACTTTATCTCAGTCTTGACAACTCAGATATAGTCTGTGACTCCATGTCATATCGTAAACTAGGATCCAGATTCAGCATAGCTGAACCCTGTGCTTTTAACTGCTCAGCTAGACTGCTACCCGCTTACATGTAACTATGGAGAACAAGCGAGTTGTTCTAAGAATACTTCTGAGGAATGCCTGGCCTTAAGGTGAGTTCCTGGTCAGTGCTGCGTGTCCAGATTCTGCCCTCTGGCCATCCCTATCATTGTCTTTCATAGCTGTGTGTACGAAGGATTCCCCCTTCTGAGGGTTCACACTGGCTGTGAGGGCAAGTGTTGGATGACTGCTCTGAGAAAGCCGCAGAATCTTGCTCCCGTGCTAGAGTTTTCTCTGGTAAACACGCTCAGCCAGTCGCTAGTCTGTCTGCCTTTGGGCTGGTAACCACTTACCAACACGAGGCGCCTGATCTTTGACGTGAACGTCACTATCCTCGGACTCGACATGACTGTGATATCCCCATACTCTATATGCTCATTATAACACATGAAACTGTACCTATTACATTAACAATATTCCATTCTTCACATAAAATACCCTAGTACACATCTTTTTTCTCCTGTTGTTTATTCCAAAAATTATTTTTAGGGCCCATTGTTATAAATATAGTTAAACAAAACACTGGATTGTGAATCTAATAGAAGCTTAAGACTTTACTGAGAAAGTGTATAAGAACTGCTCATACCTCTATAAAATAAACATTCTATTCTATCATGTTATTTATGATAACATTACCTTTCATAATAACTACTAGCTTATATAAAGATATCTCGCGCCGGTGAGATAGCTCAGTGGCATAAGCGCCTGCCTGGCAAACGCAAGGTCCTGAGTTCGACTGCCGGTACCCACATAGGAAAAAAGGGCCTGTGATATCGCTCAGCGGCACAGGCGCCTGCTGGCGCACGAAGTCCTGAGTTTGACCCCCAGTACCCACCAAAAAAAAAGATATCTCCCACCTTCATTACAAAGATTTACCTCATTCACTTTTATCTTCAGCCTAATTTCAACCCTAATATTTATTCATTTAAACTGTGAAATATTTATTCATTTAAACCATGAAATAATCAGCCATAACACTGAGTAACTCTTTAATAGTTTCAAACCAGATTAAATCTCAATATTTTTGTCAGTAGCACTTTTTGTCATATAATTCAGTTTTCTATATGATATACACTCTCAGATCCAAATATTAACCAATTCTTTAACTATTTGCATTTCTTATCACTATACTAATTCTAGTTACTGCCAGCAATCTATTTCAACTTCTTTTAGATGAGGAGGTATTATATTATTCTTATTAATCAACGTTACTGATAACGTTAAACATGCAAGCACAGCAGCATTTCAAGAAATTTCATGTAAATATATTAGAGGTATCAGATTCTATATATAACATGATTTCTCCATGTGTACACACATTTTAAAGCTATATGATCCATATGTGTGGCATCTATTATCCTCAACATAAATGACAAGATACTTGAATAGTAGTTTTATTTAAGTCCATATCATTTATCATGTCCTGATTAAGTACTGGAAGCCTGGCAAGTACAGGTACACTCCTCCTTAACAGATTTTTATTGTAACAATTTAATCACTGAATCTGCAAATACATCATAAACAACATCAATGCTGAGCCCTAATGACACCATTGCCACCTCCCTAACAGCTGTCTGTAGTGCAACTTTGTACTTTTAGAACAACCCGATTTCTTTTTCTTTTTCTTTTTTTTTTAATGCGGGTACCAGGAAGTCGAGCTCAGGACCTCGTGCTTGCCAGCTTATGCCGCTGAGCTATATCACCAGCCCCAAACGACCCAATTTCTAACTTTAGTTAATATTAGAACAGTGCTCTTCTGCTAAATTCAATCAGATGTCCTGCAATTGACAGTATTTTCACTTCCAACAATTTTAACTATAAGCATCCCTCAGTTAGTTATGCCATTTTATCTAAAATTATCAGGCTTTGCCATAACTACTTTAGGCTTCACTTTAGCAATGGAACTTAACCTGACAGCTCATAATCTTAACATTAAATTCTCCTCATACATCTCTAAATTCTCAAATCTTTTAGGATTTTCCCCAACATTAGTCACACTTATTACTATACATAAAATTATCAAGTCAAAATAAAGTATCCACTGTTCTAGAACTAATTAATTAGAAAAAGTAGCAACCCAAAATATCTTCCACTTCCAAATAACAGGATCAAGTTCGAACCCAACCTGGGAAATTTAGTGACTCATTGAAACCCTGTATCAAAAGTGTGCTGGGGATGTAGCTTAGTGCAAAGGCCTAGGGTTCAACTCCCAGTGCTGGAGAGAAGGAGGGAGGGAGGGAGGGCAGTTTGGCAACAGAGAAAAATGAAAAGAAAAATCTACCAGGTACAATCATTAATCAATTTACATAACTGTAGCACAGCTGCACCTATGGAATCTTCATGAAGATCAGTCTCTACCCTCAAAAATGACTCGGACCTCCAAATTCTTAAAATCAGTAACTTTCTATTTCATCCATATATTCGTAAATAATGCCATTAAAAGACCCAAAGTTAGTGTATCCCAGATTACTACACTATAACTCCAAGTCCCAGAATACTCTTTAAAAGCTATTGTCATACTATATCCAAACACCACTAATATTCTTCATAAATTAAAAACATCGTCAAACCTAAAAATGACCCCCCAAAATTTGACACGATACCATAACCAATCCCTTTAGTCCTCATCCATGATAGATTGGTGATGGTTTTAAAGAAATCTACAATACCTAAAACAGAAATAATACTTATTTAAAAAATAGTATATGTCATTTCTGCATGGATTTAAGTCATCACTAATGACAGGAAAAGTCACTTATTTTTCAACTATAGAAATATTAATGACCAACTTCTAAAAAATCTACCCCCTAAGTAAAATGGAATTGGAGGTCAACCAGGAGAATATTCTTTCATTATTATCAGACAAATTGTATCATTCCTATATTTTCTTATTATTCTTGTTCTTGAATGCCATGAGTCCACTTGAGAATAAACTTCTCAAAGGAAGCATTCTAGTACCATAGTGCTTTTGTCTTGTAAACCAAAAACAAATAATCTGCCTAGGGCCATCAGAGAACAAGCGTGTAGTGTCACTATCAGTACCCAAAGCCCAAAGTTTACTTAACCCATTCTTTGATTCTTCTACATGAAGCACATAAATTGTTTTCAAGTACTGTGTATTAATAAATTATAATATAAATTTCAACACCATGTATATATTGTGCATCATATGCCTTACTCCAACGGATGCCTGTAATCCCAGCACTGCTGAGGCAGGAGGCTTGCAGGTATAATCCCCAGTAGCTTAAGGACAATACCAACAGTAGCTTAAAACTCAAAGGACTTGGTGATGCTTTATAGCCCTCTAAAGGAGCCTGTTCTATAGTTGATAAAGCCCAGTAAACCTTTCCATCTCTTACCAACTCAGCCTATACAGTCAACAACTTCAGCAAACCCTAACAAGGTAATTAAGCACAAGTATTGGCCTAAAACCTTCAGGTTGAGGTGTAGACCGGGAGATGGAAAGAAATAGGCTACATTTGCTCCCTCAAGGACACTTCCCACAGTACGAAACTAAGAATTGAAGAAGGGTTAAGTAATACAAGAATAGGGAGCTTAATTGATAGAGCCATGAAGCACACACACACATTGCCCATTTTTCCCCAGACACCTTTTAACTAAAGTTCATGATTAATCAAATTACAAGAGGAGATAAGTTGTAAGAAGGGAAGCATCCTGGAAAGTGTGCATGAATCATTCAAAATGCAACTTAACCTAAAGCATCTGTTTTTTTTTTTTTTTTTTTGTGGGTACCGGGGGGGGGGTCAACCTCAGGACTTCGCGTGCCAGCAGGCGCCCGTGCCGCTGAGCGATATCACCGGCCCCTTTTTCGTATGTGGGTTCCGGGAGTCGAACTCGGGCCCTCGTGCTTGCCGGGCAGGCGCTTAAGCCGCTGAGCCATCTCACCGGCCCAAGCATCTGGTTTATACCTGGAAGATTTCACATAAATTTGACTCCTTTGAACTAAATCTAGCACAAAAATCTAATTGATTTAACAATATTGTATGTCCTTCTTAGCCAGAACATAGCCCATTCTCTACTCCTCAATGTACTGGCCGCAGAGAGCTGGCAGATGTTCTCATCTGCCCCAGAATACATCCTAGGTTATGCTTTAGGATGGCTCTTTCTCCTGTGGATTTATAATTCAGGCAAAATTACATTTTAAAGCAATACAGGAAGTCAACATTGCACTTGAAAATCACTGACATTACTGCAAACTACACAATATTGTTTCTCAGTGAGTCTAGCACAGTTAACTTTTCCAAAACATCATTTAAATTATGTAACAGCTGAAAGAGTTAATTTGCAATTAGGAGTAAACACTAAGTTTCCCAATGAGGGATCACACACACCACTGGCAGGGACAGTAGGTTGGCCTCCGTCACAGAGGCATCTTTTCAGGACAAATGGAATCACTGGATAATTTTGTCTTTCTTTCCTCCACCTTGCCACCATCATCACCACCTTCCAACAGAATGTGTAATTCAATGCAGTTCTTGTATGTGGCAACTCCACCAGATTACCCCTGCCTGGAAGGATAATCCAGTGCAGGAAGTGTTTAGTAGGAGATGGCCCAGAGACCCAAGTCTCGGGGTCCTCCCTGTTCTTGGTTCTATCTGTTTTTAGCATCCGCCCTTTTCCTTCTTTGGATCAGATTGAGAAGTGGGATTTTGAAATACTTAGAAGCCCTTGGTGGTTTAATCTTATTCAGGCATGTTTGCTTACCACGGAAGAAAGAGCTGTTAGTGATGCCACCTGTTATTACATTGTACTTCATAAGGGCCAGATGAGCTAGACGGTGAGCCTTTTCTTATAGAAAACTTGCCGAATCCTCCAGAAAAAGCTAACAGGCTTCAGAAAAAGCCATGTAACAGGCTCAGTCTGCCTGTTGGAAATCAAGCAGCAGAGAGGGAAGGCGGTGATAGAAAAAGAACACCGTTAAAGAAGAGCCAGCTGATTGGACACGATTCTCATCCTCAGAGAGCCATCCTTCTAGGAGGCTGACTGTGCAGGGGTGGTTGATACAGGAGCTGATGATTGCGGACTGGTGGGCGCCTTCGCACAGGTGGAGGTTTGTGGTCAAATGACACACATCTGCCTTGTCACTGAATAGTTCGTCACTGCACAGTTCCTAACCCATACCTCGGACAGGCTTGAGGGGGTAGCTGCCTCAAGGCTCTCTTGCTGGTCACCAAATTCTTGGTAATGACAGAAAATATACTTCACCTGATTATTGTGGATGACAAGGATCAGGTAAAGTTAACTGGGAAGTTAGGCACAACATCTGGTCTCAATGCTCGGTGTCAATATCACATTATAATTTCTCAAAAGGTGAAAAAGGATAAAGAAGTTAGGCAGAATGTAATATTATAATTTCAAGTTCTATGTACCTAATATATTCCTTTTCTTATTTCTCTTAATTGGATTTTTCTTTTTCCTTAAAGAGAAAATGCATTTGGACATATTTATTTATTTACTTATTTACTTATTTATTTTTTATGTGGGTACCGGCAGTCGAACTCAGGACCTCATGTTTGCCAGCAGGCGCTTGTGCCACTGAGCCATATCACCGGCCCTGGACATATTTATTGCTAATTAATTTTCTCAGATATTGTGACAAGAAACTAATGCAGGGAAGCAATGCGGTATGTTTTTCTTTTCCCCCTTATTAAAAAAAAAGATCTAAATCACATGGCATTTTAAACTCAATTCCAGAAAAGTACACTAGATATGCAGATACTCATTAGTTTCCCAAAGGTCCCACTATCTTGCAAATCACAGTCTGCAGATAAGGGGAAAGTCACCCTTGTATCTCCAATGGGCTTTATTCCAAAACATCGAAAGAAGTCTTCTATTTCTAAAACCATGGCTTAAGATCAGCTCATTGGCAGAAATCTGCACCTTAAGCTCAGATTGCTTGGAGACGTCACAGGTTCCACTGGGTGCACTCGTACTGGACTGGCTGATAAAGAGCTGTCTCCTGAACCTTTCACAAGTAATCAAAATGTCACCAGCCTCGTTCAGCGAGTAGAGTGTTCTGCTTACTACCGAAGGCCATGCTTTCTTCAGAGACATCAAGCTCCTGAGCATTAAAATACTTGAAAGCTCACTTGTGCGAGCAGAGAGACACTGGTTGATGCCTTTCCAGAGAGAACGTGGAGTCCCCACGCCGGCTCTGCAGCTCCCTCTGGGCAGCGACCTGTGAGCCCAGTTCCTCAGCTCTAGGATGAGGATGCTACTCTCCTCTTCAGAGGGCTGCCATGAGGTTTCAGGAGGTTAAAATATCAACAGGCTGGCATCCAATCAGTGTGAGTCATTCCCCAGCCCATCTCTCCTGAATTACAAGAAGCCCAAAGACGACAGTCAGCCAGGCCATGCACATTTGAGGCCTTCACCTTCCTGCCCACTGTCTGCTGCAGCCCCTCACCCTATCCTTTTAATATTTTCCCCCTAAGCATCTTCAAATGCTCTGCTCTGTATATTCGGTTAGCTATGTCATCCTATCAGGTTTCCAGCACTCAGGCCTACCAGCTGGGTCAAACTTGTCCAAAGCCTGAGGTGAGAGAAAGAAACAGAGACTGGGAGTACACAACCAGGGCAGAGGAGAATTCCCCAACAGGCCAGAAGTGAGCCCATGTTCGGGGTTCCTTCCTCCTTCTCTCCCGGGGTTCCCTCCACTGCCCCTGAACAGAGTGGGTGTGTCCATGAGAATCCCAGAGCTTTACCTGCCAGTCTGTTTTTCCCCCTGTGGTAGGTACTAGAGTATGAGCTACATCCTGAGTCCTTTTTATTTAATTGATTGATGGATTTTGAGATAGGGTCTGGCAAAGTTGCCCAGGCTGCCTTTGAACTTACTATCCTCCTGCCTTAGCTCCTGAGTAGCTGGGCCTGTGTCACTACACTCAGTTCCAAACTTTGTTTTTTTTCTTCCCAGTACTGGGAATTAAATCTAGGGCCTTTACACTGAGCTGTAACCCCAGTCCTTTTTTGATTTTTTGCTTTTAGACAGGGTCTTGCTAAGTTGCTTGCGATCCTCCTGCCTCAGCTTACCAGAGTGCTGGGATTACAGGCATGTGCCACTACACCTGGATCGAACTGTATTTTTATAGTGTGCCTCCTTGCACTGTTTGCTAGTTTTTCATGAAACCCAAGCAAAGGATTTCAGCAAACCCTTTGCCACTTAAACTGAATCCAAGCCAATCATTCTTTCCAGTCCTCTCATTCAGCATGGGACTTTCTTTTTTTATATATGCGGGTACCGGGAGTCGAACTCAGGACCTCGCACTTGCCAGGCAGGCGCTTATGCTGCTGAGCTGTATCACCGGCCCGGGACTTTCCTATTGGTCCACTTCAATCATATTTTATCTCACATTATCACAGAAGGTTTTCAGTTTGTCTCTTTGCCCATATTTCTTCACTATTCTGACCTGTCTGCACTCTAAAGCCAGGGTGACATTTGTAAAGCAAACATTTGTGTAACTCTCACACTTGAAACCGTTCCTTGATTGCCTGTTTTTGCTGGATGTGTTTCAAGTTCCTTGGCATCTTCTGGGTCCCCCAGGCCTGTCTCTAGTTCATGTTCAGCCACTGCTTGCCCACCCACACCTTGAACTCTCTCCTCAGCCACACCAGCCACCTGCCCAGTGCTCTCTTTTGCCCCCAGGCAGCTGAATATGCCATTTTCACTGGCCAGTTAGTCTGCCTTTGATTTCCCTCCTCAACTTTGTGTTGCCTCAATATCTATTTCGAATATAAATTGAACTTTTCTACACCAGAAGAGGGGCTCAGTCACCCTGACCTTTCCAGTTCTCTGCCTCCTCCTTGATCCTCAATGTAGTCAATACAGATATCTGCCTTGTACAGCTGCCATCTGACCACACACCCGGACCCAACTCTCCTCCCGTCGGGCACTCCAGGAGGGTCGGCTATGGGGGTGGGAATAAACTGGACTCAGGTCACACACTGAGGCATTGGGCTGTGAGCCAGGACAGAGAAGAATCCCTTGGCAGCACACTGAAAACACCCACGACCACCTCCCTGGGAGCTGTGCTGGGTCAGGGCCAGAGTGTACAGCCACTCTCCTGAAAGAGACCTTGTGACCAAATTAGAGACAAAGTTAATTGGCTCACAGAGCACAGAGTGTGGTCGGAACCACAGGGAGCACAACAAAATGCCTTTAGCTTGCTCTCGGCTTCCTGACTGGCCCTCCCTCCCCTTGGCCATGTCTGTTGTTGATTGCTGTCCAAATTCCCTGCCTAGACTGGGTGGGTTTTACATGCTTGAGTACTTCCTGGGACCCACAATTTCCAGGCTTAGGGCTTAGGGGTTACCATGGTGGCTCCCACTCCCCTCAGTGGGAACTTCTGGTTAAACTAACTCTATGCTGATGGTCTCACCTGGCTGAAATAGCTTGCTGCTGTGAGGCAGAAGAAGGCCACCTCCACCAAGGTGCTGTCAGGTAGACAGTGGGCCACTACCAGGTATGACAGAATCTGAGGCAGAAGCTGCGGCTAGACTTTCCAGCTGACAAGGGGATGCCCATTGCGCCTTGCTGGCCACACCGCTGCGGGGTCTGCCATCCCTGTATGAGTGCCTTCCCTCATCCTGGGCCTTTCCTCCTCTGACGCTGCTGAGGTGAACAGGACATGGCAGAGAGAGAGAGAGGTGACTGCCTGCAGAAGAGGTGGCCTTACTACAAATGGGGGCTGCCACTCACAATCAAGGCCGCATGGGACCATCAGGAGTTTTAGGGGAGCTCCCCAAAGAGAGAGGAGAAACATTTTAGCCACCTAGCAATGTAAGCCATTCTAAAGATTCTACTTAAAAGAAAAAGAGGGGAGAGGCAAAGAGACTCTATCTGAGGTGGGGTGTTTCAGAGAGAGATTACTGCCTGGCGGTATCGGCCCCTCTCTCCCTCAAATCAACCGAAGACCAAAACAAAGAACTTCAGGTTCAGGACAGGAAAGAAGACTGCTGCTCTAGGTACTTACAAGTCAAGGGAAGAGCTTTAAATGTCACGCACATGGGCCGGTGAGATGGCTCAGTGGCATAAGCGCCTGCCTTGCAAGCGCGAGGGCCCGAGTTCGACTCCCGGAACCCACATACGAAAAAAAGGCCGGTGATATCGCTCAGCGGCACGGGTGCCTGTTGGCACACGAGGTCCTGAGGTCGACCCCCCGGTACCCACCAAAAAAAAAAAAAAAAAATGTCACTCACAAAGCAAATACTAGGCTAGCAGTTCCAGTGCTAGCCTTAGATTAATTACTGCCACAAGAAAATCAATACAGGTAGGGAGACATAAATGGTAAATAAGTAAATTGTGTGTATGTATATACAACTTAATATAACTACATTGTAAACAGATAAACTATATATATAATATAAAATTAAGTTAAAAGTCCATAATTTAATCAAATTAGAAATCTAAAGTTTATATACTAAGGAATTTATATAACAAAAAATATTTTAAGGTGCTCGTTGGCTTTTTGTGCCTTTTGAACACAGGTTTAAATTTTAACATTTGCTAAAACATAGCCATTGACAAAACATCATAAGGTTAATCAGTACTGGGGCTTAAATTCTATTTGGAGTTTCCACTAACTTTAAATGCTCTGCCCTAAAATCTTGAGAGGATGACAAAGTAGAAAACAGAAACACAATAGGTATGCTTCACTCTAACTATAGCCTTGCCTAAGTTTCCCGTAATCACAGTACCCACTGTCCTAAAATGCTATTAGGTATAGGTATTCTAACATAAAGAATAAATAAAGATTAAAGTAAGTTTTTGGCACTAACAAATTAGCTTGATGAAAAGGGATCCCAGGAGCCCCCAGTTAAGATAGCATTTCCCAATGTAAATTTAAAAAGAGCCTCCAAGTATTAAATTACAATATAAAACCAAATCGATGAAGGATTGATTATGCCCCCTGAGACAGCCCAATTTATCTATTTTTAAATCTGGAAATATTAAGTGCACATGCCAGATTACCACAACCTTAATTCTGTGTTTTCATTCAGTAAGGCAGCCATACTCATTGACTAATACTGCTAAAATTAGCGATTCTACTCAGTCAGCCACCAGTAAACATTTTGTTCCTGTAGACTGGCTCACTGCTCAGTGTCTTTCAATATTCTCAGAGCGGCTAATGTGTGGCGCCTGCCTATAATCCCAGCACTCGGGAGACTGAGGCGGGGGGATTGCCACGAGTTCAAGGCCAGCCAGAACTATGCAGCAAGACCTAGTCACGGAAAACCGGTATATATTCTCTGAGCAGCTTGCCTCTACTTCTGATGGGATGAAATACACCTTTTCCAGGGTACCCATGTCATATATCAACAGCCCTATTGTCACACACCAACTTTGAAGGCAAGATCTTAGGGACATCCATCTCTTCAGGAGCACAGGTGTGACATTATATTGAGAACTGGTCCAGGGGGATTCATTTAACATATTCATTAAGGTCATATAAGTCCAATATCTTTGAGTAGTTTTGTGGTTCTGGTGGCAAAAGTTTGCTTACAAATTAAAGTCAATAGGCACACAGCCAGTACCTTCAGGAGAACTCCTGCAGTGCAAGGGCTCTGGGCGTGCCCTCCAGTGCCTCCAAAAGTCTCTAAACCCTTATGATGGCCATCTGATGGCCTTGGCTTCTGATGCAAGAAACTACCCCATTTACCCTCATGACCAGTGGTGGCAAACCTACGGCACACGCGCTGCAGTGGGCTGTTTGTATCACTGAAAGCTCCAAAAGGTTTGCCAAAATTGCTCTATACCATTAAAACAAAAATAACCGGCTACTTACTGGGGTCTCCCAAAATAGATGGTTTCACAGACACTGGCCACATGAGCCTTTATAACCAGCTGCCCAGTATGCACTAGATCATGGCAATAACATGCCACAAACATGATTACTAAGCCTAAGAGGGAATGGAGCCAGATCTTGGCGCTCTGGTATATTCCGCCTGTGGGTAGAAGGTACAGTCTACCTTCCTCTAGCTTGTTGAAGGAGGTCGCCTCTCTCCCAGACCCTTGGACGACCTAGAAAGTTCTTGGGATTAATGGAGTGAACAGTAAGGGGAGATGGTCGACTACGCAAAATGCACCATTCACCATTGTATGTGATGGAGCTCGCTGGAACCTGCTTCCCAACCCTTAGCCGGGCGTCCCTGATAAAGGATGGGACACGAGACCGTCTTGGTGCAACTTCAGGCCATCATCTCGTAGGAGATACCAGGTCAGCGAATGGTCGCATTGTTCCTTTTATTATAAAAATAATTATTGGGCCATTGCCTAACGATGGTCTTTTTCAAAGCAGAGAGGGAGAGAGATGGGGATGGAGGGAGGCAAGGAAGGAGAGAGGGCTCTGAAGTCAGGTGTGGATTTTTTTTCATTGTAGTTTCAGATTCTAGAGGATTTCAGGTTTGAGATTTTCAGCTTAGGGATGGTCAACATGTATTTATTTGATTTCCCAATCAGATTAACGTTTTGTTTTTGTATTTCCAAGGGTTTAATTGTGTGTAGCTAGGCATTTTCAGTACAGGATACTTTATAATGGAATGAGTGAAAAAAGCAATTGTATAAAAGAGAAGACTGCTGTGGACTAGATGAAGAGAGCCTCCTGGCACTGGAGCTTTCTGAAAGTGGGGATTGGCTCAGTGCCCTAGATGTAACCACCATACACCAATATGGTTTACATGACAGAAGATGGCTCATATACGCTTGAATTCTTGAGACCTAATTTTCGATAACCACTATTTAAATAATTATTTTGTTTCCTTACTAGGATGCCATCATTTGGAGAAGTCCATGAATAATCTGTTTGTGGACTGATCCAGTGAATAGTTACTGGTTTTTGGGTCCTTAATACATAGCACAGTGTGTGGCACATAGCAGGCCCTCAGTAAATACTTACGGAGTAAATGAATAAAATCAGCTCATCTAAAAATAAGAATTGAGGGCCGGTGAGATGGCTCAGCAGCATAAGTGCCTGCCTGGCAAGCGCGAGGTACTGAGTTTGACTCCCGGTACCCTCATATTAAAAAAAAATAAAGAATTGATTTTCTACTTTTTATTTCAAGTGAGTCTTTACAGAAAAGTAGTAGGTGCCCAAGGCCGGACCTGCCTCCCTTCAGTCTCCTACTCTTTCTCTTTCCAGTTAAACAAGCCAAGTGGGGTGCCACAGCTGGCCTGGCCTCCGGGTTGTGCTGCTGTCCTCGCGTCCTCACTGGCGGCTCCTCGTTCTGCTCACGGGCCATCCAACCATTTCCATCTCTGCGTGACCTATAAAACTAACTTAAATTGTATTACAAATACTTGTTGAACTGCCACATCCCAAATAATGTGCCAGGTGCCAGGGACATAGAAAAGAATAAGATACTGTCCCCGTCCTTGTGAAAGACACAATCTTCTGTTGTGAACACACAGTTGCAAGCAAGGCCAAAATCCAGGCAAAATAAAGCAAGCAGATTTTTAAAAAGTGCTCTAGAAAAACGCTTGCTGGGGGAGAAGGTCAGAAGTCAGCTCCTCTGGGCTTTGCGAGGCATGTGTGTACACATCTTTCCATGGACAAAGGCTACCAGCTGGGGATGCAAAGCAGTACAGGAGTCGGAGGTCACTGGCACAAAACCACGCAGCAACGTGTATTTTCTCATCGAACCCTCGAACACTGCTTTGGTTACTATCCCCATTTTACACAAGAGGAATCAAGGCGTCCAGACTTCGTGATGTGTCGCCAATGACCGTCACCTCTACTTAGAGAAGGAAGGGTGTGTGCGCTGGCGGGTTACCCGAGGCCAGAAAGCCGCGAGTCTAGGGAAGACGCCTGGCTGACAGCGCCCCGGGGCCGAGCTTCAGCAGGGCCTTGGCAGCTCCAAGCCTGCAGCCCCACCGGCCAGGCCCTGCCCCTGCCCGGCCACCCAGCGGTGGGCAGGGCGGGACTGGTCGAGGGTCGGAGTGGGGAAAAGAGCTGGCTTGGAAGCAAGGAGGGGGAAACTGAGGAACCGAACAGGTAGGTGGGGGGGGCGACATCCTGCAAAAAAGGAGGAGAAAAGACGAAGGGAGGTCTGGATGGTGGGCCTCGGGGAGGCAGCTGGAGCTGGGGCGAGGGACGGGGCCTCCTTAGCCGTCGTCCAGGGCGAGGGATGTCTGCCCCGCCCGGGTCGCGCCCTCCCCTCCCCTTCCTCCCCCTCCCCCACCATCGCCTCCCTCTCGCCCCTTTCCTTCCTCCCTTCTCCCTTCTGCATTTTTTCTCTTTCCCCTCCCTTCTCAAGTTAGCATCACCGTCGTTCCGCATTCGTTCTTTGCGCCCGCCTTCTGTTTGACATTTCTCAAGTTTCACTACCTGGGAGACAGTGGTGTCTTGCGACAACAGGCTCGTGACTTCAGATATTTCCAACTTTTATAAGCATCTTTCTTCCTTACTCTGCTTCCAGCTGCCTCCAACGCCTGTCGCGCCGCGAAGGCTGCGGAGGTCGCGGATCGCGAGCCCCGGGCCCTGCAGGGCGCCCCCGCGTGGCCTGAGCGGAGCGCAGCGCCTCCCCTGCGAGGATCCGCGCTCAGCGGGCGGGGCGCGCGAGCGGGCGGGGCGCGGGCGGGGCAGCCTCTGCTTCTCTTTTTAGCGCGTGCGGTTCTTCGACTCTGGCAGAGGAATTTAGCGAGGCCCAATTTCAAGGGACCAAAGCTGCCTGGGAAGCAGCTCGGGGTGGATTTGTTGCAGGGCGCCCCAGCCCACGCCTGCGTGCGAGTGAGAGGCGAGGAAAGGCAGGCTGAGCTGCACGCCGCTAGATGCCAGGCTCGTTACACGCGTGCGGACCTACAGTCGCTCCCCGGCGGAGCGGGAATGGCCACCCCTGTCTTATAGAAGGGAAAACAGATTCTTGGAGACCCCGAGGTCCACATGTTTGGCACGAATGAGACCCCCCCAGAACAGGGGAGGTCTGCGCTGCATTCCTGCTCTCCTGGAGAGGTCGCGCTCGGAGGGGCGTGAGCACCGGGCCGGTCTCCTCGCTTCCGAACGCACATCCGTGGCGCCCAGCCCATGGCCTGTAAAGCGCGCTACACTTTTCATGCTCTATCTAGAGAACAGTCCTAAAGATCGTTACTGTTGCTGACAATTATAAAGTAAGGCAAGGCTTGGGGAAACGAACTCGCATACTTAACACTATGATCACTAGTTCGCGGAGCTTTCCCAGGTCTAGGGATGTAAACTCTATTTCGACTTTCCTATCGAGTTGTCTTACATGTATCCTGAAAAATCGCTTTTTAGAAATGTGTCGAATGAAAGGCTCATGTGATCCCCGAGTCCCCTTCTAGCGGAGTTATGAGTGCTCGTATCTGAGAGCTTTCACGCCTGACACATCCCGTGTCTTCCTACGGCTCTGTTCAGGTGTCCCAGCGGCACAGAGAGGTTTGATGACAGGCCCTTGATCACGCATTCTCTGCCCCGCCCGAGCCTGGAGTGCAGGAGCAGGGACTGTACCCTTGTACTGTGGGCCAGGTATTCACTGTTTGGCTTCACCATGTCCTGTTTCTTGTCCAGACTCCTGTTTTCCCTTTGGGACAAATCTGTTCTTCCCTGCATAGGGTCGATCTGATCCAACGCAGACTTTGGGGGTGGTTACATGACTCTGGCCTGGCTAGTCAGAGTGACTGGTCCAAAAAACAAAAACAAGCGCTCACTGTAAACTGAGCCAGGCACAGGTTATGGTATGGACCTGCAAGTCCACTTCTAGGTATATACACAAAAGCATGAACAGACAAACTGCCGCCTTGTTTTCCAAAGCGGCCATTCTATTTTACATTCCTACCCACAGTGCATGATGGTTCTGATTTTGCCATATCCATGTTGACTCTTAACATTCCACTTTTTTTATTCTAGTCATTCTACTTAGTGTATTGGTATCTCACTGTGGTTTTGACTACATTTTCCGGGAAATAATGATCTCAAGGATTTTTTCATGTGTTTGTTACATATTGTAGGTCTTCCTTAGAGAAGGCCTACTGAGATCTTTGCCTAATTTAAAAGTTAAAATATTATCTTAATTATTGACATAATTCTAGATATTAGTCCTTTATTAGATATGTAATTTACATATATTTTCCCTATTCTGTAGTCTGCCATTGCACTTTGATAGTGTCCTTTGATGTACAAAAGCTTTTAATTTTTTTTTTTTTTTTTTTTTTGTGGGTACCGGGGGGTCGACCTCAGGACCTCGCGTGCCAGCAGGCGCCCATGCTGCTGAGCGATATCACCAGCCCCTTTTTCGTATGTGGGTTCTGGGAGTCGAACTCGGGCCCTCGCGCTTGCCAGGCAGGCGCTTAAGCCGCTGAGCCATCTCACCGGCCCAAAAGCTTTTAATTTTGATGAAGTCCAATTTATTTTTGTAGTTGTTGTTACTTGTACTTTTTTTTTTTTCTTTTTTTGTGGGTACCGGTGTTTGGCCTTAGGACCTCGCGCTCCAGCAGGCGCCCGTGCCGCTGAGCGATATCACCGGCCCTTTTTTTCGTATGTGGGTTTTAGGAGTCCAACCCCGGCCCTCGCGCTTGCCA
Organism: Erethizon dorsatum; assembly: GCA_028451465.1. Classification (NCBI taxonomy): domain Eukaryota; kingdom Metazoa; phylum Chordata; class Mammalia; order Rodentia; family Erethizontidae; genus Erethizon; species Erethizon dorsatum. The sequence goes on along the minus strand of CM051838.1, from coordinate 79,237,934 downwards.
GGCAGGCGCTTATGCCGCTGAGCCATCTCACTGGCGGTTACTTGTACTTTTGATGTCAAATCTAAGAACCTACTGCCAATCTGAGAACATGACGATTTCTTCCATGCTTTCTTTTAATAGTTTCATAGTACTAGTTTTTATGTTTAGGTTTTTGATCCTTTTGGAGTTAATTTTATATGGTGTAAGATAAGAATCCAGCTTCACCATTTTGCATATGGCTGTCCAGTTCTGCAGCATTGCCACCTGATGGGGGCCAAGGAGGTTCCCCACACAGGCGATGGGATCACAACTCACCATTATGGAACAGGTTCACTAACTCCAGTCACAGAAGAAGAATTTTCAGGACACATCAGCAAGAGACATAAAAAAGATTTATTAGGCAGACTTAAACAAGTACACACACTCAGAGAAAACGGAATGTGGGTCCTTAAGAGGGGCACGTGGTAGTCTGGAGTTAGGGGTTTTTATGTCATCTTGGGGTGGAAATCTGCAGAACCTGTGAATCTCCAGTAAAAGGAGAAGAGCTGGGTTCAAGTTACAGGAGGAGGGCAAGAGCCTATCTACAGGTGAAAGGCCAGTTTCACAGGAGAAAAACAATCTGCTATATTTTATAAGGTTTAGGAATTTAAGGATGAGTATCCTGGAAGGGAAAAATTTGCAAACAGCAGGGTTTTTTCTAAAATAATATAATCTTAAAATTAGCACTTTCTTCATCTCCTTTCTACTGATCTTTATATCTTCTATCCAGCATCAGCAACATTTGTTGAAAATACTACCCTTTCCCAGTGTGAAATATAACCCGGTCTTCCTTTCAGGGCACACAGCCCTCCATTTGACTCTCTGCAGTGCTGAGTGTCTTCTCGCGTGTTAACAAGTTGACTGATGGCCCGCAGCCCCTAGGTAGCTTCTGGTGGTGGCTGATCACCTGAAAGACCGAGGCAGGATAAGAGGGTAGGATTTTCCCGTAGGTCAAATCCAGAAGGGCAGAGTTCTGAGATGTTTGAAAAGCTAGACATTTGGAGGTTTCAGGAGAGAGTCATGGAAGTGTTTTGCCCTGTCATACCTCACCTCTGCATCTCTTTGCCTCCATCCTTTGAAATACCCTGTAGGATACATGAGGAAATGTATTTCTCTGAGTGTGTGAGACACTCGTGAATTAGTGAACTGAGGAAAGGGTTTGTGTTCCCTGGTTTATAGCAGCTTGGTCAGAAGCACAGGTAAAAAAAACCTAGGCCTTACTGTTGGCTCTAAAGTCGAAGCAGTCCGGGGACTGTACCCTCAAATTGTGGGATCTGATGTCACCTGCGAGCAGATAGTGTCAGAGCTAAATTGAATTAGAAGATGCTCAGCTCCTGGCCACCGCTACAGAATCAACTGCTTGTTTGCTGGTGAAAAGAAATCCCCACATTTTAAGGAGGTCACAGAAGACTTCTGTTTGAAATTTTTTTATGAGGCAGCAGAAGAAAGACAGTTTGCTTTTCCACATCACACACTACTGAATGTTCTTGCACACTTGCTGAAAATGAAAATGAGTTGATCTTAAACACATGGGTTTCTTTCTGGACTCTCAATTCTATCCCACTAATCTATATGTCCATAGTGTCAGTATCACAATGTTTTCATAGCTGTTGCTTTGTAGTAAGTTTTGAAATGAGGAAGTGTGGGTATTCCTACCTTACTTTTCTTTTTCAAGACTATGTTCTTTCAAATGTGTTGCAGTTCTGTATGAATTTTGGAATCAGCTTGCCAATGTCTACAAAGAAGTCAACTAAGTTTCTGATAGAGATTTTATAGATCAGTTTGGAGAGTATTAATATCTTAGCCAGATTAAGTTTTCTGATCCTATGAACATGGGTTGTTCCATTTAATTAGATCCTCTTTAATTGTTTAAACAGTGTATTGTGATTTTCCGAGTGTAAGTGTAGCATTTTTTGTTGTTTGTTAAATTTATTCCTAAGCTTGTGAGTGTTGAATGAAATGATTCTCTTAATTTCATTTCTGGTAGTTCATTATAAGTGGATAGAAATACAATGAAATTTTGTATATCAAGCCACTGTATTTTTGTCTACCTTGATTCTGCTTGAATTGTATTTTTGGTACTTGGAACTAAAAGAATCCTAATCAATACTAGACTGTGCCATAATTGGCTGCCCCAAAGGTTGGGGGTATAGAAATATGTCTAATATTGTTTACAAAGAGCTTTCACATTATCTTATATAATATTTAATCATTTTGGGAGTGAGCAAAATGAATGATTTTTGTTTGCATTTTAAAGGTGAGGAAACTGAGGCTAAATGATGAACTTAGGCCTCAATTTAATAAGTAGGTCTTAGTGAACCAACATCTCAGTCTTCAGCCTCCTATTTCTTGTCCTTTTATGTGGTACCTTCCTGAAGGGCTCAGGAGTGACAGGTACTGTCCTGATGTGCCTGCAGGAAAGCAAGTGCAAGACAGGGAGGTGATGCCTCAAATAATGATACAGAAGCAAGGTCTCAGAGAACAATTTGGGACTGAGAGAGAAACACTATGAGTAAAATTTAAATGTCTACCTTGTGGAAAAATGAACACTTGTGAACTAATGAATCTTTATTTTTAAAAAAAGTGTTCATTATAAACAGTATGGAAAATAAAACTTTGCTTACCTGAGCCCCAAAACAAGTATTTATGGCAGATAATTTCTGCTATCTTACAAACTTTATAAACTCTATATGCTGCAAGCCTAACAGCAAAGAAGCCCTGTTTGGCACTGCACTTTTTTTGGGGGGGAACCAGGAATCGAACTCAGGGCCTTATGCTTGCCAGGCAGGTGCTGTGCTGCTGAGCTATATCCCCAGCTCCCTAGCACTGCACTTTTTAATAAACTTAATTATAATGAAAGCTGCGTCAAAGGAAATTCAGTACAGTATAGGCTGTACTTGGCATATTTCTAAACACAGGAGTTAAGGCCAGGAAGGGAGGCCCATGACTTGGCTGGAGTGTTGAAAATTTTTCCTTGTAACTACTGTCTGCTGTAGGTCATCACTTTTTAATTTAAAAACTGTTTTAGCCATATTTTCACACTTCATTAGTGCCATGACAAATGCACTTGCATTACTAGCGTCTGTTAACTTAAAGGAAGAATGGTTACAGAATTTGCCATCTTGTGCTTAATTGAATCAAATTCAAATAGCTCTACTTCAAAATGCAAAAATAAATGCATTTTCTTTGACTTCTTATTCATATGACTATGTTGACTAAAGATGGAGAACAAGTAGCAATGTCAACAGAATGGAATATTTGTTGTCAGATCTTCTGTGAAGGGCTGGGCTCTCAACTAGAACGCCAGTCCCCTGCTTCGCCAAAATGAGGAGAGGTGGCGATGGAGGTGGAGGGCTGCGTGCTGTTCATAATAACTTGTATCAAGGAGTGTTTGAAAGATTCTTAATGCATTCATTAGATGCCTCACGTAACTACAATTCCAACTAACAACATTTTGTAAAGATCACTATTTATATGACAACTAGAAATTCCATTCATGACTATTGGTAGTTACACATGAAGATTAAAAAGAAGAAAGCTTTTTGTATTAGACATGTGTGCCCATGCATTCACCTCTGTAAGCCATGCATGATGATGGTAGAGAGGGCATAGATAAAGTTAAACTGACATCGAAGGCCATACTAGTGTGCAGAGAGAGGGCAATGGCCTGTAGGATTAAAAGGAACTGTCTACCAATCAAGGAGCTCCAGAATTCAGAGCAGAAGGGCCACTGTTCATGTCACAGTCACATTCAACTGCATAGGTAAAGTTTCCAGAAAGGGCTCTCACACTAGCGGGCTTCAGAGCCTGCTCTGACCTGGGAGTTCTGCAGAGGACAGCACTGCTGCTGAGCAGGGACCAGAGGCTCAAAGTGGTCTCCACCAACATTCCCCAATGTGAGACAGCCCTCTAAGCAAATATTTATTTGATCTTGTGCTGTGTTTTCTCCCCTACATCTGTTGTCCTATGAAGCTGGAGAGAGAACCAGAAAGAAGCTCTGTTCCCATTTTACTCAGGTAATCCTCCTCTCTCTCCTGCCACCTATCCGAGTATAAGCTCCCATTCACCTCATTGTTCTAGGACAATTCCTTGTGCATAACAACCAGATTCTCAATTAATTCTGCTAAATGAATTAAATCTGCAATTAAACGTACTGTACTCATTCTTTTACTTTAATGATATTGACAACACAGTTTTGTGGTGTCTTTTCACTTAAGTGTCCACATTTCTGGTTTTGCTTCTGAAAATGAAGAAGAAGTGATTTCTCGCTTGTTCTAGCTGAAGCCCTGAGTGCTCACTAGGAGTTTATTTGACCATTAGGAAATATTCATTGCTAGTAAGAATAGCCATTTTCTTGAGAAATGACCAAAGACTGAATCAATTTAGAGATCCTTCTAAAAATTTAAATTCCAGTGTATGCAAGTAAGCAAGTGCAAATATTTATCCAGGAAAGAATGTACTCCTTGGCAGAAGTTTAGAGAAACACAAATTAAAACAAAATTGAAGTGTCACATACGGCTAAATTAGGAAATACTCTTACCATGAAAATAACGTATGCTAATGTGTTCATAGTCAATCTGATTTATTTTTACAGCTGCCTTGGGAAGCAGCATGACAACACGAATGGACATCTACCAACAGGGTCTCAATGTGCACAGTTCAACAATGTAAATCTTAGGACAATGAACAAAAGTGTTTTATCTTACAATCTTTGTGCCTGAGCTTTTTAAAATGAAGGATAGCATGCAAAAGAAGTTAAGAATGTGTGTGAAGGTGTCGAGGACTCCTACTGCTGGTAGTATTGTGGAACTGCTTACCTAGAAACCTTCACCCTACAAATATCCTAAAATGATAGGCAAAATGTAACATATAAATTGTAATAAATGAATTAGAGTGGCATGTTTCAACATAATTAAATTAAAAAATATATATTGTTAGTAAAAAAAGAGTTATACATAGAATCTGATGAGACTTAGGAAAAATATAAATGATAGCTAATACTTCATAATGTTTATTGATATACACATGAACAGAAAAAGTATAAAGTCAACTCAGCAGGAGCATCGGTTTTCAGGGCCACTAAGTGTTCCTGGGGCCATGAATGCAGTTCATGGTAGGATCCTGAGACCTTAGATGGCCAAACTCTCGGTTAAGGCCAATCCAGCAGTTAATCTGTTCAAACTCCCAGCTTTAGGGGAGTGTGATGATGATTACTTTAACAGAGTGAAGGAAAAGAAAAAACAACTCACAGTTAGAAACTCATTTTTACAAGGATTTGTAGTTCCAATTTATCCACGTGGTCCAAAAAATTTTTCCTATGAATTTAGTTTACAATTATCACAGAATATTGAGACCCAGAGTGCTAGGAAGAAACAATGCTGATCTTCTTTGGAGGTATGCACTTCATCCTATGTCCTCCTGAATTCTCATAAATGATTTTCTTAGGTAAACAAAGAAATTCCTAGCTTCGCCTTGTGCAAGAACTTGCAAAAATGAAAGACAAAGGAATAGACCCATTGGCCTCCTGTGACAGTTTTGGACACATAACATGGAAATTTTGCTTACTTTATTGAACAAAAGAAAAGACAAAATATCTTCAGGGAACAGACAGCTATAAGAAATGAACCAAGTTGAGAAAGGAATAAAACCAAACAGTTTTGTTTTGTTTTGTTGAAACAGGGTCTCACTCTGTAACCCAGGCTCAGCCTCCCAAGTGCTGGGTAAACTCAACTTTTTAAATTAAAAAAGAAGTAAAAATTTAAAAATTGGATATACTGATGGAATAGCAGATTCAGCAAAGCTAAAGAGAATATTAGTAAGCTGAAGGGAAGATGAGAAAATTTCATTCAGAATCTAAACGAAAGTACAGAGGTGGACTAAGGAAAGAGATAAATGATCTACGTAGGTTAGAGTGAGAAGGTCAAATACATTTGTTGTTTTCTTGGAGCTGGGGACTGAACCAAAGTGTCTCACACATGCTAGGCAAGTGCTCCACAACTGAGTTACATCACAGCCTCGAACATATTTGTTAGGAATTTTGAAATAGAAGAAAAAGAATGGCATGAGACAAAAGTAATGACTGAGAATATAATACAAATTCTATATGTTCAAAAATGAAAAGTAGAATTAATAAAAATAAACTAAATCCTCTGTATTTCATAGTGAAACTACAGAAAACATAAAACTAAAAGATTTTAAAAGGAGGAAGCAGGAGGAGCAGGAAGGGGAGGAGAGAGAGGAGAAGAGATCACCTGGGGAAGAGAATAGATTGACAGCGACTTCTCAACAGCAGCTATGAAAGCCAGAAGACAATGGAGTGTATTTAATGTGGTTAGAAAAAAAATAAGTGCTGACCCAGAATTCTCTACAGTCCAACATCTTCTAAGGATGAAAGTGAAATAGATTTTGTAGACAAACAAAAATTGAGTTGTCCACCAGCAAGTTTTATAAAAGAAAATTCTAAGATTGTGCTCAAAATAGAAATGAAATGAATGCAGAAAAAATGACAGATATAAGAATAAGTGAAGGGTAACAAAAATGGTTAGTACATAGATAAAGCTTAGTAAGCATTGACGCTATAATGCAATAATATCTTGTGTGATTTTTTTTAAAAAGAAAGTGTTTAAATAAATGATATATATAAAAGTTTGGATATAATTTTATTAAATATTAAAATTAAAAGATGAAGATAAAATAAAATCAAATGTGAAAAATACTCAAGCCATCTCTAAAGAGTTGAGTGAGGACAAGAAGAAATATAGAACAGCAGAAACAAATAGAAAATAGAAAATTGTAATTATACTAAGTCTTAGTGGATTGTATCGTTCAGTTATACTAAGCCTTAATAGATTGTATGATCTACTTAAGGTAAACAAAAAACTAGACCATACGTACTTTAACAAGATGTAAATTTAAGTCCTAAGGATAAAATATTGTTGAAATTAAATGAATGGAAGAGAGTACACTGTTTCAGCCTAAAGAAAAGAAGACTAGTGTATTTGTAGCAATATCAGATGAAAGAAACTTTCAGGCATAAAACATCACTAAAAAATAAAGTAACTTGCTCTTGAATAATATGAGGTTGAATTTTTTTGTTTCAAAAAGAAAAAACAGGGCCAGTGAGATGGCTCAGTGGCTTAAGCGCCTGCCCGGCAAGCGCGAGGGCCCGAGTTCGACTCCCGGAACCCACATACAAAAAAGGGGCCGGTGATATCGCTCAGTGGCACGGGCGCCTGCTGGCGTGCGAGGTCCTGAGGTCGACCCCCCGGTACCCACACACAAAAAAAATAAAATAAAAAAATAAAAAAAAAAAAACAATAAAAACAATGACACAAAATTTCAAAACAAGATAGTAGGGGAGTAACAATGATTAATACATGTGTATTATTATCTTCAAAGTAGTTGCTCATATTACAAGATATAGGCATGAAAAATTGATCAAACAATACAGGCACAAACCTTTCTTTTCAATGAATTAATAGAAATTAGTAGTATAACTATCTTAACTATCGTATATATATGTATATATTTATATATTTATTTATTTTTCCTTTTCCCTTTCTACTTTTCTCCTTTCCCCCATCCCAGTTTCTCTTTCCTTTTGCACAGTTTCTTCCCATTTGCCAATATCTATTGTACATTTTGGATCTTATTTACTCTTTCAGCTTCTTACACTAGGGAGACAATATGATGTTTACACATGTGAGTTGGATTTATTTAACTTATGAGTATGGTCTCAAGTTGCATCCATTTCCCTATAAAAGTCTCAAGTCTATCCTTCTTTATAGCTGAGTAGTATTGCATTGCAACACATCTTTTTTATCCATTCCTTGGTTGACAAGCATTTGGGTTGTTTCCAGGATTCAGCTATTACAAATTGTGCTGCTATAAACATGGATGCACACATATCACTGTGGTATGATGTTTTTAATTCTTCTGGGAAAATACCCAGAAGGGCAATAGCTGGGTCAAATGGTACCTCTAATCCTAGTTTTTTGAGGAATCTCCACACTAATGTCCACAGTGGTTGCACCAGTCTACACTCCCACCAACAGTGGAGAAGGCTTCCTTTTTCCCCACAGCCCCATCAGCATTTGTTATTGGTTGATTTCTTGATGACAGCCATTTCTTTTGGGGTGAGATGGAATATCAGTGCTGTTTTAATTTGCATTTCTCAGATGACCAATGATGTTGAACATTTTTTGATATATTTATTTGCCATTTGTATTTCTTCATCTGCATATTCATCTCAGATGCCAATTTTGGGATTGGGTCTTTGAATTTGGGGGGTTCTGATCTTTTTTCAATTTTTTATATGTTCTAACTATAAGTCCTTTGTCTGAGGGACAGTTGGCTAAATTTTTTTCCCATTCTGTGGGTTTTCTTTTCACTCTGTTGGTGATTTCTTTTGATGTGCAAAAGCTTTTTAATAAGATGAGATCCCAGTTGTTGATTCTTTGAAGTACTTCCTGTGCAGTTTGGGTTTTGTTCATGAAGTCTCTGCCTACACCTATGTCTTCAAGATTTTTACCTACTTCCTGTTCCAGTAGACTTAGTGTTTCTATGTTAATATTTAAATCTTTGATATATCTTGACTTTAGTTTAGTGCATGGTGATAAACATGGGTCTAGTTTTAGTCTTTGGCATGGGGGTTGAATTTTTAAAGAATATAATAATTTAAAATTTACATGCATTTAAAACAAAAGGTAACAAAGGAAATGAAATCATTATTTTCAAGAGATATTTCCACTCCCATGCTCATTACAGCATTATTTAAAATAGGCTCAGTATGGAAACAAGTTATATGTCTACTAATGAGTGAATGGAGTGAGAAATTGTGGTATGTACAATGAAATATTATGCAGCCATAAAAGAAGAAAACCTTGGCATTTGTGAGAACATGGATTACATTGGAGGGCATTAAGTTAAGGAAAATAAAACAAATTCTGAACCATCTCTCATATTGAGTTAAAAATAACTCAACTCATAGAAACAGGAAGTAAAATAGAGGGATCTTGGGCAATGTTCACAAATCTTTAGCTATACAGTGAAAAATTTCTGGGGACCTTATGTACAGTGTTGTTACTATAGTTAACAATACTATACTGTGTGCCTGAAATATGCTAATAGAGTAAGATCTTACATGTTATTACTGTATACACACATACTAGTTATAACTAGGAGAGGTGATAAATACAGTGTAAATTAAAAATTTTTATTGTAGTAGAAGACACATTGCTATTAAATCCCCTCAAAATATGCCCCTCACTTCAAACACACTTATTCCCTTGTTCTTGCCCTTTCTGAAGCAGTTCTGGAAGTCCCCTCTCACAAGTGTCTTTGAATTGAGCTGTCATGGCTTCCTTGATGTCCTGAATTGATTCAAAACATTTACCTTTCATGGTCGTTTTGACTTTGGGGAACAGTAAGAAGTCCCATGGTGCCAGATCTGATGCAAAAGGTAGATGAAGACACAGAATAAAGTTTTCATGAGGCTGCCTTTCCACTGAATGGCACTTGGTACCAACATTCACCGTATTTTGGTCACACCTTATAAAGACACACAAAAAAGAGGTCTTCCAGAACTACTTCAGAAAGTGGCAAGAATGATAAGTGTGTCTGAAGTGGGGAAGAGCATTTTTGAGAGGGATTTAGCACTGTGTCTTTTACTGTAATATGTTTTGAAAATGTAAGCATTCACTGTATGTTTTGAACACTCCTTGCATATCAAAATAATCTCATTGTATATCTTAAATTTTTGTAATTCTACTTGTCAATTATACAGCATTAATTCTAGAAATACATTCCTCCCATAAACTAACTAAATAAATAAAATTTACAGCATTTAATAATACAAATGAACAAGGCAAAAGTTGAAAGCCTTAACCAGGAGAAAGACATCAAGAAGAATTTAACATCCTCTCTCTGGTTTTGGTATAAAAAGCAGAAAACACAAGAAAATACACAAAAGAGAAAAATACTGGTGGTTATGTTTGATTTTAATTTTTAAATTGTTTCCTCAAATTTAAATGTATAATTATAGTTGAAAAAGAAGCAGGACGGTGGGGGGGGTGTCTCCGTGGCTTTGGTGCGGGGTCCTTAGCAAGCTGAGGCTGCTGCCTATCTGTTCCCACACATCTGGTGCCTGCCAGTGATTATGAGCAGCAAAGGAGGAAGAAAGAATGTGTGAATCAGGTGCTAACAGTGTTTTCCCAAACATTCCCCTTCCTGCTTTTTCTAATAGCTTTGGCTTTGGAAAGTCCCTTGTGCTGGTCTAAAGTAAACCAAGGCACCTTCGCAAGAGTGCACTCTGGCCTGGCCGTGGGCTCTGCTCACTTTGATCCTGATTCCAGGAGGGAAATGACCCCGAAAGGAGCTGGAATCTGAGGGCTGCCATCCGGTCCAGTGATGGAGACAAACATGCTTCCAAGGATATGAAAATCCCACTCATTCTAAGTCACTTTGCTTCCTACCTGGGACATGGAAAGGAGGCCTTGTTCTTTGCTAGGGAGTGTGCAGTTTATGCTGGTATGAGGTGGAGGCACTTTATATTATTTTATTGTCTGTGTGAGGTGAACTGTCACTTCCCAGATTATTATGCAGAAATCTTAGCGTTTTCTTTAGCATCAGAGGAACACATGGGGGACAAAGCAGCCCCCCAGAGACCAGACTTCACACTGGAATGTGGAAGGAAGCCATACTGAGATGAAAGGTACTTTCCTGTGCCGAGTGAGGCGATGGAAAAATAAAATGCCAGACAAGTATGTACACAAAAGGAGATGGAGAAAGTGTGCCTCTTCTCCAACTTGCTGCAGTACTTATGGCTTGTCTTTACACTTTACAGTTAATAAATAGCTCAGTCTTCGCCCTGTGTCAGCAAGCAGTAATAAATCACTGTAGAGGCAGAGGAAAACACGACATTCAGGATGTTGCTGTCAGCTATCTGTGCAGTGGGGACAGGTTTCTGATCTGGGGCTGGGGGCCCACAGGGCTAATCCAGAAAACACACCTCCCTCTCAGGCTCTCCTGTGCTCCTCTCAAACAAAGATGAACACTTTTTGAGCAATAACCACAAATGCTGGCTTCTGAGTATTTCTCTCTTCCCCCACCTCCCCAACCCCCTGCCTGGCTAACTTGAAGGGTGGAGATACCAACCACACACAAATTACTGCTCATTAGATCCTTTTAAGTATAATAAGTTGAGGTGAAAGCTGGAAGTTCAAGATGCCATGGTAGAAAGTTTGGGAGAAGAAATTTGACCCAGGGAGCCAGACACTCACGCTGGAGCCAACTTATGGCCCCAGCAAGAGATTTCAAACAGTGCATTTCTGTGAAACAGGGTTATTCTGGAAGCTGAAACAGAACCTAAATTATTGGTTTTATAAGGTAAAAAAGACATTTATTTCCCTGGCTTCTCTACTCTGTGGAGTAGTTTTCTCTCTAGTTATTTGCAATGGCAGCAGTAGATGGCGATGTTGGCTTTGTGTTTGGGGAAATGGCCGCTGGAAGCTGGCGCTGGGCATCTGGGGTTAACTAACATGTGGATTCAGTCCCGTTAGAAGTGGACATATTGAATTTCATGAGAAGCTGAAGCATTTCTCTCAGCTTTTCCTGAGCTTTTTGTTCCTCCTTCCTTTCTGTCGTGCTGAGGTTGTTTGACCGTGGTAGGGGGTGTGGGGAAGGCTCTGCCCGCCTCATAAACCCAGCAGAAGAGGCAGGGAAGGGATGAAAGAATCTGTCACATTACCACTTTTGAATAAAGTACTCCCTGTCATTGAAAGAAATAGACAAATTGCAGAGGTGGCATACTCCAATAGCAAATTTTGAGCACTACCAATAAAAAAGCACTGGTAATAATATTACAGATACATTGATTGACCACTTATGAATGTTTACTATGAGCTAGGTACTATGCCAAGTATTTTACTTGCCTGGTCTTATTTAATTCTAGGAAAATTACTTATAAGGTAGGTATTCTTATCTCATTTTGCAAATGAAGTCATCAACCTTCAGAAAGTTTAAGAACTTCTGAGGGTTTTGTTAGTCAGTGTGTTGGCCAAAATTCAAATTCAATCCTGCCTGAATTTTTACTGGATCTCTCAAATCGTAAAAAGAATTTATGTCATTTTTCTAACGCCAGTCGTGATAAAAGCATGTTCACTGTTTCAGACTCAACTTCGGAATCTAGGTATCAGACACATAAAGTTCAGAAATGAAGAAGATGGAAGGATTCTGAAGCCACAGGAAACAGTTTTTAAAGTTTCCCTACCCCCAAATAATCAGATCAAATGTGTGCCTGTGTGGGGGTGTGTATTTGTGATTTCACAACTTCGAATGTCTATTGTAAAAGTCTCTCTGCTTATCTTTTAATGATGTTATTACAAACTCAATGGAGCTTGAAAACTAGTTTACAAAAAACTTCTGTCTCATAAATCAGTAGAAGTTTTTCTCAACCATGCTATCTTTATGTGTAAATTCATGTCACAGAAACACTTTTCCCGAGCATCCTAGTCAACACCTTTTTCTCAGTGGCAAAACACTCTTTATTGCGAGTCCATGGTAATGTACACTTTTGAAAACAGCAGGCTTTGGCAAGCGCGAGGTCCTGAGTTCGACTCCCGCAACCCACATATGAAAAAGGGGCCGGTGATATTGCTCAGCGGCACGGGCGCCTGCTGGCGCGCGAGGTCCTGAGGTCGACCCCCCGGTGCCCACAAAAAAAAAAAAAAAACCAGCAGGCTTCCCTTTCACAGTGAGAGTAAGCGCTACAGTGGATACGCTCACAGCCAGTCCGGGAAAGTCACCCCCAGGTCTGTGAGGTACAGACTCGGTGAACCTCCTCTGTGAAATCAATGAAAACTCAGTAGAGCCTACAAATCCTTCTGTGTTGTCAACAGGCTAGGAATTCCTGGAGGTTAGACTTGTGAAGTTAGTTACACTTCAGATAAGCACAACCATTAAAGTATAAAGAAGTTCTTGAAAAGTTGCTTTTGTAATATCCCGCCTTTGCGAAATTAGGTTTGATGAATTAGAGGTATAGAAAGTCTGTAAACATCTTGATTTTGAGGACTTGGGTTTGGTAAGTTGGAAAGGCAGAAAAAAAATCTACCAATATAGTTTCCATTTGAGGTTTGCTTATGTCTTTTAATCTCGAGTCCAGGCCAACCAAACCACTCCGCATCTTTTTTAATTTATTTCAAGATGGTTCATGGGTCTTTATGGAAAATAGGAAAAACTAGGTGAAAAAAATCCCAAACTTGAGTCTCATGTCTGGCTACAGTCTCCATGTGATTATTAACTGTTGTGTCAACTCAAGTAAGAAAAGCCCAACTGATTGATTTAGCATAGTTCTGGGTGTGACTGGGTGGATTTACTGAAGGTGGAAGACCTACCCTGAATGTGAGTGGCACCAACAAATAGGCTTGTAGCCTGAGTGGAATAAAAAGGAAAAGAACAAGGAAGCCTCACTTCTGCTTCTCCAGAGGAGCTCCAGTCCTTGCCTTCGCCTTGCACAGCCGTCTCCTGGCTTCCAGCATAGACTCCTCAGCCTGGCAGCGTAGACACTTAGGCTCCTCATACAGACTTGCACAGGACCCTGAAGCGAGCCCCAGGCCTTTGACTTCTGACTGGATCCATTGGATCTCCAGGGTGCAGAGGGCCATTTTGCACTCTTCCATACCTGACTGCGCAGGCAGCTGTTGTAAACCCACCTTGTAAATCCATATATATATATATATATATATATCTGTTCCTCTAGAGCACTGACACACCCTTCATATTAATAAAGTCTGGGACAAGATTTACAAATGGAGGCCATGTACCATATTTCCTCATTTTTAAGTTATAAATCAAGCTAAAAACTGTTGAATGAGATATGTTTTCTCCTCTTAGGGTGACAGATATACCTTCCTAATTGCCTACAAAGAATACGGATTCTCAGAGCCCTCAAACTTCACCTCAGAACACAGATACACAGAAAAAGCTGACTCCTAGCTGCTCAAGAGCTCTCACGAGCAAGAGTGCACACACCCAGTGCACACACCAATGTTGTGTCCATCCCTCACAGACAGTTGCCCTTGACCCCAACTCCTTATGCGTTGGGGTGCACGCACACGTATTGTGATGTGCCCTCTGAAGGGCCCAGCGAAGAAGTGGTGCAGATCCTAGAGGCTGCTACAGGGCCTGTGGAGTGAGGAAAAGTGAGCTCATGTTTGAGGTGAGGGTGGAGTGAAGACTCTGGTGGTCACATTTTTTTGCCTCTGTAGACTTGCCTCTCCATGGAGAGCAGAGGACGGCCAGGGCAGAGCACACAAATCACAAGGCTGGCTAGGATGCTCTTTGCAGGATCAAAATGTCTACAAAAGTTGAGTTTCTCTGTGGAAAAGAAGACCCTAACAGGAAGTAGATGGAAGAACAAGAGAAGAAGGCAGGGAGAAGAGTTGAGAGAGCATCTGTCAGCAGAGGTGGGAGCGAGGAGATCTGTGGGCAGCGCATAGCTCAGGGGAGCAGACCAGAAATGAACGAAGCAGCCTAGAGACTGCGGCCCCTGAGGCGTGAGCCCAGCACTTCAGAAGTTAGAAAACTGTGTGCAGTATTTTTAAAGAAAGATTTTCATTAACATAAAATAAAGGCTGGTGCCAGGGGAATTAAAGCCTGAGTTATTGGAGTCATGGACTGCGATCATGCTGCTTTTGGGAGTTGCGAGGGGCAGAGACACTGAGGTAGAGGGGGTGGTGGGGTGTCTGTGTGTGGCAGGAAGAGAGGCAGAAAGTACTAGAACAACCGGACAGTGAGGCTGCTCTCTGCCACTCACCTGGACCAAGGCTCCTCCGGTCCTGTTTCTACTCACAGTCGGGTGGCCATTGTCCCTGTACTCTTCGGACTCAGCGTATTTGCTTCTACAACATCCTACCTCTACTCCAGCAGTTCACAGGCAAAGCTGTTTGAACAGACTGTATCTGGAGGGTCATTGTCCATGATGAAACCTACTATTGGGACACATAACGATGGCCCTGTGCTTCAGATGTCAGCTATGAATCGGACCTCTTTGTACCCACTCCGGCCCAGGAAATTGGCCACTTGACTCATGCCTGACCCGATTCGCGCGTTCATCTCCTTTTCTGAGATTGATTACCCAAGGCAACTGAGGCTCGTCCAGACCTGAGACTGGTAAGTCATAAAAGTCAGCGGTCTCCTCATTTTCTACACTGAGACAAACCTTGCCCACAGTGTCCCTGACAGCTCAGCAGAAGGCAAAACACACAAAGGACATAACGGAGCAGAGGGGGAGGCACCATTGTAGTGATCATTTGACAGTGGCCTGCTTCGGTTTCTTGCCCCTCGAAGTGGAAGGTTTGCGTTAGATGGTTCCCAGGTCCTTTGAGGACGATATTTCCATGATGTGATTTTGTGTCACTGGCTGTGGGGTCGTCTTATTGAGGTAGACACTCAGTGTGCGCTGTGCTGTTGAAACACCGTTCCCAGGGGGAACCGCCTGCTGCGTTTTCCTAACCACCTTGCAGAGAGGCGTCAGCTTCCCATCCCCTCCCCTCTGAGAACTCAGTTGTGTGCCAGACTTCAGGAGGTCATTTTCAAAACCCACGTCTCAAAAAACACAGGCCCTGGTGACCACAGCGTTCAGGGAATCAGGCAGGGGCTTTGCCAGGAACCACGCTGTTAATTCTGGCAGGGTTTCTGCCCTGATGTGGACAGTGTATGGGCGGATCAGCCCCCTGGCTCTCACTTCCCAACCTGCTCCCCTGCTGTGCGGGATGGGCTGGGTTTCTGAGACTCCCGCTGGGAGCCAAGCAGCTTGCCTCGGGCCAGGCATTTGTGGCCTGTTCCCATTGCCTCCTGAGCCAACTTTAATGTGCTCAGATGAGCTTGTGCCCACAAATCCATGACTGGAAGATGATTCAGGGCCAGATGTAATCACACGGTAAGCCAGTCAAATTTTAATGGAAACTGGATTATTGCCGGTCACACCTAGAGTGTATGTCATATAAAACTAATGTAGCAGGCGGACACGTGAAGTATTCAGTGGTGTTTCCCATCGCCCTCCATGCCATATACTTGCCAGTTGGCTAAGACAAGAGCCTGGCATTTTCCCTCAGGATGGGGAGGGTTGTTGAGAAGAAGCTGTGGAACAAAGGCAGAAAAGTCTAGATTTAAATCTCAAAGCTTAGGAATCTTTCAAATACAGTTATTTATTGTAAGAGATTAGGGCAATCAGCTATAAATAGTAATCTTTCCATCTCCTATCTTACCAGATAAAGGTGCCCTAGGCTGAGGCTAAAGATAGGGGAAGAAAGGAAAGAGAGAAGAGAAATAAGACCATTAGAATTGAGTGTGAATGTGTTGGCATTTGAATGGGAAGAGGAACTCTGAACCTCAAGTCTGTCCTCACGTCTCCCCGCCAGACCTGGAGAAGAAATAATAATAACCCTTTGGGTCTGGTGTACCAGAGCAAAGTAATCCTGTAACTTATTTCCAGAGTACAGCTTTGGGGAAAAATTGTATGTCCAGTGTGTACTCTATGAGGCAAATAGGCCTAGGGAATTTCTTGGAGGCTCTACCAGGCCCTGATCTAACTCCCAAAGTGCTGTGAGAGAGCACTCAGAATTTTTGGTGGCCCTTTGGTTAGTGCACAGGAAGTATCCAAAAGGAAGAAGCTACAGTCCCTGTGGATCATAGCTGGTGGGTAGGGAGGATACAGAATGATATGCGTGGACCTGAGGAAAGGAAATGCTCACATGTCCATGTGGAAGAATGGCGGCTAAAGGTGAGGATAAAAAGACTGCAGGTGTTGGTTGAATCAGCCATGACAGCTTAAGAGAGAGAAGTGCACCACTCTCTTCCATGCGTGCCACAGTGGTGGGTACGCTCCAGAGCTCTTCTTTCTCTCAGATCCCAGGCATTGGTGGTGAGTTTATGTGGGCAATGTTGTATTTGCGAGTGTGTAATATAGTAGTAATACCTCGGTTCACAAACACTTAAGTTTGCAAATAATTCGGTTCTCAAACAAAAGTGTTTGACAGAATCTTGCTCCCATTCACAAACTGCACATCAGGTGATGAACACAACCACAGCAATCTTCCCCACACAAACACAAATGTGACAGTCTTCCCCAAAATCATAAAACAAATTAAATTCATGAACAGAGGTACCACTGTATTTGATCACATTTAAACCTGGAACTTGAAAATCATAAAAGCGACTGACTATTTGTGGAAGTAAGTGGATGGAGTTTTGTGTACCTCACAGAACGGTGCTTCAAGATGGAAATTAAGTTTAAAGGAAAATAAATATTTTTGAGTGCATTTTTAATTGTACTTTTAACCATAGAAAGCTCTCCTGGTCTTCTCTCAAACCAGTTTGTTTTTCTTCTCTTTGTCAGAAAAATGATCTGAAACTTTGAAATAGGAAAAAGACATTACGAGATGTTCTTTCACTATAGTACTGGGTTTGTAATTTTTATTTTCCACTGGTGATTAACATGGAGATTTTTGTCTGGTAGAAATGCAAACAGTTATTGTCTAGTGGAAAAGATAATGCCAAAGTTCTCTGCTTATGGGGACATAGTACTAACCAATATTTTATTGAATAAATTGTCTTATCCTAATGTTCCTTTTCTAAGTTACCTATAAATAACTATCATCTCTTGTGTTCTTTGAACCAATGGCAACATTCCCTCATTAGTTACTGAATTGAATTTGACCTTTGATACAAGCTCATTTTATAACATTCTGTTTGTTTTATAAGTTTTTAAAAGCTTTAATTTAGCATTATTATAGTTCATCTCCCACACATAATACCCCAGTTGGCATCAATGTATGCATAAATAAATAATTTAGATCTACTTAGTCCCTCGTATTAGAATGTGTGTGTGAACTGTTTTTACCTTTTGTCCTAGGTTGAAATCCTAAGAGAGAGAAATTATAATGTAGGAATCTATTTCAAGATGTTGGTATAATCATTTTACCAGTGAAGAAACTGAAGTTTAGAGAAGTAGGGTGCCCTGCCCAAGCCACACAGCCAGTGGACAGCAGAGGTGGAATCCATCCTCCAAGCCTGCGTGTTTCCTGAGTCTTTGATTTTTTTTTCATTGCACTATGGTTATGCTACTACTCTAAGTATCTGAAGAAATAACCAAACCTTCTATCATACTCACATACATATGCACACGTGCATGTACACACATGAAAAGAGACTAGAAAGGAAAAACCCTATCCAGTTATAAGCTAAAGAAAACCCACCGAAACTCAAAACCCATGAAACAGTAATTCTGTTGTATCCACAGGCACCCCAAATACAACAAGCTCCACACTGCATTTATTTCTTTTTGTTCACTCCATTCTACTCTCCTTTCTGTGTTACTGAACTTGGTTGCTGGTCATAACACCAAATGTCCCTCCAAATTAAGAACTAGAAAGCCTTTTTTGTTTTTGCTTCTTTCTTGCTAATTTTTCTCTCTGCTAGTGACAAATGATTAGCCTGAAGAGTAGAAATACTGTGCAGTAAGTTCCTTTTCTATTTATTTTGCCAGTGCTTAAGAGTGGACTTCAGGGGCCGGTGAGATGGCTCAGCGGCATAAGCGCCTGCCTTGCAAGCACGAGGGCCCGAGTTCAACTCCCGGATCCCACATATGAAAAAGGGGCCGGTGATATCGCTCAGCGGCACGGGTGCCTGTTGGCGCGCGAGGTCCTGAGGTCGACCCCCCCGTACCCACAAAAAAAAAAAAAAGAGTGGACTTCAGACTTTCTGCTTAACTATTCCCTAAAAAATCTTAAGTAAAACAAGGCAATCCCCACACATTATCAAGCTTCTTCTAAACTGTTTCATCATAATTCAAATGTTTGCAAAGGATGCAATTTCCCGTATATTATGAATACCGACATTTGAAAAGAAAAGCATTTCATTGCTCACCATATTCCCAAAATGAATCCAATAAAATCTAAGTACTGGTGTTGGTACTCACCACCATCCATTTAAAAAATCTATGTTTATACAAGTGTTGCTGATACAATTGGATGTCCTTGTGAAAACATTTAAAACTAAACTCATGCTTTATATTTTACACAAGAACTAACTCAAAATGGTTGTAGATCTCAATTTAAAACCTAAAACTTTAAAACTTCTAGGAGAATATCTTTGTAATCTTAGGTTAGGCAAAGAGATTTTAGATGTGATGGCAAAAGCATAATCCATAAAAGAAAAATTGATACATTACACTTTGTTAAAATTAAAAATTTTTGGGCCGGTGAGATGGCTCAGCGGCTTAGGTGCCTGCCCGGCAAGCGCGAGGGCCTGAGTTCGACTCCCGGAACCCACATACGAAAAAAGGGGCCGGTGATATCGCTCAGCGGCACGGGCGCCTGCTGGCGCGCGAGGTCCTGAGGTCGACCCCCCGGTACCCACCAAAAAAAAAAAAAAAAAAAAAAAAAAATTAAAAATTTTTGTTCTCTGAAAGTCATTGGTAAGAGAATAAATAGGCAAGACATTGGCCTAATGCAAATATTTGTAAGTTGCATTTCTGGCTAAGGACTTGTATTTTACAAAATTCTATAAAAAGAAAACAACCCAATACAATTTTGACAAAATGAAGACTTCAGCAAGAAAGAAGAAAGGTATATGAATAGTGAGTAAGCACATAGAAATATGTCCAGTGTCATTAATAAAATGCAGATTAAAACTATAATGAAATACTATCTTGCAACTAGTCAAGTAGCTAACATTAAAAAAATCTGACGGTATTAAGTGCTGGTGAGGATGTGAACAACTGGAGCTTTCATGCACTGCCGGCAGAATATAAAACCATAGGGTCATGTAAAATAGGTCAACAGACAGTTCGGCAGCTTCTTTTAAAGTTAAATGTGCCACAACGATTGACTAAGGTCTGTTCTTGTTCTGACTTTTGTGTGTGTGCCCCATAAAATCCAGGGACCTCCTGCTGTCCTCCTCTGTAGTCGACTCAGTTACCTGGATCCTCGGCCCCTGGCTTTTCCTCTCTGAGGGTCCTTTCCTCTCTTTGTTTGCACCTTTAGATGCCTGCAGAATTGGCATTTGTCTCCACTATGGGGGATTCCAAGGTGCTTCCAGGGCATGGGGAATCTGTTCTAGAATTTCAGGTTATTCACCGTGAGTGTGCAAGCTGAGCTGGGCCCTCCCTGTCCCAGCTTGTCCGTGTCCTCTTTCCCCCTCCTCCCTGAGTGGAAAGGAAGGTTAGGTCTATTCCTGCAATCCCACTGGGTTCTCTTACCTTAGTCTAGATCTCTTTCTAAGTTTTGTGAGAGAGTCCTTGAGTGAGAGTTGTAGTGAAGGAAGGCTGGGCCAGGAAACTGGAGCAAAAACCTGGTGAGCAGGCCTGAACCTGGTGTGGGGTGGGCCTGGAAAAACTGACAGGGATGGCTTGAGAAGCTGCAGGGAGAACATGCTTATCTCAGTGATGGAAGGGGGACAAAAAGGGCTTCCCCGGGGTTGGGAAGGGATTGTTGGTACGTAGGATGCCTATGTGAAAATGAGCCTAGAATTTTGTTCAACTGCCTCTCATCATTAGTAGATGTTTTGCATCACAGAAACAAACCAAAAACGGAATACTTTGGATTAGTTATTTCGGATGCTTCTAGATGAGGCCTTGTGTATGTGGAAGATTAGTGCTATATTCTGTGTAATTTGGTATCCTGTGTATTTTGCTTCTAAAATCTCACCACTTTGCCCATTTTTACCTAAGCTATACAAGTCCACTTAAAAAGCTGTTTTGCCCTTTATAATGGATGTTTTCAGAAACACAGAGGTGCAGAGGGTGGCCCCTGGGCCTGTGTGCCTATCATCTGGTTATAATTACCAGGTACGATCAATCTAGTTTCATGTGTAGCTCCGTCTTCTAGCTCTGTTGTTTATTGAGGGTCCAAGACACTATGCCCATGCAACCAGGGGTACTGCGGGAGGTTGGGACTCTGGTGGTGACAGCTGAGGGGGTGGTACTATGATTATCACACCAAGTCTGCTTCTTGATTTCAGTGTTAACTAGTGAAACCCCAGAAATGGGCCTTAGAAATGAATCTCAAGAATTAACAAGCAGATTCAGAAAGAGTCTGTGTTTCACCTACATCCACAAAATGAGAGACTTCTATTTTAAAACTATCTCAAAGATTCCAATATAATGTACTTGAGACTCTTTACTATCAAAAGTTTTTTTTCCTGTATAATATGGCAGCTTGTGTGACTGTTAGCTTGTTATCAGCTTGTCCTGGTCTCATAGTGTAACTCTGGTCTTGAAAAACTAATTTGGAAATTGTTGCCATGTTCTGTGAAAATAACCTCAGAGAAGTAATCACCAAGCGGTTGTTGTACTTGATAATTTGACATTCTGGTAATAATACAATTATTTCTGCATTCTAAAACAGTACAAGTAGTTGTAAACTTGTATGCATGTTGGAAAAATAAACTTATATCTCTTTAAAAAAAAGTTAAGGAGGTTACTGGTCCCAAAATTCAGCAATCCCATTTCTATCTAGTTATCCAAGTAAAATGTGCAAATCTTTACAGCGGCTTTATTCATAACGGCTCCAAACTGGAAAAACTCAACTGTCTCTCAATTGTTTGTTTTTTTTTTTTTTTTTTTTGTGGGTACCAGGGTGTCGACCTCAGGACCTCGTGCGCCAACAGGCACCCGTGCCGCTGAGCGATATCACCGGCCCCTTTTTCGTATGTGGGATCCGGGAGTCGAACTCGGGCCCTTGCGCTTGCAAGGCAGGCGCTTATGCCACTGAGCCATCTCACCAGCCCTTATTTTAGCCATCTCACCGGCCCTCAATTGTTGAATGAATAAACAAATTATACATTCATACCAAGGAAGTCTACTCACCAATAAAAAGGAATGAATTCTTGACAAGCACAATAAAAAGTTGAAGCTTGACCCCAAAGACTGTCTGATTCTATTCAAATAAGATTTTGGAAAAGACAAAAGTGTAGAGACAGAAACATAACTGTGGTTAGCAGTAGCTGGGGTTAGAGGGAGGACTGAGTACACAGGGACAGCATATGGGAATTTGGGGAGAGGGAAAGGGCTGTTCTACATCTTGATTGTGATGGTGAATACATTTGCCAAAACCCACAGAACTATAAACCATAAAGAGGAAATTATACCATATGCAAATTAAAGAAAGTATGTATGTATACATACCACATCTTCTTTAATAACTGAAGATATTTACATCATTTCCTTTTTCTCTTTAAATTTGCATTTCCATTTTATACCATCCAAGAATTTTATCCCAATATATTTTTATACTTGAAGTTCTTTTATTGACCACCCCATTATATTTCTCTTTCACAAATTATAAACAAGTTGAAATTTAAAACATTACAAAATTTTGCATGCAACCATAAATCTACATGTAATTTTAAAATGCTGGTGAGAGTGTTTTCTGTCATCAATAGTGGAATAAAACAGCATAAATACATTACAAATATTGGTAAGTAATCAACATAAATTTACATAAAAGAAATTTACACAACAAGTAAGCAGTGTTTAGAAATCTCTCTCTTAATGAAATGGAAGTCTGTGTTTTGAACTGTCCCTTTGCGTTTTGCCTGGGTCATTGCACCATGGTGAGACTCTGGGTTGGGGAGAGGCTCCCTTTCCTCACAAGGTGGGACGAGAGTGCTTGTGAAAGGCAATCCAGGCAGGCTGAGGAAGGAGGACAGAGACCTAAGGCCTAAGTCTTATACACGCGCTGCCTCAGAGTTCAGCTCTTCCTGTCTTGTCTGGGCCAGTCCAACATCGTCCATTTCTTCTTAGCTCTCGCTTTAGCCCTTTTGATCCACCCTTTCGCTTGGCCATCAAGCTCAATTCTGAGAGTGAAAAACTGGTTTATTTTCCACCTTGCCTCTCTGCCAAAATCCTCCCCCTCACCTGCTGTGGAATACAAAGCCCCCACCACAGCTGTCCTTGCCCCACTTCCGCCTTCATTCCCTCTGTCTCCCCCCTTCTAGTCTGAGCGTTTTCAGAGCTTGGTCCACAAATTTCTCAGCTCGCTATGTCTGTGCCTCACAGCAGGCTTGTCAGAAATAAGCTTTTGGGGAGGAGCAGTAACTGTCAGGATGTCAAAGAAACAGAAAGAAAAGAATATTATTTCTTCCCAAATTCCATAAAGTGTTTTGGAGTAGAAAGAGACCAAAAGAACTTAGACCTATCCAACACTAAGGTTTATAAGACCCTAAAATGCTTGGTCCACGCCTGTGTGGCATTTTTATATTCCGATGGAAAAGATATGCCAGATGTAGGCCTTGCCTCTTTGGGCTGTAACATCCACTTGGGAAGGGGCCCTGTGTGTGTTCTCTCCATTTCTCCGCACAGGGTGGGCTCTCCATATATATTAAAAGACAGTGAACTGCCAGAGGCTTAGGCTGGTTTATTAATGTTGGCACTTGGTTTAACCATGGTAATGTTAATAATGAAATTCCCTTTTTGGACACAGCTCCCTTTCATGCACCTTATGATATAATATGGTTTTGAAGTCTCATTTGATGAAAAAGAGAAAAACATCACTAGTGTTATAAAGTTCTAGTACTGTGCTTCACAGTTTTAAACTGTATGTGTATTTAAAAAATGCTCTGTTGCAGCAGGTAAGACCTCTCCCGCTCTGTCCAAGAATGGAAGGGGATGAAGGGAGGAAATGCCAAGTGATTCACCGTGTGGGGATTTGCACAGCATCTCTGGCCCGCGTGGGAAGCTTTGAGCTGTACTCTGAACTCACTTCACGAATCAAGTTCGTGCCGCCAGTAGGGTGAGGTGAGCCTCTCGGGGAAGGAAATGTCATGAAGGCAAGTGACAGCATCAGTCACCTGCTCTCATGTGGGTGCCGGGGTCCAACCGCACAGTGCCTTTGAGCTGATGGCTTAGTCCCCGGTGCGAGGCTGACTGGCATCCTCGCAAGATTTCACTTTCAGTTATTATAAAAAGCTGCAAGTCTTCGCTCAATGTAGCACCTCCGTGACTCTCCAGATAGTGTGTCACAGTTACATCTGAGACGGCCCCGGGGCTCCCTGCCAGGCCTGGGGATCAGTTTCCACCCAGTGCCAGCCTGTCGTTCTCTCTGGTCCCAGGCCCGCCACTATCCGACAGAGCCCCCGGATTACTGAGATACTCACAGACTTTAAAGGAGTTGGGTTTAACTGTGAATTGTGTAGATGGAATGAATCTGCAAAGTCGGGTGGAAAAATCGTTAGTTTCTCAGCTGAAAGAAGACAGTGCCACAGGTGGGTGGAATCAAGAGGAGATGGCAGGAAGGTCACAGAGAAACAGTTGGGTGTTCAACTATGAGAAGAGGAAGAAAGACTTTGTTCTCTTCAGTAGCTGGTTGGACATGTTATAATCCTCCGGTTTTAGAAACCCTCGGAAGAAAGCTGAGGGAACAGAGACTTTCTCGTGTCCTACTTTGGCCTGTTTGGTGACAGAAGCTAGGGAGAAAGAGCTGGATTTGGAGAATGAGGATGGGCCCGGGAAGGGGCGGACTTCCAGAGGGTAGCAGTGCTGGATGCCTTAGCCTTTCTAGAAGCTGGGGACATACTGCTTTTCTGGAAAGGGGAATTGTGCCAAAAGGGGCAGGCAAGCTTAAGTGCATGCCCAGTCACCTCGGGGGATATGGCCCGTTGCCAGGAGAGAGAGAAGTATTCTGTGAAGCGGGACAAGAGCACGGGCCTCGCCCTGGACCAGACCTGTGCTTCCTCCACAGTTTCTACCTCTGAGCACGGGGTTCTTTGAGGAAGAGCCGTAGCCCCCTGCAAAAGAATTACAGACCATGCATATTTCTTACCCTTCTCCCCGTATTCACTCTGAAAGTCACAGTAGGAAATCTTTCTGAGTAGACGAAGGTCTAAGAAGTTATAAACTTCTGAGTGAGGAATATAAAACAAAAAGTGAGACGGACAAGAAGTAGGCCGTGAGCGCTGGTCAGGCTGGAAGGAACTACAGCAACGACCTAGAGATGGGCTGTCATTCCACAGACAAGGAAAACAAAACAACACGCAGCTTTTTGTCTGAGTCTCATAGCCAAAGTGGTAGGAAAACCAGAAGATTCCTTGCCCAGAAATTGCTAACTCCGTATAATTTCTTCTTTATGAAGCTGTTTTAGCAATGGGGTTGTACAATTCCGTGCGTGTGCATGTGTGCGTGTTTGCTTGCCATGCATGCTATGCGCGTTCAGAGGTGGAGACGGGTATCCAGGGCCCACAGATATGTATTTCTGGGCTGATCTATACCGATCTCCAGCAGTGACACTTGTACCCTGTGACTCATAATATGCACATACCTCCAACCTGACTACAGTAGCAGACAGACGTGGCTGTGCCCGCACTGTCGGCTGCCTTGGTGAGGACGGCCCGCTGACTCCCACGCCGTGGGCTAGTGTATGGCTAGTTTGTTCCATGGGAAGAAGTCACTGACTTGATACGTTCATGGCTCCTTGGTTGTTATCGGGAGGGACCCAGCCTTGCCCCACTTCGGGCTATGTAATACAGCCTTGAAGGTGGACCGCCATGAAAATCCCTGCTCTGCTCTGACTAGACTTTTGTTTGTTTTGAAGTGCTGTGTGTAGAACACAGGGTCGCTCTAACACTGAGCTACATCCCCAGAACTTTTTTTTTTTTTTTTTTTGAGATAGAGTCTCACCAAGTTGTTCAGGCTAGCCTTGAACTTGTGATCCTCCTGCTTCAGCCTCCCCTGTAGCTAAGATTATAGGCATGTGCCACCACACCAGTCATAGGGTTGTATCTTTCTGAAAGCCTACTATCCACCTAACCAGCTTGGGCCCTGCCAATTTATTGTAGCAATGGACCTCCTTTGGCACCTTCCTCAGGGTCTTATTGTCCTCCATGGACAGAGAGCCAGGGGAAAGATATGAGATTTGCTTATTATTTAACAGCAACTACTTAAACTATTTAAATACATAATTTAAAAAAATCTCCTATGAACATTTATTAGCGATATTAATGCCAATCCTGGGACATTAACATGTGCAGGACCTCACTGTTCTGTCTTAATTATGCTTCATTTCCACTAAGGAATTGGCGTTTAATTCTTTCCAAACTGTGCTATTGGCTGACCTTCCTGGGATTAGTTCATTAAACACCAGTAATTTTTACCCACATTCTCTGCAGACGCTACACACTTGTGTACTCATTTGTTTTACTGTCCCTCTTTGCTAAAGCATCTGTCGTAGGTGGCATTGTTCCAATCTGTCTTAATCGACAAATTAAACTTTCCCAGGAACTTCTAATAGTCCCTAAAATGTCTTGAACTGCCCTAGCTTCCCCTGGGTCCACTTTCAAATGGAGCCCAGTAAAAGCTGCAGAAGGTGACTCATGCTACCAGAAATGGGTTCTCTGAATCTTGCATGGTGGTCTCCCCAGTTTGCACCGAGGGCAGCGTCCCACATACCACAAAGAATGTGATATGCAAAGGGAGACACGAGCATCTCACAGGCAGAGCCAACTGTCATAATGCAAGAAATGCTTGGAGACTCTATTTAACTCTCATGCTGTCCCATAGTTTACCCCTGGAGCCCCAAATTAAATACTTATTATCATCCCCAGGGAACACATTATCGTAGTTCTCAATATTGATGATTTAGCCACAATGTCTTTATAAGATGTGCTTGTAAAAGTTAATTTCACTTAGACCAAATAGCTTACTCTTTTTTTTTTTTTTTTTTTAACCAAGGGGATTTTCTGACTTCAGCCCATGTGTAAATACCCGCAGCCTCCAAACAATTGTGCTGCTCAGTATTACACTTTGGCTTCTTATTGCATGTGCTTTTTTTTGTGTGTGTATGCTATATCAATAATCTCAAGGGGAAAAATAATTCATATTCTTGAAAAGTTAGCCCAAAGAGAACCCAAATCCACTCTTGATCAGAGTAGAGTCCTCCACCTCTCCAGACTCATACTTTGGTTTTGTTTTTTTCTAAGGTATAATTTGGGTGTATCCCTAAGGACTTTGCTTTTTCTGAAGGGTTTATGGAGAGAGGGGCTGGTATTCCTAGCAGGGGCAGCTGACATTTCTGGGTTGGCGGGATTGAGTGCTCTTTGGCAGCTACCTTATGACTCAGGTGTAGAAAAATATCAGCCAAATAGTTGAATAAATTCATTCTGACGCATAACAGTAAAGATAGTTGGAGGTCACACCAAAAGGATCTGTTCCACATCTTCTAACCCAGCCTTTCTCCGTACGGAGAGCAGAGAGGGACACATGCAGTCATTCGCGTGTCCTGAGCACGGGACAGTTAGTGAGCGGCACTGGAGGTGGGCATTTGCCCAGCGCTGTCTCTGTTCCCGACTCTGTGCCGGAAGTTCCAGGTGTCTCTTTTCACCCAACTCCTGTGGCACTTTTGGGGAAACATAGTATGATCCCTACTTTGTCAGCAAAGTGAAATAGTTTGCTGAGGTCATGGAGATGGTACACGTCAGCGCCAGCTGAGGACCCTTTAATTCTGAAGCTGACCGTCTTCGTGCTTTATTACTGTGCCAGGAGAGCCCAGATGTGGAAAGGACTCTTCATGCCCAGGGAGCAGTAATTTCTTTCCTCTGTGATAAAGGTCATCTAGAATTTACTTTTTATTTTTTTTAGAGTTCCCAGAATTTACTCCCATGAAACCCACGCAGTCAATTTCCCCCCCAAATTTAAATAAACTATTTCAAGAAAACAGTTTTCACCCTTAGAGATGAGGAGGAAATATGCCTGTCCCCCAAAAGCACATACGGTAAATTTTACCTTCTGCCAATTAAGAGAAAATGCTGTTTTGGACCTCGTGGTGGGTCACAGGGGGGCTATGTGCTTTTGGTCTTAACGGTGACTTCTCGGATCTGGTAGGGGGTTAATACCTTTGCACATCAGTTTTTAAATTCAACTTTGAGTGGAGAAAGAAAACCGTAAAGCGACTCAGGGGTTGTGTGGCAGGTGTCCACGTCCTTGTTTAAGGGTCATAATTGCCAAGTCTGATCTGTAACCAATCACTCCCTCTGGTCCTTCCCCAGTCGCCTGCCTGTGCAGTGATGAGCCCCAGTGTCGTCAGACTGCCCGAGTCGTCCACGACACATAAACGTTCAGAGTTTCATAAACAGTTTCTTCCTCCTTCTGTAGAAACAGAGAAGTGTTCAGAAACCCCATATAAAAATCTTTTCAGAATGAAATACCTCAAAAATTAAAAAATACATTAAAAAGAGGGCAACACCACAACGGCAAATACCTTTGTCATCTGTTTCTCGTTATTTTCTTATCTGTTCCTCATCGTTCATTTTGATAGGTGCAGTTTTATTTTGAGAGTCTGGTCTTTATGGCTTGAGGGTTCTTGCTGTGGTTTTCCATAGTTTTCGCCCACATGTTTGTTGCCGTGCTCCAGTGGGGGTTGTCTGAGTTACTGGCCTGACTGCTGGAACTGAGGTACTGCTCGCACAGTGCTGGGTCTGTGCTGGGGGCTCTGGTCTGCACAGGGTGTTCAAAAGCCTCAGAGATGCATTTGTCCCACTCAGCATTTCTCTTTGTCTTTTCAACCATCCTTGTTTCACAAGTCTGACTCACGACTGTGACTGTGAGAACAGGAGCAAATTTCTCACCAACTACCTTTTGTGTTGGGGGCAGGTTAGAGCAGGGCTTTAGTTGCTGTTGGTTTAAGAACAGGAATGGAGAAAGAGCAACATGGAGGGAAGTGTAGGGTGCTGAGATAGTAGTGATTGCTGAATTAACTGCTTTCCAGAGAGTATCTTCTTTCTAGTACTCTTTCCTCTAACTTACTTTGCATACCACTATATCTTCTCATTGCCTTTTTTCTCTTTCTTTGTGAGAGTACAGCCACATCATGTTGATGTTTTACTGACCCATATGTCTTAAATGTTCTTTTTTCTCCTTGTACGTGTGCACGGGGTATGGGTAGCCAGGTGAGCTGTGGCACTTTGTTTTCCAAGGGGCTGATTAGTGCTGTGCGCGTGAAATCGTGTGTGGGACAGGGAAGGACTCTGAGCACAGCGTTTGGATAAGAATTTTTTGCCTTGATGAAACTCACGTAGACTTCTATATGACTTCCGAATATTATGAGCCATCATTGGAGATGCGATTGGGAGGAAATATTTTTCCATCCATTTATCAGATAACTTGGTTGCTTAGGCGGGCTGTGCTTTAGGTAAACAGCTTCCTTGTGGGCAAACATCTGCCCATGTGACTCCTACCACACTGAGGAAAGGAAAACTTAGTGTCCAGCTCGGAAGAAATGGTATGGTGCTTTAGAGCAGTTCATTCCAAGACTCTGCACCATCTGTGGACTTCCTCCCAGGGCAGCGAAAAAGGGACACATTGAAATTGCCTGGTATTTTCACAATGTCATTGATTAAATGACAACAAGGGCAGTTCCCACAGGGAAAATTTATCCTGCTTCTGGCGGAGGACAATGGTAGCCTTTGGCAGGCTCAGTTGTCACTCAGACAAGCTCATTATCCCTCATCCTTTGCTCTTTTATTCTTCCTTTTATGTCCCATCAATAACTGAATGAGCGCATCCTCAGATATATCTGGAAGAAACTCCTTTTCACCACCTCCTTTGTATCTCCTCTGGATGACAAAGTGACCTTTTGCTTGGTTCCCAAAATTGTCCATGCCTCTCTAGGAACACTGCACAAGAGCCAGCCAGAGGGATCCTTGAACACCTAGGTCAGTTCCTTCTATTTCCTGGTTAGAGCCCTGTAATAGCTTTTCATTTTCCTCCAAATCAGATAGAATCTAATGAAATTCAGTATCTCTATCAAGGCCTCAGGTCCCTTTACATGACACGATCCTGCTCTGCCATCTCTCACCCCTCCTGCATTCGTCTCTCTCCTCTGCCTGGAAACTCTGCCTACACTTTGCAAGGCTGACATTTCAAAGTTCAGGTCCAGACGGGAATGCTATCTCCTGGGCATCTGAGGCAGCCCTGCGCCAGTTCTCTCTGAGGGTCCCCACTGGGCTTAGTGTCATCATGGTCCTTGCCGGCTCCTGACATTTTATTATTTACTCTTCTTTTTTCCAGATCATTTCCTTTGTTAGTACACATGTGCAGTACATAATGTTTACATCCCTTATTGGTACATGTAGGTAGCACCTCTTACTTCCTTTCTTCATCCCCTTTGCCTTCTCTTCCTTTCTCCTCCCTCCAGATCTTGATCCTTTTCCCCTTCAAGAAAGATCTATCTTCTACTTCCTGTGTTTTTCTACCTTTCATTTTTTCTCTTTACACTTTGTGTTTCTCATTTAAGAGAAACTACACAATATTTAAGCTGTCATGTCTGATTTATTTCATTTAACATTATGGTCTCAAGGTGCGTCCATTGTCTTACAAATGACTCTATTTTATCTTTCTTTATGGCAGAATAGTTCTCCATTGTGTTTAAATACCACATTTTCTTTATCCGTTCATCTGTTGATAGATATATAGGTCACTTCCAAGATTTAGCTATTGTGAATTGTGGTATAAATACGGCTATGCATGTATCACTGTAGTGTGATGTCTTTAACTCTTTCAGGAAGATACCTAGAAGAATAGCCAGGTAGAATGGAATTTCTAGTTTTAGTTTTCTTTTTTAACTATAATTTTGTTAGTATATATTTGTCATATGTATTGATCACAGTCATCACAGGGAATTTGTACCTGTACATAATATAGCCTAATTCTTTTTTATCCCATTCCCCTCCCCTCACTTTAACCCTTCTTCCCCTCCCTATTTACAAAAGCTTTGTTTCCAGTGTTTTCCTTCCATTCTCCTTTCTTCCTTTACCCATTTTTTCCCTTCATCCTTCCCTCTCCCTTCCCATTTGAACCTGTTCTTCCTACTTCTCAATATCCATCCTCCGTTATGCTCTTTGTTTACCCTTTGGGTTTCTCACACCAGAGAAACAATGTGATATTTAAACTTGTGTGTCCAATTTATTTCACTTAAGAGTATGGTCTTAAGGTATATCCATTTACCTAGAAATGTCTGAAAGTTTATCCCCCCTGCCGCTTTTTTTGTCTTTTTTTTTTTGAGGCAGGGTTTCACTCTGCAGGTCAGGCTGGCCTTGAACTCACTTTGTACTCCAGGTTGGCCTCGACCTTGCAGAGATTCTCCTGCCTCAGCCTCCCAACTACTGGGATTACAGGCATGTGCTACCACACCCGGCTAAGTTTATTCTTTTTATAGCAGAGT
Source organism: Erethizon dorsatum (assembly GCA_028451465.1). NCBI lineage: Eukaryota > Metazoa > Chordata > Mammalia > Rodentia > Erethizontidae > Erethizon > Erethizon dorsatum. Next base: position 79,206,708 of record CM051838.1, on the reverse strand, counting down.
AGTACTCCATTGTATAAACAAACCACATCTTCTTTATCCATTCATTGGTTGATGAGCATTTGGGCTGTTTCCAAGATTATCTATTACAAACTGTGCTGCTATAAACATATGTGTGCTTATATTGCTGTGCTATGATGTTTTTTACTCTTTTGGGAAGATACCAAGAAGGAAAATAGCTCGGTCAAATGGAAACTCTATAGTTTCAGTTTTTTGAGGAATCTCCACACTGACTTTGACAGTGGTTCCACCAGTCTGCACTCCCACCAACAGCGGAGAAGTGTTCCTTTTTCCCCACAGCCCCACTAGCACTTGTTATTGGTTGATTTCTTGATAATAACCATTCTTTCTGGAGTGAGATGGAATCTCAGTGTTATTTTAATATGCATCTGTTGAATGACCAGTGATGTAGAGCATTTTTTCATATATTTATTTGCTATTTCTAATTCTTCCTTTGAGAAATATTTATTCATTTCAGATGCTCATTTTTGGATTGGGTCTTTAAATTTGAGGGGTCTGAGTTTTTGAGTTCTTTATATATTCTAGATGTTAGTCCTTTGTCTGAGGAGTAAGGGATAAATTTTTTTCTCCATTCTGTGGGTTGTCTCCTCACTCTGTGGTTTCTTTTGGAGTACAGAAGCTTTTTAATTTGATGTAATCCGAGTTGTTGATTCTTTGTAGTATTTCCTGTGCAATCAAGGTTTTGTTCATCAAGTCTTTGCATACACTTATGCTTTCTAGAATTTTACCTATTTTATTTTATAACAGATTGAGTGTTTGTTTTTATATTTAGAGCTTTGATCCATTTTTATTTTAGTTTAGTGCATGGTGAGAGACTTTGGTTTAGGGTCAATTTTCAGCATGGGGTCAGCCAGTTTTCCCAGCACCATTTATTACAGAGGCTTTCTTCCAGTGAGGATGTTTGGTCCCTTTTTCAAACATAAGGTAGCTGAGTGTGCTTGGAGTTGTTTCTTCTGTACTATTGATCCTTGGTTCTGTTTTTTGCCAATAACGTGCTGTCTTTGTCACTATAGCTTTATAGTATAACTTCAAATTAGGGATTGTGATGCTTCCTGCCTTGCCTTTGCTACCCAGGATTGCTTTTGCTATTCTAGGTCTCTAATGGTTCCACACAAATTTTAGGATTACTTTCTTTAATTTTGTGAAGAATGCTATTGGTATTTTGATTGGGACTGCATTAAATCTGTATACCAGTTTTGGAAGTATGGTCGTTTTCAGTATATTGGTTCTGCCTATCCAAGAGTAGATGATATTCTTCCATTTTCTGGTATCCTTTTTGATCTCTTTTTTTTTAGAGTACTGTAGTTTTCAATGTATAGGTCTTTCACTTCCTTCATTAGATTGATTCTTATGTATTTCATTTTTTTGGATGCTATTGTTGCCCTACTTTGTCTCTCAATGAGTTTGTTATTCGTGTACAGGAATGCTATTGATTTTTGAGTGCTGACTTTGTATCCTGCTATGCTGCCAAATTTGGTTATTAACTCTAGGAGTTTTTTGGTGGAGTTTTTGGGGTCTTCTACGTAGAGTATCATGTCATCTGCAAATAATGATAATTTAACTTCTTCTTTTCCTATCTTTATTCCTTTCATTCCTTTCTCTTGTCTAATTGCTCTAGCTAATGTTGCCAGAACTATATCGAACAGGAATGGTGATAGTGGACATCCTTGTCTTGTTCCTGATTTTAGAGTGAAAGTTTTCAGTTTTCAACCATTTAGTATGATGTTAGCTGTTTTTGTCATAGATGGCTTTTATCAGAATAATATAAGGACCATCTATTCCAATTTTCTGTAGGGTTCTTATCATGAATGGGTACTAGACTTTGTCAAATGCTTTTTGTGCATCTTTTGAGATGATGATATGGTTTTTGTCTTTGGCTCTGTTGACAGGTGTATTACATTTATTGATTTTTGTATATTGAACCATCCCTGCATCCCTGGGATGAATCCCACTTGGTCACAGTGTATAATCTTCTTGATGACTTGCTGCATTCTGTTTGCCAGTAACTTATTAAGGATTTTTGTGTCTATATTCATTAGGGAGACTGGCTTGTAGTTTTCTTTTTTGGTTGAATCCTTCTCTGGTTTTGGTGTCAGGGTAATGCTTGCTTCCAGGAATGAGTTTTGGAGTGTTGCTTCCCTTTCAATTCATTAAAGAGTTTGAGGAGTAGTGGCATTAGATCATTTCTAAAGTTCCTGTGGAATTCATCAGTGAATCTGTCAGGACCTGGGCTTTTCTTTGTTGGTGGGTTTTTAATTACATCTTTAATTTTATTAACTGATATTCAGTTATTTAGAATTTGTGTATCTTCTTGATTCAGTTTTGCTAAATCATATGTATATAGAAATCTGCCCATTTCTTCTGTGATTTCCATCTTATTACAATATAGGTTCTCAAAGTAGGTACTGATGATCTTTTGAATTTCTAAAGGATCCTTTGTGATTTCACCCTTTTCATTCCTAATTGTAAGGATCTGAGTCTTTTCTTTCCTTTTTTTGATAAGGTTGGCTAAGGGTTTGAAAATTGAATTTAATCTTTCAAAGAACCAACTCTTTGATTCACTGATACTTTGTACTGTTTTGTTAATCTCAATTGCATTAGTTTCTACTCTGATCTTTATAATTTCCTGCCTTGTATGAGCTTTGGGTTTGATTTGCTCTTCTTTTTCCAGAAGCTTGATGTTCAATATTAGGTTGCTTATTTGAGCTCATTCTGTTTTTCTGATATGGGAATTCACTGTTATAAATTCCCTTGTAGATCTGCTTTCATTGCGTTCCATAAACTCCAGTATGTCACATTGGCATTATCATTTAATTGTAGAAACTTTCTAATTTTTTCTTTATCTGTGACCTATAGGTTGTTCAGGAGGGTGTTATTTAATTTCTATGGCTTTGTGAATTTTTTGTGGCTTCTTTTGGCATTGATTTTCAATTTTATTGCACTATGGTCTGATAATATGCATGGGATAATTTCAGTTCCTTTGCATTTACATAAGCATGGTCTATGAACTGGTATGTAGTCTTTTGGAGAACATCCCATGTGCAGCCGAGAAGAATGCAAATTTTGATACTGTGGAGTGGAACACTCTGTAGACATCTACTAAGTCTATTTGCTCAAAAGTTTGGTTCAGTTCTGATATTTCTTTTTTTTTTTTGTGGGTACCGGGGGGTCAACCTCAGGACCTCGCGTGCCAGCAGGCGCCCGTGCTGCTGAGCGATATCACCGGCCCCTGATATTTCTTTGTTGATTTTTTTTTTTTCCGCCTAGTTGATGTATTTGTGACAGTGAGGTATTGAGGTCTCCACTACCATTGTATTAGTGCTTATGTGATTTTTCATATCTGTTAATATTTGTTTGATTTGGTTGGGTGCACTTATACTTGGTGGATATATATTTGTGATTGTTATCTCTTCCTCTTGGATTGGTCCCTTAACAAGGATGTAGTGACCTTCTTTGTCTCTCTTAATCAGTCTTGGCTTGAAATCCACTTTGTCTTCAAATAGAATAGCTACCCCTGCTTTTTTTCCAGGTTCCTGTTACATTGTTTTCCATCTTTTGTCTTTCAGTCTGTTAATTTCTTTTTGAGTTAAATGTGTTTCTTGTATTCAACATATTGTTGGATCTTGTTTCTCGATCCATTCTGCTTCTTTTGATTGTTGAATTGAGACCATTAACATTGATGGTTATAACTGATATGTATTGACTTTGTCATGTTATTTTCCTGTTTTTGGTTCCCCTTCTTTCCCTTCTAATTGCTTACTTTGCCTGGTGGATTCGTTCTATTGGGGTTCATGGAGTTGTAGTCCTCTTTATCTCTTTTTAGAATGTCCTTCAGAGCATTTTGAAGTGCTGGTTTGGTGGTCATGAATTTCTTCAGGTGTTCTTTGTTGTGGAATTATCTTATTTCTTCATCAATTTTGAAAGATAGTTTTGTGGGTACATCAATCTGGGTTGGAGATTATTTTCTTTTAGTGCTTGAAATACTTCAAGCTCTCCTTGACTTAAGGATTTTTGTTGAGAAGTCTGCTGTGATTCTGTTGGGCTTTCCTTTATAGGTGATTTGTTTCTTCTAACAGGTTTCAATATTCTTTTCTAGAATTCTGTGTTGAATTTCTGGAATCTGGACTATTACTTGGCTTGGTGTAGAGTTTTTTGATCCTGTTTAAGTGGTGTTTCTATATGCCTCACTTACCTGTATGTCAAATTCTTTTTCCATGCTTGGAAAGTTTTTTGCCATTACTTTTGTGAATAGGTTTTTTATGTCATTTATGCTATCTCCTGCTTTTTCATTGACTCTGGTCAATATTATGTTATTCTTCTTTGCATCATTTAGCAGCTGCTGGCTTGATTTTTCATGGTCCCTTGGTATTTTTTAAGAAATCTTTTCTTTTCATAATCACTAACCATAATCCTGTCCTCTAGATCTGATATTCTGTCCTCATATTGGTTCATTCTGCTATATATACTTTCAGTAGAATTAATCTCCTGGATATCTGTTTGAATCTGTTTCATGGATTCCATTTCTTTCCTGTGTTGGGTATTCATTGTTTCCATTATCTTCCTAAGTTCCTCTATTTTTTTTTTATCTATTTCTACTCTGGATTTACTACCCATGTTCTTTATTAGAGTCATCACATGTGTAATAATCTGAGAAATTATTTCTGATTTGATTTTTCTTCTAGAGCCTCATCCATCTACTTTGTTACTCCTGCTGCTACCACTTCAGGGAGACCAGGTGAGTGGCCTTCAAATTTTTCCACTTCGTTGCCACCTGGGTTTGCGTCTGGCAAGCTGCAGGTCTGGGGTTATATCTTGCTTCTGTGTCTTTTCATATCCTATTTTTAAAAAAATTTAATTCTTGCATCAATGCCTGTAAATTGTTTATGGTAGGTGGCTTTATTGCTAGTATCAAGAGCCTTTAGGAAATGACTACTTCTCAGGGATGTCCTCCAGGTGTAGCTGGCTTTTGGGTTTTGAGTCTGTTGCAAGGTCCTACCTCTTCAATTTATGGGGGATTAGAAGTTGCTGCCTATTTTGCCCAGCCCCTGGTTCATTGGCTCTGCCCTATAGTATTGTTTATGACCCTCAGGCAATCTCAGTCTTGGCATACCAGGAAAAAAAGTTGATTAGAACAGTTATGTCAACTTGGCTAAAGTAGTAAAATCAGTAATAACAATAGTATCAAACACAGCCTAGAAAATAACAAATTGTGTTAGTTATTAATTTGCCACCTTTAACCATATGAACAAGATTTGTAGTTATATAAACAAATGCAAAACAGACCAGAACACCATATATAGTAAATATTCCCTCAATATTGTGATTTTTTTATTCCCAGGGGAGAAAATTTAAAAGGGGTTAGGGGAAAAAAATAGAGAAAGAGAAGAGATTTAATCTCTATCTCATCTTCTCTTTCTCTATTTTTTCCCCTAACCCCACAGCTGGGGTTCAGGGTGAAAGTGCCATTCACCACCTCCCTCTTCTGCATTGAGGCCCCTCTCTTTGCCTCTCCGTGGGCTCCAATTCCTACTTCAGATGTTTGGTGGGTCCCATGGACCCACTTTCCTCCTTCTTTTCTTTCTTACATTTGCTATATTTGAATGTTTGGACTCCAAATCTTGGAGAAGCTGTTTCACTACTCTTCACCACTCTACTATCTCCCTGAAAGTTCACGGGTCTGATTTTTTGAGTTCTTTATATGGTCTACATATTAATCCTATGTCTGAGGAATAACTAGCAAATTTTTTCCCCATTCTGTAGGTTGTCTCTTCACTCTGTTGGTAGTTTCTGGTTTTTTTTTTTTTTTTCTCTTTTTTGTTTTTTTTGAGACAGGGTCTTGCTATGTAGCTCAGACTAGCCATGAACTCACTATCTAGTCCAGGCTGGCCTTGAATGTGTGGCAATCCTCCTGCCTCAGCCTCCCAAGTGTTGGGATTACAGGCATGCCCCACCATGCCCAGCTGTTGGCAGTTTCTTTTGCGGTGCAGAAGCTTTGTAATTTAACAATGTCTCATATGTTGATTCTTAGTATTATTTCTTGCTCGACCCTGGTTCTGCTCAGAAAATCCTTGCCTATGCCTACATTTTCAGGAGTTTTACCTATTCTGTCTTCCATCAGATTGTTTCCATTTTATTACATAGATCTTTGATCCATTTTGATTTTAGTTTAGTACATGTTGGGAGATATGGGTCTAAATTCAGTCTTCTGCCTGTGGATAGTCAGTTTTCCCAGCACCATTTGTTAAAGAGGCTATTTTTCCTTCAGTAGAAGCTTTTGGAGCCCTTATCAAAGGACAGGTAGTTAAGTGTGCCAGGAGTTGTTTTTGCATCCTCTTCTCTGTTCCACTAATTCACAAGTCATACTTTTTTTTGCCAATACACATGCTATTTTTTATCATTGTAATTATCTAGTATCACTTGAAGCCTGGGATTGTGATGCCTCCAGCCTTGCTCTTTTCTAGAGATTACTTTTGGCATTCTAGGTCTCTTCTTGTTTCATATGAATTTCAGATTTGTTTCCTCTAGTTCTATGAAGAATGTTGTTCATAATTTGATTGAGATTGAGTTAAATCTGTACATCCATTTTGGAAGTATGACCCTTTTGATTATATTGGGTTTGCATGTCCAATATATTTCTTCACTTTCTGATATCCTCTTGGATCTCCTTTTCTAGAGTTCTGTAATTGTCATTATAGAGCTCCTTTACTTCCTTGATTAGGTTAACTCCTATGTATTTAACTTTTCTTGATGCTATTGTGATAGATCTTGTTTCCTTAATTTCTTTCTTGGCGAGTTTATTACTGGGGTATAGGAATGCTATTGATTTTGTGCGTTGACTTTGTGTCCTGCTATGTTACTGAATTTGGTTATTATTTATAGGAGTCTTTTGGTGGAATTTTTAGGTCTTCTGTGTAGAGGATTGTGTCATCTTCAAATAATGATAATTTGACCTCTTCCTTTGCTATACATATTCCTTTTATTTCTCTTATCCTATTGCTCTGGCTAATGTTTCCAGAACTACATTGAACGGGAATGGTGATAGCAGATATCCTTCTCTTGTTCCTGATTTTAGTGTGAAAGTTTTCAGCTTCTCTCCGTTTAATATGATATTGGCCATTGGTTTGTCAAACATGGTTTTTATCAGATTGAGATATGTATAGACATGATATTTTAGAGTAAGAATACATATATGAGAAATAGACGAGATGTCAAAGAGTTATAGGGGCAGCAAAGACTAAAGAAGTAAAAGTGTGAAGCTAGATATAAGGATTTGCTATTTTAAAATAAAGGGTCATCTGAAAAGGTTTCTCACAAGCCTTTGAGTGGAGCAAGACCTGTGACTTTCTGTGGGAACAGTTCCTGGCAGGGTGTGTCCACAGACAGTAGGGGCAAAAGTCAGCCTGGCATGTTCCAGGAACAGCAAAAAGCTCAGTAAAAGCAGAGAGAGGAGAGGAGAAGAGCAGTTAGACGGTTGGGTGGGTATAGGTAGCGACATCCCATGGGCCAGTATAAGGATTTTGGTCCTCACTCTGTAATATGGGAAGAAAGTTAGGAGCAGAGCAGAGAAATGATCAGAGTTACAATTTTAATGGATCACTCTGCCTCCTGTGAAGTAAACAAACTGAAGAGGAGGGTGTCAGGAAGCAGGAAATCCAGATGGCAGACTATTGCAATTGTGTGAGTGAGAGATGACAGTGGTTTTGCCACAGAACTGGCATTGGAAGGGTGAGGAGTCATCTCATGCTCATACAACATGAAGGTAGTGTCCACAGTACTGGATGTAGAGTGTGAGAAGAAAGAAATCAGGATGATTCTTTGAATTTTAGACTGGATGGTTTCGAAGACTCCATCCATCCCTTAGGTCCCATTTGCATCTAATATGAAATAGAAATAAGCAACAGGCTGTTGATCTATATTTGAAACATAAACATAGCAAAGACTCATGAGAAATGGAATGGGCACCAGGATTTGTAAGCAAATTTACTCTTCTGGATTACAGGATTTCGCTTGAAGAGCACAAGGAATCATACCCAACTGGGCTCTTGACGATAATTGCTTTTCAGTTGTGTGAATGACTAGACTTCCTTTTTGCGTTGGCTGCTGAAAAGCTTAGCGCTATATTTAGTTAGTTCTCATTACATAACAAATCCTCCCAGTGCTTAGTGTCTTTTTTCTCTTTTTTATTGGTAGATTTGCAGTACATAATGATTACATTCATTGTGGGGACTTGGTAATGTACATAACACATCTTAATTCCCTTCCCTGTCCTGTCCCCTCCATCTCTTGGCCCTCCTCTCTTTCATAAATGTTCTATCTCCCTGTTTCCTATTATCCACCTTTTATTTTATTAATTTATTTATACTTTAGATTTTTTTATATAAGAAAAACCATGCAACATTTTGGCTTGTGTGTCTGATTTATTTCACTTAAACTTCTGGTCCCAAGGTGCATCCATTCTTCTACAAATGAATCAAATTTATCTTCTTTATTGCAGGGTAATACTCCATTGTATATACATACCCCCTTTTCTTTCCTTTAATTTGCCCTTTACCAAAGTTTAGTAGCTTAGTCTCTTAAACAGCAAAACCTTTTTTTGTTGTTGTTTTTGCTTTTTTGGGGTGTGGCTACATCCCTAGAATTTTTATTTTAAGATAGGGTTTCATTAAGTTGCCCAGGTCTACCTCAAACTCATGATCTCCCTGCCTCAGCCTCCTGAGTAGCTAGGATTAAAGGTATGTGCCACCACACCTGGCTAACAGCGAACATTTTAATAACTACTTATTTATTGGGTTGGCAGTTTGTGCTGAGCTCAACCGACTGGGATTTTCTTGCCTGGTTTACCTATGTGGCAACAGTCAGTGGCTCAGCTGGTACTGGCTGTGCCAGTGTTTCCAGCAGCCCAGCTCAGAGCTCATCACAGGGAGGCTGGTATTCCAGGGGGAGCGGGCAGAAGCTGCAGTGTACCTGGAGGTCCCTGCTCAGAAATTACAGTGCCACACTCACTGCAATCTTCTGTTCAAAACAAGTACACAGCAGCCAGTGAAGCTTCTTTTGACAAGAAGAATTACAAAAAATCAGTGACCATTTTTAATCTACCACTTGCAGATTTGTGATTCTAAGAAACATACAGGAATTGATTACACAAATTTTATATTAATATCACTCCTGGCTTCTTTATGTACCCCTTTGTCTGCACTTTATTTAAATTTTCCTCTACTTCTTATTTATGTTATCTTCTTGTTCCTTATTCATATTACAAAAGTATATTTAAAATTGTTATGTACTATACTATATTCCAATTTATGATTAAAATTTTTACCTGATACCTAGAATACTTTCCTCCAAAGAGGAACCTTTTCCTTAGCTTTGTGTGAATTTCTGTAGAACTTCACAGCTTCATACGAGCTCAAAGTTAGTTATCAGATACCTGAGGAAGCTAATGCTCCCCACCTGTTCCTGGTTAGACCTGTGGAGGCCCAGGACATCCTCCATTCTCATCCAACGAAAAGAGGATTATCCAGCACGTCAAGTGACAGACCATCCTAATGGCCTCCGTGTTCACTGTGGGAGCATTTTATGCTAGTTGATCTTTGTGAACTAATGAACTTGTCACTTATCCATTGAACAGACCTGCAAACTCTACAAGCACAGGACTGAGGAAGAAACCCTATCTTTTGCTGTGGTTTGCTTCCTTCTCAAGGAGCTGGAGATTGAAACAGATGTAACTGTAAAAACGGACACTCATGTCCTTACCAGTTGGAAATCAGTCTAGGAGGACCAGGTTTTTCCAAGGGCTTCTTATGTCTAAATACCAAGTCAAATTCAAGGAGAGCTAGTGTGTCGCTAAAGACAAGTTCCCAGTTACTCAGCTGGTTCTGTGGGCACTGCTGGGAAGAGCTCTTCCCAGAACTACCTAGAGAAAATGAATTTTTATTTTAATAACTATCATATTAATATTGGCAGGATTTAGATCACAGTAGAGTAGGTCACGGGATAAGCACCAGAAGGAGTTTTTAGAAAACTGCTTTCTGGCCTCCTGCTGAACAGCACGGCAGACCTTTGCTTGGAGCAGCTATGCAGACATCTGGAGTGATGAGAAGACCTACATAATGGATGTGTAGTAAGTTTGAGAACTAACGGGCAGGAGGTAAATGCCGGTGAACGTAACTTGAGTGTGAAGACACAGTGGATTTATTTTGGGACAGGGGAAGGGTTGAGCAGTGGTCACATGCTCCTGCATAATGACAGCCGTGCCGATATGATTTGATGTAGGTTAGAGTGTGAGAGGACTGAGGATGATTCAGATTTTACAAATAGAAGCAATGGTTTAGAAAGTGCCCATTCTTTCCTTCTAAGATCTCCAGAAGACTAGCAATGGTGCTTACAGGGTAGATAATGTTTAATATATCATTTTTTTTATATGCGGGTACCAGGAGTCAAATTCAGGACCTCACGCTTGCCAGGCAGGCGCTTATGCCCCTGAGCGATATCACTGGCCCTGATATGCCATTTTTAAGTACAAAAATGCTATATTTATTTTATTTTATTTATTTTTTGTGGGTACCGGGGGTCGACCTCAGGACCTCGTGTGCCAGCAGATGCCCATGCCACTGAGCGATATCACCGGCCCTTTTTTCCTATGTGGGTTCCGGAAGTCAAACTCAGGACCTCGCGCTTGCCAGGCAGGCGCATACGCCGCTGAGCCATCTTACCCACCCACTATATTAATTTTAGGAGCCACGTCATAGGAAAAAAAGACGTGAGATAAGTCAAGCTAGTAATTACAGATTTATATGCATGATTTGAATTATGGGTGATCTCAACATTATGAGAAATTTAAAGCATACAGAAAACTTAAAATAACTTTTCACTGAGCACTTATACTTACTACCTAAATTTTATCATTAGAATTTACCCTGCTTGCTTTATCACATACCTATCAATTTATTCATCTCTGTATTCACCCACCAAACCATCTTATATTAATAAAAACCTAATTGAAGGATATAGGATAGTTTGCAGTTACTAAAGAGGATGGAGCCCAGGCTTGGAAAATAATCAGGAAGATAGGGAGGCTAGGAAATAAGGATTCCAGCCCAAATCATGCTACAGAACCACTGAGAGCTATCCAGTCACACCCCCCCGCCCACCTCCCGCATCCTCACCATCAGGAGATTGTGGCTTGTGCAAGGGCACTGGTGCTCTGGGAACCAGTTTTGTAGCTACAGCCAGAATGAGTTTTTCACTGTCTGCCAGATGCAGCTGATCGATTGAGCTTATTGTCTGTGTATGAACATCAGGCCCTTTCAGTAAGGGTGATACTTTTTGTTTCCAGACATATATGATGGGGAAATGCCCAAGCAAGAAAATAATTAAGATGCTGAGCAGTCAACCTCCACTCCTTCAAATGTCCACTTAAAACAATGGACAGGGGCCGGTGAGATGGCTCAGTGGCGTAAGCGCCTGCCTTGCAAGCGCGAGGGCCCGAGTTCGACTCCCGGATCCCACATACGAGAAAGGGGCCGGTGATATCGCTCAGTGGCACGGGTGCCTGCTGGCGCACGAGGTCCTGAGGTCAACCCCCGGTACCCACAAAAAATTAAAAAAAACAAAACAAAAAACAAAACAAAAAAAAAAAACAATGGACAGAAGGCTGCATGAATGAATGGATGGGCAGAAGGGCAGATGGATGAAGAAACTTAGGCTTGAAGAGGCTCTGTTGACTGGTCCAAATTCACATAGCTGGGAGGTAGCAGAGCTCTGTAACTTCCAAGCCCGTGTTTTTTACTGTACCCCACACTGACAGAACCCAGACCCACCGTTTCTGGTTTTCCATCTTCTGTGTTGCCATTGAAGATGTTGCATTTGCTCAGATTTATTACACAATGTGGTGGTTTTAAAACATGCTTAAAGCTTCTACGATAATCTTGTTAGGAGGTGTAGCCTATGTTCCCTCTCTGGATAGAACTTGGTGACAGCCACCATAGAGTGCAGCATGAGTGATACCACATGACTTCCAAGGTTAGGGAAGAACAGGCCTGGGGTCTTTTTAATATTTTGGATGCCTCTCAAAGTAAATTGTACTGTTCAGTACATTTCCTCCTAAACACCTCCACATTTATGCACAGTTTACTTAAATGTAAGATTTATATACAATGAAATGCCTAAATCTTAAGTGTACTTGTACTGAGTTTTGACAAATTTACATTCCAAAACATATATCCAAATTCTAAATGCTGATGCCTGTGAAAGTGACCTTATTTGGAAATAGAGTTTTTGCAAAAGTAATTAAGATGTAAGTTAAGCTGAAGTCGTATTGGAGTAGAGTGGGCTCGTAATCCAACGTGGCTGGCATCCTAATGAGAAGATACCAGAGGCAGACACACGAGGGAAGTGTGCTGTAGGGCCACGGAGTCAGGGGCTGGAGGGCTGTGGCAGTGTGCCGAGGAATGTGAAGTCTCTCTGACAAGCACCAGAGTCAGAAGAGGCAGGCAAACTTCTCTCATATTCCTGCAGGGTTCGGAGGGAGCATGGCCCCTTCAACACCTTGATCTCCATGTAAGACAATAAACTTCTATTATTTTAAGCTTTAGTTTGTGATGCTTTGTTACAACAGCTCTGGGAAAGTAATGGAGCTTCCTTTTTCCATCTTCAAAACATTGTTTGTTTGTTTTTTCATCACAGTATCTCTGTAATATAATTTTAAGTCAGGGATTGTGATGCCCCCTGCCTTGCCTTTGTTGCCCAGAATTGCTTTTGCTATTCTAGGTCTCTTCTGATTCCATACAAATTTTAGGATTGTTTTCTCTAGCTCTGTGAGGTATTCTATTGGTATTTTGATTGGGATTGCATTAAATCTGTAAAACAGTCCATTTTGATTCATTCTGACTATCCAAGTACAGGTGATATCTTTCCATTTTCTGATATGCTTTTTGATCTTTTTTCAGAGTATTGTTCTTTTCAATGTATAGGTCTTTCACTTTGTTTCACTAATTTCTCTCTCAGTGAGTTTGTTATTTGTGCACAGGAAGGGTATTTCTTTTTGATTGTTGACTTTGTATCCTGCTATGCTGCCAAATTTCATTATTAATTCTAGGAGGGAGTTTTTGGGGTCTTCTATGTAGAGTATCATATAATCTGCAAATAATTATAATTTAACTTCTTGATGATTTGCTGCACTCTGTTTGTCAGTATTTTATTGAGGATTTTTGCATCTATATTCATTAAGAAGATGGGCCTGTAGTTCTTTTTGGTTGGATCTTTCTCTGGTTTTGGTATCAAGGTAATGCTTGCTTCTAGGAATGAGTTTGAGAGTACTGCTTCCCTTTTCATTTCATTACAGAGTTTGAGGAGTAGTGGCATTAGATCTACTCTAAAGTTCTTGTAGAATTCAGCAGTGAATCCATCAGACCTTGGATTTTATTTGTTGGTAGTTTTTTTTTTTTTTTTTTGTGGGTACCAGGGGTCGACCTCAGGACCTCGCACGCCAGCAGGCACCCGTGCCGCTGAACGATACCACCGGCCCCTTTTTTCGTATGTGGGTAACGGGAGTTGAACTCGGGCCCTCGCACTTAGCCAGGCAGGCGCTTATGCCGCTGAGCCATCTCACCAGCCCTTGTTGGTAGTTCTTAAATTACTTCTTCCATTTCACTGACTACTATTGGGTTATTTAGAATTTTTATATCTTCTTGATTCAGCTTTGGTAATTCATAAGTATCTAGGAATCTATCCATTTCTTCTGAGTTTTCCTTATTACAGTACAGGTTCTCAAGGTAGGAATTGATGATCTTCTGGATTTTCACAGGATCCATTGTGATTTTGTCCAAACTGCATGGATTTGGGTCTCTTCTTTCCTTTTTTTGATGAGGTTGGCTAATGGGTTGCCAAATTTATTTAATCTTTCAAAGAACCATCTCTTTGATTCATTGATTCTTTGTACTGTTTTCTTAGTCTCAATTGCATTAATTTTTGCTCTGATCTTTGTAATTTCCTTCCTTGTATACACTTTGGGTTTAACTTGCTCTTCTTTTTCTAGATGCTTGAGGCTTAACATTAGGTTTATTTGAGTTCCCTCTGTTCTCCTGATATGGGAATTCACTGCTACAAATTTCCCAACTACGACTATAAGGTCCTGGCAAACAAACAAACAAACAAACAAAAAAACAGACCTGAGGATCAGTGGAACAGAATAGAAGGAGCAATAGCCATGCCACCCTGAATGAGCCTGATCTCATCAGAATAGAAAACATAGAAAGAACTCCAAGCACACTCAGCTACCTTATTATTATTATTTTTTTTGTGGGTACCGGGGGTCGACCTCAGGACCTCGCACGCCAGCAGGCACCCATGTTGCTGAGCGATATCACCAGCCCTTTTTTCGTATGTGGGTACCGGGAGTCGAACTCAGGACCTCGCGCTTGCCAGGCAGGTGCTTATGCCGCTGAGCTATCTCACCGGCCCCAGCTACCTTATTTTTGACAAAGGGACTAAACACCTTTGCTGGAAGAAAGCCTCTTTAATAAATGATGCTGGGAAAACTGCCTTTCTACATGCCAAAAATTGAACCTAGGTCGATATCTTTCACCATTCTCTAAACTAAAATCAAGATGGATCCAAGATCTAAATATAAAAACAGAAATAATCTACTGGAAGATAGATTAGGTAAAACCCTAGAAGACACTGTTGTAGGCAATGACTTTTTGAACAAACCCCAATCACACAGGAAATAGTACAAAGAATCAACAACTGAGATCTCATCATATTAAAAAGACTTTTCACAGCAAAAGAATCCACCACCAAAGTGAAGAGACAACCCATAGAATGGGAAAATATTTTTACCAGCTATCGCATAGACAGTGCACTAATATCTAAAATATATAAAGAACTAAAAAAAAAAAAAAAAAAAAAATATCTCCGCAAATTTAAAGATCCAATCCAAAAATAGGCATCTGAAATGAACAGATACTTCTCAAATGACAAATAGCAAATAAATATATAAAAAATGTTCAACATCACTGGTGATTCAAGAAATGCAAATTAAAACAACACTGAGATTCTATCTCACTGTAGAAAGCATGGCTGCCATCAAGAACAATAAATGCTGGCGAGGCTGGGGGAAAAGGGACCTTTTCCCACTGTTACTAGGTGTGTAAATTGTGTAAATTGGTACAAATAATATGGAAATCGGTATGGAGATTCTTAAAAAAACTACGAGTAGAGGTTCCATTTAACCCAGATATTCCCCTTCTAGCCATCTTCCTGAAAGTTAAAAGCATCATACCATAGTGATATATGCTGTGTTTATAACAGCACAACAGCCAAATCTTGGAAACAGCGTAAATGCTCATCAACGGATGAACAGATAAAGAAAATGTGGTTTTTATATACAATGGAGTACAACTCTGCCATAAAGAAGGATAAACTTGAATCATTTGTAGGTAAACGGATGTACCTTGAGAAATATATATATATTTTTTAATATGTGGGTACCAGGAGTCAAACTCAGGACCTCACCCTTGCCAGGCAGGCGCTTATGCCGCTGAGCTATATCACTGGCCAGAAAACATACTTTTAAGTGAAACAAACCAGACACACATGTTTAAGTATCACACTGTTTCTCTTGTATGAGAAGCATAAGTAATGACCAAGGTGGATGATAGATATTGGGAAGTAGGAAGAAAATATTCAAGTGGGAAAGGGAACAGAGGAGGTGAGAGGAAGAAAGGAAGCAAGGGAAAAGGAAAAAAAAAAGAGAATGGAAGGAAAAAATTTAAACAATGCTTTTGTAAATGGAAAGGGGAAGAGAGGTTGAAATGTACAGAGGGGAATGAGGAAAAAGGAATTAAGACATGTTACATACAGGTACAAATTCCCTCAGATGAATGTGATCAATATGTATGACAAATATGTACTAATAAAAATAAAGTTAAAAAGACAATGGTGGGTTGAGTCCTTCTCACATCGCATTTCTCGGTGCACCCTTCTGTACTCCCATCCTTCTCTAATCACAGCTGGGAAAAGCTGTTTTTAAGGACTCATATGGTCCCACTGGGCCCAATGGGATAACTCAGGATAATATACTCACTTTTAGGTCCTTTAATTTAATCACATCTGCAAAATCCCTTTTGCCATGTAAAATAACATATTCATAAATTCTAAGGTTATGTCGTGGACATATTAGAGAGAGTGGCTGTTAGGCTATCACAATTTACATTTTCCAAATCTTTACAGTAAATATTTCTATCACCTTTACAATCAGAAATTAACATTAAATGCTATTTTAAGAAAGCAAAGATTCACAGATTGAGTTAAAAATGAATAAAAAAATTGTCATCACATAAAACATAATACTTATATGTTCTAACAATGAAACTGATGTTTCTTTGTACTCATTAGTGAACATTAAGTATAACTGCCGTTCTTTAGTTTACTTGGTAATGTATTAAATATTCTGATACACAGTGTATTCGGTCAAGTGTATATATTACAGAATGTTGCTTCATGTGTTTATTTTATAACTTTCCATATTTTGTATGATACTCAACAAATAACTACATTGTAAATAAAGTACAGTTTTGAAGATGTTATCTAAAATGACTTCAATCAATGCTAACTTTGGACTTTTATAAAGGTCACCTTCATAAATCTGTTTTTTATTTTAAAGCAAGTAAATTTACCACATATTTAGTAATTATTCCTGCCGTCTGATACAAAATTGCAAGTCTGAGGTTATCTTTCAAAGAAGCTATTTAATGATCACTCAGAAAAGCAATATTGTGAGTGGTTTCTTTATGAAGATCTAGGATGGATGAAGATAATTAGCTATCTTAATGCTATGCAAATGAGCATTTGTATTTCTGGAAAACTGCATTATAGCATCACTTGAAAAGTGCTGCATCTCAAACAATTGAGGTAACAGTGGGGAGAGCATGTCTGGGAATGTGTTAAATGATTCTAAAAATGCAGGACATACATAGGATACATGCAAGGAATTTAAGTAAAATTGGTTTGTAAAATATGAATGTAGGAAAACAAATATTTTAAATCAGTATCTTATTTTATTTTTTAGTATCTTATTTTAGATATGTAATTTAAAAATAGAAGTGTGAGAAATAGAAAGTAAAATTATTATTTTATACAATTTGTAAATTTTACAGATTCAATTTGGCCCCATATTCACTCTTTCTCTTTTTAATGGTCTCAGCTGGGACAAACAGAGCTTCCCTCAGGCTTGGGGTTCCTCGCATTAAGCATATGGTTGTGGTGGGAGGTATGCTTTTTGAGGGTTCATAAGGTGGCAGCTGTTGGATGGAGTCAGGACCACTGAGCAGGAAACACAACTCCTCATCCTGGCTCTCTGGCCCCAGTGTGATTTCCATTTCCTGTTTTAAAGAGTGAGTGGGAAATTGGATTCTTTACAGCTTCTGTGGCCCCACAGATAGATTATACAGAAATATTGCTATTAGAGGACCCTGGAGGGCACCCACATGTTACTGACTAACCCTTCATCAGCTCTGGAAAGAGACTTGAAGGAAGTGAGGGCAGTGGATATTTGTTGTTTATGGAGAAGATCTGTGCAATAAAACAGAATTGCTTTTATTATCAACAGCAAAAAGGAACTTACATAAACTTTTGGTTGATATCTTTCCTCTCCGTTTCTGCTGTAAAATAAATATGAGGACAGTGTTAGACACATAAGGTAGATAAAAATAAATTTAAAACAGACACTGAAAGCATATTTTCCTGTAAGGTGAAAACCATTTGTGTGTAGTATGGCCAAGAAACTAGGAGAATTAAACTACCAGGTCGCCAGAGAAATAGTTAACTGACAAAACTGGCATTTGAAGGAGCTGGCTCTTTAAGATGTAAATTGGTTTTGTTAGGTCAGATGTGTTTATTCTTTCAAAGATGTCTTGTGTCATTATTTATTCTAGACAAAGCTTCCCATGCATGCACTCAATCAGCCCAGGGAAGCGTTTAGCAAAATTTTGTAGGAAACACGAAGTATGATAGCATGAGAAGAAACCTCATTAACGTGGCTGCATAGGTTACAGCATCTGACATATCTCTCTCCCAGTTAGCTGGGGTGTTCGGGGCTCATGAATGATTCTTCTCTGCAGCTGTCCTAGCTCCAAATGCAAACAACTAGCTCCTAGGCAGAGCCAACTCCACCTTTCCTCCAGATGTGGTCCAGAAACAAAGAGGCCTGGCTGAGGTTTACCTCGGCTGGGACTGAGCCCAGCACAGCTCTGCCCGACTCTATCCTGCCAAACTAGGGACTGGGAGGATGCAAGAAATAATGAATAGAAGTGGTGAAACTCTTGTGAACTGCAGACCTATCCTGGCTTAGTTATTTGTGGTAACAGAAGGCACAGGAAATGGATGAGATTGGGGAAAGCTCAGGGTTTGTTCTCGACATCATGAAAGCAGCTGTTGGTCTACTGCATGCCCATATATGGTAGGCTCCGAGGCTGGAGCACGGCAACCCCCTTAACCGTCCCAACAATCCTGGAGCAGGGCAAATATTGGCTGGAAGTCTTTGGATGTAAGCAACAACTCATTCTGACAATAAAAGCAATTGATTGGAAGAATATGAGGTAGCTCAGAAAGTTTGGGAAAACTAAAGACAGCATGGGTCAGGCCCTGAGATCTAGATTGCAGGAAGTGACTCAGTTTGCTTGGGGTGCTGGGTGGACGAAAAAAAAGACTGTTATCTGTCCTTGTATTGTTCTACTCAAAATTCAAATTTCAAGAAGACAGAACCCACCTCAGGTGAACAGAAGCCTGTGAAATCCTAATACGACTTTACGTAGTGGTGGTTAGTAGTTATCCAGAGAAAAACTGCTATGTTATAAAAAGAACTGAGAAAATGATACTGGGGGTAAAAAACAAAACAATCAAAAAGATGTGCCCTAAATTGAGACTT
The DNA here is from genome assembly GCA_028451465.1 of Erethizon dorsatum. Lineage (NCBI taxonomy): Eukaryota > Metazoa > Chordata > Mammalia > Rodentia > Erethizontidae > Erethizon > Erethizon dorsatum. The sequence continues at coordinate 79,187,765 of CM051838.1, read as the reverse complement.
AGAAAGCTGAACACAACTTGCATAATATCACACAGCATATCAGTAGAGGTGGCCAGGATTCCAACCTATTTTTTTCCCCCCTCTCAAAAGCTATCCTTTCCTACCCTGCCACATTACCTCTTTGGTCAGATTATGGACAAGGATCACACGCATTGTTTGTTTTTTTTTTTTTCTCTGTCATTGTTTGCAACACAAGTGAAAAAGGAAGATGGGAGTAGGTATGGATGGGGAAGGAGAAGATTTGATTTACTAGCAAACAATTCCATGACTCTCATTTAGGCATTCTTTGCCCCTCATCTTCTGACTTCATTCGTACTTCTCCACTTTCTCTCTGTCTAAGATGCTCTGACAGCCCTGCCCTTTCCAATTCCACATGGAGGAACTTCTCAGAGCTTAGTCCAAGGTCCTTTTCATCATGAACTCCAACCTACAGCAATGTTCCCTCATTAGCTATGGACTAGAGATAAAGTCCCAATGTCTCGGTATATAAGCCCCTTCAGGGCTCCTCATACCTGGGCCCAGACCTACCTAATAATGTTGTCTTTTTTAAAAAGTTACTATTCATGAGTATGTTTTATTTTTAAAAATTAAAAAAATTAATTGACATAATAATTGTACATATTTATGAAGTACATGTATACCATGTACAATGATCAATTTTGAACAAGCACACCAACTCGAACACTAATTATTTGTGGTGAGATGTAACCTTATCTTTGTTCTTCATGGCACTATTATTCAAGTAGCCTTGGCTTATCTCTTCTTTGCATTCCAATATGCCATCACATTATGATTTCTAACCTTTACTCATGCTGTTGTTTTTCAGCAAATTTCTTTCTATTAGTCAAACTCTGCTTCTTTCTCTAAGGTCCAGCTCAGTTTCCATTTCAGGAAGGCCATGTCTAGTAGCTCTGCACTTTACTGACCACTTCCTTCTCCAAGAGCCTGGACCATTTGTCTGAGTTAATTACCTTCTGTGGCCCTTAAGTACACAAGATCGTTTAACCTTTTGCGGTTCTCTTGTTTCTCCATATTATTTGTAAACTTTTAGAGGGAAAATTCTTTTTAGGTTTGGTTAATAGATACCAACTAAGAGTCATTTAATCAACTTGTTTAAAAAATAGGAACTGTGTGATGTCTATCTTGGAGGAGAGATTATTGTCCCTCTTTCTCTACCTACAATCACAGCAGTGGTAACCTCAGCGCAGGTTTGGTCCATGGGTACCTCATGGCACAAATCAAAACTGCAGTCATTTGGCCCCAACTGCCTTTTCAATCTGTTCTCATCCTAGCTGAGACATACAGTGATCCTAGAAAGGTGCAGGCAAGGAACAAACATCAAGATAGCTCTCCTAAAAGAAGGGAAGATACAAAACCAATACCCCCATGCCAAAAGTAGAAGAGGCCCAAACTAAGACTTAGAAAGCTGAACATAACTTGACTATTATTACATAGCACATGAAGAGAAAAGTCCAGAGAAATGATTCCCAAAACGATGTTCAGAGGGTCTCCAGTAAAATTCTCACCATGAAACCACCCATTCCTTGGATGAGGTCTAACTTCCTGTGGTATCCACGAGACTTGAGTTAGAATCTTCTTCCTCCCTCCCTCCATTCATTCATTCATTCAACATTTTCAGGTTCTGGCTCCGCGAAGTGTACTGGAGTGCCTAAGACACACGTTTATTGCAGGTTGGGCCCCAGGTGCTAGTACCTGGCCACAGGTCTTAGGACCTTTACTCGGGCCTGACGATCACTCACGGACAGGCCTGAGACTCTAAACGTGCCTGTACAGTTTTCCTCAGTGCAGGGAAGGCAGGGTCAGGTACAGCAGAAGGCAGGAGGAAGCCTGGGGTGGAAAACCAGACTGCTCTGCTGGCCAAGAGGCTGCTTTTCTGACTCTGTTGCTAGAACCGGCTGTTTACACCTGAAGCCATAGTCATACGGGGAAGGCTGACACTGTTAACTTTCCCTAAAGTTTGCTCTGAAAATCACGTAAAGCGTTCTCCTGTTTTCCTTTGGAAAATGTCTACGCTACATCCTGATATTTAATCTGCAGCTCTAGCGGGGGTGTCTAATGATAGCTGTAGGTTGTTGGCTATTTCGAAAGAAAGCCAATTTAATCTAGTAATCTCTTTTTTAGGCTCACGGGAAAAGGAAAAAAAGATAATTAAGCAACACAGGCAACTAGTGTACTTAACTTAAGCATTCTTAGTAAAACAAATGTGTATGTGATTTTAAAGTCTTGAAGGTCTGGTTTAAATAAAATGTTTAACCCTTTAAAAACCAGGACCTCGGTATGTATTCAAAGAAGTACAGGGCTTGGGTGGGGCCGTCTCTGTAGCAGCCAATATCTTGACATTTCAGCGCATACACAAATCTCTGGTTTATGAGAGGTTGGGAGCAGTTACATGGAGGGTGGGGTAGACAAAACAAAAAACAGTGCTTAAATTGTACTTGGAAAACATTTTTGGATTCAGGAGGAGCCAAAACCATGGGAACTGGCCTATATCCTTAGGGCCTAAAAGAGAGCCAAATAGGCCTGCCTTGTAGTGGAAGTATGAACAGCCCTAGACTACAGCCAGGCAAACCAGGCTCTGGTCTCACTTGCTTAGAACAACACTGCACTGAGCTGTGTTACAAATGTGGGCCTCAGTTTCCCTACCTACAAATATGAGTGTTTCTACAGGCCTTTCTAGCTCTGACTTCCCATTACATCCAGTCATCGTAGTGGGGACTACTGGATGTCCCCGTTCTCCGTCTTGTTCAGCTTCTGGGGGCTCTGTACACGTAAAGGTCCTGGCTGGGTTGGTGGCTTGGCCTTCCAGGGCTGTTGCCCCACAATTCCAGTGAGCAACAGTGTGGCAATGGTAAATACTGGTGATGATATCAGGATTTCTCAAGGCCCTCTTAGAGGTGCAGACCACTCAGGAGACTTGCACTGGATGCTGTTTACCTGGATGTGGTCCTGAATTCAGTGGGCAGGCAGTAGTTTTTGAGCCATGTCTGGAAGGAGCCCAAGTAAGGATGTGGGCTCATCTTCCTAGAGGTGGCTACAGTACCAGTGGGAGAAGAGGAAAAGCTGCTGACCCCGAGGGCTTAGTGTCCCTCCAGCCACACTGCAAGGAAAGGTCATCCTAGGACAGAAACCGAGGCTCTGCAATTGTGTAACCTGTCCAAGGTGACAGAATTGAAGTTCAAGTCTGCCTGATTCAAAAGTCTGCTTCTTTCATGACAAGGCCATACTGCTTCGGAGGTTGAATTGATGAACATGACATTGTATTTTAGGTCCACACTGCTCTGTACCCAGAAAGGATTTCCAAGGACAATTAGGATCAGAAATGGATACTTCTTATTAAGCAAGGAAACCATGGATTTGTGTCGACTGGAGAAAGCAAGCACTCTTTAAAACAAAATCGGCACTTCCACTGCAGGGTGGGCTAAGATGCAAATGTGCTAGACACCCTTGCCGTCTGTAGGCAGGCCATGTATTTCCATCTTCCCTCTGTCTCTTTCGATATAAAGGTTCTTGAAGTTTTCTTTTACTTTTTTAAAAAATATTGTGCTATATTCTAATTTTTCCCAGTGGATGTGTCTTTAAATAGCTTCCAGTGATCCTATGAGGATCCCAAAGATGTATGATTAAGACTCATTCCAATGACTGGAGCATGAAAGAAAGCGGTTGAGTAAATTGGATAATTCTATTGTCTTCTGAAGAGGGGACAGACTTCAGATTTTGAGCCTATACTTGAGAAGCATGAATACTTTTGAACTGTTACGTTCTTGAACCATATGAAACTGCCATTTTACAGGTCAACTATAGTCAAATATTGAGTTTCACATGTTTCAATTTAGTATGTGCACTAGCTCGTACTCTAAAGTTTTGAAGGACTCAAACCGAGGCTCTGCAATTTTCAGTCATATTCTTCACCCTCAATCACAAGCACATATTCTGTGAAACAAGACAGCAATTAGTGCAAAATAAAAACCTTACTTAGAAAGGAAAGATTAGGAATGATCCTGTTTGCTATTCCCAGATAATGAAAAAGGGAAGATGTTTGAATTTAGTGTAGCTGTTATATATTACCCTAAATTATTTTCAGTATTCATATGCAAACATGATCAACTTTCATCTCCTACAAGCAAGCAGCAAAAAGAGACGGTATTAAACAGGATGAAAATTTTAAAAGCTCGAAATCTAAATGGAAGACCATGATTACTACTACACGTAGTCACTTGGATTTGATTTATATGTCTGGGCTTACACTACACTTTACTCTTTTGCAGGTTTTCTATAACTTAGCCAAGGTAATTTGTGAGACAAACATGAAGTTAATGGGAATGACAACACAGTATAGAAGATGTCGTTAGCAGGTAGTTATCAGAGAGACATAAATCATGGTTGTCAGTGCTCACAATGAGAGAGCTGCAATTCAGCTACCACAGAGCCCTACTGGAAAGTCCTCTTTTTCTCCCCGTCTCCTCTTTCTGCCCCCTCCACTGGCCACTTACCGTGTGATACAGTATTTATTTTTAAATGTCAATAGCAATGCATTCACAATGCATTGGACATAATTTAAACTATAAATATTTAAACTCAAAACATTTTAATGTCAACTGTAAAATGTAAAGTTCAGGTAATCTCCGAACTTACAAAATTCCTTTAGGGGTCCCCAAACAAACAATTCCAAAAGAATGAACATTTCTATAGACAAACAGAACAAATGGACACGCCAACACCTCTATGGTGTTCCAGAGACCCTGAACTGAAATGGTTCGGTCCCCGTGCTCTTCCCAGTGGAACTAGAAGTGCCAGAGATCACCTCAGACCATTTGTTGTTTGAAAATTTTTAAAATTTATAAACATCAGCACAAGTGAGTTGAACAATATGGGTTTTTGACATTTTCATACATACATATCCCATGCTTTGATCTACTCACCTTCCCTATTAACCTCTTTTGCCCACAACCATCCCCTTCCTCTTCCTAATAGTCCTCCTTCTACTTTCATGCATTTACTTTTGATTCTACATATGAGAACACATGTGATACTTACCTGAGTCCAGTTTATTTTGCTTTAACATGATGATCATCATGCACAAATGACATGATTTCATTCTTCTTTATGGCCAAGTAGTACTCCACTGTGTATATATGTCACATTCTCTTTATCTATTCATCTACCGATCTATTGAGTACCTATGTCAACTCCCTACCTTGACAACTGGGGCCATGATACACAGGGCTGTGTAGGAATCTGCAGAAAGCTTCTTGAAGTGGTCACTTCCTTCTAGCACAATCTAATAGTCCAATAGCTTTTTATCTTCTAGTGGCACTGATCCCCAAACTTCCTCATGAGAAATTTAAAGCTAACTTCTAAAGGGCGGTGTTGTTCAGTATTCAAAGCTGTAATCAAGTTTGGTTCCAGGTAATTTCATATTGCAATACTTGTGCTGTACCAATAATAGATGCCAGATGAAACTGAATATGCATGCTAAATTTTAAAGGATACCCCGAAGCAAATACTTTTCTTATTCCATGTAACTAATTTCTGATTGGCAAAGAATGGCATTAAGATCAGTCATAATATTTCGTTTTCTTATTCCTTGGATGAACACGTTAAGCACACCAATTCTTAAACTATATATCGCATTAACCTGTAAGACCTGGAAACATTTTTGTGTTCATTTTCAGCAATGTATCAAAAGAGAGTACATGTTAAATAACTTGTTAATCTCTACCACTTCTCCACTGAGCAAAGCCTATAGCATTGCAATAGGTAAGTTTCGATTAGTTTTGGTAAAGAGGCCATTTGGCCAGGGGTGTCTTTTGCTTAAAAATTCGGTATCAGGAATATTTCTACCTTAAAGAAAGACGACTCTCTAAAAGGATGCTTCACTTCTTCATAGATGCTTCAGGGTACTTAACAGGACTGCACTCAAAGTCTACCTGTGGAAGAAGTGAAGAAACTCTGAGGTCACTAGGAAGATGGGTCCAAGGAGGCTTAGGCTCGGTGTAGAAGTGAGTAACTTCATTGTGTTGATCGTGTCCTTTTACTTGAAACTTGTAATTGCAGTTATCAGTTGAACACTCCTGTTTACTTTTACACATTCAACAACATTACTTTCCTGATAATATGCTTGGCGGTCTCTCTGTCCCTTTAATGCAGGTCCCTCTAAACAAAGCCACCTTGCTCGCCCATGAATGCAACAAGGGTTGTCATCCCAGAAAGCTCTGAGCCAGAAAACTACCCCAAAATAAGCTTTATTGCAAGAAAAGTGTCATATTTCATACACAGACCTACAAAAACAAAACCAAAAACTGTAAGTTTTTCCTCACAAACACTTGGTTACAAATGTACAGTTTTTCTCTTTTAGTTATTAAGAAACAAACAAAAAGAGTCAAAAAACCCAAAACATGGGATATAACTGGTTACTAATCTTTGGTGTGAGAGGAACAACTGGGAATCTGGGTGTTCTTTGGCCATTTCACAGATGAGGTTTGGTCACCGGTCGAAGGACAGGTTCTTGGGTAAAGAACACAGAGACATACTTTTATTAGCACCTCCTGGTACAATATCTTTTTAAATGACTAAAGCAAACTAAACATCAATTCATTGTACAAACATCTTTCATACACAAAAAGCTATGATAAAATGAGGCATATGGTATATAACTACAGTATTAATGAAAATTCTAAAAAAAATGGATTTAAAAAAAACAACAACATATACTCCTTGGCTGCACTGCATGATTTGTTTGCACATATGGCAATCCTGAAATAGCTTGAACATAATAAATGCACCATTACTCTAAGACAGCACCAAACGCTACGGAACGCCAGGTGTTCCTGTTCAAAGGAACGGCGTTTCTTCAGCTGCCTACGGCACAACAAGTGCACTGCGCACCCTGGGTAGGAATGAGGTGTTGTGGGTAGCATGTGTGGTTCCTTGAGGTCATGAGAAGGAAATACAGTACAGTCTGGCCTGCAATGCTAGCGGTCTCACAAGCAGTCAAGGTATTTTGCTACAGTGTTTGTGCTTCATCTTCCGTTGCCTGGTGTAGTTGGTGATGTGAGATATTGTCACGATGAGCTGCTCTGGCTTTGATCTCATTTACACAGGATCTAACAGCATCCATGTCTTTTAAATTATTGATTACACTGCCCATTCAGCTCTCTGAGGCTTTCTTTAAAATAATCAGGTGTGTACCAGTTGGATGACTGGCAGAAAACCAAAGGAAACATCTCTTGAATCTACTGAAATTTTTAAAAAGCACCTCTAAAAGAAATAGCTCAAATTTATAAATCTAAAGAAAAACAAGTGAGTTTCCCTTTTTGTTTACATAGTTTGTTCATTTCTCCATATATTACTGCATTAAAAATAAATAAACATCTATATTTTTTTAATTAGCAACTATAGCAAAATACCCAAAGTGTTACAGACTGCTAACAGGAAAAAAAGCTCACATTATTTTTGTGCATTTAGTGCCATATGCTGATCTCTTGAACATTTAGGTTTCTTTTTTAATACATTTTAAAATGAAGTTATATAAAAAATACAGTAACCACGGCTGCCTTTGTACTCAAATCTTTGGCCATACCAGAGTCTACATTATCCCCTCCCTGTGAGGCTCAATGCTCCGAAGTCTGAGACAGGGAGGACAGAAACACATGTCATTTACTTTCCCTCTTTAAAATTAGTCATTGACTTTTCAAATGCTTCTGAAGGCTGGCTGTGCTGGGATTTGAGCCTGGAACCAAGTCTGTGGAAGGTTAATAGAGCTGAATCTGCAGCCGCATTCTGAGAGCCTCGCCGAGTTCTCCTACGAGGTAGTCATCCTCATTGCTCTCTTCCAGTTTCCTAAGCTCCTTCTTCCTGTACAGAGGGAAGCTGGTGATTTCCAGTGTGTACGTGCCGGGCACGGGCTTCCTCTTGGCCGTGTGCAGGTAGCTGAGCCCGTTCATCTGGTGGATGCGGAAGATGCCGTCATCATTTCCTTGGGAGATGATGTAGCGAATGTGGTTGTTAAGGGGCTCGATGGCGGGCATGAGCTCCAGGATGTGCTCCTTAGAGCCAAGGCCGGAGAGGTTGAACTTCATGTTGACTGGGCTGTCCATGTCGACACTCTCCAGGCTGATCTGTTCAACCTAGGGAAAGAGCGGGAAGCCATTTGGAATGAGTTTCCACAGCACGAGTAGAGGATTCCACAGGGGCGGCTGCTGGGCTGCAGCCACAATGATAGGTTGCGGCCTCCCACTTCCCCTTTCTGCACCAGCAGAGGCTGTGAAAGAGGCTATTGTACGTTCCTGACAGCCCAGGAGAGGTCTTTTCCATAGAAGAGGCCCTGTAAATCTTTATGACTTTGCACTCAGCCTTGACAAGCTCATTAAAGTTATAAGACTGAGACTCCAAAAAGCATTCACATTTCAAGTTTTTTCATGAGTTTATGGAATAGCATGTTTATTAATATTTTTAAAAGACAATTTAGGAAATGAATGTAATTTTGTTTTTCCTGGAGTTAAAATGAGAGGTGCTGCTGTAGTCCAATAGCAGGACCAGCACCCAGAGGAATCTCCATGCTCAAGGCTCAGCTCTGGTTGTGAGGCCCTTGGACGAAGAGTTTAGTGTGAGCCAATGGTGCTACGGCAGAGTGAGGGGTCTGCAGAACCCTCAGGGCTGCAGCCTGAGTCAGCTTTGATAAAAGCCAGTGGGGCAGGACCTACATAATTCAGTCTGACCTAGACAGCAGGATGGGAAGTGCAAGAATGACGCTTAAGACAGGCAAAAACCCAAGTGTTTTGACTGGGGACCTGTTCAGTAGGGACGTGGCTACAGTGGCTCAGTAGCACCCATCGGTGTTCAGGCAGAATTATATTCGAAGACCACGATGGGAAGGTTATATAAGCAGAATATCTGGATTTGTAGTTTTGGTGACTTGATGAATAATTCAACTGTCATACTCAAACATCCGTTTGAAACTTTAGCTTACTTAAATTAAATGGAACATTGGTTTATTTAAATAGAATCACAGACCTTTTGGCTAAAGAAGATAAATTTCTGAGCCCAAGAACATTGAAATAAGTTGCCAATCCATGCAGCCAGTTAGTTGTTGACTAGGTTCTGTGGTGGGATAATTTTTCGATAACATTAATTGAAGAGTGGTGAGTGAAGATTCACGCTGTCGCTTGTCTTTAGGGAAACCATCAACATCTCTAGATACAGGATATTAATCACTGACACGGATTGAATACATGTGACATACATGCCAGGCACCATTCCAGGCATCTCCCATGTTCAGACTCAACCTTTCTACAAAACTTCAAAGGTGAAGTCTTTTTATTCTCAGTGTACAGGTAAAGCAACTGAAGTTGAGAGAGGTAACATACTCTACAGAACACAGGTGTCACTGAAAAGGGCCAAGGATATCTTTAAAACCAGGCAGCCTGTAGCCCACCCTCCTGGCTATACTGCTGAAAGGCTGCTCATGGACAGGAAACAGTGGCAACAGGAAGCTCGCTTATTTGAAGATAACATTTTTTTAAAGGCAGGAATATCTTATAAATAACAGAATATGAGACCTAGTTAGCTGACTAAAAATTAAAGTTGGCCTGCACTGTTACCTACGTATAAAACAGACTGGAAAAAAATCCCAAGTAATTTCATTTGTGTGAATCACTTCAAAATACTTGTTTCCTAAACAGACACTTTCTACTTTTTGACATACACAAACCAAAGAAAATGATCTGACACTGAATCTTCAAGTCTTTCCCCAGACCTCTGGGCTTTGGGCTATCAATTCAACTAGGTTTAATTTACTTCTCTTGACCACGCCAGTACATTAATTAGTTTATCCATGAAATTGCCAGATAGGTTTAACTACTCTGAGGTTGAAAGTGCACGAACTGTACTGCATGCAGGATTCCACGTCGATCTGTTTTGTGGTGGAGTGGAGTGAGGTCTACTCACAGCGGCGGGCTCCGGGCTGTGGACGCTCCTCTTCTGCCTGCTGTCTGTCTTGGAGTAGCCGTTGATTTTGCACTCATAACACGCTTCTGGGGACAAAGCATTCTCCTCGTCCACCTCCGTGTCCAGTGACAGGTACTGCCCTTTGCTGAATCCCATTCCTGAGACACAGTGGCTGTTTACAAGAAGCAGAGCAGTTCAGACATTATCGTTAGCTTGGATGATAGTTCCCCAGTGGCGGAGCAAAGACTTTCCAGACGTGAGGAACCAACAAAACAAATTCTACGCTCACATCCATAAAAACCTAATTGTTGTCACAGGTCTTTTCTTCAACACTCAATCATGATTATTTTGCTTTGTTTTGAAACAGCAAAATTCTTCCCAGGGTGGGCCTCAGGCTTCCTCAGTGTTCAGTCCTACTTAGACTAAGCGCTCGGGGCTGGTTTACGCAAGCAGGTAAAAGCAGGTGTGGATTTTCAGAGAATGCCAGGAGAAGTCCCTTGAGCCTGAAGCCTGTGTTTGCTGCTGTAAGGGAAATTCCATGCAAGAATAGTAATTCAGAGTTCAGAATTGACTCTGAACTGACTTTTTTTAAGAACTATTCTATACTACTGTCGGACAGACTGGCCCATGTTCCTCAGCATGCGCCTCCCCCATGGCTCCTACTGAGGAAGAGGACCCCGACTCCTACATGCCCAGCCTCTGTGTTCCCGACCTCTCTGTGCTGATGGACAGCTGCAGGGGCCAGCGGTCAGTCACAGCTAAGGAGACTTGAGAAAGCGCAGGTGGCCGAAGGGGAGGCAGCCTTGTGGAGACGGGCCATCCCGAGCACTGCCATGCAAACTGGAAACCATCTTTGCTCAGTGCCATATAAAAGCCAGAGGAGCAAAGAAAGAGACAGAGTATGTACAGGAATCTGGGTAAGGGCGCCATTTCCTCCTTGACCTCTCAGCCCACGTGTCTGTGGAAGTTCTACTTGTGAGCTGCAGTTTTGCACTTGATCATAGCCAAAAGGCCAAGAAGTGAATGCGCTGCACTTCTAAACGTCCACCTATTTCCAGCCTTGGAGCTGACTGAATCAATTCAGGCCACTGTGAGGGGTAAAGGGATATAGAGAATTTGTACTTAAGTTCAAGACTTTGTCTCACCACAGAGGCGGAGATCCTATACCACGGATCCAGTCTGTGAGCCTCGCAGGTGCTTATTCCAGCACCCTAAGAGCTCCGTTCCACACTTCCACCTCTCGGGCCCTCTGCAGCAGTGGGAGGTGGCACTCACTGAGGGCAGGAAGGCCGCGCCGGCCCTGCTGGACCACACGCTGCTGATGGGAGAGGGGACGGTGGGTCACCTTACCCCTGTCCCACTCTGTAGTAGCCAGGTGGACATCCGCAAAGGTATCCCCCTTCTGTGTTGGAGCAGCCGTAATTGCACGGGTTCTTAGAGGATGAGCACTCGTTCACGTCATGGCAGGCACTGGAGAACTGGTCAAAGGAGAACCCCGAGGGGCAGGCACACTTGTAGCTCCCCAGGGTGTTGTAGCAGGAGGCAGAGCCGCAGGCGCCTGGGTTAGAGCATTCGTTCTCATCTATTACAACAAGGCAAGAAGCTGTTACACAGGGAAGGGGCGATAATGTGAAGAAAAGACAGACTCTCAAAGTGCCTATGATTTTCTGAGGGAGACAACTTTAGAACCTTATTAAAGTTCTTTCTATTGTAATGGATGATTTGCAAATTATATGAAATAAAAAACCTCCATAAATCAATGCCTTTAAGAAAACACCTTGCTTTGCCTTTTGTTGTGCTATGTTAGTGAATATGAAGGTAAATAGATATAGGCAAGTTGCCTAATGAATAATTTTATTCTTTTAACAGAAAGTTATTTCAAAAGTCTGTATCTTAGGCAAATCTATGGAGAGGAGATTAACAATTGCTGGGGGTGGGGGAGGAAGAAATGAGAATGACTGCTTTAGACACGGGGTTCCTCTTTTGGGGTAATGATAATGCTCTGGAACTAGCAGTGATAATGGCTGCACATCCTTCCGAGTACATACGGAAAACCACTGAACTGTACGCTCCGCAAGTGTAAACTTAATGGTATGCGTATTGTATCTCAATTTTTAAAAAGCCTGTCTATCTGTAGATATATCCATCTCCCTAGCAATTCCCCAAACCTTCATTATGTATGGGGGAAAAGTATATAGAAAATTAAAGCCTCAAATGAAAGTAGTGGAAACAAACACTATTTAGATTTATGGAACTAACAACCTAGGACAGCGTTATCTGCTTGAGCACCTACTGGTGCAGCCTGTGCCTTCTGAGATCGGTTTGCAACCCATCACCAGCTGACCCATAGCTTTTGCTAGTTGAACAATTAACATTGTGCTATAAAAGCCTCCAGAAGGATAATTATAGGTTATATTCGCAGTTGCTGTTATCAAAAATCCAAAGCCTGACTGTACTTTTAGCCTTGGAGAGCGTAATTTTGCTCCTGTCTGGTTGATATATAGCATGTGGTTTGGATTCCTTTGGGCTTGATTATAATCCAAATTTCACCCTGGGCACAAACCACATCTGTTCCATGGAATTCTTTCAATTCTTGTGAGTACACAGGGAACACAGAATGTCTGTTTACCTAATGTATGACAAGTATGAACTGCAGCCCCCAGGGGAAGCAGGCCCATCTGCAAGCAGGTGTGCTCAGGGAGCACAGCGGACAGTCGGGAAGAGCTCGTCGCAGTAGCTCACTGAGATTATGGAAGCTGCAGCCGGGGCTTTGGGGGAAGGCTGCTCAGGCAGGAAGTGAAACTTTGTTAAGCACAAGACGGAGGTTATGGGAGGGGACATGTTATTAGGTACATTTTTATATCATGTGTACAGTTTCAGAATTAAATGAGACCACTATAGAACCCTTAGTCACTGAATAAAAAAGATGCTCAATTACCTAATATGTGAAAATTCTTAGCTTTTATTATATGGGGAATGTATGTAAGTTCACAATAATTTGGCTACATGGACTATAAATATAACTGTTATTTTAATTTCTACATAACAAGACTTGGAATTCTGCCACAAAGGCTCATCTGCTTTTATAACTACATCTGGCATTTGTATGCAGCATTTCTCTCCTCACAGGGAATCTAAATGAGATTATAATTTAATGACATGATCCCATCATGAAAATATTCAGAGTTTGTGTTAGGTAGAAAAATTGCCAGGCAAAATCAATTAATTGAATAAACTGCATTTAAACCTACCACTTACGAGAACATTTTTATATATATTAATATTTTTGGAGGCATCATGGATATTCTTTATATTTATATGCTATAAATGCATGTAACATGATAAAATTTCATACACATAAATACACAGGCTCTTGTTTGAGACAAGCTTTTGACTGACTCAAGCCTTGCTAAGCTATGCATGAAGTATCTTTTTTTTTTTTGAGACAGGGTCTTGCTGTGCAGTTCAGGCTGGCCTTGAGCTCGCAGTGTCCTCCTGCCTCTGCCTCCCGAGTATTGGGATTACAGGCGAGTACACGGTGCCTGGCTGCATGAATTATCTTGGAAAGGCTATAGAAGAAACTGGATGTTCCAAGCACCAAATATCAAAAGTTTTGTATAGTAAGATATCATTTTCTTCATACGTCAATATTAATTCAAATGTTAATTCTGAACTATTGTAATAGTTGTAAATAGTTGAGAATGTTACCTCCATCTGTACAATGCATCTATTAGAATGTTAGAAGTTCTCTCTGGTAACCGGATGGGAACTGTTTAAACTGTTAGTTTGAATCGATAGCTTTTTTTGATGTTAACACTTCTGGGAACTTACCTTTCTTGAATTGGTGGTAGTATTAATAATGCTATAGGTGTGGAATTTTCTTTATGACAAATATCTAGTGCACCAGCTGACAGTTCCGCTCATTTACCAGGAGACTTGGGTAAACCCTATTCTCCCATGAATCATATGAATGACTGGAGATGTTCATACCAGTAGTCACAAATAAAAATGACTGCGGCCTTTTGATTTGTATTTTGTCATAATTCTTGTTTCTTGTTGCTAACTTGTTGCTTTTACTGATGTTGCTGTTATTTCCCTCTATTTTTGCCATATATTTGAGTTAAAACTCCAACTGTTAAAAAAAACCCAAAAAAAGAAACAAAAAAAAACAAACTCCAACTGTGATATGTGGATTTCAGGTGAAAAAGGTAGCGATTTTATTAGAGATCAGCTGGATTTCTCAACCCTGCAGAGAAGAATCTGAAATAAATCCTGTTGTGTCTGCCCAGGGCCCTGCTGCTGAGATAGCCATTTCATACAGGCAAGCTCACAGACCGACACTTGCAAGTGGGGGTACCTGCTCGTTTGCTTTTAGCTTTGCACTCAGCTTTGAGACCCCATTCCTTGGACCACAGGCTCTCTTCTGAATGGGAGGCACAGAGGCTTCTGGCTGGATGCCAGCACGGGCTACTTCGCGCATGCCTGCCTTGTAGAAGGGTCCACCCCAAGGATCTCATAAAGGGAACCTGGGAAATCCCACACTGACTTGATTTTCAGTCAGCCCATTTCAAACAGTACCTCCGCAGCTACTACACTAGCAGCTATTACTGCACTAGACATCTACTGACAGAAACTTCAGGAAACATGACCTGAATTGTTATTTCATGCATGTTCCCATTGCTACTGACATTTTCCTTAAAAACAAGAATTCTATTGAAGCAGACATATTGTTTACTATAATCATTCTTTGTCGCAAGTTCTAGAGAATGAACCAAGGATTTCACGGTGTTTACTGAATGAAGTAGTGGGCCTCATATTTTGTAAATACCACAATAAATTGTTCTACACTATTTTAATAGCTAAAAGAACACGATTTCCTATGTTTTAAAGAGTGTGCCTGCACTTTGCCTTGGTTTACGAAGTTTTGCTTCATTTATTTCTGTGAAGAGAAAAAGCAGTGTGTTACATTTATGAAATTACTTTGATTGACTGCCTAATTGATCATTTTAATGATTCTTTGAAGCTTTACCCTTAACTTCGTGATCACTAATTGGTTTTTGCCTTTTTTCCCGTGAGTATCTGTGGTATGGCAAAGCATCTATCTTTAACCTGGCATCAGGCCATGGCATAGCTAAGACTCTTACAGAGCTAGTTTCCCTCCTTTGAACTTCATCTTGATTTTCTTCTCAATTCCCTAAATGGTCATTGGTAACTTCTTTTGAGAAGACCACAAAGGATAAAATCAGATTAATGTATTTATTGGATCTCTACAGTACTGTATTGGACTAATGTGTGGAGTAATTCGAATCACTACAGAGAAACTACAGGAAGCATCGCGGCATTCTCTGCAGGCCCACCGCTCCCCTTCTGCTCAGCAGCGCCAGCTTCTAACGTCAAAACGTGCTGGATGGGGTTGGTGAAGTGCATTCAAATGGAGCCAAGAAATTAGGCGTGTGCTCGGTAAATCAGCCGCCTATTCAGGCAGAATAATGTTTGCTTTGATCAACCAGTCCTTAAACAGAGAATTTCCATGATTATCATCAATACAAGGAACAGAGGGCAGTGCCTACATATTCTATTTTATAAACACTTCTGTCTGGAGTTGTCAACAGTATCTGCTGTAACCAGTTCCTTTTTCTATTTTAACATACTGTACTTCACACCCTTCATTAACCCTGTGTGATGAGAGAGCACAGATAAATTGTCCTCATTAAGCTGATCTGAATTCCTTGAGATCTGTATGAAGGGAATGGACCAGTCAGTCATCTTTTAAGTTCAAAATTTAAAGCTATCAAATTACTGATAAAGAAAACCAGCTGACCTTGGCAAGTGAAGATGATGATTTTTGACAGTATCTTCAGAGACTTAAAGTTACATCTAGCAGAAATTGAAAATGAGCTACCTTTAGGTACCTGAAAACAATGTCTTTAGTATGGATATTTTCAAACTCACAGAAGTATAAAGGCTAGCAGAACGAATGCCCACGTGTCAATCATAAGTACTGTTCTTAAATTCTAGGATTCAAAGACTCTGCTGAAACTTCAACCTTGATTGTTTGTCCATTTGAAGCAGCTGCTTTGTGGGGAGAAGAGCAAGTGCTGTGCACCGAGTACCCACCAACACACTGATTCCACTGGTAATGCTGGATGTATCCTTGCGGGCAGCCACACCTGTAGCCCCCCAGGATGTTCTGGCAGCCGTGCTGGCACCTGTGGTTTCCATCGCATTCATCAACATCTGCAGAAACAATCCAAGTAAAATCATTATGTCCTTTTTCCTCTCTCATTCTTAAATGCATTCCAAACCCAAAGTTTGGGGGAAAAAATAAACAAGACAAGGTGCGCAGAGAGGTTGCGATTATTTTCCAAGTCACATTGTTATTAGTCAGGGGTGGTGCAAAGAGTAGTTCTGAGATAAGAAACCACCTCATTCTTCTGCTCTCTGCCAGACCATGGCACGTCAGGGCTCTGAAAATGGCTTAATTTTAGCAAATCAACCATAGCAACCACAAATGTTGTGCATTTTGGATTGATTAACTGCATATGGTATGACTTATTTGGCAAATTGTATGTAGTTTTTCATTACATATTCCAGTAGATCCAAAATTGATCCACATGTAATACCCATTCTGAGGAAGGCATAAACACTACAGAGATACCTAAAAAGTATAATGGCTTTGCACACAAAATTTTTTGTTACCATTCAAGATTAATTAGATGCAAATCCCTTTTAAGTATTTGAATATGTTATTTTTAGACAAAATGTGGTATTATTATACATATGGAATAATTTCTTTGTTCATATATGCATACTTTCTTGGAATGACAACTGAGGCTTTGAAATCTACTCAGAAAGAGTGAAATAAAATTGGCATGTCTGGTGTGTGTGTAACAAATTTATACGCATAATTAATAACTGGTATCTTGTGTGGATGGTCACGATCTGAACTCACACGTGGCAAGCAGCTGTCAGTGCAAAATACTTTCAATTCTCAGGGATTTCAAATGCAAAATATTAAAACCAAAGATTTTAAAATAAACTTTGCTGGGCTGCAAATAAGATACATATACTTTGAATATATTTATGGAGTTCAAAAATCCTGTGTCTCTAAGAAAATTCATTAAAAAAATAAATCAGTAACAGTAAATTGCAATACAATTTGTACACAGTCTTACAATCTCAGACAAGGGTATTTTGTAAAACAGACCAATCTAACACATTTGTCTTATACACTAGCACTTGCAATGTAAATATTGTAAAGCACTATGATATTTTGTTGACTTGTGGCAGATTCTTACTTTGTTCCCAATAAAATGCTCCTTTGGACTTTGTCAGAGGAAATACCTATTGCAGGCCAGACCTTCTAGAAAGTTCCTACTGCAGAAAAGAAAGTGGTGGGGCAGCAGTCTCAGCCCATGAAAACACACATAGCATCAGTTTCCCCAGTGCACGCAGTGCATTTCTCTAATTCTTTACGGTAACGGGCTCTCTCTTTACGTTGACCACTGACACATTCAGGAACCATGGAACAGAAGCCAAATTATTATTATTTTCTGGTACATTTGCACATTACTGTAAATCATGTTAGGTACAGAATGCTTTTTCAACTCAATTGTTTTTCAGGCCAATGAATAGATAAATAGTTTTGGTTATTTTAAACGTTAATTCATAATCACAGAACTTTCGTTTATTGCATTCAAGTTTTCCTCTATTCCCAAAGTGATATATGAAATTTTATGAACAAAAATCAATTGCTTAGATTGATTAAATTGTGTTGAATGCTCTTTATTCATTTGGGGGGATGATTTAAGTTTCTCATTGAGTGGTTTTCAAATTTAAAAATACACACGGTTCACTGTTAAGAGATTAAGGATTTTTGAGCAAGTGAACTCACCTTCACAGTTCAGGCCGGTAGCGTCCAGCGAGAAACCTCTCTGGCACTCGCAGCTGAAGCTCCCGGGCGTGTTCTGGCAGATTCCCTTTGCTCCACAGAGAGAGGGCTGCGACCCACACTCGTTGTTGTCTAGCAAAGCACCAAGAAGGAGGCTGTGACACTTCCCAATCACTCATTACAGGACTTACATTTCACTACATGAAGTACGAAGTGATGTGTGAAAACCTAAGTTTTCAGTATGTGAGAAGAGTGTTTTAGAGAAATTTAAGCCAGAATTCACCATCATACTAAAGTTATCACTGGTAAGAAAGAGAATATTACTAATTTTGAAACTAGAAGGTGGGTTAGGGTGATTTGAAGGCATGATATTAGATAATGCAGACTGACAGTCTTTAGCATGTGCCTTGTAAGAAAAAAAAAATAAAACCAGTGTAAGCATTAGCGTGTTCTAAATCATCGCGCGCCTTTAATCCCATTTTATCTGAACACCATGGCTTCGTGTAGAATGAGATCCAGAGGCCGCATGGAGTAAGTCCACTGTGGATGTGCATGCGCGGTACAGGCCTTTTTCCTTTCGATATTGTTCTTGTGAAAAAATGTCTACATTGTTAGAAACTTCTTTAGACCATTAACTACAAAGTATTGGTTCTAAATCGAAGTATGAAGACATGATTTAGCTATCATTTAAAATAGAACTTTTATGTATCTACCTGAAGTCTGTAAAAGTTCCCAACTGTAATTGTGTCTTACCGATGCATGCAGTGTGATGCTGGGTGAAACCAGGTGGACATTTACAGGTAAAACCCCCCAGAGTGTTGACGCAGAGGAACTGGCAGTTGTGTTGTTTGGTTTGGCATTCATCGAGGTCTGAAATTAAAGAGAAGCCCATGGAAGTCAGAGTAGAGTTACCACGCTACACACCCTTTCTCATGTAGCCACACTGGGTGTACATATTCCGTGAAAGCTTTCGGCTACATCTTTGTGGAATCTTTGTGGGCTTCCACGTACATGTGACAAGCAGTTTCTTTTCTCACGCTTAAGTAGCGCAGATATTATGGACTACTAGGACAGGATGGTGAAGTTAATACACAGTACATAATACATAATTCTTAAAAATAAACCGAATGCCCAAATCAGAGCAGGTTCCATGAACTTTTCTCAAAGCTAATATATGTGAAGGTTATAATTCCTGCATTTAATGCAGTTTAGTACATAGCCAGTCACTTATTCCTATTAAAGAAGAGGTTAAAAAAAAATAAAACAGAATCCAGAAACTGATGAAGGTCTTAGCACAAAAGTCTAGTCACATTCTCTAGATCCAAATGAAAACACCATCATTCATAGCAGAGGAAACAAATCACCACCTCTGTAATTTTAGTCATAAATTGTATTCACATTTAGATGCTACTAACACAAAACTGAAAATTGTATTTTTGGTTAGACTGAACAATTTCAAAAATATATTTAAATCTACCACATAATATATATATATACATATATATGAATAATTTGTTATTTTATAGCTTAAATATTATTATTTTATAATTGCTATTTTATAAACACTGCAAAATTAAATTCACCAATACCAGTTCACCAAACAGGTTCAAGATAATATTAATTTATCTTTTTTTTTAAGAGAAAAAAAAATTTAATAAAACAATATCATCATCCAGGAAGGGAAATTTCCATATGTTTTAATGGTTTACAAACACATTATATTTGGAATAACCAAAAAGATTTGCATTCAATACAGTAATCATCATCAGTTTACTCATAACTTCCACCTGATACTTTCTTAAGTGAAAAAAGAAGAACTGACTGGTCTGTAAAAACCACTAAAAACCACATCAAATGGATCTGGCCAACTGAATGACATGCATACAGATGTGACAATCAATTACTGGACTAGCCATCAAGTTAGTTTATCTTTTATATGTCTTGGAAATAATACTTGGAATTTTACTGAGA
The DNA here is from genome assembly GCA_028451465.1 of Erethizon dorsatum. Classification (NCBI taxonomy): domain Eukaryota; kingdom Metazoa; phylum Chordata; class Mammalia; order Rodentia; family Erethizontidae; genus Erethizon; species Erethizon dorsatum. Next base: position 79,167,937 of record CM051838.1, on the reverse strand, counting down.
ATAATCTATATTTAATAAATTTCCTCAGCCCATTAATTTAATACTGATTAGGCTTCCTATAAAATGAAATCGACTAATGTAGTATTGACAGTATTTTAATGATCTATGTTAGCTCGATAATTTTATCACTACTTAAGCAAAATACACACATCTACCTATTCATTTTCACTTTTCGATAGTAAATGTGTGATAAAGATAGCTCAGAGAAATGAAATCTTAGGTAAGCAACAACAAAAAAAGTAAACAACAACAATAAAATCTTGATTCCATTCCTCCCTCAATAACATTTTTATTTTTAATAATGTGGTTTGCTATATAAGAAGCAAACTACTGTCACCTGGGTTGTAATTCTCTCTGCCTTCCGCAATGGGCCTTTGGCATGGGCAGTTTTCTATGAAAGAACAGTTGCCGGAAAGATGCATTTTAACGAAGGTGATGCACACGGCCTAAGCCCCGCTGACCTAATGTGTGGATATGAAAGGAGAGAGACAGTGGCCAGTGGCTCCTCTCCTACCTTTGCAGGTCTTCGCGTCCTCCTGCAGGACGTAGCCCCGCGGGCAGGAGCACTGGTAACTCCCTTCCATGTTCTTGCAGATGAAGTTGCATGGTTTTGGAGACTGGGAACACTCGTCAAGGTCTAAGTAAAAGTGATGTGCTTGTTACTTAAATAAGTGATTTAATGGGACATCACACAAGCAGATGAAATACAAGGACAAAACGTCCCCCTCCCCCAACCTCTTTCTTGTTAACGTACTGGAGATTGAACTCAAGGCTTTTACACTGAGCTACATCCCCAGCTCATCAAAATGCCTTTTTTTTTTTTTTTTTTTTTCCTTTTTAAGTTTTGAGGCAGGGTCTCAATTAGTCACTAAGTTGGCCAGACTGGCCTCAAACTTGTGAGTGTCCTGCCTCAGCCTCTTAGAGCACTAGGATCATAGGTGTGCACCACCACAGATGGCAAATGTTCTCTTTAATGAAAACTGAGTAAACTACTTTGGAAAGACTCAATAAATGCCAGTTCTCCCCTCCCAACTGTCATAGGTTGGTGTGGGTGAGACAATACAAAAAAAAGAAAAGGAAATTGTAAAATAGTCAAAAAATTCTGTATGAAGACTGCTTTGCAAGTAGAGATTTTAGAAGATGCTTAATTGCTAGACTTCGTGCAAAAATAGTGAAAAGGCATTCTCTTTAAATACACAAACACACACATTTACAATAAAAGCCCCTTCCCTTCATCACAAGAATGATAAATGTGCTATTTATAAATTTTAAATTAAAACATAAAGTTCTGAAGGTGTATTTTATAATTTTGTTTCCCTGGCTGAATACACATTTTTTATGAACTGAGTAGAAGGGCAGGAACTGTGTTATTAAGAACCACATTACTGAGAGAAGCAATATTGTCTAATAAAATGTCTATTTTGAAGCTCCTTAACGAAGACACTATACTAACAGAAGTGACTAGCAGGAAATGGGGTGCCAAGCCCTCGCCGCAAGGCCCCTTGCCTCACCTACACAAGACGTCCCGCTGATGTCCGTGGTGTAGCCAACCTTGCAGAAACATCGAAAGGAGCCCATGGTATTGATGCACTGGCCGTTGGTGCACAGGTTTGGCATTACCTTACATTCATCAATATCTGTGGACCGAGAAGATAAGACAAAACAAAAACAGAAGTCTGTATGTATGCAAAGTGACATGGATAAGAATGGAAGAGAAACCAAGTAACTGAGATGCCTATTAGCAAATGTTCAAGGTCGCTGTGGATACCTTTTCATTATTCAAGGAATGGCAACATGGAAGGGAAAGAAAAATACTCTAAAGTGATAAACAAGGCTATGTTAAAGTTCTTTTTAGAACAACTCATTTTGCAATCTATGGATTTTTTTCGTGATCTAGAAAGCTACCTCTTGGAAATCCACCTAATTTGGAATCTGTGATAGCTTCCTATCATTTTGGCATGAAGTTCGCATTTATATTAGACTCTGAAGAAAAGCTTTCGTTAGCAAAGGAGTCCTGTGAAGATGGGGAATCTGTTCAGTAATGGAGGAAAACGGTATTTTTTAGAACAGTCATATATTAGTTGTACAACAAAATGGAAACCACTAGTCAATTATGAGGCTGGGTAGTTTGTGACTATACAACAAATAGAATGAGTTCCTAATACACTCAAATAAGCAGTACTTATTTAAATAAGGCAAGTACAGTCTTGAGGCTATGAACAGGGCTTTTGCATCAGATAGATTCCTTCCATTCATAGGTTTAAAAAAAGGGTCTCATTTTCAAACATTATTTACTGTTACCTTAGCTTTGTTCTTCAGCTTCTTCATCTGTTAAAATGGGAATAATTGCCTTAAATTTGCCTTAAATTTGATATGAATAAATCTTAAAATTTCTAAAAACATTAGCTAAAAGCATTCTATTTATATATTACAACACACATAAACATATAAGTATTTTTAGGTATTATTATCATTGAATCAATGTTTCACTTTTCCTTCATATTAATCTGAATTAAGGAGACTCATGTGTTGGTAAAATGCAGGAAGTCCCTCCGCTCCTTACCTCTCCCATCGGTGGTGTACCCCGGGCCGTGAGGACATATCTTTTTGTACTGGGCAGTACCAGCAAGCGGGCAAAGCTCACACTGGTGGCCCCAGCCTCGCCCGCCATCACAGCAGCACTCTGACTTGGTGACGAGATTGCGGCTGCTGGACGCCATCTGACACATGGTCTGCAGCACCTCTGCAAAGCAGAGTCCCTGTCGATTGTCTGTAATGACGAAGCAGTGAGCGTCACGGTCAAGGAACGGACACTTCAATAGGACAATTAATTCTTTCCTTCTCAGCAATCATTTCTTAAAAAGGTAAGTACAGTATTCTTTGCTATGGACTGTTCACACTGCTTAATTGGCTTAACAATTACAAAGTTGTGTTGCTAATAAACAATATAGTGTACATTTTCACTATAGATAGTTTATTAAATTTGGCAAAAAGTGATACTATAGAAACCTTTAATAAGGTTTTATAAATTACTGTAGTAAAACTATACTATCAGCAGAAAATTAGACTTTCCTTGTAGGTTATGTTTTCTATTTTCTACAAGATTAGTTATTAATAAAGGTCTAGGGCAGAGACAACAATAAAAAAAAGTATATTTTACTAAATAAAAACTTATAGGATTTGAAGCAGCAGACATCACTGAGAAAACTGATATAGTTGAAATACGTTCTTTTCATGCCACATCAAGTGACCAGCTTACTGTTCTTTCTTTTTGTATCCCTCGATTTTTACTATACCTCACTTCACCTACCATCAACAGCCACATTTATACTGTGTACATTTTAGCATTAAAATACAAGATAACATCTGAAGTTTATATTTTTCACAAGAAAATATTTTGTAAAGCCCTTTTCTATGCCATAATTTAAAAATTAACTTTCAGAACATTTTTGAAATGGGGCATTTACTTTGCATTCATAGTGGCAGAGCTTACATCACATTGCAAATATTTTCTTTTGGAATTAAATCATCCCCTGATGTAAGTTTTACTGAAGCTACATTTTCCATAGAGTTTAATTAATTTTAATTTTGGAAAAACTATTTAAGATTTTTATTTACATTACACGATACACATGTACATATACGTCATTTTAACAGATGTGTACCTTTAGGAAGAAGTACATGGATTACTTGGACAGGATGATTTGTTTAGCAGACAAGAATATATATATGGAGCCCTTCTGCAATGATGTCATAAAACAGATGTTTTATTTACCAAGTGAAATGTAATTCGTGTATCATCTTACCAAGGCATTCAGTGCCTGAGGAACTCGACTGAAATCCTTCATTACACTCGCACCTATAGCTTCCAATAATGTTAACACAGCGCCCATTTTCACAGATTCCTGGCTTGGTCCTGCATTCATTTTCATCTTTAGAAAAACATATCACATGAAAAACGAGCAGCTTGTAAAATTATAATTTGCAAATTATCTTCGAGTGGATTATATCATTTCAAACTTCTCCATCAAAATACTAACACAACGGGACTAGAAACAGTCAAGGGCGAACAGTAACATCTTTTACCTCATTCATCCAGGGGGTTCTTTCTTCCCGCCCTGCCCCACCCCACTGCAGGGGAGGCAAGGTGTTCAATGTGGAAGTGGAAAACTGGCCGCCCACACAGGCAGATTTGTCCTCAAGACACTAGACCAGGAGGGGAAGACCCCTGGCTAAGAGGTGTCTGTTTATGTGACGTCATAGAAAGGCTGGGGACAGGGAGTACGGGAGTTCGGGACGCTGATGAACAGAGAGAAGCCTCGCAGGCCAGCCAGGAAGGCAAGGACCCGGGCTGGCTTTGAGCGAAATCACAGAGGCAGATGGGGACCGTGAGGGCAGTTATGAGACAAGGAATTTAGTGAGTGCTACTCTTGTGGCTGGTAATTAATAAATAAGTAAATAAATAAATAATCTATTAGAACAAAATTGCTCTACTAAAATTCCTTATTGTGTTTACACTTCATAAACTTTTGCTTTCTTTTTTGAAGCAATGCTGTTAATTACGGAAGGGAGCTCATACTGACTTTATGTTTTGGTAAACTTCTCTTTTCATTTTTATACTTTTAGTATTTTAGTCTTCAATGTAAACTGACTTTTTTTTTCATGTGCTTTCTTTTCATTAGTGTTTGCCTTGAATATCTTGTTCCATTCCTTCATTTCCAACCTCTCATGTTTTGATTTAGGTTTATTTACTGTACAAAGCATCTACTGCATTTAAAAAGAACTTTAAAAAAAGGCATTATCTTTTAACCAGTAATTTATGCTATTTGCCTTTGTCATGATGACTGATATATTTTGATTCTTACCTGCCAATTTATATTATTTTATTCTCACTGTGCTGCTACCCTCTTCTCTCAACATCTGTTGGACCAATCTAGTTTCCCATGGTTTTCTCTTGCCCCCGGCTTGTGTTTGAGAATTACGACGTTCTTTCTTTCTTCTAGTGGTAACCATAAACAATGTGAAGAGCAGTTATCTTTTTCCACTGTTACTATGTTACCTGTTTCCAAAGCTTCCGGCCATAACAAGAACCTTGCCATGAATTCACTTCTGTGTTCTCTGTCACCGCCTGTGCAGATGTGGTCTCTAAATTTTGACTGGTTAAATTTGTAATGTACCATCAGCATCTGTGTAAGTAATGACGTTTACTGGTTTACTGGCTTACTACTGCTTTGCACTACTACGTTTCCTTGGATTAAATTTTTTAAAATGTACCACTGTATATAGTACAGTATGTAGTGTATGTAGTTTGGTAATTATTTCAGTAAGGGTATGTGCGTGGTATATAAATTCTACAATAGATTTTTGAGTCTTATTTTGATTTTCACACTTCTATATAGAGTTTTTAGTTAAAATTATTTTCCCTTAGATCAATTTGAAAATATTGCTGTATTGTTTTCTTTTACCCAGTGTTACCTGTTCATTTGTAGGAAATCTGGTTTCTCTTTCTGGCAGTCTTAAATACTTTCATTTCTCTGTTACTGTTGAAATTCAGCATGATCTAACTCGCTATAGAAATTTTTTTCCCAGGCCGGTGAGATAGCTCAGCGGCATAAGCGCCTGCCTGGCAAGTGTGAGGTCCTGAGTTCGACTCCCGGTACCCACATTAAAAAAAAAATTTTTTTTTCCTTTTAAGGAAAAGCACATACTACAAAAATTTAAAAGTATATACAAAAGTAACGAGCTAAGTTATGAGTTTAAAAATTGTCTATTACTTCTAGAACCTGAGGGCGCAAGTCTGCTATCTTGATCTAATTGCTTCCCTAATGTCATTCTGCCTTTATTTCAATTTATATTTTAGTTGTCTGAATTATTTATTTCTAAAATGGCTTCTGCCTGATATACTGCCTGAGTTCTGATATATAATACAGCTTTTACACTGGAAAGGTAACTTGATGTGCCTCAAATCTTTTGTCTTTTTTCATCTCCTGAAGTAGCTTTGGTTTTCCTCTAACGTGAACTCTTACACTTAATTCTGGATTGCTTCCCAGGATTTCACAACTCTCCCTTTCTAGAGAATCATCCACTCAGCTTACATTTTCTAGTAACTTCTATCCTAAAAACCGATCTCACTCAATTGCATAATACCCCTCCAATTACTGCTACATCTATCTATTCCCCTTCCGGACAAAACTTCTTGAAAGAAGGATCTATGGTTGTCCTCTCCACTTCATCTTTTCTTCCACTCACATGCTGTAACTTCATGGTAACTTCCTGAGAAGGTCACCGGATCTAATTGTTACCTCTCTATCTATATCTGATTCTTCCTATCAGTGACATTATACAAAGGTTACCACTCCCTAATTACTTGAATAATCTGTTCTTTTAATTGTTAAGACACCACAGTGGCCTAGAGACCTTCCTGTCTTGCAGACTACTATTAGTCTCCTGCAGAGTTTTGGTCACTCTAAATACTGCTGTGCCCAGAGCTCAGTCACCGATTCTTCCACTCTGTGATTTCTCTCCTGGTGTCCTCTCCAACACCATGACTTGCCAGCAATTTATGTATCTGGCTATATATCTGCAGTAATTTATGTATCTGGCTCATCTGCGTAGTTCACAGTGTCACCTGGAAAGCTAATACATATCTGAAACTTAGCATGGTCAAAATACAACTTTTATTCTTTCATGTCCCCAACAAACCTGGTCCTTCTAGTCTTTTCCATATCAGCTTCCAGTAGCATCATCCAGTTAGGTATTCAAGTACAAATCCCAGCACTCATATGTTATTCCTTTTCCCCTTCACGCACTGTATCCAATCAGTCCATCAGGAATCCCATCTCTTGATTATCTCCAAGGTATGTTCTGAATCTGTCCACTTCACTAATTCTCCACACCCCTGTGGTCCCGTCTGAGCCTCCTCATCCACTCAGCTGGATGTTTTTTTAAATAACCACTTAAATGAGATCACTGCTTCTGCTCCGACTTCCTTAAAATGCATTACCTACAAGGCAGCCAGAGATCTCTAAAAATGTAAATTAGATGACAAAACAACTAACATTTAATCAAAATATGCCAACCAAGAGTTTTTTAATGAATTTTTAATCATACCAACAATCCTATCAAGTAAGTGCTCTCACTATTCTTCGTTTTATTTTGTTTTTATATGAGGAATTTGAGGCACATGGTTATGCCAACTTGCCCGAGGTCGCAGAGTTAGCAATTTCTCAGATTCACTGTCTGCCTCTAGGACCTACCCTCCAAAATCATTTTCCGTGAGCTCTTAGCATAAAACCAAACTCATGGTGGCTGCAGGGTCCTTGGCTGCCTTTGAGCTCCTTTCAAGCAGCTCTCCTGCCCAGACTTCGGCTACGCCGGCCTTCAGGCCTGCGGGGGCCTGGCTCTCGCTATTTCTTCATTTTTCATTTCCGGGTTTCACCTCCAGTATCACCTCATCAGAGAAGCCAGGACTCTCATTCAACCATGAAATCTTATTTTGAAATGAAATCATGAAATCTTATTTTCTTAAAAAGCTTGCCACAACGTGAGATTATCACGTTGATTTATTTTCTACTTGTTTAATGTCCATTTCTCCCAAACTGGGAGTGTGGGATATGTCCCGATAGTTTATTTATGTATCTCCAGTACCACATACATCATAGGTGTTCAATAAGTATAACCGGATCGTGAACAGCTGTTCTGCAGTGGTGTATCATTAGGCAGTGCGCTCTTTTTGGATGTGGATTTAAATATTTTTACAAGACTTTCTCTCACAAATAACCAAATATATTTGTTTTTCTGCTTTATTTACTCAGTTTTCTTTTTTTAAGAACTTCATATATGCACATAATGTGGGTTTATCATCCAACCCTTTCATCATCTTTTTGATTCCTTCCGTATCCACATTTCCGATTGTGTCTTCGGTCATTTCTACCTTTTATTACTTCTACTGGAGCTTTACTTCCGTGGCAGGTTTATTTCTTTCCTAAATTTTGCTAGATCATCATTTTTTTTTTTTTTTTTTTTTTTTTTTTTTTTTTTTGGTGGGTACCGGGGGAACGACCTCAGGACCTCGCGCGCCAGCAGGCGCCCGTGCCGCTGAGCAATATCACCGGCCCCTTTTTCGTATGTGGGTTCCGGGAGTCGAACTCGGGCCCTCGCGCTTGCCGGGCAGGCGCTTAAGCCGCTGAGCCATCTCACCGGCCCTAGATCATCATTTCTTTATATTGTCTTAACTTCTTTTCCAGTCTCTTGTATCTAGTTGAATGTTTGTCTAATGATACCTCTTACATATTACTGAAACTATTTTTCTAGGTGCCTGAATCCATTTCTTGTTTATTTTCCATTCTCTCGTTTTCCCCACTATGTATACATTAGCTGCAGACTTCAGTAATTATTCATCTTTGAATGATTTTCTCCAGTTCAGCTACTTGTTGAAACATAGTGTAACAGCTCACTAGTGCTCAACCAGGCATAATCTACAGTTTCAGTCCATAATTTTTTTGGAATGAACATTTTCTTAGCAAATCTGTAATGCTGACTCACCTTGGGGCATTACACCCAGGCTCACAGATGATGTAGGTTAACATGTCATGGAGTAGTTAAGTCTTAGACTGCGCTTCTTCCTCTCCTTCCTGTCTTACCTTTAGAAGACTCCAGGTCTAGACAAGTTTGCTGATAATTAAAGAGCATGCCACCAGTTTGTCTTTCTTTTCCACCTCTCTTGGTAACACAGTGTAGGACTCGGTTTCTATTAAAGCACTCCTAATTCTATCACTCACCCTTGGCCCTAATCTAGTCACAGATTATTGGACGAACTTTTAAAAGTTGGGACGGAGTGCCAAAGTCTGAGGACGAATATGCCAATAAACATTTTCCATGTTTTTGTTTGAAATTTTACATTGTTTGAAAGATATTCTTCAGTCTAGATTTGTGATTATTTCTTTGTTTTAAATCAAGACAGTCAAGTACTCTCCCTCTTCTATATTCTAACATCTTTAAGGTTTTGTTTTGTTTTTTTTGTGGGTACCGGGGGGTCGACCTCAAGACCTCGCACGCCAGCAGGCGCCCGTGCCGCTGAGCGATATCACCGGCCCCTTTTTCGTATGTGGGTTCCGGGAGTCGAACTCAGGCCCTCGCGCTTGCCAGGCAGGCGCTTACGCCGCTGAGCCATCTCACCGGCCCCCATCTTTAAGGTTTGACAGTGAGATAAAACTACTCTATCATTTTTAAAATAAAACTTTCACTCTATTATCGAATAGAAATCCCCAAAGAATTAAAAAAAAAAAAGAACTCTTCCATCCTTTCGATTATATTTTAAAAGCTGATGAATCAAAAAGTATTCTGTTGGCATTGTTAATAATATTTAAAGATCTTAGTACTTTTCTATTTTTTAGATTTCTCTATTCATTTACTTAAGAAATCATTACTGAATTATAATATGTTGATTGTCAAGTTTACATTTTTAAGTAAAAAGCCTTATTTATAGAGATGTTAGGTTTTCTGTATAATTTCCCCAGCTTGCAATATTCTGTTTTTATTATAATTATTTTTTTTATTAATTTTGTTGGATTCCTGTTTCATGTACGTGCCATTTTTATTATTTTTCTATGGCTTTATCTTTCATCCTGATTTTCATGAACACTTTTTACTTATAATAATATTTTGGCTATTTTTTAGAATTACCAATTATGAAAACATATTGTCTGCATAAAGTGAAACTTCCACAAAGAGTTTTTTGATGGTCAAAAATGTTTTGCATAAACTTAGCTGTGAGCATGGCATAATGAAAAGCATGAGGATCAGAAACATTCCAGAACCTATTTTGTAGTGTCTTTTAATGATGAAAAATATAAATGTAAAATGTTGCCCTGCATCCTTTCTTTGAAAAAGTAAATTCAAAAGATCATGGACTATTAGGGAGAGGGCAGACATCCTCCTACCTCTTGCCCCCAATCATGTCAGTTCCTCACAGTATTCATGTAGGAAACACGAGGAACTAAGAATTAAGGTTCTTAACCTATCTACTTTGGCCAGAAAACATTTATGAAAATGTAATGGCATCATAAAAAAATTCATGCTGGGTGTGGGGGTGCATGTCTGCAGTCTCAGTACTCTGGGACTCTGCGGAAGGAGGGTCCCAAGTTCGAGCCCCTCCTGGGCAACGCAGTGATGTAACAAGGGCTTGTCTCAGGAAAAAAAAAAAATTGAAAAGTGCTGGAGATGTAGTTCGGTCAGAAGGCCCTAGGTTCAATCTCTAGAACTGGAAAAAAAAGGAGATTCTCAGCTATTTATAAAAATTTTTCACACATACAAACCAAAACATATTTCTAAGTATTTTAGCCAGATAAAATTAGAACACACACGCACACTCAAATAACAATTTTCTTTGAAAGAGAATTAAACTAAAATGGGTTTTATGTAGAATAAGAAGGCAGGGTGTGTCCATTTCTTCCCATCCATATATGTTTTCCTGTGCTAGATTTTGAGGAACATATAATACGACTCAGGCAACTAGATTAATTTAGGTTTAAAGATCTTGGAAGAATAACATTTTAGAAAGACTCCTATGTAACTAAATTGCTAATGTAGGCCTCTTTTTAACTTAAGTACTGTATTTGAATGAAGTTCCTAATAAGCTAGAAGGGACTGTGAGCTGTGATTTGGGTGCTGACTGACCCCCAAAGTCCTGTACACTAAAGGCTTGGTCCCCTGGCTGGTGGTACTGGGAGGTGGTGGAAGATTAGAAGGTGGGGAGTAGCAGGTCCTTAGGTCACTGTGCCTTCAAAGGGGACTGAGGGGCCCCAGCCCCGTCCTCTCGCTCTTCACTTCCCAGCTGCTGAGGTGAGTGAGTGGTCTGGCTCTGCTGCGTATTCTTCCCATGATGTGCTGCCTCGCCACAGGCCCAAAACCTTGGGGTCACTGATCATAGACTAGAACCAGCAAAACTATAAACCAAAGTGACCTTTTTAAAAAAAATATATGAGGCAATCCTCATAGGTATTTTGCTATAATGATGGGAAGCTGACTAATACACTATGAAATCCATTCATAACATGATGGGTTGTTGCATACATTTTAAAATTAATTTTATATTACACATGGAATTCAGGAGTTCACTCTTTTGTAGAAGGTTAAAACTGGCACAAAAATTTAAAATCTGTCTGTAACAGTAATCTCTAACCTCGCCACCTTCCCTGGAGGCTAATTCCTTCTTTGAACTGGAGTTTATCTTTTTAAGCCTTTTCCTATGCTTTTGATTTTCTTTAGAATACGCCACACTGCTTTACATTGTTCTACAACTGTATGTTTAGAGCTCTTTCTGTACCAGTACATACACTCATTTGTCTGACTCCTTTTAACTGCTACACGTTTTCTAGCATGAAGATGCCACCATTTATTTACCTAGCCTTCTGTCTACGGTGAACATTTTGATGATTTCTTGTTTTCTGATTACTACAAATATCATTGTAGTCCATATCCTTGCATTTCTTTTCCTGTGGTAGATTGGTTTTTTTAAAAAGAGCTTTACTGTGGTATAATAAGGAATTATCACTAATCTTCATATGTTCCTCTAAAAATACATTTTTCTAGGTGTAGGAGGTTAGGAAGGGACTAACAGGTTCTCTATTTATTATTATTACTTTTATCCTTATATTTATTTTTAATTTAATTAAGTTTATTGGTACAATTTAGGTATCTACAATGATCACATTCATCACAGGGAATTTGTACCTGTACATGATGCACCTTGATTTATCCTTTTTTCCCCTCCCATTCCCCTCCCTTCCCTTCAACCTCTCTTCCCCTCCTTATTTAGAAAGCTTTGTTTCCATTTTATTCTTCTTTTCTTATTCTTTCTTTTCCCTTCCTTCCTTTCCCCCTCCCCTATCCCTGGTTCCCCTTGTGGTTTTTTATACAATGGAGTACTACTCTGCCATAAAGAAGGATAAACTTGAGACATTTATTGCTAAATGGATGGACCTTGAGACCGTACTCTTAAGTGAAATACAGCAGACACGTGTAAATATCGCATTGTCTCTCTGGTGTGAGAAACTGAAAGTGTAAATAAGAACCAAATTGTACAAAAAGGTATGGTGAAATGGGAAGAAACTGTTTTCTATTTAAAAAGGCGGAATCAGCTATTCTCTGAAGAAGGAAGGACACAGTGGGCGACAGCAGCCCAGGTGATAAAGCTGTCGGGAAGAAGTGCTGAGATGAATGTGGTGTTTGTGATCAGTCCATGAGCTGTGAGATTTTGGCATTTGTCACGAAATCACGGTTTCACCTCCTCCCTTTGCAAGTAAACTGAGACTCAAATATAGTGAAAAATATGGTAAAAGTATCAGAGATGGCCCAACTACAACAGATTGTGTGCCTCTCTAGATACTTTTCCTACTGATGGTAGAATACAAAAACGAGACTATCACCTAACACTTTGATTGTGCTATATGAGCAGTGGGCCTGCAGCAGGGAAAGCTGGCTAAGCAGAGCCCTCACACAGCTGTGAAAGCAGCTGGCTTGCAGTTAGGATGGTTTGGGAGTGGTGCTAGCCCACGGTATGAACTCGGGGCCTTCCCTAAGCAGAATCCCCTGCGAAGCTTACCTACACAGCCTTCTCCGTCAGGCCTTCGCGCCATGCCAGGCGGACAGATGCACATGAAGGTGCCGATCAGATTCTTACACATCATGCCTCTGGATTCACAGTCATGCAGCCCTTCAGCACATTCATCTAGATCTGTTTTTAATACAAAAAAACAAAAATAGGGATTCTTTGGAAAGGCTTACCTTTAATGATTTTAAGTCATATTTTTGGTCAAAAGGATCTTTTTGTTGTTGTTGTTTTTGTTTTTATGTGGGTACTGGGGGTTGACCTCAGGACCTTGCGCGCCAGCAGGCGCCCGTGCCGCTGAGCGCTATCACTGGCCCTTTTTTCGTATGTGGGATCCGGGAGTCGAACTCGGGCCCTCGCGCTTGCCAGGCAGGCGCTTACGCTGCTGAGCCATCTCACCGGCCCTGTTGTTTTTTTTTTGAGACAGGGTCTCACTATGTAATTCAGGTTGGCCTCGAACTCACAGCAATCCTCCCGCTTCAGCCTCCTGAGTGCTGGGATTACAGGCGTGCGCCACCAAGCCTGACTCAAGGTCAAAAGGATTTTAAAATGTTATTTTATGTTGTGTCAGAGAAAGGAGGAGCCCTATCTTTTTCAAATGTTAGTTAAATTCCAGATGTGTAAGAGTTTCAGCACTGGTACTAACAATAAGCTCTGAGAAGGGCAATCCTTGCGTTAGTAAGAGTCCAAGAGTGTAACAATAGTGGGCTTCTCAACTCATCTTTCCTTCTTTGATTTAACTCTACAATCAAGTGTTGAGTTATGTAAGTATGAAAATCTACCAGCAAAATATCATCATATTTCTATAAAGCTGTAGGACCAGCCAGCTGAGAACTATGAAGTCACTAAAATACATTCCAGTGTTGTAAATAAAGCTCTCACTTCTCCTTTGGCTGTGGCCTCACCTTTGCACATCTTCTGGTCTTCCCTGAGGGCGTAGCCAATCGGGCACGTGCACTCGTAAGATCCGAAGGTGTTCATGCAGCGGAAAGCACACAGCAGTGGGTTCTGGGCGCATTCATTGATATCTGATCAAAGAAAGAAATAGCAGACAGGTACTTAGCTTAGAGTTCCAGTTAATTATTTAAAGAAGCACTGATTGTATTTACTTGGCAATCAGGCAGAAAACGATAGGGAATACAATTTCCACTTCTGGCATTTGGTACCTGGCAAATTCATCTTCCAGGACAACAGACAGAAACTCTGGAAAACATGTAGCAACCACCTGAAGTTTTTAGTGTGAGTTGAAACCAAGAGCAAATAACCAGCAAGGAATAATTTCCACATTGGTTTTTGTTTGTTTGTTTTTTCTTTTCTTTTCTGAAATTACCCTGAATATGACCACTGTCACAGTGGGGTCAGCACCCTGTGGCTAAATCTCCACTACAAACTTTTTGAGGTTCTGCCCAGAAGAACCAGGAGAAGGAAACCTGGGATAACCAAGGCTGCTACAGCCTGAGAGAAACTGGAAAAGAGAATGCCAGAGAAGAGAAACACTATTTTTTTTTGTACACTCAGCCCAAGTTGCTGACTGTCCCATGCCTTTATGGGACAAAATCCAGGAGGCTGGTCACTGAGGCTTAAAGAACAGAACTGAAATCAGCCATTTCCCTCCACAGGCCTCACTGTGTCTACTTGAAGTAACTGTCTTCCTAGACAAAAGCATCAACATGCTTCACAGCAATCTCAAGAGGAAAAAAAAAACAATGCCGGTACTGAGATAACCCAGATGCTAGAAATTATCAGACATTCATGATGAATACGATCATCAGCAAACTATCAAAACAATATAAACGAAGATGGAAATATTTAAAAAGCCACTTTCTGTATCAAGAAGAAATAATGCTTAAGCAAGGGTCGCTTGCCTTCACAATTCATCATGGGCCCTGGTTCAAAACCTTCATTGCAGTTGCATTCAAAACTCCCAATAACATTGGTGCATGTGCCATTTCCACACGGGTTGCCAATTGAACACTCATTGGTATCTGAAAGAGAAGAGTAAGAAAGTGCCACAAAATTTGGAAAAGCTTTAGTTTTAAAAAATCATACGTAGGAAGACAGGCTGGCCTTCACTCATTTCTGGGATCTGTGATGGGCACAGAGACCCTCAGCCCATGGCCCTGGCTCGCTACCTTCACGCAGCGCAGAAGACCCAAGGGGTCAGTGTGCAGTGCCCTGATTTCCCGATGGCAGTGCTTTCCCTGGAGGTTACAAATTCAGAAGAGGGACGCGATCCACTGCTTCAAGAGCAGATGTGGAAAGACGTAAAGGAAAATGGATCTCTCTCCCGATTAGTTTTGGCAGTTTTAAACCTCTAGAGACATCAGAGTTTGTATACTTGGCTAAAGACTTACTGAGCAGCTCCTCACGTTCAAATAAACCAGGTTGGACTGGAAGATTTAAGGTGGGTGAAAGAAGAGCTTAAGTTACTGCTTCTCATTGGGGCTTTGCAAATCCTCCCACCACCCAACGTACCCGAGAGACCTTTTGCTGAATATGAGAAAGAAAACAGAACTTTCAAATTATAGACGTGGAGCCAATACTCACCCACACAGCGCACTCCAGTGTAATCAAGGTTGTAGCCCATCGGACATTCGCAGCGGAAAGATCCATCGGTGTTGATACACTGACCGTTGGAGCAAATGCCTGGGCTTTCGAGACACTCATTGACGTCTAAAATATAAAACTGCTCATCAACTTCCTCACAGGAAAAGACACGACAGTACCATTTATATCTACTCAGCATAGATTTAAAATTAATAAAATACGTCAATATTTGTTTTATCAGAGAAATACATATTTCATGTATGTCATATATCATTTCATATATCATGATACATAAATATTATGTGTGCATGAAATAAAATATACTATATATTACCTAGTAAAGTTAACATGATTATAAAATAAATGAAAGATAATGTATCTGTATAAAATGTGAATGTAGAAATAAAATATATCAAAGCAGACCTTCACGTGTGTCATGAAGACTTGGGACAGTTCCATGGCCATATGGACACAAATCCTGGAATGCGACTATAGAGAAATGGATAAATTCTCCATTATTGAAGAGCTTAAACTATCAGGGAATTTAAGAACCAATTAACAGCATACATAGAACTGTACTTAATTATTTAACCTCTACAAAGCTGCAAGTCTCTCATTTTATTTTCACGGCTTCTTTCAAAAGCAATACAGAAAGTTTAGAGAAAGCCACCTGAGCTTGTCCATCCAGGGTGCCACCGACCTGGGGTTCCCGAGCTTTCTGTTCATTCAACATCAAGTAGCCAACAAGAGCTCCCTGCCCTTTACCCACGGAAGCCACTTTGAACCTCTCATCAGGAATTATTGTACAATTAACTGGTGTTACAAGATTTGGGATGCAGCTGGTTTCTTCCTGCAAGTAGCCATTATGCTGAATTTGAATTCTTCTCAGAATTTGATGCATACCCACGTGGGGCTTGTTTTTGTTTTTGCTTTGTGGTGCTGGGGATCAAACGCGAGGCCTTTCGCTTGTGAGGCACGTGCTGTGCCACTGAGCTACACCCTGAGCGCCCCACGGGGAACTTCTATAGCAATCCGGAACAGTTTCATCTTTCCTTCCTGTATCTCCTGCCCTGCACCTCTCAAATTCATTCTTTTGAAAGCAAGTCACACTAACCTTGGGAGGAAAGTGAAAGAAACAGTTAACTCCATCTGTGCTTACACATGTCGTATGCAAACGTTGGGAGAAAACCCTTGGACGAGGGTGCTCACTGAACCATCAGAATTTATACGTGAGGGGATAATTCCATCCTCAAAATATTCATACATCACATGGCAAACCGACTGGCAGGTATTCAGACACTGGTGAAAAGGTGCTCATGCTCTTACCTTCATCGTCTTTGGGACACAGCTCACAGGGGTCCCCCCAGCCCTCGCCAGGCATCTTACTGCAGCAGCACTTTGCCTTTGTAGTGTTGAAAGCTTTGGGTACAGAACACTTTCCATTTTCAAAATTTGTGAAGCAGAAACTCTGGCGAGTATCTAATCAATAAAACAAACGTAATAGAACTCCTTACTGGCTATCGAAACAAGTGGAATAATCTGTGTATAATTCATGCAACTGTTCTCACAGAAGATTTCTCAGGGGAAGAACACACAATACAGATTCAATTAGCAGCGAGAGGACATGTCTGAACGTCTTCAGTTGTTCATCTTCAGTTGCCAATTTAAATCAACCTGCATAAAATTTTATGCAGTTATTCAAAGTGCTTAAGAGATTCTCATAATGTGGTGACAACATCTGAGAAATCATGCTCTATCAAAAGGTTCCCACACAGAATTTTTTTTTATTGTATTACAGGCTAACAAAATTCTCGGTAACTTTCAGTAAATCATATCAGAAACAAGTCATGCGCCAATATGCAAAATATTTGTAGGTAACAAAATAAAAATGGTGAATCAGGATAACGATTTTTCTTTTAATATAAAGTCTAAAACATATAAACCGTACAATACTTAAAAGCACCTTAGAATTGTCCATTGCTTATACTTTTGAGACCTGTATTTTAAAATTACGTGGTGGGTGCTCGCTTTGGCAGCACATATACTAAAATTACGTGGTGGTTTATCATCTAGCTTTGACATTTCTAAGCGTCAACTATGACAAAAAGTCAGGCCAACCCTTACCAAAGCATCTCCGTCCATTGTCAGACAGTACAAAGCCAGGAGGGCAGATGCACTGGAAGCCCCCAGGTGTGTTGGTACAGGAACCAAAAAGACAAATGTTGGGGTCTTCATCACATTCATTTATATCTGCAGAGCAGTGGGAGAATTTGTTAATTTAATCAAATCAATACACCACTTAATATTTGAAAATATCTATTTGTCCATACTACAATAGTCCACCAGTCAAGGGATATCTGGCAGAAAACAAGAGATTGTATTACCTGTATGCTTCATTTATTCTAATATGGCTTCGAAAATCTAAGATTATGTTCAATTTCAACCACTCACGTGCCAGAGAGTCCTAAGTCATCTCCAGCTCCTTGGACTTGATGCCTAGAAGTGTATATATTTGTCCACTTGCCTACCTAACACGACCGCTCTCCTCCTTGACACATCTCTCGGTCATCCAAATGGGGAACCCGGAACCACCCTGACTTCTCCCTCTGGCATTTTAACCCTCACGTGCAAGCAACAGGTGGCTTCCAGTTCTACTTTCTTAATACTTTCCACTCATCATCATTTGTCACCTGGATCACTGTAAGTCACGTAACTGACTTCCGCACTTTTCATCTCTTCTGCTCTTCACACTGCCACCAGGGCTGCCATTCTAAGATGTATCTCTGATTATATTTTGATAATTTGTGCCTATGGAAGTAGGAGGACTCTGATATAAGAATGTTATCATCCCTACCCCTAGGACCTCACAAGGGGTGCTTAAAATAAATGAGGATACTGCACCAGTAATGTATAGCCGTTTTTCTATGTGAGTAGTTACTTAGTGGGTTACTTTAACTAACTGAATATTAGTACATAACTTCAATATCGGCAGGTGAGCTTACTGCATTGTCGGCTTCTAGCATGGAGTCCAGCACACACTCAGGTCTCAATGTGCATGTGCAGAATGAGAATGAGTGAGTTTCATCACAGCTTTTCTAAAAACAAAAGTGTCCTGCAATGGCTCCACAATGCCTGCAGATTCAAGTTTAAGCTTCTGAGCCAGCCACCCAATGCCCCTTATTATGCTTGTTACCTGTATTTTCAAATAATCTCTCCATTCTCCTTCCTCCTTTGATTAATAAATTCTCGTCCATAACTTAAGGGTGACCCGGAATGTCACTAATCCTCTGTCGTTGGGCTTTCTTGAAATTCCATCCTCTCCACTACCATAATTAGTCACAGCTTTCTGTTGTGCTCCCAAATCCTGGACATACTTGCAGCAGTGTTTGTCACATGGCTTTGGAAATGTGCCTTTATAAAATAGGTTCACCTACACATGCCTCTTCCATCAGGCAGTAAGTTCCCTGAAGGCGAAGACTGTGTTCCTGTATCTGCAGCACCTACAGGTGCCCCGTGTTCTCTGTACTACCTGCAGAATGCGGGACCGGATCTGTATGTTTGTGTGCACATAGCCATGGGCATGTACGTGCTTACGTCAGGGAGCGTCTGTGGAACGCTGGTAGAAGAGATACCATCTGGAGGAAATACCTCTTACAGTGAAATGAATTATTAAAAACTCATTTTCCAGAGATGAAAAATAGTTTCATGACTAACAGCGAATAAAAGAAGAGACTATTTCTGAAATTTAATAAAATGTCAAGTAAATCACAGATCCAGATACATCCATTAAAACAAAAGGTTGCCGAGGGTGTGTGACACAAAGAAGCGCGTGCATTTCTACTCCTCTCCTCGTAGCCAACATCCTCTGCTGCTGTTACTGTTCTACGAGGAGACGGATCATAGACACAAGGAAGAATCAGGATTAAATATGGAAGAAGAAAATAGTGGAAACAGAGGATCTTAAACTTTTCATGAAACTTACCAAGATGATTCTGGTATGACTATTTATTTAAGTACTAAAACACTAGGCAATATTATAATAACCTATAAAGTGAGAGAAAATCAGAAGGCCATGAGTACACATAATGTTTAATTATATGGCCTGAAATATAATTAAATCCTATGAAGTAAATGGTTTCTTACAGCTTTATAACTCTCTTGAAGGTAAACAGTAGAGTTATCTATGTTTAGATGGAATCTTGCCAACTGTGATAAACTAAAAAAATGAACAACTCAAAGGCAAAAAAAATTCTTAGCAATCCCTTCACATCAAGAAAAACTGCCCTAAAATGCTCGTGCTTCTGAATTTCAACAAGGCTGTAAAAAATAATTTGTATAAAAGTGAAATAAAGTGAACTGAAAAAAGGTCAGCCTTCGTCATGTCCACCAGGCAATTCTGGGACCCACTTTTGATGTGGTTACAGCACTCTTGTGCACTGGAAGAATTTCAACAGAAAAACATCTGTTATGACAAATGGATTAATATTTTCTGTTTTGACATGAGGCCTTCCCCAGGAAAAAATACGTCTCAGAATTGTCAAGATTTTCTGCTCTACATTTCTAGGACCCTTGGCACTTTAATAATGGTTTTAAAGTTGGGTGCCAAAGATTACAATTTTTGTAGACACTCTTTAAACTTAGTAGAAAGTCTCTGTTGACATTTGGAAAAAAGATTAGAGTCCAATGAAAATTCCTGGACTAGCATAAGATTTCTGTTAATGAAAAAAATCCCACATCCCTACAATTTTTATTCCTACCATTCCACCACCAAATCATTTCTGATGGTTCAATAAAACAGATGTAGGCAGCTACATGGTTAATTCCTTAGGTCAGCAGGGGTTGGGATGCCATGTATTTCCATCGAGTCGTACCAAGTCTCATTACACCGTACAATTCAGCATGGAAGTTAGTCTTACCAATGCAGTTCTCGCTCTTTACTTCGTACCCCGGGGGACAGATGCACCTGAAGGAGCCCTCCAAATTCTGACAGGTCCCAGGAGAACAAGAGCCAGGAAGGGCAACACATTCGTTAGTATCTTCAGAGAGAAAGTAGAGGAAAAATAATTAAAACGAGATGATTCTTGCATAGATTTGTCTTCTGAATGCTATCAACAAGAATTCAGGGCTGGAGATGTGCTCGGAGGTAGGATGCTGGCCTAGCATGTGTGGATTTGATCCCTAGCACCACCCAATTTTCCCTCCAAAAAACGATGAATTCTTCTTGGGCCCACTATCTGCTAGGTCGTCGTGGACAAATATTCCCTATGATACTCTTCTGATATCTTGGGTAGTTCTTATTTGGAAAGTTGTTAATTTTTTTTATGTGTTTCCTTTGCCTACTTTTATTGAGACACGGATAACTTCAAGTTCTGTCCCAATAAAAACACCGCCTAACATATTCCTACCTAACTGTTGGCTAATACCATATCCCAAAATTTCCCACCTTAGATCATCTTTTCCATGTGATCTGAAGATCAAATGAAATGCAAATGAATTAAATGTGTGTCTCTGTGTGGGGAGTCACATTATTTCACAGTACAAACAACATAAAGACTACTATTTAGATTCTTACCTATGCAGTTTTTGCCGTCTAGAGTAAGTTCATAACCTTCATTACATAAACACTTGAAGGAGCCAATTTCATTAAAACATCGCCCATTTCTGCACACCTGACCGAAAAAGGAGCTGCACTCGTCTATGTCTGTAATGAGGAGAAGTCAGCCTTCAGAGAGAGCTCGTGCAGGTGATCACTTCACGAACTGAAACTTAAAACTATGTCTATAAAATCTCTGTGTTACAATTCCTCATCAGCACAGAGGAAAATGGCACGTGTAAGGTTTGTGTAACTAGTAAGTTTACAAAGATCCCCACTGTATTTCAACCTCAAGGTATATTTTTGACATTAATATAACTCTTGGATTTCTAACAGATAAAAGTTGAAGGCTGCTGGTACTTGATCCCCAGCACCACAAAAACAAACAAACAAACTCGTACCTAGAGTGAAAAACACTTCAGCACTGCTGACATGTGCACAATTTATAAAAAAAGGACACTAACGGTTAGGTTTTTAATTAAGCCTTGGGTTGATTATATGTGAGTAATTTCCTGGGTTGTCTGGACTACTATGAGTATGAGAAACTATAGTGAAGAAGGTTGAATAAAATGTCCACTTAGCTATAAATTTTTTCACAATTGCAAAATTTTGAAAAATAAAGAAAATTAAGAGGAACAAATGGTGGTTTAAATCATGGGGGTAGAACTAAGGTATGATGATCCTATAATGGTAGAAAACCTGAATTACTTCCATACACCTCACAGGGTCATATGCCTGGCAAAGAGTACATGTTTGCTGTCATTTTTATTATTTCCTCCATCCTCGTCAGGAACCAGCCACGCTCACTACTACTTCCCATGTCACATCTGTATGTAAGTGTGGGCCAAGGGCTAAAATACTGTCCGATGACCAGGAGAGGTTTCTGAGATGCTAGGAAGACCTAGTCACCATGTGCAATTTTTGTGGTAAAAAGCACCCAGGCTTCAAAAGCAGGGGAAGGGGCCGGTGAGCTGGCTCAGCGGTGTAAGCACCTGCCTGGCAAGCGTGAGGGCCCAAGTTCAACTCCTGGAACCCACAAAAAAAAAAAAAAAAAAAAAAGCAGGGGAAATGTAAATTTTAGAACACAGCATGTCAGTAAGTAGGAGGCTGCTGGTATCTGAATGCACAAGAAGGATTTACATAAAATACTTGTGACAACACTGAAACAATTAAAGTCTATCTTTAAATTCACCTAAGGGGTAAAAATAACCAAAACCATAAATCAGTCCCAATATGTAATCACCTAAATGGCATTTTCTCTGGATTGACTAGTTCGTCCACAAAAATGCTCAAAACAGTGTGCTGGCCTGTGACTATTTAGGCCAATAAATGGTGTTAGTTAACTAGAAATTGGCCAATGACATGACATACATTTTGGTACGCACTTCTAATTTTAATAGAAGTTATTTTCCTTGGTTTTATTTATTTATTTTCATTTACGTGGAAATGAAATCGAAGCCATCAAGCAGGACTTACCGAGGCAGTCGTTGTTATGAGTGAGTTCAAATCCTGGGTAGCAGAGACAGTTATAGGACCCGACGGTGTTTTTACAAGTCCCGTTCCCACATGGGTGCCGCTCGCACTCATCGACATCTACAAAGGAAGAGTGGCTCAAAGGGATTTAACGTGTAACTAGAAAAAGAAGGTCATGCAACTTTTCTATTTTTGCTAACTACTAAATTACTTAGATTTTTCCAGTATCATGCTAGAGATGCATATTTATTTGAGGAAGATAAATCTGAGGTAGAAAAAATTAAAAATTACAAAATCATAAAAAAATAGAGCTTAATGATTTATAGGCACATGGAGTGCACATAACTAGCCTAAACAAGCATCCACTAAGCAGACACATTTTAATCAATACGTTGGCTTATTAACTGTAAGGAAAGTTATCTTTTGAAGTATTAAAGCAACTTATTCTATTAAGAATTACAAAAGCTTGCCCAGAAAATTACATAGCTTAATTCAATTGAGAAAAAAAAACTTCAGTTTAATTTTTTGAAGCCATGGAATCCCAATTAGAGTTTAGTTAGAACTCAATATTATTAGCCTTCCAAAACAAAAATGAAGCAAGAAAATATTTACAGGGCTGGGGATATAGCTCAGCGGTGCAGCACCTGCCTGGCAAGCATGAGGTCTTGAGTTCGACTCCCGGTGCTCACCCCCAAAATTTAGAAATGAGGCATGGTGGCACATGCCTGGAATCCCAGAATTCAGGGAGGCTGAGGCAGGAGGATTGCAAGTCCGAGCCAAGCCCAGTGAACTTAGCAAGGCTCAACTCAAAATAAAAATTAAAAAGGGCTAAGGATGTAGCTCACTGCAAAAGTCCTGGGTTCAGTCTCCAATACCACAGTACAAACAAAACTTAGAAAGGTCATTTATCGCAGCAGAGCAGACTCCTTGGACTAGGAATCCCAGGCCGCTGAAACTCTTCCCCGTGAAGGAAAGAAGAAGGTGCTATTCTTCAGGAAGAAAGCTCTGGGTAAAGGTAGGGTCTACTTGACGAAAGAGTCGGACAGACTTTCATCATGGAAGAATCGCTCAGGGTAGGGAAATATTTTTCCTGTATGAACTTTTTTTTTTTTTTTGGTGGGTACCGGGGGTTGACCTCAGGACCTTGCGCACCAGCAGGCGCCTGTGCCGCTGAGCGATATCATCGGCCCTTTTTTCGTATGTGGGTTCCAGGAGTCGAACTCGGGCCCTCGTGCTTGCCAGGCAGGCGCTTACACCGCTGAGCCATCTCACCGGCCCCCATATGAACTTTTGAATTATAAATCTCATGTTTTTTGGCAAAATCATACTCTTCCCAGGAGTGTAGAATGGAGAAGAAGGTACAAGCAAGCGTTCTCAGAAAGTCTATGTAATGGGTCCAGAGCCTGAGTATTTTTGGACAAGCATCAGTTAGAGAATTTTGCTGGTCACCGTGGGAGCAATCCCGGGGCCAGGTCTGGGGTCTTAGGTGACGAGGGATGGAGGGATGAGCTCAGACACTCCCTGGGTGTTCCTGCAGCACGGACACACTGTGAGGGAAACGAAGCCTGCCACACTCAAATCTGAGTCTCATATTCATCTAGAGAGTATCTTGAATACCAAAAGTAGATGCGCAACCCTGGCTTTGTCTACACTGAAAACATGCTCTTACGAATAGCCAAGTATTAAATTTAATTTTCTTCCTTCAAGTGCAAAGCATAGAGAGAGGATGTTTGGCAGAGGCTGGGACAACTGCTGACATCAGTGCTGGCCTTCAGGCGTGCAGCCCATCTGCCTTTGAAAACTTATTAATTATCAGGTCGCAAGCGCTCACTACACACTAAAATCGCTTAACTAAGCATTCTATTAGCTACTGGGAATTTCTAAACGATTTGGCTCTATTTGCTTCCATAATTATTTTAAGAGATGAAACACAAGAGATGCAGGTAAATCCCAAGTTATTCAATAATCTGTGCAGAAAGACTACCTATGTGTATGTGTGTAAAAATATCATCCTTTAAAAATACAGTCACTCTTACCATACCCCCCTGCATTCCAAGATGCTGTCCTGAGGGGACCATACACAGAGGGAAAGGACAGCCGGCATTGTGGTGAATTTCACATAACCCTGAGTGTCTCACAGTGCGTGTCAAAAAACAGGAACGTCTTCTAGGGAAAAGCGCTGAGAATCCCTGAGTTGAGGAACATACTGTGGTCTGCCTCTCCTTGCAAATTTTGCTTGAACAGTTGAACGTGGCACAGACATGGTAGTTACTGATGCCATGTGATGCACCCACGATCTATCCTCCAATCTCAGCCCCACTTCCCTCCCGGGAGCTGCGTGTTCTCACCCATGCACATAGTCTGGTCTTGAGAAGCCTTAAAGCCATTGTGGCAGATGCACTGGTAACTTCCTTGCAAATCAACACACAGGCCATGACTACAAACATTAGGAATTTCCAAACATTCATTGCGATCTAAAAAAAAAAAAAAAGAAAGAAATAAAACACATGTTAGATGTATCTGATTTTTATTAAGATCCTTTCATTTTTCACAGATGCATTTCTCTAACCTGCTATTAATTATTACAGACAGGCTGAAAATGAACCATAACAATAGCTGAATCAAAATAAGCAACATTTTCAAGTATCCAAGTTTCTTTATTTAATCATGCAACTTTTCACACTGATTCATATCTCAAGGATACTATTTTATCCTAGGGGAATCTGCTGAAAGAATCCAAAATTACTCTTGAAGGCATTTGTGGTAGGAAAGCATGCACCTCCTTTAGTGTAGGAAATCTAACAAAGCCTGTGCTTGGTGCCGGCAGCCATTTCTTACCCACGCAGGCTCCATTGGGTGAAAGTTTGAAGCCCGTGGCGCATTCGCAGCGGTAGCTGCCGGGGCTGTTGATGCAGTCTGCGTTGCGCTGGCAGAGATTGTCGCCATTGCTGCACTCATCAATGTCTGAAAGAGCAGAGTTTCCTTCACTGCTTTAGGATTACATGCACGTCAACACTTTGATGACCAACTCTTAGCAGTAGAAGAAATAGTAACACTTGGAAAAATGCCTAAAAGCCATTTTTGTATACCGAACTATGCATGAGGGACATCTATTACTTGGATTACCTTCGCAGACCAACAGCAGGTCATTGTAACTGAATCCTGTAGGGCATTCACAGCGGAAACTACCGATCTGGTTAATGCACACGCCATTTGCACAAATGCCTGGAATCTCCTTACATTCATCAATGTCTGAAATTGAACAGATTCGGTAAAATGTATGTGGTTCTGCTTAATGTATTTACCATTCAACCTCAAATAATGCCATGTGGATCCTGGAATGAGAACACATATTCAATGTCACAAACATCAAATATATACCAGCGTAAATGGTTTTGTGGTTTATGAAAACATAGAGACCATAAAATACACTAGTTCTTTTAAACTGCAATGGAAAGAATTTAAGTGTATGGCAAAACATATCAAGTGATTTTAGTGTCAGTGTGACAAATGAACTCCTTGGGAATCAAGCTCCTTTTCAAGTTGTATGTCAGGTCATCCTAATGGATGCTATCCATCTGATAGTTATGTTTCCTTAAATTTATGGATTTTGTTATATATACATAATGGAAAATTAGTATATTGTTTAATAGAGATTTAAGTTGCTTTTGAGAGTGAGGAACAGAAAGTACCTTCAGAAAGAATTAATTTATGTGAATGGTAATTATACAAATTCATAATTGGACAAATAAAAAGTACACCAAAAACCTAAATATGTACTTAGTACCTGCAAATAGGAACTAAAGGTTAAAAGAAGGTGAATTATTTAGAATCATGTAATCTAATGTGCATGACAGGAAAACTGAGGTATTCGCATGGTGTACATGAAACCTTGAAATTGTCATGTATTTGTCATAACTCAATCACCCGACTATGCTGATAGGATAATATCATTGGTTAGAGTCTAAGAATGTTATTTTTCTTTTGATTAATTATATCAGATTAGGATCCAGATCATTATATTTTGTGGTACTCCCATCCAAGTACTAACCAAGCCTGACCCTGCTTAGCTTCCAAGATCAGACGAGATCGGCCATGTTCAGTGTTGTAATGGCCCTCGACTGTGGTACTCTTAAATTTAAAAAAAAGTGAATAAATTCTTGCATTGAAACCCACTCCCCCGACACACACAATTTGGGAAAACTCACCAACAGCTTTTCCTGTGTGAATATCAAAGGTGAATCCAGGAATATTTCCACATATGGTTTTAAAGTCAGCTTTAAAACATAAATAAAACAATGCATTTTTTTAACATTCTCAAACTCATTTACAAAAACATTTTACATAGTACAACTTTCACAAATATATTTTATATTATTGACAACCAGACATTTTAATTTCTGTTATAGTCATTTGATAACAATGCCTGTTACTGCAAAAAGTAGATGTAAGCATTCTATTTTTTTTTTTTTTTGTGGGTACTGGGGGTCGACCTCAGGACCTTGTGTGCCAGCAGGCACCCGTGCCGCTGAGTGATATCACTGGCCCCTTTGTCGTATGTGGGTTCCGGGAGTCGAACTCGGGCCCTCGCGCTTGCTGGGCAGGCGCGTATGCTGGTGAAGCATTCTTTACCAATATTGTTATTTCTATCATTAACTTTTACTACTCTGTATTAGATGGTAAATTATTACAAAATTCATAACATCTACTTAGGTATTTAAATTTTTTTTCTTATGCAGAACTTTAAAAATGATCCAGTTTAGATTAAAAAAACATTGGAGTACGAATTTAAAAATGGTTTATGATGGCACAGGGATACAGATATGCAAAATCATTTTGCAGTAGAGAAACAGGTTACCAGTGAATAACGAATGAGATGTGAATTTTGTTTCTTTTTTTTAAAACCACAAATGTGTATTTGTTGGAATGTGAAATTTGAGGGACAAAAAACAATTTGTCGTCAGATAAAAGAAGCTATAAGAGTTATTCCTACACATAATTTATCTAGACATTTAAAAGAATACCAATTCTTATGAAGCAAAATCATTCTGATGCCCACTGTTACCTATACAAGTTAAAGTCCTGAAAGAAGTATTAGGTAAAACTTGCACCACATATTTGTATTTTAAACATCCGGGTAGGGATTGTGTAGATTGCATCTGCTAAATACACTGAGCATCAATTTGATGGTTTCTAATTTCCTGGCAATGTGCAAATTATAATTTTTATGTAATCTCATTAATCATCATTATTACAACCATATGAATTAGTCTGTCACTGTTTATTATCCCTGTTTTACAGCTGAGAAAATAGTTTCAGAAAAGATAAATTCTCTACATGAGGTCACACAATAAGTTGTAGAGCTTTGATTGAAATATAGACTTGTTTCTCAAACCTAAGTTTTTCACTTTCTTTCCCAAAGAAAAGTAGTATTTTACTTCTGCAAACCAGTGATCTTCAACTTCTAATTACGTAGTTTTGTTGTATTTATTTATTTATTTATTTTTAATGAAGTTTATTGGTACATTTTAGATATACATAACGATCATATTCATCACAGGGAATTTGTACCCATAACATGATATATTTTGACTCCTCTTTTTTTCCCAATCCCCTCTCCTCCTTTCAACCCATCTTCCCCTCCCTATTTACAAAGTTTTGTTTCCATTTTTTTCCTGTTTTTTATTGTTTTTTTTTCTTTTCCCTTCCTTTCTTTCTCCCTGCCCCCACCCTAGTTCTTCTTTCCTTTTGAACACTTTCTTCCCATTTCACAATATCTATTATACATTTTGGTCCTGAAAAAGTAATATAACTTTTCAGTTTCTGAATAACTTTTTCAGTTTCTCACACCAGGGAGATAATGCAATGTTTACACATGTGTCTGATTTCTTTCACTTAAGAGTATGGTCTCAAGGTGCATCCATTTAGCTAGAAATGTCTCAAGTTTATCCTTCTTTATGGCTGAATAGTACTCCACCATGTTAAAAAAAATCTTTATCTCTTCCTTGCTTTATGGGATTTGGGATATTTCCAAGATTTAGCTATTATAAGCTGTGTTGCTATAAACATGGGTGCGCATATTTCAGTGTCGTATGATGTTTTTAATTCTTCCGGGAAGATACCCAGAAGATGAGAATTGTAAGGACTTTTATAATTCTACGGAACTTACCATGGCAAAACAGGGCTAAGAAAAAGCCACTTGACCATTTAATTTGACCCACTTTGAAAAAGGCTCATGCATCACTTCAACACTTCTTAAATTTATTTCATCATCATTTTAAATGATACACTTAAATATATATAACACAAGCAGTATTTGGTAACAAATGTATAATCACTACTTCTTATTTGTCCTATTGATTCAACTCACAGTATTTACAGGTATTAAACTTTACCACTCTCTAGATCACAAAAGAACATGAGTGGGTGACAATTTTAAGACAAGTAGTTTCTATTTTTGTCTCTATTATCTTTCATTTTTTCTCTCAAAAGAACTTATGTTTGTAAGAAAAATACTATCATGTAAAGCCAAGTTCTTTTTTCTGCCTAAGAACTTCACTTAAGTCTGAGGGACAGAAAGCGTAAGTAACATTTTGACAAACTACATAAAATTTTGCTCGTCAAATACATTTATGCCTATTTTTTCAAAATTGAATTTAAAAAAGATAATGAATTTGATAGTTTTTAAATTATTTTATCAAAATGTACTGTGTCTAACACAGTGACACACAGTAGATGCTCATTAAATACTTGTTCAATGAATAAATCAGTAAAAGACTGCATGATATAAAGTAAGAGTTTAAATGGACCAATGCTATAAACGCTAACCCTTTTAGTGATGGAGTCTCTGTTCAGGATGTGAGGGATTCAACACGTGTCTGAGAAATCAGACCCAAAAAGGGCCACTTGGGAAACTGAGCTTCGAGCATGCTCACATGTTTTCAGAACTGAGCATCTCTGGTTTGGGTACCACTGACTTTTACTCTACAGCTATGCATATGCATGCATCACTGACTCAGCCTTCAGCTGCAGCACAAGCTGTGTGCTTACCTGTTCCTGGTGTTGGGCATGGTTCACAAGGTTTGTTCCAAGCTTTGCCCACATTGTACGTGCAGCAGCACATCCTCTTTGTCACATTAAAAGGCAACTCATTCTCACATGTGGTTCCATTATAGCTTCGGTAGCAAAAGCTTTTTCTCATATCTGCACAGAGGAAACAAGCTAGCTAGTCATCAGTGGACAGTGACGAAACCCACACATCTGTACATACCAAACTTTCGTCATTAGTGTAACTGAAAAACTCTCTCATTCACAGACATCTTGAAACTCTGCAAGCTGCTAAATAATTTTTAGATCAACATCTCTCCTATTTTTAGACAGAAGTTTTCATTTATAATTTTATAGGGTGACAATTTAATATGTATTTTTTCCCTACTTGAAAACCATTCAAAAAGTATTAATTTTTACATGCTCTTTTATTTTGTATAATTTTTAGTTTATATAAATGGAGAATTAAAATTATTTAAGAATATATAACACGTGAAAAAGTTTTCTTTCGATGGTTGAAAATGTAACTATAAAAGCCAAAGGTCAAGAATTTGATACAGAATCAATAGTTTATGAAACCCTGTAACACTTCATTCATGAAGATTTAATTCCTAAATTTTCTGAGCAATAATTCTCAGACAGAAGTGCCGCATATGTGAGGTTAACAATGGTGCCCTCGTTAACGAATCTCAGCGGCCTTTACTCACCCATGCAGTTGTGACCACCGTTGACCTGCATGTATTCAGGCGGGCAAATGCAGGTGTAGTTTCCTAGGGTGTTATAGCAGGTCCCAGGCCCACACACGCCAGGATGTGCAAAACACTCATCAATATCTACAGTAGATAAGAACATGCATTAATAAAGGTATTTTTATGAATCTATGTTATTTAGATTACTGAACACAGTGCAGGCAATTCCTCATTTATACAAAACTTAAAAGGTAAAGAAAGTATCCCAAGATATGCATTTATATGACACAAGTTTATCTTTCTTCAAAAGAAAAAAGTCCCCAATATTAAAAATTTATAAGTCACAGAAAGAAATTATTCTCAAGTAGCAAAAAGAATCATACGTTTTTAAAGTGCAATTTAAAGCCTGCATTTCTCTTATGTTATTTAAGCTAAGTTTTAAACTGAATGCTGGTTATGACAGCCTTTATTTTTGTGGTTCCATTCAAATCAGTACTTCTTCAGGGACTCTAGAACTTGGGTAGCTGCTGGTCGTTTTCCTTATTAAGTCACAGTTTTTCCAGCTGTATTTATTTAATTCGTGCCCAAACAAAGGTTACAACAGAAAATATTACGTTTAGTTGTTCATTTTAAGAAGCATTCGTTCATTCCACAAATAAATACTGACATTCTATTGCAAGCTAGAACTTGTAGTGACCGAGACGAGTAAGAAATGGACCTTGGCTCCAGGAGCCCTACCACAGCCCCCACGACAACCGAGTGGGGAGACAGGGCTCCTAAAAGGGGTAGTCACAGTGCCAGGTGGTAAGTGACAATGGAAGCAAAAAGGATTTACTCACTTTTTTTTTCCTTTTTGAGACAGGGTCTCACCATGCAGTTCAAGCTGGCCTTGAACTCACCTTGTAGCCCAGGCTGGCCTCGAACTTACAGGGATCCTCCTGTCTCAGCCTCCCGAGTGCTGGGATTACAGGGGTGTGCCACCACGCCTGGCTTAATTTGCCCAATCTTTGAACTTCATATCATACCCAACATTATCAATAGGGAACGATGTTAACTTAATACTTAAGCTTACCTACTTTTCCTATATAAAATGTAAGTCTCATCAATGTTTGTACTAATAACTTACTGTATGTCTTCACACTACTCCATTTCCTCCACTTACATCTAATCAACTCAGAAAGACAACAGTAAATTATAACAAGTGAGCCATAAGTTAATCTATCATCAGACAACAGCAACACTGATATGGAAAGAAAAAAGCTAAGGAGTAGTTTTGATGCTGTGTGGGCAGAACCTGAGGCTGTGCGCTGAGCGTTATTCCTCTGTGCAGGGCAGGCTCAGCCCCCCTCACCTTCACAGATGCGGGTTTCCTCGCTGAGGTAGTAGCCTTGCGGGCATTCACACTGGAAGCTCCCGAAGGTGTTGATACAGTTTCCACCCTGGCAGAGACCTGGCAACTCCTGGCACTCATCGATGTCTACAAAGGGAGAGACAGGTCACGGGCCACACACACCATTGTGAGAGGCAAGAGTTAAGATCCGAGCCTTGCAGTGCCTGAGCTTGGAAGGCGCACAGATGTCTATGCATCCGAACAGACGCACTGAGCTGGTGGGTTTATTCTGACCTTGGGTTTTTTCAGTTTCATCACAGAACTTTGCCATTTCCCAAGAACACTGATTAAAGCAAGTTGGAGGCTATGGGAGAGGAGAGTTACTCTGCAGAACAATCAGATATTGGATCCCTGCAACGCATCATCTACTCTTGTCACTCTTTTTTTTTTTTTTTTTTTTTTTTTTTTTTTTTTTTGTGGGTACCGGGGGGACGACCTCAGGACCTCGCGCGCCAACAGGCACCCGTGCCGCTGAGCGATATCACCGGCCCCTTTTTCGTATGTGGGTTCCGGGAGTCGAACTCGGGCCTTCGCGCTTGCAAGGCAGGCGCTTACGCCGCTGAGCCATCTCACCGGCCCCACTCTTGTCACTCTTGATAAAACTAGATATTGAACATCCTAGAAATTGATCCATCTCTAATATCACTAAGTAGTCTTGTTGGGATTGCTCCACACTCACTTTTATACCACCTTTTCCCTAAAATGAACTCTTTACTTAAACCTAGGTGACAATTAGTGATGAGCTCACCTTCTAAGATGATTGTGATGGGGTTAGGTCTGAAGCCTTCACCTCCAGGGCACAGGGTGTAGTATTCAGCTGCAAAAGAATGAAAAAGAAGAGGTTTTATGTCAGCGTCCAAATGGCTGAGACCATGCACAAGCATTCAGCAACTGAGAGACTTGAAACATACACCCTCCTGGAGGTATCCATATTTTCCCCATTGTCCTTTCAAATTCATTTGTATATTACATTTTACTTGAAAAAAGATCATTTGTTCATAAATGATAAACACAGTGAAATAACAAAAGGCATTTTTTTTTTTTTGTGGGTACTGGGGGTTCGACCTCAGGACCTTGTGCGTCAGCAGGCACCCGTGCTGCTGAGCAATATCACTGGCCCTTTTTTCGTATGTGGGTTCCGGGAGTCGAACTCGGGCCCTCGCGCTTGCCAGGCAGGCGCTTATGCCGCTGAGCCATCTCACCAGCCCAAGGCATTTGTTTTTAAAGGGAAAATTCCCTCACAGATAATTCATATCACAACTTTCTTTGACAGTAAATAAAAACTAGAAGACACTATAGTACAAAGATTTAGGTTTATGTGCATGTAGAAACATGTTTCGATTTAAGGTAGTCTAGGACTGGCTTCAAGAATACAAGCCACCTACGAGAGGAACCAGGAACGGGCTTCATCTTCGATACTGTGGAGAACTGATATGACCACCATTCATATTGGATTGTGTTAAAAATTGTTCTTTCAAACATATCAGGAAAAATAATGAGAGAGGAATTCAAATTCCTTTTATATAAAACACTCTTGGCTGCTTTCACATAATCACTGAAAATTGTCCATACTCCATCCCCCCACTACTTGCTCTGCTCCCAGCCCTAGAGTAAAGCGGCAACTTGTTTTTAGATGCCAGAGTTTGCGCCCTTCCTTGTATTTGGCTGCATACTTACTGCTATTGACAGGCGGGCAAGTCTCGCAGGGGTTTCCCCAGGCCTTCCCCAGAGAGCAGCAGCAGGAGGAGCGACTCACGCCCACCCCGATCTCCGTGTTGCAGGAAAGACTTCCGTCTCCTCGAGGACCAAACTTCAGGTAGCAGTTGCCCACACGGTTGTCTGCAGAGCAACAAAGGAGCTTAAAATCGCCCTTGCTATGGTGAGAACTTAGGGAAAAGACAGGCAAAGGATGCACTTCGAATTTTACACATTAATATGGAAGGTTCATTCATGCAAATCTTTAGCACGAAACAACCTCTTGCTTTAAACCTTTAAATTATGACAAATTTTCCAATGTTTAATAATCTATGTAGATTGTATTTCCATATACTCCTGGCATAAACAAGATTTCTCATTTGGGACATTCTGAACCTTTCAGTAGTATGAATGCAAGAAATTTCTGTATCGTGACATTTATGAATGATGGAGACAAAGCGACGACAGGTTAATTTAAAGCTATGTGTCACACAAAAGCAACTCGATATCCCATATCTCTTTCTTTTCCTCCCCATCATCTCCATTCCCTCATGGTTTAGTTTCAGTTGCACACTGAGCTGTGCAGGTTTTGAGAAAGACTATCTGTAACAAATTTAGACCTCTTACCTTAAAGAATCAATGAATCTCAGACTTTTTCTTGTCTCCATGGTCACCACCTACATGGCAGGGCCTGAAATACTTTTTGTTTTTTTTCAAGAACTCTCAAATTTAGAATTCTATCTCTCACTTCACCCCTGAATTTTAGACCCTTCAACCAACTGCCTGTTTGATTTCTTCTCTTAGATATCTAATAGCTATTTCAAAGTTAACACATCTACGAAGGAAACTTTTGCAACTTTTTCTTCCACATATAAAATCAGCTCTATTTCTTTCTTCCCCAGTTTTAGGCATTTTCAATAAATAACTATTTCCATTTTTCCCATTGCATAGAGCCCAAACCTCCACGCCATCTTTGATTTCTATTATTCCTTATCCAGGCCAGTAATACAGTTTGTCAACTCCACCTTCAGGACAGATCTGCAATCTGACTAATCACCTCGGCCTCTACCACTATTTCCTGAACTCTAGACCCCATCATCCCTTTACCTGGGCTGTGCTAAAGTCTCCTAACTCACCTCTCAACTTGCATCCCTGACCCAGCTATCATCTATTTTTCCTTCCACAGCCGCAGTAATACTTCAGAAGTATTACCTTACATCAGACCATCTGCAATAGCCTCTTATCTTAACCAGAGAAGATCCAACGTCCTTACCAAAAGACTTTCTAATTCCACAAAGTAATTTTCATCTCTGGATACACATTAGAAACATTTGGACTACTTATTGGTTTACTTTATTTTGCGTCATTTTTCCACTTTGTTTTTGTTGCTGAATTTTGGATGCAGAGAAGTGAGCTAACTTGTGGTCCCTCTCTTATTAGATTTAAACTTATTCAACCTTCCTTTGACTCTCTTTTGCCATCTGGCTTGCTTTGTGAACATCTAGTGAATTCTATCGTGTCCAGTTGCCCCCTTTCTTTATCTGTTCACTCTTCAAAACAGTTCCTAAGTCTCTGTCTCCACGAATAATACTGCAAT
Source organism: Erethizon dorsatum (assembly GCA_028451465.1). Taxonomy (NCBI): domain Eukaryota; kingdom Metazoa; phylum Chordata; class Mammalia; order Rodentia; family Erethizontidae; genus Erethizon; species Erethizon dorsatum. The sequence goes on along the minus strand of CM051838.1, from coordinate 79,133,296 downwards.
TACTATCTTATGCATGTCTGTATATGGGCCTATGACTTAATATCTTTGGCATGTAAAACCAGGTGAAGAACTGCTGATTCAGTTTGCCTGTACTTTAGCTTTTACTAAAAACTGTCATCATCATTTACCATCCACAGCTGTGGATCCTTTCTCATGTTTTTAACTAATTAAAAAATAACTGACAGAAGGAATAAATACACAGTGAAAACAACTTTATTAGTAATTTTAACAGGAATTTAATCATAGCTAACTCATCTCTATTCTGGATTTTCTTGGTTTTAAAGATACTTACTACTCCACAAGTGGTTGTCTGAATGCTTGCTTACAGGTTGTGCTTCATAAACTTGAAGTAATCTAGTGTTTCTTAAAGGAAGGGATTATTTTCTTTTAAAATTAATTGTATCACACACTCATAACAGTTTATTGCCAAGAGTTCAAATATTCAACTCTGTGTCATTCTGTTTGTTCGTATGGTACAGCTTTTACTTACCAACGCAACCCACGCCAGTGGGGTTCAGCTGGAAATCGGGTGGGCAGTTACATTCGTAGCGACCAGGCGTGTTGACACAAAGGCCGTTGACACAGTTGATGGGATCTGCACACTCATCAATATCTAGAGGCGTTTAAAATGCCTGCATTAACATCTTTACTTTCTCCATGCATGTCGCTGTCCCAAAGGATTCACAGAGTTTTTTGCTTGTCAGTAGATTAAAGATCATTAGGAAAGACTCAGCACAACGAAGGAGAGAGCTTAACTTCCTGTATATTTCTAAGACAGGTTCCATAAGCCAAGCCCACAGTATTTATGACAATGCCATTTAATATCCTTAATAAATAATAATTAAATGCTGCAAAAATTATGATACTATTTGCTTAACTAAAATTATGAGATGTGTTCAAAAATATGGTGTCTACTTAAATAAAAAAATTACAGTAAAAGACACATTACCATTAATCACCCTGAAAATATTCCCCATCACTCTGAACACACTCATCCTATACTTCTGGTTGCTTTCTGAAGCGGTTGCTTTTTGAGTTCTGCTGTTGTGGCTGCCCCAGGGTCCTGACTCAATTCAAAGCATTTACCTTTCATTACCGTCATTTTGACTTTGGGGAAGAGCCAGAAGTCACATAGTGCCAGATCTGACGAATAAGGTGGATGAAGACACAGAATAATGTTTTTTAAGTACCCACCTTTCCATCTGGTGGCAGGATTCATTGTATTTTTAATCACACTTTCAAATGAGGCCTTCTAGAACTGCTTCAGAAAGTTACAAGAACAATGGACTGTGTTTGAAGCAAAGGGGGGTATCTGAGGGTTAAATGGCAATGTATCTTTTATTGTAATAATTTTTTTATTTAAACATTCACCATATATTTCTATCACTATTATACGTATACATCCATAGTACGTATATGTAGCAAATACATATATAGATACTTTATTAATTTCATGTTAGATATTTAAACTATATAATCAATTCTATATTTAAGAAAAAACATATCAGAATGTAATTCTTTTTCAGAAAAATGCATAATCTATTGCATAGACTGGCTAAGTAGAAATCTGAGCAGTTTTTATATTTAGCGCAGAATATTCTTTTCAACTAATCAGCACACAGTGGAGCCCCTCCCTGGCCATACCTGTACAGTTCCCTCCAGTTCTGTCCAGTTCATAACCATCATCGCAGATACAGTGAAACATTCCAGGCAAATTATTACATGTCCCAAAGACACAAATATTTTGGAAGGAGCATTCATCAATATCTGAAGATTAAAAAAACAACAAAAAATCTTGTTTACAAAGGTATTTAAAATTTTTAATTTAACATATAACATTAATGAGTTCTTCTAACTTCAGATGTTTATATGCAGTAAAAATTTTATTTTTCTTTGATTAGAAAAGTAATGTCAAGGAAAAACAACTAGTGCTTATCTGTGGAACTAAGATACAAAAATATTTTTATTGATAGTGAATATTTAATATTTTAATATTAATGAATATTTAATATTTTAACAAGATTTAATGTAATATCTTGCTATACTTAAATACTTAAATGAGAGTTGGCTTAAAGTGTGAAAAATACAAAAACTAAACATAAATATGTCAAAGGAATGAAAATGCAAAATACTAAACATAAAAACAAATTCAAAGATTCTAAAAATTAGTGCAAATATCAGATATCTTATAATTGGTAAGTTAAAAATATATACCAATTTAAAAATATTAAAGACATCATTAAGATTAACTTTGAGATTTTTAGTTTTTTATTTTGTAATCTCATCTCTTACCCAAAAGTCAGTTATAGAAAGAGAAAGAGTTTAGTATTAATGCCATAGGATAAGATGGTCCACTCTCTACATATTCTTACAAATTTCATAAAATATCTCTATTAAAACTGGGAATTCAGTTTATGAAAATCTTACATGAGACTTTAATACAAGGTTGATCAATGTGAATTTATCACTCCTCACTCATGAAAATGAAGGCATACATGTGGTATGTACAGCTGTAGAAATAATCTGTATTTCTACTCATAAAAAGAGGATGGGCATTTTTATACATAAATTGTCTAATATTCTGAGAATGCAGAAGCACATATGTCATTCTAGGCTAGTGACCTAACTCACTGTGAACTGCTATCTTGAGACAACTGTATCTTAACTCAGAAAGGGTCTTCTGGTCATGCATATTAGTTAAAATAATTTGCTTCAACTATCTCAGATCTAAGGTATGGTCCAAATCATGTTTAAAAGTTCAACTGATGTGCAAAGGTGCCTTTTTGCTAGGGGCAATAAGATTACTCTCTAAAGAGAATGAGCAAAGATTCACTAAGCTAGACTATAAATGAATTGTGTTAATGTGTAAGAAGTGAAAGTAGAATGGTATTGGCATCTCACCAAGTATGCATTTTACTTTAAAATAGACTTATTAGGAATGCTTTTCACTCAAAATAACTGAACAGTTGTATAAAGTAAGGTATTTTAAAAGAATATTGTCTTGCTTTTATAAAATTGACACTCAAAAATTCAAATGATACAGAAAATTGATAAAAAAAGCAAAAGGCAACAAACCACACAGAAAATAACATAAAAACCAAAAACTGCTCAAAAATGTTTCCAGTCACAGAATAAACATTGATGAATTCATAGACATTTCTATACGCATATTCACAGACAGCGAAGCTGAGGCAATTTCTACATCAGATTAATTTTTCACAGCTAACTCAACAGTTTCCAAAATACTTTCCAAATATTAAAAAGTATAAAAGATAGAAAAAATTCATTATTTGGCTTGATGCCAAAGTTCAAATGTAATTTTAGTATTAATGGATACTGTACAATAAATAACAAGAAAATTAACACTTGTATATCCCTTCAACTCTTTGTTATTTATATTGTTTTCATTTTCTCAGTGTTTGTGGCATTATTTCCAGTGGTCAGTGATAATTCTTTACTTAAAAAGAGTAATGCTAATTTTACTGCAACTTTCTATTTCTCAGCTGGCTGTGTTTCACTGTGGATTATTCCTTCACCCCCAAGAAAGAAGGACTTCTGTGAAAACAAAGTTATTTTTCCCCGAATTACTTCTCCTGTGAGAATCTGTGTGTTGTGTCCATTATCAGCACACGGCTGAGGTACGGAGTCTTCAGCCAGGCACTTCCTACGCATCTTGTGGGCGTTTTTGCAATGTCTTGGTAGTCAATGTTTCGGTGCAGCTCAAGGCTCCTTTTCCTATGACCAACGCTGACAAATATAGTAAGTACGAGTTTTTGTTTATAATTTGGCATTTTTTGTACATTTAGATCTTTCTTCTGTTTCAGGACAATGCTTGGTTGCTTAATAGTTTTTTTCTATCCAACTTCTTGGGCTCTCTGCTTCAGAGGCACCAATTGTATTGATGTTTATGGTCCTTTTTTTTCTTTTTTTCTAACTGATTCTCTTTCTTTTTTTTGTTCACTGTGATTATCTCAAGCCCTTTCTCTATGGTAGTTATTACATTTTCATCTGGATCTCTTCTCATTTTTGCTGTTTCTATTTAATAGTTCTCTAATTTTGCTGTATTGGCCCCAATCTCTTGTTTCCCTTGCCTCATCAATTTCCTTTTTAATATTTATTCTACTGTTTTTTGTCTTTGAAGCTGTTTAATCATTTTTTTTTATTAAGGTTATCTATGGCACAAACTGGGAAATTTGCTTTTTGCTCCTTAGGTTTTTTTCCTTCCATTCTGGGTTAGTTCTTTATCTGTTTTTTTTTTTTGTTTGTTTGTTTTTTTACATTCTTTTCTTTTTTTCCATAGGATCCCTGCAAAGTTTCTATGATTTTCAACTTCTTTACATACTACTTGGTCCACCCTTCCAAGAATTTCTATTCACTTTGATGCTGTTTAGGTGACAGTCTCTTGACATGTGCCCTTTTTATCAGGGCCCTATTTGCAAGACAGATCAGGGTCGGGATTTCATTGAAGCTTCTACGCAGTAGCCTGAGGTTTCCCAAGGTGACAAAAAGGTGCACACAGATGGGAGTGGTGCCACTGGGCTCCATGCTCTCTCTGCTGATGGATCTGTCCTTTGCTCTTTCTTCAGACAGTACACTAAATCGTCTACGTCTAGGAGCACCATCCAAAGAAACTTAGCTTGTCCCTGGGGAGGTTCCTTTGGTTTTATAGCCCTTGTTTTGTCAGAGAACACTGGGAAATGGCCAACTCTAGTGGTATTAGGGACTCTACAGAAATTCTGAGAATTTGTGTTGAGAAGCAGATGCTGAGCGGGATATTCTGAGGGACATATATTTATAATAACATGAGAAATCATCAAGAAATTAAATTGGTAAATTCAGTAAAACTATTCCAAATGAGCCAGACCTTGTACAAGAGAGAAGATTAAAACAAAGAAAAAGAGGCAGATCCAAGAAATTACATTTTAGGGGTTTCAAAAGCGAATATTCTCCCAAATGGAACAGAGAGTCTAAGTAAGAGTGAATGACCTGTGTGCTGCCCTCAGCTGTCCTGTTGGTTGGGGATTTCTCCAAAAAGGAGTGACATACGAGAAAACTAAAGGTGAAGATGTTTGGCACCACCTTGGAGGAGTCTAGGGAACAGATCTATAAGGGTTTATGCTGCGGATTAAAGAATGAATTTATGGAGGGGAAATTCTGTCTATGTATAAAAAACTCATGTTGGCAACAGTGTTTGGCTACCTTTGACTTGCTCCTTTTCCAGGTCTTTGTCAAGGTGATGAAGATGATAAATCATGTAATTCCCTATTCACATTGACTCGCACTTTCAAGGCTGGGGAAAAATGTAGCTCATTCCGCAATTACCTTGTATAAAATGGATTTGACTTTGCCCAATTTATCAAGCCAATGTAGAAGCAGGGATGCTGTCAGCATCGAGTATCATCTTCTCCAGGGCCTACTCTTTACCTCCTGTCCTGATTCAATCCATGCTGGTGGATACAGAAGAAAACCCCATGATCTTTTAGGCACACTTCCTCTCTTCAAAGCTTCCTTTGGTGGTGGGCAGAGTTGCGCTCCACTCTTATCTTCCTCAGATGTACAGCTTGTGTTTGAGGTTGATGAGTGTGTATGTGACTGTGTGTGTGCTAGAATTATTTCTATTCATTTGATTAGACTCTAGAGTATGGAGAAAGGCTGTAATCTGTCTTCATTTTTATCAGTTAGGCTGGGCTTTCTTTTTTTAAAAAGGTTTCCTGTGAATCATAAATTATGATCAATTATTTTCAATTTCTTTCTTCATTTATATTGTACTCTCCATAACACACTGATGGCCCAAACAATATGTAATGTGAATTGAGTTTCCAATTTGAAAGAAAGTCCAAATTCTTTTTCTTGGCAAGACATCATCCTAGATGCAAAGTCCCATTTCTAGGAAAGTGGGATAACATTGTAACTTGAGGAAGACATTACTATTAAGCATACGGAAGTCCTTCAATCCCTGAAGAGGGCTTCCAGCCCCAGACATACACAGAAAACTCAAATAAAAAGGTAAGCACAAGAATAGAGCTAGGATTTTGATAAACATAATAAGCAGTAGTGATTGGGGTAGGTAATAGATAGAAAAAGCTTAATAGCTTTGCCACATGTCATTCATTTTAGTGATAAAAAAAATTTTTTTTTTTAAATGAGCCAAACTTCCAACTATTGGCCCTTGGCCAGGAAAACTTCATAAGAGATGAAAGCTGCCCTCATCATTATTCATTCCACAAAAGAATCCGCACTTAAACGAATGACTTTTATATGTGGAGCATGTGCTCTGTACTGGCTTCCAGGTGGAACATGTTCCAGCCCTTTTTGTGGTTTCACTGCTGTAGCTGGTCCAACTTGAAAATGAGCTGGAATCCTAGTGACTCACCTTGGCAGGACCTGCTGTCCGCGGCTGGCGTGAAGCCCATCTCACACTCACAGCGATACGCACCAGGGACGTTGAGGCACTGTCCGTTCTCGCAGAGATTTATGTTTTCTGCACACTCGTCGACATCTGTGGAAGAAGTAAATTACATCTCTATTAAATTCCAGATTCCATGACATATTTTTTGCCTTTGTTCTAAGACTAAATCAACTTTACTGGCTTGACTTAGTGTTCATTAACATGAACAACAATTACTCACATTCACCTATGCAAGGGTATAAAACTTGAGGGCAGGGCTGCTTAACTTACATCCTCAGGTGGAACTGTGACGTGACTAATGCGGATGTCTCTCATATTTGCCTTCATTCTCTTTAATGCCAATGTGATGAGGTATCAGTGCTATAGCATCATTAGATACGACCAAGAATTTGAAAACAACTTACACTTTCACTAGTCCAAGTTCTTTGAAGCAAATTAGAGACACTATGGAGACGGGAAAAGTTTCTTTCATGTCATTCTGATCTTAGGAAAATATTTCCATTTTAATTATACAAACAGGCATTCACTACTCATAGACTGTACAGGTAATTTATTTAATTCTATGAAGCAGAAAAGGGGAGAAGGGCAGAGATCCATGTTTACTGAGGACCAAGCATTGCGCCAATGGCCTGCATGCGTTTTTCACTGAGTCACCAGGCCTATGAGATTCTGACGGGGCAGAACCTGAGGTCCACAGCGGCCAAGGGAGCTGCACAAGCGTGCAGCCGAGCTGGGCTCTGACCGCAGATGTGTCTAACTGCAAAGCCATGCTCTTTCCCTGACATCACAGTGCTGGGAAAAGCTGGGAAAGATGCAACAGCTAAGGCTTCAAAGTACGAAAGCTTAAAAGCTGAGTAAACATGTTTCCTTAAAGAATCATTTAAAAACGATGAGTCTGCATTTTTGACGCCAATAATTGGAAAAAAATTATTGTCTTTTAATTATGAGTTTAAAGTACATACTGAAAATCAACTGAGAAACTCTTACAGACTAAAAAGTACCCACTGTTTTGTTCAGAAGATGATTTAGTCTTAGATATGTATGTAATAAGATACTGTTTTATTCTCAAAGAATATACAATGAACAGAAGCTAAGTAGCAGCAAATACTTATTATGTGTTTTTCAAAGTCCTTTACTTTTATGTTATTCACTTTACCCTTTTCAGTACTATGACACTTAAACAAATATATTACATAGCAGTGCCTGAAAGATCATATACCACATCTACAAAAGCAGAATAGTTTTCCTATATCCACTGAGTGATAGTAAAAGAAGAAATGGTATTTTTATAATTATGCTCATTTTAAAATGGGAAAGCTAAGGCCAGACAGGCTAAGTAACTTACTTAGGATTTTACTGGCAGTAAGCAGCACAGGCTAGATTTGATACCAGCAGGTCTGACCCAGACAAAGCCTGCATTTTTCACCATTGTCTTCTAAATGAGCAAGACATAATGACAGTCATTAACAGTACACGATAATAATAAATGCTATTATTTTAAAACTTCCACCAGTACACTGGAAGATCACTCAGGTTGTTGTGTTTAATGTAAGAAAAAGATATTTATATGCCCTTGTAAGTATAAAAACGGAGGTAGTTATTGTATTTTTCCTTAACTGTACTTTGCTTTGAAAAAGGAAAGCATGTATAGTGTTCCATGACAGCCGCACTGGCACACACTGCAGGACGGTCGCCCACCTGAGCAGGTGAAGCCATCTCCGGTGAAACCTTCCGCGCAGGCGCAGCGGTATGAGCCTGGGGTGTTCACACACTGAGCATTTATGCTGCACTGGTGGGTCCCGTTAGAACATTCGTCCAGATCTGTACAGCAAGAGAACACAGCAAGGAAGGTCAGCAATGAAAATGTCCAACACCTACACAGACTCTGATTTGTCTTATTTTAAAAATAAACTGGCAAATGGAATTGTTTTAGTGGATCGGTAGGGTCACAGCCTCTGTTCCCTAAAATCTCAGAATCATAATTCGAGATGTCCATGCCACAAATATGGGCCAGAAATACTACTTCAAACATTTTGTGTGATATCTAGTCAACTAAGAGTTTAAAAATATCAGTTTCATTCTTACTTTTATTAAGGGTGAATTTTATTGCTTGATCACTAATAAAAGGCTCAATTCTGAAAATACTACTGAATCTCAGAGCAGGAAAATGGACCTAGATTTTTCAAGCATATTTTATAAATAAGTAAACAAGATAGGATTTTTGACCTCATAGAGTCCATAGTCTATTGGAAAAGACAGATGTTAAGCATAGAAAAAATTAAATATTTTTATTTGCACATAAGGAAAATTACAAGGAGCAAAGAGAGAGTAAAAAGAGCATCTAATTTGGACTGTGGGAACAAGGAAGGCCCCACTAAGGAAGTAATTCTTAATTAACTTCAGACCCCAGTGATGAAGAAGAGTTAGTTCAGTGAATAGAACCAGCGAAGGGTACTCCTGGCAGAACGAGTAACTAACTCATAAAGACACTGAGGAGGAAATTACTTGTGTGACTATTAAGGATCAGATCTAGACTGTCCCCCCAGAATCTGATGTATTCAAGAGATGGGGCTTTTAAGGTGATTGTATCATCGGACACTACACTCATCAGTAGGCTGATTCATTAATGAGTCCGTAGCTAATGCGTTGCTAGAAGGTGAAGCCTGGTTGAGAGAGATGCATTACTGAGCATGCGCCTTTGGAAGGTGTAGCCACCGCCGTGGCCTGGCCTTGCTCTTGCTGCTTCCTGGCCACCAGGGGTGAGCAGCTTTTCCTCTGCAACATCCTCTCACTGTTCTGTTTCTGCCTTGGAGCCAGCCAGCCATGGAATGAACCTACTAAACCAGAGCCCAAATTAACCTCTCCTCCTCTAAGTTGCAGGTGCCAGGTATTTTGTTGTCCCAGTGCTGGGAAAGTGATGGTACGAGAAACTGGAGGAGGTCGGATTGGCAAATCACAGTGCAAGATACAGGGGGTGGTGGGAGATGAAGCTCGAAAGACAGTGGAGGCCTTCCATAGGGTGTTGTAAGAGAGCTGTGAAAAGGAAACTGGGGCTTTTCTTAAATGACAATTGTGAAAAGATCAGATCTGTGGTTTAAATTTCCTGCTGTTTCTCTGTGAACAGACTGCATGGAGACCAGAGAGAGAAAGAGCAAACATATAAGGGGGTTCTTTTAGCACCTGACAGAGAAGTGGGGAGGGCAAGAGGGAGAGAAAGGTTAAGCAGAAGAATGAAGATGGAAAGGAAAGCATGGATTGGGATGACATTTGGGAGCACAGGTACCTGGACACTGTCAAATCTCTTGTACTGGTCAGGTTGTCTTGAGACAGTTGACCAGAGTGACAAATGGGCTGAGAGCACAAAAAAGGAAGCCTAGAAGAGTCAAAGACAGTAGCCACAAAGGACCACAACAAGGGGAATGAGGATGTGGCCGTAAAGTTGTGAGAGTAATGCTACAGAGATGGCTATGCTACCAGTAGGTTGCTTGTAAACTTCATGAAGCTACCTTAGGATGTCACACAGCAGAGTTATTTGGAAACTATTATAATTTACAACCTATATTTGGCTCATAAACATTCAACACATATAAAACATTTAGATGGATAAAAAGAACACTCAAACTTATATTTTTGGTAAGAGATATATAGGAGATGGTTCTTTAATCCTTACTGCAGGCCTATAAGCTTTTAATGAAAAATCATCATGGGTAGATCAGTTCAGCTTGCTTTCTTTTCTAAACTGACCTGGATCATTCTCACCAGGTGGAAAAATGCTTTACTGTTAAGGCAGGCAAAACCGAAAGCACTGAACAGCACTGTGAGTGACACCCAGGTATAATCCAGCACCCTGCCTCACTGCTACAAAAGACTTATTATTGGACCTTGGCTTAGGCATTACAGAATTTGGGGAATGGCTTTCCTTATTCTCCTTTCTCCAAATCAAGATTTCTTGAATCCAACAAATCACTTAGATTTTCCTGTGGACAAATTCTACTTTCTAGTAAGAAGTTAGCATTGACCATTTACTAAACACTCATGGCTGTTTGAAAAAACCTTTTGTTTCCTCCATTTATTTCACTGAGTTTCAAATCTCACTGATCACTGCCTGAAAAGACTGGAAAAACGTATTAGTTATTTTTTCTCATGCAGCTGTCTGGATAACCGGTTATATATTAAATAAGTTTTCTTGAAGATCATGCATGAAAATCAGATGCCAAGGCATCCTGTTGTAATTTGACCATTCACATTAAGGCTAAAGGGACCTCTGAGGCAGAAGCTATCCCTGCAACTAAAGACAGAGCCTTTGATTTAAAGGAGAATAAATGGAAAGTGAAAAAGCATGTTCCTATTTGTATATGGGGGTTAACAACTGTGCAGACAAGAACGCTTAAGAATTCTGTGCCTTAGCAAAGGATGTTTACACTTGCAAACTCACCAATGCACTTGATGCCGTCTCCCACCCAGCCTTCTCTGCAGCTGCACTTGAAGCTTCCCGGGACGTTCAGACAGGAGGCACGCATGTCACAGTTGTGGGCACTGATTTCACACTCGTCCACGTCTGAGAAGCCGCAGTTAGTAAAAAAAAGATAAATTGAAAGTTATTTCTACTTCCAAGTATCTTTCTGTATCGGTAAATTTTAAAAGTAAAAAGGGAGTTGTTTAGAGAAAATATCATCACTTTTGTTTTTAATTACTTTAGACCTGTGACAGTTAACTGGTTGTGTGGACTTGAGTAAGAAACGCCCAACTGAATTGGATCAGCAGAGTTCTGGGTGTGGCTGAAGGGATTTACTGCAGACAGAAGACCCAGCCTGCAGGCTTGTCCCTGAACGGTATAAAAGGGAAACAGAAAGAAGGCTCTTTCTGTTTCTCCGGAGGAGCTCGTCTTCACCTTGGACTTCATCTCCTGGCTGCTGTGCAGACTCTTCAGCCTTCCAGCGCAGACCCTTTGGCCTCCTGATTCGGAGTTGCAGAGGACTCTACAGTGAGCTCCAGGCCTGCGACTCTCCTGAGTATCCTGTGTATCCTTTGACTTTCCTGAGTATCCTATGTATCCTGCGTATCTCCAGGGCGCAGACAACCCTTTTGCACTCCTCTACACCTGATTCTGCAGGCGGCCACTGTATGCCTCCTTGTAAATCTTTTTTTTGGTATTTTGAGACATGGTCTCCATATGCAGTTCAGGCTGGCCTTGAGTTCACTATGTAGCCCAGATTGGCCTCGAACTCATGGTAATCCTCCTGCCTCAGCCTCTGGAATGCTGGGATTACAGGTGTGCACCACTACATTTGGTCACCTTGTAAATCCTTATATTTATATATCTTGTGTTAAATCTGTCTCTCTAGTGAGTAACAACTGATACAAGACCCCGGTAAGATTTGAGGCTCATGATTCAGGACACACAAGCCATTCCCTGAAAGAGATTGCCAGCTGCGTGCAGCAGGGTGAGATGTGGCAGCTGTTACCCATCCCTGAAAAGGTCCGGACAAAATTCCACACAGAGGACATCAGACTATAGCTGTCAAGAGAAACCTTGTTTCCAAATGGGACTCTGCTAGTCCTTCCTAGTAATATTCATTATTTTTCATGAAGATAAGAATAAGTTTGACTTTCTTTTAAAAGTAGTAGTTCGTGTTCTTTTAAAAATTACATAATCAGGGCTGGTGAGATAGCTCAGCGGCATAAGCGCCTGGCCTGGCAGGCGCGAGGTCCTGAGTTTGACTCCCGGTACCCACATAAAAAGGAAAAAAGGCCCGATGTTATCGCTCAGCGGCACAAGCGCCTTCTACCAAGCGCAAGGTCCTGAGTTCGATCCCCAGTACTCACATAAAAAAAAAAATTAAATATTATATTGATGATCAATGATTATGTAAAGTTTCTGAAAACTATCATTTAGGTGTGTATTTTTTTTTCTATTTATTTTAGAGCTTAGAAAAATGTTCCCTGGAAATGTTATCTGGAAAGTGACTAGACATTTTTACTTAAGTGTGTTTTGTGCATGATATATTACATGTATACACATATATGTACACATATGCACTGCTTAACATTTTGGTCAATGACAAACCACGTATCTGATGGAAGTCTCATAACATTATATTACCTAGTGATGTTGCTGTCTTAGTTTGTGTATTTACACTCTATGATGTTCACATGACAGTGAAATTCCCTAATGACATTTCTCAGAATATGTCCCCACTGTTCAATGACACACACACACGTATATATACTTGCATGTATATAAACATATACACACATGAATACACACACACATATGAACTAAGCAGATTTCTCCCAAATATTTTTATAATATAAAAAACAGCCTTCTGTTTAGTTCACTGGTTGCATACTGTAGCAGCTGAAACAGTACATGCACACACACTACTGGCTTCTTATTAACCCTGATAGTGGTGAAAATGCACAGTACACCTCCTTTTGTTACTTGCCACTCTCTGGAGGGGGTGAGCCTAAGGGCTTGGTTGCACTCTAAACCCCCTACCACTTGCCTTGAGAAAAAAAAGGGGGTTTTAAAATGAGCCCCTAAAATGAGCACTGAGGAACATCTGATCCAAAACCTTGAACTTGACACCTTCTAACCCCACCTGTATGCAAGGGCTAAAACTAATTAGTGAAGAAAGGAAACAAGAGATAAAGTGGATGGGGTGAATAAAGGAAGAAAATAAAGACAGGAAAAAAGAGAGAGGCAATCTAGGCAGAGAGCTGAGAAGCCAAAAGCAAATGGAAAGAGAAGAGAAAAGAAAGGAAGAAAACATAGGCTAAGGAGGGAAAGTGCTAAATAGAACACAAGACTAATTTTCGGTAGTTTCATAGAACTGCAAAAGGACGAGAGCCAGTATCCCTCCAAGCTGTTTGCAGACCCAGAATCCATTCCAGCTCCAGCCTCTGTGTTGGGCCCCACAGCCCGCTCCACAGCAGCACCCCGGACGGTGTGCACCCCAAGATGAGCCCAGCACGACACGTGCGCACTACGGGTCGGGTGCGCATCACTCACGCAGCCGTGGCTTGGTTGTGGAAAACTGGTCTAAGAGATGCGAGGGAATGATGAGCATGCTGAAGTTGGCCTCTGAAACCTAAGAAGCTGCAGCAAAGAGGGCATGAGCCAGAAACGCACCTGTGCATCCCGTGGTCCCCTTTTTCACTGAATAACCCAGCTGACAGTGGCAGATGAAGGATCCCTTGGTATTCTCACACTCCCCAAACATGCAGATATTTGAATTTAAGTCGCATTCATTTACATCTAGAAAATCCATTTTCAATATGTTGGTTAGTATTCATTGATTATAGTGATTTAGAAGCTATTTTTAAAACTAAAGCAGTATAATACCACAGATAAAGTTTAAAATATAATCCTTTGCAAGATATTGTATTGTGCATACACATGCTGTGTGTCTTTGGGACTTCCTTTTTCAAATAATTATTCCTTCTCAGATTTTATAATTCTAGACAATGAAATTGTTTGAAATTTTAAAATAATAAGAAAAAGCTGTCCTCCTCTCATGTCCACATATGTGTTTGTGGGTTCATAAATAATTATCCGTTGCTCATGATACCCACCAATGCAGGTTTTCATGTCCATCGAAGCCATGAAGCCATCGTAACACAAACAGCGATACTCTCCGGGAATGTTGGTACACTGGCCACCGTCACAGATTTCAGGGTTGTTTTCACATTCATCAATATCTGAGGATACGAAGTTAATGTCAAATAAAAAAAAAAAAAGGATGCCACCTTTTATCAATCTCAAATAGCTTTTCTGCATTCAGCTCTACTCAAGAGTATCTGCAGCCATATTTGTGAGAGCAAGTTAATCAAATGTACAAGGTCTGCGGGGTTCCTTTTCTGTACCTGCACAGGACCTCCCATCTGGCATCAGGGCGTAGCCTTCACTGCAGCTGCACTCATAGCTTCCCTCTGAGTTTGTACACTGCGTGTCACAGCCCCCGTTCATGATCATACACTCGTCAATGTCTGGAAAAACGACGCCACCATGTTACTTAGCTCTACTTCCTCAAAAAGATAAGCTTTTATTCTTCTTGAATAGATGGCTTTGGATTTCTCTCCCTATGATCGGAGTTGATTTAGCACTGCACCATCAGTCTTTCTTACTTCTCACTTCATTTACGCTGCATTCCATTAATGTCAGTATCTGAAGATTAAAGGACTCAGAAACATATCTATGGAGTTGAGAGCATTTTATAGATAAGACCAGGGAGCCCTCTGACACCAACACGATGGCACCCTGCAACTCTGCCCTCACTTTTAGATTCATTTTAAGATGAAGGACTCTTACAGGCGTCAGTGTAGATTCAGTGCGAGAAGGTTTCCTACATAATGTGAGAAATGTGAATCTTGTACCTGTGTGGCCTCTCCTCACCTGTACAGCCCTGGCGGTCTGGTGTGGCCTGGTATCCAGGATTGCAAGAGCACTGATAGGTCCCAATCATGTTCACGCATTTTCCATTTCTGCACAGAATGTCGCTCAAGGAGCACTCATTGATATCTATAAAAGATACACAGGATCAGTGTTTTATGTAATAGTCAAATCGCCAACACCAAGGAATATGCCTCACTGAGCAGTGATCTCCAGAGGGGTGTGTGTGCTTTAGGGAGAAGTAAAATGACCTGAGGTGTTTCAAGAAAATCTGAATATCGATTTCTGTTATTTCTGCTGACAACTGTGCAGTCCAGCAGAACTTTCTGTAATGATGGAACTGTTTGCTATCTATATCGCTCAATACTTAGCACCATGTGCTGCCGAATACTTGAAATGTGGATGCAATGACTCAGGATCTTAATGTCATTTAATTTTAATTAAAATTACATAGCCACATGTGGCTAGGGATTACCATGTCAGACTACACAGATATAGCACATGCCAGAAATGAAGCTTACTACTATTTAATTTAAGAATTTACACTGGCATGATCACTTGGTTTCTATTAGCTGGTCAAGTGTCACCTATGTAACCTGAACTATCCTGAGGGAGGACACTGGTTCCACAAACAAGCATGACAATAAGACCCTCACCTGTTTATTTGCTTTCACTGTATTATGTTTTTATCTGTGTAGGGGGATCTACAGATCTTGCTGCTTACTTTTTTTTTTTTAACAAACTAACCGTTATAAAGAGGGGCAGATACCTTTTAAAAAATCCATGCGAAGATGGATAACTAGTAGGATAAACTACTACTGATACTGCAACCATAAGAGAAGAGCAGGAAGAGTGACCCATTTCCTCATGCAAGTTTGTCAGACACAATGGAAGTCGAAAATTGTAACTATGTACACTGATCAGACACAACAAAAAATCCACGTGAAATAAAATTACCACAAAGACTCTGTGATATGGATTTGTGCTTATGATCATGAAGAATATATTTTATTCACACAGATATATGTATATTTTACATTGTCTATTATACCTTTGAGGAGTACTTTTTTCACCTACAAGAGTCATGAAAACTAAATAAACTGAACTTAGAGATTCCTGAATCCTATATTACAATATAGTCAACCACGAATAAATATTTGCTACCAGGGTGAAAAAGCTTTTTATACTACTATTAAAATAAAATTATTTACAACTTTTTAGGTGATCCTTTAAAAGTGCCTGTTTGATTATGACTTAAAATTCACCTCCTACATCAATAGAGAAAAATATATGGCTTGGAAACAAACATACGAGTCCTGGGAAAGTGTGCTCAAATTGTTTCTAAAGGTGGTACCCAAAGTGCTCTATTTTTTTTTTAATTTTTATTTTAAAGAGAAAAAAACAGAACAAAATTTCAAAACAACATGATAGGAGGGTAACAATGGTTAATACACTGCGTATTGTTTAAATTAGTTTACTTTAAATTAGTTACTCAGAGTACAAGATACCAGCATTCAATTGTCCAAACAATATTAGCACAAGCCTTTCTTTTCAATGAACTAAGAGAAACTAGTAGTATATCTATCTTAACCATCTTTTATGTGTATACATATATATTTTTTTCTTTTCCCTTCCTTCTTTTCTCCTTTCCCCCATCCCAGTTTTTCTTTCCTTTCGAACAGTTTCTTCCTGTTTTACAATATCTGTTGTACATTTTGGATCTTATTTACTGTTTCAGCTTCTCGCCCTAGGGAGACAATACGATGTTTACACATGTGCATCTCGTTTATTTCACTTATGAGTATTTTCTCGAGTTGCATCCATTTACCTATAAAAGTCTCCAGTTTATCCTTCTTTATGGCTGAATAGTACTCCATTGTATAAAAATACCACATCTTTTTTATCCATTCCTCAGGTGATGGGCATTTGGTTGCTTCCAAGATCTGGCTATTACAAATTGTGCTGCTATAAACATGGGTGCACATATATCGCTGTGGTGTGATGTTTTTAATTCTTCTCAGAAGATAACCAGAAGGGGAATAGATGGGTCAAATAGGACCTCTAATCCTAGTTTTTGAGGAATCTCCACACTGATTTCCACAGTGGCTGCACCAGTCTACACTCCCACCAACAGTGGAGAAGGGTTCCTTTTTCCCCACAGCCCCTCCAGCATTTGTTACTGGTTGATTTCTTGATGATAGCCATTCTTTCTGTAAGTAGATGGAATCTCAGTGTTGTTTAATTTGCAGCTCTCGAATGACCAGTGATGTTGAACATTTTTTCATTTATTTATTTGCTGTTTGTATTTCTTCATCTGAGAAGTGCATATTCATCTCAGATGCCCATTTTTGGACTGGGTCTTTAAATTGGGGAGGTCTGATCTTTTTGAGTTCTTCATATGGTCTGGATGAAGTGCTCTATTCTAACCTGTCATATTGCGTATAGTTTCAAGGAAGAGCTCCTGTGAAGAAAATGATTCCTGGCTAAATCGAAGTACTAGAGCCAGTATACTAACGTCCGTAAACCCCGAGGCCTGAATATATTTACAGAGGCCATAGCTACAGTCCTCAGAGACCAGCCGTTAGGGTTCTCCTGCCGCTCTGCCATCCCTTCTGAGCTCGGGGCCAGTGAAGAGACACAGTGTGTCTGTGAGAAGCAGGAGCTGAGGGAGCTCATGCAGTCACACACCTGTGCAGACCTGTGAGCAGGCACGGGCACAGAGTGGGCTCTGCCCGGGTGGCTGGAAGGAGCTGCTGGGCAAAGGATGCACACGACACAGGGGTGTGCACACTACACAGGGGTGTGCACGCTACACAGGGGTGTGCACAGGCGCACAGTCACGGAGCGGCTCTGGGCAGCGGATCCATCCCATCCTCCCTGCAGGATGGAGCTACCTGGCCTCACACAGGGTCCTTTACCCAGGGACCACCCAAGTGTGCTGTAATCATGAAGAGGCCGATCACTTCAGTGCACCACTGACGCTCCTGTGAAGAAAAAGCCTGAATCCAGTCTGGATTTTCAACCTGTAATGAGCTGGGTTTCACATGCCCCAGAACAACAAGTTCGTTAGGATTCCTCCTTTCTACCCATCGTGCCCAGTGGAATTGTGCGCTGAAGGGAAAACTCACCCACACAGTCCTCACGTGATGGTGACAGCTCGTGTCCCAGTGGGCAATCACACTGAAAACTGCCCTCAGTGTTCACACAGGTGCCACCCCTACAAAGGAGAGGGTTACGTTCACATTCGTCAATGTCTGAAAGGTAAAAACGTGAGATCCATTAAAGAACTCTGAGGAAAAAATGCTCACCGCCTACAGCATGGGAGAAAGGTACTTTCTGAGGTGTGCGACTCAACAGTAAGAGAGACGCTTAACTGGAGGAGGAAAAGCTCTCCTCACGTCTTCTACCATCGTATGAAAACTGTGAAGAATTCTACTCTTAATAAACCATCAAGAAATGTATTTGTATAATATAAGAACATATACAAGCGATAGAAATAAACGATATCTCCTTTAGCTCATCACAGACTCAGGATGTCATGTATTGTGGGCAGTTATTCTACTGTGTGCATCCATAATCAAAGTGAAGAAAATCTTAGACTAACAGAGACTACATTTTATAATTCCTATAAATCACTGAAAATGAAACAGAAGCCTAAAAGGTTGGGAATAGCACAAGAGTTCGTAATCCTGAGCAAGTAAGGGGAATCACATGGAATTAGCATGACAGAATACAAATTCTGGGACCACCACTCGATGGCATCATTTTAAGCGCATCCCTTCTGAGTAATTATTCTGTGTGTTGATTCTATGAATAAACAGAATACGATTTTGATATCTCACTGGTATGGACGTGCCAGAGGCTGGGCCTCCGGAGAGCTGTCCAGGTCAGATTTCCTGTCTAACATTTCAATCTCTTTTCTCTTTCTCACCCCAGCTCCTCGCAAAGCACGCTGCCCACCACTCTGAGCCCAGCAAAGGTGGCTGAATGAGCTGTGGTGGACGGGTGTCAGGGCCGGGCAGAGCTGAGCACACTCACCCATGCAGTTCTTCATCATCATGAAGCCGCTTTCGTAGCCCTCGAAGCACTCGCACTCAAAGCTGCCGGCTGTATTGACACAGATCCCGCTCCCGCAGAGGTCCGGAGAGATCCTGCACTCATCGATGTCTAATCCACGTGGTTTCAAAGAAAGAAGAAAAGAAAACAGAGCAAGTTAAGAAGGCATTAAGGCTGGGACAGGGATTCGGCCTTCCTTCAAGCGAAGGTGCTACGCTTCCGACGCGGGGGAGATGAGTGACCACGGGTGGGCGCTGCGTCTCCAGGAGGGCTGAGGGAAGGGGATGTGCCTCGGGACATTCCTTTCCCCAACTGCCAAAACTGTCACAGCCGACAGGCAGGTGGTGTCTTTTGGCCTTTAGGTATTCTGGAATTGTGGATTTTTCTTTGTGCCTTAGACACTTAGCTGAAGGATGAGCCAAGTGACAACTGCGTTATGGGTCACATGAGGCGGGTGGCAAATGAGGCGGTGGTGCCCAAGGGAATGAAACCTTGGCGTGAAGGCACTGCTGGTTCTGCTACACCGGCCGCGGGCAGCCTGAGAGATGGGACCACCCTCTGAGCAGACCAGTGAGGCAGCCTGCCAGGCGGACGCCAGGAACTAACCTCTGGCCAGAGGGCACGCTTAGGTGGCAGGGCATGGGGGATGCCTGAGTGTGTTTTTGTGTCACATGAGATGTGAAGAGCTAAGTGATCTAAATTTCAAAAACATAAAGAAAATCGATGTTCTTGTGTGTGCCACATTTTATACGTTATGGCAAATAAGGGTCTTCGATAGCAGTATCTGTACTCTCAAAAACAGTTTTCAGAGAAATCGCTCAGGCCTATGAGATTTTTCAACTGAGAAATCAGGTCTACACAACATGTTTAAGAAAATATGACATCTAAAATATTTTAGTTACCATGGAAAAACGCTTCTGCCACTGTTTTAATCAATTTATTTTGATTAATTTACTTCTGGAGTTTTTTTGATCACAAAAGTTGGTTAGTGGATAACCTGTGTGTGTTCGATGGGGGTCTCAGTCTTTCCGACGGACAGTGTAGAAGGTGAACTCTGGAAGCACGTGCGTGGCCACGAATCCCAGCCTGTGACCCACTTTCGAGTCTAGGGAAATCATGTAACTTCTCTGTGCTCAAGCTTCGTATCCGCAGAGTACGATGAGGTGTAGAACTCGTCTTCAGAATCGAGGGAACCCGTATTTGCGAAGTGCCAGGGAGAGTCCACGCGCCTCACAGGAAGGGCTGCGTGTGTGTTAGCGACCCTCGGCTGAGGGTTGGCATTGTGCAGGAGCTGGCTGCAAACCCGCGCTTGAAGGGTACACAGAAAGTCTAACGAAGAGGCGGGACAGACAGGCAAGCGACGAACGCAGAGGTGAGCAGCAGTAATGCGTCTCGGGGACTGTACATCGTGGAGTCGTCACTGAGGCTGACAATAAACAGCAGACAGGATGCGCAGGGTGACTGGGAGCTCCGCGCGTAGGGAGACGACTGTCTGAACGTGTTGTTTTTCATGGAATATCGCGTTACCCTAAGTCCCGACTTGTGAACCAGTTCCACCCTGGGAGAACATCCGTGAGTCACGTTCGTTCGTAATCTGACAAAGCGAGTCTTATACAGTACACCTGTGAAAGCTCGGGACACTAATGTTTGTAAGTCACGGACTTACTGTATATCCCAAAACAATGCAGGGCTGTCAAGAAATTTTCTTAGTTCTCCAGCTGAAGGAGAGTGTATGAAATACTGAATGACTTGGCCAATTTCACGACAAAAAAAAAAAAAAAAAAGAAGTGAAGCCAGAACTGGAAGACCCCTAAGCAGCTTCACATAGGTCATGTAGGCTGAGTCAGGGGGAAGCAGTTCTGCAGGAAGTCACACAATCTAAGCGCTGCTTGAGGGTGATAAACCCAGAGGTTGTGAAAATGAAGGATCTGACAGTGGAAACGCAATAAAATGGTTGGAAGACCTTACAGGAGTGTGTGACACAGTACACCCTGTGCTGTGTCACCTAGGTCCCCTTTCAGGATGGAAGGACCTACTACTTCCCCTCCTCCTCAGCTCCAGGGAATCTTGTCAGCAGAAAGCCCTCAGATCTCAACTCTCTTCATGTGATTCCTCAGCTGAGAGGACCTTTCTCCATAGTTACTCTTCTCTGGGCAGCTCCAGCAAAGAAGTCGAGGAGAAATTGCATCAAAAGAGATTGTTTTGGGGGCCGGTGAGATGGCTCAGTGGCGTAAGCGCCTGCCTGGCAAGCGTGAGGGCCCGAGTTCGACTCCTGGAACCCAAATACGAAAAAAGGGCCGGTGATATCGCTCAGCGGCACAGGCGCCTGCTGGCGCACGAGGTCCTGAGGTCGACCCCTGGTACCCACCCCCCCAAAAAAAAAGAGATTGTTTTAACTCCATGAAAGTGTTTTGCAGGAGTATGTACACGTGTCTGAACTAGCGACAGCAAAAGTCAAAACTGTAAAACAAATGGCTGGTTACAAGACAGGGGTGAGAGGTAAAAGTAGTAAAACAGGATGAAGAGGAAAAATAAAGACAGAGACATCTTGAACTTGTTTACAGGTTAAGCAATAGGGAGTAGTGAAGAGGGAGAGATGCTGGAGAGAGGAATGAATCCCATACAGACAGAACCTGGAGCAGGAGTGGCAAAGAAAGTGAAGGTAGAGGGCTTAATTGCAAATCTAGGAAGAGCATCACACATTCTCTCTTCCCTGGAGCAGAGAAGAGAAGAAAAGGAGACTTACCTGGAGGCTACGTGAGTAGGAGACTGACAATCACACTTGATCTCAATGAAGAAAGAAAACAGAGAAGGCTATGAGAGGTATGAAGGTTGGGAGAAGTTCAGAAGTGTCAAGAAAAATTCAGAAAGTGTCATAAAGAGGCAAACAGGAGTTTGCTAAGTGGCGGCTGTTCTTGCAAGGGCTTGGCTGAAGGTGACAGCAGAAAACTCAGCAACTCTCTTCACATCTCCTGGCCCAGAGTGGAGAGATCTACGCTGAGAGGTTTAGACATTGGCGACTGGTGTGGGGGATGAACAGAGAGGGCAGGCGGCAGAACCTGAGAGGACCAGAGGGACAGCTATGAAATAATGGGCAGTCACCTGGGCTGGGGAGACACAGGAAGGGCACAAGAGAGACATTTCAACAGAAACAATGAAGGGGCAGGTAGGAGAATGGGAGAACAGGAAAAATTCCAAAGAAAGCTCTAAAAATAAGAACTTGGAGAGATAGTTCACATGTTTACAATAATTTGTTATGTTATCAAGTAGAAAATTTGAAATCTTTTTTAACTAAAGAGAATGTTATAGACATGTTTATGGATAGTGCCTGAAGCCTAATCATTAAGAGTACTATTCACAGCTAAGGAAAATAAATCATAACTTCTCTGTACAAATTTAAAAATTTTTAATAGCATACCATTCAAGTTTCTATAGAGTGGTACCTTGGTTCATGAACTTAATTCATTCCGTGATTCTGCGGACGATGGCTAACAGCATGTTCATCACCCAGAGCGCAAGAACAGAAGCAAAATTTTGCCCAATGCTTCTGTTTGAGAACTGAACTGTTTTCGAACAGAAACGTTTGTGAGCCAAGTTATTACTATAATTGTTGCAGATTTAATGCCTATACTCCTTACTTCTCATATATATATATATATATATATATATATATATATATATATATATTTTTTTTTTTTTTTTTTGTGGGTACTGGGGGTCAAACTCAGGACCTCGCGCTTGCTAGGCAGACGCTTATGCCACTGAGCTATCTCACCAGCCCACTTCTCATACATGTTGAAGATCGTTTTTATGCCATTCTTGTACATAAACCAAATAGCAGCAGCAGTTCAGTGCTATCTTGCAGTTCTCTTACAAGTTTACCTGTTCTCACTGAGGGGACGGTCTTTTGAAGGCAGTATTCTCAAACGCAGGAAAAGAAAGAGGCCCAGGGATTACCAAGTGAAACAGAAGAACGATCTTACCCGTGCAGTTTCTTTCCTCCATGTCCAGAGCAAAGCCGCTATCACACCGGCACTTGAAACTTCCAATGGTATTTCGGCACTTCCCATAGGTGCACATCCCGGGAAAGGCTTTGCATTCGTTGATATCTAAAAGCGGAATAAAGCAGGAATGTTGATATACATGAGCAGGTCTATCACTTTAAGTTAAATATCTATTGTGATGGGAAACATTAATGTTCCCAAGCAAAAGATGAGACCTATCAAATTTTTTGGTGATCATACTGACATCGTCTGAAAAATTTCCACTGCAAAAAAGGTTACTTTTTACACAAATAAAGAGGGACAGAGATCGTTTTGCGACTGACGAAACTCTCAGGGCTAACTCTCTTCAGGCTGTGGCAAGGAATAACAGAAGGAAGTGAGGATGGTAAGATTAGTGGTCTATTTTCTAGCTTTACTTCACCACCACCTTACATAGGTAATTTAAACTCCTGGGGCATAAGGTCGACAACAAATCATGTGTTTAAAGAAAACCACTTGTCAAGAATGCAGAGGGCCGGCAGTTACCTTTGTAAAATGGCCGCCCTGTGAGCACGTCCCCTCTGTTAGCAAAGCCGGGGCCCCGGGGGCACAGGGTCTCGTACTCCTTGCTGCCAGGTTTGGGGCATTCTTCACACTCGGTGCCCCAAGCTGCCCCGACAGCACAGCAGCAGGCATCCATGCGGAACTTCCCGGGAACGGGGCGGACACATTCATCTTCATCCCACTTGAGGTAGCACTGCTCCATTCGGATGTCTGCACCGAGAATGAATCACAGGCCCAGAGTCAGTGGAAACCATGGCTGCGCATTTGCTAACTGAATGTGGGCGCGGCCCCAGGCATGATGCTGTGCCCTGTAGATATGCTGAGGGCGAGACTGAGAAACCCAGTTTCTGGAGAGGACGCCATAAAAATATCATTTCAGGACAGTAAGGCCCGGTTCCCTGTCAGCTTTCTCACAAGTACCCTTGAGAGAGAAAACTCACATCATCACCTATGATTCTTTTTTTTTTGTACTGCTCACATCAGGAAGAATAAAATAATTTTAATTACAAATTGCTTAAAGCAGTTTGTGAGAGTCCTGTCAGATCCCAGTCACAAACAGCAAATGGTCAGCTGCACTCTATTTGCCAAGTTGCTGCAACTATTGAAATTGCTTTACAAAAGAAAACATGTTATTATTGAATTTAAAGGTTTAGTTTCCCTGCCAAATTTGCTTTGTGCATCATGATTTTTGCCTTAGATGATGTAAATATTCTCTATTAAGAGGCCGAATCTTTTGTTGAAATGTCACGTTTTCCCTTCCATTTCAAAACATATGAGCATTTCAATACTTAGCCTGTGCCCGCCAGCACAAGAGAGCATCAACAAATAGCTAGGGAATAGGTAAATCAGCGTGATTTGTAAACAGCATGTTTATCTCTTAGCCAACAGAGCTGGTGGTCAAACTACAATCAAACACTTGCCTGTACAAATACGGATGAGTTCCAAAAAGTATTTTCTTCATTAGATAACAGAACTTATTTCACAAGATTATTTCTAGATATTAGATCCTCTTCTGAACCTGAAAACTATTTAGCAGAGGGAAAGTGGTCCGCAATGGAAATATCAACACAAACAAATTAATATATTTACTATTTTAATTATTGCCAATGCGGATTCTTTTAAGTCCTCAACAAAAGGAAATACCAACTTTAGCAGCTGTCTTTAGCCTAGTTACATACTTTCCTAAGCACTGTAATTAAAAGTTCCAGTTGCTCATACTCTATGATACTCTTAAATTTCAATTACAAGCCTATGTAAAGATGTTTCTTAGACCAAATATTTACTGTTCCATATCTTATTGGGAAAAAAATCTCTTTAAGTAAATGACAAATGTTGTTCCATCATGAAACTCAAGTGGAATCAAAAATGATACAGATAAAGAATGAAGCCAAATCTCCATGCTAATAATACAGTGTTGAAAAAAGAGATTCCTCATTTTAGACATTTAGAAAATAAGATATTGAGAAAATGTAAACTCAAAGGCAGTAAAGGAAGGACCAGAGTTGGTCATTGTTTCCACATGGAACAGCATAATTTTGCTAGTGACTCCCTCCTGCCTAAAGGGTACAGCAAGAATGAATTGGTAAATGCTCTTTTCAAATGCTCACTTCCAGTTTTTCTTCTGTGTTCAAAATATGCATAGCTCTCTTTTCACTTTAACTCAGTATAAATTACAGAGCTTGCCTAAAGTATCTGTTTAAAGAAAATGAAACACAGAAGATAGTTTTTTGAGCAGTACTAACTTGCCATATTAGGCAGAAACTATTTTACTTAAATACATTCACTTTGAAAATATCCTGGAGTAATTTTCCCCCAAAATATCTTATTTGAAGCAGGTTTTCCCCAAGTATAGACTCAATGGTTTTGGACTGGCCAGTGCCCAAAAGAAGAAAATTCATGGCTGGTTTCAAGCAAGAAATACACGAGGGTATAAATCTTACCCAGACATATGCGGCCGGTTCCGTCCAACGTGAGGCCTTCCGGGCACTCACAATGAAAAGACCCTTTGCTATTGACACAGCGACCATTTGGACAAATGCCAGGAAACACCTCGCACTCATTAACGTCTGCAGGGAAATGGAGTGAGCAGAGGTATAAATACGTTACAAACAGAAAAACAGGTGCGGCCTCACTTCCTGTATAACATATTCAACTTGCAATACAATGTGGATTATTACTTTAGTTAAGAAAAATATTCCACAACCCAGCCACCAGCATTCCTCAGTCACCAGCTGTGAAAACGACCGCAGCCTTGCCCAGACAAGCTCCCCGCCAGCTGTTCTGTGCCTTGAAGGCTGGCGATGTCCTCACGAAATGTACCCAACTGCACAAAGAAGCGAAATGGGAAACTACAGTGTTTCCCGGAGCATTATGCTAATACTTCTGTTGATTATATTGAGTATTTTAACTGAAATCCCAAGGTTTTTGAAAATGCTAAATGTCTCCAAAGCTTGAGAGTAAATATTAACTTTATGGACTGCTGTAAACATTTACAGCATCATCCAAGAATATACTCACCTTCACAAGTAACCCCTTTAATCCTGGCAAATCCTCGTGGGCAAGCTGTATCTGTAAGGACAACAGGAGCGGTGTTTACCTCATTACGGAAGGACGTACAGTGTCTCAAGTTCAAGCAACAGTAGAACAGAATTATAAATAAAGGTGGGGTTGTAGAGGCCGAGGACTCCAGCTCTCCTTTCTTCAATTCAGTTAAGCACAAGACTTGCTGTGCTGAATAACTCCAGGAGTGTTGCCCCACATTGAGATTTTCCCTTTTGCTCTCAAATTGTCAAGTGAATTACAAGTAAACAAAAGACTCAAGGAAAAGGGTTATAGCTTACTGAGACACATGCAAATGAGAAGACTGGAGAATACAGACAACTAAGCGTCTAGATTCTAATTCATTCCCTTTCCTGTCTGAAATATTCAGGTCTGCTTACAGTAGGAGGGAAAATCAAATATAAACTGCGGAAGGTGGGTGAACTTAGCCAGGAAAGACGAGAGTTGAGGAGGGTATGTGATCTTATGGAATTGCTACAGAAGAACAGAGTGCAAGAGGTGTCCCGGCTGAGGTGTCCTCTGCAAGGAGAAGCGCGGATGCCCTGGCTCTTGCCTACCTAGCTCACAGCGCTCACAAGGGCTCCCCCAGGCAGCTCCCAGGGTGGCACAGCACTCGGATTTCAGGGTGGCTCCGTTAATATTCACCTCGCAGCGGCTGTCTTGGATGTTGAGCCAACATGTCCCTTTCAGGCTGTCTGAAAAGGAATTGGGAAGGTTGGAGGGCATGTACCTCTGAAGAAAATAGTTTCCTGGTGTACATCAAACGTATTTCTTGTATTGAAAAACACAAGGGAATTAATTTTTTTTTTTTTTTATGTGGGTACTGGGAGTCGACCTCAGGACCTCGTGCTTGCCAGCAGGCGCTTGTGCCGCTGAGCGATATCACCAGCACCTTTTTTCCTTTATGTGGGTTCCGGGAGTCGAACTCAGGACCTCAAGCTTGCCGGGCAGGTGCTTATGCCGCTGAGCTATCTCACCGGCCCGGGAAATAACTTTTAAAAACCTTTAACAGCACATCCCTTGAAAACACATACACATGCATTTAAATGAGATATTTATATACATAGAAATTAAATACTGTATTCTATCTCACAATTTGATAATTCGATTATATCTACTGATATTCTATAAAGGAGAAGCCACTGTTGTCCAAGATACTATACTTAGAAATACTGCATTGCCATGATAACAACAGTAGTTTTGTGAAAAGTATTCGTAAGATTTATGATAAATCCTTTGATATTTAATTATATTAAAAAGCCCTCAAATAATCTCATCTCTCACAAAATTTCCCATCAATAAACCACACACAATTTATGTTCTATTATAGAGAAACCAGTATTTCTCCAACTGACAGTAATTATTTGACAAATAACTTGAAAGAAAAAAAACTCTAAACAAAGGAGGTAATACACATTGCCTATAAATTCAGCACGAAGATAATACGTGATGATTTGTCTCTCAGGGATTTCTCTATGCATGCAGGTGTATACATTTATCTCTAGTTCAAAAAGTAATGCTTGTGGGTAAATTACTTGAGGAAATATGGAAGTGTAAAGAAGATTTAAAAATCACCTGTAATCTGATTATCTAGAGATAACCACTCCTAACTTTTTAGATTACTTCCATATAAAATTTAAGTTCCTCCTTTTGAATGGTAATTGAAAGTTATGTGTGCTTCATAATTTTATTCCATGTACATTAATGGGACTAATGAGTAGCTAGTAAAGTTTTTATTGGCATAATAATGTTTCAAATGAACAAATAATAAATACCTGCCAACTGATTTAGATTTCTCTCTCTCACTGTTGTGTATAAGTGTGTGCGTGCACACACACACACACCCAGAGGAACCTGAAGTTGACATACCATATGAAATACTAACTAGTTATACAAATTATATATGAAACTGTCGAACTGTGGTTCTCAGTTAAGGCTCCTGTTACATGATGCATATAAGTCTCCAGGTACACAACACAGAAATGTGCCCTGTGACAGGTTCCTCAGGTGATTCTGAGGTAGGCAATGTATAAAACATTTTAATGGAATGTTAATAGTATTTTTGGAAAAAGTGAAGTGTATTCTTACAGCATTTACTTTAACGCTTTTTTAGTAACATGTGCAGATCAAGTTTTACTTCCAAATTCAACAATAAAAACATACACCCCCACCCCCCAATCCGGAAATGGAGTTGTGTGAAACTGGCAGGTGTCTGAGAGGAGTGGGATGCCTGGTTCCCTGCAGAACAGGCAGCAGGAACGAGGGGATCCCACAGCTCCATCCTGCTGAGACAGACATTAAGACAATTCTTTTCTTGAGTGGGTGAGAAAAGTTATGCGGCAAGAGCACGGAAAGAGTTGGACAGCCACTTCGCTTTTTTCTCTCTGGCTGGAATGTTCATTTTGGGCAAAACTACACAAGGGGCAAGGGGTTGCATCAGGCTCCTCACAGGCGCACACCGCTTCATTCTGCAGCACAGAGGAAACAGACTTCTGTGAGCCTACTGTGAATTTAAAGGATCGTTTAGTGACCAAAACTAATTACTAGTTAATCACCTTAGCTACGGGCATTTCAAGTAAGATAAACTGTCATAGGAACTGATGATCCTGGCTGAGCTATTGGCAGGCACTACTTTATTTATGTATTCATTAAAACCCACCTGTGAGGTAGGAAAAATCTGCAGATGAGAAAACAGGGGCACACAGAAGTCAACTAACTTACCTGAAATCACTCAGCTAGGGTAGTGACAGCATCAACATGGAAACCTGGAAAGTCAGGCTCCAGACCCTCACTCTAACACCATGCTTTTCCAGGCTGCATCAACATTTAAAGTTACAAATCCATTGATGCTGTCTTCTCTCTCCCTCTCTCTCCTTCTCTCTCTCTCTCCCCCCTTTCTCACTGTACACACACACACACACACACACACACACACACACACACACACACACACGATATGGGTCTAGATATACGGTCAAGGGACAGTTAACTTCAAGAAAATAAAATAAAGCAGGTTAAGGAGTTTGAAAGTAGAAAGGGGAGAAAGACCATCATTTCATTCAAGATGTTCAGAAAAGTCCTGATTTATAATGTGACATAACATCAGGAACATAAAGAGAATAAAATGTGGAAATCTGAGTACTGTTCCGGCCACAGAGAGCAAAAACAGCAGACCTCAGATGAGCGCATGCTCGATACGTATGAACGAGAGGCAAGCAGTGTGGCCTTGGTAGAGAGGGCGAGAGGCAGCTCAGTGAGAGACTGACATAGCCGGAGCAACAGAAGCTCTGAGTGACAGAGGCTTTGGCAAGAACTGCAGCTCGCTCTCTCAGTGTGTGGAAAAGCAAAGGTTTTTATAGTCAGGGTTTCCAGACAAGCAATGACATGTGCTGACTGTGTTTAGAAAGGGTTACCTGGGAACTATGTGCAAAAGAGACTGCAGGGTAGCAAGTATGTGTGTGTGCTGGGGGGAGGTGAGGTAGAACCTGTAGTAATAATCAAGAAGAATGGTGATCTGGGTGTTCATGGCGGTGACAATGAATGGCTGAAATAGATAAATGTCAAGAATGACTGATGGATTTCATTCGAAGTTTGAGAAGAAGGCATTGAGGCTGATGCCAGGGATCTGATGGTGGCAGGTGGAAGAATGGAGTTGCCATTTGCCAAGATGGAAATGTTTCGGTGAGACAGATTCAAGCCAGAAGACAGGACTTTGGTTTAGACATGTTATGTTGGAGATGTTGGTGAGACAGCCGGTGGAGATGACTGCAGACAGGTGGAAATGCAAGTCAGGAGTAGAGAGACTGCGGATGGAGTGATCAGTCTGAGAGTCAGTGTAGAAGGCCATCGAAGCGCGAGTGCATGCAGAGAAGCTAAGAGGTCCACTAAGACTGGTGGGAAATCTCCATGAGTCAGGTCAAAGGGAAGCAGGATAAAGAAGACTTAACAAAGAAATGGGAAACATGGGCCAGAAAAGTGAAGGGATAAGAGAGTTGCACTTGGGAGGCCAAAAGTAAAAAAAGCCTATTGAGATGGAGTGATGAGTTGTGCCAAACACCGCCAATTGTCTAGGGTGAGGAGTGAGAATAGACAATTAGATTTGACAGCAATGAGCTCACTGTCCTGTCAATTGCATGCAAGTTGAAGACAGAGTACAGGCCAATGCCAAAGATGAGTGACACCTGTATGCATTACCCCAAGCCATCAAACCAGCGTGATGCAAGGCAGAAAGGATTAATCATATTTTTTGTTCTACTACATTTAATGGTATCAACTCCAATGCAAAAGTCTTTTCAAGTACTTTACAGAATAATTTTTATTCCTTTCAAAATTTTGAGATCTGGACACTGGAAAAGGAAGCTGCACCCTAATCACTAAGTAGACCCATTGAAAGTCCTCAAAAATACATTCATAACTTTTTTTGAGTATGTTTTATTATCTTCTATTTCTTTTTTTTCTGCTAGAATTATCTTTTAAATGAAAAAAAGTAGAAAAACTCATGCCTAAAATTTAAAAATATTATGTAAATTTCTTTCAGAGTGGTTCTAGGCTGAAATATTTAAATTTGATCATAATAAATGAGAACACAAAACACACTGGCTGGGAAAAATATGTTGGTGTTTAGTTGTTGGCCATGGGAAGAATGACATAATGACTCGGGAATAACAAGTCTTTGTTTCATTAATAACTATGAGGACAAAAGGGCAAAATAATAGAGGTTTGTATGATGAAGAAAAAATTAAGAAATTTTTGATGCTCAAGTGGCATACAGATTTAGTTTTCTGAGACATTAATTGATTAATGCTGAGTTCATTTCCTTTGCATAATAAACTGACTCTATCTCAGTTGGAAACTGTGCCTTAACAAAAATATTTCTGGCTTACCCATCCAACCTGCTCCCTCCCGCCACTGCCCAGAATGCTATAGGGAAGCAATGCCCCAGGCAGATGGCAGTGTCTGCCCGGCTCAGACTGTAGCAGCTGCGCCTCACTGGGGACCAAAAAGCCTGTTTTCAGAGAGTTTTCATCGATCATTTTAGATTTGATCGCTTGTAGTCATATAACAATCAAGTACTCCACTCCAGCATCCAACTACGTAAGGTTAACATCAGAGACAACGCTGAAAGTATGATTGTGTTTCACAAATATGACATGAAAAATTCATTTTGGCTAAACCACAATTATCAAAAATCTGTCAACTTATTTAGCACTTTATAAAATTGAAGTATCTTCCTATTCGGACTATGTATTTAGTTCAATTGGAAGGTGGGTACAGGCAAATGAAATGAACTGTGGTTGGCCTAGAGAATGGAGCCACTGACGGTAGAAGCCAGGAAAGATTACCACAAAAGTTGATTCAAGTACTCAAGCTGAATTTTTCCTTACAGTAACAGATCAGACTACCTTGTGTTACACACATCCTATGTTATTATCAAGAACTGACCTTAAATGTTTTGAGTCATGTTAAAAGATGTTAGTTTTGAAGGTTTGGAATCTTCTTTAGAGATTTCCCAAAGCAAGGAAATGCTTATTTTCTCTTCCTTGGAGCCCGTAAATACATGACTGATGTGAGAGAGGAAAAAGTAAATTCCCTCTCTCTGTTTCAAGTTTAAAATCTTCAAATTCATGTCTTGTTAACTGAATCCAAATTCCAACACATTTTTATGATAGAAGGTTGTTTATAGAACATAGGGAGCAGGGATTTGATTGTATTGATGCCTAAGGCATTTTTAGGTTAAGGAATATACATATGTGGATGGTGTGGAAATGCTTATAACTTATAGCATAATTTATCTACTTATATGAAAGGAATACTTTCTAGAATCTAACAACAAAATTAAAAGGCTGCCTAGTTTATGCTATTATGCTTTACTCTTACCCTGTTGATTTTATCCAAGGCAAGGCCTGAGGTGTGTGCTTATCTTCGCAGTGAAACTAAATATTGGTACCATGTGTGACTCTTACCGATACAGATCAATCCCGTGGAGCTGAGCTTGCTGCCAGGCGAACATTCACAGTTAAAAGATCCAAGGTTGTTCCTGCAAGCCCCATTGACACATGGGTTGCTTTCACATTCATTTATATCTGCAGTCCAGAAGGAAAGATTCTGTTAGAATGGCCATGTGTTTCTGGAAAATATTATTCCAATAAGCCATACTACGCCAGAAGGTCTGGTAAACTTGGCTCTTGTAATTTTAATATGGATCTACAAGGCATCAAGTGAACGGGCAGTGGAGACACGCACTTCACGCAGCTATGAGACTAGGGACTCAGAAGGGTTATGGGGCAGCCCATGGTCTGGGCTGGAAAGGGTTCAGTTTGTGCTCCTTTTAATGCATTCCTCCAACTCCCCAAATTGGATTAGTTTTTCCCCGTAAGAGGACGTAATTGCAGGTGCAACACGCTGTGCACAAACAAGGCTTGACTGTGTCTGTCACTTATGTGTCCATGAGACTTTGAAGACAAAACATACCAATGCTGGCTTTAACTCCAAACTCCTGGATCTGACTCAGGAAATAAGGACAGAAACTTTCATGCTGGGTACAGAATTCTCTTCTAGTTTCTATCCATTTTCCTCTTTCGTTAGCCTTTCAGTTTTACATGTTTAACCTGGTGCATTTTTCAAATACAACTAATTTTAGCAAAATAAAAAATCCAGAGCTGGGGGTATAACTCAGTGGTAAAAGCATGCTTAACACATACAAGGTCCTGGATTCAGTTCCCAGGACCCACCCCAAGTATTAGGAAAACATGATGAAGAACAAGCAATTACATCCAATGGGCCTCTGTAGTCACTGGTGTGATTTAAGACATAATCAAATCATATACCCATAATTTAAACAATTCCTGTAGATGTTCAGAAACAAACAGAATTCCAGTATGCCTATTTTCTCAAGAGGTGACTAAAGAAAATCTCAAGCCTGTAAAGTTAGACAGTTTACTACCTGAGTTAATGAAAAATAAATATCAGCTTCAGTTTAAGTACTGAAGACAATCTCAAAGACATTTTCTGAATAAATTCAGCCACATGGTTTAAAGAAGTGGCAGAAAGACTTCTTTTTCTACTTGGTTAATTATCTGAAACAGGTCAACATACCTCAATATATTTTATGTAGGACAGTAAGGTTTCTCAGTGCACAGGATACTTTTTCCCTCTAAAAATTTCTTTGAATTTAATGTAAAACAGTTTCCTATTTTAAAAAAGCATGTGAACAAGTAACTAGAAGACTAATGCTTACTCTTGAATGTCTCAAGTCAAATATAAACTAAAGTGATTTTGAAAAGGCTGGGCTCACTGTTGATTTTGAAGCTGGTATGCTTGAAATGCAAATTTAAAAATCAATGTAGAAAACAGGTAATGCTCCTGCAAAATTACTCAAGAAGTATGTTTCTAAGCTAATTAGTGAAATAGAAATTGAGGAAAGATGAATGCATTTTGCTTCTAGGTTGGTTATAGTAAAATTTTTTCTTAAAAGAAAATAAAAGAGCAGGTTTCATAAATACAGTACAGATTTATAATGAAAACATATTTCAGAGTACTGAAATTCTTTCATTAAAATGAAACAGAAAAAGGATAATAAAAAAGGAAGCACATAACTAATCTAAGGATATAGCATATTTAATTCATGTATTAATTTCATTTGTGAAAAGTCACCCGAAAAGAAAAATGTCAATATCATATTTTAAAAACACCTATATAAAGTAAGCAATGATGAACTGAAAAATTATAAACACACCCAATGACAACTACAAATATCAATTATTTAGTTTTCCTTTAAATACAATGTTTTTATGTTATAAATGTCATGGAACCAGGAACTGAAACAGTTCACTGTACATTTCTGGAAATAAACTTCAAAGCACATCTGGTTTACATTTAACTAGTTATGTCACTGGAAACACAATCTAAACCACAGTACTTGCTGTAAAAATGTTAACTTTCACAGACTCTCAGAGCTCAAACAAAAATGTAAAATAAAGTTTTTGTAACTTCAGTCTGAAATACAGAGGAGCTTTCCTCTGTCATTGAGGCTATTTATTACATGTTTAAAATAGTCTATCAGAAATATCAATGACAAAGTCAGCAGTGCAAATATATGCAGAGAAAGCTAGAATCTGCAGTGAATGTGCTAATAATTCTCTGTCTAATCCTGGGAAGTTAGTTAAAGAACAGAATGAAGAGAACTAACTCAGGTGGACAAACTCACTGTGTGTGTGCAGTAAGGGGGAGCCCCAAGTGAAAGACGCCAGCAGCCATTGGGTCTATTTTTTACAAAACACTTAACAGAATGCAAATAATGGTGGGTAAAAAGTGCAGAAATTAACTATCTGAATAGGTGTCTCATTATAAATAATAGGTTTCCCATTATAAATAATTTTTATTTCTACTGATACGATAAGGTTGGAGTCAAAATATCTCTATTGTTTCTGCTTTATGTAGCATGAACTTCTTTCCTATGAATGCCATTAAAAGCTTTTATGTTACAGGGAAGGCTCAGCTCTATCAAGAACAAGCACTGGTTAAACAAATAAATGCAGGTCACTCTTTCTCATCCTCACTGTTGCCTGATTTGCTATCAATGTGCCAAAGCATTTATACGATCACTTAGTATGAGGCTATTAAACATCATCAGCTCCTACTCTTCTTAACTGTTTGTGTAAGCAGGGGAGTCTCTAAGTGTACTTGTTCACCAGTTTAGCTCTCAGTACCTTCAACTTTATCTTTCCGGCTAAAATGCAAGGAGTATGCCATAAACAACTGCTGACAATTCAGGGACCCTGCCACACAGAATCAGACCCACCCCTGTAGGTTTCCACTCTGTTTCTCTCACAACAGCACCAGGGATATGACTGTGGATGGGGAAACCAGTCATAGTACAGTGGTGCCTCAGTACACGAACTCGATTCTTTCCATGATTCTGGTCACAGAATTTATTCCATTTGCAACCAGAACCATGGAGTGAATTCTGTGACCACAATCATGGAAAGAATTAAGCTCGTGGACCGAGGCACCCCTGTAATCAACAGCGTCCCTGCTCAGTCAAGATGAAATCCAAAGCTGCTCTGGCTTTCAGTGTCTCCTGAGATTTCATAGATGCACACTCTCCAACACACAATAGATAAAATGGATCAAGGGCACTGGGAAGGAAATGTAAAAAGTCAGGAAAAACAAAAACTTCAGAAACTCCATTTCCCATCCCTCCACAACATGGCTAGATGACTTTTTTTTCACATAGTACCTTTCTCAGAGCAAGAAGGATAATGGGTGTTAGAAGTGGGAGCGGGAACCAGAAAATAGACTCTGGTAGTCAAGCATGTTTGAGAAGCCTGAGCTGGTTTAAAAAGAGAGACTGAGCTGGGCATGGTGGCACATGTCTGTAATCCCAGCACTCAGGAGGCTGAGGCGGGAGAATCACTGTGAATTTAAGACCAGCCTGGACTACATAGTGAGTCCCTTGCTCAAAAAACCAGGAAAAATAAAATAAAAGAGAGACTGAATAGTCCATATATACCCTTGACTCTTAGGAGCCCCCTGCTCATCAATAGAGAAGAGGAATCTTCAAGTACTTCACCTGTGAATTGATGAGTAGACCACTTAGTGGAGTTTCTACAAAGCTGCTGGACAGTGAGGGAAACAGTTACCACAACTAGGTTTAGAAAAATAAGGTTTCACGTTGGGATTTTCTTTTTCTTTTTCATTTTTCGTTCTTCGAGCTAACTACTGTTTTTCAGTGGTCCCTCCAAATCAATCCAAACTTAGACTTGCACTTTGTAATTGCATTTCATTGACTTCAGCGGAGTCGTCTATGTTTTTGGCATCTTGTGCAATAAGTACTAACTTGTTTCTATTCACAAGAATGCTTTGAAGTTAAACAGGAAGATGAAGAGAGAATGTTAACATCTTTTTTGCATAATTTTGCTATTGCAGTTTTCTTTGGCTATGGAATCCCCAAGAAACAAATACTTTAACAGATAAGGAGAAGACTTTTCCACATTAAAGATGAAATCTTTAAAAACAAGTTACTATTCGGAAGTGGTAACTGGATTTGAGAATGTTACGGGAGCCTTCTGCAAGCCCACACAGGGTGACTTAAATAGCGACAGTGACTAGCAGGCATGCCATGGATTATTCTGAAATATGTCATACTTTGATCAAGATACAAAAACATAACTGAATATACTCATCATTCTTAGCCAGTGTTTCACTGAAGATGAGGATTTCCCTAAGCATTTAACTCATTCAAGTGCCTTCTACTGTAGGAAAAAAGTGGCTAAAAGAAAAGGAAGATGTTTTTAAACACTGGTTGATGATCAGTAAACCCAAATGGTATCTCTTAAATTCCCAAATGGTACGGGAGGGAGAGGAAGGGAAGGGCAAGTAAAAAGTATCAAGGTGCAATGCTTACATGTACCTATACCCTGCAATGAATATGTTCACTATGTACTAGAAACGTACACTATGATTGTTTTGGCTACCAAATGGAAAGGAGAGTTTTCTTGGACTATAAATTTCATTAGAGTGATGAAATAGTTAGGCTCCAAATATTTTCTGGGTCAAATTCTTTCGGATATCATTTATTTTACAACTAAAATGCCTAAGAGCTTTGTCACTGCAATTCAGGTTCCTAGGTTAACGAGTCACAATGGTTTTTAAAAGGGGGCGAAACAAATTAAGCAAACAGAAACCTGGCATTTTATTTCAGTAAGTAAGCAAGATGGCTCCTTCCACTCTTGTTTTTTCTTTTTACTTCAAAATGTTGGTTCCAAAATGTTGTTGATATTGTATCTGAGTGCAACAAAACCAACAGTGTTTGTAAACTGGGTAGATGTATGTTATTTCTGAAACTACTAGTGCTCTTTTGACTGCACTGCTTCACCACTGAAGCTGACATTTATGCCTCTCCTGGTACTTCCTGTTCATATGAGGGCAAGGGGGAGAGTTCTTACCCTCGCAGGTCTCTGTCTCAGTCCGGAACACATAGCCAGGCGGGCACGTGCAGCTGTAACTTCCGGGGGTATTGCGGCACAGGCCGTTATCGCAAAGCAGTCTGTTTACTAAGCACTCATCAATGTCTGAAAGCAACCGATGGAAGAGAGGAGATTCTCATAGTTAAACGCGTCTCGCAGCAACCAACATTTTATTTTCATTTGGTTCATTTTTTCTCTCGCCCCTCTGACTTAGTTTCTTTCTACCACAGCATTAGCAAAATATATTTAGTATTCAAGTGGGACGTTCTTATGCTGGTGGATATTTTTAAGAACTTTTGGAGTCCCTGGAAAATATATAGTAGTTGGAATGAGCTCATTATTACTTTGATCTCGGTAACTTGTTTTTTTGTCCTGGAATGGGATTATACTAGATATAGTTTAAAGAACTGATGAAATATATTAAAAGGTTGAAGTAATTTGTCTGTATACTTATGTATAGTAAAAATAACATCTAGTATTTTTTCTAATTAAAATTATAAAAAGAATCCATTCAGTAGTAGTTGAAAGGTATTCACTAATTTCCTATTATGTTTTCACCTCAGAAACAACTGGCTCTTAAAGGAAAATTAAGGGTGCATTTTGTATATTCCTTTAATAGTCAGAAGAGCCTAGAGAAGATCATCTAACCCTTGAGTTTAAAGAAGCTCACACTGACTTTTATGTCTATCTCTGCACTCTTGTTTTTGCAAATGTAGTTAATGACAGAAAGAAATAAAAACTGTAGTTTGGGTAAAAATATTTCTTTTACTTAAAGTTATAATTTTAGTCTTTCAAATAACAATTATCTCTTATCAAACAATATCCTGACACTGCAAAGTTATGGAAATGAGATCAGAAAGGCATTTTCTCTAATTCCATCACCACTGATATTTATCTTTTATGTTTTATCAGATCTTTTTCCCTTTGCAAGTTTTGTTCCAAATTTGAACCCTGAACTTTATTCTAACAATTAAATTGGATTTTTTTTTTTTTTTTTGTGGGTACCGGGGGTCGACCTCAGGACCTCGCGCGCCAGCAGGCGCCCGTGCCACTGAGCGATATCACCGGCCCCTTTTTCGTATGTGGGTTCCGGGAGTCGAACTCGGGCCCTCGCGCTTGCCAGGCAGGCGCTTAAGCCACTGAGCCATCTCACCGGCCCTTAAATTGGATTTTAAGGACTGCTATAAAACTTCCCATAACTGTACAATGTTTTATCAAGTGGCTGCATCACAATTTATTTTTACCCATTTGTTCATGCTATGAATTCAACTGTCTCTCACAGGTTATGCTGAAATCCTAACCCTCAGTGTATTGGAATGTGATCTTACTTGAAATTAGGGTTTCTAGGGATGAAATAAAGTTAAAACAAGTTAAAGATGTGATAATCCACCATGTCTGGTGTCCATAAAAGGGAAAATGTGGATGGAGAAATAAGACAGCTACACATGGAGGGAAGATGACCAGAAGACACATAGGCCGAGGAGGGCCACGTGACCACAGTGATGCTTACACAAGCCAAGGACTGCCAAGAACTGCTGGCAAAGAGCGGTAACTGGAATAAGAAAGAAAAGATGCTCTCCTATAGCCATCAGAGAGCATGGTCCCGCTGACACTTTTATTTCAGTCTTCTAGCCTTTCAATCTGTGAGATAATACATTTCTGATTTAAGCATCACAGTTTGTTATTCGAACCCCAGCAAATGAAAATACTCTATTACTGGAATTTAGCTCCATTTTTATTTTTAAATTCTAGTTTTAATTTTTCAAAAATTATGTACCTACCTAAAGAGTTTGGTTGTTGCATAACTCACGTTCAGTGTGTGAATGTGCATGGCATCTCAGTGTTTTCAGTAGGGTACCCAAGTTCTCAACTGTACCGAAAGCTAATCAGGAAGTGACTTTGCTTCTGTTGTGTAACAACCAGTTTGGTTTGTGCAGTTTTAGAAATTTCCATTACTCTCTGTCTGGTACCCTCTGTACGGTTTATATCTAGATGTTCCCTCAAGTCTCATGGGATCACAGGCAGAGCTTCTGGAAGGTGACTGGATCATGGGGGTGCTATGCTCAATACTGACAAATACACAGCTAACTCTGCTTCCCCACCCCTCCCTTCACTCTCTGCCTCCTGTGTCCTCCACCATGCACCTGCGCCATGCCAGTCTGCCTTGAGCCTGCCAACTCTGCACTGAAACGTGAGCCAAAATAAATTTCTTCATTACTGGGTAATGAAACTTGTTTGATGTTGATATTTTTATTGACTGATTGACTGACTGAGACAGCGGCTCGCTATGTTGACCTGACTGGCTTGACTCTGATATATATTTTTATATCAGTGTATATAAAATAAGGGAAACAAAGAAACTGTAGGATGCTTAGTCAAAGATTTGTTTATATTTTTATTTCTTCTTTCATCCATAGGCTTGTATGTGTGTGTGTGCATATAACTTACCAATGCAGTTTCTTCCAGAGGCATCTGGCTCATAGCCACTGTTGCAATTACAACGGTAACTGCCACGTAAGTTTTCACAAATTCCATTGGCGCATATATCAGGATCCAAAGCACACTCATTGATATCTGGATTAAATGTAGAGAGTTAACATTCACAGACATTTTATTGTTTGCTGATAAATGCAAGTCTAAAAAAGATCATTCAATATGTGAAACGTTTAACTTTGCAAAGCTACAATTTGCCTGCTTTTCAGAAAGGAAAAGGAAATAAAATAAGGAGTAAATAAAATTGAAGAATATAAGACACGTCAATGTTAGGTCAAAAGAAAAATGAAAAGACCTGGCAGGAATTCAAAGAATTAAACCATGCAATATGTCTGCATGTATGATAACATTAATAAAGGAAATTTATAAGCTCTTGGCTCAAAATCCAAAGGAAAATTTAACTTTTAATTAAAAGATATACTAGGGTGGCCTATATAATTTGGATGGTTCTTAAAGACATAGAATATTTCTGTTTTATTATCATTTTTGCAGTTAAATAAGTACTATGATAAAAAGTGTTTCTCATTGTTGATAAGTTGAAATGAATGGGTAGGATGCTTTAACCATGGATGCTGATGCTTTATTGTTATAAAGAAACATGACTGCTATTCTCTGTCACCCCTGGGCAGGGGCAGCTGAGGACTGAGGTGCTCTAAGAAAGCAACCAATTAGTTGCATCCAGAAGAGAGCTGGCCCTGTTGGAGGGCACATTCACAAGGAATTAAAACAAAAAA
This sequence comes from Erethizon dorsatum, assembly GCA_028451465.1. Lineage (NCBI taxonomy): Eukaryota > Metazoa > Chordata > Mammalia > Rodentia > Erethizontidae > Erethizon > Erethizon dorsatum. The sequence continues at coordinate 79,093,139 of CM051838.1, read as the reverse complement.
AGACCTAACGTCAAATTTTGTTCACTCCGTCAAATTCTGACAGAAAACTTTCTTAAATACACTGGAAATGTCAGCTGTTTAACTTTATATTTGGAAAAAATATCCTTGTAAAAGTTTGCATCTTTACTCTGACTTCAGATATTCATGTGAAAATTCAACATAACTGTAAATTTATCTATAATTTGTCTAAGTGCTTCTCAAATATGAAAGTAGCAGAATATATGTGTAAAGTTAACAGAATCTTACAGTTCTATTTAACATACAAAAAAAGAAGAATCTACATATATACTAAAACGAAAAGCTTTAAAGTTATAAACACATACACGATTTTAGATTCTATTCTGGAATTCTGTTAAACACAATATTAAGTCTAAAAGAAGAACAGGAATCACTGAATTATTGAATTTTACTTCTGCAGTTGGACAGAAACATTTTATTATTCTTAAGTGTAAAGGATGTCCAATTATTTTAGGACAGTATATCCTGAACTTGATCCCTATTAAACATCTTTTAAAGTTAGATATTTTCTAACCCTGTCTTACAGCACTGTTTAATATTCTTTTAAAATTGACAAACTACACTCTCTTCTTAAGCAACTGCATCCATAAAAGCCTGGGTATACTTTGTCAGTGACATTTTTAACACAGCATATTTAAAGGATAGATACTTATCCAAGATGAAAAGTGGTCACATTTTTAACAAAGCCTATTTAAAGGATAAATACTTATCCAAGGGCTGGTGATACAGCTCAGTAGCACAAGCGCTTGCCTGGCAAGCGCAAGGTCCTGAGTTCGATTCCCAGTAACCACGTTAAAAAAATATGTATATATACTTATCCAAGATCGAAAGTGGTCAAGAGGAAAGTACCACTTAATAACCTCATTTTCACTAGTGTATTTTCATAGTAAATATAATAACATGCATATTATAACTATAAAGCTACACGATCATTGCAAAGTGAGAGTTGAGTAGCATTACCTCTTCCATCCACAGTGATCCCTACTCCACTACTACAAAGGCCATGGAATTCAGCTGTATGATAAAAACAAACAGAAAAATTAAAAACTAAATGATACCTGGTTCATATACAAATCATTTATACAACTCCAAAAGTACTGTTTGGAAAAACTGTGTATTAGTTTTTATGACAAAAAAATTATACAATTTTCCAGTACCTAAATAAGAATCTCCAAATCACAGATATGTGTAAAAAAATAAAAATCACTTGTAAACATCATTCTGAATATCATTAATATATTGATCAATGTTACCAATATATTCTACATATAGAGACTTTAAAACCAAATACAAAGTGTATTACAGAGATTGCCTTTTAATGTGGCTCTTTTCTCTCAATAGTAAAATACAGCATCATCAAAATTTATGTAACATATTTGCTGAGTGTTTCATATTGTTCTACCATTTTACATCTAATAACTAATCTTTCCAGTCCCACAAACCAGGTGCTACTGTTGTCTCTCTCCTACAACAGAGAAAACTGGACCCAGAGAAGCGCAGCAGTAAGCGTAGCAGGGACCGCTAGCGGTCGCAGAGACCAGGAGGTGGGGCGCAGGCTTGGCTCCCGGGCACTCCGCCCCAGGCGCATCTCATCAATACACCATTTAACAGGCCACGCGATATTTCTCAGATATGTGGAGGCATCACGTTTTTCCAATTTCTTACTGATGAAATTAGGTTTATCCAAATTTGAGCAACTATAATAAGTAGTATGAAGTTCACTTGTACCACTACGATATTCACTTATAAGTAAAACTTCTCTAACTTCATGTCTCTTTTATTCAGGCTTCTGGTTGCTCTCTGCTTTGTCCCCAGACCTCCTTGTCACCAGCAATGTAAGAGTACCCACTCTTTATACCTGCACCATCACTGAGAAAAGCCAACTGCCCATTACTTTATCAACCTGATAAACAAAATGTCATTTTATTTTTTTAAAAAGTGGGCATCTTTTTATATGGAAATCAATCACTTCTGCTTCGTGTAATCTTGTTTGTGTATATTACATTTTTTTTATAAATGACTACAACTTTCCTTATTGATTAATGCAAATACCTCACAGACTAAGAGATGATATATGAAAACCTTTTTCCAATTTACATGTAAATTTTAGATTTTGGTGTCTGCCTGTGAAGACCTTCCCCATTACAAAATAATAAAAAATTATATATTTTATATAAAAATCACTTTTAAGGTTTAATGTAGGGAACTAACTTATTTTTTCCCCAAAATTATCAACAATATTCATTACTTAATTTTCCTTTACTGATCTGAAATGCCCTTGTGTGTATGAGAGAGGGAGAGAGAGCGAGAGAGACAGAGAGACAGTGAGAGAGAGGGTGCAGCTTGGGATGGAACCCAGGGCTCCCAGCACTTCAGGCAAACCAGTGCTCTCCACTGGGCCCCAGCCCTAAAATGCCATTTTTATCACATCCTACATTTTCATTTATACCCAGGTCTATTTTGAGATTTGTTCGATTAACTTTTTATTTAGTTTTAAACCAAATTTAGTACTTGTGTCCTAATATGTATTATTCAGTTTAGAGCTGATTTAGACCAAGATCTTCTTCCCTAGTTTTCTTTCTTTTTTAAAATACAAGGGTCTTAGTAATTCTTCAAGATGCATCAAATCATTGTGTCAAGGTTTGAATAATCCATTTCAGGATTTTTAACAGAACTAGAAACCATCAACTTTGTGGGAATACTTTCCTCCCATCTCCCACACAGAAAGTTCCAATTTTTTTTTAAAACTAGCTAAATGTGCCCCTTCTGCGAGTCTTTTCCATGTGCTCCAGGCAACCTTTGTGCTCTGATAGTCATTTATGTGCCATTTAAGGCACTAATCCTACTAAAGCGTAATTTATATGTTTGCCTGCAAGTATTCTCAACTATCTCCAAGTTTAAGGAAAAACGGGGGGTGTTTATTTTGGAACCCCCCCCATTGTACTTACATATATTCAACAGAGGCTTAGGGTCTGAATGAATGAGTCAATCTTATTAAGAGTCTGGAGCTACTGACAGACCGCACGCAGCCTGAGATCATACCACATCAAAAATTTAAAAATTAAATCAAGCTCTTGTGTATTTATAACCTTCAAAGTGGTGAGTAAATTTTAATTACAATGACATTATAGATCATGGAAATCAAGACTAACATATTCATAGGAAAATCTGTATAGCAATCATAACTATATCAGCAAATAAATTTTTTTATTTATCGTGTTCTCTCTCTGCCCAAAGATCCTAGCTACACAAAACCAAATCTCTCTTCTTTAATTCAAAGTAATGGCAAAACGCTTGAGAGCTGACATCCTCTTTGGCCACATATCCAAGGCTGCACTTCCAGCTTCTTTTGCAGGTGTGGAACTGGCACATGTGACTACCTGAATTTTTAGCGGGGCATGGCTGGCAGGGCTCTCCAAAACCATAGTCCGGGTTTGCACAGCAGCACTCGGACTTGGTCACCGCACCTGGGAAAGGACGCACACACACTCCTTTCTTGATTCCGCCATAGCAGGTACTGCGCATGTGAGTATCTAAAAGAGATTAAAAAGACAGTGACTTGAGTTAGTAATAGAGACAACGGGACTTCAGAAATGAACGCTTTTTCAACCTAAGAGGACACTGGAGTGGACAGTTTAGAGGATGCCTACCATGGCCTTTATTTCGCATCTTTAGTGTTAGGAAACCAACAAATGTTTGTTAAGTGAGAGAAAGACTGAGTGCTTATCATGACTCCTTTTTTCCCCTCAACAGTTCTAAGTACTAACACAAGTATCTATTATCCCACTTGCCCTCACCGGCCTTTCACTGAACTGAGGATATGCCCACGGTTATAAATGGTACTTTGATGACTGGCTATTCCATATTCAACCTGGCACTTACTGTAGCTTCTAGAAATGCAGTGAAGTTGAACTATTTTAAGGTGACACTGCTTGGCCACAATGTTTCTTGCTTGTACTTCCTAAGAGGCCTTTGTTTTCAACCTTGAAGACACTGTATGTAACTATGTTTTAATCTCATATGCTCAAGAAATCTAATGATAAAACTAACAACTACCACTAAGTGCCCTGGCCTTGTGCTAGCTGTTTTGCAGACAGGATGTCATGGAACAGTCAGGTCGTCAACTCTATACCAGTGGTCATCACCCACATTTGTAGATGAGGAAGAAAAGGTGCGGAGAGACTGGGGAGCAGCTCACAGTGATCGAGCTGGAATTTGCGCCAGTCTCGGGTGACTTCTAAGTACTTCCTCATTCCACTATGCCACGCTCCATCCCAAAGAAGCAGGTTCTGCTGAGTTCTCTCACTCCCAATTCTCATGAAACGTGCTACAACTTTATGAGACGGTAAATGGGGAACAATTCAACTCAGCTCATCAGAAAGGCTGGAGAAGCAGGGCATTTTTTTTTTTTTTTTGTGGGTACCGGGGGGTCAACCTCAGGACCTCGCGTGCCAGCAGGCGCCCGTGCCGCTGAGCGATATCACCGGCCCTTTTTTCGTATGTGGGTACTGGGAGTTGGACTCAGGACCTCGCGCTTGCCAGGCAGGCGCGTACGCCGCTGAGCCATCTCACCGGCCTAGCAGGGCAGTTTTTAAGCAGGAGATTGACATGGTAATTTCGCAAGAGGTAACTTTCATTATAAATATCTATAGTTACAGATAATCATAATTATTGTTAGGTATAATTTTATCTGGTTGTTACACAAACTATTTCATCTAATGATTTCCATGATCTCATTAAAAGGATGAGATTTATGGCTGCATTAAACTTTGAGATACGTGTACGCTTAAATGGAAGACGGTCATAAGATTTATCACATCCTCGCCCCTACTCTGGGAAGTCAATTCCTAGACCCTTTCTGCTTCTGCTGCAGCTGAATTTGGTGCTGTTTGCTCTGAGTTACACACAAGTGTGTGGCCCAACACAAATAAGAATTGGCATAAATACGGCATAGTTCATGATTTCCTATTTGACTTTTGTCGGTTCTTTGGACATTGCCAATTATGTTGGAAGGCATCAAAGAATGATCGAAGTGGTTTATTTCTCTTTGTAGGTTAAGAATATATGCCATGTACAGTTTTTAGAACAAAGTAGATAAAAAGCCTATGAAACTCACTGGAAGAGTAAGACTCCTTCCATGCTGATTTAAGGAACCAGTTAGCTAAGCTGTTTAGGGGACCCAACACTGGAAATACCACAAAAAAGAAAGGGGTACAATTCATGTGTGGGTTTTAGGAACATAAATTGCCCTGGGATCAGATCTATATGGGATCACCCTCTGTAAATTACTTGATATTTTCCTTATCCGTAGAGTTCATAGAATAAATGAGAGCATACCTGTTAATTGTTAAGCAGCAAAATACTAAAAAAATGGTGGCTCCTTTATCTCTAATGAGAACTGCTGACCTTTCCCTGTTCAAGACTCTAGACTGGAATTCTAGATCATATTATACTATTCAAATATAACTACGCCACTGCTGACAGAGGATAGGACAGGCTAGGCTAGGCTAGGCACACCAATGCCAGCAGTACCATGGGAACACGTTCATGGGAATATTCTGAACAGGGATTGGATAAAAATGTTAAACTTATCTTTTACATATGCTATGAAATTTCTGCATACCTTTTCCCCCTTAAACATGAGATTTTTTCCTTTAAGGATTTTTTGTGTAATTAACAGATTTTATACTACATTGATAAAATATGTGTTGTTGCACAATGCTAATTTTATACTTCTATTTTTAGTATTGACTTTTGTATGTACAGCAGCAACTTTTAAGACTATGACCTTGATATGATGCCTCTATTCTAATTTAATAAAATAATAGTAATTGGTTACTTATTTGGCATTTGTTGTGTGTCAGATAGTGTTCAAATCTCTGCACAGATAAATACTAACATATTTAATCCTCAAAGCAACCAATGAAGAAAGGAGACACACAGCGTTAATGCATCTTGCTCAAGGACACACAGCTAGTATGTACCAAAAGTGGGATAAAGAAAAGAAAATGACCTTTTAGCTGGTAAAAATGCCACAGTTCATAAACATGTTGAAATTTTGTTAAGCTAATATAATGGGATTCTAAACCCTATGATGCTAAATAGCATCATTTTGAGACTCCATCTTAAAGGAAACAGATAATGGAAAATTAGTTACTTGGTCCTTAAACTCCTTCCAACACTGCGGATATACAGAGCTTAAGAGAGTGGTGATTAAGAAAGGTCGTTTTCCTGGTTTTGTCTGTTTTTGCAAAAGTTGGGTTATGAATTGGGGTGCTTCCTTGCTTGCATGTCACCAAGAGGAAAAGATCCTGACAGTGGGCTGAAGAGCTGTGTACCCCACTCGTGCTTGGGATGCCTAACAGGCATGGTGTTGAGGAGCTCTGAACAAGGCAAGGTGGCAGCAGGGTGAGAGCAGCGCAGAGAGGGCGCGTCCTGTGGACTGGGCCAGGTGGGAAGAGGGTGACAGTAAGAGAGGTCCCACGTGGCGGAGCGCCGAGACAGTCAGCTGGGCCGTGTGGACTGCTAAAGGATTGGAGGCTGGCGAGGAGGGGCCCCTCAGAGAAAAACACCCCTCTCCACCTCAGGAAGGGCAGCTGAGCGCCTCTGAAACGCCCATGAGCCCCCGCGGAAGAGCAGGTGGCTTTTCTGGGAAGACAGAACATGCCAAAGCACCCTCGGATGTCAGCAACGTAAAAGCTGCCTTGGTACCATCTCAGCGCTCTTCCTCCACTGGGGCCTCCGCACAGATGCAAATGTCCTCACTGAAGATCCGAGCTTGCAAGGGAAACTAACTTAAAACCTGGTTGAGAATATTAATTCTAATTTCTAAAATCACATTACTTTCATTACCTAAATTGATTTTAGAATTTTCTTGTTATCAAAAAATATTCAGTACAGTTACAGAATGGCATGTGTTTCCTTTCTTACTGACAGGATCAACTGTCCCCATGGAATAAATTTAAAAATAAAACTCAAAAAGATGGGAGACACAAAAATATGGTTGCCTTTTGTTTATACTCTGCCTGTGAGTCATACTTCTTCAACACATCAGTTATTTCCTGAAAGTAAAACTGTCTTAAAACAAAAAATGAACCAACAAAAGAAGTTAATTTAAGATTCGAGAACTAATCTTAATAATTAGCAATAGTGATTTCTTTCTTTCTTTCTTTTTTTTTTTTTTTTGGTACCAGAAATCGAACTCACAACCTTGTGCTTGCCAGGCAGGCACTGTGCCACTGAGCTGTATCCCCAGCCCTTATTTTTCATTTAATAGGTTTCAGAAGTGATACCAAAGACAGAGACACAAAAAACACACCTAGCACATGACAGGAACAGCAATATAGAATTATACACACATAAAAAGTGGTGTTTTGAACGTTACCTGGCATATAATAGAGCGCTCAATAAAAACGTTGAGTGAAAATAGTAAAAAAAAAAAAAAAAGTGGTGTTTTTATTTCAAAAATCCTAAGTTGTCACAATGATGAAAAACTGAAGAGGACTTTCCAACAGGTTCTGATGTGCTTCCTGATGTGGACAAGAGAATGAATTTTTGTTCTTGAACAATGAATCCCTAATAACCCAATGTTTGTTGCTTGAACTTCCCCTCCCAAATTAGTTTTGCATTCACCATAGATTTCAACAGAATCATCTACATGAAGGCCAAAAGCAACTAAGTATATACTAAAGCAACTGAAAGTATTTTAGCTTTCTAAGCAGGAAGGAGCTGTACTCTTCTAGCTGCTATGCTTGAAATATCCCTGAACAAAGTGCTAACAACCTTATTGGCTAAAATAAGCCCTAGACTGGATCAAGTGGATGAATCTGAGTGAACAGATTATTTCCATCTGCTGGTCCTTCCTTGTCCCCTCCCTCTCAGAATCGATTCTTATAAGTAAGAGTAAAATACTAAGTACATCTAAAATTTTATTTTTCTCAAATATACATTCAAGCCTATAAATATTTCTATGCTTTCCTGTACAACCTGAAATATAGAGAGTGTACAATGACTAATTCATCCTTGAAGTCTCCTGAAAACACTTAGGAAAGAAAACTCCATTAATGTATTTTTATAATTCCCTCTGCTATTGTTACCATTAGAACATATTGTCTGGGTTTTGAAATGCCAGTGACATTTCTGTTTTGCCTGTCTTGTCAAAAATGGTGTTTGAGAACTGATTCATTTTCATGGAATCCATTTGACGAATGTTTCCAAGAGGAATTCTCAGTGGCTTAGAATATATATTCTTCATTCTCCCTCACTTCTGCTATAAACTACACTGTGGTAAACAATAATTAAAAACATTTTTAGCTTTTGATATAAGTTCAAGTTATATGGCATAAGTTATTTAAATTTCAAATTCTGTTTGGGTAAAAATAAGAGTTTATTTCAATGTAACTATAATTCCTGTTTAATTATTCTGTTATTAATTACAAAATCAAAACCCTTAGAGTTCAGTTATCTAACATTATTGAGGATGCTGGTATAAAGACAATTTTTTCTTCACTATTATTTTTTTTTTAGCTGGATTAAGGAATGAATCCAGAGCCTTTGCACTGAGGTGCACACCAGCATTATTTTAAAAACCGAGACAGGGTTTTGCTAAGTGGTCCAAGCTGAGCTTAAACTTGTCATCCTCCTGGCTCAACCTCCCAAAGTGTTCTCCAGTATTTCTGACTTGCATCTCCTCAAAGTCTCTGAAGGAGGATGTTGGGAATTTTGGTAAATTTGTTTTTAAATAAAGCTATATTAAGATATAATTCATACCATAAAATTTACCTACAGCCTGAAATTTAGTATTTTTTAGCATATTCACAGACACAGTAGATCTTATAACATTTTCATCACCTCAAAATATCACTTGGTGTCACTTCTCTCTCTTTCCAATCCCATCCTCTCTGCCCTAAACAACCACTAATATACTTTGCCTCCATAGATTACCCTGTTCTGGACATTTCAAATGAATGGAGTCATATAATATATTGTCTTTTGTGACTGATTTCTTTCACTTGGCATAATGTTTTCAAGCTGTTTCCACGTTTTAGTATATATTCTTTTCATGACTCAACAGTATTGTATCATGCCGTGTGGATATATCTCTGTCCACATCTTCTTGGCACCATTACGGATGCTCCACTTACCAACACACACACGTCCATCTACACCCACGGCCAGGCCTGGGGGACAGTCACAGCGAAAGGACCCTTCGTTATTGATACAGTGCCCATTCATGCAGATTCCCGGGGTCTGGCACTCGTCCACATCTGCCGAGAGGGTGAAAGAAGCCAGGCCATTATTAAGTCACAGAATTTACTTTTTGCCATTGCTCTACCTATCAACCTTTTAATTTTATAACATGTGAAATAATACATAAATATGACAGCCAGTTTTGTGTGTAAATGCAACCCTTTGAAACATTTCGGAAAACCCAGTTGAGTAAAAGCTGCTTTACTTCATCCATTCAGAAAAAAAAAAAAAAACTAGCAACTCCTTTTTCATTATTTGATAGGCTTGTTAAATAATATTGAACTCAAATTCCTTTAAAAAACTAAGGTAAACTTCTGTAATTTTTTCCACACAAAAAATTTTAACTACAGGTAATGTGGTTTTGACAGCAACTTTCCATAAGAACAAAATAATTTGAGGTATCTCTTCTAATTTTTAGTCTACTTGAATTTATCAAATATGAGCCAATATTAAATGGCTTCCCCAAAAGATGAAACATACTTCAAACTCAAAGCTGTCAAATCAGAAACATTTCAAAACTTATGGATTACAACATTTGTAAAAAGAAAATGAACAAAGAATTTCCAGAAGGCAGAAACTGTTGAGATCTAAGTTATATATACATTTAAGTTGCTTAAGACATGCTGGAATGAAGTTTCATACTGTCACAAAGCGCTATTTACTACAGCATATCCTGCATCAAATCCAAGTCAGCTAACTTTAGCACGACTTCCAAAGCTCCAATATTTCCATTTAATCTTGTATCCCCCTCTCTTGGATAGTCAAAAAGTTATTTGTTATTTGGAAACATGAGAAACATTCCTGATTTTCTCTGTCTATTGTCCTAAGAATTTCATTGAAACTATCAGAATTGCTCATGAGTTTTATGTGTTAGGTAAGTTTTTGCAGTCAGGGCAGAAAACATTTCGTTAATTTTGTCCAAAAGGAGCGAACAGACAAAAATAAAGGAAAGGCAAAAGTATTCCAATATAAATAACAGAGCTTTATTTTATTTCCAACATATCTTTGCTTACTGCAGTTGCCACTAGAACTTGGTATTTAAAATGGCTTCATGAAAAAAAAATCAATTCACAAAAATATTCCAATTATGTCCTTACTAAATTAATGTAAGATTTTTAGATAATGATATGATTACAAATGGTTTATAATTAGTTTATGGAAAAGATGTAATGAATGACAGTGGAAAATCTGGTTCTGAGCACACATTAAAATGGAAACCTTGCAAGGTTTTTTCTTTTTTTTATCCAGCCTATGACAGAGAAAAATTGTTTCTACGTTGTCTCTTCCAGAGTTCCTAAAACCAATCTGTCACTCCCTTAATTTTTGCTGCATCGTTATTAATTTTGTAAAGATGTTACTATTCCCTAGACCACAGTATGTTTTTCTAGGAAGGTTTAGACACCTTCCATACTGAATTACCAAGAGATCTGAATAAATATAAAATGTACATGGAGTAATACTTGCATGGCTCATTCAGATAAAAAGATGGTTCCAGTAATGGTTACCTTCTTTTCTCCAAAGCATACGCACCAGTACAGTAACGCCCATTTGGAGCCAGGACGAATCCTGGTTTGCAGATGCACTTGAAGCTGCCGTCTTCATTGATGCACATCCCATTTAAACACATGTTGGTAGTTGTACATTCATCGTGATCTGCAGAAGACACAGTGACTTTGAGCACTGGCCTTGAGGAACCAATTTCCTCTCCTACCCAACCTGGAGTCCAATTCTTCTACATTGATGAGCCAGGTAGTGATGGATTTTATTTTATTTTATAAATGTCAACAGTGTGAAACCAAATAGTATGGAAAATGGCAAAGGCCTTTAAGGAACATAAGGACTGGATATGCAGCACATGTCTATAATCTCAGCATTTGGAAGGCTGAGGCAGGAGGATGGTGAGTTTAAAACCATCCTGCACACATCTGGCCTGCACTACATAGGGTGAGACTTTCCCAAAAACCAAGAAACAAAAATCAACCAAACTGAAAGGAATGTAAGAAAAAGAATCCAATCAATCTGCTTAGCTCCCGTTGAAACCATGTAAACCATAACCACGAGTAGTGTTTTGTTTTGAGCACCAAAAAAGTTAACACAATTTCAGTGGTGTTTCTTTTATAAGAGAGAATAAATAAATGGTAAACCTTATTGCAAGTGAAATGATCTGAACTTTCAACTGAGAGTGAAACATAATGTGCTGCTACGTGAATAGAGTATTTTTGTGGAGTGTTACTACATATTTCCCTGCCAGATATCACCAGGACTACAAATTTAGAGTCAATTACCATATAAACCAAACATTTCTATATTCTCCCATTGTGGAGAGGGATCTCTATCTTATCATACAGAAAATGGAAAAGGCCTTTAGTTTAAGGAACATCTAAAATGCAGTAGGTGCTAAGGATTATATGAACTGATAAAGAACAGCTACTACTTACAATTAAATATGGACCACACAAAAAATTTCCAGAAGCAATAAATTATTCCTTGTTATGACATTTCTTAAAAAATCTCTTCCTTTGCTTTGTCTGTGTTAAATGCATTTACATTCTGCCTGTCTGTCTACCTGAAGAACTCTCACAACATATGAGCTGTGAAAGGTCTCCTGGAAACCAAATATGTGGTTCTAAATAAAAATGCATAGCCTTTAAAAACCTTTTGCAAGGAAGCGAATATTTCCATACCAACACAGTTTTTTCCATCTGTAGTTAATTCAAAGCCGGCATTGCAAATGCACTGGAAACTTCCATCTGTGTTCACACATCGACCGTTTTTACAAAGAACCCCGTTCTGGATGCACTCATCGATGTCTAGGACAATTGAGGATAGTCAGCCATTGTTACTTTATAATACACGTAGATTAAAAACAGTAAGACAGTCAGGGAATTTTTAAATGTCCATTTTACTTTTACATGTGCTATCCATGACTGTAATGCTGCTTCAGCAAAACTTCCATTGCTCCTTCTTGGATAGGTAGGTCTAAGCAATTTTACAGCCCATATAGTGGCTGAAGAGGGAAAGAGAAAGGAAATGGGTTGTGCAATGAGCCTAAGAGAGGGTCAGTGTGGTGGCTGGAATTACTGGTGCAGCTGTTTTTGACATAGTGGTTACAGACCTTAAAAAAAAGAAAGAACAAGATGTTGGTCAAATGAAAACTCACTCCAGAATTTCTGGATGAAGAGTCCTATGATGAAAACTACTGGAGAAAGTTGATTCAAGCAACTACCTCTGGACGAATAGGAAATGAAAGAGAAAACAAGCAAGGTCATCTGGTAAAAGAATTCTGAGATGAATCAGCAGTGAGGTAGAGCGTTTGGACAATGGTGCTGGGTGTAGCCATGAACCTGTGAATAGAGGCAAGGCATGATTTGATGTTGGACTACATGTGGGGCTTAAAGAAAAGACTTGTTGAAAATGACTGTAAATCTTCAACTCAGTTAATCAGAGAAGGCTAATGCTGACCTGATTTGGAGAAAAGAGGTTGTGATGAAGGGAAGAAAGATAAATAAAAGTTTTTGGAAGCCAGATAGTACATTGCCTGGGTTATATACACAGACACTGTATATGTAAACAGAGAACCTCTGTGAATATTATAGAATAAATATGCAATAATGTTACAGTACTTATCCCACGCTGCACTTATTTTAATAAATTTACTTTTAACCTCTACAGCCTTGGTTACGATATTTCACGGCACATTTTCATATGTGAAGGGAAACTGCCTTACCAACGCATGCTTGCTTGGTAGGGGTCCTCTGGAATCCAGCATGACATTTACAATAATAGGATCCAGGTGTGTTAACACAATCTCCATTAGTGCAGGGATTTGATGTGCATTCATCAACATCTGTGAGCAGCAAAAGAAACCATTATAGACTTCACTCCATTTGTAGAAATGTTTGTTTAAAGTACATTTGGCCCTTCCAAATTTGAGAGAAGGCCAGTTACTGGTAATAGTCTAAATAGCAGAGTATTTATAAATGAATGAAAATTCTTTCTTCAAATACAGAGGCCAGCATGAAGATTTACAAAAATACTGCCAATTGGAGAATACAAGAGAATTTACTTTACTCAAGGAATAATGATTTTTTCAAATGGAAGAATGCCCAATGATTAAAAGCATGAGCTCTGAAAAGAGACAACCATGAGTTTCAATAAACTGCAGCATTTATTACCTACAGAAATTTGGGCACTAAGCCTCGCTCAGGTTTAGTACCTGAAGTGTCTGAAGAATAATGAAAGGCTTTTAGAGGTATATATTTATTATATGTTGCCATTGCTATTGTTTTTAAGGGATTGAGGGATTACTGAATTTCTTTATTACTTTTTGTGACTCATCTATCTGTAAACTATATATTCACTGAGGCTTTGTTTTGTGGTAACAAACATGGGTGGGGGAGAAAATGAAAACAAAGCAATTTTTTACATCAGCTTCAGCTTTCTTTAGGGTTTTAAAACTGGCACAGGGATTTATTTTTTACATAATTTAAAGTGTTGTGCAAATACCAGTTCCGATCTGAAATATGAGAAAGTCTTTTTGTTTAAGGTCTGCTGAAGCTTGATTAAATGCAAACCCCCTGCAGAATTCAGGGACTGCAGATGAGAGACTGAATAGCTGGACCACGAAAATCCCAGAGAAATCACTTGTACCAATGTAAGTTTAATTTATATTCTCTTAGCAATGTCCACTAAATATTGCATTGAATATTGGAAAATTAACATGCACTCCAGCTATTGAGGGCATAACGACTTGCCATTTTATGTACATGTAAAAGCTATTAACAGGGGCTTGTGAGATGGCTCAGCGGCATAAGCGCCTGCCCGGCAAGTGCGAGGCCCTGAGTTCGACTCCCGTGAACCCACATAAAGAAAAAAAGGACCGGTGATATCGCTCAGCGGCACAAGCGCTTGCTGGCAAGCACGAGGTCCTGAGGTCGACTCCTGGTACCCACCAAAAAAAAAAGCTATTAACAAATACAATTTTAGCTAAATTTGAGAGCGCAACAATAAAATCAATTCACAGTTTTACCATTTTAATAAACAGATTAGTCCTTTCACAGATGTTCTTAAGGAACTGTGCTCTATCAAATTCACCAACCTCACCGATATAAACACTCAGACTGAGTGCAATTAAGCTCTCTCTGGTAACGAAAAACAAAACAAACCTTCATGGCAAATAAAATGAAAACAAAGAATTACAGGATTAAATGCTTTTTCAATTCATCCAAAGACCCTTCCAGCCCATTAAGACTCACTTACATTTAAGCTTTTGGTTGATACCATCGATCCTACTGAGCCAGAGGAAGCAAAATGAGAAAAGAGAGTTCAGAGGGTTAGTGCGCGTCTTAAGTGTAATTAATGGGCTTTCCAATATGAAACAGCACCTTGACGATCACTCGTATTTTCTGTGTGTATACTATTGAAATACAACAACCAAAAGTGTACTGTTCATGTATCCCGATAGAAGACTCTGCAAATCTCAGTTCCGCTGAAGAACATGAGCCCCAACACCAAGCCGCCTCCCTTCAGGTCAGCTTTCCGGGAAGCCCAGTCACTTCTCAGAAGCATTTTCTCCGCTTGAGAACCTGCCGCCCCAGCTCTGTGTTGCTGTGACAGCTCTGCTTCTTATTTTGCCATTACAGCTGTAATTCATTTCTGTCTCCTGAACCCCTCGGGGACCGTATTGGGATCCAGACCGCGGAGAAGATGTGAGAGTTCACTTACTTATTTCTTCATTGGAAGTGAAACCAATCACCAAAAACTATTAGTGACTTTAAAGTTACATATTAAGCCCCATTTGTTATTGTTTCCCTCCTCCCTCCAGATTATGGTAAGATTGTAAGTTTCAGGCTAATCACAAGTGATCACTGTCACCTCCTGAAATACACATTTCCGAGTCTCACATTGCAGTACCCCGAGTGATGGCGTTTGTTTTGTCTCATTTACAGGAGCAGAAGCACTTAACTACTACTCGTCAGTGCACTTCGACTTCTTCTATGTTTTCATTGGGGACTGAATATTAATAAGCAAAATTCATGGCATTTTAAACTCCTAGCATAAACGAAGGAACTGTAAAAATGCTGACTACTAAAATGGTTAAATTCTCAAAAACAATTGTGGTTAAGGGAATATTTGCCCTTGAAAAATATTTTATATACAAATTTAGAAGAGACTTTTTAAATTTGCAACGTCTCTAAGATTACCTATACACCAAGAGAAAAAATTTATTTTTCATTATTCCAAAATAAAATGATTTGAACTGAGCTAAAACTATTGCTAATAACAGTTGGACTTATATAGACAGTAAGAGAGGCACAAAATTTCATTTTAGAGCAGAATTTTCAGGAAAAGGAGAAAAAAAAATGAAAATGTTATAGTTTTCAGGCCTTAGAAATAATTCTCATAATTGTACAATGGACTTGATTCTCTTTTCCTGTCTTTGATCTTTTAATACAACTACTGTCTTCCAAGTTACACTATCTCAACAGGTATCTAAGAAAGGTTCTCAAATAGCAATGGCAGTTTATTGTTCATTAAAATACTGGCACAATTCAAATAGTTACCACTCTTACTATGGGTAACTGCAGTGGAAAACATTCATCAACTATCCTCTTAACCCTTTTATTTTTTTTTGATATGTTAGTTTGTGCTCTAAAATCAAAATGACTGCAAGCTTACACTAGAAAGAGAATAGGATTAAAAATGTTAAGAAGTCATTTTCTGAAAATGCACTCCAATATTAAGCTATATATCTATGAATATTAATAGTTAGATAACCCTGATGAGGCTTCAACTTTGTAGGGCTGAGTGATGAGGTCCATCTAGAATGTAACCATTTGTAACAATGTTTGGGTAAAGAGCCAATGTTTGAGATTTACATGAACATATTAACTATGCAGAGAAACAATCCCAAAACTACAGCAGACAAAGAATGGTGGGCGCCCTTCTCCCCTGGATTCTGTGGAATCTCAGGCCCCGTAACTGTAGGACACCCACCGTGAGAGACAGGTAACTCATTTCTTCTGTATCTACGGTGGTGCTGATGATACAACACCTTTGGAGAACCGAGAAAACAGTCATCCTAATCATTTTCTGCAAGCTTTAATTTTCTAACAGAGTTTTAGTTTAAAGGCTGGGTAGCAACATGACTATGGAAAGGAACTTAAGATAGTTCATCTTTGTACCGTGGTTCACGAAGATATTCTGCCAGAATTATAAGTGTTTTATGAGTGAGAATAAGGCGCACCTCAGGGCACGTATGAAATAAATGGTCTTTGGCTAACTAAAAATAGATTAAAATTTGGGCCTACATTTACCTATTGGTCAGTATATCATGCAGTGACATCTAAATGACAAATATCAATAGGACATCAGAAGCCAATCAAATTTCAGTTTGATAAATCTTCACTGTGTATGTAAGCGTGAGAGGGGATATTTTATATATTATATACTTATCATATTTTCTGATAGAAAAATCATTTTCAATTTATATCACAGAAGTAAATATACCAGTATGTCATGGGTTCCTAAAATAACAGCACAACTCAGGCTATCACTTAAGCAAGCATCAGCAGTATCTGCAAAGCCAGGGCTGCTGCCTACAGTTAGACCTCGCACAACCCATTTGTATATATTATGTGAATGGTGCCACACGGGACTGTACAACTGTACACAGGAATCTTGAACGAAGCCCTACGTAATCACTCTCATCTTGTAGCCCAGTACATCGTTTAGAATGACTGGATTGTCAACCATCGTATTTGGCTCCCATTTTCCTTCATACTCATAGTTCACTTAGGTCTTTTCAATTTAATATGGCAT
Organism: Erethizon dorsatum; assembly: GCA_028451465.1. Taxonomy (NCBI): domain Eukaryota; kingdom Metazoa; phylum Chordata; class Mammalia; order Rodentia; family Erethizontidae; genus Erethizon; species Erethizon dorsatum. The sequence goes on along the minus strand of CM051838.1, from coordinate 79,076,051 downwards.
AAATAGGATGTTAACTTTCTGGGGCCCTACATCTATATTGTTGAACAAAAGACCCGAACCAGAATTTGCTACATAGCAAATTGTTAGTTGTTCTAATTATGAAACATATGATCATTTGGTAATACTATAGATAAATAAAATAACAACCTCAAAATGGCTCAATTAAAATCATCTGCTCTTAATAGATCATTAAAACCTACTAAATACTAATTCAGTACAGATTTCTGTCCTCATTGTATTTGATTTTTCTGCTGCATTTAGTATCTGTCATTACTTTTCTCTTGAAAACGTACCGATCAGCTTTAGTGATATAACCCTTTCTAGATTATTTTGCTATCTTTCCGACAATATTATTAAGTTTTCTTTATAGGCCTTAAACATTGCTCTTCCACAGGATTCCAGCTACAACAGTACTATGATACCTTTCCACTTTTCCCATTGTTCAGCCTGTGACAATATTCACCCTCATTGTTCTAAATGTTGTTGACTCCAAAATCCTGAGGTGTGAATACTGCCGTTAGTATTAAACCTCTGTAATCAAATGTCTAGACACTAAAACTCAACATGTACAAAATAACTCATGAACTATTTTCTCCCAATTGGCACTCTTCCACATGGTAACCACACATCATATATCCAATTTTTCTCAGCTAGAAACATGGGGAATCCTTATAGCTTCCTACTCTCTAACTCCCCACAATTAATATCATCAGTTCCCACTGAATGGCCCCTGAATATTTGCAGAATCATTCTGCTGTTCTGCAGCCCTGCATCACTGTTGTCATAATTTCCTGCCTGAACTTATAAAAACTGCCTAACTAGCCTTTTTATGTCCATGTTTTTCATTGCTAAAATCTTTACACTGAAAAACTAGGAAGAATTTATGCTCCTGACCAAGATGGATTTACTTACAATTCCTCCTTAAAATACAAACAAATGATAACATATATGAAGTTATGCTTTTAAAGAAACTTGGTATCAGGTAACAAAGAACACAAATGTCTAAGAGATGGGAACAAATATGCCAGCTACCGTGACTATTTCAGCTGTGGCAGGGACAGAGATTCCAGACATAGCGCGGGAAGAAGAAACCCAGGCAGAAGGCACTGATTTCCTAGGGCAGCAGGAAAAAGAGCTGAGTCCAAATATAAGTCACTGTTGTTTACAAAAACAGTACTAGAAAGGGAGAGCATTAAAAAACAAAACAAAACTCTGAGAATGCCATGGAGTCCTCCTCTTGTGCTCAGCAGAACATGGGTAAGCACTTGCATGTGAGGAAGCAACTGAAAGCCAAAGGAAGAATTACGCAAAAACGTAAGAGGTAAGAGTGCCAGGCCCCACGCAGGGCAGGAAGTAGTGTCTCTTCCAAACTGCCAGCTGCAAGGCCTCACGGGGTGCTCAGGACAGCACTCAGGAGGATCATGTCTCAAAGCAGGGCAGAGTGGGCACTGGACGATACATCGCTCTAGTCCCACCTAAAATCTTAAATGCAAGAACAGAAAGGATCAAGCTATTTCTAAGTAATGTAATATATCCCGGAATAAAGCTCAAGAATAGTGATAGGACTACCAAGACACCAAGTGTTCAGCAAAGGAAAACCCATAACAGTGTCCAATTAAAGATGAATAAGCATGCAAAGAAGCAGGAATAAAGATCTACATCATGGAAATAAGTCAACTATAAACCATTCCACATCTGACACAGATGTTATAATCAGCAGAGAAAGATAGGAAACAAGTATGACAATTGAAGTTTATACGTTCAAATGCTAGATAAAGATTAAAAATACAGTACTAGAGATGGATATACAAGAAAGACCCCAACTGAACTTCTAGAGATGAAATAATACATTAGATGGCATTAATGTCGAATTAGTCATGAATAAGGAAAGAATTGTGGACTCGAAATCAGTAATACAATAATCTAAAATGAAACACGTAACAATACAGGCCATATCTGGGCATAGAGCAAGTCTTACTACATGGGAAATGATTCAACTGATAAAGATTATGTTCTTTAATGACATAAGATTAAATTAAAAAATTGGTTACAGAAATATCTCTAGAAAATCCCAAATATTTGGAAACCAAGTAACAAACACCCTAATAATGCTGGATCAAAATAATAAGAAGAGCATTCGCAAAGTATTTAAAATGAATGAAAAGGAAGACAACTTATCACAAATTATAGAATGAAGTTAAAGAAGAACTAATGTGAAAATGTATAGGACTAAAAGTCAATACTGGACAAAGTCTTGAAGTAATTACTTTGGCTTTCATTTAAAGAAACAAAACAACCAAAAAGAACAAATTACATCAAGTAAATAAATGTAAGACAGAAAATGGTAAGAATCAGAGTGTAAACCAATGAAATAGAAAATAGCAAAAGAATAGAAAATCATGCTAGTTATTTGAGAACAATAAGTTGATAAGCTTTTAATTAGATTGATCTGGAAAAATTAAAAAGGAAAATACCCAAATTAACCAATAAAAAAGGTAGTGTCAATATAAATTTCATTAGAAAAAGAAGGAAATACTAGGAACAGCTTTTGACCATAAATTCAACAATTTAAGAGGAAATGGACAATTTCTTTTAAAGACATAAAACTCCAAAGCTCAACTGAGAAGAAATGATCCAAATAGTGCTGTATCTATTACAAAATTGAATTTGTAGCTAAAATCTTCTCATAGATATATCTTCATGGGTAGACAGTTTCAATGATAAATTCTACCAAGCATTTAAGGAAGAAATAATACCAATTCTACACAAACTCAAGAAATTTGAAAAGGTGGGAACAATTCCCAAATTATATTATGAGGCCAGTATTACTAAGATAGCATACCCAGACAAACACAAAAGTTAAGAACACCATTATCCTTTATGAACAGAGATGTAAAACTTCTAAAATATTTTTTAGCTAATCAAACCGAACAACATATAAAAAGAATAAAACATCACAATCAAGACAGCATTATCACAGCAATGCAAGCAATTAACCACATTAACAAACTAAAAAAGAATTAACATGCTTATCTCAGTAGAAGCAGATAAAGGTTTTGACAAAATCCAACATCTATGCCAGAAAAAAAAAATTTCAACAAAGCAATAACGAGAAAAATAAATAGAAGATATTCATATTTGAAAGAATATACAAAATTATCTGAAAAGTCTATGAAATATAGTTTTTCCTTCCCAAGTATATATCTGTTTGAAGATGGTCACAGTCTTCAACCAAAACAACATAAAATGCAGATGCAGATATGAGATGAGAACCCAGTTGGCTTCTATAAAGGCAGACATTAAGTAGATTTGCAAAAATTGAAAACAATGCCATTCACTTGTTTTGTTTTAGAAAATACAGTTTTTTATAAAAATGTTACTTATGTTAATATGCAATAAGTGTACCACTGTTATTTTTAAATGGATAAATGTTTTAAATTTTTCATCTTTTATTTCTAATAAGTTCATTATTGACAAATATAACCAATGAGTTTTAAGAATGTGAATGAGTCCAAGATCAAAATATCTAAGTATCAGATTTTTGTAATCCACTGTTGTCTCTGAAGAATGGGAGAATGGGAAATTCCTGAGGTGCCTGAGCTCTGCATGTGGTTTAAAGCTGGGGGGAGTACATGGAATAGTACGCACATAGAAGAGACAACCTGTGGGCCTTACTTAAGAGAACTTTAAAAAATCATATTTAGTCCAAAATGTTCTTATGATCTGACAGCCATTAAAAAACTATGAAGGATTAAAGAATCACAAACTTACCTATACAATCTCCATTGGCATCCTGCTTATAACCCATGTTGCATTCGCATCGGTAGCTAGAAACAGTAGGTATGCAGCGTCCATTTAAACACAGATTAGCATGGTGCTTACAGATGTCTATTGTCTGGTTCAGAATAGCTATGCGAAATGAAAGCACAGGTAATGTTTAATCATTACATGTATCGCTTTACTTCAAGCTGACTTTTAAAAGGCTATCTGTGAATTATTCAAGTGTCTATCAGAAGCCAACATTATTCTGTATTTTATTAAATTGTCATTTGGGGGATCTAAAAGCAAATTCTTGAGGCATATGACTTTAACTTGCATTTGCATTTAAGTTACACATCGGGAAACTTTGCCCATAATGATGTCTTTTTAAAATTTCAGGAATGTTCTACTATGCATTTGTGTGCTTTCCATTTGTTTTTTGTAACCCTGCTGTATATTTTGATATAGTAAATAGGCAATATGCCAAAAAAGATAAACACAACACCATGGGACATCATTAAACAGTATTAACAAGAGCAGGGCTTTAAAAATAATGAATTTAAATTACAAGAACATGAATGCCAATTCTGGCATGAAGCTTATGGTTCTCAATTTCTTAAGCAATTTAACAAAAAGGTAAGGAAAAGATATGTGCATTACAATATTTGGATAGGCACAGAACAGCATTTAGTTTATCTCAGCTGAGAAATGGTTTTGGAAAATATTTCAAGGAGTGCATAAATAGGGCATCTGCAACAGGCCAAGTAAAATACAGTGAAACCCAAAACATGCTTTTTGGTGGTGGCATCTGGATCAAAGTATTACCAGGCTCTCATTTATATTTTCCAAGAACGTAGACTTTGAATTAGGTGCTCTCTCTCTCTCTTTCTCTCTCACACACACACATACATATACACACACGTGCCAGTACATATACACACGTTTTGTAAACTAAAAATATGTATTAGATCTTATAATAATATCACTTGAAGCCAAAAACTAAAGAATTTACAGGAACTATGACACTTACTTAGTCCAGTGATGATGGGTCCTTGTCCCCCAGCTCCCACACCAGCTCCCCCAACACCAGGAGAGAAGCCATTGCCCCCAGGGATGGGGAGGAAGCCTGCCCCTCCGGGGCCATAGCCATTTCCATTGCCATTTGGAACAAAGCCATTCCCCCCAGCGCCTCCAGGTCTGGAGCCAGCACTCCCTGGAATCCCTCCCATGGGAAGTCCCTCCATGCAGAGCCTGCGGTATTCCTCTAGAAGAAAAGAAAGTTTCATTAAACACAAATGAATGTCTTTTGGCAAAATAAAAGCAATTGGCACGCTGCAGTAGATCATTTTAGTTTACCGATTCTACACAAACAAGCAGATTTTCATCTTTTGCTGTGCTGGGGATCCAACCTTGGGCCTCACACATGGTAGGCAAGTGCATTGCTACTGAGCTATGTCCTCTCCTTACACAGGCTATCCTGATAAGGTTTTCAGTGCTGTCAGTAGCAGGGGAAAGGTACACGTATTTCATAAAATATTTAAAACCTGTATGCTGCATCATTTTGACTGAGTTGCATAAACATTTACATGTAAATTTTAATTTTATGCCACTAGGTAAAACATGAAATTGCAGACATAAGTACGAATGCAAAAAATTTATTTGAGTAGGTGAACATGAAAGTTTTGGTAATGTATTCTATGTTTCCTTTTACTTGAATCTTCATCAGTATTACACCTGCACATTTTCCTGTCTCTTTTCTTTAAGGGATATGTTTTAATATGGCTCCAAAATAATGTTTTTCTTACTAATGTGGATTTTAATGGTAAACAATATCCAGTAAGTTTTATCCCTTCTCTTTGGTTTTATGAGTGTCAAACTTGCGTGAAGAAAAGTAAGAATACAGCTATTGACTTATTTCCTTAACTATTCACAGAATTAGAGCACTCTAGTGGAAGAAATAAAAATTCTTAATTATATATTACCGGTGGAACTAGACAATTCTAAAATTATTTACTACACATTAACTTTGCTTCATATTTTTAACTAATTGATTTTGGTGTTTATTAGCTTAGTGATATTGAAAGAATGAGGAATATGTCTTTATTTTCTTTCTCCATAACAGTATATACACAGGTATATATCATTATAAGTATTTTTCAAAAATAATTTAATTCCTTTTAATGATTTTATAATTTAATATGAAAAAGAGAATATATCATTATATCTTTGTGATAAACACTAATTGCATAATTAATTAATTACTATTCATGTTACATTTCACAAAAGGAGCTACTTCTCATTCATTCTAAAGTGATTTTCCATTGTTGACTCAGTTAATATAGCAGAGTGAAGGACAAGTTTTAATTTTCAAGGTCAGGAGAAAGAAGAAAATATCTTTAAGGATCGGAACACTACAAGCTGACAGAATTCCTGAAATAAACTATGAATGTAGACCTTTATCATTTGAAGATACTGAAGGTCTGGAATGAAGGATCAGGAAGATTAAAATATGAATTTAAATACGATACAATTTTTTAAATGCTTGCACAAAAGCAAGTCAATCAGTTTTCAGAGGTTTGTCTGGTGTCACTAATGGGGGATTATCAAGACTGATCCCAAATAAACAATGCTATCGTTTCCCCCCTAAAAACACTTAAATTACTGAGGATACTAATGGAAATACAAGTATGATCTGACTTCAAGGGGAAGAGCAGAGCACATTTCTGTTACTGTGTTTCCCAACAACGCCTATCCTGAAGAGACCTACAGACAGTCACTTACCAGAGCCCCTGGCAGGACAGGCCTCGGGAATGGTCCCAACGCCCCAGCAGCGACCAGGCTCACAGCAGCACTGCATTTTGGTCATTCTCCCCGGGAGCTCTTGTGCACAGCGACCATTCACCAGGCCCGAGAAACACGTGCCTGTTCTCTGATCTGAACATACAATAAGCGTAATAAGATACGCTGCAGAATTACCTCAGGTTCTTAAAACCATCATTTCAGTCAACAGAAGAGTGTAGGTGAAGTGAATTATTTTCCTTACTCTCTGTTATATCCATTCACTTGCCTCAATTTCAATACATTTATTCAATAAACACTTCTTGAGCACTTATTCCATGTCATATGCCAGAAATACAAAAATGAAAGATGTGAAGCAGACATGAGGGCAAACTGCAGAGATGCCAAGCTCAGGCAGATCTGCCCCTGAAGGAATGCAGCACCCAACTCCAGTCCTCAGCACATGTATTCTTCTCTACACCATTGATATGTTGAGTTGTTCGCTGTGCAGTTACACCTGACTGATACAGGTGCTAAATTAGAAAGGTTAATCAGAAGTAGCTTGAAACAGTAACATCTGAGCAGATACTTGACTAAAGCACGGCCATGAGCTGTGGAGGCGTCCAAAGGAGAAGCTCGCAGAGAAAGAAGAGGATGTGCTTGATAAGTGTAAAGAGCAGGGGGCCAGTGTAACCAGAGAAGAGCGTGCGGAGAAGCATGGAGGACATGAGCTCAGAGAGAGAACGAAGCGTGGCCTGTAGCCCTGTAGGCCATTAGAGAAGGGATTTTGAATTTTAATGGAATGTTATGAGATGCTTTGATTACAAAATAACAGTGGTTGACATTTTTAAGATCTCTTGGTTGCTATGAGAAATTGACAGTGAGAGCAGGAGACCAATGAAGAGGACAATGCAGACCTTCAGGTGAGAGATGACTACAGCTTTGATGAGGGTGGCAGCGGTGAAGGTGCTGAAGTGAGCAGATGGCAGGACTGCTGAGGGTAGGGCCACTGGGAACTTGCCTGGATGTGGGGTATGAAAGAAAGTCTTGAAAACTTCCTAAATTTTTGACTTGCAAATCTCAGATGGTGATGACCAGTTGAGAAACTGAGGACACAAGACACTGTTCCTCTTTAAATCATGTTACATGTGGGATGTAGAATAAATGCGCCTGGAAGCCAGAGGAACAGTCAGGCTGAAGATGCCTATCAGTGAGCTGTCAGTGTACATATGTAAGGCTGAGCCATGAGGCTGGATGAGATGTTTTCAAGATCTACGGTAACAAAGTAGGTCCAGTGCTGATGAGAGGGTAAAGCAGGGTGAGAACTCAGAAGTAACACCGTTATGGCTTGTGTCTAGATGTCCCCACAAAGCCTGATGTGGCATTGGTGGAGCTTTTTGGAAGTGACTGGATCTAGGATGTGTGACGCTGGGATCAAGGACGTGATGCTGGAATTGAATGATGGTGCAATGCTAGTATTAAGGGTGTGACAGTAGCCTGAATAAAATATAAGAGACAGAAAGAGTGTCGCTGCAGTTCACTTGCTGGTTGCTTCTTCGCCATTTTGCTGCTTTCTGCCCACCATGAACAGTTTGTCTTCTGCGATGCCCCTCTGCCGTGCCACCCTACCTTGGAGCCAGCCATCTACGTGCTGAAACCTCTACAAACTGTGAGCTGAAATTAACCTTTCCTCCTTTAACTTTGGGAGTCTGGTATTTTTTCTCAGCAATGAAAAAGTAACCAGGACAAACACTCAGTTTGTCAACAATGGTAGGGTGATGAGTTCGTACCGTTCTGCAGAAGCTGGGGGTCAGGAAGCAACCTGATCAAATACGGATTGAGAATGCATCAGAAAGGCAGATAAAGACTAGAAGACAAGTTATGGTGATTACGAAAGACCACATAAAATGCAAACCTGCATAGGGACAAAATATCAGTATCACCTATAAACTTTGTGGGTTTATAACTAAAATTGCCTTTATTTTAACCAATGAAAACTTGTGAGCCTAGTTAACTATATGTTATTCAAATTTTATTAAGAGGCTTCCAATGACATTTTGCCAATGGTCATAAGAAAATGTACTATGACATTCAGGAGCTGCATACCAATGATGTAGATGAAGATTATTAATTACAAATAATTCCATTAATAGGTAAAGCAAAAAAATTTTGCACTAAATCCAGCTTTTAACATAAATACACTATTTCCTTTAATGGCCCATAGTATGGCCCATGTCACATCTAAGTTGCTATGAAATAAATGAATTGGGTGCAGGATACTCTGCCTAAGAACTAGGATGCAACCTTCCATTTCTCTAAAGAAACCCAGTACGCTCCAAAGGCACAGCACTGGCTTTGATGCACGCATGTACAAATTCACTGACGACTTCTAAAAAACTGCAGAGCTGGGCTTGTACTGTTTTTCAGTGGGAAGAATTGCACAGGTTCATTTCTATTCTTAACAGTGGTCCAGGGAGACAAGCTTTAAAATATTCATTTTAGGAGCCGAAAGTATCATATTCCTAGACTTGATTGTTATACCCCTCAAGAACAGGGTGTAAATTAAGATAATAAAGTCCCATATTGTTGTCAGTAATCACTAATGTTATGGAACACAATCATTACACAAAGTAGGACGGAAATACTTGTTTCTTCAAGGATTCTGACAGGAGGAGATTGCAGCCTGAGGTTTGGAGAAAATAAAACAACCATAGCCCCGAGTCAAGAAACCTACTTTTACATCCAAATATTATTAACTGTTTGATTTTGTAACTATATTTAATTCTTATTCTTCAAAGAACAGTGTTGATGGGGGAATACAATAGAACAGTGTATTTTATGTTTCTAGCAGAATAGTGGATTAGCTGCTTTGAATGTACCTCTCAATCAGCATATACTAGATAAAATACAAAAAATATACAGAAAAATACCACCCAGCTGTCAAATTAAATAAATAAATTAAAAAAATGGAGGGCCAAAAAAGAGGTGAAAATGGGACTCTCAGGAGGTAAGTGAGCATGCAGTTAGGTTTTATCTTTAGGCTTCTGTTAAACTCTAGAGACACTGTATTTCAATTCTGATAGCTTCACTGGACACAGAACATACAAGATAAAAAGCCCAGTTTCCATGCGCCATTACATAACAGGAAACTCCCTCAGAGAGTACAAGTGCAAACATCCCTGGCATATGTCTAGACTCAAGGGATGAGGTACAGAAGAGTGTAGTGTCTCAGAGTCTAGGTTTCCAAAAAGGCATATGTAGTTCACGGCAAACCAGTACAGTATACTTATCATTCTTTCCCTGTGTGTCTGAAATGTCATGGTCCTTAGAAAGAGCTGTATTAAAAATGTTCTGATGTGGAAGAATGTTTGGAATTAAAAAAGGGCACCCAAAAGAAAAAAATATGTGGTCCAAGAGCATCAACCCTTGAAACAAAGAATTAAGAGGGCCAGAGGCAGATGCAACACCATAAAAATCATTCTAACCCTTGGTGTATGTTTAATTGTAGGGCGGATACATTATATGTAAAGAAAACAAATCTATTCCTCTAATTATCTTCCATCACCCTCACTCCGTTCCCTGAACAAGGTTTGTAAGAGTCTTATTTACAGCCACCGGGAAAAAGAGGAAGCAATTCATCTTCTCTGATTAAAATATAAATCTATCTTGAAACAAAATAATGATACACTTATTGGTGTGTTTCATGGCCTGACATTTAGTCCAAACTGAATTTAAGAGAACTAATGGTTAATTACACAATGTGATGAAACTTTGGTAACAGCTGGGGATTGTAACCTGAAATAATATGTCTCCTCTGCTCATTAAAAATTGGAGGGTTCACCCAGAAAGCACAGGGGTGAGCCCAGGTCAGGACTCTGGTGAGGGGGTGCTTGGTAAACAGCAGCCATTGTCTCGATGACAGTGGATGCCTGCACCTACCTCGCTGTAGGTCTGGCTCCAGTTTGGGTTCCCCTTGATTAGTTCAGCAGATTCTTCCTACTCCTAAAATACTTTCCTGTAAACTTTATGTCTCCATTATTCAACAGTAACTGGACACAAAACGTTTCCTTAATTAAAACAAGTATCTCTGTTTCACCACTAGCCCTTTAGCCAATTCCAATGAAAACTAGAATTCCGTTCAGTACACTGTTTCACCCTTGTCTTCTTCTTCAGCATTTAGTTGAACATATTTAGGAATCTGGGGTTCTTTCTCGAGTGCTTTGCTGTAAATGCACACTTTCATATGTGACCATCACCCAGTGTTACGTGGAGCGCTGCATACTATATAAACCATTCTGCACTTGCTTCATTTTTTAAAAAAAGCATATCCTGGCTGTCATACTATGTCATTGTATGGCCTCTTTCCACTTTTAAAAATTTGACTTCTCACTTCCAAAAACATGCCCCACCCCACTGATCTTCATCTCTGTCCTGTTCAAAAATCTTGATGGATTCTCATCACCCTCAGGATCAACCTGGAGCTCTTCAGCATGGCAGTTAATAACCTCAGCACCAGAATCTTCACCTCAGCCCATCTTCCTCACTTCCAGCCTCTCTCTTTCTCATTCAGGTGTCTGTCCCAGACAAACTCTCAGGCACGTTCAGCACCTATGGTCCTGGCTCACATCCTTGCTGGGCACAGAAAACTTTTGTAAAGCTTGAAGAAAAGCACGAGGTTATTGTGACAATATCATATTACTGTAAGAATTTCTAGAGGCTTGATCTCACTTTCTAAACTTGCTGCTGACTGGCATTTTTGAGTCCTCCTGCTTCGGGGCCCTGCTGTCACTTACAGGAGACACACGGTCCTGCCAGCAGAGTTGCTCACTGCTGCTTGTCCATTCATTCTTTACTTACTGCCTGCAGCCATCATTCTTCTGCATCTACGCTTCAATGTGGAAAGTAGGTATTAATAATGCCAAGGGCAGTGAATTCCAAAATTACCTAATGCTCATTAAGTAATGCTATTAATATGCTTTTAAGGAAAAGATTATTAGTTATGCTTCATCTCCTTGTAGAAATGGCACATGTTAGTATTCTGAAAAAAATAGCTCTTTCCTGGACGTTTAAACACTTGATAACACACTAGATAAAATTACATCAGGAATTTGTCTTTTGTATTTAGCATACAATGAAATGAGAACACTATCCTATCTTAAAATTAAAATGCCCAGTTAAACTCTCCTGCCATGTGAAACTTTTTCTACACATAAAAGAAAAGAAAAAACAAGTTATTGATGCTTTATAATGTAGTATAGACTCAGGATATTTGTGTTGAATAGATAACATGCAGTTTCATACTAAAACATGCTTCGAGTTCATCCAGCTCATTACCATTAACATATATAGTATATACTTACAAAAATGTCATATGGCAGTATCTGTGACATATAATTCAATCATAACTAAATTTCATGTAAGACTCATATTTTTAAAAATCAAAGTCAAAGAACTCTTACACATTTAAATGTGAGATTTTCTTTCATATGGAAAACACATACTTATTCCAAATGCAACATAGTTATTCAAAACATTTTCAAGCTGCTTACTTAATTTTAACATTGGCTTTCTAATTTCTAAGAGTCATTCTCTCTGCTTTGGAAGCCCTCCTCTATTCCTGGGATAGAACGCTGCTGATGAAATGAGAGGCTCTTCTGGTTGGCTAAGGACTCAGTTTCTGGAGCTCAAGCCAGCTGTTGCCTTCTGAGCATCCAGGGCCATAGCTCAGTGCCATAACATGTCCCACAGGATGCCAAATGATACAAAGCGGTTGTCAACCAACATGAAGTTCTTGAATCCAACATGATCTAATTCATTCATTTGTTGGTTTTCCTATTCATTCAGAAAAGATGTACTGAGCACAAAATTTATGCAAGACATTACATGAGCGGCACGAGGCAGGCACCACGGAGCTCCAGTCTGGCCAGTGAGGAAAATACAAGTACTTGTGACAATGCAATAAACAATGCAATGATAGGAAGGAAGTGAAAATCATAATGAAAGGGCTGATTATTTCTTCCTAAGAAGAAAGTGGGTATTAAGTTAGAATGGCTATAAAAAGTGATTCCTTACTTGAGATCAAAAGAATTAACTGGGTTTTAATGACCACAGAAGATGGGAATCAAGATGTCTTAGGCAGAGAGGATACTGTGGCCAAAGGCAAGGCAGTGTGGTGGATGTTTAAAAGTGAGATATGAGTGTGAAGTCACAGGTGGCTAAAGATGAATCCTGAATAGAGGGGTGACCTGATTCTAAAGGAGTCTGAATTTATCATAATTTAGTGGTAAAACAAACATTTTGTACTGAAGAAAGACAATCCTACTAAATGCTGAGTCAAGTGCAGATGTAGCTACCTTCTTCTTCTCCTTCTCCTAATGACAGTAACTTAATCATGATGACAAGGTGGAATATTTTATTGAAGAAAATTTACTAGAAGAACCTGAAGTCGAGAGCAGTATCCTGCCTGAGGCCTCACAGCTTTGAAATAATGAGATAATGGAGATGTCCACAGCCTTACAAATGTTTCATAAATGATAGTCGTAATTTTTACTACTGCTACCATTGTTTCTTCTATTATGACCATTACTACTCTTCCACTAGTATGTATGATGGCAATATGGTTCCCTGAAGGCACAATTTACATCCCTCACATTTTCATCACTACATGTTATCAGTGGAATTCAGGCCTTAGTCCATTTACTGGTGCAATAGGTCTTCTAGTGGACCAAGTAGGCCCATTCTTTGGGTACTGAATTCCTCTAATCCCTGTACTATGTGACTCGTCATTCCCCCCATAGAGAACTGTACATATTTCTTCCTCTTTTAGCTATTGGCAGCTTAAAATTGAAACTGCTAAGCTGAATACTCAAGGAGACAAATTCGAGGTGGCTCACTATGGCATGATCATGTATCAAAGGACATTTCATTATCTGTGCTCATGGCACGAGAGGCGTCTAGGGCTTGCTCAATGATGGATGACCTATACTATGGCTGGGAAGCACAGTTTCTTCTTTCTATACAAAGGAGAGCATAGAGATTTATTTGGTTTTCGAATATGCTTAAAGCATGAAATTAATGGTGCCAGTTTCTTTTTTGTAATATCTATTTTTACTAGAATAAACAAGCTTTAAGTAAATACGATGTTGACTACATTTATGATTCATACCAACAAAAGAACCTTTAATTACTACATTCTGTCTCCCAAAGAAGATTTTAAAAATCTGATGCTTTTGTGTCTGTAATACTGGGCATGAACAATGTTTTGAGGAAGTCTTTCTTTAGCCTCCAAGTGGTTTTGACAACATAAAACAAACCCAGATGGCTTCTGAAGCCAAAGTCTTTGCAAACAGTACCTGGTCTACTGGTCCCTCAAGAGTGGTACCGTTTACTTTCAACAACTTTCAGCTATTTCCCCAATGGTTTTATAATTGTTGCCATCTTCACACCAGCTTGGGCTATTCTGTCATTATAAAGGAACAGTATATCGTGCCTTTAAGTAAGAAGCTTACCGATGCACTGAGAACCATCTGTTGAGGTTACGAATCCACGTGGACAAACACAAAAATAGCTTCCCACGGTATTGGAGCATTCACCCGTTTCACATATCCCAGGAATGACGCTGCACTCATCGATGTCTAATCAAGGGGAGAAGGGAAGATAACTGAGAAAGGCCTTCACGAAAGAAAGGGACTTAAAACAAAACAAAACAAGAGTATGAGAGCACTCACGGTTGATTAGGTCAGATCATGTAACCCTAGAGATACTCTTGTTTCAGGCCCTGAAGAATTTCCCACAGATTATCTATGGGAACTGAGATGAAAGTAAACTCCCATGATAGTAAAACAAGGCCAACGAAAGCAAAACTCTATACCTTTGCCCCCTCAAATGCAATTTAAATTGGAAATAAGTAAAGATGTCAATGTTTTAGTTTCCATTCTACATCAACTAGGGAACTATCCTACTGGAGCCCTTCAAAAAAACACACACATGGTTACATCTTAAAATACTGAAAATTACATTTGAAAATTTATAGCTAATTTTCACTCTAACTATTTGAACCAATAGAGTGGCTAATAATTTTTTTCCTATTTGGCTTTAGGATATGTTTTTGTACTTATACTTGAATATGGGTATATTTGACATTCTGGGAATAACTTCAGTCTAAAGTACTACAGAAACATGGCAAAGGGAAAACTCAGAAGGCCCTGGGAAGGGTCCAGGTTTCCTATTGTAGCTCCCTGCACTTAGCCATTCAGCTCACTCAATGCTAGGAACAGTCT